>OX419739.1:23817800-25090400 GCA_948477245.1 Thumatha senex | reverse complement strand
AGAAATGCAGAAGGCCTTCGACTGTGTTCCTCGAGCGATGATCTGGGGGGCACTGTGGTCCAAAGGTGTTCCAAAAGTTTAAATTGAGACTATCCGGGACATGTACCACGATTCCGATTCCATGGTTTGGACTGCTGCTGGTGACACCAAACCCTTCCCCATGACCATCGGGGTACACCAGGGTTCGGTCCTTACATCCGCCGTCCGTCCTTAGTCCGCTTTTGTTTAGTGTGATATTAGACCAATTGTCGGACAGCATCAGGGACTCGCATAAGAAGCCTCAATAGTTGCTCATGTATGCTAATGATATTGCGCCGGCAGACGCGGACAGGGGCAGATTGGCGCGACGTGTGAAGGCGTGGAAGGAGACGCTTGAGAACGGCAGTCTGAAACTAAACGTGGCGAAGACTGTGTACTTGGCACTAAATTCAACAGATCCCATATCCGTCCGCATAGGCGGTGATTTGGTGGAGCGCACGGACCAGGTTAAATACCTGAGATCTGTGTTTCATACGTCCAGTGACATAGATTGCGATGTCAAGACACGCATTGCTGCCGCGAGGGCCAAATGGCAGAAGATTACCGGTGTAATTTGTGACCCAAAAATGCCGATCCGGTTGAAGGGACAGGTCTACAAAACCATCATTAGATCTGTCCTTTTACATGGTAGTGAGACGTGACCAATATTGGAGCGACACAAGCAGGAGCTGCGTGTCACGGAGATGAAGATGCTGCGGTGGATATATAGTCACGCGGATAGACCTCGTGAGGAACTCTCGCATCCGCGGCAGCCTTTACGTCCGTGACATTGTAGATAAGTTGCAAGAGTGTCGCCTTCGTTAGTATACCGGGTCCCGGTAAAAGGGGAAGACCCAAGAAGTGCTGGTTTAACGTCGTAAGGGATGACATGCATGCCAATGGTCACACTACAGGGGATTCTGACGACCGTGCGAAGTGGAAGAGAAAACGTAGGAAAGCGGACCCCGGGCGTCGCGAGACACAACTGGCATAGACGCTCGGATGATGATGAATTATTTTGGTGCGTTAGGAAAAAAAGATGGGTGTAAATTTTGTATGATATATTTCACTGTATATTACAATGATAAATATACAGTGAAATACTATTTTCTATCTTGCCGCGTACAATCCACTGAAAACCTCAATATAACAACTACCGTTATACTGTGGTGAGATTGACTTTGACTTAACTTAAGACCTTGACCTGGTCTTAAGACTAGACTTGACTCGACGTAGAGGACGGGGACATTTTAGATAATAAGAAAGAAGATTGAAGAAATATGAATTAAGATTTGTCTAAAAAGTTTTAGCAACCAGGCCATAAAATAATTACAAAAATTAAAGTCTTTGGCTGATGTTCATTTTGGACTTTGCGCGGGAACAGTGACAAGTGCGGACGATTGGTGTTTATTATTTTTTAAATGTAATGCATTTATCTTGTTTTATGTGCAGGAGTTGGTTTCTTGGACTTAAAAGTTGTGTTAACGTGTTATAGTGAAAGACAATGGTGCTAATTCTGTTGTTGAGACCACTAAACTACAATTTCTCTAAAATTTAATTTTATCGCCTTAAATGAATTTTAGTGATGTCAGATACAAATTTAGTGCTGTTTATGATATCACAACAGTAAAATGCTATTAAACCCTTGACTGTTATTTGAAGCTTACTTATTGAGAGTAGCGTGAGTCGTTTTCCGCCTATTTCCCCTCTCTTTCACTCTTTTCGTTACGTATGTATATCTATCTCGCTCGCACATCCAACCTCCCACCAGGCACCCCCACCCGAAATGTGAGGTGTCTTTGGGTTTTGTAGTCATTGGCGTCTTGTTTTCCGCCGAGTGCAGTCAATTTTTTTGACTACTTGCAGTTTGTAACTATTGCTAATGCAGTTCTAAATTTCAAAAGAATTAATCTAACGTGAGTAAATTCATATCAGTAAATTTAATGTGATGTTGATGCGCAAGTAGCACAACAACAACGGTACAACATACCACTACCAACCGAAGAGTGGAGGGCGTGGTGGTACAGCCCCCACTTGGATTTACTTCGCGCAGCGAGATCATCCGCGACGCTCGCCTACAGTTATATATTTTTGTATTGCCGAATTATTATTATACCTATCTAAAATTAATACAGTCCGCTTTTAATTACAACTTAATATAAGATATCGAAGAACGTTCCCAACAAATGGTCCTATAGTTTGTTGGTAAAACTCACCGGAATAATATCAGCAAGTAGTAATAACCCGGCAAGATTGAGTATACCCAGCTTGTTGAGCGTTGGCGTTGGTGGACTCGCCTATCTGTTTTGGCACGGGTATACATATCGACTGCAAGACGTGGATTACATTGTGGATAATTTAGCTACAATTAATATTCGCTTAGCCATTGGGAGCTGCATGAAGTCAAGAACAATCAATTACCTTGGATGGATTCGGTATAAGTGAGTTCGTTCCGATTGGAATTCCTTTACTTTTCCATTAATATCTATACTTAGTACCTACCTACAACTTCATCTTAAAATCATCCTGTTTTATTTCTCATAATTTTCGCCTCAATTTGATTAAATAGGTGCCTTATTTTTATTCTTTAAACAAGAAAAATAGTGTACACTCCATTTTACTTGCCGTTCTTATTTTTTTTTGCATTGCCTGCGCTTGCACACATCGATTACCGCTGCCGAGCAAAGGTCAAGCGGACGCATTCTTTTATCTACGCATACTATTTTTTGTGATTACAATAAACAGCTGTTTCTTTTGTGTAGTGCATCATGAGCGTACAAACGGATAAATTAGTAAATCTTAAAAAAAGACGTAGTGCACTTAAAGCTAAAGTAACTATTTTTAAAATTTATTTAAATTTATCTTATTTACTTATTTATTTATTTATTTTAAATTATTTACTTATTTCTTTTTATTTTTATTTATTTATTTATTTTATTTATTTATTTTTATTTTTAAGTCAGGGAAGGCCGAGACTTACATATGAAGACCACGTGAGCAGATTGCTCAAAAACGGAAAGGTCAAAAGTACTCGGATACCCAGACGTGCGTGTATGAAGCGATTGATGAATCTCGAAGAAGCGAAAGAAGTATGCATGGATCGCGAAGCCTGGCGATCTGTCCTCTCTGACTACCCCGTCAGGGATACAGCGTGAAGATAGTTCGTTTTTTTTTTATTTAAAATCGTTTCAAAGTGCTTCTTGCTTATCTGACTTACAACGTCTTGATTTGGAAGGACGTTATGAACGCTTTCAAGCTTTATATTGTGATTTCGATGCCTTACAGACCGACGTCGAGTTACTTTTGAATACGCCCGAGGACGAGGTTAAAAGTCGAAGCGATTTCGAGGATCAATACTATTCACTAGTGGCACTGGCACAAAGTTTACTTGCTAATAGCACCAGGTCAGGAGAAACAGGTAAGGCACACACACTGCGCACTCGACGGCAGCGTTCAGGGTTGGCTCCAGTTTAAGGACACCTATGTTTCCCTTATTCATAACAACAAATGTAATGATGATATTATGAAATTTCATTATTTACGATCTTGTTTACGCGGTAGTGCTGCATTGGTAATTAAAAACATAGATTTTACTAGTGAAAATTATTATACTAATGCATGGGATTTGTTGTGTCAGCGGTATGACAATGATCATACACAACCACTTGCAGGCCTTATTTGGTGTTCAGGCTTGCACAAAAGAGTCTAGTAAAAGCTTGAGGCACTTGATTGATGTTACAAATAAAAACATCAGGGCATTAAAAACGTTAAAACAGCCGACTGAACACTGGGACACTATAATTATTTTTATGATATCTCAGAAATTAGTTAACAGTACAAGTCGTTATTGGGAAGAGCACCGCAATACTTTACCCTGTCTCCCTACATTAAATCAGTTCATGAAATTTATTGAAAATCAAATTAATTTACTAGAGAAATTAGATAGGGGATGAAGAGTAGAAGCGTGCACGTCGCCATCCCTGCCAGCTACGGCTGCAATTCTACTCCAACACGAGTGCCACCAGGGCGATTACTGCTAGGGCGTGCCCCCGAGGCGACGCGCACCAGTTCGTCCCCGCTGGTGCGAAAAGTGTGAGCCAGAGCGGCGTAGGGGACCGCCACCCAACACGCGCGGCCCGACACGGCGGGAAGTGGAGGATGGAGTGCAGGGTAGCTGCGTGGAATGTTAGGGGAGGAATGACAGATAAGATGAATGAGTTGATGGATGTTATGAATGAGAGAAAGTTAGATGCAGTGTGCTTGACAGAGACCAAGCGCAAGGGCAGCGAAGTCTTGGAGCTCCCGGGTGGGATGCTCGCGCTTTGGTCTGGAGTACCAGAGAGCGAGCATGGCAGTCGGGGGGTTGGAATTTTGCTGTCCTCGCGATTGGCCTCCGGTATGTATGAGTACAAACTGATAGGTCCTAGAATCCTCTGGATCCGTGTAAAACTTGGTTTGACGAAGATTTTCCTGGTAGCTGCTTACGCTCCAGTATCTTCGTCGAACGCGAGTGAGCTAGAGGACTTCTGGGAGAGTATGAGAGAAGCTCTAAATGTGATAGAAGGAAATGAAAGACTTATAGTATGTGGAGACTTGAATGGATGGGTGGGTACCGCTCGCGATGGTTTTGAGTCGGTACTCGGGAAGTATGGGGATAAAAGGGTGAACGACGCTGGCAAGCTAATACTGGCATTTTGTAAGGAAAAGGATTTGTTTGTGGCGAACACAATGTTCAACCACAAACAAATTCATATGTATACGAGGAGATGTAAGTCAAAGAGAAGCATGATAGATCTATTCCTAATGGATAGTCGGCTCCGTAAACAGGTGATGGACACAAGGGTTTATCGAGGCGCTGAGCTGGGATCAGACCACTACCTAGTTATAACTAGGATTAGGGGTCTGTTCGCGGGTTGGCGTCATCGTACCGAGTGTCCTGAACCTGAGCCGACTTATAACATCAAAAGCTGGAAGCTGCAGGATGCATCCATTAGGGATAAATATAATGAAAGGGTAGCCGAAAAGCTTGGCGATGTCAATGTAAGCCGTGAGAATGTGGAAAGTGTATGGCAGAACCTTAGGGATAGTATGATAAATGCCGCTGTGGACGTGTGTGGAGAAACGAAAAGAGGCAGTAGTAATAAGCGTGATGCATGGTGGAATGAGGAAGTGAAAGGAGCAGTTCGAATGAAGAAGAAAGCATGGCTAGACTACTTAGCCTCGCGGAATGATTTTAATATGAAAGAGAGATACAAGCTGCAGAAAGTTAACACGAAGGCACTTATAGAAGAAGCTCGTGAAAGGTGCAGAATGAAAGCGGATGAAAGGTTGTCGTCCAATTTCCGGGATAATGCCAAGCTCTTCTGGAAAGAGGTAGGCAAGACCCGGAGTTGTTCGGCAATCTGCAGTATGAATAAAGTGCTTAGTGTTAACAATGACGTCCTAACAGACCAAAGTGACGTCCTGCAGAGATGGAGTGAATATTATGGAAAGATGTATGCAAGAAAAGACAGAGATGCCACTTCGGGAAGTGGAGCTCACTTCGATGCTCCGGATCCCGATGTCATTGAAGTCATTAGTATGAAAGAAATAGAACAAGCGATAAGAAGTATGAAATGTGGTAAGGCTGCGGGAAAAGACAGAGTCACTGCTGAGATGATCAAGTACGGAGGGTCGCGTGTCTGGGACACACTATGTCTGCTATGCAACTTGTGCTGGCGGACGGGTGAGGTCGCAGATGACTGGCGAGTAGCAGTTGTAGTACCTATTTACAAAGGGAAAGGCTCGCGCCTAAACTGCTCCAGCTACAGGGCGATCAGCTTGGTCAGCTTAGCTAGTGTGGATCTAGAGAAAGCATTTGATAACGTTGTGAGAGAAACGCTGTGGGACTTGCTGCCAGGATATGGTGTGGACGGCTCGCTACTGCGGGCAATACAGTCGCTTTATAGGGACTGTAAGGCTTGCGTGCGAGTAGGGGGGGATGTGTCACCTCTTTTTGATGTCTGTACAGGCGTCAAACAGGGATGTGTCATGTCCGCCTGGCTGTTCTTAGTGTATCTGGACAGTTGCCTGCAGAAGTTGAAAGATTTTAATATGGGTGTGAATTTGGGTGACTTTACAGTAAACTGTCTGCTGTACGCTGATGATGCGGTGCTCATGGCCTCATCAGAAGCCGACCTTCAGGCATTAGTCACTAATATGAAAGAGGGGTGTGAAAGTAAGGGTCTCCGCTTGAATGCAAGTAAAACTAAGGTTCTAGTATTTGAAAGAGGTGACGTAAGAACTAAATGCGAGATTAGGGTAAACGAGGAACGTCTAGAGCAAGTGAATGAAATTGTGTATTTAGGAAGTATGTTTAGCGCGGATGGAAGATGTGATTCGGATGTGGAACGGCGAGTAGCTGCCGGAAACAAAGTTAACGGTGCTTTGTCCCAGTTAGTAAAGCGACAAAGCATCGTAAAAGAAGCACGACTGGCGATTCATAACGCAGTGCTAGTGCCAACTTTGCTTTACGGTAGTGAAACCTGGGTATGTCAGCAGATGCATGAAAGTAAATTGAATGCTGTGGAGATGCGATCACTTCGAAAGTTGTGCGGCGTTACCTTGGCTGGCCGAATACGTAACGAAGTGATACGCAATTTGGCAGGTTTGAATGAAAGTGTCAGCGTTAAGCTGGAAAAGGGCGTGCTCCGTTGGTTTGGACACGTCCAACGAATGAGTGGGGAACGATTGACGAAGAATATATATTGTTTAAAAGTAGAGGGTAGAAGGAGTCAGGGTAGGCCGAGACTTACATATGAAGACCACGTGAGCAGATTGCTCAAAAACGGAAAGGTCAAAAGTACTCGGATACCCAGACGTGCGTGTATGAAGCGATTGATGAATCTCGAAGAAGCGAAAGAAGTATGCATGGATTGCGAAGCCTGGCGATCTGTCCTCTCTGACTACCCCGTCCGGGATACAGCGTGAAGATAGATAGATAGAGAAATTAGAAGAAAATACTAGTACCAGAAAACAATTCTAACCAAAACATAAAACCAAAAACCTTCGCTGTGGCATCTAATAATACAAATCAACATAAGTCAACAATTTACAAGTGTCCTTTATGCTTTGAAAATCATTTTCTATACGCCTGTGATACATTCAGAAGCTTACCTATTACAGCACGTATTGAAAAGGCGAAACAAGTCAAGGTTTGCATGAATTGTTTACGTTCAGGTCACATTGATAGGGCGTGCAAGCTATCACACTGCAAATATTGCAAAGCACGTCATAACACCCTTTTACATTTAGAACCTGAAACAAGCGCGCATTCTAACCCCATGCCAAGCAGTGAAAACATTGTTCTTTCAGCCGATTATGAACATAGCAATTCACATGACACTGTATTACTTTCAACAGCTATGGTGAGAGTGTATGGCGTCGACGGTACTAAGCATTCTGCTAGGATCTTATTGGACAACGGTAGTACCGCCAACTTCATAACACATGCTTTATCATCGAAGCTAGGGTTGCCACGACACGGTACTAGTTCATCTACAATTACAGGTATCAACAATCAGACCTCTTATAGTACACAGTCTTGTAACCTCACGCTGGAGTCTTATTAAAGTGACCATACATTCAACTTAGACTGTCTTATACTACCTGAGATCGCTAAAGTGTTGCCATCGCGTTTTATTAATGTTAAGCATATCCCTCTTCCATCGGGATTGTGTCTAGCTGACCCTACTTTTAACATGCCGTCAGCCATAGACATCCTTGTCGGCGCTGATGCCTTTTGGAACGTCTTACTACGAAATACGATCAACTTAGGGAAACACCAGCCCAAGCTTCACGAAACCAAATTAGGTTGGATTGTTTCTGGGCAAGTATCACATCAAACCCACGGTCAAACTTCCTCCCAAATTTGTCATTTAGTAAAAGGTGAAATCAATATTGACCGCTTTTGGGAACTTGATACAGTACCTAGTTCGCATTTATTTACAAAAGAAGAAAATGCTTGTGAAAATCATTTTCAACAAAATACTAACCGTAATAATGAAGGACGTTATGTGGTCACAATGCCTCTTAAGGAGGACCCTCATGTATTAGGTGAGTCTTTGCAAATGGCTATCAGTCGCTTCTTGTCACTTGAGCGACGCTTTCAACGTGACCCACGCTTCAAACAACGTTACCTTGACTTCATGAGTGAGTATGAACAATTAGGTCATATGAGTGATCAAGGTACGGTCACCAACTTTTCCAACTTTCTCTTCTTAACCAAAAGGTTCACTATTTTGTACCCCACCACGGAGTCATTAAAGAGTCCAGTTCAACAACCAAGTTGCGAACAGTGTTCGACGGTTCTGCCAATACATCTTCTGGCATCTCACTAAACGCCATTCAAATGATTGGCCCTGTAGTTCAAGACGATCTTCTATCAATCTTGTTACGCTTACGTCAACACAGATATGTAATATCGCGCGACATCGAAAAAATGTACAGAGCCATAGAGGTAGATCCGTCTCAGAGGTGTCTACAGTGTATCGTGTTTCGCGATACACCAAGGAAGCCACTTCGGGTATACTACCTCAATACTCTAACTTATGGACTGGCTTCGTCGGCGTACTTAGCTACCAAATGCCTTACCTCTCTTGCATCGTCAGCGGTTAGCGACGACGTAAGACGAGCAATAGAACATGATTTCTATGTTGACGATTTTCTTAGCGGATCTAACACTATTCTGGCGCAGTAGAACTGGGCAGGGGTGTCATTAATACTCTTTCTTCTGCCAAATTTGGCTTGCGAAAATTTCAATCTAATGACTCAAATTTTAAAACCAATAAATACTACAGAGAATTCTACTTTCGATAACGTATTAGATTTTAACAGAAATAATACGAACACTTCATCTAAAACATTAGGTCTACATTGGTCGTGTGATTCAGATTCACTTTCATTCTCTATAAATATTGCTACAAATTATAAAAAGCTTACAAAACGCCACATATTGTCTGCCATAAGTCAGATTTTTGATCCACTAGGACTGGTCGGTGCATGCGTGATCGAAGCAAAACTTATCATGCAGCGGCTTTGGACTACCAGTTATGACTGGGATGAAGAGGTTTCTCATGAAATTAAGGATCTTTGGTCCTCATTTGCAAATGCATTACCAGCCCTTAATAAACTTACGATACCTAGATTTATTTCATGTTGTGACTCCATATGCAACGAAATTCACGTCTTTTCCGATGCGTCTAAAAGGGCATATGGAGCTTATCTTTATATTCTTTCAAAATACAAACAGGGTTCTATACAAATCAGACTTTTAGCCTCAAAAAACCGCGTGGTCACAATTAAGCCTACCACAATACCCTGGCTTGAACTTTGCGGTGCGTTAGTGGCAACAAGACTGTGTACTAAAGTTCGTGTTTCTCTTACGATGCGTATTGACAAAATTTATTTATGGTGTGACTCAACAATAGTTCTTTCATGGCTATCTACATCACCCAATCAACTCAAACCTTTTGTACGTAACAGAGTGAACGAAATCCAAGAAGGTACTGTTGGTTGTGCTTGGAACTATGTTCCGTCGAAAGACAACCCGGCGGACTTTGTTTCCCGTGGGCTGAAGGCTGATGCTATCAGCACCAGTTCCTTGTGGTGGTCTGGGCCCTCTTATTTATTAAAGTCACAGGATCACTGGCCCCAAAGGCCTAACAATATTGGGAAACAAGATCTGCCAGAGGTAGTATGTCATGTAGTTAGTAGCAATCATAGTAGTGATAGTATTTATAGAAGTACGATTATACAACATCTCATTACCCAGTACTCCAATTTTAATCGCTTGCAAAGAGTAGTTGCTTATGTACTTAGAGCTATTAACAATTTTAAATTGAAACAAAATAAACTTATTGGATTTTTATCAACAAATGAACTACAAAATTCTACAAATTATATTTTACACGCCGCTCAGATTCAGATGTTCACAGAGGAGTACTCCTTAGAAACGAAATAAACAAACTCCTATCCAACTCAGGTATCGCTTTGGACTTTGCCCAAGTGGGTATTTCGTTCCACTTTTCCCCACCCCACTCTCCACATTTTAACGTAATTGCCGAAGCGGCTGTCAAAGCTACTAAAGGCCATCTAAAGAAAATACTTACTCTCACGCATTTGACATTTGAGGAAATGGCAACCTGCTTATGTCAAATTGAGGCTATTCTTAACTCACGTCCTCTAATACCTGCTTCCTCTGATCCATTAGATTTGATTGCCCTCACTCCTGCACACTTCCTTATCGGACGACCACTTATGTCCGTACCACATCCTCAGGATACTGACGGCAAAATCACACGCCTGGAACGCTACCAACGGATCGAATGCTTACGACAACATTTTTGGTCACGTTTCAGTAGCGAATATCTTCAACTGTTACAACAGAAAACTAAGTGGCGACAATCCACCGGGAGCATCGAACTGGGTTCACTAGACCTTGTAAAGGACATAACAGCTCCAGCTCTTCTTTGGCCATTGGGTCGCATTGTCAAGATCTACAAGGGCAGCGACGGCATCACGAGAGTCGCAGAAGTAAAAACGAAGACTGGGACTGTGACACGAGGATTCAACGCCTTATGCCCCTTACCGCTTCATTGAAGTACAAGCACTTCAACCGGGGCAGTATGTTGATGCGCAATTAGCACAACAACAACGGTACAACATACCTCTACCAACTGAAGAGTGGAGGGCGTGGTGGTACAGTCCCCACTTGGATTTACTTCGCGCAGCGAGACCATCCGCGATTTGTTTTAAGTATAGAAATTTTTTTTTCATAAATACCCTCTTAAAATTAAGAAAGTTTAGTTGACTTTTTTATTTCTCTTTTCGTTCTTTAACATCTGTTTTTACCTGGATATACTTATCTAGGTATACCTACTACCATAATAGGCGTTAGTAATCGTGTGAACTAAAGATTAAAACGTTGATTTAATAGACCCAAGTGAATCTGCTACGATTCCCGGTCCATCCGGTCTGCAAACCTCTATGCCACGCCGTAAATCACGGGCAAAGAACAGCTCTTCTTCTAGTGAAAGCAGTTCAAGTTCTTTTTCGTCATCACCTGCATCGTCTTGTAAAAATAAATGCAGTCACCGCCACCTTCATAAAAAAAGGGGAGGCAAACGTGTTCGTAAAGATGATCTATTACATCAATTATCTTGTGAAGTAAAGGAACTTCGAAATCGTTTATATGATGGTAGCGTAGGCCACTCAAATATGCATGCTCATTGCGATTATAAAGAAGCACAAGGCAATGAGGATGAAATATCTTTATTAGATGATCATGATAGTATTTCTTTATATGATGTAGGTAATGAACAGACAAATAAGTCCGATAGATTTAAATTTGATTTTCAAGTAAAATAAAGGAACCTGCAGTACCTAAAACCCCCGCGAGTTATCTTAAGGTGTTATAGGATGTTCAGCACTTCGACAAAACTGAGTGGAGTGAGGTTAAATACTCAGAAGTACAGAAACTGTACAGCCACGCTCCTGGCTTTACGGAACTGGAAATTAATGAGGAAGTCAAACCCTATGACTCTCAGCGTCACTTGAATTACGCCGATAAAGCCTATTGTGCCTTAACTTTTTGCGCAATTAAGCAGAGAGAGGTGTTAGAAAACAGTATGACAGATCTAATTGCTTGGGCTCGAGAAAGAGGTAGTGTAAGTACCGAACAGCTTCATGAGAAGATTGTTCAGTTATTTTCTGAAGGGTAATACCACAAGGTATCCTCCGCTATGCTGCAGCTCATATGTGGTCATCGAGCAGAGACTATACAAATGCGTAGAGATGGTGTAATCAAGCACGCTCGAGATCCTTTAGTCAAAGCGAATTTACGCAAGATCCCGCCTTCAAGTCAACACATCTTTAATACCGAAAAAATGACAATGTCACAAAATTTGAGAGAATGGAATGATGCTCAAGTTAACCTTTTGAAATCTGCCTGGCGTCCATCCACCAAAAAGACGTACAACATTGCATGGAAAAGATTGCTTAAATGGACTGCGGATCATAAAATTAAATGCTTTACACCCGACAGGGTCAATCTTAGCTCGCTTCCTAGCAGATTTATTTATTATAGATGGTCTGTCCTATAACACAGTTTTACTACACAAATCAGTAGTATCCGCTTTGTGCAGCTCTGACAATGCCAGTAAATTGAGTTCTAACGTTCTTGTTAAACATATTCTAAAATCCATCTCTTTAAAAAAGCCAATATCAAAAAAGCCCGTTGTCTGGGACATAGATAAATTAGCATCGTTTTTAAGTAGTTATTCTATTGATGAAAACAATATTTTTGCCACTTTTCGACATACTGCAACATTACTTCTACTGTGTTCTGGAAGGAGAGTCCATGACTTAACCCTGCTTGCAATAGACTCAAATCACCTATCAGATGATGATGACTATTTGATTTTATGGCCTATGTTTGGCTCAAAAACGGATACCGGTAATTACCGACAGTCTGGATGCAAATTGTCCAATAACCTATTAAATAAAAACTTGAATCCGGTTTTTTGGGTGAAACATACTATATTTATTCTAGAAGAAAAACGTCGCTCAAGTAAATGTAATAACCTCTTCATTAATATCAGAGGAATGCCAGAACCTGCCTCTCGCAGTGTGATAGCTGGATGGGTCAAATCCTTGTTGCTGGAAGCAGGTGTTGTAGCCTCACCTGGCAGTCTTCGTTCTGCCGTAGCATCTAAAAATTGGGCTGACAATTGTCCTTTGGATGAGATCCTGTCGAGGGGCAACTGGAGATCAGAGAATACCTTTGCCCGATTTTACTGTAAAGTAGTTATCCCATCAAACACTAGCTCTGGTATAACTAGAATGTTTGATCCTATTAACTAGTTGTTTAACTAGTTTTAATTTTTGCTAAGATTTACAAATCGGACTCATAATTATTATTAAAGTTACTATCATTTCCTAAGTTTATAGAAGTATTTCATTTGTTATATATTAGTTTCTGCTAATTAATATAATAATAATTGTAAAGTTGATTCAATTCAAAATATTGTTGTACTTATGCTAAAATAAATGAAGTTCCTCTTCGCACATCCACTGCTATTATTTGTCTATTGATTTCCCCTAACACAATCTTAGATGAGTAATTAATTACTCATAAAAAGGACTACCTCTACCTGGGTAGATACTTTCCTCACATTGGCGTCTCCCACCAGGCGATAACAAACACGTCTCAATAAGTGAGCTTCAAATAACGGTCAATTGTTTAATTGTAGTGTTTTACCTGAAAATAAAACACATATTAAATACTTACCTTATTCTTAAGCTTCAGTTACACTTTAAATTCTGCCTGGTGCAGATCTTCGACTCAATGACTACAAAACCCAAAGACACCTCACATTTCGGGTGGGGGTGCCTGGTGGGAGGTTGGATGTGCGAGAGAGATAGATATACATACGTAACGAAAAGAGTGAAAGAGAGGGGCAAAAAGGCGGAGAACGACTCACGCTACTCTCAATAAGTAAGCTTCAAATAAGGTAAGTATTTAATATGAGTTTTATTTTCAGGTAAAACACTACTATTTTCTATCTTTCCGCGTAAGGTCTACTGAAAATCTCAGTATAAGAACTACCATTATACTGAGGGCAAGGACCCAGGACTAGGACTGAGGACTCGACATCGACATTGTGACTAGACGATGATAAACTAGGAAAACATAAATACTGAGAACCAGTCTGTATGGACCAAGTTTCCTTTGCCTGCCCAAGATGTGCGGAGACAACCAACAAACATCATGGGATTTGCGCGGGATCTTGGTATATATTTGCTTGCTGTATATTATTTTCCAAAACTAGTGCATTAACCTTGTTTTATGTGTAAAAAAATGGGAGTTTCTTAGACTTAAAACTTGAGTAATCGTGTTATAGTGAAAGACAGTGATTTATGTATTGACAACTTATCATACATATTCCACTGAAAGCCTCAATATCCTCTACCACGTTACTGGGGCAAGGACACAGGACCTATGACTGAACTTGATATCGACAATGGACTGGACAGGACTAAATTAGAAGATAACATTGAAGAAATATGATTAATTACATTTACACGTATAATGCATTCTATCTTACACACCTCAGTACCTTTATTTACAACAAATTATTAAATAACCTTAAAATATGAAACTTTAAAATATATTAATATAAGGAGTCTAGTCTTATTAGAAATATGATTGTAAAAATAAGATTGGCGAAAAGGTCTTCGTAACCAGGCCATAAAGTAATTATCTAAAAAATTCATGTTCATTTTCATTTCATTCATTCATAAAACTAATGTCTGAGAACATTTTTAGCAGGTTTCATGGCGCGTATAGTCATATAAAATGTTATTTTAATACATACAGATGCTTCCAACGATCATAATATCTTTAGTAGTTAATTGATAACTATTAGGATAACTCAGAAAAGCACAGAGTTCTACTTATTTTGTAGGTGTGTTTACCTTGTTTCTAGGTTATGTTAGTGCTTGGTCCATATTTTACAAATAAACCATTTATAAAATGACGATCAGCGATTCTACAGAAAACTGTAAAGTGGTGGCAATCCCATTTCCTTTTTTGACTAGGAGAGTCGAGTGCGCTGGTGCAGCATTCCTTAAATATCACAATGTTAAGTGCCATGGTGGTGATGTGCTGTTTGAAGACCTCAAGTCCAACGAGAAAGCAGAGGAAGTCACATTTGACGATGATGTCGAATACCTGCGGAGTTTGGACCCCAAGGATTGGAAGATGCAAGATCATTATGCAGTTCTAGGTATGAAAAACTTACGGTACAAGGCTACAGATGATGATATAAAACGTGCTTATCGGCAAAAAGTATTAAAACATCACCCCGACAAGCGTAAAGCGCAAGGTGAAGAGATACGTAGTGATGATGACTATTTCACCTGCATTACAAAGGCTTATGAGATCCTTGGTACTCCTATTAAGCGCAGATCTTATGATTCTATAGACCCCACTATCGACGATAATGTACCGTCACAGGCAGATGTCAAAAGGGATGGTTTTTACAAATCATTTGTTAAACTCTTTGAATCCAATGCACGGTGGTCCGAGAAAAAGAATGTACCTTTATTGGGAGATGAGAACAGTTCTCGCGAACAAGTCGAGCGGTTCTATGCTTTTTGGTATGATTTTGATTCATGGCGTGAGTTTTCTTACTTGGACGAGGAAGAGAAAGAGAGGGGACAGGATCGTGAAGAAAGGCGATGGATTGAAAAACAAAATAAAGTTGCAAGGGCCAAGCTAAAGAAAGAGGAGATGGCTCGTTTACGTAGTTTAGTAGACCTGTCATATACATCGGATCCTAGAATACAGAGATTTAAACAAGAGGATAAGGATAAAAAATTAGCAGCAAAGCGAGCTAAGCAGGTAAGCCTATCTTCTACCCCTAACTTATTTTTTTACAAGTGAATGTAAATTTAGTTGTTACATAGTCTCTTTAAAGTCATTAAACTCATTGTGATGACTTAATATCTACAGCACATACATAACATAGGCCTGCCTTCATATATAAAAATTTTATAGGTTTCAATATTATTATATTGAATATATGGATTGACTAACCAACAAAGACTGTTATATGTCTTAGCAGTAAATCTTAGAGTAAAAATAACCTATAGACCATTAATTATGTCCATGCTGTCTTGGTGCCAAGCATGGGTTATCTTGGGGCTAGCCTTACCCGAGCACTTCAACCCTCTTGCATCTTTTGTGTGGCCAAGCATAGGTTGATTGATATTCTATACATACTAAGATTGATATGTAGATTACCGATATACTGTTTTTTTGGTTTTACTTTTTTTTGGTATTAAATACCCATACCAGCAATGTGTGTCACTTGTCAAATGGTTATATAGAACTTTAACACACAGAAATGTGTTCTAAATTGGCCAATATTCTATGAGTTATGAAGCAGCAAAATAATATGATAATACACCCAATTAAATAATTTGTCCTTTAGACTGTTGCTTTGCTGTTCCTTTATAGTCTGTTGAAAATGGTGTTTTCAGTAATATCCATATGAATTTCATAATTTATTATTTAAACTGACTGGACAACCCAATTACTGCAATAGATTAAACATGTACTTTTGTATCGATTCCAGGATGCGGTCCAAGCCAAGAAAGCAGAAGAGGAGCGACTATTGAAAGAAGCTCTTCTTGCGAAACAGAAGGCAGACGAAGCAGAACGAGCTAGGATAGATGCTGCTCGAGCAGAACGTGAACAACAGAAGAAAAACCTTAGGAAAGAACGAAAAGCATTTCGAGATCTCTGTAAATCTAAGAATTATTATTCACAGAGTGAAGAAGAGTCCGTGGCACATATGGCAGCCATAGAGAAAATATGTGAAATGATGAAGTTAGTTGAATTACAGGATTTTATAAAAGAATTAGAAAGTAAGGGAAGGGATGCTTTCCTTCATACTGTTAAAGAGACTGAAGATAAATTAGAAGCTGAAAGAAAAGCTTTGTTTGAAACTAAGAAAGTAGAAGAACAAAGGGCTCGGAAGGAATCTGCACTCAAACAACCGATTGAATGGTCCGTTGAAATGACACAATTGCTTATTAAAGCTGTGAACTTATTTCCTGCTGGAACGACTCAAAGATGGGAAGTTGTTGCTAACTTTTTAAACCAACACGGCACATTTGTGAACGATAGACGGTTTATAGCAAAAGATGTACTAAACAAGGCAAAAGATTTGCAAAGTTCAGACTTTTCTAAAAGCAGTCTTAAGAAAGCTGCTAATGAGGAAGCGTTTGATCAGTTTGAAAAGGAGAAGAAAAAGATAAACAATCATATCGATGACAGTGGCATTTCCAAGAGTGACAATCCATCTAAAGTGAAAGTTGTGAATGGTACAGCAACTCCTAAGGCTGAGGACAGTGCTGTTAAAGCTGAAGACAAAGCTTGGACGAAAATAGAACAAGAACTATTAGAACAGGCTATGAAAACGTACCCAGCGAGCACTCCGGAGAGATGGGACAAGATTGCCGACTGTCTACCAAATCGTACTAAAAAAGACTGCATGAAGCGTTACAAGGAGCTAGTGGAATTAGTTAAAGCGAAGAAACAAGCAGCTAATTTGTCCAAATAGCATTAAATATGGCTTAGTACTGTATCCAATTGTTTACCTACCATCCGCCACCAATAAATGACCAAAGTAGATATATATATGTATACTATTGTGAATTATATATATTTACATGTTTGTTGGCCCGGAACTGAGGATTACGACGAGAGATGTGATGTAATGTTATAAATTATGGAATAAATTATTAATTTACCTTTAGAAAAAAATTGCACTCACAGAGGTTTTATTTCAAATAATTAATTAATATTACTATAGAGTACACCTCGCAACATTTAAATTATTTATAGGCGTAAGTACCTATAACTCAAACATAATTTTAAACTAAAATGCCTGTACGTAAAATTATAAAGAAATATATTATTGGATCAATGCGTAGTAGGTATCTGTAGAAAGAGGTCAACGTAGCGTATGGACATTGCAACACCAGAGGTGCAGCACTCTCACTGCCGACCCTGTAAAAACCTTCTAAAACCTCTTGAAGAACCCCATTCTGTAGACATTAGAGGAAACTCAGGCAGGTGCTGTACCTCTCCCATGCTGCTGAACTAATGGTGTAGAGAAGGTAAGCTACTGGCAATTATGAGTAACACTAATGAGAGCTTCTAAGCCGAATACAACTTTTGAAGTCGTAATATTTCTGACCTTTGGCACGTATTTGTTTAATATAAAACAGTCAATATCTTTGTTGTTAAAAGACAGTCCCGCTGCGAATCCACACTCGATCTCCAATACAAGATTGAAAAAGTTCGGACTCCGTGCCTACATTGTGTAACGTGAAACCACGCACGTCATATATAAAGTCGACACATATGATACGAGAGCCAGCAGTAAATGTGTTAAACGAGCGGTTCAAACTACAAATGTGTACGCTTACACACCTAAAAATAAGTATGAATGAATACGTACTTATCAGCCACGTCTTTATCCTCGAAGGGGTAAGCAGAGGCATATACGCCCACGTTTCACGGTATGCACTTTTGACCCACGTAACATGGGGTGGTGAGCGGGCGTGTTGAAATGGTCAGGCGTGTTGGTCCCGGTTGCCAGTAACATGGCAGTCGTAAGTCAAGTTGAAGGCCTAATGGGCGGCTTGAACAATTTCAACAGCAGGTAGCCACAACCTGCGGCTGTCTTTTTCAATACGACAATGGACACAAGGTGAAAAGTGGGCGTATAAATGCCTCTGCCACCCCTTAAGGAGTGATTGATAATTATCAATTTAGAAAGAATAAGTTGTAATATATTTGATATGAGTTTGACAGTTTGTCCTTCCGAAACCTAATCCGAACCGAAACATGACATTGGCGGACTAGTGGAAGCCTATCCACAAATGCCACAAGCTTAAAGTTGAAGTTGAAGTTATTTGATAAATACGGCTTAGTACTGTATCCAATTGTTTACCTACCATCCGCCACCAATGTACATGAACCACCAATGTACTAAGAATAAATTATGATTTATTATTTCTGTACACTAAGTACCTAAATACCAACCTAGCTTTATGTATCTACTTAAATGCAGCAAGGATATAGAATCTACGCAACTTGTTGGAAAGATCAAAGACCGCGATAACAGTAAAATATAGATCGTAACATTCGTGAATGCAATCCGCGGACGTTTGAAACTTCAAGATCGCCTACAGGAGCATAGCCGCATAGGCCTGATATAACAGGATCTCTGGCCACACCTACACTGTGTGGCGCAGAAGCTACGTATGGTCGAAAAGCTGGTAATTGGTCTAGCTGGTCCTTTGATGGGTGACCAATTTGTGGATTTTACTTTTTAGAGCTTTTCCGTGCTTCGAAGGCACGTTAAGACTTTTCCCTGGTAGCCAATAAAATGGCAGTCGTTAAGTTATGGCCCTAAGGACGACTTGAAAAATTTCAACAGCAGGTTGACACATCATGCGCCTGTCCATGTCAACACGGCAATGCTCTCACCACCAGTTACTTGGGACAAAAATGCATACGGTGAAATGTGGGCGTATAGTATGCATCTGCCTATCCCTTCGGGGATAAAGGCGTAACAATATGTACCTATATATGTAGATTTCTCTATCAATAAGTCACTGATTTTAATAAACAGATGAAATTCCAATATTGGAACCTTGGATCTTGGATGGTTAAGGTACACAGTCGTACAGTCGTAATTATTCATTATTATTTATCTATTCAGGTATCTATATATAAAGCTGAAGAGCTTGTTTGATAGGTTGAACGCGGTAATCTCAGGAACTACTGGTCCGAACTGCAAAATTATTTTTGTGTTGGATAGTTCATTCGTCGAGGTAGGCTATCATCACGCTACTACGCAGGAGAGCGGAGCAGTAATCATAAATGTCAATAAATCAGGCAAATTTTCATACATATTTGCAAAATTAAATGGATGCGACTGGGGTTCAGAATATGTCACGAGCGAAGCCGTGAGGGCTATTCAGGTAGGTACGAGTATAGGTACATATTGAGCCTTAAAGTGCCTATACACAAGCAAGCTATTATTTTAAGTATTGAGATCTGAGTGCAACATACCCAATCGGTCCACAATCGAGTTTAGCCGGCTGACCGTGAATCATATTATACGCAATAATTATAAGGTATCAAGCTTGGAACTTGTATTGGAATTCTTAGGCGTTGTCCTAATTAAATACGAGCGCGATCGTCGCTCGAACAAATGACGCAATAATCGCGTGATCACGTATATAGAAAAAACGGGATAGGTAAGTATTCTAATTATTTATTTAAAAACAATTGTCAACAGGTAATGAAGAGAACTTGCAGCCTTATGCCTGGAAAGTGGTGGTGTTATGGTTGAGGAGGAACAGGTGGAACGGTTGATATTGGGATGATATATAAGTAGGTATATCACCGGAAAATAGCAAGAACCGAAAATGTATAAATTTACTACAATTTTCCGAGAAATTTTTAAATTTGTGGTTCTTGTTATATTTCGGTGACATATACCTATACCTATCTATTATTTTCAGAGCGAAAACGTACATATCGATATATTCGATATACAGGCCTATTAGTAGGTATCCTATGTGGCGCTGCCCGCCACGTTGAAGAGGGAGATAGAACACGAAACGCCTTCCGAGGTTTCCAGAATTGAAACTCCGATACTCAAAACCTAGAATCCAGGATCGGTTCTAATTAAGATTTCAATACGCGAACTTGGATTTCAGGATTCCAGACTCGGGAATTAAAAATATACGGATTTAGAATTCGGAACCTATTCTGGATTTCGGTCAATAGTTAAAAGGTTACTGTTTGTGAATTTATTTTGAATTCAAGATCAAAGAGTCACTACTCTTGGTGTTCCCCAACCTAGTCTTTTTGCTGAAATTTGATTAAGTTGTCGCATTGTATTGGTGTCTTCTCCATCGATAGCAATATATATTTGATCACGTAGGAATTGAGTTCGTACAAATAGGATTTCAAACAATTATATTTTTCGCACGAATGCTTACCTATGACGCGAGTTATATCACCTTTTTATTATTGACCGTAATGCTTGATCTCCATTTCGCACGAATTAAATTCGCATAAACTTGAGACGATCGCTCATTCGCGTTGAATTAGGACAAAGCTTTATAGATAGTTGGTGAATTTGGGTCAGTTTGTGGGGTCACATGAGTCATGTTAAATGGATGTCATCCGCCACTTTGGTTATTATCATTTGTATTTAGTCATGTCCCGCTTATCTCTAGATATCTGCTTAGTGCTTATGCCTAGCCTAAGAGCCACCACATACTAGCTACTTTTAATATAGGCGACCGGCGATTTAGACGCTTTTAGGAGCTAACAGGTAAACCTCAAAATCGCCGGTTGCGAATGCTAAAAGTAGATAGATTGCGATCAACCTAATTGCCTACTAATACCGTACCTGCATGGTGTAAGGGGCCCCACCAAGATCTCGGGGGCCCAAGCGACCGCACTTGCTAGCGGTGCACGTGCTGACCGACAGATAGGAGACAACGACGCAGGCGCCAACACCCCCTTAGGGGGGGTTGGGAAATCAGACAGCAGTCGCTCCTAACAATGCACTACACTAGCTGCTCCTAGCACCCAAGTAAAAGTGAACCCCAGGCTCCAAACCCGGATGGGGTTTGGAAGCAATTGGGAAAACACTTAGATGAAGAAGACTAGAGCTGAAGAGTTTGATGTTAGATACATCATATTTTAAATAATCTTTTTGAGATTTTTGTACTAACCTATCTTGTGTAGTAAAAATACAAAGCTTGAAATAAAAGCTGTCTGTGCGAGTCTATTCAGCGCAGCATCTTTGTCACCGTCAAATGCTCCCCTGGCACAACCGGGAGTATCTATCACAGGGAAAGAAGGCTGTGTGTCTTTCAAGCACCGTAGAGCTTGGTTAAAGAGCCACATAATAGGACCGGCAATTATTGGTTTCATCGACCTAGAAATGACATTGATGAACACGTCGTAAATAATATAGTAATCTACGCTTTATATCCGCTCACAAATTCAGATTAACCGCAAAATAAAACATATCCTGTTACAAAATCAAGGATGTATATTCAGATAAAAGTTATCATAAAATTACATTGACTGTTATAAGAATAATATTCTGTTTTGGTGCAAAAGCAGGCACCAATTTACAATAGCACATTGCATATTTGCTGCATAGTTGTCAAGAGTCAGCAAAGAGTAATTAAAGATTAGTGCTGCTTGCACAGTTATAAACTATTCTTAGTATGATATCTTTCTGAGAAATAGACAATTATTCGCTGCATTTTGATGCGATGTTTATAAAAATGTCACATAATAAACTGAGCAACTTATAGCACGTACTTATAGTACCTACTTACCTATAGATTTTTCGCAAATCGTATGCAAATTAGTGTGAAGTGGTATGAAAGAAGGCTATAGTAACGAAGAACACAAAAAAAAAGCAATAGGTAATAAAGTACAGGTAGGTACAGAAGGCTCACTCCAAAGAGTAATTAATTTAAAGAGCAAATCTTGAAAGTACCTATCTCTTATCTTTTTAAATGAAGTAGGGTTGTCGTTGTCTCGTCACAAAGATACGCCGGGTAAGAATCAGGGCCTCAATTCTGCAATTTTATATTAGCTCAAGCCCTTATCAACTCCAACAATGCAATTTTATTTGTGAAAGTTAACGGCAGGCATTTCTTTGCCATTTTGGACATTGGAATTACAGTGGTTTACGTTAACACAAATAGTAGTAAGGGATAAGGCCGGAGCGCGGCTCCGCTGAGTGAAATCCGCCCGTACCATAGATATATTAAAAATAGGAAAAATAGGAGACTATTAAAACCTTCACTAGTCCTAGAATTGCGTACCACGGATATTATCCGGGGGTTACTAAGGTTTTAAATTCAGTTTCTACATGAAAACGCTGATTTTGAAGCACACTTCGCGATGAGGATCAAAACTCCAAAGTCCACACACGAATGTGCTATGTGTCCTATGTCCGCTTTGTCCAAAGCGCCGTTTGCATATAATCTTGTTCACGTTGAGCATGTCACGGCCACACACGAATGTTCCTATATACCATTTCTACTGTTTTTACCATTTCTATGGTCCGGACGGAGACGCCATTAACTAGTAGGTATCTAGCGCGGAGTGCGCCTGGAGTGCCAATATCAAGAAATGTTTGGATGGTTGGGAAAGAATGGATGATCATCCGATAGCAAGATTGACGAAACAAATTTATGAGGCGTGTATAAATAAATAAGCTGGGGAAGGTCGTCCTAGTCGAACATACCTTGACGGTGTCGTCAACATTTTAACGAAGCCGAGGTCAAGAGTGTTTACCCGTAACTGGTGTGTAAATACTCATGATAATTATGGAACTGGATCTGCCAGGTTTGTAACAGGTGGAAAGATATTACGGGAACTAGACGTGAGTAAAGACTACACGCCTTGTTGCCACTGAATCTGATTGATTGATATAGTGTGATAAAAATTGACGAATCTGGATGTTAACGATTGTATTATTATTTAAAGCAACGGAGCTATATAAAAGATCGAAACCTTTTTAAACCTTTTTAACCGCATACTCCTCAGCGGGCAGATCCCAAACCAATGGAGACTGAGTATAATTACTCCAGTCTTCAAAGGTAAGGGGTCAGTGCAGGAGTGCGGGAGCTACCGCGGTATTAAGGTGATGTCCCACACCATGAAGATCTTCGAGAGGATTATAGACTCTCGGATCCGGCAGGAGTGTACTCTCTCGGAGTGTCAATATGGGTTTCGCCCTGGTCATGGGACCACGGACCCTGTTTTTGCCCTGAGGGTTGTCGCAGAGAAATACAGGTCGAAGAACACGCCTCTGCACTGTTTGTTTCTAGACATGCAGAAGGCCTTCGACTGTGTTCCTCGTGCGATGATCTGGTGGGCACTGCGGTCCAAAGGGGTTCCAGAGGTCTATATTGACACTATCCGGGACATGTACTGTGACTCCGATTCAATGGTTAGGACTGCTGTTGGCGACACGAAACCCTTCCCCATCACCGTCGGGGTACACCAGGGTTCGGTCCTTAGTCCGCTTCTGTTCAGTGTAATATTAGACGAATTGTCGGACAGCATCAGAAACCCACATGAGCAGCCTCCATGGTTGCTCATGTATGCTGACGATATTGCGCTGGCAGACGCGGACAGGGGCAGATTGGTGCGACGTGTAAAGGCGTGGAAGGAGACGCTTGAGAACGGCGGTCTGAAACTAAATGTGGCGAAGACCGAGTACTTGGCACTAAACTCGACAGATCCCACATCCGTCCGCATAGGCGGTGATTTGGTCGAGCGCACGGACCAGGTTAAATACCTGGGATCTGTTTTTCACACGTCCAGTGACATCGATTGCGATGTCAAGTCACGCATTGCTGCCGCGTGGGCCAAATGGCGGGAGATGACCGGTGTCATTTGTGACCCTAAAATGCCGATCCGGTTGAAGGGACAGGTCTACAAAACCATTATTAGACCTGTCCTTTTACATGGCAGTGAGACGTGGCCGATATTGGAGCGACACAAGCAGGAGCTGCGTGTCACGGAAATGAAGATGCTGCGGTGGATGTGTGGGGTCACGCGGATGGACCGCGTGAGAAACTCTCGCATCCGCGGCAGCCTTCACGTCCGTGACATTGCAGACAAGTTGCAAGAGTGTCGCCTTCGTTGGTATGGTCACGTCTTGCGGCAACCGCCGGGCTACGTAGGTAACAAATGTCTGGCCATGTCAGCCCCGCCGGGTCCCGGTAAGAGGGGAAGACCCAAGAAGTGCTGGCTTGACGTCGTAAGGGATGACATGCGTGCCAATGGTCTCACTACAGGGGATGCCGAAGACCGTGCGAAGTGGAGAAGAAAATGTAGGAAAGCGGACCCCGGGCGTCGCGAGACGCAACTGGGACAGACGCTCGGATGATGATGATGAGCTATATAAAAGATCGAGAAACACAAAATTCAGTGCGCATTTCTTGTCACTTGCAATTCACAATCTATTATAAATTGTAGAAAGTTGAATTAACTGAAAGACTCCATGAGAAACCAGAAATAATCTCTGATATAAAAAGAAGCAAGTTTAACCGTACCTAAATAATGTAATTTATTTCCTGCGGATTCATTAATCGTTTCTTAGTCTGCTAACGTGGTCTTCATCTATTCATTCTCGGCCTACCCACGAAAACTTTCGCACAATATATATTCTCCGCTCATTCGTTGGACGTGTTCAAACCAACGGAGAACGTCCTTTTCCAGCTTAACGTTTAATTTATTTCGTTAATTTAACGGATCATATAGCACATTTATATCAGCAAGCTATTGTAAAACGGATGGTTCACTAACAGCCGGCATTTCAGGGGCATCCAGGGCATAGCTAGGAAGCATGTAGTTTAGTCAGTCCAGCATTACATCCGTGGGAATTATAAAAAACGTTAAAAATGATAATTTGTCGATAAAATGAGGGTTGGTAGATATTTAGCAACTGCATTTGCAATCATTGAAGTTCTACTGTTATTTATGCACGTATGGTGATTATTGAGGTCATAGATATAGTCCACTTTGTTAAACCAGGAAATGACTTAGTTTTTTTTTATAGCGCTGTGACATAAAGCTGGGTCAGTCACGCATATCCGGGACTAGTGTTTTAAGACTGCTAAAGGGAATTAAAAAATCATAAAAATGTTATTAATTTAAATATATTTCATGTTGCAGTGACAACGTAATTTTAGACAAAACGCTAAAGTATCCGTTTTAGATTTCGGTCGCCTACTTATACGGGATTTGGTGTTCATTTTAATTTTGAATTGTTTTTTAAACTTAATTTGTATTTTGTATTTGTATTACCGCAATATTTTGATGTTTTGTTGTATTGTAATGTTCAGGACAAGGTTTTTATACGTAAAAAAAAAATTAATGTTGTAGAACAGTCATAAAAAAATATATACTGGTTAATGTCACACGATTTACGGAATAGTTCACACGACTTCACGAGTATTGTAATTTGTACCTATGTACGTTAATCGTGAAGTCGTGAACTATACAATCCAGCACTGATAGATTATTTAAGTCACACCTACTGCATGTAAAGGTCCTGTTTCAGTGTCGCTAATTTAGCTTTTTAGACGTGCATGTATGAAGCGATTGATGCATCTGCAAGAAGCGAAAGAAGTATGCATGGATCGCGAACTTGGCAATCTGTCCTCTCTGACTACCCCGTCAGGGATATAGCGTGAAGATAACTAGTTTAGTTAGTTAGTTAAACTCTATCTAACTCCCATAAGTCGCAGTGCTGCTAGCTGTGCAGCTAATTCACATCAGAAACAGCAAATAAATGTCTACTTCCTCAGAATAGTTCCCTACAATAAACGTTATATAATATTTTAAATATTCGAGTTTGGTTCGGTTCCACTAAGGCACATTCGAGGCCGTACATTGTTTAAAGCTTACAACTTAATAAGTATACTTATTGAACAATTACTTAAATACATTCATTATGAGTTATGAACACGATACTACATGGTCATCAATGGAATGTCTTAATATATTCTAGGCAGTCATACGACATGTAAAATATGTAAATGAGAGTACTAATAAATTATAACTAATTGATCTAAATATTGCTTGTATGTTAATTATGTTTACATAATTCGGTCTTTGTATGTCTTATATTAACCCCTGCGCCAAACATGAATATGTTTACACGAAAAATCAGTAAATAGTTTAATTAAAACTAAATATACACAAGAAAGTCATGTTACAACAAAGACCAATAACAATTCTATAATTAATTTATATAATATTGTAGTCTCAGAAAACAATGTCATTGAATTTACTCTGGGAATTTGTCGACAAAGATAAAAAAAAGTATCAGACAGCAGCTAAAACAATACATTTTATTGTGTTATTATACTAAATTTATAAATGTTATATAAACTAATGTCATGTGTATATCTAATTTTTTCATATGGTTAGTAAATTTAAATCCGACGATAGAAAGTTATTAAGTAAGTAATTTTAATAATTTTTCAATGTATTCGATGATGTTATAGTGATATATTTATCGAACATAAAAGATAATCATTAATCAATATTTGTTCTTTTAATTTATGGTAAAACAGTGCATAAATACAAAGCCAATTATAAAAAAGAAACACGTTTTAATGAAAAGAAATAATCATGGAATACTTTTAAAAAATATAAATGTTTCTTTTTAATAATGTTTATGGCATGGCTACTTCGGCCTTTGTGCAATGTCTTCATTTGAAAACACTTTTTGAACGTATGCTTATAACTTGTTCACAAACAAACAAACGTTCGGATACGATGACTTTCGATCAGAAGGGCCGTACCACTTTATAGTAGTGTAAACAAAACTTAACTGAGAAATTAAAATAAATCCTTCAAATGAGCACCAGGCGAGATACTACTGGTTATTATGAATTGCAATAATACAAAAAATCAGTCTTAAAATTTTGCAGATTAAGTACAAACCGGGCTGCCCCTCACCAAACAGTAGGTGATTGTCAAGGCATCCAATCAGCATACTGAAAATAGTTAAAAATAAAACTGTTTTCTTCCATTACATAAATTAAGGCTTTACTATTCTAGTAGTTAATCATATTTTAGCATTTACAAATTGCCGATGTTGTATTATAAACCGAAAGAAAAAAGTAATAGTATAAGGCCATTGCTGTGAAACAAAAGGAGATTTAAATGTATTAAATAAACTTAACTATGAAAATATTACAAACAGTAAGAAAATATGTAAGATGGTTGACAGATTATGAACGACATCAATTTAAAGAGAAATCTACTTAGTACCTAAGTTGCAATGAAACGAAACGGTTTACAAAATCCGATATGCTTAGATTATCAAACAATTTTACGTAATATATGCAAATCAATTTGCATTTTTTAAACATTCTAATAAGTATTTATCTCCTTATATACAGTCGGTTCACATAACACAACAAAAATATGAGTTTGTAAAGATGATTGAGTTTGAAAGACAAAATGTTTCATTCAGTCAGAAAACATAAAAAAAAAACGCGGGTAATTTGCGTACATGTGTATCAACTATACCTCGATTATCTACATAATTATTTCGGCGACCGACGTTGCTTATAAATACAATTACAAAAGACACTTATACGACATTAAAATGGAATGTTTTTTATACTATAACTTAATTTAAACAAGGCACACATTGACCTTAGCATACCTAAATGGCTCATTGGTTTCTGCAGGTACTTCTGCAAGCAATCCTGTAGTATCATTCACGTATATTTTAAAACACCTCAAGGCCTAGTTCATGTTCAGAGTACTTCCTACTATTGTTTTAAACGCAGTTAATGAGAGAAGTGGTCATGTTATTTTGCGCGCATATACCTAGGGTAAAGTAGCCTGTTCGCGTCCACCGCCCAGTTCGCGTCCAAAAGATACCACCATTACGTAGAAAATATACTAAAATCTTGTATGATACAAATGCCTGCGGTATTTCGACGACTGGCTCTTGCGCTTATTCCCTGTCAACAATACTACACCTAAAATCTTACATTTTATTAAAGATTAAGGTACTTATCTCTTATATTTATCCCATCTAAGTTGGTGGACGCGAACTGGTCGACAGGTGGTCGCAATCTGGATTTTATTGACGCAAAATGGGTAAATCATATGTTTTGACTATTAGTCTATTTATTTATTAATATATCAAACGGTTTGTCCAAACCGTATAATAAATTTAACAAGACTATATACAGAATATGTGAAATCCATTTTTCATTCGAAGGCGATGTTACCCTATGTACTAATTTAAAAAACCAAAAATCTCACTTTTGAATGATTCCTGGAAAGCTTTTAAGTCTAATGATACTTCTCATTTCGCAATTGGCTAGACATACATTACGTTAGCTTGTTGTTCTGGGTTAGTCGACAAAAACTATAGTAAAAAAAAAGAAGCTCCTCTGATGCATGTTTTCGTTCAACCGATAAAATGGAAATGATGTAAAAATATTAGCTAGCTAACCGCATTTAACAACGGAAGTTGAATTAAAACTATATATTGACATACTTTCTAATCATATTACATATTATAAAATGGTTATTTATGATAACACAACTTGTTTTTGACATACGATTTTGAAATAGTGCATTGAAAATTATGCAATACGTTAGCATTCCTAAGTTCTACTAAGAACTAAGGTAAGTTCTTAAATAGCTTTTATAGACAGAAGATTCCAAGTCGAACTTAGAAATGCAAGGAATGCAAATGAAAATTTTCACGTCGTGAAAACTATGTAAATAATGTGGATATGAGACTAAGATACGTATAAATATAATACAAGAACAAAATCAACAACCAGTCACCAACGATGGACGACCGCGTCGGGAAAGGGAGCGGAATCTGCTAGATAATGTTCTTCTTGCATACCCATCGGCTCAGCTTGACAGCAGTTTCAACTATGACCAGTCAGAGGGAAGCAGCCACAACTTTACGCCCGGGTATTAAAGTGTAACTTATTATAATTAGGAGGTAAAAGACTGGCGCAGACTAAAACCCCGAAAAAGATCGGATATCTTAGTAACATAGAAAAAGAAACATTAAGTCGATTATTTAACAGAATCTTTAAACTGTTCTATCTTCATCGCACTGGTGCTAATTCTGTTGTTGAAACCACTAAACTAAATTTCTCTAAAATTTTCTTATTCTTATTAAGAGATTGCCAAATGCTATTCTGTTATTACGTTGAACTAAACTTGGTGATATTATAAACAGCACTAAATTTGTATCTGACATCACTAAAAGGCCTTTTATGTGATAAAATTCAACAAAACATGTATTTACATGCTGACTAACTTAGTCATTGAACTGTCTGTGTACATTTTTCACTTATTGTTGAATTTTATCACATATAATGAATTTTAGTGTTGTCAGATACAAATTTAACGTCACACAAAATTTAGAGGTTTTCACTAAAATTAGTCGTCACCTATTTAGGAGACGTCTAATTTTGATGGGACGTTTATTAATTTTAGTAACCGTTTGAAACGTGAAAAATTTTAAAACGTTGTAACGTTAAAAATGTACATAGGCAGTTTAATCACCAAGTTAGTCGGCATGTATTTACATTCGACTGTCTGTGTACATTTTTCACGTCTTGTTCATTTTTATCACATAAAATGAATTTTAATGACATCAGATACAAATTAAGTGCTATTTATGATATCACCAACTTTAGTTCGACTTAATAACAGAATAGCATTTGGCCATATCATAACAAAAATTTGAAAATTTTAGAGAAATTTAGTTTAGTGATCTCAACAACAAAATTAGCACCACTGTCTACCTAGTAAGAGATAGATACTACCTATTCGTTGTCACGTCGTTCAATACAAATCAAAGTTGATCAAGCATGTTGATCGCATTGAATCGATCAAAATTCAATATAATGTTGGCAACAGTAAAAAATAACGCATCTTAAAAGAGCATAGCTTTATGCGGGAGCTGCGCAATTAGTTTTGTGTATTTATGTCGCAGTTAGATTGTCTAATTAGCGATTTTATAAAACTACCGTGGTAATTTTGAAATAGGTATAAAACAGCTGATCACCGTGTTGATGTGATTAAACTATATAGTTAAGTCACAAATTCGATTTTACAATAACAGACTTTACAATTTTATGCACATTAACATATTCTAATAAGTACAGTCAACCTCAAAAGTGGATAAACATAATCCAAAGTGACAGAATAGTAGCGATTGTAACAAATTTTTGAACAATGTTAATTACCTACAGTGCCGAAATTAAAAAATATAATCTAATCAATCAATAAAAGCAGACTTTGAAGACTGAGAGGTAGGATTTGAAAGTAACTGGGAAGACACTTACTTTTTAGGAAGATTTAAGACTAGAATATACTTGTAAAGAGTGATATCTTAAATAATATAATGGAACCAATGTTACAATTTTATACTTGCAATGACTAAACTATCTTTTTGTTGAGCGAGTTTTGTAGCTGAACCAACTTATCTTCTATTTACAAGATTGTCAGATACCAGTTTAAGGCACAGGTTATGGTCCCACAAGACTTCTACAAGTTGCCCATCACAAACAAAAAGTCATTACTTGAAAAAATAAACTCTGTTCATAGTGAATGATACTACAGGCTTCAGAATGTAACAAGAAATTGATATCTAACACTAATAAGGGCCATATTCCAGAACGTTTCTCAATACTCAATCGACGCTTGAGGCTAGTTTTTGTCTTGTAAATACTACTCTCAAGTGTTTCTAGAGTATTGATAAACGTTCTGGAATACGGCCTTAAGAGTTTACTATGAGATATAACACATATTATAATTATTTAAAATGCCAACTTCTAAGCTTCTTAAGAAAATAATCAGATATATTTTCTTTAAATGAAATAAAATTTTTAGATAAGTATAATATGTGTACGTAGGCGGAAGCACCAGTAACAAACCATTTAAAAGACATTTCAAAACTTAAGGTTTATCTCAATGACCAGAAAACTTATTCAACTGTACTCCGCACGGGACAGAAATATCACCCAAACTCAGTTGGCTGATGTTTCTAACCAATAGATTTAATAGAAATTATAATTTGTGTGTGTGTAAACCTAATTATAATTTGCAATAGATTTAATCCTGATTTGTAAACCTAATTATAATTTGTACAGAGGTAATAGTCATAAATTGTAAATAGTTGTAAGCGAGTACCTACAGGGCGACATTGTCAGAATTGACAAAGATCCAAAAAAAATTGGAATAAAAAAAAAAAAAAAAAAAGGTTTATCTCAAATAAGTAGGAGTATGCCAAGCTTATAAAATGCAAAATTATATGGCAGTATATAAAAACAACCTTCATATTAGGTTTGAAATGGTATATTACTGGTTTCCAGTGTGTGACCCCATATAACCACCCAATCTATAGTATAGGTCCAAATAAGGGTAAATATCAAAAATGAGAATCATAATACATAAACACATTTTAACAGAATGCAGTCGAGGACTATGTTTTTAATTAAAAATATTGAGCAAAACTATCTATGATTAAGGAAAATGTAACATATGAAAAGTTTTTTTTTTCAGCATTTAATTAGGGTGGTTAATGGTGTTGATACATACATTTGACAATGGTATAAATTCTGTTCATTGAAATAGAGGCTGCCTGTGACTATGGCTGATGCGATTGAATTAAATCATTAGTCAAAAATATACTTAGAAGGACATTTATTGAACAACAATAAATGTCCAACAACAAGATTTTCTTGAATTTTGAAAAGCACGTAGTATGCTAATTTTTTCTAATTTAAAGTTTAAAGTGGAAAAATTTTTCAGTCACGAGCTGGACTCGAACCAGCATCTTCTGGTTCAATGCACCAGACGCATTACCAACTACACCACCGTGACCTGCTCGTAACTGACGAATTAATCCACCTCTTTACGTCTTAAGGCGACGTAAGGCGCCATCTACCGGCACTTAGCTAAGTTGCACGGTACGAATGTATAGAATTGCATCTATAATCATTTGATTTGTGATAACACCTGCCAAAAAATATAAATTTAGAAGGACATTATTACTAACTAAACAGATTTACGTTAGTAAGTAAATTTTGGGATAGCCTGACTAGTTTCAGACCTAACAGAGGTCCCTTTTCTAGAGAAGTGTCGGGCGATCCCAAAATTTACTTGAGAGTAAAACTGTTTAGTTGGTAATAATGAACAATGGTCACGAAAGTTATTATTAGAACAACATCATTGTAAAATTTGTAGGTAGGTGGTTAGATGGGTTAATGTTTTTTAAAATTCATAGGCATATATTACTAAGTCACACATTACTGGTAGTGTTGTAGACTTCTGTAATTACTTCAGTTTTCACTAATATTATGTGTGTTATTATGAGTGTCATGACTTATACTTGTTTATTAAACAGAGCAGAAAATAATTTTTATAAGTTATGAAGGTTGACAAATCTGTTCAGTCATAAACCTGCTTAGCTGTACTTAATATAATTTTGAATACAGAAGAAAGAAAGAGTGATATTAGTATATAGATATTTAAAAAAAAATTGTGATTATTAGAATTTTTTTTATTATAAGTATTAATTTTTATTGAGAATATTAATTTTAATTTGTTTTTCCAATGGTATAAGGCAATATTTATAATCTTTATATAATAAAGATTTTAGCATTGTAATATAAGTATAACCAACACCATTATAATAGACTGAGCTACCCAATTTCTTTAAACTACCTTCATTAATTTACCTTAGCTCGTAGGCATACTGGTTATATTAACCACTGTTCATTGAAGCACTATACACACTTCGCACAGATTGATCACCATCACTGTATCTTGCACCCTTTACGTTTTTTATTCAAATCTGCTTGCTTGTTCTTTTTTTTCAGTAATCCTTCGGCAGTTATGTCTGATATTACAGATAGCCTCTTACTACTAAATATTATGAGTGTCATGACTTATACTTGTTTATTAAACAGAGCAGAAAATAATTTTTATAAGTTATGAAGGTTGACAAATCTGTTCAGTCATAAACCGGCTTAGCTGTACTTAATATAATTTTGAATACAGAAGAAAGAAAGAGTGATATTAGTATATAGATATTTAAAAAAAAAATTGTGATCATTAGAAATTTTTTTATTATAAATATTAATATTTATTGAGAATATTAATTTTAATTTGTTTTTCCAATGGTATAAGGCAATATTTATAATCTTTATTTAATAAAGATTTTAGCATTGTAATATAAGTATAATCAACACCATTATAATAGACTGAGCTACCCAATTTCTTTAAACTACCTTCATTAATTTACCTTAGCTCGTAGGCATACTGGTTATATTAACCACTGTTCATTGAAGCACTATACACACTTTGCACAGATTGATCACCATCACTGTATCTTGCACCCTTTACGTTTTTTATTCAAATCTGCTTGCTTGTTCTTTTTTTTCAGTAACCCTTCGGCAGTTATGTCTGATATTACAGATAGCCTCTTACTACTATCATTACGATCTTGGGCTAGATGTTGTGGATTGAGATCAGGGGGATATGTAGAACTGTACAAATTATTATTTTCGCTGTAACTATGAGGTATATTTGTAGATGGGGCATTTTCTGGTGACATATTGTCAGTAGGATAATGTGATGCAGGCCTAATGCTTACTGGATCAGGGAACCGCGGTTTTTTACTAGTAGATGGCAAAGGAGGAGGCTGTCTGTGCTGTATCTGACCAGGATTGGGAGGCATCCTCCTATCATCATAAGATCTTGAATGAATATTAGACAAATTGTTACCTGATGGCCCTGCTTCTGATTGCTCTGCATAAAATTGGTTTGACATTTCCAAAGACTGCAGAGCACTTGCTTTTGATTGGATAGATTCTTTTTCAAAAGGCTCAACATAGTTTAAATCTGAGTCAACAGATTTACAGAGTCTTAATCGATTTTGTTGAATTATGTCACGGGGATTGCTATATGCATCACAAAGGGTAGCTTGTGGAGTTGGTAGCGGTTCACTTTCATGGGGCAATGAGAGCTGCTGCTGCACCATTTTTTGTTGCTTTTTTAATAAAGCCTTCTGCCTTGCTTTTTCTTTAGCTCTTTGCAATTTCTTATACTCTCTTTCTTGAAGCAATCTGGCTAGTTCCCCATCTTGAGCTTCTACTGCACATCTCATGTCAGCTAAGAGAGCATCTTGATTGTTGTCTTTACAACTCAATTCTCTTGCAAGTCTAGCATCTTTTTCTTCTTGTTCTAAGCGTTGTTTAATTTCTTCTAACTCATCAGGTGAGAGACCAAGTTCCTCTGGGTTAATATCTATACTAGGAGCTGGTATAGGCATGGCTGGGACAGCACGAGATGAACTGGGTTGTTGTAATATATCTGTGTTACGTTGCCTACGTTGTCTTCTTAGATTTATCTCTGCCATCTCTCTGGCTATTTCAGCATCAATTTCAGCTTGTCGTCTCCGAGTGAGCTCTCGCAAGTGGATTTCGTGTTCGATGTCTCGTTGTTCATTTAACGCGATGGGAAAGTCCTCACGAATTTGTTGATTGCGGAACCTGTTCTCGCAAAGATGTGAGGATATCTCGCGGTCCTGAAGGCGGTTGGCGAGAGCACCATCGGCTCTTACTAGCCATTGCTCACGCAGATCTGTTACAAGGCCAAACTTGGGCATCGTATCACTTGTCTGAAACCCAGCCATCGTTGAAGCGCGACAATAGAAAATATCCTCAAAACTGTCCAAAATAGTCACCCCGATATGTAAACACGTAACAAACAAGCGTAACGTAATACAGTTTTATGTATTACCATGATACGAAAGACATGGTGACGGCACCTGTCTTAAGGCACTAATCACGACACGACTCACAACACGGCACCAACCTTTCACAACTTTCATTACATCCCGTGAGAATCCTCAATGATCTTTTTACGTTCCCCTTGTGAACTCTGCCCGAACAATGGGTAATGTATGATAATCTACATAATTAATCGCGTTGGGCGCTCCTCATTCATTCATCCCTTCTCCGATTCACAATAAATAAACTGAATTCCATTCCAATCCAATCCAAAAGAAAAGCACTCAGACAAACAAGGTAATAAAAAAAAAACATTGGCAGGTAACTGACATTAGTGACCGCTGACACTTCATTTGCATGACTTTTTCTGTAATTATTTTATGGCTTGGTTACTAAGACCATTTAGTCAAATCTAATTTCTATCATACTGGCTGACCAGCGCAACTTCATTAAAAATGTGAAAAACTAAGAACCGCTCGACCGATTTTGTACAAACTTGACATAAACCATCTACTAAATAGTCCAAACAAAGCCAAAATATTTGGTTTGGATAGGTGAGCCCGTTCTTGAGTTATAAAATAACAGCGAAAAATGGCATTGATTTTTATATTTATTGATTTCTTCAATCTTCATATATGTTCTTATTTGGTCCTGTCCAGTCCTTTGTCTATGTCAAGTCTAGTCCTAGGTCCTGTGCCCCATTAACGTGGTATAAGCGTTATTGAGGCTTACAGTGGAATTTGCGGGACAATATGTAAAATAGCATTTCACTGCACATTACATTATCACTGTCTTTCATTTTAGCACGTTTACGCAACTTTTATGTCTAAAAAAATTACCATTTTTACACATAAAATAAAGTTTATACACTAGTTTGGAAAAATAATTTCATCCAAAGAACAGGCGAAGGTACTAAAAACCATACTACCAACTCATTCATATACTAGTAAAAATATATTCAAGTCACAATTCAAGCATTTGATTATTTACTTAGTAGTAGAACGATTTATTTAGTCCTACCTCCTTTGTCTTCATCAAGTCCAGTCCTAAGTGCCTTCTACCTGTCGCAGTAATGTGGTAGAAACCTTTGGAGATTTAGGAGTTTCACAATCCTCTTTTCACTGTTACATATAACTTTCATATTCTCATGCAATTCTTACCAATATTATAAAGCTGAAGTTTGTTTGTTTGTTTGGTTGAACGCGCTAACCTCGGGAACTACTGGTCGGATTTGAAAAATTCTATGCTCTATGTATGTTAGATGGCCCATTTATCGAGGAAGGCTATAGACTATACAGAATGGCCCATTTAAAACGGTCAGTATGGGTAACTCTGAAACTATAAGACATAGAAAGATCTCTTCTAAGGAACCAGGTCACCGATTTTGATAAAAAAAAACTGCATTAATAAATCTAAAATAATACTTGTACTCTAGTCGGGAATAGAACCTGGAATCATCGAAGAATAAAACTTGCATTATTTTTAAATGAATATTGACTGTGATTACTATGAAACATGACATATAAAATGAATAAAATGCGTCATATCATTTGATTTCATTTTAAAGATGTTCGCAATGATCATAATTTTTTCAGTACCGCATTCAACTCATTAAAGTACTAATTTTTGGTGAAAATCATGTTACAAAAAGTCTCCAGCCATTTGACTATTGTGAGCCGGTGCTCTATCCTGTTTAATTGTGAAAGGAGTGTATGTTACAAGTTGCGACACCGACCATAGATACACTTTTACGCGCATGAATGAGGTGAATGTTGTACTGAAATTGTGTGCATTTCAATTGCTCCGCCACGGTGTCCAATCAAAAAAAGCACTTTGTCATGTCGAAATTTGTCAAAACCGCATGCAACAAACCAAAAATTAGTCAAAGTAGAAATAAAGAAGATATTAGGATTTAAAGTTGGCCGCGCGAACGAAACTTTGAGGATTGCGCGGCCACGGAGATCTCAGCAACTATGTCATATTATATGCCCACTTTTCACCGTGTCATTGTTCATCATATTATTGTGATAGTCAGATGTCATACAAATTGTTTAGTACCATGTCGTACTCCATGTTTTCGCCGCGCGCGTTATATATTAATGAGGCTAATATGCCGAATAAATTGAAGTTCACTCCAAAATCCTAGCAATTATAGGTAGTGAGATATGAGCCTAAAAAGAAGCGTTTCGTTCGCGCGGCCACAGACTTTTTGTTTTGGACCGATATCTCCTGTTTAACTAAGCTTTAGTAGTATTTATTGCTTTCATTAGTTTCGACAAATTAAGATCCTTCTTCTTGTGTTAATTTTAATATAAGAAACCGTAAAGTTTAAAAAAGAATCAACAATAAAGAAACAACGAGTGGAGGATTGCGCGGCCATAACTTCAAAGACGAATATTTCGTAAAATATTGCTCTAGAGCTTATACTTCTTTTTTCGACAATATTTGACAAATTCAATCTTTAATTGACAATAAGAATTAGATCTCTAACCCATGTAGTTGCGGAGATCTCCGTGGCCGCGCAATCCTACACGTTTCGTTCGCGCGGCCCACTTTAAACCCTAATATCTTCTTAATTTCTACTTTGACAAATTTTTGGTTTGTTGCATTAGTTTTTGACAAATTTCGACAAATTTTTACCGGAGTGCTTTTTTGATTGGACACCGTGGCGGAGCAATCGAAACGCACACCTGAAATTAGGATGATCGATTCGAACACCTACAAAATGTAATTAAAAGATTTGTAGAACGACGCCTTTTATTCATTTTAGATATCATGTTTCATAGTAATATTTACTACTTAAGATCTACACAATCTATATTCAATTAAAAATAATGCAAGTTTTATTCTTCGACAGTTCGGGGTTCTATTCCTGACTCGAGTAAAAGTATTATTTTAGAACTATGAATACAGTTTTTCTATTTATCAAAATCGGTGACATGGTTCCTAAGAAGAGATCTTTCTATTTCTAATAGTTACAGAGTTGCCCATACTGACCGTTTTAAATGGGCCACCCTGTATATCATCACGCTGCTACCGTAAAGAAGTAGTCATAAATAAAAAAGCAGTAGTCAAATGTCGACCAATCGGGCAATATTTTATACAATTGTTGAATTTATAAGCGACGGGATTAAATAGGTGCGACGCGGCGACGGAAGTTCGAAGTATGTCACCGGCGGCGGCGGTCACCTAGTGATTTCAAAGGCCAAAACAACACAATTTCATGTTGCTGAAAGTTAATTGTATAACGATCATGAAACACAAGTTTAAACACAGGCTTTTCTGATTTTTCTGGATACCGTAGAGAACACTCATAGAGTAAATTAGTGTGACTACCAATCTTGAAACAGATGAATGGACTAGAAACAGGGACTGTATTACCCCTTCTTCAAAATAACGGGCTATAGATATATTTATTAAGGTTTGGAATATAAATAACTGTAGATAAGTTACAATAATATTTATATATTTACTTAATTTCACAGTTTTACATAATAATAGGTACTATTAAAATTTTCTTCACAATGTTTCTATTTTTTTAAATGATCACTTATTGATTACTTATTGGTCTCCTCAAGTGCTCGTCTCCCCAAAGAGCTGCGTGGACACTTGAATTCATTCTCGTCACTACGCCAGCCAGTATCTAGTGTTGACAGACATATCTTTTGAAATAAAACAATATAATCTTGTGAAAAATATCTAGGACTGTTTTACTTGTGATAACTCGCCTATTCTTCGTGAAAATTCACTGAGTCCTTTCTTGTTAGCGGTAACGAAAAATAGTTCGTCTGACACTCTATGAAGCCAATTTGCAAGGCGTGGGAATCTGGCGGACAACAAAGTTTTTATTTAAATGAAGAATAAAACTATTTGAAAAATATGTTTACGTAACTTACTTTTGTTTATCAATAGGAACAAGAATGTCCAGTGTGCTGATTGTTGAGGCAAATACAATATCACTTAGGGTAATGTAGGTCCCGCCAAACCAGTTACGTCCAGTCAGCATATTTTCCAAGTCCGTGTAAGCGCCCTCTACCTCAGAGATTTGTTGTGGCATTACAAAATGACAGTTTTCGTACAAGATGGGGTCCTGTAAATTTGTAAAATACTTATTTAACGAATACTCTCTCATCAGCAGTTTCTAATTTTCAAAATGGCACAAAAATCGCTAAAGGACTAATTCGCACAATGGCTAATTCTCAAAAAAGCCTAATTCTCTAAATGACAAATTATCAAAATGGCTAATTTTCTAAATTATCAATATCCGAGGGCACAATCCCGGTTAACACCTACAAATCAGATACAATGATTATTGAAATTTCACTCAAAAAGAGTGTATTTTTGTGAAAATCATACTTAAGGGCCGGTAGGCCAAGTCGCGTAGGCATCACAACGCTTCCTCAGCCCCCGCCAAGATAGATCTACGATGTATTTTCTGCTGGCACGCCACAGTAAAAATGATTGGCAGTAGCAATCAAAATGGAACATCTCTGTTATTGTCATCATCATCATCATCCGAGCGTCTGTCCCAGTTGCGTCTCGCGACGCCCGGGGTCCGCTTTCCTACATTTTCTCCTCCACTTCGCACGGTCTTCGGCATCCCATGTAGTAAGACCATTGGCATGCATGTCATCCCTTACGACGTCAAGCCAGCAGTTCTTGGGTCTTCCCCTTTTACCGGGACCCGGCGGGGCTGACATGGCCAGACATTTGTTACCTACGTAGCCCGGCGGTTGCCGCAAGACGTGACCATACCAACGAAGGCGACACTCTTGCAACTTGTCTGCAATGTCACGGACGTGAAGGCCGCCGCGGATGCGAGAGTTTGACCCCACACATCCACCGCAGCATCTTCATTTCCGTGACACGCAGCTCCTGCTTGTGTCGCTCTAATATCGGCCACGTCTCACTGCCATGTAAAAGGACAGGTCTAATAATGGTTTTGTAGACCTGTCCCTTCAACCGGATCGGCATTTTAGGGTCACAAATGACACCGGTCATCTCCCGCCATTTGGCCCACGCGGCAGCAATGCGTGACTTGACATCGCAATCGATGTCACTGGACGTGTGAAAAACAGATCCCAGGTATTTAACCTAGTCCGTGCGCTCGACCAAATCACCGCCTATGCGGACGGATGTGGGATCTGTCGAGTTTAGTGCCAAGTACTCGGTCTTCGCCACATTTAGTTTCAGACGACATCTCTGTTATTGTGTTGGATTTTATTTTAGGTTTATGATATACTAGTTGACGCCCGCTGCTCCGCCCGCGTGATGATGTTTTCCCGTTCCTGTTTTCTAAAGGAACTTGTTCCCGGGATAAAAAGTAGCCTATGTGTTATTTTGATAGATAAGCTATTATATATATAATATATAGTTATGGTAAAGTTTATTAAATTCCATTCAGTAGTTTTACGTGCAAGTAACAAACATCCATTCACAAACTTACAAACTTTCGCGTTTATAATATTAGTAGGAGTTAATGATGATATATTTACGACTGCCTCTGTGGCGCGGTGGGAGTGCATCTGACTGCTAAGCAAGAGGTCGTGGGTTCGATTCCCACCCAGAATAAAACTTTGTGTGATGAGCACGATGGTTTATTCTGTGTCTGGGTGTTATTTATCTATAATATATATGTATTTAGAAATATATAAGAATATTTATCAGTTATCTAAATCCCATAACACAAGCTAATATTAGCTTACTTTGGGCTAGATGGCGCTGTGTGAAAAGTGTACCACAATATTTATTTCATATTTTATTTGTCCCACAATATTTATTTAATAACAAATTTAGGCTTTATGTACCAAATAAAATGTCCCGTATTCATTACACTCATTTTTTTTTAAATATTATTAAAAATCGAAAAATCATAATGTTATGTTCCTGTCTTCGGCAGCTAGTCACCGTTGTACTTCAGAACATATCTTCCACCCGCGCTATACATTCTCCCTAAGTTAATCAAATACCCGATTTTTAGTTTAACATGCAGTGAAGACCTTTACTGTTATATTAGTGACTAATGCCTGAAGGTCGGCTTCTGATGAGACCATCACTACCGCATCATCAGCGTACAACTGACAATGTACTGTAAAATTTCCAATTTTACAACACATCATAATCTTTTAACTTTTGCAGCCACACTTTTGCACAACTATCCAGCTACACTATGAAAAGCCAGGCGGACATAACACAACCCCGTTTGACGCCCGAACAGAAGTCAAAATGAGGCCCTAGGTGAACATCCACCTTGGTCGCACGCAAGCTTTACAGTCCGTATAAAGAGACTGAATCGCCCGCAACAGCTGGCCGTCCACACCATATCCTGCCCGAATATGGGGTGGACGGAAAGCTAGGCCACACGGACGAGTACCACAGAGTTTCTCTCACAACGTTATCAAATGCTTTCTCCAGATCCAATAAAGCGCAAAATACCTTCGCTTTAAAATGTTATACATTGTTTAAACAACTTGTGTAACCGGTGTGTAAACTTTTGTATGGATAACGTGTATCTATTTAGTTACCTATAATTTTGCCTTGTGTGATCTATGTGTAACTGTAATAACGAGGTTTTTTTTTGTTTTTTAAACATGTTTAACAATATAAAGCTCACATTTTTGTACCTAATTAGTCTGCAACTATAAGCGAGGACTTGTAAATGGCTTTTAGATAGCTAAACATAATAACTATTCAGTTATTTGCAGCTGTAAGTTTTCCATGCATTAAATAAATAAATAAGCCCAACATCAACAACATAAAGTAAAAAAACATAAATAAAAAGCGCTCGTAGCCCTAGTAACTCGGTTTCTGTAAAAGATCACTGATTTATGAAACTCTCTCGGATTTTGGATGGATGACCGCTTTGTAGCATTTTCCTTTATCAACGTTTTCGTGCTTTTTCGTTTTCGAAGGACACATTAACCTTTTGAACACAGGCATTGGGCTCACCACAATATGCCTCTGCTGGCGCCTTCGGGGATAAAGTCGTGGCTAATAAATTTATAAATATACTTAAATTATTAATACTGAAAGCATAAAACAAAGATCTTGGATACAATTTTAATAATTTATGCGAAGAGAAGCGAAACAAGCGGAAAAATTTGTAAACATACATTGAACGGCCCACTGGCTCAGTTGGTTATATAACTGCCTTCTAACCTTTGGGTACTGGGTTCGATTTTATACTACTTACAGGGATAATTCTAACGCTTCTGTGAAGTGTAAGTACTTTATTTTATATTAAAACTATATATTTTATTTATCTATTACGCCTCATCCCCGGACATTTGGGGATTATCGGTCAAAACTGCATCATGTATAATTGAGGTAATTGCGCCCCATCTAGCAACTGTGTTTAATGACTGTGTTTCTAGTGGTACATTTCCTGATTTAATGAAACACAGCAAAGTCGTTCCCTTGTTCAAGGCTGGCAGCGCTACAGAGCCGTCTAATTTTCGACCAGTGTCAGTGCTGCCAACTTTGAGCAAAGTATTTGAAAAAATAATCTTGAATCAAATGCTATCCCATTTTAATAGTCATAAAATACTCCATGCGAATCAATTTGGGTTTACGAAAGGGCGCTCAACTTCCGATGCTGGTGTTGAGTTATTAAAATGTATTCATGAAGCTTGGGAAGACAAGCACGATGCATTAGGTATATTTTGCGATCTATCAAAGGCTTTTGATTGCGTTCAACATGAAACGCTGTGCAAAAAATTACACCACTATGGAATAAGAGGCAAAGCTCTCGACCTTCTGTCTTCATATTTGAACAATAGAATACAGAGGGTCGATATTAATGGTACACGTTCTGTAGGATCCATGGTTACAATGGGTGTGCCGCAAGGCTCGATACTTGGGCCATTCTTGTTCCTCATTTATATTAATGATTTACCATTTTATGTAGGGGACAGGAATAGGATTGTTTTGTTTGCAGATGACACCTCATTAATTTTTAAAATTAAAAGACAATTAGATAACTATGACGATGTAAACAATGCAATTGCAAGAGTAGTTCATTGGTTCAGCTCAAATAATCTTTGCCTTAATGAAAATAAAACTAAATGTATAAAATTTACTCTACCAAATGTAAAACAAGTTGCGGCCAATGTTCGACTGAATGGGCAAGTGTTAGAGTTTGTAGAATCAACTGTGTTCCTAGGTGTAACTATTGATGCCAATTTGCAGTGGGGCCCACACATAGAAAAGACAGCCTCTAGATTAAGTTCGGCTGCATACGCTGTAAAAAAGATCAGGACTCTAACAGATGTGGATACGGCTAGAATGGTTTACTTCAGCTATTTTCATAGTATTATGTCTTACGGTATTCTCCTTTGGGGGAGTGCTGCAGATTTAAATATTATTTTTGTTCTACAAAAGCGGGCTGTACGCGCTATTTATAATTTGGGCCCCAGAGTTTCTCTCCGAGAAAAATTCAAAGAAGTAAATATTCTAACCGTACCATCACAATACATTTTTGCCAATCTTATGTATGTCCAGAAAAATCTATCACAGTTTTCTAAACTCTGTGATAAACATAATATAAACACTAGAAATAAAAATAATCTTTCAGTCCACCACAGTCGACTACATAAGATTGGCGATTCTTTCCAGGGTAACTGTATACGCTTTTACAACAAGCTTTTTAATAAATTTAAAAAGTTTATTAAAAACAAGCTTTGTGAAAAAGGTTTTTACTCCGTTACAGACTATTTGCAGGACAGGGACGCCTGGAAATGATCTGCTGGCAAAGTGAAATAATATTAAATTGTAAATAGGCCATCAAAAAAAAAGCCTTCCTAAGTTTCTTGCCGGTTCTTCTCAGGTGGGCCGCGTTCCGAACCGGTGGTCGCTTTAAATATTTTAAATAGTGTATGACATTTTGTAAGCGCCGTTAAAATGGTCTATGCAAAATAAAGATATTTTTATTTTATTTATTTATTATTAAAAAGGGTGGCAGAGGCATATTAGTATATGCCCACTTTTCACCATGCTATATAAAGCTAACTCTGGACGTCGCGAGATGCAACTGGGACAGACGCTCGGATGATTATGGAATGCTTACTGCTCTCATAAATATACTGTGCCATTGCGAAAAAATAGCAACAAAAAATAGGGAGCGCAACGAAAAAACCTAACACAGGTCCTACCTCAGTAAGCGCCGGCGCGCGACTGATCAGGCCTCATTTAAACATTTGTACTATAAAAATCGCTGTATATAGTCAAAGTAAGCCATTATGTCTATAAATATTGCGTAACTATAGTTGTGTATAAAAATTTCATAAAAATTATCTGTAGTTTAGATTTGGCATTGAAAAAACATTTCGGAAGGGGACAACTTTAGGATGTTTTTCTATCAAGTGAAGTTTACTAGATTTTGTAACAGAAAGCCATTTTGACTAGCTTAAATCCTTATCTAACATATATCTCTTTTTCAGAATCAAAAACCCTTTCTTCTACGATTCGCTTTGTTTTAAAAAACTCATAAGCGTGGCCACGGCAGGAATATCAAGCCTTAAATTGTATCACTGTCCCTATATTAACTTGAATTCACAGACTGAGGAGGTCGTCATCATCCGGGTGTTGGTCCCAGTTGTGTCACATGGCGCCCGGAGTCCGCATTTTCGTCTCCACTTCGCACGGTCGTCAGTATCCCCTGTAGTAAGAATATTGGGGATGCCGACGACCATTGAGTAGATACCTGAATATAAAGGATGGAAACGTTAACAGTACTCGGATGGTTATGCCTCAACTTTAAAATGACTAAAGTCGCTGAATTTCGTATTCTCAAAAGACCATATTCGTCAATCACCACATTCGCAAAACAAGATATTCTTAAAACATCATATTCTCAAAATATTATAATCTTATAAGACCACATTCACAAAACACATTGATGGAATAGTCTTAAAAAATATTTATAACGTAAAATAAAACTCGTAATAAAAAGTAAAGGACTAACTCTTTATCTAAGCTTTAGTAGTTTGTAGTAGTAGTAGTAGTCTAACTTAATGGATTTTTCCAAGAAAAATAAACTAGGTTTTCGTAGTTATATGAAACTGACGAACTACCATCAGTGCTAGTACCGCCAAAATTTATCTATAGCCATGCCATGGCGCCAAGTTTTATTCACAAATCTATTCTTCATTTAGTACGCATTCCTTGGATTGCGATATCTACCTCTGAGGCTGACTATACAGTAGTATGTAATTTTTACAATGTTTTACTTACAGCCGCAGCGCGATATCGAGGATAGAGTATACCGCTGTTGTAATGTAAGTGCTGATCCACCAATGAACGACCTCCTGGGTCCTTGGGTAGAACAGGACTAGACTCGCAGTAGCGGCCTGCTAAATAGGTGCAAATTGCGTGGCTAGAAGGTAAAATAATAATTTAAAAGTCTATATTTTGGGTGTAAAGGAGTGACAATTTTCCTGGACACAAGGTAACATCGGCAATATGATGGCGTGCCTACTGACTGACGCTCTGGTACAGGTATTAAAAGATTTCTCAGAGATCCAGCCAAAAGTAATTATAGTACAATGAGTCTGCTTTTGAGTGGAGCGTCTTTAAGCATAAAATGAGACGATTCGTAACCCTGCAATAGTTGTAATTTGATCAAACGCCATGATAAGTTTTATACTATCGTGATTAATACCATATAATTAATTTTAATTGAACGTAGAATATGTAATATGCCTCTGCCTACCCCTTCGGGGATGAAGGCGTGACATAATGTATGTATGTCTGTATGTATGTAGAATAAAGCGATTTACCATATAAAGGCAAACTGGCCCAGTTTGGACGAAACATCAGGAACCAAAAACATAATTATGACGTAAAATATAAAAAATAATAATAAAAGTCATGATGGTTGAAGATGATTATCGCTACGTTATCCAATTTACGTTTTTCATTACAGTTTAATCAGATCAAATCAGGAAATACCTAATTTTATGACAATCCGAGCCTTTAAGTGTTAGTTTTCATAGGAAAATAAATAAATCCAACATTAGACTTACCTATCAGATAGAATCAGCTCTCGGTCTTTGAATACTGGTAAAGTTTGCAGTGGATTTAGCTGGCAAATGACACAAAATATTTAATTTTGAACAATTATGTAGGAGCTCCAAAACTCAGCAGCTTTGGAGGCTGCAGCTCGGAGGAGTTTTTTCACCAAAAGAACTGTTCGGGAGTTTGGACTACTTAATGGAAGCTAGCAGTCATCTTGTGAGACTTTTCTACAAGAATGTTCCTAGTTACTTTCAAAAATCCAAACCCACTTGGTGACTTGGGCACTTGGATCTCATCTAGGAGCAGCAGATCGTTTGACTTTTGATTTCCGGCATTGTTGGGACCGACTGCCATCTGACATCCCAAACTCGTAAGGGCGTTGTTCCGTCCGTTAAGCAAATACACTGGTGGTAGTAGGTGAGGTAGCTTGGGCCCTGGAGCTCTTGGCGGGGCCACTTACACCCTTTTTCTACACTTTCATACAAGAATATCGAGTTACTACAAGAATTTGGGTGATCTGTCAATGTTCCGGAGTCTGGGTGTTTATACTTTAAAATAAAAAAGTAGCTCAATCTAGACGGTGTATCAGCTTTGCTTGAATAATGGACGAGGTCCTGACTTAGGCGCCCATTGGCAGATTCATGTATAGATGAATGACTCTTCCAAGAATGGAGAATCGGTTTCTAAAGTGGAAATTCAGGATGCATTAAAGATTTACAAAAAACTTGAGTTAACGAGGACTTGAGAAAAATTACGATGGCGTCATGTACTTACAACAGCCATTTCAGGCCCCCTATGCTCTCCTGAATCCATATCAACATCCACTTCTGTGATGCTGAGGTTCATTGAGTCAAGCGCCATCATTACGGCTCGGCAAGCTGGGCTGCGGTCAGCTTTCCATAGAGTACAATGTCTGCAAGAAAAAAGAAATCCACAACCTATTTATCATTGTATTGTTACTACTCATTACTTTTGTTGACTCGTCAAAATTCTTCAGGGTTCTAGCCAGCTGCAGCAGGTTTGAGAGCTCAAGGGGTAGTAGTGGAAGTTCACAGTGTTTAACTCGCATGTAGGCAAGAGTTGGTGTCAATAGTAGTGGTCACCGACTTTGTCTAAAATAATGGTTAACTGAAAGTAGGCAGTAGGTATAAACCATTTCGTGTTTTTTTATGGTCCATCCAGCAGAACTGGACAACAAATTCCGTAGATTAGCAGATAACTCACTTAAGTCCTTGTGTTGTGGTGATACCTTTTGTAGCCGCAGCACCCATTGTCTATATTTATAACTTGTAAAAAATTGAATTCATTTCTTCTGAAATCTAACTAATCGGATTTGTTGGGATATATAAATTTAATGAACGGATATTTGCGCGAATTTAATAAGTTTGTGATTTTTTTTGAGTAATAGATGACAGTGGCTAGGGTATAGTTGACATTCAGCTGTCGATTAAAATTATGATAGAAAGAATAATCTTTTAAATCCTCTAAAGAGGTCGGTGCGTTGAAAATTATAGAAAATCTTCATTAAACTAGCAAGTGCTTGGGGAACTAGACAACTGATAAAATATACGGATGGTATGGGGATGAAGAGTAGAAGCGTACACGTCGCCATCCCTTCCAGCTACGGCTGCAATTCTACTCCAACACGAGTGCCACCAGGACGAATGATGCTAGGGCGTGCCCCCGAGGCGACGCGCACCAGTTCGTCCCAGCTGGTGCGAAAAGTGTGTGCCGGAGCGGCGTAGGGGACCGCCACCCTACACGCGCGGCCCGACGCGGCGGGAAGTGGAGGATGGAGTGCAGGGTAGCTGCGTGGAATGTTAGGGGAGGAATGACAGATAAGATGAATGAGTTCATGGATGTTATGAATGAGAGAAAGTTAGATGCAGTGTGCTTGACAGAGACCAAGCGCAAGGGCGGGTGGGATGCTCGCGCTTTGGTCTGGAGTACCAGAGAGCGAGCATGGCAGTCGGGGGGTTGGAATTTTGCTGTCCTCGCGATTGGCCTCCGGTATGTATGAGTACAAACTGGTAGGTCCTAGAATCCTCTGGATCCGTGTAAAACTTGGTTTGACGAAGATTTTCCTGGTAGCTGCTTACGCGCCAGTATATTCGTCGAACGCGAGTGAGCTAGAGGACTTCTGGGAGAGTATGAGAGAAGCTCTATATGTGATAGAAGGAAATGAAAGACTTATAGTATGTGGAGACTTGAATGGATGGGTGGGTACCGCTCGCGATGGTTTTGAGTCGGTACTCGGGAAGTATGGGGATAAAAGGGTGAACGACGCTGGCAAGCTGATACTGGCATTTTGTAAGGAAAAGGATTTGTTTGTGGCGAACACAATGTTCAACCACAAACAAATTCATATGTATACGAGGAGATGTAAGTCAAAGAGAAGCATGATAGATCTATTCCTAATGGATAGTCGGCTCCGTAAACAGGTGATGGACACAAGGGTTTATCGAGGCGCTGAGCTGGGATCAGACCACTACCTGGTCATAACTAGGATTAGCGGTCTGTTCGCGGGTTGGCGTCATCGTACCGAGTGTCCTGAACCTGAGCCGACTTATAGCATCAAAAGCTGGAAGCTGCAGGATGCATCCATTAGGGATAAATATAATGAAAGGGTAGCCGAAAAGCTTGGCGACGTCAATGTAAGCAGTGAGAATGTGGAAAGTGTATGGCAGAACCTTAGGGACAGTATGATAAATGCCGCTGTGGAAGTGTGTGGAGAAACGAAAAGATGCAGTAGTAATAAGCGTGATGCATGGTGGAATGAGGAAGTGAAAGAAGCAGTTCGAATGAAGAAGAAAGCATGGCTGGACTACTTAGCCTCGCGGAATGATTTTAATATGAAAGAGAGATACAAGCTGCAGAAAGTTAACACGAAGGTACTGATAGAAGAAGCACGTGAAAGGTGCAGAATGAAAGCGGATGAAAGGTTGTCGTCCAATTTCCGGGATAATGCCAAGCTCTTCTGGAAAGAGGTAGGCAAGACCCGGAGTTGTTCGGCAATCTGCAGTATGAATAAAGTGCTTAGTGTTAACAATGACGTCCTAACAGACCAAAGTGACGTCCTGCAGAGATGGAGTGAATATTATGGAAAGATGTATGCAAGAAAAGACAGAGATGCCACATCGGGAAGTGGAGCTCACTTCGATGCTCCGTATCCCGATGTCAGTTATGCAACTTGTGCTGGCGGACGGGTGAGGTCCCAGATGACTGGCGAGTAGCAGTTGTAGTACCTATTTACAAAGGGAAAGGCTCGCGCCTAAGCTGCTCCAGCTACAGAGCGATCAGCTTGGTCAGCTTAGCTAGTAAGGTGTATGCAAAGGTTATAACGGCACGAATGCAAGAAAAGTCTGAAAGGTATTTTTGGGAGGCTCAATGCGGATTCCGACGTGGAAGAGGTTGCATGGATCAAGTGTTTTCTCTCCGCATGATCGCGGAAAAGTTTCTGGCTCTTAGCCAGAAGGTTTTCTGCGCTTTTGTGGATCTAGAGAAAGTATTTGATAACGTTGTGAGAGAAACGCTGTGGGACTTGCTGCCAGGATATGGTGTGGACGGCTCGCTACTGCGGGCAATACAGTCGCGTTATAGGGACTGTAAGGCTTGCGTGCGAGTAGGGGGGGGATGTGTCACCTCTTTTTGATGTCTGTACAGGCGTCAAACAGGGATGTGTCATGTCCGCCTGGCTGTTCATAGTGTATCTGGACAGTTGCCTGCAGAAGTTGAAAGATTTTAATATGGGTGTGAATTTGGGTGACTTTACAGTAAACTGTCTGCTGTACGCTGATGATGCGGTGCTCATGGCCTCATCAGAAGCCGACCTACAGGCATTAGTCACTAATATGAAAGAGGGGTGTGAAAGTAAGGGTCTCCGCTTGAATGCAAGTAAAACTAAGGTTCTAGTATTTGAAAGAGGTGACGTAAGAACTAAATGCGAGATTAGGGTAAACCAGGAACGTCTAGAGCAAGTGAATGAAATTGTGTATTTAGGAAGTATGTTTAGCGCGGATGGAAGATGTGATGCGGATGTAGAACGGCGAGTAGCTGCCGGAAAAAAGTTAACGGTGCTTTGTCCCAGTTAGTAAAGCGACAAAGCATCGTAAAAGAAGCACGAATGGCGATTCATAACGTTGTGCTAGTGCCAACTTTGCTTTACGGTAGTGAAACCTGGGTATGTCAGCAGATGCATGAAAGTAACGTACATTTACTATGGCTGGTCGTCGGATGGGTGACCACTTTGTGGCATTTACATTTGCGAGCGTTTCCGTGCTTCGGAAGGCACGTTAAGCCGTTGGTCCCGGTTGCCAGTAAAATGGCAGTCGTTAAGCCTGGCTGAAGGCCTTATAGGCGGCTTAAAAAATTTCAACAGCAGGTAGCCACAACCTGCGTCGGTCTATTTCAACACGGCAATGGGCTCACCACCTATTACGTGAGACAGGAATCCACACGGTGAAAAGTGGGCATATAATATGCCTCTGCCACCCCTTCGGGAATAAGGCGTGATGGATATTTATTTATTTATTTTAAGTGATACGCAATATGGCAGGTTTGAATGAAAGTGTCAGCGTTAAGCTGGAAAAGGGCGTGCTCCGTTGGTTTGGACACGTCCAATGAATGAGTGAGGAACGATTGACGAAGAATATATATTGTTCAAAAGTAGAGGGTAGAAGGAGTCAGGGAAGGCCGAGACTTACATATGAAGACCACGTGAGCAGATTGCTCAAAAACGGAAAGGTCTAAAGTACTCGGATACCCAGACGTGCGTGTATGAAGCGATTGATGAATCTCGAAGAAGCAAAAGAAGTATGCATGGATCGTGAAGCCTGGCGATCTGTCCTCTCTGACTACCCCGTCAGGGATACAGCGTGAAGATAGTTAGTTAGTTAGTGATAAAATATACAGAGTGGAAATTTTTAGCAGGGCAGTAAGGAGAAGTATCTTATCCGTTGCAGCTACACGAAAATGGTCTTAGGAGACCATTCATAATGTTTTACGGAATTTTGAACCTCATTTACAGATTAAAAAAAAAGTACAGCAAGAAAATAGCCATTTTACATACAAACATTTTTTGATGGCAATCGATCCTGTTTCTAATACTGATCTAAAACTTCTATGGACCAACTATCGTTGGAGTACTCAAAAAGTCACAGTCACAGTCGCCACAATCATCAATCAATCAGTCTATCCATTTCAACACGGCAATAAGCTCACAACCTGTTACGTGGGACAAAAAACCTAACCACTCCGGGAGTGCCGACAGAAGTGAAAACTCAATTTATTAATAATTTATTTATCTAGACGCGTTGGTACATGCATATATGCACACACTATAGCTGCGTATCGTAACGGGGTGTAGCGAGTCCAGAGATTTATCTCATCTAAAAAATTGCGTACCGCGCTAAAAGAAGTTTTTCCTTCAAAAATTGACCGGGATCGACGTTAATGATGATGATGATGAAAAATAAATCTACACTGAAAGAATCCTAATTGATTACACAGCATTATTTAATAAGACCTGTAGATGACCGGAATCAACGTTAGATGATGATGATGATAATGGTCGCGAGTCCAGAGATTTTATCTCATCTAAAAATAAGCGTACCGCGCTAAAAGAATATTCACTTCATAAATTGACCGGGATGGACGTTAATGATGATGATGAAAAAAAAAATTATCTCATCTAAAAAATTGCGTACCGCGCTAAAAGAAGTTTTTCCTTCAAAAATTGACCGGGATCGACGTAAAGATGATGATGATGAAAAATAAATCTACACTGAAAGAGTCCTAATTGATTACACAGCATTATTTAATAAGACCTGTAGATGACCGGAATCAACGTTTGATGATATGATGATTATGGTCGCGAGTCCAGAGATTTTATCTCATCTAAAAATATGCGTACCGCGCTAAAAGAAGTTTTTCCTTCAAAAATTGACCGGGATCGACGTAAAGATGATGATGATAAAAAATAATTCTACACTGAAAGAGTCCTAATTGATTACACAGCATTATTTAATAAGACCTGTAGATGACCGGAATCAACGTTTGATGATGATGATGATTATGGTCGCGAGTCCAGAGATTTTATCTCATCTAAAAATATGCGTACCGCGCTAAAAGAAGTTTTTCCTTCAAAAATTGACCGGGATCGACGTAAAGATGATGACGCTTTTTCGATCAGGTCACGTGTCCTGACGCGAGTTTAAGATTTTATACCCATTACAGAAAAAGTGCTCAACGCCGCTAAAGAAGTTTTCACTTCAAAATATATACAGTAAAATATGAGCGCATAATATGCCGCCTTCGAGGATAAGAGTATGACTGTTAAGTTGATTTATTGGAGCCATTGCCCTATGTCTATATCTCCTAATGTATTATACAAATTAAGTATCATGACCAAGAAGCTCAGGAGGAAATATTAAAATAATCATAAATTCTAATACGACAATGGGGCGATCAACATGCAATATGCAACAGTTAGGAAAATAGGGATATCGGGATAAAAAGGACCATGTGATATTTCTACTTATTGTATCTACTATAATAAAGTCGAAAGTTTGGTGTGTGTGTATGTTTGTTAATCTACTTCAAGCTCAGATGACTTCACTTTACTTGATACTTTAGTGCGGAGCTAGCTGACATCCTGGGTTAACAATGTTATATTTTGAAAATTATTATGAAATCAAAATAAAAATTAAATAAAAATTATATATATAAATTACAATGATGGTTTATTCTGTGTCTGGATGTTATTCATCTATAATATGTATGTATTTAGAAATACTTAAGTATGATTATCAGTTATCTGGTTACCATAGTACAAGCTCTGCTTAGTTTAGAATCAGACGGCTATGTGTGAGTTGTCCCAACGATATTAATTTATTTATTATTTATTAATATTTTTTATTATGCAAACTAATTTCATTGGGAATTTCCGTGCCAGTTTACGGGAAACAATCACCACACAGGGGGAGACGCAGGTGTCGTCTAGTAAAAAAAAATACCACAAAACTCTGACTACAGAGACTCTGTCCACGTATAGTTTTGATATGGCACAAACGTGCTTAGTCATTGGTTTAAGGCGTTTTCAGGAATGAAATAGAAAGAATTATTTATACTCTTGATTGATGGCGCTTGGTGGAACTTGCTACACATATTAAATAACACCACTTGTACTGTTCCACAACATTTACTTTGTAAACCTTATCGGTTTCGCCTCACGGCATTCTCAAAGGTTCACAATATGACGACTGGACCTAGAAAGTATACTAAAACTAATAACCATACAATGTAGGTATATCGACATTACAAGTTACCAGTTTAGAATTTTACCCCAAAATTAGGGAGAATACAATTTAATATTTGAAAAAAAAAAATTTAATACTACGAATCATAATTCTATTTAAAATATTAGAATTGCAAATGTCAAAGTGTCATATTATTCAATGTCAAGAATTTAAAATGTCAAATGTATTAAATGTCAAGATACTAAATTGTCACAATTATTAAATAACTAAATTACTATGATTTTCCATATTGGACTATGTCATTAACTACACAAATTACAAACATTTTTTGGTTAACTAAAAATTAAAATTTACATATTCCGTGTTAATAGTATAAATAGTTCAATATGGCAAAACATAGTACAAATTATTAAATAACCTTAAAATATGAAAATTTAAAATATATTACTTATAGGCGGCTTAAAAAATTTCAACAGCAGGTAGCCACAACCTGCGTCTGTCTATTTCAACACGGCAATGGGCTCACCACCTATTACGTGGGACAGGAATCCACACGGTGAAAAGTGGGCATATAATATGCCTCTGCCACCCCTTCGGGGATAAGGCGTGATGGATATTTAAAATATATTAATATAAGGAGTCCCTTTAGGCAAGGTTCCGAAGATACTGGCAGCGTTCCCCCTTTGAATAGCTAAACTAATTCTTTGGCCGAGGTAGCTGCCAGCTCTTCGGTCTCCTGTGATGTCGACTAACCTTTTTGCTATTTCTTTAAAAAGCCTTGTAGCCCTAGGACCCCACGGACCAAGGGTCTCGACACCGAATGGGACAAAATCATATTCGGAGCCTAGACTCCTGTATTTGCATGCTTTAGCTTTTTCAGCCGCTTCACAAGCCGCACCAGCTCTGTTGTTGGTTCCATGTAGATGGGAAGGGGCCAGCGTGTCTGAACAGGTTGCATCCCATACCAGCACCCGGCCCATCTTCCATGGAATCAAACTCATACCGTCCGGTCTCTTGCCATCGTCTCTTGCAATACCAGACGGCTCAAGTAGACTTGGCACGTTGACAGTGGCAAGACCGGCGAATGATATCGTTTAGTGCGGCATGTCTCGAGAAGCGGCCTGCACTTTTTTGGCATGACAGTCCGTGATGTCCAAGCTTGTCGACATCACTGCCACAGGGACATTTATGAGGAACGCAGACCGGAACCCCAAGCCGTAGACAGGTTGCGATTCGAAGCGTGTCAGGCTCAAGAAATGTTCCTGTATTTGACGAAGGGTACGCGTGAAGCCAGTAGCCGGCCTCATGCGCACCCACAGCCAAAAGCCTAGCACGCGCCGAACCTGTACTACAGCTCAAAAGATTGTTATAAATCAATTTACAATGTATGTCGTCCCAGCTCCTCTGTAAATTTGGAGAATCTGGAAAATTTTGACCTGGGCATGCAATTAAGAAAGCGTTTCTAGCTTCTTCCAAGCCAGCAATCTCAAAGTTTGAAGGGGATGCCCTTAAAATTTTACTTATGAGATTTGCTGAACTATGGACAGAAGATAGGAAGGCTGGTAAAGCGACACTGGAAATTTTGCGAATCCCTAAACCACCATAACGGATAGGTAGGGATGCTTGGGTCCAAGAAAGCTCGTTTAGCTGCATATTGAGAATCGATTCTAAGCTAATTTTGATTATGTCGTCTACTTGTGTCAAAAGATCTGGGTGATTCCAAAAAGAGCAGCAACGGAGCACATATGTAAATTTTGGGACGAAAAGACAGAATTTTAAGATGCAGAGTGCATAATGTGGACTAATTTCAAGGAGACGGTCAGCAGTATTTTGAAATTTAGTTATTGAATTATTAATATATTCAGAAATAGATCCATCAAAAATCGGAGAACCTAAAAGGTAAAGGGAATTACTATTAACTATTTTAATATTTGGAGCCAAAATATTAAATTTTTGTTCAATGTCATTAAAATTTAAGTCGCAGTTATTTATAAAAAGTTCGCATTTGCTAAAATTAAGCTCCAAACCAATGACTTCAAATTTATTTTTGATTAAAAAAAGGTCCGAAAATACAGTATCCACATCACCTCCTAGGGTTCCGTCATCCAGATACCAAACGTTGAATTTAGAATTTAAATTTTTGATTATCGGATTTATAGCCAAACTAAAAATTGCAGGCCCAAGGGGATCACCCTGTTGACAACCTACTTCCGAAGACAGTTCATTAGAACGATATAACAATTTAGTTGGGTCAGCGTAACTGAGAAGAAGATAATTGTAAATTTCCGGTATATGTTGTTTTATTTCCGTTAGCAGGGTATCCCTATTTACCGAATTGAATGCATTTTTGACATCAATTTTGAGCAAAACGTCAGGCTGTCCGTAAGTTAGGAACGAGCGTAAGGCATGGACGGCTGCCTCGCACCCTCCTTTTACACCGAAGCCTAACTGTACGGGTTCAAATTCCGAAATTAATTTTGGTAAAATATGTCGAACAGCAATTTTGGAGGCCAGACGTCGTAGTGTTGATCCAACAGCAATTGGTCTCACCCCTCCGTCCTTTTTGGTTAGGGCAATGAGGTTCGCGCCGAAAAGAATGGGAACAATTTCTGGATTGACATTACCGGAATACATAAAGTTTATTAATTTAGTGATCGAATTTACAAGTTGCTCGCCTGCATCACCCACAGAATGCGATGTTAAGTCTTTCAAATGTTGGGGTGAGATTCCATCCAAACCTGCAGCCGAACCTGGTTTAAAAGATAAAATGGCATTCGTAACATCTTTGTTTAGAATTTGAAGGCATGCATGCCCTGCTGTTGGTGGGTCGAGAAAATATGGGTTTACTGGAGCTGGAGGATGTTTTGTCCGTAAGGCCTGAAGGGTGTCAAGAGTGTCTGGTGATAGCACGTCGTTGGAGAACAAAAGGCGAGCGGCACCTTTGAGATCTCCGTCACAGATTTTGTTTTCAATGAGTTTGTTGCGATTATGAGGGGTATCATGTTTCATTTGAGGGGCAGGAGAAGGCGAGGAGCTTACAGTACAGTTATTCTTAATCTTTTGTGTCAAGGATAAATTCGGTTCATCAGTTTTTATTATATGTAGTGTGCTGTATGAAAATAAAAATAGGTTCTGCCAGTCTTGAGTACAATTGCTTTTGTAACATTTCTGAATTAATTGTGACAAATGTTTAGCAACGGTTATTCGAGCTCCTCGAGGGATTCTTTTAACTATTGGTATACTATTTTTCAAATGGCTTAAATATGTGTGGAAAGGAGTTGGATCGTTAGGTACAGAAGTAGGCGCACTCGGAATAATGGGATGGAAGTCTAAAGGTGAACTGTTTTGGCTGATACATCCCCTGTGAGTTTTAGTGGTGTGTATATTGAGGCCTTTCAAAGATTTGAAAGACTTGTTGCACTGTGTACAGGTATGGGTCGCGTTCGACGTGCCATCACAAGATTGGGTCACGGACTGCATTCACAACAGATAAATACATTCACAAAAAAGAATAACTTAAAACAAATTTAAAAACACAATAAAGTAACTTAAAATATACACTGAAAACATAAACAAGTTAATGTCAAAATATGAAGGCTGCTTGTTGTGGAAACAAGACGCATGCGTCGTTACGTAGGTGCGTCACAGGATGGTCTTGCAGTGGAAGAGACCTAGCGACGCATGTCGTCGCTAGGACAACCGATGGCGGCCTTAGCAACAGCGTCTGAGCCCGCTTGTCACTTTTGTTATTTATTGACAGCAAATTATTTCTTATTGATCCACTCTTTAAATTTCACTTTTGTTGACTTTATTAGGGGATCAATACAAATATAATAATAGTGGAGCACACACTAAAATTGCTCAACACTTCAAAAATATTTATATGAAAATTCAAACGATTTTTCCAATAAAATACAAAATAAATCGCGGAACGCGATCATAGATGTTTTAAACATAGTTATTTAGTTATTTAATAATTGTGACAATTTAATATCTTGACATTTTAAATTCTTGACATTGAATAATATGACACTTTGACATTTGCAATTCTAATCTTTTTAAATAGAATTATGATTCGTAGTATTAATTTTTCTTTTTTCAAATATAAAATTGTATTCTTCCTAATTTTGGGGTAAATTTCTAAACTGGTAACTTGTAATGTCGATATACCTACATTGTACGGTTATTAGTTTTAGTATACTTTCTAGGTCCAGTCGTCATATTGTGTACCTTTGAGAATGCCGTGAGGCGAAACCGGTCAGGTTTACAAAGTAAATGTTGTGGAACAGTACAAATGGTGTTATTTAATATAAAATATAAAGAACATAAAGTTAAAGGAAAAAAGTAAAACTCTTTATTGTACACCAGGAAACACAATGTGAACATGACTATAGACTTCATGGTATAACAATTGGCGGCCTTATCTAGTTATTCTTATTTGCCTTTACCATTTTAAACTCAAGAACAGCAGGGTCAATTTTTACATAAAAAACCAACGGATTTTCTGCGGATACCGCCTCAGAAAATCTTTATAATGATTAGATTCTAAATACTAGTACTCGTAGTCCTAGTACAGAACGTCTCCTTTGATGAGCTGCAGTGACTAAACCTTTGGTTTATCCTGCAATTTGGAAGGCTTGAAGTGAAACTGGTGTTATGTGAGTAATGTGGTTGAAAGTTTCATACGAATTCACACAGTTAACCCTGCGGCAGGCAAGGAAACTCATAATTTACTCCGTCCACTACGTCAAAAAAGCTAAGAATGCCAGAACTAATTTCAGCTATCCATCTCCAGAAGATTATCCATAACCAATCTATCTCCAGAAGTCAATAGTTATGGGATAATTATTCCTTCTGCACCTTTCATTCTTACACTTTTTACAATATAAATATTTATGACGGATTTTTCTATACTTTCTTGGTAAATTTATTACCACACTATTATTTAATCTTACATAAATAACTTAATGATAAGATTTGACCTAACTGATAGCGTTCGGGAGACTGCTGCACCCAACGAAAGCTCGCGCATCGAAATTAGTGTCGATACGTATAATACGTCAGCAGTGTATTCAACAAGTTCGCATTGTAAAGAAGGAACTCGACTGATAAGTAAGTATGTTTACTGCAGTGAGTGAGCTTGGTTGGAGTTTATGTTGTGCAGAGTAAAAGAACCAAGATCTGGTCGGGTGCGCATGTAGAACAAGGTGTCTGTTTCCAAGGAATAAAATCCAATAAATATAGTTGAATCCCGATTTATTTGTATTAGCAAATAATCTCGTGGTTCTTGAAGCACAATTATACACAAGGAACCAGATATTTACAATAGATACTTCTAGTGGTTGCGCCGGTGTACGATAAAAGAGTAACCGCGTTATTTTTCTATGTTGCATTGTCGACATTCACCCCGTTTCCCTTTATTCCATTTCTCTTTCGCACCTACCTTGTCTCGCATAAAAGGAGAGCGAGACAGCTGTATTACACGCGATCTGAAACGCCGCTCACAGATTCACGGATTGAAGGCTCGCAGTCTGTCCTACAATGACCGCGCGCGCGCCCGCACAAACATTTCGCAATAATTGTGTTTTCCATGGATAAATAGTGTTTTCGTGCAAGGAAACCAGGAATTCAAGTACAGCGACGCCCCCGGCAGCCTCCACCTCAGCATCTCGCAGCAAGCAGCAAGGTAGTGTGCCCATTCCTGATTTTCCATTTTTTTTCCGTCGACAACCGCGTGTAAATTTCGTTTTTGTCTTTCCCCGCAAATACAGTCCACTTTGGGTTTATTTATCTCGCCCGCTCAACCATCTAGTACAAATATAAATAATTATGGCTAAGCTAAACGTAAATGGTGCACACAACATGGCCACGAAGAAAGGAAGGAATACATGTAAAATAGTGATGGGACACTACATGCATGTGTTTCTAAAGTAGTGCTGGGCGATGAGGAGCATACCGGTTATATTTCCAACAGTTTAGAGCATGGAAAAAAATTGTCTAGAATTAAAACTTAACTATCTTCACGCTGTATCCCTGACGGGGAAGTCAGAGAGGACAGATCGCCAGGCTTCGCAATCCATGCATACTTCTTTCGCTTCTTTGAGATTCATCAAACGCTTCATACACGCACGTCTGGGTATCCGAGTACTTTTGACCTTTCCGTTTTTGAGCAATCTGCTCACGTGGTCTTCATATGTAAGTCTCGGCCTACCCTGACCTCCTTCTACCCTCTGCTTTCGCACAATATATATTCTTCGTCAATCGTTCCTCAGTCATTCGTTGGACGTGTCCAAACCAACGGAGCACGCCCTTTTCCAGCTTAACGCGGACACTTTCATTCAAACCTGCCATATTGCGTATCACTTCGTTACGTATTCGGTCGGCCAAGGTAACGCCGCACAATTTTCGAAGTGGCGCAACTCCACAGCATTCAATTTACTTTCATGCATCTGCTGACATACCCAGGTTTCGCTACCGTAAAGCAAAGTTGGCACTAGCACTGCGTTATGAATCGCCAGTCGTGCTTCTTTTACGATGCTTTGTCGCTTTACTAATTGGGACAAAGCACCGTTAACTCTGTTTCCGGCAGCTACTCGCCGTTCTACATCCGAATCACATCTTCAGAGTTAACGGTGCTTTGTCCCAATTAGAAAAAAAAACTAATTGGGACAAAGCACCGTTAACTCTGTTTCCGGCAGCTACTCGCCGTTCTACATCCGAATCACATCTTCCATCCGCGCTAAACATACTCCCTAAATACACAATTTCATTCACTTGCTCTAGACGTTCCTGGTTTACCCTAATCTCGCATTTAGTTCTTACGTCTTCTCTTTCAAATACTAGAACCTTAGTCTTACTTGCATTCAAGCGAAGACCCTTACTTTCACACTCCTCTTTCATATTAGTGACTAATGCCTGAAGGTCGGCTTCTGATGAGGCCATGAGCACCGCATCATCAGCGTACAGCAGACAGTTTACTGAAAAGTCACCCAAAGTCCAGATACACTATGAACAGCCAGACGGACATGACACAACCTTGTTTGACGCCTGTACAGACATCAAAAAGAGGTGATACATCGCGACTGTATTGCCCGCAGCAGCGATCCGTCCACACCATATCCGGGCAGCAAATCCCACAGAGTTTCCCTCACAACGTTATCAAATACTTTCTCCAGATCCACAAAAGCGCAGAAAACCCTCTGGCTAATAGCCAGAAACTTCTCCGCGATCATGCGGAGAGAAAACACTTGATCCATGCAACCTCTTCCACGTCGGAATCCGCATTGAGCCTCCCATAAATACCTTTCAGACTTTTCTTGCATTCTTGCCGTTATAATCTTTGCATACACCTTACTAGCTAAGCTGACTAAGCTGATCGCCTTGTAGCTGGAGCAGTTTAGGCGCGAGCCTTTCCCTTTGTAGATAGGTACTACAACTGCTATTCGCCAGTCATCTGGGACCTCACCCGTCCGTCAGCACAAGTTGCATAACAGACATAGAGTGTCCCAGACGCGCGACGCACCGTACTTGATCATCTCAGCAGTAACTCTGTCTTTTCCCTCAGCCTTACCACATTTCATACTTCTTATCGCTTGTTCAATTTCTTTCATACTAATGACTTCAATGACATCGGGATCTGGAGCATCGAAGTGAGCTCCACTTCCCGTTGTGGCATCTCTGTCTTATCTTGCATACATCTTTCCATAATAGTCACTCCATCTCTGCAGTTCGTCAGTTTGGTCTGTTAGGACGACATTGTTAACACTAAGCACTTTATTCATACTGCAGATTGCCGAACCACTTCGGGTCTTGCCTACCTCTTTCCAGAAGAGCCTGGCATAATCCCGGAAATTGGACGACAACCTTTCATCCGCTTTCATTCTGCACCTTTCACGAGCCTTCGTGTTAACTTTTTGCAGCTTGTATCTCTCCTTCATATTAAAATCATTCCGCGAGGCTAAGTAGTCTAACCATGCTTTCTTCTTCATTCGAACTGCTTCTTTCACTTCCTCATTCCACCATGCGTCACGCTTATTACTACTGCCCCTTCTCGTTTCTCCAACCTCTATTTTAATCAATTTCTAAAGATATTTTTATATTACGGTAAAGATATTACTTTTTATTTTTATTGTATTATTACCCCAATTGACTGTAACAGTTAGGTACAAAGAATTTTGATCTCTGCAAAGCGACATCGGCAGCTGCGTATCATATTGCATAAACTTACATTTTGATTAGGTACGTTGTTTTTTAAGTTTGGAAGTATAATGCGAATGCCAGACTGTATTGTGATTTCTTAGAGTGTAACTCCATTGATCGTATTGTTGTTTATTGTAAAAGTTTTTAAAACTTTAAAGAGTGAAAACAATGATGCTAAAGATTCAGTGTAATTCATGTAGAATGATGAAAAGAGATTTTAGACCTTTCTTCGCAAGGTGAGTACCTATTTACCTAAGTTTACATTCAGTGTACCTAATTCAATTGTATTATGTACTAGTTGACGCCCGCGGCTTTGCCCGCGTATAGAAGTTTTCCCGTTCCCGTTTCCCATAGGAACTTGTCACCGGAATAAAAAGTAGCCTATGTGTTATTCTGATGTATACGCTATATTATTGTAAAGTTTCATTAAAATCTATTCAGTAGTTTTTACATAAAAGAGTAACAAACTTTCACGTTTATAATATTACTAGCTGACCCGCGCGGCTTCGCCCATGACAAACTTCGAACTCCTGTTAGTTTATCAGTCACGCCTTTATTCCCGTCACTCCCTTTCAATCCCGTCGTTTATTATCTACTTTTACAATTGTGTATGAATATTTGCCCGATTTGTTGATTACTGCCCTGCTCTTCAGGGTAGTAGCTTGATGATATAGCCTATAGACTTCCACGATAAATGCGCTATCCAACACATATTAGTGTAGTTATTATTATTAGTATATTATTTTTTATTTTTTTAATATTGTTGGGACAACTCACACAACACCATCTGATTCCACACTAAGCGGGGCTTGTACTATGGTAACCAGGATAACTGATAAACATTCTTATATATTTCTAAATACATACATATCATAGATAAATAACACCCAGACACAGAATAAACCATCGTGCTCATCACACAAAGTTTTATCCTGGGTGGGAATCGAACCCACGACCACTTGCGTAGCAGTCGGATGCACTCCCACCGCGCCACAGAGGGAGTAGTTACCAAGGAGACGCGCGGACTTCGCAGACCTCGCTCGCTATTGGCTAGTCGCATGCGTAAATCGCAAATCATCGGCCATTCTTTTCACTTGTCATTTTAAGACCAATTTTTTCACAATAAAATGATAATAATAGGTTAACCTTAAAAGATAGGCAGATGCTGTTGCGGACTTTATTTTAGAACTTTTAAAAGGAAATAATTATGTAATACATAGTTTTTGCGTAACTTTAATCGTTTACGCAGCGTTCGCAATGGAAGCTATCAAAAGGAATATTTTGTCCCCGATTTTGCCACATTTATCATTGCTGTTCCGCACCTATTGGTCGTAGCGTGATGCTATATAGCCTATAGCCTTCCTCGATAAATGGAATATTTAACACAAAAAGAATTATGCAAATCGAACCTGTAGTCCCAGAGATTAGCGCGTTCAACCAAACAAACAAACAAACTCTTCAGCTTTATAATATTAGTATAGATAGATTAAGAAAAACTGTCTTAGCGAGATATAACACCAGTGGATCCCTCCGTCAGTCTCCGACCAGATTCAATTCTTAAATTACCAGTTTACCACTATTAACTTTAAACTTTGTAAAATCTATGGCACATACATCTATACTAATATTATAAAGCTGAAGAGTTTGTTTGTTTGTTGGGTTGAACGCGCTAATCTCAGAAACTACGGGCTCGATTTGAAAATTTATTTTTGTGTTGAATAGTCAATTTATCGAGGAAGGCTATAGGCTATATAACATCACGCTACGACTATTAGGAGCGGAGCAGCAATGATAAATGTGGCAAAATCGGGAGAAAAATATTCTATTTGAAAGCTTCCGTTACGAACGCTGCCTAAACGATTAATGTTACGCAAAAAATATGTATTACATAATTATTCCTCTTTAAAAGTTTTAAAATAAAGTCCGCGATGGCATATGGCTATCTTTTAAGGTAAAGTCACTATAATCATTTTATTGTAATCAAATTTGTTCTCAACTAATGTAGTGGCGCGAGATTAGCGGATAGCGCATGCGCGACCGCGCATAGTTGTCGCCACTCGCTGGCCAATAAATATGGCTCAGACGCGTCATCAGCGCACTGCCGAAAGGATGTACGTTCTGGGATCTACTCTGCTTTCAAATGCATATTTTTATATTTTATAGTTTGGTATAGTATATAGAAGCCTTTATATCATCACGCTACTGACCTGGAGAGAGGAGCAGTAATCATAAATGTCAACAAATCGGAAAAACTTTCATACATTATTGTAAAAGTAGGTACCTACTAAACGACGGGATTAAATGGCTGCGACGCGACAGGGATAATGGCGTGACGGCGTAAGTGATCAACTGAGGCGAGTTCGAAATATGTCACGGGCGAAGCCGCGCGGCTCAGCTAGTCATTATGTAGTTGTCGTTCCCGAAGGCGTAGACAGGGGCATGCAATATAAATAAGCCAACATTTCACCACTTGTAATTTGATCACCTCGGCCACTGCACCATAATATTGATTCATTGCCTTTTTATTTCAGCCGCTCTATATGCCTACTTTTTTGACTACCTCGGTTGCGAAGTGGTAGTGTTTGCGACTGCCGCAACTGAGGTCCCCGGTTCGATTCCTGGGTCAGAAAAAATATTTGTGTTTTTTACAAATATTTGTTTCGGAGTTTGGGTATGTATTTATAAATATATAAGTATGTTTATCAGTCGTCTAGATCCCATAACACAAGCTTATATTAGCTAACTACGGGCTAGAAGGCGGTGTGTAAAAAAATGCCCCACAATATTTATTTATTTATTATTATATACTTTCCTAACCATTAAGGTAAAAGTTGTAAAAACAATTTAATTTACTCAATTCACTTGTTTGTGTAAGGAATATGTCAGTGGCACCTATCTTGTATGGGGATGTAGCATCTCCACCCACTAGGTTCGTAATGATGACTGCATTAGCACTTGACGTGGACCTCGAGTTTCGGATGGTAGATCTCTTCAAAGAAGAAAACAAAACTGCATTTTATAAGCAGGTAAGTACTTTTAGCTAACACTAAAAATCATGTGTATTAGATTTAACGGAATATGTACTGTGTTATTTTGTGTTTCCGATATCGTTGTGTGTCCAAAGCTTGATCGAGTTTGAGTTCGTTGTGAAACCAGTAGTAGTGGTGTACAAACAAAAATCAAACAAACAAAGAAACAAAAATAAAACAAACAAAAAAGAACCGTAGGCAGAGAATTGCGAAGGAGGTTAGATAGATATAATGTTATCCAAAGACTTTTTCGCTGTTTCGCATTTAGCCGTCTAGTGCTTCATGTCCTCCGTGATCATGATGCTTGCAGCAGTGCCGAAATATCGGAAATACAAAATCACATAGACGGTAAATCTGATACTAATATTACATACATACATATTGTGACACCTTTAACCTCGAAGGGGTAGGCAGAGGAATATTGAACGCCCACATTTCACCGTATGCATTTTTGTCCCACGTAACAGGTGGTGAGCCCATTGCCGTGTATACTAATATTAGTGAGCATATTACTTACATAATATTAAGATAATACTAGTAGTTAGATGGTCTAAGTACTAAGTACATACAAATGTTACTTTTTTGAATACTTGCTTGTAAAGAGGAACAAGTTATTAAAACGTTTTCTACTTTTTAATAAAGTCAATTACAAAAAAGTATGCAAATAAAAACTTTCAGTGTAGTAATGATAACAATTCACTCCCGACCCCAGGATATAAGAAATGGTTTAGATGCGTTTAGATGTGAATTTATGACAGAGTATCTAACCCGCTACCCATCATCACTAGGTACATATTGTAAAAAAGTCGCTTCTCGCTGTCTGTCCCTACCCAACTAACAAAATATTTCCTTGTAGTGGCTAATAAAGCCAAAAATAATACTCTTTTAAGAGCCGTATTATCGCTAATAAGAGTGCGTTTGGGCACAATTTATAAGCACAGTAATCTTATAATCCCCTTATAGTTGCTTTAGTTATAGCTTTTATTTCTTATACGTGTTTTATTATGGCAAGTAACAGGATAGTTAAATTTATAATGGCCACAAAAATGCAAATAAGAGGTCAATGTACTTATAAGAAATATATTAATAACGTTAATAAGGGTGATCACTCTTATATGTATTTTATTATGGTCAACAACAAGAGAATAAAACTTTTAACAGCAAAACAAAGGCTTTTAAAAACCTGTTCAGTCTAAAACTGTGTGTTTAAAGCACTGCAATAAGTATTTTTGTTTAGTGATCTATATTTTCACAACAAAACTTAAAAAAAAAGGAAAATCGTCAAACATTTTAATAAAAGTAAAACGGTAAGTTATAATTTATTTCATGAATTTAGGTCAATTATGTTCTTGGTTGTAGTGAAAAGCAGAATATTTTTTTATCAACGCGCCCTTGATTTAAGCGGTTTTTTGTTATAAATATGGTTAATTTATCGAGTCACGTTTTATATAAGTTTACAATAAGAGAAAAAGCAATTCGTACATCGTTTACAAGGAGACTAAAAGATTTAAGAACTTTGTAATGGTTCTATTTGTGGCATAAGATTTTGCCACTTTACATTTAGTTAGGGTACCTTTCTCACAAGTAAAATCCCGTACCTGTACCATAGGTACTACTATTATATAGATAATATTTTCTTTGTTCGCAGATTTCACAACGGTAGTATAACGTTGGCAAATTTCTAACAAAATTTCTTTAGATAATTCTCGATTTGAGAACCAGCCTCCTTCTACGTGTATAGGAATTTTGAAATTCGGCAGACAGTAATAAAATAAAAATGATGACTAATACAAATACTTGATTTTTAAATTCGTTGTTTTATTTTACAAAAAAATTGGAGTAATGTTATAAAGTACAATACTGAATTATATTTAATAATTAACATTAAATGTCAGCACATGAAATTGTACAAGTAATCAATTACGCCAGAAATGTCCAGTATCAATTTCTTTAATGCAATATCTACTTAAACTTCGGAAAGAGCGTATCCGTCAGAGGACCAAAATAGTCGATATAGCTCGCAGGGTAAGTACATTAAAGTGGCAATAGGCTGGCCACATCTGTAGAAAAACCGATGGCCAATAGAACAAACGAGTTCTGGAGTGGAGACCGCGACTCGGCTAACGTACTGTAGGACTACCACAGCCAGATGAAGCGACGGAGGGACTGGATGCGGAAGGTGCAGGACTATGTGACGTGAATTGGGAGAAGCTCACATCCAGTAGTGGAATGTCATAGGCTGATTTGATTGATTGCTATATCTACTTTATTTTTTCGAGCAATGTACACGCATCAAATGACTTTTGTATGGCATTAGGTACATTATGTAGTATTTTCTGCGGAACCACTAACAGTAACAGTTGACCTTTTCGGGCAGTGAAAGTTGCAGGATTAGGCACAACAATGTTTTCGTATATTTTTTTACTTTTATTTTATAACCACCACTCCTATTCCTCCTTATTTTTGATTTAAACTTTAAAAACTCAGTAATCAATTCACATCTGCTGAACTTTCAACATGGCGAATATTGTTATGTAAAACATTGAAATATAACTGCATAAAGAACTATGCATTTATAATTAGTATATAAGTAAAATTGGATTGCTAGCATTCTTGTAAACATACATACATACATACATATTGTCACGCCTTTATCCCTGAAGGGGTAGGCAGAGGCATCTTAAACGCCCACATTTCACTGTATGCATTTTTGTCCCACGTAACAGGTGGTGAGCCCATTGCCGTGTTGAAATGGACAGGCGCAGGCTGCGGCGACCTGCTGTTGAATTTTTTTAAACCGCCCATAAGGCCTTCAACTTGGCTTAACGACTGCCGTTTTATTGGCAACCGGGACCAACGGCTTAACGTGCCTTCCAAAGCACGGAACTGGGGTGGGTCTAAAGGGCCGAATAAATTTAATAAAATAAAACAAAATGTGTCTATTTTAGATGTTAAATTTGGAATAAATTTTGAACCCGTTGCCTTTTTAGCGAGGTGGTAACAAAAAGGCTAAAAGGTCTTATGTGCTAGACACTAATTAGCACGACCAATTAAAGTCCTGGTAGTCTCGGACTAATCTTGTAAAGATCATGAAAAATGCTATTATTCGTTTGTTGGATAAACATCATATACATCGCTGCTATAAGTTAAAAAGTATCATAGTTATCTTGTGCATTAACTTAATAAAAAGAAATGGCCATATTCAAAACTTTTATATGACTATGATTATTATACGGTTAAAAAGCAATGTAACTAGGCTCTAAAAGAAGAATACTTTTTGAATTCCTATTGTAGTCATATTAATTGGGTTTATAAACGTTTAACCAACCTAGTTATAAGAATTAAGGTAATATTAGCAAAATCTTCTTTTAATATGTCATTATAAGGCACATTGGCGTAATCGATGCCATTTTAAAACTACTATAATGGTTAAGAAATCAACTTTATAAGGTCATCTTGTTTGTTGGGTATGCATGCTTAGATCTATAAAACTACGCAACGACTTTCGATTCGGTTTTTTTAATAGTTAAAGTCATTTAAGAGAAAGGTTGTAGTAAGTAGGTATATAATTTCTTAAGTTTTTGTATACATTGGCTAAAATATAACGATATTTGTTGGGGGTGCCGAAAATAATAAACCGTATGGGAGCTTTCAACGAAAACGCTTTAAAACCCTTTGACATATTATAACAAAATAATGTATGGTGGAATTATGTATCTAATATATGTCTACAAAAAAGTCCGCGACGGTATATTATTATCGCTTAAGAATAAAATCTCTTGAGAATACGAATAAATAATCCTGTATTATATTCCATTTCTGAATCATAAATAGTTATCAGTAACCATATTCCTCGAAATGGTTTTTGATTTATAACACATTTTTAAAAAAGTAAACAATGCTCATTGCAGATTTATTGTTACAGCTGAACCCACTTCAAAAAGTGCCAGTAATGTCCATTAATGGAGAAGTGATCTGCGACAGCCACGCCATAGCACTACGTTTGTGTCGGATGATGAAAAACAACAGCTTGTACCCTGAGGAGAACAGTCTCAAGTCGAAAGTTGATGAGATGCTGTATTTCAACTCCGGTGTCCTGTTCCCGATCGATAGTGCCATTTTTGTATGATTATATTAAAATATTGAGCAGGAGAGTTGCCAGTGTTGTCGGCGAATCTCTTCTAATCTAGCTTAAAAATTCTCTGGCCATACCTAACCATGAATTCATACCTTCTGTATGGCAATGTACTCTGTGTTTATGGTTTGAGTCGATTGTCAACTTGTCATAGTGGCAGTGACAAACAAGCATGATCCACTTGATCGAAAGTGATGACCGGTAGCTTGCTCTCTTTTATTCACTTAATCTAATTATGCAGATATGTAATATTAAAAAAAATGCATACACGAAGACGACCTGCGTCTGTCATTGATGCTGCTATGGAGTTTTGTCTTATTTACTTTGGCAACTGTTATTAATAAGTTCCTGTACGAACTTATTAACCAGCTTGTTATTCCAGACGGAGTATTTCGCCAGCCAGCCCATAGACGAAAATAAAGTAAACAGATGGTATACGGCATTAGATTATTTGGAACTAAAGTTGAAGAAAAATGAGTATCTTAGCGGTGATAAGGTAATTTCACGATTAGTATGATGGTTGGTACGCTTAGATTGTGGAATGAACTCCCTGTCTGGGTTTTCCCGAATGTCTACTGTATGGGGTTCTTCAAAAGGGGTCTTAGAAGGTTTATAAAGGGTCGCAGCGCGAGTGCTGCACCTCTGGTGTTGCAAACATCCATAGATTACGGTGACCACTTTCCATCAGGTTAGATGGAAAGTGATGTGCATCAAGTTATATGCTTGTCTGCCACCTAAGTGGTATATGAAAAGAAAATCTATAAACTTGAGGAGGGCCTCGGATCCAACCTGGGCTAACTTTCGGGCTGGACTAAATTTGTTTGGCGTATTTGACTAGACACCGTCTGTCATAATTACATCAATTATACATATCTACAGCTTGAAAGAAAACACACTAATTGTAGGTAGGTACTGTTCATCATTTTCAAAGGTTAACAAAAAAAAGTGTTAACGTTAATGCCGTAAGACGAAACCGGTTAGGTTTAAAAGTAACTAAGTGGAACAGTACAAGTGTATTAATTAAAAAAGTGAAACAATGTCCACCAAGTGCCATCAATCAATCTATAGTAAAGTTGGTCTAATTTTATTGAGATTACTTCGTTTTCATTAGGCAATGACAGCATTCCAATCACAAAACTGTCAATTGTAATGTCATAACGTTTACGTGGGACAGGTATGATCGGGTATGATACACATGGTAAATAGTGGGCATATAGTATGCATCTGCACCCCTTCGGAGATAAGGCGTGATAGATAAATATATATAATCTATATAAATAAAAATTAATCGCAAAATATGTTGCTAAGCACAAAACTCGAAGACAGCTGGACCAATTCAAGTTTTTAAGCTATTGCATAGTTTTTATCGCGGGCTTTGAGCGGGCCTTAATCAAGAAATTCCGGAACGCAAAAAACCTAAGACGAAGGTCTAGACGAGGTCACACGAAGTTCACCGAGCACGGCCGAGCGTTGGCTTAACGTGTATGTACATATAGGTATATAATATGGTACGATTGTACGAAGCTCGCACGGATCGAGACGTGATGATAGTGAGTGTGAGGATGAGGGTGACTGTGAGAGTGAGGGTGGGGTGAGAGTGAGGGGGGGGTGAGGGTGAGGGGGGTAAGGGTCAGGGTGGGGGTGGGGGTGAGGGTGAGGGTGTTTTTTTTTGTGTAACTTGAATTAATATCAAAGAAAAACAAAGGTATGCTATGCAATAGCTTTACCGCGGCAGTCTCCGAGTGCCACACGTCTTTTTTTTTTAATTATTCCTCGAACTAAGGGAGGTTTTTATGGAAAGAAAAATTAAAAATTGCAACGGGAACGGGAAAGCTTCATTATGCAGGCGGACCTGCGGGCATCAACTAGTGTTACATATTGAACATAATATTACTTCAAGCGTTATGCCATTGTTTTTTATAGATCCTGGTCAGATTGATATCTCCTTTGCTTTGTCCCAGTTAGTAAAGCGACAAAGCATCGTAAAAGAAGCACGAATGGCGATTCATAACGCAGTGCTAGTGCCAACTTTGCTTTACGGTAGTGAAACCTGGGTATGTCAGCAGATGCATGAAAGTAAATTGAATGCTGTGGAGATGCGATCACTTCGAAAATTGTGCGGCGTTACCGTGGCCGACCGAATACGTAACGAAGTGATACGCAATATGGCAGGTTTGAATGAAAGTGTCAGCGTTAAGCTGGAAAAGGGCGTGCTCCGTTGGTTTGGACACGTCCAACGAATGAGTGAGGAACGATTGACGAAGAATATATATTGTTCAAAAGTAGAGTGTAGAAGGAGTCAGGGAAGGCCGAGACTTACATATGAAGACCACGTGAGCAGATTGCTCAAAAACGGAAAGGTCAAAAGTACTCGGATACCCAGACGTGCGTGTATGAAGCGATTCATGAATCTCGAAGAAGCGAAAGAAGTATGCATGGATCGCGAAGCCTGGCGATCTGTCCTCTCTGACTACCCCGTCAGGGATACAGTGTGAAGATAGTTAGTTAGTTAGTTTTATTGATATCTCCAAATTCAAATTACCTAATAGTAAATTAAATATCCATCACGCCTTATCCCCGAAGGGGTGGCAGAGGCATATTATATGCCCACTTTTCACCGTGTAAATTCCTGTCCCACGTAATAGGTGGTGAGCCCATTGCCGTGTTGAAAATGGACAGACGCAGGTTGTGGCTACCTGCTGTTGAAATTTTTCAAGCCGCCCATAAGGCATTCAACCAGGCTTAATAATAGTAAATTAGTAATATTTTTTAAGAATAAAAAGAACTAGGTATTTAATTTACGATATTGTTTTTACTACAGATGCGTCTAAGCGACCTGTGTTGCGGCACTACAGTGAGCTCTTTGGGACTATTGGTCCCATTGCTGAAGCGGCATAAAAAAGTATACGAGTGGTTAGAAAACTTGAAAGTATTACCTTACTTTAAAATAAACGAACGTGGCTTGAATCGTTTACACGGTTTTGTAAAGACTTTAAGAAGTAAACCAATTATTGCAATAAAGACATAAATAATACCTGCGATTAGTTTATATTCATTAATTTGGCACCCTGCTCGAAATTCGCAAGGACAAGATTTGAATGTACATGAAAGTAAATTAGGTTCTTTGGAGACACGATTATTTCACTGTCGTCTCTGACTACCCCGTCAGAGATACAGCGTGAAGCTAGATAGATAGAAGATTACCTACAAAGAATCCCTTCCTTCAAACTCATCAATCAATCAAAGCAGCCAATCGTCGATTCTCATTATGCTAGATGCCAGGGCTATTTAGTGAACTGCTATGAAATAACAACGGTACTAAGATTCCTGCATCGTAGGGCCGTCCATATACTGTTTTCACACAATACTGCCGGTGTAAACACCGTGCCAGTTAGTTGGTTCATGTTTCGCCTTCACATGAGGCTTCTCTAGTACTGCTCTACATCTAGTGAAGTTATCTGCCGCCTTCGCTAATATGATAAGCCCAAAGACCTACTTATAGCTAGTCTGTGCACTACGGTGAAAATAACAGTCCGTGCGAGAGGACTTTCGGTGGTAGTGTGTCCCTTTCTGAATAAGTGACCATGACCAAACAGAACACGGGACGAATTGCTTGAACGATTGATCGAACCCACCCAATTTATAGTAAGTAAAAAATAAAAAAAAACAAAACTTGTATCATTTTTTGGAATCTACATCACAAAACCTACATGTGAATTACGGGTCGAAAGTACTTTTGTTCCTGCTTTTATAACGGGTATTATCTGAGCTACCGTTGGTACAATACCGTGTACCTGTTGACTGGGTGCGCCCATATGTGTATCCACATTATTGCCATTGTGGAGAAGCCGTCGACAATCTTGGACAACATGAACTTTCACATGGCAGAAGCGCAGGACGTATCGGTACATCTCTAATTTAAAACAATCGGTACGTGAGTATCCTACCTACCATTAAGAGATTGTAAAAATATTTGATCAATAAAAGTCATACATACATGCATATTGTCACGACTTTATCCCCGAAGGTAGGTAACAGGTGGTGAGGCCATTGCCGTGTTGAAATGGACAGGCGCAGGCCAACCGGGACCAACGGCTTGATGTACCTTCCAAAGCACGGAAGTGCTCGCAAATGTTAATTTCACCAAGTGGTGTTTACATGACACTGATCACGAGCCCTTCAATATATTTACAATCATTTTGTCTGAATTCAATTCCCCTTTCTAAAGATTTTTGTTTTATTGTCTAAGCATCACTAAATCTGCTGTACAGTTTTCCTTCCAACAAACACTCAGTACATACACACAAACTGCGGCCTATACCCCCTAAGGTGTAGGCAGAGGAGTATTATACGCACACACTTTGCAAGCATTTTGCCGTTACCGAACACTACAAATTTAATAATCTCAGTAATCCAAACCAATATGCCAACAGTCAGGACATATACTACATAATGTATCAATAACATTATTTTTGCAGTCCTAGCGTACAAACAATACGAAGTACCAAATATTATGTATTCTATAAGGTAAAGTACTCCATGGTAAATATTATTTTAAGGAATAAAATCTTTAGATGGCCACACCATGTACGCTATATCGGTTTTTGTCACAGGTAAAACGTAAACGGACGTATTGTTTGGTTTGCTAATTGTATGAAATTGACGCACCAAATAGGACAAGTATTGGTCGAAATCGCGGAATGAACCTGTGGAATGAACCTTGACAATTCTGACGCGTCGAATCGTAAAGTACAATTCAATCAAACGTCGAATCTTTCTTCCTCTTCTTTTCTTATAGCAATGGCCCCGTCGTTTACCGACGATTCCGCCAATGTCAAGGTGGAGAGTAGATTTAATAGTGTGAGGTTTAGTTATGAGACAATTGGTCGGTCTCTCAGACAATTTATCGTTATTGTTTTCTGAAATAGGACAGCACAAGTGTTAGTATTAGTATCAATTAGTAAACATATACCTATCAGTAGTAAATGTACATATACCTAGCACTGCTAAGGGCAGCCAAAAGAACATATAGATATTACGGTAGCATAATGGGAGAACTTATAAGTTAATGTTATTTTGAGAGATAAATTTGTAAAGGACTTTTATAAGTGGTGAGTTAACTAAAGTTAACAAGAAGGCCAAATTAACCGGACGGGAGATTTTTTCAGGAAGTAGATCGTAGAGAGGAACCACTAATCTGGGACAGGAGAAGAAAATGTGTTCGAGGGAACCCTCGCCTAAACCACACTCACAAAGGGAGTGGTCCCGTACGCGAATTTTGGCCAGAAAGACAGGTGAACAGACAAATCCTAATCGTAAACGAATTATGATTGAGGTAGCCGACTTATTAATATTTTGTTTTTTATTAAAAAACCAAGGTTTAGGGGGAATGGTGGGTTGTAGGGATCCGTAAAATTTACCTTTTAACAAGCGGGAGGATTGCTATAAGTCATTCCAGGTTCTAGTTAGAGAAAATCTGGCCAGAGAATGTAAGTCTCTAGCAAAAGTATAGTTGTAGGTAGAACATCCTGACTGAGCAGCTACCCTTGCGCAAGAGTCCGCTGTTTCGTTGCCTGATATGCCCACATGACTCGGAATCCATGCTAACACCACCTCTATACCAGACAAGTGACACTTGTACAATAACGATTTAATCTGAAGGGAAAGCGGGAAGTTATTACGTGTCTTGAATGGATTCTTTAACAAGTCCTTTAAGCAACTCAAGGAGTCCGATAATATGAGAGCTTTATTAAGCTTGTGTGATTCTACGTACATAACTGCTTCCAGGAGAGCTATGGATTCACCAGAAAAAATTGAGTTAAAAGGAGGGCTTTTAAAGTTGAGAATAATTCTGAATTTTGGGATCCAAACCGCTGAGCCGACTGAAGCTTCCACAGACAATTTAGAGGCATCGGTGTATACAGTTAGCCATTGTGACCAATCTTTATTAATGATATTAAGGAACTTTTGGTTGGCTTCAAGGCATTGTTTAGTTATCCCAAAGTCTAAAATAATCCGAGGTTGAAATAGTAAGGATTCAAAATCTGTATTAAATAGAGGATTGAGAGAGAATTGGGAGACTGGGACAGAAAGGTTAGTAAATTTTGCGAATGAGTTTGAGAGAAGGGGGTGTGATTTGTGATGCCAGTATGGACAAGTAGAGAAAAGGTGTGAGAGCTGGTCAAGAATTGGAAAAAGGGGGTGGGGGCTGAGTTGAGATATATTAAAAAAGAATCTGTCGGCGAGGTATTGTCTACGAAGATGAAGAGGAGGATCAACACACTCAACTTGGAGCGCATTAATGGGAGAGCATTTCATGGCACCTGTTATAATTCGTAGGCACCTAGACTGGATCTTTTCTAGCTTGGCCAGAGCAATCTTGTTGCAAGGTTCAAGAAGGAATGTGCCATAATCAAAGTGGCTGCGCACTACAGCATTATATAATAGTTTCTGGCAGAAGGGGTGGGAACCCCATCGAACCCCGGATAAGGAGCGTAGGACATTTACACCTTTTTCACCTTTACCTATCACATGATTCAGGTGAGGAATACCAGTCATTTTGTAGTCGAGGATTAAGCCTAGGAATTTAACTTCATCTTTAATTGGAATTAGCTTGTTAGCTACAGAGAGGGAGATGAAGGGAACATTGCGCTTTCGAGTAAAGATAACTGCAGAGCATTTAGCAACTGAAAGGGAGAGGTTGTGTTCTGTTAACCAGTTATTCAGGTAAAAGAGAGCAGAGTTCAGGGAGACTGAGGAGTCAGAAAAGGAAGAGGAGGAAATGTATAGAGCAATATCGTCTGCATACTGTAGAATGTTACAGAAGGAATTGACTGTACGGTCTAAGTCAGCAGTGTAAATATTATATAGAATTGGGCTAAGCACTGATCCCTGAGGGAGGCCCTTCCATACAGCACGAGGAGGGAGAATATTATCATGGAACCTAACCGATATGGTGCGACACATGAGCATGTTGCAAATGATATGAATCAACCTCGCAGGAATACTCAGCTGGAGCAATTTTTGCCTGAGTAGTGGAAGAAGGACATTATCGTAAGCAGCGGAGATATCTAAGAAAACTCCTATAACATGTTCATTTCGTGTGAACGCCAGTCGAATTTCAGAGGTAAGGATGCTGAGGTTATCCAATGTACCCCTACCCTTTCTAAAACCGAATTGACTCTGCGCAAGTAATTTTCGATGTTCCAGGATCCATTCTAGTCTGAATTTTATGAGGATTTCCATAATTTTGGCCAGAACCGAGGAAAGGGCTATGGGGCGGTAGGAGGTGGGAATTTTAGGGTCTTTACCAGGTTTAAGAATAGGGATAACAATTTGATTTTTCCAGGACTCCGGAATGTCCCCAGAAATAAAAATAGAGTTGAGAATGTTGAGGAGTATAGATTTACTATTGTTGGATGATTTACAGATAAAGGAATATGGGATGCCATCTATGCCTGGTGAGGAGTCGTGAAGATGATCAAGGGCAAAGGATAGTTCGGAGAAAGAGAAAGGACTATTCATGGGGTCTAGGGGGTTATCTATGATAGGCGAACTGTTATGGGGGAGACATGCGTATTCTGGTACAAAGGGAGGAGCTAGGTTACTTATGAATTCGTTTAAGAAGGAGTGAGGTTCATTACTCGAGATATTGGAGTCTAAGATGCTGCATCTAAAGGTTTTGATGCGTCTCCAAACAAGTGAAATAGGAGAACGGGGGGATAGGGATTCACAAAACTTTTGCCATCCAAGTGATTTTTTTTTAGCAAGGATCCTTGAGGTGTGTGCAGATATTTTTTTAAAATCAATGTAATCAATCATGGTCAATGTCCTTGCAAACTTGTTCTCAGCCTCCCTGCGACTCCGGATGCTCTCAGTGCATTCAGAATCCCACCAAGGCGGAGAAGAAATTGATAAGGGAGGGGGTTTCTTTAAGGGGATGGAGGCATCAGCTGCAGATATGATTGAGGTAACATATAGGTCATACAGAGATAGAGAGTTAATAGAATTTACTGGTGGAAGAGAAGCTAGTTTTGAATCCAGCAAATCAGCATACAAGTCCCAATTAGCACCTGTTAGACGGTATTTAAGGAGAGGTTGAAAAGGCGTAGGAGATAGAGTAAATGCCGGAGAATGGAAATAGGTGATGTTAATAGGGAAATGGTCGCTGCCAAACGAGTTTGACAGTGGAGACCAAGTCATAAGGGAAGCTAAAGTAGATGAAACAAGGGAAAGATCTGGAATACTAATATTTTGAGTTGGGGAGACTCTGCGAGTTGCAGATCCGTCATTCAGGACACATAAGTCTAGTTCATCCATCAAATCAAGTAGAGTGGGAGATACTGAATCGATATAATGACAGCCCCAGAGAGTGTGGTGGCAATTAAAGTCGCCTAGGACGATTATGGGAGGGGGGATTGAGGACAAAATGGACTTTAGATCGTGCAGGATGTGGTGATTAGGATAGGGTATATAGAGGGAGATGATGGATATATTGATGGCTCTGACAGCCACAATATTATAGCCTGGATCATGGAGAGGTAAATTAATTTGGGAGAAGGATAAGTTCCTGCTAATAAGCAGGGCACATCCTCCCCAACCATCATCTCTGTCCTCGCGGAGACATGAAAAGCCCGGAATCCTGAAGTTGATTCCAGGCCTCAGCAATGTCTCCGAGATGGCTAAAAGGGCAGGTTTGTGTCGATTTATAAGGTATACAATATCTGGTTTGCGACGACGTATACTCTTACAGTTCCATTGAAGGACTTTGTGAGCCATTGATAACATTATTTTTAGTGAAAACTTTAAGTAGTTGTTCTACAAGAACAGAGACATCGTACGGTAGAGCATCAGACATTTTGGAAAGGATATTAATTAGGGAGCACAGGAGTAGTTCTACTAAGTTGTCATTAGGAGTTGCAAGAAGTGTGGTTTCTGTAAGAGGGGTGAGACAGCAGCCATTGGGCTGACTGGAAGATGGAGAGTGTGTGATATTGTTGTGAGCTGTAGTGTCATAAGATTTCCCCAGTGGAGGTTTGGGGCGTGGGGACCGGAATACTGTTTCCTTGTAGGAAACGGGAGAGGCAGCAGGCCGGGTATTACGAGTAGAGTAGAGGGGTAAAGAGGAAGGGTGAGACTGGGGATTTGGGGGGTAAAGAGAGGTATTCTGCGGTCTGGAGACTGTTTCAGAGTATAGAAGTTTGTAGAGCTGGGGAAATCGGGCTGAGGCTTCAGTGTAACTGATATTCTCTTCAGCCATAACAATTTTTATAGACTTCTGTCTGCTGTGTTCCGGGCACCTAGTGTCCGTTGCCAAGTGGTTACCTCTGCATAGTAGGCATGTTGAGTCTGAGTCTGTTACCATGCAGGAGTCTCCTGGGTGGGGCTGAGCACACTTGTAGCACTGAGACCTAGAACGACATTGCTTGGCAATGTGTCCAAAGCGGCAACAGTTTCTACATTGTATAGTGGGAAGTTGGTACAATGATACAGGTAAAGAAGCGTTAAAGCAGTAGTCTTTTTCTGGCAAAGTTTGGCCTAAGAAGGTTAACACTACTGAGTTTGATGGGATCCAAACAGGGGAGTTCTCTTTTTTGGACTTCACATTCAGACGTCTGGCTCTGACAACTTCACCACAGTTGCCCGAGGTGGAGATGCCCTCTACTAATTCCTCAAGGGACCAATCTGTTGGAATATCCCTAACTACTCCCATACGAAATAGCTGAAAATTAGGTATATTAGTGACGAAGTTGTGTTCTTTAAGGATATTTAAATGAGCGAAATTGTTGGCCGATTCAGCAGTGTTAAATGTAATACTAATTTTATTTCGACCTGCGTTTACAATGTTGCCCTCTTTAATATCGTGTATGTTATTTTTAAATAGAAACTGCGCTAATTTTAGTGATTTCAGTGTGAGGCCTGTTTTAGGGTCCGGCTCGAGTCTCGAGACAAACACTGAGAAAGGTCCCTTATCTGATAAGGAGTAAAGTTGTTTAGAGTCAGGCTCGTAGCCTGGTTTATAGAAAACAGACTGGATGGATTCCGCTGGGGAGCGAATCCTTTTTCCTTCAGGATCATTATTTAGTAAAGGATCCGCGGCTCTTTTAACGCCCTTTTGTTGTATATCGGGAGGTATCCCACCACCCCCATCGGGGGGTTTATCCACGCTCATTTCACAAGAAATGAGCGTAAATATAAATAGACACTAACCTTATGGGTTAATCCACCACTCAGACAACACAAACATAAATATTCAGAACACAAGAAACTAAAAAGGTACAATATAGCCAAATATAACCTCAAAACTCACAACTCTCAACCAAGCACAGGACGAGAATCCAAACGTCGAATCGTAAAGTAAAAAATCACTAAACGTCAAGCAAAAAGTTGCGTCAGTCTATGGCTCTGCTCTATGGCCGCTTATTGATTGGTCAATGAGGAGATGTAAAAAATGGCTGCTTTGCCGTCTCCGACTCAGGTAGAATTATTACAGATATAGGTAGTTTAAACCTTCGAAGGTATATGAATTTGAAATCTTGAGTATAGCTTATCGAAGTATCGACGGTGTAGTGAAGTGCAATTTTCAATTCGGGCCCGGCAACATAAAAAAAATTTGAGTGTATTGTAAACGGACTACGCTCGTAATAAGTTTGATGTCAAGTTTCACCGAAATGTTTCTTGAATTAGGTCTTATTGATTTACGTTGTAAAGTTTTCTTGAAAGTGTTTTGAAACATCTATAATTCTAATTTATTGTGGCCGTAACTTTTGAAGTAGTATAGTAAGAACGCTTGAAAGTCGTGAGGAGTAAGAAATGTCACACCCAAACCCGTTGAAATAGTCTGTAATATATTACATTCTGAAAATGGGACTTGACCGGTTGCAGGTGGCAGGGACCCACAGCGCTATTTATGAAGCATATTATCACCAGGTAAGACCATACCAACTTTTTAATTACTTACATACCCGTAAATAGGTAGGTACTTACCGCAAGCTAGACAGGTATCTCGTTACCTGCAGCATATAATAATTTTTGAAATGAGCGAAAAAATAAACAATAGATTGTAGAACTATAATTTTTCAAGTATATTACATTACGAAAAATGTGAAAATTTATTAATGACTTGATATCTTGCTAAATAATGGTTTAAGTACATTACTTTTTCTGAATAATATAACAAGTCATATAAAAATCAATATGTTTAGAACAAATAAAGCACAAAAGTTCTAGTTTGTTACTGTGGAACCCTAATTACCGAAATATTTAAATTAGCGTAAGTGGTCATTAAGATTTTGGTTTTTGTAATTTTAAATAATAGAGGATACATCAATAAACATTTTCATTGTTACATAAATCCAATTATTTTGCTCTCTAATTAATAGTATAAATCACATTTATGCCAAAATCTTTAGAATGCCTCTTAATTAAATTGATTACAATTTGATTAAGTGGTGAAGGCTAATTAGGCCTTTACCTAATTTACAAACTGGATACACTTTTAATGATATAGAAAGTGTTTGGGTACCTAATTTAAGTTTAAATATTGTGTAAGTGTAAGTATTGTGAAGAGGCATTCATAATCATCATGATATTCCTGTCATGTGGTATCAGAAGAGTCAGAAGACTAGATCTTGTAAAAAGTTTAAAAACTACCGTATAGCACATGTGCATGGAAGTAGAGTAAGACTAATAAGTAGAAAAACAAGAAAGACTGTCAGGATAGTAAAGGGCAATAAAATTGTTTCTTTCTCGTGGCCCCGCGGTCTCAGTGTTCTGTAAACGATCACTGAGTTACGCAATTTTCACTATGACTGGTACTTGGATCGGTGACCACTTTGTGGCATTTACATTTGCGAGCGTTTCTGTGCTTCGGAAGGCATGTTAAGCCGTTGGTCCCGGTTGCCAGTAAAATGGTAGTCGTTAAGCCTGGTTGAAAGCCTTATGGGCGGCTTAAAAAAAATTCTACAGCAGGTAGCCACAACCTGCATCTGTCTATTTCAACACGGCAATGGGCTCACCACCTATTACGTGGGACAGGAATCCACACGGTGAAAAGTGGGCATACAATATGCCTCTACCACCACCCCTTCGGCGATAAGGCATGATGGATATTTAATTCAATCTTTAGAACGGAAGCCTAAATATGTCGTCATGTATTAACCGTATAATTAAAAGTAAAGACTAAACCATGTTTACTGTTTTATTTCAAATTTGTTTTTATTTTTTTTTATTGCAATCTATCATTATCAGACATTCAGCAATAGGTTGGTAATTTTGTAAGGGACTTGAGTGATACTTGTCCAATGACAAGCTCACATATCTATGTTGCCAAGTCCTGTGGGATCCTCATTTTCAATCTTCTGGTGGCTGTTTATGGGTTCATTAAAGTTCTCACCAGAGGGTTTCTATGTTTTGCAATTCTGTCTCTATAGGATTTTACTCTTTCTGAGATTTCTTCTGCTACAGTGTTGATCATTAGGTCTCGATGGATTCTGTCATTGGTGACATACCAAGGTGCATCCACTATCATCCTTAGTATTTTTGACTGTAATCGTTGCATAATATCAATATGAGATTTAGCAGCTGTTCCCCAGAGTTGTATTCCATATGTCCATATGGGTTTAAAAATACTCTTATAACAAATAGTGTGAAATCTGCTTAGAATATTTTATGTTATTTGGTCCAATTTTAAAAAAAAAATTGACTTGCTGACAAATGCTTGAAACATTGACGCATAGTGAAGTTTTCCTGTTCCTGTTTCTCACAGGAACTTGCCTTAAAAAGTAGCCTATGTGTTATTCTGATGTATAAGCTATATTATTGTAAAGTATCATCAAAATCCATTCAGTAGATTTTGTGTGAAAAATGTAATATAAATATTATTTCAATTGTCTTATTATGGAGACATGAACTAACAAACAAACAAAACTTATAACTCGGTTCAGGCGCCAGGAGGATAAGTCCTACCAACTTTATGCACACGGATATCGGCGATAGAGATTGAGCTTCTAATCATACGAGCAGGAACCAAAAATAATAGAATACATCTCTAGAAGAAAGTTTCTATATTTTTATAGGCGAATCGGTTGAATATACATTATATACATTATCACTATTGGTATAATCTATTCCAGTGATTTAGTAAGCTAAAGATAAACTATTCACAGGGTTGAGGCGTGAAATTTAGAATAGTGAGATCCAGCATAAGGCCAGCTTATTAGTCAAAATATTGAAATATATCGTAACATGATTCAAAACATGAGCCAAATCATTGAGTCGTGCATCATTACTAGATTAATCTACACAAAAACAATTCAAACTGATGACTGATGACGTGGTTACATTACCACGGGATTCAAATCACATCTGCAGACCGCGACAGGTGTCGTCTCCACGAGAATGACGAGCCCGTAACCACATGGTCAGCATCCATGGCAAACTTAATCCAAGAATAATGTTAATATAAAAAAAAAGTGCTTGTTCAGCTGCAAAGAAAAGAATTAGTTCTATTACCTTTGGAAAAACAATTGGAGATTTGTTCGTGATTTGAACACATAAAGAGAACTTACCACTTTTTCAAAGAAAAACCAATAAATCTTGGAGAGCAGGCAAATATTCCATTAACGCCGCTCCAAGCTTCGTAATTAGCGAAATACATAGTTATTTTGGTATAACCATTTATAAGAATTCACAGGCGTGAACTTCCATATACAAATTATAAAAGATTACTTCTTTTTAGCATAGTTTAAAAAATATATTTACGACGACATCTTTTTGTCGTCGCTTATAGCTAGACGAATGACGTTCCATCACCCAAGTCTACCCTATGGCATGGAAATTAAGGAATACAGCCTTACAGAAATCGCAATTTGTTTAAAACCGATGACACATGGAGCGAAAGAGTCAACAATCTACTCACCTCTCTCTCTAAATCTCAAGACTAACAATGACATTCCAATGTGACGTTTTACAACGTTACAAAGAGTAACAAACATCTAAGTGGATCCTTATATGACTCTCTGCCTATAGAACATTTCCCCCGTCCTATTAATTTTAACTCCCTCCTGACCTATGTTGATTCTCCTCATATATACCTTATCAAACATCTATTCTTACAAACATTCGCGTTAACTATATTAGTAGGATTGGTTTTGGTATTATTGCATAATCGGTTTATAAGTTATCTGACACCTTAACTTTGATAGTAAAGGGTGCGTTTCTTGTTTTAAACTAAAGTGTTTATCTTGTAAATGAACCAAGTCACTTTCAATACATTTGCATTAAATTAATTCGATGCATTTCAGTTTTAAAATTTTTTATTTTGTCAATTTTGATAGGAATGTACATAAAATATTAGGAATAAAGGTTTATTTAATTCATCTTATTATCGCCTTTGTTATAAATTTTATTTATTTATTATAAAACTGGACATCTTTTAAGTATATTATGCTTATTATATTACTGTTCTTCCTACTATTTATCTGAAAAGCATGCTGCTTACACCTCTATTAATTCCAGTCACCTCTGCTTTGTAACAGTCCTGACATGCAGGCTTGGGAAACATGGATGAAATATGTAAAAAATCACATCCTGTTATTTATATGTCTTTGTTATGTGTTTTTTTTTAAGAAATAAAGTTGGTTTTTGTCCAAATATTAGCATGCTTTTCTCAATCAAATATATTTCCCTTTAAAAATGTTAAAAACTACAGTGATAAATCCCATTTTCATTGCAGGTGGACCCCAATGGCGCAGGAACAATTCAGGCATTGGACGCAGCGCGGTTCCTCAAAAAGTCCCGACTCAGCGATGTAGTCCTCAGCAAAATATGGGATCTATCTGACCCCACTGGCAAGGGGTACCTGGATAAGGTATGTAATGCTGTTATTCAAATTTTCCAACTGCCAGTTAGTTCATATGCAAGTGTCCAATGGTCTCACTACAGGGGACGCGACCGTGCGAAGTGGAGGAGAAAATGTAGAAAGGCGGACCCCGGGCGTCACGAGACGACACTGGGACAGATTATTATTATTATTATTTATTGTGGCAAGTGCTAACAGTTGTTCTGGTTATAGGACTCATTCTTAGTTTTATTGGTCATACAGGGCTTTAACTTTTTACAGGACTTTCCTATAAGTACACAGGTACTTATAGGAATCCTTCATTTAAATTGATAATCCATTCTTTTTACTTCTGCATACGTTTTTTGGTAAACACATTTGGCGTTATAAATATAACACTTTTAAGGCAGAATAGTGAATTGCTGGCCATAATTGTCAGTGAGAGTGTGATGATAGATGTGGATGTGTGTAATAGAGGAGATTGGAAAGAGACTAAAGGGTAGTAGTATTCTCCTGTACACATGTAAACGCCTTATATTGGAGATCCCAGAAGGATCTCATGCTTAGATTACCAAGGCTTGTGTCTGAGGCTAGTTATTTCCGCAAACGATAGTGTTCCTTCACATGCCTGTCAACAGGGGATCCCCTACCCTCTCTTTGTAAACGCATTCCCCAACCCTGAACAATATGAACTAAATCGTAAAGACTAGAGGCTAAGGAAACATTGGTCTAAGAAATAATATTTTTTTGGAACACACAGAAAGAGCTTGGTGTATTTAGGAATAGTTTTCAATTGGAGGTGTTCTCTACGTATCCCGGATATGTGCGTTTAATGATAAATAGAGTGCACAGCACACTATTTACAGTGATTTTTTTTAAAAAGTAGGTATTTACACTCGTCACACAATAAGATGTGTCTATCAGTGAGATAATGTGTGTTATCTCTCTTTGGAGATACTCGTATTGTGATGAGGTTTTGAAGTTTATACACAAAATTAACATTAGTAATTTATGTAGAAGCGCTCGTGGCCCCGCGGTCTCAGTGTTCGGTAAACGATCACTGAGGTACGCAACTTTCACTATGGCTGGTCGTCGGATGGGTGACCACTTTGTGGCATTTACATTTGCGAGCGTTTCCGTGCTTCGGAAGGCACGTTAAGCCGTTGGTCCCGGTTGCCAGTAAAATGGCAGTCGTTAAGCCTGGTTGAAAGCCTTATAGGCGGCTTAAAAAATTTCAACAGCAGGTAGCCACAACCTGCGTCTGTCTATTTCAACACGGCAATGGGCTCACCACCTATTACGTGGGACAGGAATCCACACGGTGAAAAGTGGGCATATAATATGCCTCTGCCACCCCTTCGGGGATAAGGCGTGATGGATATTTATTTTATTTATGTACCTCCAGTTTACTGTTATTCTGACCATAGCATATCTAACCAGTTCGTTGTTGACTAGCACAGTCAATAATATCTAGTTCCTTTGTCTCCGCGGAAAATGCATTTAGGTGCATGCTGCCCCTGCGGCAGGCGACACATGTAACAATGTATTTATCTATCACGCCTTATCTCCGAAGGGGTGGCAAAGGCATATTATATGCCCACTTTTCACCATGTGCATTCCTGTCCCACGTAATAGGTAGTGAGCCCATTACCGTGTTGAAATAGACAGACGCAGGTTGTGGCTACCTGCTGTTGAAATTTTTCAAGCCGCTCGTAAGGCCTTCAACTTCACTTAACGACTGCCATGTTACTGGCAGCAATGTATGGGCATGGGCACTAATAAAACTGTGGGCAGCAATATCGAGTATGCTGCGCGAGCAAAGATGCGGCAATAAGCTAGTATCTTCTAAAGACGTTCTATAAACCACAGCAAATAATAAATTTAAATACATCTTTTTATCAGGATCCTTGAGCGTTCGCTTAATGTTTCCGAGTCAGCCTCTGTGAATATATTTTTATCTTAAACAGTACAAAAATATCAGTACTACAATCGTTGTGGTGATAATTTTTAATGTAATCACGGAGTTAACTTACCATGGTGGAATGCAAAATAAAACGAAATCAGGTGGAGTTGGACCGATCGCCAAAGGTTTAGACAATTCGTACCGAATTGTCTAAAAAATTAAGCTTAATATTTCAAAAACGTATCCGTTAACGTCGATTACGTTAACAGATACGTTTTATAACAGATACGTCTTTTCGGTGGAAAGGTCAAAAGTACTCGGATACCAAGACGTGCGTGTATTAAGCGATTGATGAATCTGCAAGAAGCGAAAGAAGTATGCGTGGATCGCGAAGCCTGGCGATCTGTCCTCTTTGACTACCCCGTCAGGGAAACAGCGTGAAGATAGTTAGTTAGTTATTGTAGTGGTCGGACGTATCCGTTGACTACTGAAAAGACCAGTGATACAACACCGTGAGGTAGAATAGTAACAAGCATCCGCTGTTAACATGTAAGGTGGATTACTAATAAACGTCAGCTAAACATCGGCAGTAGCGGAACACCACCAAGAAGCGATTGGCGGCTAGCGCCTTCAGTTAGTCAATACTGAGTTACTGGCCGTCCGGTCAATTCTCAGTAATGACGTTAATGAGGTATTAACGAAATTACTGACAATATAAGCACAATGGTAAATGCTACAAAGTGGTCACCCATCCATAGCGAACGTTGCGTAACGCAGTGATCATTTACAGAACACTAAGTCAGCTGGGCCATGAAGGCTTCAAGTCATGATCCACTTTAAAAATAAACGTATATATATTTGTATTTTATTTTAAACTAATATTATAAAGAGGAAAACATAGTTTGTTTGGTTGTAATGAATAGGCTCAAAAACAACTGGAGCGAATTTAAAAATTCTTTCACCATTTGAAAGCTACATTATCTACGAGTAATATAGGCTATATTTTATTTTGGAAAAAAATAGGGTTCCGTAAGATATTTGGGTTTTTCGGACACGAGGTGTAAAAAATCAACCAGAAAAGTTACTTATTTTGCATACGCTGCCTAAACTATAAAAGATAGATCCATAAAATGTTCCAATTAATTGTAGATGTCGAGTGACAACCATTTTTTTATTTATAATCTTGAATTTTTTTGGACTACATTTAAACGCGTTTATTTTACTCATGCTATTAATCCTTATAAAAATTAATTATTTCATCACTAAGTACAGTTTATGTAGATAATATTAACATATTTCGACCTGGCCGTGCGGGCGTAGGTAGGTACTGGAGAGCGAAGAAGTAATCAACGAATTCGGAAAATCTTCATACATTATTGTGAAATTAATAAACGAACGGGATTAAATGGGTGCCATGGTGTTCGAAGTATGTCACGGGCCAAGCCGGGCGGGACAACTAGTTTTAAATAAAAAAAATAGTGAAATAAAAATTTACTTATCGGCGACTTATTATAATCAAATTTATGAAATACTGCTGACCCCCGGGGTATTGCCCTTGGCTTACGTCGAGCCCCCGGCGCACCAATTTCAACTCGTCGCGATTTGTTGGCAATTATTATTACTGCTCCGCTCTCCTGGGTAGTAGCGTGATGTTATATAGACTATAGCCTTCCTCGATAAAATGCACTATACAACACAAAAATATTTTTTCAATTCGGACCAGTAGTTCCTGAGATTACCACTTTCAACCAATCAAACAAACTCTTCAGCTTTATTCTTCTAAATACAAAATTGTAATATATATAAATAAAATGCCTGGCGATCTGTCCTCCCTGACTAACCCGTAAGGGATACAGCGTGAAGTTAGATAGATAGATATATAAAATTCTAGTGTCGCGGTGTTTGTTACCAAACTCCTTTGAAACGTCTTGACCGTTTATATGATATTTTATATGTATATTCGGTAGGTCTGAGAATCGGTCGCAGTCTATTTTTTATACCCCTAAGTGATACGTGTATATACCTCAAAAATGCCTGTAACATTTAACTTCACCACGCGTGTGGTGCCGCGGGCGTCAACTAGTATCGTTATAACTTAGCCAATGTTAACAAAAAAATTACAAATTATGTACTAAAATCTGCCTCGATAACCATCTATCCATTGGTGAAAACTGCATGATTTTCGATGCAGTAGTTTTTGTGTTTATCGAAAACAGACAGACCGATGCGGCGGAGGTCTTTTATAATATGTAGTGATGACCATCTGTCCTCTCTGACTACCCCTTCAGTGGTACAGCCTGAAGATAGTTTCGTTAGCCTTAATTCGAAAATTTAATGCAATATTTTCGAAGATTGTAACAAATTCATAGACCATATTGATTTGTTACCCGTCGTTCACATGAATGCCCTCTTTCATCTATCTCTGCTCATAAATTATGCAGCCGCCCGCTTATCTAAGATGTGTCCTGCCTGACCCTTTTCCCGGACACTGTCCTAAAAAGGACGCCCTAAGGGATTATTTTCCATACTTATGATAAAATTGTAAACATCAAATATCAGGTACATTATAGACATTGAAAAAAAAAAATTGGTCAAGCACGAGTTGAGCTCGTGCGCCGAAGGTTCCGTAAATATATAGTACCTTTTTTAAGTTACATACACATTGTCACGCCTTTATCCCCGAAGGGGTAGGCAGAGGCATACTATACGCCCACATTTCACCGTATGCATTGTTTTTGTCCCACGTAACTGATTAATGAATGAATGAAGCTTTATTTGCAAGAACATGGGTACATTAATTTGTTAGTTGTTACATTACATGATGTTTGTTTCACCATATTCAACTTTAGAAGTTGTGCAAATATTATTTTATACTTATTAAAACAGTTTTATATTACAGTCAGAGCATATTAATATAAAACATATATAAATTAATGGTAAAAATATCTATAAATTAACTAATTATATCAAAATCTCAATCAATTACATTATTACAAATTCCAAAATAATAATACCTAATTTAAAATTAAAATATAGTCAGAATATAAGATTAGTAATGTCAACATTTTTTTTTATTGTCAATAAGTTATTGCCCCTTAAATTCAAAATATTCATCAACAGAATAAAAACATCTCTCACATAACCAATCATATAATGTTTTGTAATTTTTTTTTCTAGATTTCTGATTGTTATAGGTAATTTGTTATATATTTTTACTGCCATTGTATAGCAGTTTTTATCACACAATACTAATCTATTTCTTGGAACTACTAATGGCTTCTGCAGAATTTTTCGTTTGAAACAGGCATTTTCATCTTGTTCAAATTGGGAGAAGTTGTCTTTAACAAATCTACACATCTCATACAAATATAAACCAGGAAGAGTCAACAATCTCTGTGTTGTAAATATAGGTCGACAAGAGTCAAACCATTTAAGGCCGAAAATAGTACTGATACATTTTTTCTGCACAATAAAAGCTCTTTGAATCTCGCTAGAGTTCCCCCATAGTATCAGACCTTATCCTAATACGGAACACACATATCCATGATATACAACTAAAGCAGTTTGCACATTTACTATACTTATGATGGTGAGCCCATTGCCGTATTGAAATGGACAGAGGCAAACTGTGGCGACCGGCTGTTGAAAATTTTCAAGCCGCCCATAAGGCCTTTAACCAGGCTTAACGACTGCCATTTTACTGGCAACCGGGACCAACAGCTTAACGTGCTTCCCGAAGCACGGAAACGGTCGCAAATGTAAATTCCACAAATTGTTCACCCATCCAAGGACCACCTATAACGAATGTTGCTTAACGCAGTGATCGTTTCCAGAACACTGAGTCCGCGGGGCCACGAGCGCTTCTTTAAGTTAAAAGTCAATTAAGCTGGACCTCCGAATTTATATGAGCGCACTTACAACTCAGGTGTATGTTAATTGGTGATATTATGTATGTATCACCCCTTAATATTTTTTTTTTCATATCTTGGAATTTTTCCTTTATCTGTGCTATAAGACGTTGCTTCGTACCAAATTATAAGAGTCTGCGTTCAAGGGAAGTACTCTGTAGGTTTTGATTCCCTTGCGAGTGTCGTAAACGGCTGAATCTTTTGATTGCGTTGGCTTAGAAGTTTGATTTTTTCACCGCTCCAAGGGACAGTAGACCTGAGTATTTGATATATATTTCAGCTTGATACCTCCACGCGTTCCTGTGAAAAAGGTTCTTGACAGACAGACAGACGGACGAACCGACATCAAAGTAATCCTATAAGGGTTCCGTTTTTTCCTATAGGGGTACGGAACTCTAAAAACACTAGTATGGGGTGGGGTTTGTTTGGATCTTTATGAAACAATAAATTTCAAAAATTAAGTCCATGTTTTGGACCCACCCAGGATAAAATTTTGTGTGATAAGCATGATGGTTTATTCTGTGTCTGGGTGTAATTTATGTTTAGTTTGGAATCAGATGGCGTTGTGTGAGTTGTTCCAACGATATTTTTTTATTTACATACGGTCTAACACAGTGATAAAGTAAAAGAAACGAAGTACAAGTTCAGTTATTCAAATCCAATAGCAAACTAACTAACTAAGTTATAGGTATTAGCTTAATTTAGACTAGACGGCGTTGTGTGAGAATAAATAAAAAAACTAATAATAACTACACAGCGCCATCAAGCCCAAACTAAGCTATAAGATTTTACTATGGGATCTAGACGACTGATATACATATATACTTATACAAAGGGGCACATGGGCACTTCAATAACATAAACAAAAAAAAAATTTAAAATCATATTATATATAAGTATATAATAGTTATCATTTTTTAAAATGCGTGTTTTGGTATCAGAATTGGTCAAATTTCCTTAAAATATAGCAAATTTTCAAAAACTGACAACACCTTTGTTGGCATGCGGCGACGAGTGTATGTGATATCAAAAGAAGCCGCCGGCAGGTGTAAGCTGACCTTTTGAACTTGCATTTCCGAATAGCCCTTTTCCTGTGTTGCCATGTAAGCTACCACATTATATTAATTTTTAGTTAATATTATTCGGGGTAAATAAAAATTTTTTGGGGTAATTTATAAAAAGGATTACACGAATAAAATCACATCTCGATACCTATCAATACCTTCACGGATCGGACAGAGTTTTCTTAACATATTGTATATTTTTAAATATAACACATTGCACATAGGAAAGACCCAAACTCCGAAATCGACATTTGTGGATCACACAAATATTTGTTATGGCCTGGGAATTGAACCCGGTACCTCAGCGCGGCAGTCGCATACACTACCACCGTGACCAGTCAAGATGTCCCAACATTATATTTTTATTATTATTTTGATTCCCTTGAGAGTGTTGAAACAGATAGACGGACAGACTGATAACAAAGTAATGCCGCAAGGGCTACGTTTTACCTATTGTTGTACGGAACCCTAAAAAATAAAAATCTATTTTTGTTGTATTGCTTATTGCTAGACGGTTCCAATGCGAGAGCTGTATGGGCCTGGCGAGACCCATCGAGATTCTTAGATAATCTGAAAAAATATGTGTTTTTAAAATACATTTTATAGTGTGACAAACTTATTTCAATCGTGTACTGAACATCATCTTAAAATGGCCCGACGTTGTTTATTTGCTGTCTAAACGTCAAACATTGTAGTCAGGACGTATTTAATTACGAATTTGATGATAATGTGTTATCTATATGTTGTACTGTACCGGATAATATTATAAACGTCTGTTGGTCTGTCGAGATCCACGCAAGCGTGGCATTTGAACATTTTAAATTTATTCAGTATTTTTTGCAAAATTTGTCGTTGTATGTATTTTAGTGTCTCAATGTGGTTTTAATCTACATTTTTTTGGCCCGTAGCTTCAGTTTTCAGTATAAGCGTTCCTTGCAATGCCAATCAATGTTAGTGAAAGTAATTTATTTGATTTGAGGTGTCTGTTGAGGCAAGTTTGGTGAGAATTTGTTTGATATAACTTTATACTTAGATATATTTTAGTGCAAGTACAATAAGTGTTTGTATAATGGGGAACAGCTTCCCTGATGGAGTGCTCTAACTTCGATCGCTATGTCTAAAAAATATTTTTTGTCCTCAACTAACGTTTTATTATGTTATGACACACAAAATGTATGATCCCTCTGAAATATAAGGCTACCTTCCTCTGATCGCGCAGCCTACACATAGGTTCTCTTAACCGACTAGAGAACGTACCGAAGTTTGTTCGGTATGTCCTTGAGAGACACTCCAACTCGACTAGTTCGTTAGGAGCGACAGATTGTCGACAGTAAGCGAAAGATGTTTGGCCGCACAGTCTGATTCATAATTCATCACTCTTGAACGTTCTCGTTCTTCTGCTTTAATAAGTGTGTACATACACTGGCTCTACACTGCACTCCGCAGCTCCGGTACGTCTTTGCGTCCTCTACTCCAGAACAAGTCTGCTTCATCAGCCGTTTATCCTATTCCAATCTTACGAGAACACTACAGCCTTGTCTGTAGAGCAAAAGAGTATAGCCTAGTCCGTTGGTCAGCGGGTACTAGCTAGGCGAAGTTGATTAGAGCCTTAAAGAATTTTCTTTTCCACCTTACGCTTCGCCTACGCTTCTAATCTTTATAATCTTTTACACTAAGGTCGCTAATAAGATGTTGTCAATGATAAAAAGTAGCCTAACATAACATTCTTTCACATTTATTATATTACTACAAGACCCCCACGGCTTTGCCCAATTTGTCGACATTTATGACTACTGCTCAGCTCTCCAGAGTAGTAGCGTGATGACATATTGCCTATAGCGTTTTCACACCGCCGGACAAACGATCCGACCGTATGATTTGCCGCCTACTTCGTTCCAGCCTATAGCCTTCCTCGATAAATGGACTATTTAACACAAAAATAATTTTACAAATGCGACCAATAGTTCCTGAGATTAGCGCGTTCAACCAAACAAACAAACAAACTTTTCAGCTTGATAATATTAGTACAGATTATGGATAAGTCCCCCACTGCTCACGTCTGTTTGTGTTTTTGTCTATTCAAACACTCACTTCGAAAACTATTAAAAAGATTTTTACGTAGCTTTAACCAACCGTATGTATGAAGCTGTAGACGTCCGCTTATCATCATCATCCTAACGCTAGTCCGCCTTCCTGCGGCGTCCGCTAATGTGTATATGTACATTTAATATATTAATTCTTTGTGAATGACCATGATAGTTTAAATTAATAATTCTTTGTTTACAGGCGGGGTTGTTCGTGGCCCTAAAGCTAGTGGCGTTGGCCCAGGCCGGCAAAGACATCAACATGAGCAATATACACTCAGAGGCGCCGCCACCGAAAATTGTAAGTCGATTGGACATTGCAGTTCCTCGATTGGACCTGAGTTCGATCCTGGTATCACTTCACTTACAAATTATTAAGTCATTTTTTTGTGCAAAATAGTTGAAATATATGACGATACAGCTGGTAGTCGCGGCTTCGAACCCCCGTTGCACACGTTTAATCAATTCGTTTATTACTTTTACAATAATTATGAAAATTTGCTTTGTTGATATTATGACTACTACTCCGTTCTTCAGTGTAGGAGCGTGATGATATATAGCCTATAGCCTTCCTCGAAAAATTGCTACCAGTGGTTTCTCAGATTAACGCGTTTCACGAAACAAATTAACTCTTAACTATCTTTACGCTGTATCCATGACGGGGTAGTCACAGAGAACAGATCGCCAGGCTTCGCGATTAATGCATACTTTCACTTCCTGCAGATTCATTAATCGCCTCATACATGCACGTCTGGGTATCCGAGTACTTTTGACCATTAAAACTTAAACTTTATAAATTAATATAGACTAGTTTACCCGCGCAACTTCGTTAGCGCCACCAAAAATGTGATAAGAACCGCTCGACCGATTATGTGCAAACTTCACATAAACCATCTACTAAATAGTCCGAACAAAGCCTAAACATTTGGTTTGGATAGGTGAGATCGTTCTTGAGTTATAAAATTACAACGAAAAGTGGCATTGATTTTTATATATTTATATTGATGCTACCAATGTAATAAGGAAAAAGTAATAAACGACGGGATTAAATGCGTGCGCCGGGGGTTTGAAGTATTTGACAGGCGAAACCGCGTGGGTCAGCCAGTAACAAATATTTGTTATAAGTTAAATATTGATTTTCGGGATTTTTACCATGTACACTTTCACACGCGAATATCCGATATTTCGGCACTGTTGCAAGCGCAATGATCACGGAGTAACTGTGCCGAAATATCGGATGCTCGCGTGTGAAAGTGTACACGGGAAATATCCCGAAAATCAATATTTTACTTATGTGAATGACCATTATATTATATACAGTTATGTTGTTTACAGGGCGAATTGCCGAAAGTCCCTCCGGTGAGCGCGACCCCGCCCCGGCCCGCGGCGCCCTCGCCCTCGCCGTCCCTGCCGCTCAGCGACTGGAGCATGAAGCCGGCCGAGAGGGACAAGTACAACCAGCTGTTCGAGTCGCTGCAACCCAGCAACGGACTCATCGCCGGGAACAAGGTGAGTGAGAAGAAGAAAGTCAGTTGCATCAGTTGTGAAATACGTGTCATCGTACGACTATTTAAAAAACATAGTATTGAAAATAAAATTAAAAACAAAATAATTAGTTTTAATATCCATCACGCCTTATCCCCGAATGGGTGGCAGAGGCATATTATATGCCCACTTTTCACCGTGTGGATTCCTGTCCCACGTAATAGGTGGTGAGCCCATTGCCGTGTTGAAATAGACAGACGCAAGTTGTGGCTACCTGCTGCTGAAGTTTTCAAGCCGCCCATAAGGCCTTCAACCAGACCTAACGACTGCCATTATACTGGCAACCGGGACCAACGGCTTAACGTGCCTTCCGAAGCACGGAAACGCTCGCAAATGTAAATGCCACAAAGTGGTCACCCATCCGAGGACCAGCCATAGTGAAAGTTGCGTAACTCAGTGATCGTTTACAGAACACTGAGACCGCTAGGCCACGAGCGTTTCAAAATGGATTTCCGCCATGTAACGCCTGATTCAATTAGCTATATCCCATATCACATGTTTATATTAGCCTACTTAGTGCTAAATGGCGCTGTGTAAAAAAATAACAAATAAATATTGTGGGGACATCAGGGTCGAAGTTATAGGATAAAGCCAACCCCAAAATCAAGATAATGCAGTGAAGGTCTTCGGGGCTGGTTAAGTGATGTTGGGTAAAGTGAAATGCGCTAAGAATTTTTGTATATATGTATACCTATAAACAAAAATCCTTTGTACCTACATCATACTCTTTTAACGTGTTCATCGTAATATTGTTATAAAATTTATTACAATACAATTTTTTTTTAATATCCCACAATATTTGAAGTGAAACTTCTAAAACGAGGTATGAGAGAAATTTTATAGCTGTAAAAATAAATGTCGTAAAAAACTTTCACTTCTTACCTGGTACACACACATTTTTTTTAAATTTTCATTTGCTTTAATTTTTCAATCAATGACCGAATTAAAAAGATACAGTTTTCTACATTAAATTAAAGACAAATTTGTTGAACAAACGTATCTTATTGAGCGTCTCAGGTATTAAGATTGATAAGTGTGGTGGGTGATATAACCATAACTATCCATTCGTAAGACTCTCACCATAAGTTATCAGTAATCATCTGCACAGTAACATTACATAAATTAATCATCTTCAGTTTAAAATCGATATAATGAAGTCTAACGGCCTTATATAATATATGCAATTACTTAATGAAGTGCAAATACCCACATTTCAAGAAACAACTCACACAATGCCATCTGATTCCAAACTAAGCAGAGCTTGTACTATGGCAACCAGATAACTGATAAACAAACTTATATATTACTAAATACATACATATTATAGATAAATAAAACCCAGATACAGAATTCATCATCAATCACCAAAACCTTCGTGCTCATCACACAAAGTTTTATCCTGGGTGGGAAGCGAACCCACGACCTCTTGCCTAGCAGTCGGATACACTCCCGTCGCGCCACAGAGGCAGTCGAATAAATCGAATAAACTAATAAATTTAAATTTTGTACATTCTGTAGTAAACTAATAATTATAAGGTAGGTACTCTTTATGTTCTAGGTGAAAGGAGTGCTGATGGAGTCAAAGCTTCCCATAGAGACTCTTGGCAAGATCTGGGACCTCGCTGACCAGGACAAGGATGGTATGCTTGACAGACACGAATTCATGGTGGTGAGTAGTCTCGATGTTATTATGCAATCTGTTGTTGTAGTGAACAGAACAAAAGACCCAAGAGGGTTGAACTGATAGGGCAAAGCCAACCCCAAAATCAAGATAATTTTGTAAAAGTCTTTGGGACTGGTTAAGTGATGTTCGGTAAAGTGAAATGTCTAAAGATTTTTTGTTTGGACAATACTCTTATAACGCGTTCATCGTCTAAGCGACCAAATCCTACATCGCGCAATGGGAATTCTCGCGCTGAAAAACAAGCAGACATGAAGTATTTGGTGATCATCAGGGAGGTCACGTAACAGAGAGGAACAACATAACAGTATTTTGGTAACAATTTTAAAAGGCAATTAGTATGCTAACTGTTTTAAAATTTTAAATTTAATAGTGGATAAATTTTTCACAATTGAGCCGGGTTTCAGTTTCGAGTCCAGCTCGTGACCGAAAAATTTATTCGCTTTAAAATAAAAAAAAATTGTATTTTTGGTACTATCTTATAGCACTACCTGACGAATTTTTGTGTTTGTTTACATTTCTGAGTGTACCCCGTTGGTCCCCAGGCCATGCACCTGGTGTACAAGGCGCTAGAGAAGCACGCCGTCCCCACAACTCTGCCCCCAGAGCTCCGCGCTCGTCCCGCCCGGCCCCCTTCGCGCCCCCCCTCTCGCCCCCCCTCTAGACCCCCCTCCAGGCCTCCCTCGCCGGGGTCCAGGCCGCCTAGACCGCAGCCGCCTCCGTCGCAAGGAAACGCCGCCTTGCTGGAAGGACTCCTGGATCTGTCCACGGTGAGTCTTGTGAAAATAAAATTGTAAATGTAAAAATTGGAATTATGCATAACGAACATGAGAGACCAAATTTAGATATTTGGCAGATGATATGAAGAAATAGACACCCACTACTAAAGTGGGTCTCTATTTGTGGAATGAGTGAGCGATGGAAAAGGATTACTTTCTATTTCTCAAAATAAGCATTTCACAAAAGGTATGCAAATTTATTAAAAATGGATTTAAAAAAAGACTTGGTCTGATTTTGGATCACATACATTTTTATATTGATTTATGATTGATTTTATTATGAGGAAGCTCTAAATATTTACAAAATATTGTTACTTTAAATCTCCTTAAATTTATTGAGAATCTTTGAAAAATACTCATTTTGTTAACAGCTTATTTTGAACAATGATGGGCATGAGAAATATGCAACTGTTTATTTATTTGTGCTCTACTTTTTTTTCTCAGCCCCCCTCACAAACAGCTCCTCCGATGCCGATAGTGCCCCCCATGCCCCACATGGTCCCCACCACGGGGTCAACCTGGGTGGTGACCCCGGCGGAGAAGGCGATATTCGACGCACAGTTCGCGGCAGCCGACACCGATAGAGATGGCTTCGTGTCCGGCCTGGAGATCAAACATATGTTCCTGGACTCTGGGCTACCTCAGCAGACGTTGGCACATACATGGTAAATATTCAAGAATTCTAATACAAATAATTCTTCGATTTTCTACGGAAAAATGTATAATCGGATTTCATCAATCTTTCACTGTAGCATGTTGACACAACTTTTATGTTCAAGAATCTATCATTTTTTACTCACAAAACAAGGTAAATGCACTAGTTTGAGAAATAAAAGTACAGCAAGCGTATGCTGTCCGCCATGTTCCCGCCTAGAATCAGGTAAGAGAGTCGTGTGTGTGTCAGGGCGTGTAGGGTCTAACCCGTACATGTCGGGTAAGCAATGTTGCTGACCAGATTGTTTAATAAATTACTTTTCCATTGTCAATTCAGTTCGTGAATAGTTATCAAGTCAGCTACACGTTCTCGCATTTACATCATTTTATACACACAGTTAGATTTAGGACAGATTGTAAATTGATAAATAAAAATAAAGTAAATCAATTCGAGACGGGGATTGAACCCGTGACCTTTGCCTAACCAGGGCAATGTTCTAGCTACTGAACTATCCGAACCGTATAGAATCAAGTTGAAATTCTCGACCATTTTTTAATCGTCATTTTAAGAGTATGACCAGAGCCATCTATCGAGCGACAACTGATACCAATGAACAGTGTTACAACAATTTTTAAACATTGGTAAAATGGACTCCACTGAGTCTATTGATAAATTTTTTAAGCAATTACTTTGCTAAATTTCTCAAATATTTTAATAAAGCGGAAAAAGACAATTCGATTCGAGACGGGGATTGAACCCGTGACTGGAATGGTGGCGATTGTAAATTATTACCAAATACTATTATTTTTCCATCAACAACCTTTTTATGGGACATTCCCGTACAGGGCGCTATGCGACACGAGCGGCGTGGGCAAGTTGTCGTGCGGGCAGTTCGCGCTCGCCATGTGGCTCGTGCAGCGCGCCGCGCGCGGCGTCGCGCCTCCGTCCGCGCTCGCGCCCGACATGCTGCCGCCGCCCCACGCCGCACACCCGCCCGCACTGGTGCCCGCGCTCGACCTCGCACAGGTAACCATAACCTTGTCACTTACAAATGTCAACCGGACGGTAAATGTCAGCTTCGCAGAATGACAACTTCGCCGAATGTCAACTTCGTAGAATGTCAACTTCGTAGAATGTCAACTTCGTAGAATGTCAACTTCGTAGAATGTCAACTTCGCCGAATGTCAACTTCGCCGAATGTCAACTTCGTAGAATGTCAACTTCGCCGAATGTCAACTTCGTAGAATGTCAACTTCGCCGAATGTCAACTTCGTAGAATGTCAACTTCGCCGAATGTCACATTCTCATTATATCAACTTCGCATTATATCAGCTTGGCTAAATATCGACTTCGCTAAATGTTAACTTCGCCGAATGTCAACTTCTCATTCGCTGAATGTCATTATTTCAGCTTTGTAGAATATCAACTTCTCCGAATGTCAATTTCAAAGAGACAATTTCGCAGAGTGACAACTTCGCAAAATATTAAATCTGGTTACCTTCATAACGTATATATAAATGTTAACTGCTCGAAATCTTTACTTCTGAAAATATGAACTATAAAGGTTGCCTGTAAGAGATTGCCTTTGTGCGATAAGGCTGCCAAGTGTAAAACCAATTTGTTATTACATTATCTTTATGTTTTAAATGTATTTTAGTCATACTATAAAAAATTATATCAATCAATCAATCGGTCAATCGACTTCACGAAACCGTCGACTTGGATTCAACGACAACTTTTTTGGAACAGAATATATTATCCACATATTTATGCTACGCATAATTTTGTGTTACAAGAAAAGGATAACGCGCACTTGAAAGCTATCTCATTCGGAACTTTTTTCATATTCATGTGTAAAATACATGTATAAATTTTAAAAGCATTTATATTGTGATTGGTGTACAATAAAGAATATTCTATTCTATTCTATTCTAAAAGCACTTATTATGCCAAATTCATATGCTAAATGAATAATCAAGTTGAAATTCTCCACTGTATTTTAGACGTCATTTAAGAGTATGAAGTTTAAAATATGGTGAAGAATTTCAGCTTTTAATTGATAGAATGATTTACGTAGTGTTTACATTTGCCAATACCCAAAAAAATACTAAATATTATTTTTATTTAGATACAAACTAACCACACTGCACGCGCATACATCCATATAAAATACGATCCATCCATCTTTTGCCTTCCTCTAGTTCTCCATTGATCAACATTCATATTCGTCGTACTTTTAATTACATTTTTTTTATTCCTTCTCATCACATGCCCATACCAAAACAGACGATTCCCTTTCATTTTTTCAGTCACCGATGCCACTCCCACATTCTGTCTTAAATACTCATTTCCTCTGAGTTCTACTATAATAGAATAAAAACCCAAAAAAGTCAAATAATAGGTATAATAATAATGACACAAGTATGACTAAGATAAAAGATAAGGGCCAGTGAGTCGGCGCCATGCACGTGACCCCGCTACTAAGATAGCGCCACACAACGCCACCAGGGTCAGCAGGAGTGTGCGAGGCGATATTGTCCGCCCGCCGTCCACTAGCACCTGTACCGCTCCCGCCAACTTGTCGCGTTGCCAGCAACTAGAATTAAATGTTTCCTACACCTCTATTCTTCCTTCACAAATCTGCTTCTCGTAATCCACTGTTGGAAGCCATAACACACGGTCCTGCGTCTTCCGTATCCAGTTCTTCCCTGCGACCTTTTCTGGGTAATCAGTCCATTTGGCGGGGCAAGAGGGGTAAACATAAGAGCTGGTACGACAAATCTCAGGTCATTACAAACTACGGTTATACTCACGTGTTAATTTCGGGATAGCCCGACTAAGTGCCAGCGCAGCTTTTGACGTAGCTTGACGCTTCCCTTAAAAAAGGATCTCCTTTTGGTCCGAAACTAGTCGGGCTATCCCGAAATTCATACGTGAGTATAACTGTAGTTTGTAATAATGAACAACGCTTACGAAAGTACTTATTCTAAAATCTCAGGTGTTGAATCCATACACTTAGGCCCGTATTCCAGAACGTTTCTCAAGGTATAATCTGGCCTCAAGCATTGATTGAGTATTGAGAAACTTTCTGGAATACGGGCCTTAGTTTCTTTCTTACCAATTCTGTCAATTTATCCTTCTTCATCTTAACCTTTTCTCAATTTGGAAGCTAGCATCCGCTTTTATTCACTGGTAGAAGCAGCTATGATTTGACATATTATTTAGACAACGCTAGGAGCTGACCATCCTGCCCTGTCAGTAGGTGACACGTTATCACGTGAAGTCACCTTTAGACCCGAAGATTTGGGTACCTTTCATACAAAACACTCCAAACATCTTTCATTATCTTAGCCTTATGTGAAATGTACAATTTTTACCTATATACATTAGCATCTCTATACAGTATTTTAGTTATGATCAAGTGGTCTCTAGAGTTTATGTATATTCTTCCACGGTTGGCCTTATCTACGTCCCTCGGTACTACGGGCTTGGTCCCAAACCGCCATGTTATTGGTACATCGGTTAATGTGATTCTGCAACAATTACATACATAACTATAAATGGCCTCGTTCATCTAGAACCAACAAGATATTAGCTGCAGTCTCGTGGCTACAGTATCCGGTTATGAAGCCTCAGGTTGTGTGTTCAATTCCCATTCAAAATAACTCTCTTTGTGTGATGAGATCAGCATGATGATTTGTTTTGTCTGGTTATCATATGTATGTATATATAAACGTATAAGTATCTTATCACTTATCTACACTAATTGCAAATCAAATTAGCTCAATTAGGGCTAGATGGCGTATAGTAAAAGTCTCAAATTATCTATTTACGTCATGGTTTATATACTTTTTACCACCTATTACGTGGGACAGGAATCCACACGGTGAAAAGTGGGCTTAAAATATGCCTCTGCCACCCCTTCGGGGATAAGGCGTGATGGTTTTTTTTTTTTTTTTTTTACTACTCGGGAATGAGTGTAAGTCGAATTTTGTTTCGAGTGAAGTTCCGAGTAGCATGTAAAACATGAGTATACACCGCGAAAGTATAAAAATATCTTTTTACGTATTTTACAAAGTTTTAGTTCGCCTGATAAACCTAGATAGTTTGTTATAGCCCAGCCCTCTATTTCACAACATGAGTGAATTCGCTTGGGAAGAGATTTTTTGATACTTCTAATTAATTGGATCATAATATATAGACTCAGGGTTCTGTAAACAATCACTGAGTTACGCAACTTTCACTATGGCTGGTCCTCGGATGGGTGACGACTTTGTAGCATTTACATTTGCGAGCGTTTCCGTGCTTCGGAAGGCACGTTAAACCGTTGGTCCCGGTTGCCACTAACATGATAGTCATTAAGCCCAATGAAGGAAAATTTCAACAGCAGGTCGCCACAACCTGCGCCTGTCCATTTCAACACAGCAATGGGCTCACCACCTATTACGTGGGACAAAAATGCATACGGTGAAATGTGAGCTCATAGGATGCCTCGCCTACCCCTTTGGAGATAAAGGCGTGACAATGTGTATGTATGTATGAGAGTACCAAATTGCCAGGAGGGAAACATATAGGTTTGAGAAGTCCTTGTGCTGTCCACCACTCACCAAAATTATTCACAATCGGTAAAAAAATATACGGAATTCTTTTATATAATCACCCGGGACAGCGTATAGTAATCTGATGTCCAAAATCAGCGAATATTGTGTCTCTGGCCGGCAGTGGCGGTTGCTTTGGGAGTACTTGGTGTAGGGAGTATATTCCAGCCGTGTTGTTTGCTTCCTCTAATATCTTTCCAGTGGGGGACCGTACTCTGAATATAATGGCTTCACAAGCCACCTGAAAAGATTGATAGAGATTTCATTAAATTCTATTAAAATAAATAAATAAATATAAATAAATATTGTTGGGACATCTCACACAACGCCATCTGATTCCAAACTAAGCAGAGCTTGTACAATGGTATCCAGATAACTGATAAACATACTTATATATTTCTAAATACATACAAATTATAGATAAATAACACCCCGACACAGAATAAACCGTCTTGCTCATTACACAAAGTTTTATTCTGAGTGGGAATCGAACCCACGACCTCTTACGTAGCAGTCGGATACACTCCCACCGCGCCACAGAGGCAGTCATTAAAAGGATAAGGAACAGGAACGTTGTTATACGTGACTTCCTCGGTGGCGCAGTGGAAGTGCACGCGGCTGCCGCGACTGACGTCCCGGGTTCGATTCCCGGTTCGGAAAAAATATTTGTGTGATCTACAAATGTTTTTTTCGGACTTTGGGTGTTTCCTATGTATTATATGTATGTATTTAGAAATATATAAGTATGTATGTCAGTTGTCTAGATCCCATAACACAAGCTTATATTAGCTTACTTTGGGCTAGGCGGCGCTGTGTAAAAAAAGAATATGTTCCACATTATTATAAAATGTTCCACAATATTATTACCGAAATGTTGCATTTGACGAATGAAGCATCTATCGGAACAGAATCTCTTGGGAAATAACGTTGACCCTATGTAAAGGAACGCTCGTAATGGACAAGTGCGAACCCCCCATGCTATCTGAAGCTTCACGGTGTAGTAAAGTTTTTGCCCAATGTTCCCCAAAAATATTGTGATCATTGTGTGTAATTTTTGCTCGAGTGGGGTCGAGTATCCTACTTCCTACTAATATTATAAATGCCAAAGTTTGTAATAATGTATGGATGTAAGTTTGTTACTCTTTCACGCAAAAACTACTGAATAGATTTTTATGAAACTTTACAATAATATAGCTTACACATCAGAATTACACATAGGCTACTTTTTATCCCGAGAACAAGTTTCTGTGGGAGACGGAAACAGGAAAACTTCACCACGCTGGTGGAGCCGCGGGCTTCAACTATTTTTTTTTTAAACCACTGGGGTGGCAGACAAGCGTGCGGCCCACCTGATGGAAACTGATTAATTTACTAAGGTGCTGAGCATACCTTGCACAAAGCTATCATTATTTCACTTTGTCTTTGTTGAATCGCTGATGCTTGCGTCATACTCGACGGTAAAAATCGAGATCGACATGGTATACCCGCGGGAAACGCTGATAGCGAAAAAAATATACAAATAAGGTTATATCTAGGTACTCAATTCTTTTGGCTTTTTAGTAACCGGTTCTAATAACGGATACCAGAATCGCATTCCATTTTTCCATGTTCCACAAGTTACGTAAGTCTTGTAATTTACAAGGTTTGCAACACTCGTCTATCCACAACAACTCAATTTTGCAAGGTTACTTATAGAAATGGAAAAATTGAATGTGATTTTGGTATCCGTTATTAGATATCGTGGATGTTCTAATAAGTACCAATTTTCATATTCCCCAAAATTGGCCAAAGTACTTGGTTTCTAAACAATTTTTGTTTTGTTTTAGAAAATTTTTATATCAAAAAGAACGTACATAAGCTGGTTCTGTATTAAAAACCGGAATTTATACATATTACATATTTTTATGCATATGATTTTTTGATACCAACTTTATCTGGTTATTATTAAAGGGAATTATAATTATAAAAATCTCGGGTATGTGGTCTAAAATTTAACAGCGTCAAAAGTATATTCTGACCTGTCGTTACCGATTATGATCGTATGAAAATACAATGACCGAGGCGAATACTCGTAGTATAATCGATTTGATGTTTAGATTAGCTACTAATATGTTATCGGTTTGAAATTATATCATTGTTCGATTCACAACAAAACCGAGCCATTTGGTAAGAAATTGTCTTATATGAAAATATATAAAAAATCTTTATTCATGTAGGTCACAAAGTAACACTTATGAACGTCAAGATTATTGCTTGTAAATAACCTTAACTATTTTGACAATGTATCCCTGACGGGGTAGTCAGAGAGGACAGATCGCCAGGCATCGCGATCCATGCATACCTCTTTCGCTTCCTGCAGATTCATTAATCGCTTCATACACGCTCATCTGGGTATCCGAGTACTTTTGACTTTTACGTTTTTAAGCAATCTGCTCACGTGGTCTTCCTTCCTCCTTGTAAGCCTCGGCCTACCCTGACTCCTTCTACCCTCTACATTATTGCTTCTACATTTGCTTTTGTTGCCAGATCGCATAGGTAGAGCCTGAGGAAGAACCTGGCAATAAATACTGATTCTGGTCTAGTGACCTTTCTGTTCATCTTAGTGCTTCCAAGCCAGTCAAATTCAGAGCCTGGGGTCTTCTTTTATTTGTCTACCGGGAGCAGCTATCCTTTGGCTTTTGTTTTTCAACATTGTTAGGAGCGACTCTCTTCTGACTTCCTAACCCCATAAGCACGCTTGCGTCCGCGTCAGTTAGTCAGCAGGTGCACCTCTAGCAGGTGGGATCATTTGGGTTGCGAACATCTTGGTGAGGCCACTTACACCCAGGCTCGTAAGCCTCCCTCAAATTATAACCTTATTAATTATCAGATTAATTACATTCTATATTTAACAGTAGTAAGGTTTGCCAAGAATAAATATCACTCTTCATAGTCTTTGATTAGAACAAAGAAGTTAAAGTTACTTTTCGAACGGCTAAACTTATTTTGATAAACTTCTCCGTGCAGATCCTTAATCGTACGAAATCAGAGTCAGTTAAATATTAATAAAACAAATATATTTCTAGGAATTATCAAAATACTAACTTTCGAATAGTTCAATAGTATAGTTATCGAGAACTATGTTATTCTCTTGTTCGGCGTCATAATTTACGTTCACTTGCCTTGTTCTCTGAAAGGTAAACTCCCATCAAAAATTTGCCACACCAGTGGGCAAGAACAGAACTAAAAATTAAGGCACATTGGTGCTAATTCTGCTGTTGAAACCACTAAACTAAATTTCTCTAAAATTTTCTTATTTTTATTAAGAGATTGCCAAATGCTATTCTGTAATTACATTGAACTAAACTTGGGGATATTATAAACAGCACTAAATTTGTATCTGACATGACTAAAATTCCTTTTATGTGATAAAATTCAACAAAACATGTATTTACATGCCGACTAACTTAGTGATTGAACTGTCTATGTACATCTTTCACTTTTTGTTGAATTTTATCACATAAAATGAATTTTAGTGATGCCAGATACAAATTTAACGTCACACAAAATTTTGAAGTTTACCTAAATAGGTGACGTCTAATTTTAGTGAAGGCTAATTTTAGTAGGACGTTTATTAATTTTAGTAACCGTTTGAAACGTGAAAACTTTTAAAACGTTATATCGTGAGAAATGTACATAGGCAGTTCAATCATCAAGTAAGTCGGCATGTATTTACATTCGACTGTCTATGTACATTTTACACGTCTTGTTCAATTTTATCACATAAAATTAATTTTAGTGACATCAGGTACAAATTAAGTGCTATTTATGATATCACCAACTTTAGTTCGACTTAATAACAGAATAGCATTTGGCAATCTCTTAACAAAAATTAGAAAATTTTAGAGAAATTTAGTTTAGTGATGTCAACAACAGAATTAGCACCATTGTCATATAATTTTTTGAGTATTTTTTAAACTAAAGCCCAACAATTTCACGCAACTGATTACGCTATTGTCACTGAATTTTAAATATTTCATTAATAATACGATGAGAATGAAAAAAAAACATTTTGAGTTTTTTAGAATGCTCTATATTATCTTAATAATATTATAAATGCGAAAATTTGTGTGGATGTTTGTTACTCTTTCACGTAAAAACTACTGAATGGATTTTAATAAAACTTTACAGTTAAATAGCTTATACATCAGCATAACACATAGGCTACTTTTTATCCCGGTAACAAGTTCCTGTGGGAAACGGGAACGGGAAAGCTTCTCTACGCTTCTCTTCTAAATTTGGCCAATCTCCATGTGTGATTTTTGCGCCCTTCCACGTTCTCATTCAGCTAACTGTCGGAAAAACTTGTTCGAAAAAGTGGTTCAACTAGTGTGTGTATTTAGCTGTACAGTCGATGGGGCTAGGTTTTGGAACATCACTATCTTTGTCAGAATGTGTTCTCGCGATGAACTATGATAGATTTATTTTTAGGTGTTGTCATTAATTCAATATCCAAATCACATCGGCATCCGAAAAGGTTTGTTTATGTTTTGGTTAGTAAACTTTTTGAGTAACTGGGTATATTAGTAAGAAAATAGAACCCTAGTGAGTTATTTTATAATTTTTGATAACGGTGATAACATAACGTTGACTTCAATTCTAAACTTTGATCTGTATAAAAAGGATTTGTTCTTTATGAAATATAACATAGAGCACTAAAAATAGTTTAGTAAAGGTTTTAGACTAAATTTTTTATTCTGCCTGCCTCTACAGGATATACAAACTTTTCTGTGTTTCAATTTGATATAACACAGTCCGTACCGACGGCGCCTTCCGACCTTACCACAAACGCTGCACTCACTCCACGGCGACCATAGACTAAACAGTGTTAGGTCGTAGTTCACGCTGATGGAGGGCGACTCATAAGGGCCCCGGGATGTAGGAGGTTTCACCTGGCGAACATATAAACAGTCACTAGGATGCGATGAGGCCGTAATAAGAACTTTGAAGACCAAGCCAGTCTCATCTGCAAATGACTAACGGGCGAGGTCTTGGCAAGAGTAGGAAAACTCGAAAACAAAATGCTGTACCCATCTGACCCACGTGATACAGTGAGACCCATCACCCTCCCAAAATGACATAAGGAGAGGTCTATGGCCAGCATTGTACTGAGATAGGTTGATTTGATTGATTGACGTACCAAAATTGAATATAAAGATACCATACTGAACAATTTTGAATTCTATGCCAATTTACTAGGTGGTGGCACAGACAGAAGCTTTTAACCTTCTGTCTGTGCCACGCTGTCAAGGTGATAATATCTCCGTAAAAATATAAATTACACCTATCAGCAACCAATCAAAGACTGAGCAATGAAATGAGCAAAAAAAAAACATTAAAACAAATAAAATATCACTTATTTACTTACTAATCACGCCTTTAATCTCTAAGGTGTGGGCAGAGGTAGATTTATACGCCCACATTTTAACATATAAGTGTGAATTTTGTCCGTTGTAAAACCGCTGCTCCCGAGTCGACAGGGTACAAAAACTTCTCGGGCGAGTGTCAACTAGAGAGTTCAACTAAGATCCTAATAGTTCTAGACGCACTCAATAGTTAAAAGTAGTTTTGATTGAAACTCACAACAGAATATTTTTCTTCTGTATCCACAACTTCCAACACGGCCAAGCTACTGCTGTCTCCAATCTGACACCGGTATAATCCGGCGTCCTCGAGCCTCACGTTATAAATGTGTAAATGGTTGTGGTCTAGTGTCAATCGCTCTTGGTATGTAATGAGTCCAAACCTGCTATTAGCAGGCGATAGCTGAAATTAAGAGACCTAGTTAGACCTGAAGAAGGAGTGATTTGGATGTAGAACGGCAAGTAGCCGCTGGTAACAGAGTTAACTGTGATTTGTTCCAATTAGTAAAGCGATAAAGCGTCGTAAAATAGCACGCCTCGCGATTCACAACGCAGTGCTAGTGCCAACGCTGCTTTTCGGTAGTGAAACTTGAGTATTTCAGAAGATGCATGAATGACTGAACTCCGCAAACTCCGAAACGTTTTAATAAGTTTCTTATATTCTTTCACAATTACCAGCCGGTCTTTTGATTGAAAAATTAAACTGGCCCCTCTAAGACCTTTTTGTCCAACCTCCTTATTCTTAGACAAAGACTTTTTAAGAGATTACTATCTCTTTCTAAAAAAAAACAAAATAGATGCGGCCACCGTCTCTAGTGTGTGAGGCTATCTGAACTTTCATGCCATAAAGTTACCGTCAATGTATTACCAACCTCAGCATACATCCATACAAGCGGGTGCTTATTGTCAGGCGGCGCACAAACCGAACACGGCAGCCTCGCCACAGCTCCCGCGTACGCCATGACCATTACTGACGGCATCTGACCATGCCGCGTCAGCTTGTCCAGTGATCGTATGGAACAGTCGTAGTAGTCCCGCCAGAGGGTTGATAACGCTGATAGTTTATGCTTGTCTCCTCCTGTGTAAGATAATGAAATGATCCAAACGATTTAGTTAATCTACTAAATCGTTCGGATCATTTAATTTGTGCGTTGAACCAGAACGCCAAAACCAGACGCTGGTTCGAGTCCAGCTCAAGACTAAAAAATTCTTCAACTTGAAATGAAAAAAAAAAAAAATATATGTTAATCTACTCTTTGCGCAACGTAGAAATTTGCCATTTTAGAGCATTAAGCTTCAAAGGGCGTGCTGCGTTAACTTGGGCACGTCCAACGAATGAGTGAGTAATAATTGATTTAGAATATATAGAGGGTAGAAGGTTTCAGGGTAGGGTAGACTGAGACTTACATACGAAGACATCGTGAGCGGATTGCTCGAAAACTATTGGGTCACATTTACTCGTCCCTGACGTGCATGTATGAAACAATCTCCAGAAAGCGAAATAAGTATGTATGAATCATGAAGCCTGGCAGTCTGTCCTTTCTAACTAGCCCGTCAGGAATACAGTGGGATGATAAATAGTTGAAATCAACTAACTTGGATACCAAAGGCTATCTTCTGGTTTCTGAAACGCCAATTCATTCCAATCTGCTCTTGTCATATCTTGTCCGTATGCTTGCAGAGTTGAATTCTTTCTTAAATTGGAACCTCTGTAAGCGCATGACGACTTTAGAACTAAAAAAAGAATAATTTGTGTATATATCAATAAATGAACCATTTTGAAGAATAAGTATCTTGTCATTTTTGACAATGTTATTAAATGTTCGATTTTTGAATTCAAATAGACTCACTGCTTCTGATAAATGAATATTAAATCTTCTTTGGTTATCCCAAATCCTTACAGAAATACGCATAAGGTTTGTCTTAAATTATAACGGTCGACGGGCTTGGCAGGTGGGGTGCGCACTAGGTAGCAACAACACACCTACATACACCCATCAAGTACGGTTGGTAATCCCTGGAGATGTGTAAGTAACACTATCTCAAAGAATCACCGGTGCACCAGCTAGCAGAGCATGCGTATAGGGAGTGAGTATGGACCAACCTGGAGCAGAGAAATACCAGAATTTATAGGTCGCCAGGCATCTCTCCATCAAAACCTCAAGTATCTACTTATTAATTATATTTATTTAAACTATATCCATATGTAGACATGAACATACATAAATGAAAGTAAAAAGAACTGGCTTAGTCAAGCATAGTGGGACCCATATATATATATATGGTCACTTAAAAATAAATTTATATTTAGTACAAATAAAAATTTAAACCAAAGTATGGAAACGGGCGTGGCCTAAAATTACAAATATTAAAGCAGTTGTCAAGTGCCTTAATAATATCTAAATTATATACAGACATACATTTAAACTATCTCTGAATTTTGTTAACACACAACACCGCTTCCTATCATCATCATCATCATACACTACAACATAACAAGGTAAAAATAAAGTTTCACATTAATATTCCTTTGTGATAATAAAAAGATTTTAAAATAAGTGTAACTGGAACGTCACATCGGTAGTCCAGTATATTAAAGTAGTTGAAAGCTACATATGTAATAGAAAAATGAATATTTGAAGTTAAAAGTTATTCCTTTTAAACTATCAACACCAGTCGGCCTTTACCGGGTTATTCTACATAGAAACTAATTAAAGATTACTACTTAGCTGGGTTGAGGAACATCCAAGTCCTTCACATCTCTTTCTATTCTAGAAGTCCAGGTAGTAAGTAACCGGAGTAGAGAGAAATATCCTCTTTGCACATAGTCACAGCTTACTTTAAGTCTTCTTACAGACATTCAGGAGTAAAAATTGTAGAATGCAGAGAACGTGAAACATGTTAAACTCAATTAGTATGTAGATGGATAATAAAGAACCAAAACGAAAAAGAAACTAAAACATAAAACTAAAACCTAAAACTCCTGTAACAATAGAAAAGTTACAGACATTAGTAATTTGTAATAAAAATCACTTCCACCCTCAACATTCTGTTAAGGAATGCAGTCTAAGAGATTATATAGTTTTAACTTACCACTTATTTCAGTGGGGTTTTAACTAGATCCTTCTATCATCAATCTTTTTCATATTATTTGCCAAGTCTCTTGATAAGCAGACTGAAATACAAAGTACAACCATTGTAAGAACATATTATTCGCAAATGCCAAGTAATCTTGCCGATTACGAAGAAACAAATATAAACAACTATCCTCACCTTCTAGCATTAGCTAAAAAGACTTCGGATATTAATCCGAATTAAATCACCATGAGCAAGCGCTTCTTCATCACGCCGTTCTCGTCAAAAAGAACCAGCTTCTTTTTTTTCTTTCGCTCGATCACGGCAGGCTAAAGTCATACACCATACAGCCTTGACAAAACATTGGCAGAATAAACGAAACCAACATAAAAACCTTACTATTCCTGTTTGTCACACCGCACGCAATACATTATGTGTGGATGTGAGTCAGGACAGCCAATCTATCTAAGTTCAATGTCCAGCACCAAACTGAAAGACACCATAGACGCACGCGTTAACTTTAGAACGCGCCATAAGAGTCGAAACGTTCGTGACAGTTTTGACAACGTCAAACTCATGTCGTTCCGAACAAAAACAGACAATGTGAAATCATTTGAACTTTTAAATAATTAGACAAATGACTTTAGAGTTATAACTAAAGTATTGTGAAAATTGAGTTTGTTTCAACAAAAGGGATGTATATAAAAACAAGGTTAGTAAATAAATCTTAGGAATATGTAACTGACACTCAGAAGTGTTACAAAATTATAACGAATTTAATCGCATTGTACTGCATTTACTTAATAGTGTACTACACGTCCACTTGGAATAGGTCGCGGCCTCCCTTTACCACTACAGCATACAGCTCCCCCGTCAGACCCTCCGCTCGTTATTACAGATCGAGTTGAACAGGAGAGTGAACAAGAGAACTCATTCACTTTTGGCCCTTGGTGAACTTCGCTGTATTGCTTCATTAATTATTTTAAAAATAATGAAAAAGAGCGAGAGAGAGAGTTAGAGAGAGAGAGAGAGAGAGAGAGAGTTAGAGTGAGAGAGAGTTAGAGAGAGAGAGTTAGTTAGAGAGAGAGAGTTAGAGAGTTAGAGAGAGAGAGAGAGATAGAGAGAGTTAGAGAGAGAGTTAGTTAGAGAGAGAGAGTTAGAGAGTTAGAGAGAGAGAGAGTTAGAGAGAGATAGAGAGAGTTAGAGAGAGAGAGAGTTAGAGAGAGAGAGAGTTAGAGAGAGAGAGAGAGTTAGAGAGAGATAGAGAGAGTTAGAGAGAGAGAGAGAGAGAGAGAGTTAGAGAGAGAGAGAGTTAGAGAGAGAGTTAGTTAGAGAGAGAGAGTTAGAGAGTTAGAGAGAGAGAGAGTTAGAGAGAGATAGAGAGAGTTAGAGAGAGAGAGAGTTAGAGAGAGAGAGTTAGAGAGAGAGAGAGAGAGAGAGAGTTAGAGAGAGAGAGAGAGAGTTAGAGAGAGAGAGAGAGAGAGTTAGAGAGAGAGAGGGAGAGAGAGAGAGAGCACGGTCCTATGTTTTGATTGTATGGTAACTCCTAAAACAAGCAAGCAAACTTATTCATGTGCATCACACTTGATTTCTCAATACTGATGGCTTAATTTTCTTGGTAACATAAGACTGAACCCGCTCTGAACCTCGGCCCCCAACCGACGCCGGAGCTAGAAGCGATAGCTCGCGAGGTGGACGCGCTGGCGCGAGAACGGTTGGCGCTGGAAGCTGAGGTAGCGGCCAAACAGAGAGAGCTGACAGTCAAGACTGGGGAGGCGGATAGTTTACAGGTAGGTTCATCATATCCATACTTAATATTATAAAGCTGAAGAGTTTGTTTGTTTGGTTGAATGCGCTAATCTCAAGAACTACTAGTCGGATTTGAAAAATTCTTTTTGTGTTAGATAGCCCATTTTTCGAGGAAGGCTATTGGCTATATATCATTACGCTACTACACTGAGGAGCAGAGCAGTAGTCGTAAATGTCGACATCGGGCAATTTTTTATGCATCATTGTAAAATTTATAAGCGACGGGATTAAATAGGTGCGACGGGAGGTCGAAATATTCTACGGGCGAAGCTGTGAGGGTCATCTAGTTTTATATAAAATGTAATATTTTGTTTGTTTGTTTAGTTGAACGCGCTAATCTTAGAAACTACCGGTCGGATTTCAAATATTATTTTTGTGTTGGATAGCCCATTAAGCGAGGAAGGCTATAGGCTATATATCATCACGCTACTACCGTGGAGAGCGTAGAAGTAATAATAAACGTGGACAAATCGGCCATATTTTTATACATTATTGTAGAATTTATAAATCACGGGATGAAAAAGGTGTGATGTGAGTTCGCAGTATGTCACAGCCGTAGCCCACGCAACGGTCAGCCAGTGTCAAATATAGGTTAATTGTTTGCATAATAACACATAATAGATGATTAATAAGGCACATCGAGCCTTAGAAAGAAAGATCTGCTAGTTTCAAATTTACTAGAGCGTCATCTCTGTCGCACGAAATCCTAACGGACTGGCTAACGTTACATACGTACTGTGCGACAGAGATGACGCTCTATCAAATCTAAACTAACCAAAACGAATATCTCTTTCTAAAACTCGATGTGCATTATTCTTCGGGTACCGTAACTTGTGATGACGTTCCAATAATAAATAAAATATTGCCTACCTTATACCATCTGGGAACAAATTGTGTTTTACGCTTTATATATATTATACGTAATCATAGACAGTAATATCTGTCTAAAGAAGTTATTAAAATATTAACATAATATTTTTAGAGCGAACTGGACACGTTATCGGCAACACTAAAACAGTTAGAAAACCAAAAAGGCGAAGCACAAAAGAGATTAAATGATCTCAAAACACAGGTGAGTACTTCATACATTTCAATTTTATTTACTCTCATATAAAGGACATTTTTTTCCTATTCCTGCCTAGGTTTTCCCGAAGGTCTACAGTATGGTGTTCTTCAAACGGGGCCTTAGAAGGTATAAAGGGTAGGCAGCGCGAGTGCTGCACCTCTTGTGTTGGAAATGTCCATAGGCCACGGTGACCACTTTCCATCAAGTGGACCGTACGGTTGTCTGCCCTCCTCAGTAATATAAAACGAAAAAATAAGGAGAGACTACCAATGTCTTGATCGTACTTGCTACGATCTTACATCCCCTTTGAAGAACCCTATACTCTAGACGCTTTCACTTTATTTTTAAGATTTTTTTCTTAAATGTAACTAGAGTCAGGATTTTGTTATTATCATCAAGCTCCCTGTGACCTGAAAAAATTACCTTGAAATAAATTTAATAAGTATATTATAAGAAAGCTGTGTGAAAAAGGTTATTAAGCTGTTAAAGACCATTAACAGGACAGGGACACTTGGAAATGATCTGCTGGCAAAGTAAATAAATAAATATTGTGGGACACTTTTCACACAGCGCCATCTAGCCCAAAGTAAGCAAATATTAGCTTGTGTTATGGGATCTAGATAACTGATAAACATACTTATATATTTCTAAATAGATACATATTATAGATAAATAACACCCAGACACAGAATAAACCATCGTGCTCATCACACAAAGTTTTATCCTGGGTGGGAATCGAACCCACGACCTCTTGCGTAGCAGTCGGATGCACTCCCACCGCGCCACAGAGGCAGTCGTGAGTGAAATAATATTAATAATATAATAATAGAGTAAAATAGGGAATGGGCTCACCACCTATTACGTGGGACAGGAATAAACATAGTGAAAAGTGGGCATACAATATGTATGCCTCTGCCACCCCTTCGGGGATAAGGCGTGATAGATAAATAAATAAAATAATATTAATAATCATAATTAATATTAATTTGTAAATAGGCCATCAAAAAAAGCCTTCTATGTTTCTTCTATGTATTGTTTCTTGGTGGTCACTTTAATACATTTAATTTTTTTTTTTTTACTAGGCTTAGTGTATGACATTTTGTAAGCGCCGTTAAAATGGTCTATGCAAAATAATGAGATTTTTATTTTTATTTTATTAATGTTGTTCGCCAGGTAGAAAAGCTGCGCGCTCAAGTGTCAGCACAGGAATCGGCGGCAGCGGAAACGGAAGCGGAACTGGGCGCGCGTCGTGCGGCGGCGTTGACGCTCAAGGAGAAGGAGCGGGCGCTACAAGCGGAGGTGGCGGACGCGGACGCGGAAGCGGAATCCATCACCGCGCAGCTGAGGAAAACTGTACTCGCTGTCAGTCAGGTTAGAGGCTTACTGTTTTTTATTAGTTTGTGGTAATCTTAATGACATTATTAATGCGAAAGTTTGTATGGATGTTTGTTACTCTTTCACGTAAAAACTACTGAATAAATTTTAATGAAACTTTACAATAATATAGCTATATACATCAGAATAACACATAGCGTACTTTTAATCCCGGGAACAAGTACCCGTGGAAAACGGGAACGGGAAATTTTCTCTACGCGGGCGAAGCCGCGGGCTTCAACTAGTCTATACTTATAAATATCAATGCCACTTTTCGTTGTAATTATATAACTCAAGAACGAGCTCACCTATCCTATCCATATGTTTAGGCTTTGTTCGGACTATTTAGTGGATGGCTATGAAGTTGGCACAAAATCGGCCGAGGGGTTCTTCATTTATCACATTTTTTGTAAGAAATCTATTAAGTGGCGCTAACGAAGTTGCGTGGGTCAGCTAGTGTAGTATAGTAATGTAGTGGTAGAGTATAGCGTAATTGGATTTCTTTAAGGGGGGGAGGCAAACTGCTACAGTGTGAGGTGGAAAGAGGTCATGGCTCAAGTGTGGGGTGACCAATCCGGGGCTGAGAGTGAGGTGACCATTAATTAAATTAGAGATATCTCGTACGCAGCGATTACAATGCGATCCTGTGGCGCCAAGTTTCGCCCACTTCTCCGTACACTACTCCATACGAGTCATATACAAATATTAATTCGCGCAATGTGCATCACACATTTTAAACTTGTGTCATTTATTGGCTTTCACATAGTAATTATTGACTAACGTGAACGTACTGCTACATTGAAACAGCAAATTATTTATGTATGAACATTGAAATCGAAATTATGAAGGTTCTTTCTAAAAAGGAACACCATTATTTTTATACGAGGAGTTATCCGCTTGCAGACTACCCACTGATGGCTAGCGGTAATCTACTAATAGTATATTTTTCCACAGGCAAACATAAAAATATCTCACCTAGAAGAGCAGCACCGTATCCTAGAAGAGGCGGCGGAGACGCTGGCAGGTCCGGGCATCGCGCCGCAGTCGCTGCTGCAGCTGCAAGCGCTGCACTCGGCAGAACACCTGGACAAGGTGGTGCGAGGCGCTACGCCCAACGACATCCTGGTAAGCACCTGCTAGTATCACGACTTGTATTATACTGGAGAACGTTTCAATACTGCCACTGTGGTAGTGGATACGACTGCCGTGCGAATTCGGGAGTTTAGGTGTTTCTTATGTATAATACGTACGCAGCAGAACGCGCTAAGCTCATTCGCTGCCAAGCAGTCTTGAAGATGCCTCGTGTGTAGGCGAAACACGTGTCGACTTGTCAACTAAATGTCACCTTGTAAAGCGGAGTTTTGCAAAATTTTGACAACCTTTCTTTGAGGAGTTCGGTTCGTCATTCCTCCGTTACAATTAGTAGAGATTATTCTTGACCGTTGTGCGTTAGGATTGACGAATCAAGGGTATGTGGTGGGATCCCCCTCCCCTCCTTTATAATCGTTCTAAGATGGATTTCCGCCATGTAACACTCGATTCAATTAGTTAAGTCAAACAGTCAGTAAAAAAAATTGAATTAAAATAATTATAGTTTTAAAACTGATATGTTGAAATGTGTGTAGGAGGACGAGCCATTCGCGAGTCGCAACGGATTCGCGAGTGAAGTTGGCAGTAGTGGGTTCGGTGCCGACCCGTTCGCGGCACCCAACCACGCCACTGCCGACCCCTTCGCGCCTTCGCATCGAGCCGTGCACGTATGTACACTATACTATAGCCTCATGAATAAAATCATTTTGAGGAAGGCTTTCTCAACCCTTTTAAGTCAAACTAAGTTTAGGTGACTGAAAAATGAATGAAATGAAAATGAAAAATAATGCGATTTTTTTTTCGTTGCGCTTGGACACCTTTCCGAAAAACCGACACCCTGATGTTAACTAACAAGTGTTTCTATGACAACTTATGTTAGTCAACATTTTAAGGATATGGCGAAAGATTATTTTTTTTACAAAGATTTTTACGTCAAATAAGTATTACTACTAACGCGTGTACATAAGTTCCCACATAATAATATAATAGAAGGAAACAGTACAATGGTGCTGATTATTTCTAAAAGAAATATCTGCCAGCAGACCGGCGAGAGGAGAACGTGAAGACTATATCTTCACGTTCTCTTCTCGTAAAAGAACAAGTAAAAGTGTGTAAATAAAAGAGCAGGATAAGAGTAAATTAACATTAACATCACAAAAAATATTGTAGTATATTTATAATTTTTCAAGTTATATTTTTTTGCCATCTCTGACTAACCCGTCAGGGATACAGCGTGAAGATAGAAGGTAAACTTCTTTATCGACTTTGAGACAAATTTTATAGCTGTAAAATGTTGTCAAGAAGTTTCACTTACCTGTGTACTCTGTACACACACATTATTTTAAACTTGGATATTGAATACTTTTTTAATTATAATATTAATAAATTCAATATCAATAAACAATTAGGTTTACAGTGAAAAGATATAGTATTCAGGAACTATCCTTTTTAAAGTAGTAATAGATTTGCTGTATCTGATAGCAGGCAGAAGTGAATTCCACAATCTGACCACATGCACTGTAAAGGATTAAGAGTAGAAATCAGTTTTGTGGCTAGGAAATTTGAGATTCGTGCGTAGGTTTGATCTGCAGAGCGAGTCAGGAGAGCGAACAAACAACATAAAAGTTTCACCTTAAAATGTTTTTTATTATTCTTCAAATCAAAAATACAGTTTTATATAAATATAGTACATACAAAGGCGAGCTTGACTCAAAATTGAGTTCTATTCCAGCAAACACTAAAAAGTGCACATTTTTTTCTTTAAAGAAAATTCTTATATATAGAAGGTATAACATTTAAAATGTCAGGAAATTGTGATTCAAATAAACTTTATATTACAGGACGGTTTCGGCGCAGATCCGTTCGCGTCCCACGCGGACCCGTTCGCCGGAGACGCGTTTGCATCGCAAGACAATACTGTAAAGGCGAACAGCGAGGTTAGTACTTGATATTGTTTTGTACGATTATTGCAGAGTATGAACATCTTTTAAGCCCACAGCTGTTGTTTGTGATAAATACTCAGTCGAAGCTCAAACTGTTTTTATTTTGTAATGGTCATCTCTACGACGTTTAAAAAAAATACGTAATTTTTTTGGAGTTTGGGAGTTTTATATGAATATTAAATGTTTTCTATGTATTTATTTTTAGTCAATTAATCACTTGTCTAGATCATACCTTATTATTTAGCGACACCTGGTATTTAACATTTGTAGCATGGTATGAAGAAGTCACAGCAGTACAGCCACTTTTAGTATCCGCAACCGGCGATTTTGAGACTGTATTGATGTTTTTAGCCTCTAAAAAGCTATAGAGCCCTCGGTTGCGGTTACTAAAAGAAACTAATCTGCGGTGGTAAACACGATGTGTATGGAAACGAGACATCGCCAACTAGTATCAAACGGACGCTATTAAGGCGTTGAATATGTATTTTGTATTTGTTTTAAACGTTCTGAGGAGCCGGTGAAAAGTGAAAAGTGAAGTGAAGTGAATTATTATTAATTCTAAATTGAAACCTTTTTTAATGGTAAACACCCAAACTCCGAACAAACATTAGTGGATTACACAAATATTAGCTCCAAGTGGTTGCATACGGTAGCACTTACGCCACTGAGGCAGTCGGTAGTAGCGCTCACCACTCGGTACAATGGGTCTGACAAATGTTTTTTACCATAAATGCCAAATAAATCTAAAAAAAATACGAGATGAACGGTGTTTTTACTTTTGTATATTTCAAAAAATGCCTGTAATATTTACTATCAAGGTGCGTATAACGCGGGTGACCGATACGTCACAACCCTGCTCATTCGACAGTCGCGCTCTTGTTCGTACCCGAACGCTGCGCCGCGCCTTGTCGCAGTCTGTGCGAGGCTGTGACGTCATAATGGGCGTGCCTAATCTCGGAAATTTAAAAAAAAGTTAAAACTTCTCGTCGTTATAACTACAGAAATACTGCACGTATTGAATTAAAATATAAACTAATGTAATGTACACGAGCAACGCTCCAATATTAGGTATATTCGATAGTAATATTGAAGTGAAAACTTCTTTTAGCGCGGTACGCAACTTTTTTAGATGAGATAAAATTACCGTTACGAAACGCATCTAGTGTGTGTGTATATATGCATGTACATATAGCAGACCGCGAACGTGTGAACGTGTACTTTCCATCAGCTTGTCTGCCACCTCAGTGGTATAAAAAAAAAGTTAATAAATTTAGTTTTCACTTCTATCGCCACGTGACCCTCGACCCTTTTGTATTCTCCATTGCAGAGTGGCGGTGGTAGTGGCGGGTGGGTCGAGGACCCGTTCGCAGTGCTGCACGCGCCCACGCGCGCCACGCCCGCGCTGCCGCCCAAGAACCACAAGACGCCGCCGCCCCGGCCCGCGCCGCCCAGGCCCAACCCGCCGCACAAGGTACACACACGCACCACACACGCTCACACACACACACCCACACACACACACTCACCACACACACACACACACATACTCACCACTCACACACACATACTCACCACACACACACACACACTAACCACACACACACACACACACACACACACACACACACACACACTAAACCACACACTAACCACACCCACACACACACACTAACCACACCCACACACACACACTAACCACACCCACACACTCACTCACACACACACACACACACTCACACACACACACACACACACACACACACACACACACACACACACACACACACACACACACACACACTCCACACACTCACCACACACACTCACCAATCACACTCACTCACCACACTCACTCACCACACACTCACTAACCACACACACACACACACACACACACACACACACACTCAACACACACACACACACACACACACACACACTCACCACACTCACTCACCACACTCACTCACCACACACTCACTAATCACACACACACACACACACACACACTCAACACACACACACACACACACTCAACACACACACACACATACACACACACACACACACACACACACACACACTCACGCGCACAACACAGATCCAGGGCGCCAAGTATCGATCACATGACTTGAAAGTGTAGACGGAAATTTACTGGTGAAATGTCTTTCAGCTCGTGTTTCACAGTTTCTAAATATGTAACATAACATTTAGGCAATAAATTTTCGCTTTCATGTCTGTCAAGAATTGGCCCCAAGCTGCCACTTCCCTCTATATAGAGTTTAAATCTGTTTAAATTAAGAAATTATTCCCTGTGGCACGCAGTCCACTTTGATTTTGTTCTAGTTTTGACTATTTTTTGATCTTCTGACACCTTTATGGGCCGTTGCGCCTAAACCTCGTCCGTTACTTTGCAGGCAGGTTGGGTTGACCCAGATGTTTTTGATTTTATGTGAATTTGAATTATCTGTCTAATAATGCCTTTCACAAAATGGTGACAGAAAAAAAAACGTATTTATAAAACAATTCTTTTGAATTTGAAATTACATTTTAAAATAGTTGCCCGTCACAACGCCCGGCAGTTGCTTAATAAATAAAAATAATGAAAAAATTGTTAATAAAGGCAATGTCGACACGACACCACCACATTCGGTGTTTCATACTATCATAAATCGTGGTCGCCGCCTTATTTGCTCTGACATTAAATAATTTTTGCATACAACACTATTTTTCTGGCAAAATTTTGTGAAATCTTATGTAATAGTCATTAAGCTAATAATTTATTTTCAGATTGTGTTTATTTTCTGATTATTTGATGATTTTGTTTTACTACCGCCCCCCTAACGTGTAGCCCGCATGATGCCTCGCCGAATAGAGTTCGAAAAGCTAAAGTTCTTTTATTATTATTGTTTTTGCTGCAGAGAAAGTAAAATGTACGTAAAATGTTGCCAGTCGCATGTAGAGAATAGCATTTTATTGCTCGTTTCTTTGCATGTTTTATTGTGTTATTTATAAAATGTCACTCTCGTGCCGCTTTTTGGTAAAGATTATTTTAAATAATCAACAACTATTTTTCACAAAATCTTACAGTGACCTTGAAGGTCAATCAGTTCTAATAATATTCTAATGTGACCTTATGAACAATAGCAACTACAGTTCTTGGTGGGAACGTAATTCTTCCCACCCAGAACTGTTCTTTTAGATACAAATTTATAGTTTTATACATTTATTATATCCACGGCGTATACTAAGCATAAAATAACAAATATATGTCTATGAGACTACGCCACAGTAGACCTTATTAAATTTTACCAAAAAGCTGGTTTGCATAGTGCAACACAAAATGCGATATAGTTTACTTTCTCTGTTTTGTTCAATGCCAGTTTCACGACGGTCACGCTGTAATGTTCGTGTCAAGCAACCTGCCAGACGCTTTTTATCATTCGTTCATTCTGCTTTCGTTCATTCTTTCACACATATTCATTCGTTCACTTTATATTATTTAAAGTTTTATGCTTATGGTGTACTGATTTTATTTATATTATCGTAGTTTTTATTTATTGGGGGCTTTTGGTGTTAGTGTTAGAAAGCATCAAAGTTGCATTTGACTTTTTGATCTTTCTATCAATTGAATGGCCATTGGAGTTACAAAAACAACTCTGAAGAAACTCAGGCTCTCTTCATATTTTGTAAATTCCCAGTTGCTTCCAAGTCCTATCCAGATTTGGACTCTTGAGGTCAATTTTTATTTGTTGCTAGGATACGCTTTCGTTTGATATTTGATTTTTGGCGTCTTTAGGAGCCGCTACCATCATAAAACTCATACTACCCTTATTCAATCGCTTTAGACTAGTTAAATCTATAGTAGCTATTTAAAGGAGCTTTTAAAGAATAAATTAAGATTTTTATTTTGCACGCCCCTTCCAGAGTGACCCGAAACAAGTTCCTTTGAAAACATTTGCGTCACCGTCGCGATCAATTTAGCCGCACTGCTAGACTTAGGGCTCTTCCAAAGCAACTATCAGAATTATTAATTCGTTTTTTAAACCTCACACTGATACATATAAATTTGTGTATCAGTGTTGCCATTACCATAAATAAATCGCGACCATTTTCATGACCTCACTTCATAGAAATAGTAAATAGAGGAAAAATGACATGCGCTATGGCAACACACAAATGTTCCCGCTTGGCATTTCTCATGTGTTTACGATTTCTATGCCTCACCTACTGTATACAGTCGAGGTAACCATACTTTTTTATCCGCCTTGGGGATTGTAAGGGGGGATAACAGATAATAAGAAAGTCTTATTTTAGTAGAAGTAGAGGTATAATTACATATTATTTGGCTTTGCCATTCTAATGTTATTGGTCTTGAATAATTGCATGCCTAGAGCTTCCACACAAACACGCCTGATCCGCTCCTGTTTCTTATTATTTGTTTATTATATGTTATGTTTTATTTTCTTTTCTATATCTTACCTGTATATACTTATACTGATTAATATTATTGTGGAGTGTGTCACGTCATAAGCCCTGACTTCTGAAAATTTGATATAAAGATATATTTTTAAAATGCATATTTTTAGATGAACATTGCTTTTCTAGTTTTATGTGATTATATCATACCTATCGGTTGTATTTCTTTTTAAACTGAGTTAGTACTTACTTAAAAAGGGTACTTATGAATTTATTCGAATTATTTTATCATATTTTGGACAAATATTTAGCAAATATTCATTGAAGATTTTTTTTCTATAGTCACAAGTGTAAATTAAATATCTAAATTGTACTGTTTCCGGTGTGACACACGCCATATTTCCATATCTCATGTACCACTGTCCACTAACATGCTAACCACTGCTCGTGTGCTTGTCCCCACATTGCAGCGCTAAGCGGACAAGGAGGAGGCTCGGCTCACACGTGCGTACTCTAACTTTCTCCCACACATCAGCCACTAGCTATACACGTCTCACTCACTCTTGTGTCGGCTCAGACTGTCGGCCGCACCATGGACTTCGCCGACGACCCCTTCAAAGACTACAGATACGAGGACCCCTTCAATATCGCAGACCCCTTCGCTGACGTCACCGATGCGAAGAGAAACGACTTCGGCAGACCGACTTCCGTTGCAGGCTTCGAAACAGACGACTTTTTCTCACCATCCCCGAACGTCAATGGCAGCTTTACGTTACCCGAGAAACGAAGCGGGCGCGTTTCTGCCCCACCGGTCGCTTACGATCCGTTCGCGAGTCGCTCCGACTTCAAACCTCCACCAAAAACCACTTCTACAGCCTCCGCTAACAATAACGATTCCTGGGCCGCATGGTCTAACGACAACTGGGCCACAGAAGACGCATGGGCCAAACCCGCGGCTCCAAAACCAGACGCATGGAACTCAAGTAACGCTATCAAAAAGAACATCAACACATCGAGTAGTGATTCTAAAACTAACAACTGGGCGAACAAATCTGATAATTGGGCGGCAGACTGGGGCGCGACTGATAGCAATAGGAACTTAAACGAAACTTGGCCTTCTAGTACATTACCTAAGAAAGAAAAATCACCTAAACCAGTCAAATACGCGAGGTCGTTAGTTCATACGATAGGTGGTATCGGAAGAACAAAACAGAAAGAAAAGAAAAAAAACGCTCTAGAAGCCCGAAGCTCCGAAGCAATACCCACGGAAGAGCAGCAATGGGCTTGGGCTAACTCTGAATCGAAGCGATTGCAGTTAGAAGCAGAAGCAAGAAGAAGACAAGAAGACGCCGAGTTGCAACTCGCTCTTGCAATATCGAAGCAGGAAAAGTGACATCACTGCGACGCGAGAACAGGATTTTAGTCTTTAATTCGATGCAGTAAGGTTGATTTTATTTATTATTGCATTTGAATTCTTTCTCGATGGGTTGGATGGTTTGGCAGTAGTATAGGGAACGAAATATATAAAATAAATATTTTTTTTTTTATGTATTTCATCAATATATCATTTTCATATAGTCATTGATACACCATGAAACATGTCATAATGTTTATGGACCATTGTAATTTGTAATACTAAATACCCTTACAATAATTTCCTCTTTAGTCAATACAAATAGGCAACGGCACATATTGATATGATTGGCTCAAAAATGATTTATTAAAAAAAATAAGGTCGCCATTTTTTTTATTTAAACTTTGTGTCTATGTATATAACATCGATATTTCTATTATTATTTAGTTTATTTGCATTCCAAACGAGGCATAGCCATACGGTGATATAATCTTCGTGTGGTGTTAAGTACCTAATAATAATATATTGCATATCTTATTTTAAATGATTATCCTAAAATTAAGCTATTGTTTGGTACAGTCAGTGTCTAAGGCGATATATATATTTCGCATGTAAAAGACGCTTTGAAAAAGTCATATGTTAATATTTATTGAATGAATCTAGTTTTTATTTATGGAATATTAATATTATTTGCCGAAAACTTACCATTATATTTGGTATCATAAGCCGTGAAGGGACATTTACAGCTTGGATCATTGGACTTAACCGGGTTTGATATTGGATAAGATCAAATGCAAAATCCACTAGTCACTGTAAAACTTTCCGAAAATAATACTAAAGTTGTAATAGAATGTAAAAATACATAAAAAATTAATAAATAATTTATAAATTGTTCCACTAGTCAATATCACTTTTGCATACTGGGAGGTCGATCAAAAATTAACGTGGTGTCTGAGCTTTTGTATAAAAAAGGTATTATGTAGTTAGATAACAACGGTCGTTTCGTAAAATGACTAGTCACTTAGCGAGAAAAGCAATCCAATGGATTGCTTTTTTCATACAGTTTATTCATACAGTTATCACATAGTTTTGGTACTTATTTTTGAAGTGAAAGCTTCTTTTGGAGCACCGCACACAGATTTTTCCGTAGCTAGTAAGTTGATCCGTCACGCTCTGAGGTAAAAGGCTGGATCGGGTGAACTCGGGAACGCCGAGTGTACACGAGCGAGAAAGATACAGCCAGCTGCTCTTTGCTGTTGTGTCGCTGTGTTTAGTATATTCAATTGATACGTAATAATCGATTGCGGTTGCCAATGAAGTTTTCACTTCTGCCGTGCGATCTTAAGCACACATTCTTAATTTTTTTTTGGTTGTTTCTCTCAGTCACTGGTCAATTTGCGAAATGACGAGTGCGACAAACCTAATTATATTTAAACTTTAATATAACTCTGTAATATAGTAATGTCAGTAATGAGGCCTAATAGCTTCCATTCTCTTCACTAATGTATAATCTGTTAGTTATTAATTTAATTCGGATTTAGATGTTTTTGATAATACACGGGTACCGGGTAATGTCAACAATGATTATTCCCGTAAAATCTTAGATAGGATGTGCGATATTGTAATATATGATACTGTACTGATATCGCTGTAATTCCTGTAAGGCAAGTAGAGACAAACACACCCCTTATAGTTATGCGTCTTAAATGGAATAGGAAAGTAGTTGGAGCCTTCTTATCTTAGGTCCGTATTCCAGAACGTTTCTCAATGCTCAATCAATAACCTTGAGGCTAGTTTTTGCCTTATAAACACTACTCTCAAGCGTTGATTGAGTATTGAGAAACATTCTGGAATATGGGCCTTAGTCTTGTTCCGTCACAAAGTTGCAGGTTTGGGGTAAAATAAAATCAGTTTCGAATCAAAGCGATTGTGGTCAACTGAATTAACGTAACCGTTCCGAACTCATCGTACACTCAATTTGTGGAAATCAATTCTCACTTTTGTAGGGTCGTTGTTGGGAATTAATTTGATTGTTAATTTTTGTGTAAATAGTTTATTATATTTTAATGTGATAATGATTAATTTTAACTTGTATATTTTATTATTCAATTCTGCAAAATACAAATATCCAATACAATATTCTACCTACTTATTTTAACCTCAAATAATTTTAAATTAAAAGTTATGAAAAAAATCGCGTTAATGGAATATGTTTGCATGTTGGAATTAAGGTATTTAAATATCTACCCATTTATTTTGTCGTAGTTTTAATTTCCATTAAAAAAAAAACTCGAAATATTCAATCTTCAAGTTTAGTGTAAATGTGTAAAAATTCTACTGTATGTATGTCAGAAGTACAACTAAATGTCTGTGCAAAGAGTTATGTATTTATATTTATATTGAGTTATGTTTTTACATTGATTGTTTTCTTGTCAATTGTATTATGTTGGCGGTATAATGTTTGCGAGATAGGTACGTTAATAATTTCACGCTTTAACTGCATTGAAATTTATAAATATCGCAACAACCTCAATTCACAATACTTCATTAATCTTGACAATTTAAATAAGTGTAAAAAATACATAATAATAACTTATAATTACAATATATTTGTGACAAAATAATTTCACCAAAATCTATTTAAGTAGTTTACTGTTCAAATTTCTTCAGTAGTGCCTTTTCAGCCATGTACTCGGCTTTCTCAAGAGCTAATTAAGTGTAAGTGTCAGAATGTTTGGGCGATTAAAGGGATCCTCGTCGAACTAATTGTCTTAAAATTGATGTGTGAAAATGAAAGGAAAAATGTATTTAAATCTTCTTTAGAAAAATAAGGAATCGAAGTTCGTGAATATCAATTAAAAAAATCTACCAAAATGGTAGTTATTCTAATTAGGCTGGGTAGAAAAAACGCATCTTGCTTCATTGCGCACGAGCCTAATGCGTTGCCTCCGTTACGATAATAATTGTAGTAGGTACACAACGTTTGTCGAGATATTTAAATTATGCTATACCGCGTATGATCACTTATGACTCCTACAATACGTGTAAGAATGTCTCAGAAATATAGTGTATAGAATAAATTAATGATGTAATTGTAATCTAAACGTGTAACTATTACTACAACTGATGTGTTTATGGGTATATCCTAATGTTGTTATCTCTTTCTTAGGCGCTGTTGTTTGTGGCTCGACAGATTGCGCGGATGTCCCTAGTATATTAATATGTAGATATTCTTAATACAATATTTTTTAATTCAATTTGAAGATACAAATGTTATCTTTTTGTTTATGTGAATTTCTATTGCGTTGTTGGACATTTAATGAATGTATATTTTGTGTAATTATTTTTTAAAATTACTTATATTTTTGTACATTATACACTAAGTCCGCGCAGTTCAGTCGATCCTTGTCTGTTATCAAGTATACATAATAATGTTTCAGTGATAGCCGAATAAATATAAAAAAACTAAACTTTAAATTTACATCGTTGACGTGTATATGTGTATTTAATGCTAAAAGAGTAAATTAAAATTTGATAAATACAGGTTATTTGTAAGCTTAAGTCGGTAGTGACGGTGCGCGGGACTTCGGCAACGATGAAAAAAAAAGAAACTTAATCAAAAACAGCAAAGTTCAAACTGTTCTTCAATAAAACTTAGAAATCGTTAATCTAGTAATTTATATCAGCCTCTTTATGCATGTAACCGCTCAGTATTATTCCTATGGACCGCGCGCCTAATGTCTAAATTACACTTTAAATCAAGTTCAGTTGAACTGTGTAATCTCGACACTAGCTTCTTAATATACATAATAGTTATGATATAGGGTAGGACAAGAACCAGAGAGTACGAGTACTTTTCAGTTGTTGGTGAGTCTGTATAGAGTAGGATTAGAGTGAAAGGTATATTGTTGCGGTAGAACCCTGAACTCATAGTAGAAAATATCTTGAACGGTGACTCGATTCTCCAAGGTGATGTAACGATTGTAATTAATAAATTTGTATTATTGTGTGTGGCAAAGTTTCGATGATTTGATGTATCGATAGCGATTTCTCACAGCTTTTTGTAAATGCCACGAATATGTAAGTATATTTTGTATTTTAATTACTTTAGCTGATTTTGTGACACATTGTAAACTACAGTGTAAAATATGCCATTTTTTGGTTATTTTTCTTGATGATTGTTAAATATTTTTCAAATTATTAATACTTAATATATCTTTATTGATGTTATTTCTTTTTATTGAAGGTTAACAAATATACCGTCTTCGAGTAATATTTATAGAGTACTGAATAATATTTATTATTGTATTTATAAATACCTCACTTCATATCAAAATTTCTTTATTCATGGGATAATATAAGATTGTTCTGATGACGGTACAATAACTATCTTATAGTAAATAAATGCTTGTGATTTAGCGACTTACGTATGTAATTTTATCTACAAATATTGTCGAGGCCTTTCATGTTATGCCAAGGTAATTGACTCCCCTAGAGTTTTCAGATTGTTTAGGCAATGAAAGTGAAGGCTTGTAGAAATTTTCTTGACTTGTGAACCGCGGTGGTGTAAGCGATTAGAGGTCAGTATCTCTTTGAGTGTTCGAGATTTCGAAAGTCGAAATTCGTATCAAATAGTTGTTACTAAACTATACAAGCCACATATCGCCTGTTAATCGAATTGTATGTCTTCGTTTATACTTCGCGCTTAAGTTAAACGACTGCATTTTTACATAGTAAATTTAATTTATAAAAAAAACTCATTTGATACTGTTTAAAAAATAAGCTTATTTAAAAGTAACCGGTAAATGTAATTGTTTAATGCACTTTGCTCTAGTAAAATGCAAGGAATAGAAAATTCTACCATATAGATATGATAAATAAATGTTTATAAATAAAGTAAAATTTGTGTACCTTTGTATTAATGTAGCGTGTACGACCAAATAAGTTTATTGCGAGTAATCTGAGGTGGATACGTTGATTGTGAATTAGACTGTAGGTGCACAACACGAACCTTACACTAAATAGAAATGTGTCAATGTGTTCTACAATAGTTGGATCTACTTTCTGTTGCAACATTTTATTTTGGTAGAATTTTTTTTCTATACTGGCTACCCTTGGCCGAATTAAAAAAAAAAATATTGTCTATGAGAAATGCGCGGTAAAATTGAAAGTTAAAACTGTTTAATAGGTATTTATTATTTATTTATGAACCAATATTGTATATTTGTTGAGTGTAACGAAATGTTTGTGAAATAGTGGGTTTGGTACCAGGTCGTGCATTCGTCATTACCCGCTGACATGTATTCACTGTATGAAACTATGATATTATATTAATATGAAAACAAACAATTCCTGAAATAATAAAACAAGGAAAACATTAAATATTGGTTTTATTTCTAATAGTACTTTTGCATGCCAAGTAAAGGGGACTTTACCTAAGTTAAAGTACAGAGGGTTAAGTATGGTGGCGATGCTACGCCCAGTACCATTTTTTTAACTTGTGGAAATCCCCACGGATTTTTTTTATTGGGATTAATCCCACCCGCATTCCCATTACTGTGACTGCTTAAACCAGGATCTAGAGCAATGACCAAAACACCAGAAAAGTTACACCGAGCTCGATCGCGGTGAAGTCCCAGGAAAAGTTAGCATGTCTTGGAACCCACAACGAAATTAATCAGAACATAATTTGAGGAAGTCGGAAAAAGAACGCAACGCCTCTTCCCTCCTTTGCAAAGCGGGAGACCTGGAAAGCAAATGGGTGTAAATCTTGTAGAAAAAGGGATGCACCACGGTTATAATATATTACGGGTCCCCACTATGGGCAATCCCCACGGATGTCACGCCGGCTGGAACCACAGATATAGAAGAGTAAGCAGATCAAACATTTGCGAAAAATAGCGAAGCCTATTACACACATAGACAGGTAGCTTAATTCAGCTATCATATCATTTTAATATCTTTCATAATTTATGTTTATTAACCAATCATCTTGTTTAATGGGATCCTTAGGAAACCTAAAACAATATTAACATAAATAATTGAATCGGGCACAGCATTTAGCTTGACTTTGGATATTGACATTTCAATCAATTTGCTGAACTGAATTCGTCCCTGTGTCTTGACATGCCGTAACAGTACAAAATTAACAAAAATCTTAGGTATAGATGACGATAGCGACCAAACGGTTTATGGAACAGATGCTATGAACCATATATTAACAACTTTTCAAGTGTTCGTCTAGAATAATCACCATTTTTGAATAAAAATCTTAGAATAATAACACGTAGTCGTAACTAAAACATCAATTACCTGTGAAAAGTTATTCCTGGTGATTCCTTGTGACTGGACATTTTACACAACACTTCACCATGTTTTTTATACTTTTATAACCTTTATTTAAATATATATACACAATATTTTCCCTTCGGAACAAAACACTAACAAAAATTCCTGATTCAAAAATGGCGCGGCAATAGTTGAAATTATGTAGAAAATATGGCTGTTCGCTGTCTATGTGTGAGTTGCATGTTGCTACACACGACAAAAAAAGATAGCGTTATACAAGAAATAAAAAGAGTGAAAAGGATTAAGTATTAGACCATAAACAAAGGAATATGTTTGATCTGCTTACTCTTCTAAATTTGTGGCTGGAACCGACTAAAATCACAATATAACTACCTTGGAAGGATGTCCCGAGGTTTCCGACAGACTTAGCACCACTGTGGCCTCACTTATTACGTGGGATACTTTACACGTCGCCATCTAGCCTAAACTAAGATTAAGCTTGTGGTATAGGATGGCGTGCTAGACAAGTGATATACGCTCTTAAATATTTCTTATACATACATATTAAACATAGGAAAGACCCAAACTCCAAAACTAAGAATTGTGGATCACACAAATATTTGTTCCGATCCGGGACCTCAGCGCGAAAGTTGCTTACACTTACTGCGCCACCGAAGCAGTTATAATAGTTAATGGTTCGGGTGTTGTTCTGCTTCTTTAAGGGTTGGTTCGGGTGTCATCCCACGTCCTGGAATGTACGTGAAATTCTCACGCCACACCATCGTTTTCTGCAAGAACTGCGATCAAAAACCAGTATAACCAACAAAGACAGCTGCGAGCGCGCAAGCTAGGTTGCCGCGTTGTTCCTATATAAGGCGCTGTTGTGACACAGTTAAGATAGCGTTCTGACATGCTAGTAGCCAGGACACGTATCGTGGACCCACCCTGCGAATTTTGCATTTTGGGTGACTATGTCCCACGTTTAAATTTGATTACCATTTTCTTTTAAATACATCAGTATAAATTCTTATCTTAAATATCAAGGGTCGCACGTGACCCTACACACAGTAACCTTCCATCTACGTCTCAATATTTATTGTCATTGAATGAGCGCCTACAGCATATCATCGTCAGTCTGTAGGCAACTGCACCATGTGGAGGTGAAATTGGATTGGGTGTCTCAGATGCAAACCTTAAACATCAGAACGAGTAGCAGACAGTCCTGAAAACAGAACAAATTGATATATGCCTTATATCAGAGTCCCATTTCACCAGAGAATCCTATATTCAAATTAAAGGTTATAAAATATACAACGCGCTTCACCCCGATAACACTGCAAGAGGGGGAAGCACTATTATTATAAAAGAGCATATCTACCACCACTTCGAACAGAAATGTGAAAAACATTTTGCACAAACTGTAGCCCTTAGCATCAGAACCAAAAGCCATCATAATATTACTGTGGCAGCTATATATTGCCCACCACGATATGATCTGAAAACAGAGCAATATAGATACATATTGAATGCGTTAGGTAATAAATTTGTATTAGGAGGTGACTTCAATGCAAAGAATACACATTGGGGGTCAAGGCTCACAAACACTAAAGGAAAAGAATTCCTTTGTGCCATTAGAGAAAACAAAAGCAATGTGATTTCAACAGGAAAACCCACATACTTACTGGCCAACGGATATTTATAAGCTTCCAGATCTTATTGACGTCTTCATTTATAAAAATCTATCTACAGCATTTATTGATATACAAGAGGGGTATGATATGAACTCAGATCATACACCCATAATACTAACTGTAAGAGATACAGTTGTAAAAAAAGAAAGTACTCCAGCACTTGTTAACAAAAATACAGACAGGGAACAATTTAAATGTGACTTAGACCACATTATAGACCTCAACGTATCACTAAAAAGCATACATCGGCTAGATTAAGAAGTTGAAAAATTCATTACTGATATTCAACGATGTGCTTGGAAAATTACACATAATTCTAAAAAAAGAGTAGCTAGTCACATATTATTATTATTAAAGCCTTTATTAATCCATCAAGTACATTCCCAAAAAAAAATTACAAAGTGAAACTTAATTATTTTAAAAGTATTTTTCCTCGAGGATCCCATTTTGAGTAAAGGCCTCCTCCATGGCTTTCCAGTTCTCTGTATCTGATGCTTTACTTATCCAGTCTATACCTGCTATTTCTTTTACCTCGTCTTCCCATCTTTCCATCGGCCTGCCTCTGCTCCTTTTTCCTAGTGGACCTTTCCATACCGTGGTAATTTTCGACCACTTTTTGTCTGTCATTCTAGCTATGTGCCCTGCCCAATTCCATTTTAATTTTTTGCAATGATGTAAAGCATCAACGACCTTGGTAATTTTCCTTATTTTTGTGTTCCTTATTCTATGTTTTCTTTTTATATTAAGTAAACTTCTTTCCATCGCTTTTTGAGTTGTTGCAATTCTGTTAATCGTATATTTATTATAAATCCATGTTTGACTACCATACGACAGACAAGGTAGAATGCATGAATCCATTAGTTTCTTCTTCAAATGTATGCTCATGTCTGACTTTATTATTTCCTTGTAGGACTAGAACTTATTCCATGTTAGCTGGATTCTCCTCTCAATTTCATCCCGATGTCTAGATTGTTCGAATGACATTTGTTTTCCTAGGTACCTATATATAGTTTTCAACATATTCTATGCTAGTACCTTGTATTGTTATGGCTTTTTTAAAGTGGTTCGTCATGATTTTAGTTTTATCCGTGTTAAGTTCTAGGCCTATCTTTAAACTGCAGTTGTACAATTCAGTTAGCCGTTTTTCAAGATGGTGTGCCGAGTCGGAAAACAATACAATGTCGTCCGCAAATCTTAAGTTGCTTAAGCAAGAGGTATTAAGAAATATACCTTTTTCGTTCCATTCTAGGTCTTTCATCATATATTGAAGTACCAGTATAAATATTCTCGGTGACAGAGGATCTCCCTGCCTAACACCACGGTTAATTTTAATTTCTTTTCCGCTTCGGTCTAGTTTGACTCTACTAACACTTTTAGAGTATATATTTTGTATTAGTAGTATCAACTCTAATGGTGTTCCATACTCTTGTAGAGCTGTCCACATGCTGTCATGTGAAATAGAGTCTAACGCTTTCGCGTAATCAATAAATGCTAAGTATAAGGGTCTATTATATTCATTATATTTTTCTATAATTTGATCAAGGGCATGTATGTGATCAGTCGTAGAAAACCCTTTTCTAAAGCCTGCTTGCTCGAATGGTTGATAATAGTCAGTTAATTTCGAGAGCCGTCGTTCAAGGCAGGTTGCTAGTATTTTGTACAGAGACGGTTGTAGACTGATAGGCCTGTAGTTACTTACGTTATTAGGGTCTCCTTTTTTTTAAAGTAAAATTATATCCGATACCGCCTGATCTAAAGGAATATTTTTTTCATCTAATATTTTGTTAAACAGTCTTGTTAAAGGCACGGTAAGAAGAGCTCTTCCGGCTTTTAATATTTGGTTAGTAATCTTGTCTGGTCCGCTACATTTGTCTTCTTTACATTTTTCCAACTCTCTGTAAATTTCTATTTCTGTGAATCTCTCTACCTTTTCAGTCCTAACCGTGGACGAGTTACATAGTTTAGGTAATAATCTTTTTTCGTATAGTTTTCTGTAAAATTCTGTTGCACCTTGTATTATTTCTGTTCTAGAGTATATAAGTCTGTTCCTTTTTGCTAAACAAGAGATCCAGTTTTTTGACGTATTAAGCTCTTTATATGCTTTTTAAATGCTTCCTTTATGTGATAAATGTCGAATCGTTCGTTAATCGGCCGTATCGAATGTTTTTGTTCTATATTCTTGGCGTCCTTTTTTAATGTCTTTGTAGATTGATTTGTATAAGGTCTTTAGCTCTAATTTTTCTTCTTTATTCAAGTATACTTGGTTTTTTAATTCATTTCTTCTCTTAATTTTATTTTTGATCGTGTCAGATAGAATAGTGTTATTTTTGCGAAGCCTTTCTTTATTTTGTGGCATACAGTTAAGGACTCCATACTTAATTTTTTGGTAGCTATACTCTACGTCGTCTATATCTAACGGGCATATCTCATCGAAGTTTTGTTCTAGGTTCTCTAAGAATAATATTTCGTCTTGTTTAGTTTTAAATCGATGTTTGATGATGTCATTTCAAATAAAGAAGATTAAGCAAAGTAGATCAAAATATACAATGATAGAACTTCGTTTTAAAACTAAACAAGAGCGAGTCACATATATCCTTTGGAAAAAAGAAACCTCATTAAAACAAAAAGAGTTCAAAGACGAAGTGGCAACAAACTAAAAATATTAAACAATCTCACAAAACGCTTAAGTAAAGCCATTCAAAATTATCATGAGGAATCTACAAACAATTATCTTAGTAAATTAAATAGTAATAGTACGACAGATTACTCGCTATGGAAAGTTACTAAAAACTTAAATAAACCAATCATGCATGTTCCACCGATTAAAACTAAAACTATTGGGCAATGGGCCGTAAGCAATGAACAGAAGGCAATGAGGTTTGCAGAGTATTTAAAGGAAATATTTCAAATAAACGGTGAAGAAACCACTACAGATATAATGTTAAGCAACAACAGTCAGGATGACGTTAAAATTAAGCTTGTAGCACCAAAGGAAGTTATGAATATGATCAAAACGTTGGCTAAAAGGAAATCACCTGGCTACGACCTCATCACTAGTGAAATACTTCAAAACCTCCCAAGGAGAGCTATAGTAAAATTGACGACCCTTATCAATGGCACAATACGACTTAGACATGTGCCTAACATAAAGAAAGTTGCTGAAGTTATCACGATACCTAAACCTGGGAAACCACCTCACGAAGTAACGTCGTATAGACCAATATCACTCTTACCAGTATTATTAAAATCATTAGAAAAACTTCTTTTGAGGCGATTAAAACCGATCATAGAAGATAGAAAATTAATTCCCGACTACCAATTTAAATTTAGGGAAAATCATTCCACATTTGACCAAGTACATAGAATAATAAGTAAGTTTTATCTTGTGAGACGATGTCTTGTCAAAATTTCTGCCACTATTTCAGCGAGTCTGTGAGATACAAGATTTTTTTTTATTTTTTTATTTTAGTCTTACTATATTTTATTTTACTTAGTTAGGTACTTATTTATTTTCTATATATATATAAATATATATATTTATTACATTAATTCTATTCGATTTATGCAAAATTTCGACGACCTCTGCAATTTAAATAGCAGTTTTTTCTCGTGCTCTTCTGCCTCTGATAGTTTTCACAGTGTGAATGATGATTCTACCTCTCTGACCCTGCACGATCGCCTCTCCTCTTTCTCTTCAAACTATCCTAAAAATCTCAATCTAGCGCATATCAATGCGCAGAGTGTTAACGGTCACTATTCTGATCTTCTGGCGTCTTTTAGAAACTCCTCTCTTGATGCTATCCTTATTTCTGAAACATTCCTAAAACCTTCTATTCCTTCCACTCAATGCTCACTTCCGGGTTACGTTCTAATTCGTAATGATAGAACAGGAATACGCTGTGGTGGTGTGGGAATTTACTTGCGTGCTAACATCCCTCATAAGATTGTTAGTGCATCTCCTTCTGCTTACACTGAATCAGTTGAACACCTTTTCCTGGAAGTGTCATTACCTCATACTAAATTTCCACTTGGAGTATTATATAGTCCTAATTTGCAAATCGACTATTTTAACTATTTTGATAACCTCCTACATGACCTTACCCCATCCTACAATCACGTAGTCATAATGGGTGACTTCAATACTTGTTTATTGAAAAATAATTACCGCTCCCGCAAATTACTATCTTTGTTGTCTGCCTATAATCTTCATGTTCTGCCTCTCTCTTCAACTCACCATGTCCCTAATTGCAATCCTTCATTACTTGACCTTATGATAGTTTCCTCTCTCAAAGATGTGTGTACCCATGGTCAGATGCCCGCTCCTTTCTCCTTTCACGACTTACTTTACCTTTCCTATCGCGTTCGCCCTCCCAAGCGCAAGCCGCAAATCTGCTTTCTGCGTAATTTCAGGGATATGGATCTGGATGCATTGCAGGAAGACGCCGGCTCTGTTGACTGGTCTAAAGAATTCAACTCCAATAATGTTAGTGATATGGTTAATTTTTTTAATGACACTGTTATTGAGTTATTCGACCGGCATGCCCCGGTCAAACGAGTCCATATCAAACATTACCCGGCTCTCTGGCTGAATGCTACTATAAAAAATCTTATGGCCCGCAGGGATAAAGCCAAAAGACAATTAAGGAATAGTCCCCCAGAGCATAATTAGCTAACTTTTAAATCTCTGCGAAACCGCTGCAGTCGGATGTGTAGAGATGCAAGGAGACGCCACTTTTATTATTCTCTCAACGGTCGGAACGCGGCTGATACTTGGAGGTCTCTTAGGTCTGGCATATTTAATACTGAAGCTCACCGACGGATACTCCCTGAAGGAGGTTCAAGTGTATGCCTCGACCTCGAGAGGCACTGACGAGGCAATTAAGGTCGTGTATGAGGACATAGCGACTGCATTACACGGTACTGCTAAGGCTCACTACTACGTTGTTATAGGGGACTTTAACGCCAAAGTGGGAGTACTGGAACGCGGCGAAACGATAATCGATCCATACCACAGAACAAATAAAAACAGGTCCATACGGTGAGGGGCGCAATAATGACCGGGGCCATATGCTTATCAACTTTCTCGAGTCACAGGTCACACTCTACTTAACGAAATTTATCTGCCCTGCATATGGCCATGGGGCCCGAAAAGTTCTAATTGGAACATTAAAATCGTATCGGTCTGCTGGATACCACTGACAAAGTTCACAAAAAAACCATAGACTGGTGAAAATGGTACAACATGGACCTAAACATCCGAATCCGCAAGCTGATACGACGCGACCTTAGACGCTACTACACTAGCATCGTAGAGGCTGCGATCGAGCAGAACATGTGCTATAAGTTGTTAACTCAACAGTTTGGAAGATCCCGTCTGACGAAACGAAAATAACGGGTGCCCCAATTGTGACCTCAAGGTTCGAGATTCTCGAGGAAATCGAGAGCTTTTACAGAGATCTGTATGCATCACGGAAGAAAAGCCAACGGGACCCAGCGACGATGACCAAAAACTAACACGCCACTACACCGACGACATCCCAGATGTCGACCAGGCTGAGGTCAAAGCGACTCTCGAGCAACTTAAAAGCCCCTGGGTATGACGGAATACCGACCAATCTACTTAAAGCGGGTGAGACTTCGGTCCTTAAAGAGCTAACGAGTTTACTAAATTCTGTCCTCCAGTAGGGACAAACATCTAAAGCGTGGGAAGGGAGTAAGGTGGATCTGTTCTTCAAAAAAGGTAATAAAATCTTGCTGAAGACTGACTGTACTTGCTGTCACTTCTGAGCCACACATATAAGTTGTTCTCGAGACTAGTCACAAACCGCCTCACCGAAAAACTCGACGAATTTCAGCCAAAGGACAGGCCGGGTTTCGAAAAGGCTTTAGCATCGTGTTCCACATACATACTGTTAGACAGATTGTGCAGAAGACAAAAAGTACAATAATCTGTGTATGACTTTTGTGGACTACGAGAAAGCCTTCGAGTCTGTCGAAACCAGGATGCTCTGCAACGATGTCGTAATGGTTGGCACTATATCGAGGTGTTGATATGCTTGTACGATACCGCTACCATAACAGTCCAAGGCCAAAAGACGAACCCCATTGAGTTGCGTAGAGGGGTAAGACAAGGCGATGTTATATCCCCTAAGCTCTTCACCACCACGCTTTAGGGTGTCTTTAAGACGCTGGACTGGAATGGGATATGAATATAAACGGCGAATGCATCTTACACCTTCGATTGGCCGACGACATCGTTTTGGTAGGGGAAATGCTGGAACAGTTGAGCGGGATGCTGCACAGTCTAAGCAGAGCGTCTTGACGTGTTGGTCTCGGTATGAACTTGTATGAAATGAAACCAAGGTCATGTTCAATGAGCACGTCATACCGGGTCCAATATACGTCGAAGGATTGAAACTCGAAATTGTCCAGGTACAAACCTACCTTGGGTAGGTTATCCAACTCGGCAAAAAGAACTTGGACAAGGAAATTGCAAGAAGGATATCTTGTGTGTGTCAATACCTTTCTTTGGTCCGGCGTACTTACTTTCTTGGTGAATAAATGAATAAAGTGATTCCCCGATCGTCATCGCGCATGTTCGCCCGCGCCAATATACCGCGACATAAAATTAAGAAACAATAGATAAGTTCTGAAATCGATCGACATTTTTTTGTTTTAAATGTACTGAAATCATTATGATTAGTTTGAATTTTATATCTTTAGTTATAAATATAATCCATCACGCCTTATCCCCGAAGGGGTGGCAGAGGCATATTATATGCCCACTTTTCACCGTGTGGATTCCTGTCCCACGTAATAGGTGGTGAGCCCATTGCCGTGTTGAAATAGACAGACGCAGGCTGTGGCCACCTGCTGTTGAAATTTTTTAAGCCGCCTATAAGGCCTTCAACCAGGCTTAACGACTGCCATTTTACTGGCAACCGGGACCAACGGCTTAACGTGCCTTCCGAAGCACGGAAACGCTCGCAAATGTAAATGCCACAAAGTGGTCACCCATCCGACGACCAGCCATAGTGAAAGTTGCGTACCTCTGTGATCGTTTACCGAAAACTGAGACCGCGGGGCCACGAGCGCTTCTATATCTATATCTTTAGTTGCATGTCGCTTTAATAGATTTTAATGATTTAAAAAAATTGTTAAAATGTTAGGTTCTTTTTGAACTCTCAGCCGCTGCCGCTTGGGCCGGGGCCCTCTCAGGTCAGGGGCCCGTGGCATTTTGCCAGCCTTGCCACCCTATAGTTACGCCACTGCTCACTTCCCCCCGTTATCAGAGACAGTAAAACAATTACTACTTTCAAAAGAAAAGTCCGTGAATACTATATCTCTACTCTGTAAACCGAATTATTTATATGTGTATTTATATTTATATCGCATTTATTTATATTTTTATAAATTTATGTATTTACATATATTTATATACATAGCTAGTATATATAGTTGTTCTAAGCTATTTTGTATGCGTGTTTATTTAGTTCTTATCTGCTTTTTTTTACTTACACACTTTTACTTGTTCTTTCCCTACTTATTCACGTTCTCCTCTCGCCGGTCTGTTGGCAGATATTTCTCATAGAAATAAGCAGTACCATTGTACTTATGACTCCTCATTTTGTATTTGTTGTTTTCTTAGTGTGTACATAAATAAATAAATAAATACTATAGAAAAAACACTAGAGGAAAGGAATTTATTCTGTGTCTGGGTGTTATTTATTTATAATATGTATGTATTTAGAAATATATAAGTATGTTTATCAGTTATCTAGAACCCATAACACAAGCTAATATTAGCTTAATTTGGGCTAGATGTCGCTGTGTGAAAAGTGTCCCACAATATAAATTAAGAAAAATGCTTCCAAGACAATTTGCAGAAATTTTAGAATCATATTAAACAGAAAGAACCTACAGAGTTAGACATGAGACAGCATATTGAATATGCTGTCTCATGTCTAACTCTGTAGGTTCTTTCTGTTTATCTCAAACAAATAAAAGCTGGAGTATCGCAGGGAAGTGTCCTTGGCCCAATTTTATATCCGCTATACACCTGCGACATCCCAGAATCGCAAAACAATTTAATTGCTACATTTGCTGATGACACAGCCATCATGGCAACTGGAGCAACTCGTAAAGAAGCTGTAGAAAAAGTACAAATTGCTGTCAATTCTATTATAAGTTGGATGAAGAAGTGGCGCATAAAATCTAAATCGATTCATATAGATTTCACTAATCAAAAATCTAGCTATGTACCGATATACATAAATAACCACATAATACCCTTTGAAAATAAGGCAAAATACCTGGGTATGATCCTAGATGTAAAGTTACGCTGGAAGACCTATGTTAAATAAAAAACGCCAAGAACTAGACCTACGCAATAAAAAAATGTACTGGCTGCTTGGCAGACATTCCACTTTATCAGTGCATAACAAAGTACTTTTGTATAAGCAAGTTCTCATGCCTGTATCAAACAAACGAATGTACAAATAATTCAACGATTTCAAAATAAAATACTTAGGAGTATAGTAAACGCTCCTTGGTATATCAGAAACGAGGATATCCACTGAGATTTAAGGGGGAAAATCCTTGTTGCTAAATTTGTAAAAAGATACGCCGAAGCACATCAACAAAGGCTTCATCAACATGTGAATGTCGAAGCTATCCAGCTGCTCTACACCACGGACCTAGTAAGAAGGTTAAAAAGGACTAAACCATTTGAGTTAGTTTAGCTAGTATTCATTATAGTGCAGTGAGTGCTACAAACACAAGTGAGTGACCTGATGTAATATTTATTATATTACAACATAATAAGTAAAAAAAAAAGATGCAAACCATAGTCGCTCTTACGAAAGCTGACTCTGGTCTCCAACGTCATTGGACCAACCGGAAATTAATACTAGGATAATTATAGTAAATGACTATATCATCGCCAGCTATTAGCGAGACAAGACAACCATTCATTTGTGATTAGCTTCACAGATAAGTCGATTAGACTTACTCAGTATTGGATGTGCATCATATACCTACCTATATTGCTTACAGGCTCTATCTACCCTATCTCGGTCACCAATGATTATTTAAGATAAAATTCTATTTTATTGAACCAATACACTGATATTAACTTACAATTGTGTTGAATTTCTCAAGAGATATACGGTTTCTAAAACTATAATATTCTGGGGCATTTATAAAAATGGCGGAAGCTGGAAAACTTATAAACAAAGTCCTAAAGGATGTAGCAGAAGAAAATAAGTTTGTCAACTACGAATTGAAAGTTGAACCAATTTCGAGCGGCGGCGCCAACTACACCTCCACTTTGTATAATGTCACAGTCAAAGATGACCAAAATACCCATCATTTGTTCGTGAAAATTGCGGCTATGGGGGAAAAAGCTAGATCGCAAGGTCCAAGATTTTACAACACAGAAATCTTCGTGTATACCAAATTAACGAAGGTTTACGAAGACTTGCAGGATCGCTATCAAGTGCCACAGGAACACAGATTGTCGCTTACGAAATTCTACGGTTGCAATCCTACATTACTCGAAGAAACTGTGGTTCTAGAGAACCTTGCTACCCAAGGATATTCGTCTTACGATAGATTTAAGTCTATCGACTGGAAATATGCCGTCGCTTCCTTAACCGAAATGGCAAAACTCCACTCATTATCATTTGCGTACAGCGCATACCATCCTGAAGATTTTAATGAAACTTTGAAAGAACTCGAATTTGAATGGGATATGGTAAATGGACCACTGGTTGGATATTTTAAAATGATGAGCACGCAAGCCATCAATAAAGTTCAAGAGAATGCCAGAGATAAGATGAAGAAATTCTTCGAAATATTCGAACCGGAAAACTTCTTAAAGCTTTTTAAGGATAATCTGAGACCGGTGTTGGTGCATGGGGATTTCAGATCCAGTAACCTGATGTACAAGATTCGAGATGTAAGTTAATTTGGTATTCAGGTTTCCACTAAATTATTAGCAGTGTGGTTTTCCAGGCAAGAACTTCGGGGTCCAAGCGAACTCATCAGCTAGTTGTGCACCTCTTGAATAACGGACAAAGCAACAACGCAGATACCGTTACGGGGTTGGGATGTCAGGCGGCAGTTGCTAACAAGCTGAAACTTAAATAGCTGCTCCTAGCAGCCTAATAACAGTTACCCCTGGGTTTCAAATAAATGAATAAGTATGATAGAATACTTGGTTGCGCTTGGTTACGATTCGAAAGTGGCCGCGTTATTTTTCCATGTTGCATCGCCGATCTCCATTTGTTTTTAATTAATTAGTTGTCGACACTTCCCCTCTCTTCCCTTTATTCTATTTCTCTTTCTCACCTACCTTGTCTCGCATAAGGGAACAGCGAGACAGCTGTGTTACCGCCATCTAACGGTAGAAAACTCCACCGCAGCGCTGTCAACACACAGGCAGCGAAGACGGACTGAAGACGTAGTACTGCAATGGCCGCGCGCGCGCTCGCATTAACTTTTCGCAATAGTTGTGTTTTCCATGGATAAATAGTGTTTTCATGCAAGGAAACCAGGAATCCAAGTCCAGGGACGTCCTCGGCAGCCTCCACCTCAGCATCTCGCAGCAGCAGCAAGGTAGTGTGCCCATTCCTGTTTCCATTTCTTTTTCGTCGACAACCGCGTGTAAATTTCATTTTTGTCTTTCCCCGCAAATACAGTCCACTTCGAATTTATTTATCTCGCCCGCTCAACCATTTTCTGGTCCTAACGATCCGGATTTTTGATCCATTCGCTTTAGTAGTTTGCCAATAGAAACGCAATAGTTTTTATTCCATAGGGAATAAACGCATAGGTATAGGTTATAGTTTTTGGTCTCACTACAGGGGATGCCGACGACCGTGCGAAGTGGAGGAGAAAATGTAGGAAAGCGGACCCCGGGCGTCGCGAGACGCAACTGTGACAGACGCTCGGATGATGATGATGATAGGTTATAGTTTTTATTCCATTCGGAATAAACGCATAGCTATAGGTTATAGTTTTTACTCCATAGGGAATAAACGCATAGGTATAGGTTATAGTTTTTATTCCATTCGGAATAAACGCATAGATTAGGTAATAGTTTATATTCTATAGATAATACGCATAGATAATAGTTTTATTCCATTAGGGAATAAACGCATACTTACCTACTGTTTTTCGCATAGGTAGGTACTAAATAGTTGGTAATTTCGACTGCACCGCATAGTAATAGGTAGACCACGCGGGTAGGTACCTAGGTCCGCGCGCACAAGTACCTACGCTCGCTCGCGTCGCGTCTCGCTGCTCGTCACCGCTTCCGTTTTGATCGTTCGTTAGTTTTGCACTGTAAGTAGCTATAGTTGTTTTGTTTTAACAATGCCTCCGAAAGAGATTCCGGAACCACAGTTAAAACTATTACACGCTAAGAAGGATGGCCTTTTTAAGCGTATGCAATTAATTTGTGATTATTCATCGAGGATCGCAGATGAATCAATAAAATAATTGTTTTTATCCTCGATCGAAACCGTAGATACTTTGCGCTTAGATTTCGAAAATGTTCTCGATAAAATTAACTTGCTTGAATTAAAATTAAATTCCGATTTCTTATTAAGTTATGACGCCATGTCATCTTTCGAAGATTTAATTTGTCGCATAAAACGTGTCGCTAAGTCATTGCAAGCGCCCGTGCCCGTAGTAGTCACCGATTCGAAACCCGGGCCAGCCGGTTTTGATTTGCTGAAACGGGACCGACCTAAATTACCGCCCATACAAATACCCGAATTTGATGGCGATATAAAAAATTGGCCTTTGTTTTTCGCTAGTTTCGAAAATACGATCCATAATAATAATTCATTATCGGATCACGAAAAATTACATTACTTAGTTAGTAACTAACCGGGAAAGCAAAAACCGTTTACGCCGGAATAACGCTTTGCGCCGAAAATTATAGTTTGATTTTGAATACTTTGAAGTTAAATACGAAGACAAACGCTTAGTAACAACCGCTTATTTGGATCAAATATTTAATTTGAAAAATAGCTCATCGTGTAATGAACACGACTTAGAAAAATTCTTAAATATTTTTGCATCAGCTGTTCGCGCCCTAAAGAATCTCAAGGTCAATGACCTCTGTGACTTTTTGTTTTTGTATATCGGCTTAAAGAAATTAGATTCCGAAACCGTTCGCTTATTTGAGATGGATAGACGTGGCCATCAAATACCTAAGTTCGACGATTTAGAAACTTTCGTTCGTCAACATATTCGAATTTTGCAACGAACTATTAGTAGGACTATTTTTCGCTACTCCGTGGTTTAACGAAACCACGGATTAGCGAAAAATAGTCCTACTAATTGTAGTAGTAGTAGTAAGCCCACGAAGTCCACGCACTCTTTTGTTAATTTTGAACCCACAACTTCGCAATCGCAAGTGTTGCATTCGAAAAAAGGTCACCATGACCAACTTTATAAATGTTCGGAGTTCAATAAACTCACTCCTAGCGATCGCTATAAATTTGTCGTTCTAGTAATTTATGTATCAATTGTCTCAGTAAGAAACGTCGTGTTTCATTCTGTAATTCGTGTAAACATCGTGTAGGGGACATAGTGTACGCGCACTTTTAGATAGTGCTTCTCAAAGTTATTTTATTAGTAAAAATTGTTGTAGTCGTCTTGGTTTGCATATAAATAACCGCCCGCCCCGCCTGTAATGTTGTGAAAGGTATTGGGGGTTCCACTAAAGCCGTTCAAGGTTCTGTAGGGATTAAATTCCACTCGCGTTTTGATTTTGACGTTACTTTTTCGATGGATTCGCTAGTCGTCGATAAGGTTACCGAACTTTTACCGACTGTCGCAGTCAATATCTCATTATTGACTAATTTTAGAGATTTGCCTTTGGCCGATGATACTTACGCCGTTCCAGGAGATATTGATTTGTTAGTTGGCGCTTCGATTTTCCCGCACCTCCTGTTGCAGCATAAGGTTCAAGGTCACGCATCGCACCCCGCGCCGCTCGCCTTAGAGACGGTTCTTGGTTTTGTTATTGTTGGTTCCGCACCCGCTTGTTTTGATTGTAACTCGACAGTGTCATATTGTTGCGCAGTCGAGCCGCTGGACTCCGCTGTCCGTAAATTCTGGGAGATAGAAGAGGTGAACGTCCCTCCTATTGTCAGCCCGGATGATAAACTTTGTGTTTTATAGTCGCACGACTACTCGCGATAGTGATGGTCGTTATGTTGTCGCACTCCTCTTTAAGGGTGATGTTAATTCGCTTGGAGATTCGTTTCAGACAGCCGAAAAACGCTTCTTTTGTTTAGAACGGAAAATTCAGACATCTCCAAAGTTGAAGGAGGCTTACGATATCGTAATAATAGAATATTTGGATAAAGGTTTCATTTCACTCGCGCCTCCCGAAACCGAAGAGACGAAGCGCGCTCCTTCGTATACCATACCGCACCATGGAGTGGTCCACGAGGATAAACTAACCACCAAGTTGCGCGTTGTTTTAGATGGCAGCGCCAAAACTAGTTCGAATGTTTCGGTAAACGATATTTTGCACAGTGGTCAAAATCTCCAAGGTAATTTGTTAGAAATTATAGTTAACTTTAGCTTATTCGCTGTCGCGCTTTCAGCCGACATTAGACAAATGTTTCTTTGTATTGGTGTTCGCGAATCAGATCGCCGATTTCAACGCATTCTGTATAGATTTTCGCCGCAGGATTCTTTACAGGTTTATGAATTTAATCGCGTTTGTTTTGGACTTAAATCCAGTCCCTTCCACGCTCTTCGCACTGTCAAGCAGCTCGCCGCCGATGAGGATGACGGATACGACACTTACCCGAAGGCTAAGGAGACTGTAGAAACTGGTCTGTACATGGATGACTATATTTATTCTGTGCAGACCGAAGATCAAGCTGTCGCAACTACGGCTGAAGTAATCGATCTCATGAAGGTTGGTTATTTTGATCTCGTAAAATGGACTAGTTATTCGCAAACGGTCTTGGATTCGATTCCGCATCTTTGTTTTGGGCGTTTATGCTCCGCAAGATGCGCGGTGGCGCCGATCCTCAAGAGACCAAAGTGAGAGACAGGCATTTTGGGAGAGTGTGAGCGATATTCTGAGTAAATGCAAACGGAACGAGAGAATTGTAATGTTAGGTGATTTTAATGGTTGGGTTGGAGTGAAGCGTGATGGATATGAAATTGTATTGGGCAAGTTTGGTGACGAACGAGTGAATGAAAATGGTGAGAGTTTGCTTGAAGTATGTTTGGAGAGGAATCTTGTGGTAACTAACACCATATTTAACCACAAACACATTCATTTGTATACTAGACAAGAGGGAAACCAGAGAAGTATGATCGATTTTGTGATTGTAGATGCAAGACTAAGAAAGAAAGTCTTAGACACTCGGGCATACAGCGGTGCCGGGATTGATACAGATCACTTCTTGGTTATCAGCCGAGTAAGAGATCTGTTTCAACGGTGGCGGCATCGTGTGTGTAAACCTGAAAGTGTACTAGAGCGCATAAAAGTCGAAAGTTTGCAAGAGATGAGCATAAAAGAAGGATTCGTGAGTAAATTGAGTAAGAAATTTAAAAATTTAGATGAAGTATGTGAGATTGAAGAATTATGGAAGACGCTTAAGGAAGGTCTAGTGGAAGTTGCGGTGGAATTGTGTGGGGTAAATAAAAGGAGCCAAGGATGTAAGGTGAAGAGAATGTGTGCAGAAGTCATGAAAGCATTGTCCGACAAAAAGAAGGCATGGTTGGACTGGCTGACTTCAAAGGTGAATCAAAGAATGCAGAGGGCAACGGATGAGGATGTAAAAATGGCAAAGAATGAATATAAAAGGTATAAACGAGTTGCAAAAGAAGTTATAAAAAGAGAGAAAGAGAATGATAGAAATAAATTTAATAGTAGGTTATCTGATAATTTTCACCAAAATATAAAATTCTTTTGGAAATCTATAAAATCTGTGAGGGGTCAACAAACATCATCGAAACTCAGTAACATCAGAAACCAGAATGGCAGTTTTCTAAAAGGAGAAGAATGTGTGCTTAAAAGATGGAAGGATTATTTTGAAAGCTTATATGAAAAAGAGGATATGGAAGCACAAACGAGTTCTTGGGAAAGGAATGAACTAAGCAACGAAAGCATCATAAGTATGGAAGACATTGTGGAAGCATTGAGTAGTATGAAATTGGGTAAGGCTGCTGGATTTGATAGGATTTCTGTCGAGATGCTGAAAGCGGGACATGGCGTGGTAGCTTGCCAGCTGTACCGCCTTTTTAATCTTTGCTGGAGGAGTGGCAGCGTGCAAGGAGATTGGTGCAAGGCTATCATCGTGCCGCTTTACAAAGGAAAAGGGTCACAGCAAGAGTGCAAAAACTACCGCGGCATAAGCTTGCTCAGCATCGTCGGCAAATTGTATGCAAAAGTTTTGATAAAAAGAGTGATGAATGAAACTGAAGGGAAAATGTGGGATGTACAAGCAGGATTTATGAAAGGAAGAGGATGCACGGATCAGGTCGTTTCCTTACGATGCATAGCCGAACAATTTTTGGCGAAATGTCAAAAGGTCTATTGCATATTTGTAGACTTGGAAAAGGCCTATGACCGAGTGGTGAGGCATGAACTATAGACAACACTGGCCAAGTATGGAGTAAGCAGTCACTTGATACGAGCACTGAAATCTCTCTATGAGGGCTCCAGTGCTTGTGTCAGGATCAACAGAGCTTGCACAGACTTTTTTCACATTGATAAAGGTGTCAGACAGGGTTGTGTAGCGTCAACGACGCTGTTTAACCTATACATGGAGAGTTGTTTGAAAGAACTGCAAGAGAGTGCGTATGGTTTAAAAATGAATGAACTGACTGTCAAATGCCTCCTATACGCTGATGACCAGGTAATACTGGCATCATCGGCGGAGGAGTTGCGGTTGATGGTTAATATTATGCATGATGCGCTAAAAAGCAAAGGAATGAAAGTGAATGTAAATAAGACAAAAGTAATGGTTTTTGAAAGAGAGGAAAGTATGACGGATTGCTCGATTTTTGTGGAAGGAAAACGAGTGGAACAGGTGAAAGAATTTATATATTTAGGTTCAAAATTTGTGAGAGGTGGAAAGTGTGATTGTGACATTGAACGAAGAGTTTTGGCTGGAAATCAAGTGAATGGAGCCATGTACGCCTTTATGAGCAGTCAGAACGTGTCTGAGAAGGCAAGACTGGCTGTGCATAGAGGAGTACTTGTTCCTACACTCATGTATGGCAGTGAAACTTGGGTGTGGCAGAAGAAGCATAGAAGTAAAATTAATGCAGTGGAAATGAGAAGTCTGCGGAGTATAGCTGGAGTGAAATTGATGGACAAAGAAAGGAACAGTGTGATAAGGGAACATTGCGGTATGATAGAAGAAGTAGTGACTAAGATAGAAAAAGGTATGCTTAGATGGTTCAGACACGTGGAGAGGATGGATGAAAGTAGACTAACGAAACAGATTTATCAGAAGAGAGTGAATGGGCAAACCGGTAAGGGGCGACCTCGACGTACATATGTCAATCAAATAGAAGACATTTTGGAAAAAGGTCAGGTCAAGAGTACCCTTAACCGGCGTGTGTGTATGAAAACACTTATGAAAGTGGAAGAAGCGAAAGTTACATGCCAGGATCGTAGCAAGTGGAAAGCCATAGTCTCTGCCTACCCCGATGGGAGACAGGCGTGACGATATGTATGTATGTAACACTAATGGATTTTACTAGTAAATGAAAATATTATGCGGGCCACAGCGAGATGAACGAAAATGCAGAAGAGCACGACTTATCAGTCCGAAGTGAAACCGTAAAAATGTCTGAATGTAAAAATTTGTTCGCTAACTTTTAATTTGCCTTTACCGAGCAAGGACTCTTAGAAAGCAGCGGCAGAACATACCTTCACCTTTCTTTCGCCGGTTTTATTTAGCTTAATGTATCTACTGTAGATGACTACCAAAAAAAGACGAAAATTAGCAGGTCATTAGGTAAATCTGCTCCAGCTTCCCTCCAGTTGTGCAGCTAAAATTAATATTATCACTACGATTAATCAATTAGACTAATTTTTATTAATTATATAAAAAGAAACATTCACCTTATCTTAATTACGTTATTTTCAACATAGTTCAGACTTTATCGCATGTATATAATGATATTAGCGCACAACCTCGTTTAACTTTACCGTTGATATACGTCGTTCAAATTACTATCGCTTATAGTGTTTATAACATAGTTACGAGTTAAATTACATTATAATGACCAAAGAACAAGAAATTATCCACAAAACGTTAAAAGAAATTGCTGAAAGTAACAACTTTGTAAACTATGAATTAGAAATTGAACCGATTTCTAGCGGTGGTGCCAATTATACGTCAAATTTGTATAATATCACACTCAATGAAGGAAATAATACGCATCATATGTTTGCCAAGATTGCAATTATGCCAGAAATGGTTCGATCGCTAGCTCCAAATTTTTATCATACAGAAATATTTGTGTATACAGAACTCTCCAAAGTATACGACGAATTGCAAGAAAGCCATGAAGTACCACTAGAACATAGATTAAAGTTATCGAAGTTCTATGGCTGTAATCCTGTATTATATGAAGAAACAGTTGTTCTAGAAAATCTTGTTACCAAAGGATATGAATCATACGATAGGTTTAAATCAATAAATTGGGAATATGCAGTTTCTGCTCTAACAGAACTGGTGAAATTTCATGCATTATCATTCGCCTACAGCGAGTACCACTCTGAAAACTTCAAGAAAGTTCTTGCTGATCTGAAATTTGAATATAATATGAAGAACGGGGCTGTGTTAGACTATTATCACGTTGCAAAAGATAGATCTATCAACCTAGTTGATGAGAAGAACAGAGATAAATTGAAAAGATTCTTTGAAGTGTTTGTGCCAGAAAAGTTTATGGATGTTTTTAAACCCATTGTAAGCACAGTATTGGTGCATGGAGATTTTAGACCTAGTAACTTAATGCACAAAATTAAAGAGGTACGTAAATTAACTTGCATCTGACATTTACTTTGAGATTCGTAAATATGGTAATTTTTAGATTTTTAGCCCAGACTAACTTCTAACAGGGGACTCGGACAGGCTCATTTGATTGATAGGGTATGAAAGATTAATGAAACTGGAATCGGTCAATTCGTATGACTAGTTTAGCTTAAGAATAAAATCAGTGAAATAGGATCCTATTTATTTAGTATTCGAGGCAAGTATAATAGTAAACCTTACTCGGGGTTGCACTATACATTCATAGTGATGATTCGATACCATGAAAGTATCGATACCTACTCAAATCATCTTGTGATACTACTCATAACGAGTACTGAAAAGTATCGATACCTACTCATATCGATACTTTTTGTTTTATTTATGCATTCTATGAAGCGTGTTATTGTATTGTATCATTGTAAGATATTTTAAGTCTACTATTTTATACTTGACTAGAGGACACCCGCGGCTTCGCCTGCATGGTTAAGTTTTCATGAACCGTTTTCCCATAATAGCTTGATGAACACAATATGTTCATACAGTCATAGCCTTTTTTTATTATGGGATCAAGATTAACACATTGTGTTAAGCCAGTGTGTCAACAGCCTCTACAACTACTGTTACCTCTTAGGGGTTGAATTTAAAAAAACAATTGTTGTATATACACTCCCGGACACCTAAATCGAGCCACCTTGATTTTTTTGGTTTGGAGTACTGTAACTTATAAAAGATGTATGTAGAAAGAAAATGTTTTGATGAAGTTTTGAAACTGGTATACTCATCATTTATTTAGAGTGCCACTGTTCTAAATTTGAACTACAGTTTATTAAAAAAGTCGAGTTACGTTGAAACAAGTCCATATTTGCTTTTTTCAAGGAAAAATATCTAATCGATTTAAAAAAACAGACATGTTTTTCATGAAAAGAAATGTTTATTTAGTAACTTGTATTGCCTCCCAGTGCATTTATGACAGCTCTCATACGGTTTGGCATAGAATTAATCAATGTCGTTATGACATCTTGAGGAATGTCCTCCCATTCTTCCAAAATTACATTTTTGAGCTCCTGCATGGTTTGCGGGGCAGGATGATGAGCTCGAACACGCCTCTTCAGCTCATCCCATAGATGCTCTATAGGATTCATATCAGGACTTCGCGCTGGCCAACTCATAACAGTGATACCAATGTCATTTAAGTACTCCCTGACGATTCCCGCAGTATGGGCCCTTGCATTATCATGCATTAAAACGAAATCTTGGCCAATAAATCCAGCATATGGCATCACGTGGTTCTCTAAACATTGGCGAATGTATCTATTGCCATCTAGGGGTGGCAGTCGTGGTCCCGTCACTACCTCTAGCTTAGTTTTGCCTTCCATAGAGATTCCTCCCCAGACTGTCCATGATCCTCCACCATAACTCACTCTCTCGTCAATACAGCATTGCGCGAAACGCTCGTTCTTGTCTTGTCTTGTCTTCGGTACACCTTACTCCTTCCGTCATTACCGTATAGCATTATTTTGGACTCATCTGTGAAGAAAACCTGGCTCCATTGATGTCGAGTCCAATTTAGATGTTCGCGCGCAAACTCTAGATGGGCTATTCGGTGTGCTCGTGTTAATTTGGGTCCTTTGTCTGACTTATGAGGCTTTAAATCACGTTCATTGAGTCGCCTTCTAACGGTCCGAGCACTTACAGTCACTCCGTAAAAGTCCCTGAGCTGTTCTTGTATCTGAACAGAGTTAAGGCGTCGATTTCGTAAGCTAGTAGTGACAATGTATTGATCTTGTCTCGCCGTTGTCACTCGGTAACGAGGTCCTCCTGTTCACCGAACAAAGCCGCCAGTCTCCAGGTATCGGTTGTATACTCTTTGAACAGCGGAACGACTTATGTGAAGTTGTGAACTCACATCTCGCTGACTTAGCCCAGATTGAAGAAGTGCTATAGCTTGCGCGGCTACTTCAGGTGAAGTATCCATAATTTTATAGCCAAAAACGGTTCATATTATAAAAAAATTAACTAAACAAAATTTTGGTTAACAACAATTGCGAAAATTCAAACCAAATCCACATTAAATTGCTTCAAATGCAACTTTCAACAGTCATTATTTTTTTCAAATCAGTGACCAAGCTCGGCTTTTTCTTTTTAAATTCTAAAATTCAAATTTGGAATAATACATAATACAATTTTTTTGTTATATTGTATATTTGATTTACTATTTACTGTTAAGGCGAAATATACAATATAACAAAAAAGTTTTTATGCATTTTTAATGCTGGCATATTTCATCGTCTTTCCCGTATGTATTATTCCAAATTTGAATTTTAGAATTTAAAAAGAAAAAGCCGAGCTTGGTCACTGATTTGAAAAAAATAATGACTGTTGAAAGTTGCATTTGAAGCAATTTAATGTGGATTTGGTTTGAATTTTCGCAATTGTTGTTAACCAAAATTTTGTGTATTGGGCTTTTAGGCCCGGGAATGTAAGGTGGCTCGATTCAAGAGTCCGGGAGTGTATTTAGGATACTAAACGAGTACTTTCCTTTCGATACCGAGTAGGTATCGAAAAAAATTATTCGATACCAAAAGTACTCGTTATAGAAACAAAAGTATCGATTACTTACTTGTATTTACTTGTATCGAATCATCACTAAACATTCATTAACAGTGTTTACGTTCAGGGTTTAGGAATGACGATGAGGAGTATTACAAGGCTTTCATCTTGGACTATCAACATTTTGTGAATGGCTTGTGTATTCAATAATATTATTATAATTGAACTATTTTCATACATGTATTCAAATTTACCTATCTTTGGTTATTATGACTGCCTCGGTGGCGCAGTGGTAGTGTATGCGAGGTCCAGCCGCCGCGGCTGAGGTACGATTCCCGGGACGGAAAAAATATTTGTGTGATCCACAAATGTTTGTTTCGGAGTTTGGGTGTTTCCTATGTATAATATATATCTATTTAGAAATATATATTGTATGTTTATCAGTCGTCTAGATCCCATAACACAAGCTTATATTAGCTTACTTTGGGCTAGACGCCGTTGTATAACAAAAAAAACAAAAGTGTCTTTAAATATATTTTTTAAATATCAATTCTTATTGATATTAACCAAAGATAGAGAGAGATATTAATTCAAGCTATACAAGTAAATTTTGCACCCAAGATAATATCAATTCCGGAGCTAAGTAAGCACTTATATTAGATAATAATTATCCTAATCATCGTTACGTGTGTTGTTGTCAGCATGACATGTGCCAAATAACAATGATGTTCAATTTTTCTAAAGATAAACGTCCATATTAATATCAAAATGATATCAGTATTTGCTACAAACTGATATCATTTTGATATTGATATGGATGATCTTGTCAAAATTTAAATATCATTGTTTGGTATTAGGTTTTTTACAAAGATAATAATAGCACTACTACTGAAGAGCCTTGCATAATATTATATATACCTCCATATCTTTTATGAAATTTTGTGAAACATTTTATACATTTTTTGAAATTTGCTACAGTTGTGAAATACATAACTGTAGCAAATTTTATAAAAATGTATGAAATATTTTTAGTAAAAAGACAAACCTTAGCGACCCTGTAAACTTATATCCTTTGCCTACTATTTATATCGAAGAGCAAGTGGTGCCCCGGCCACTAACAGAAAAACCTGGCAAAGAGATAGGAAACCTGAAACAAAATTCTATACTAACCCGTCTAACCAGAGTGGCACAGTATGGTCCATCCCGTTCCAAAAATTTGCATTTGTCTGTTAAGGCGAAAATTGAGGGAAGCCTATGGTCAGCTCTGTATGGACTGTCATACGCTGGTTGGTTGGATTAATACCAAGTCGAAAGTTGAATTGTCTTTGGGTACCACGCACCTACCTATAAATGAAAAAATGTTACCTCTAGGCAAAATGTAACCTCGCCCACCTTCTATACGTGGGCGAGGCCGTGGGCGTCAACTAGTGTATAATATATGTTACGTACCTACTGATATATTTAGAAAAGTATACATAATTAAGTTTATCAGTTGTCCATAGAGCACAACACAAGTTTAAACACAGAATTAAGGTAATATTAGGGAAATATTACCTTAATTTTATAGTGTTCTGTGCTTTAGGATTGCCGGCAATCATTTCTCATGCGCCGTGTCAAATGTCAAGAGTTGAGTATTGTTGAACTTGTCAAATATTTCTTCTTTTCCTTCTAGAATGGCACAGTAGATATTAAAGTTTTGGATCTCCAAACTATGCAAGCTTCGAGCCCAGTAGTGGACTTTCTATATTTTATGTTCACGGGGTCGGACGAGCAGTTTCGAGCGCAGTATTACGATAAGCTTGTAGATTTCTACTACTCTGAACTAGCAGCTGCCATGAAGAGACTTCATTTGGATCCTGAGAAAATGTACTCCAGAATAGACTTCGATTACGAGTTAAAAAAGGTAATGTGGAAAGGAAATGCTTATAATCAAATTGTATTGTTTGTCTTTTTTTGTTGGGACTAATCCCACCCGTATTCCCATTATTGTGACTCATGTAAACCAGGATCTACAGCAATGACCAAGACCAGAAAAGTCACACCGGGGTTCGATCTCGGTGAAGTCCCAGGAGAAGTTAGAATGTCTTGGAACCTGCAACTAATTTTATCAGAAGATAATTTGAGGGAATTGGAAAAAGAGTTAGTAACGCAAAGAAAAAGTGAGCATACTAATTGTTTTTCAAAAATGTTTCTAATCGTTCCTGACTCATCATCAAAAATAAATTGTAAACTTGGCAGGTACCTTTTTTATGTTATATCATATAATTTTCTTGCAGAAATTGCCATTCGGCCTATCAATCGCTGTGTTCACTTTACCTATTGTCACAGTCGCTACAGAAGATGCGCCCAAGGTGAATGAGGATATGGACCTATCAGCCTTCTCTGGTGGGAAGACCAGCGACCTATACACCGAGCGATTGAACGGAATCGTGAATGACTATGTTAAATGGGGTATACTTAAGTAACAACTATTGAAGTGCCTTGTTCAGTACCTTGCTTGCTTGCCTGGCATGTACTAACAAACTCCTATCTTGTCCTTATGTAAAATAAAGAATTATTAAGTCAACGTATCTTTAATTAGTAGCCTCTGAGAGAGCAGTACGATCCCTCAAATATCACCACTTCCAATATTATAAAAGCGAAATAGTAATGTAAGTGAGAGCATGGGACAAAAATATAATTGGTGAAATATGGGCGTGGAGTATGACTGGAATAATGCATAATATAAAATATCCATCACGCCTTATCCCCGAAGGGGTGGCAGAGGCATATTATATGCCCACTTTTCACCGTGTGGATTCCTGTCCCACGTAATAGGTGGTGAGCCCATTGCCGTGTTGAAATAGACAGACGCAGGTTGTGGCTACCTGCTGTTGAAATTTTTAAGCCGCCTATAAGGCCTTCAACCAGGCTTAACGACCGCCATTTTACTGGCAACCGGGACCAACGGCTTAACGTGCCTTCCGAAGCACGGAAACGCTCGCAAATGTAAATGCCTCAAAGTGGTCACCCATCCGACGACCAGCCATAGTTAAAGTTGCGTACCTCAGTGATCGTTTACCGAACACTGAGACCGCGGGGCCACGAGCAGCACGAGGTATGATATGGTATGTTACAATACCAATCTAAGCGGCCTTAAAAAGCAAGGATTGGATGATACTGGGAAGAAACTAATCGTCATGTTAGTAAGTAGTTAAAAGGATGTGTTTTTTAATTAAATTACACCAAATCAGTAACATTTTTCACTTTACATTCCTTTCTGTAACGATGATTTACTTGTGAGGCCGACTGTACTAGTTTCTTTTTCCAACCAAGGACACTATACTACGGTTTACGATATATTTGAATAGTTTTTTTTACCTGACTTTACTTCTATCGATAACATGAATTAGATTATTTATATGTTGTGTTTAAGGAGCATAATCTTATCTAAATTATAATATTGTGAAGATATTATATCAGATTGAACTAATACAAACAATTAAATTTGAGTATTAGCACGCCCAATTTTACTAATTAAATACGTAAATGAAACAGCTTTATCTTTTAAATCTTTATAATTCATTTAAGTATCTAAAAAACGAAATTAAAACAAAATGTCGAAAGATGAAGAAATTCTTCACCAAGCTTTAGTAGAAGTGGCTGAAAAACACAATTTTGTCAACTACGAAATAAAATTCGACCCGATATCAAGCGGTGGTGCCAATTATACTTCAAATTTAAATAACGTCACGATAAAGGAAGGTAATAACAACCATTACATTTTTGCGAAAGTTGCATCAATGCCAGAAACGATGCGAGCTGATGTTCAAAAATTGTATGATACAGAGATCTTTGTGTATACTGAGCTACTTAATATTTACCAAGGGTTTGAAGCAAGCCATCAAGTCCCACAGGAACACAGATTAAAATTACCCCAATTTTACGGCTGTAACTCTGCATTATATGAAGAAACTCTTCTTCTGGAAGACCTTGTCGCAAAAGGCTATCAACCTTACGATAGATTCAAGTCAATCACCTGGGAATATGCAATATCTGCTGTAAAAGAACTAGTACAATTACACGCATTGTCTTTTGCGTACAGCGAATATAACAAGGAAGGCTTTAAAAAGTTAATAATGAGCATATTTACGAGTACAATATGACAAGTGGACCAGTGTCTCAGTATTTTCAGTTTGCGAGAGATAAAGCTATCGAGATGGTTCAGGAGAAGAACAGAGATTAATGGAAAGACTATTTTGACATTTTTGGAGCAGAAAAGTACATGGATATTTATAAGCCAATCCTAAGACCAGTGTTGGTGCATGGAGATTTTAGACCTAGTAATTTGATGCATAAAGTTCGAGATTTAAGTTCATTTAACGCTGAAACAACGCTGCCAGTATCTTCGGAACCTTGCCTAAAGGGACCTCTTTTAATAATATATTTTAGTTATGTATCATATTTTTAAGGTTATATTTAATGTTAATATTAAGTTAATTTAAGTTGATATTTATTAATATTGTATAATATAATTTAGAGGATAATGCTGTGAAGAACAATAAGAAGTTCCAAAACTGACCATAAGTTTCATCTCAAAGACTATGGCTGAGGCGCGACACCTTGTGTGAGTTGATTTTTTTGTCTATTTAATGAATACATTTTATAGTGTAGTTCATTCTCAGTTAATTTTATCTTGGTTTATCTTTGTGGGTTCAAGCCACCGGTACCCAGAGATTTTTTTGTCAGATAGAGCCGACTGTAGACAATTAGTTGGCTGCCGGTTATTTTTTTTAATTTTTATCAGTTTTCCGGATTTGCTACTGATAACCTACAAAGAAAGCACGAGCGCCGTATTCGAGTCCAATGCGACGGTCAGGCCTCAGACTGCCTGCAGATAAATTTTAGGCGTGCCGCAGGGGTCCGTTTTGTCGCCCACTCTCTTTCTTATGTATATCAATGATATGTTGTCCCTGGGCACCATACATTGCTATGCAGATCATAGTACGTTGCATGGGAGATAAGTAAGTCACCCGACGGCAAAGCGGACGGATGTTGAGGCTAAGAGGGGACAAGTTGTGGCGGAACTCGATCGGAGTCTGGACCGCATCTCTCGGTGGGGTTCCGATAATCTGGTCGAATTCAATGCCAGGAAAACGCAGGCGTGTGTGCATTCACTGCTAAATTATCCCCTTTCCTTCCCCTTCCAACTCTTCAGAACACAACACTACTACTGCAGAATTACCTAAGCATTCTGGGGTTAGACGTTCGTCGAGAGCTTAACAATAATAATTACAGCGAGGGGTGCATCAGCTTGACCTCTTGCAAGCTCGGAGTCCTTAACACGGTGAGGCGGTTTTTCATGCCGGAACAGAGATGCTTATTATATAAGTGTCAGATTCGTCCGTGCGCGGAATACTGCTCACATCTTTGGGATGGCTCCGCCAAGTACCTACTTGAAGCTCTCGACACGTTGCAGCGACGTTCGAGATGCGCAGAACGGTCGCCAGCTTAGCTGCATTTTAAAGAAAGAGAAAAAAAGAAATTATATTTATTCTTGGCAACAAAAGTACATACACATTTACTATAAGTGCAATATAGTGTGACAAAATTTCCATGCAAATGAAAAGAAAAAAAAATACCGCATCTACCACGGTGAGTGTTCTGAAGAACTCTTCCAATTGGTCCCACCCTCCCACTTTCGTTCCCGAACAGCACGGGCGGGGCAGAGATATCATCCTTACACTGTGGACACCATCGTGCCTAGAACCGAAAGATTCCGTAGATCTTTCATATGTCGCACCATAAAAACATGGAACTCTCTGCCAGTGCACGTGTTTCCCTCCTCCTACAATCGTAGGTCCTTAAAGAGAAGCGTGAAAAGGCGTATTTCTGAGCCGTCTAGGTGAGGGTCGCTATCGGAGCCCTGCGCGGGTTGAGATAGCGGCCCCAATCATGCGTCATCGTCTTTGCTTACCAGCAGGCGGGCGACGCCATTTTGACTTGCCAAGTAAAAAAAAAAACCTAATCTGTCTCATCCTCGCAGAGCATTATAATTTGTTTCTGAAATCATTTATTCTACCATTAAATCTTTTTTATTTTAGGGTGATATAGCTGAAATAAAAGTCGTAGGTCTTCAGACATTGCACGGTGCCTGTCCAGTGGTGGATTTACTTTACTTCATCTTTCTCGGATCTGACGAGCAGTTCCGAGCGCAGTACTACGATAAACTCATTGATTTCTACTACACAGAGCTAGAAGCTGCCATGAAGAGGCTTCATCTGGATCCTACTGTGTACTCGAGGGAAAACTTCGATTATGAATTGAAAGAGGTGACGTATAAATATCGTTATGTATGAACTATAAGACGCAATATTTCTGTTATTTTCTTGACTGAACAATTTCACACCACTTCAATCACGAGATTATTATAAATACACGAGAGAACAGAAAAGCAACAACATAACTGAACATTGATTCGATCCACTTTATACTTTGAAAATACTTTAAGCCTCGAGCGGGACCAAACCCCAAAACTGAAACGCGAAATCTTCCTTGCCAGGAGCTGCTTAACTAACTAAACAACCAAGAAACTGACGAATTTTTCCACCTCATGTTAAGGCAATATAGGCTGGAAGTTTAAAATTTAAGATATTGCCTATATTAGTATATTAGGCTTATCTTTATTATTATATTAGGCCGAGACTTACATATGAAGACCACGTGAGCAGATTGCTCAAAAACGGAAAGGTCAAAAGCACTCGGATACCCAGACGTGCGTGTATGAAGCGATTGATGAATCTCGACGAAGCGAAAGAAGTATGCATGGATCGCGAAGCCTGGCGATCTGTCCTCTTTGACTACCCCGTCAGGGATACAGCGTGAAGATAGTTAGTTTTTTTTTTTAGTCTATATTAGTATTGCTTTTTAAAATTATTTATACGTATTATTATGCTTCGGAAGGCACGTTAAGCTGTTGGTTCCGGTTACCAGTAAAATGGCATTCATGAGCAAGCCTGGTTGAAGGCCTTTTGGGCGGCTTGAAAAAATTCAACAGCAGGTCGCCACAGCCTGCGCCTGACCATTTCAACACGGTTTTAGGCTCAGCACTTGTTACGTGGGACATAAATGCATACGGTGAAATGTGGGCGTATAGTACGCCTCTGTCTATCCCGTCGGGGATAAAGGCGTGACAAAATGTAATATTCTATTTTTTTAAATCAGAAAGTAAGTAGAATCAGTTCGATTTCTGATCCTATTAATAATAGCTGTTCAATTTAATTTTACTTAAGAAGTCTCTCAGTCTCTCAGTCGCTATGTTCGCGCTGCCTGCCGTGACAGTAGCTTCAGAAGACGCTTTTGTGATGACCGAGGATTTGGATGCGAATGCTTTCTCCGCAGGCAAGACAACCGGCCTATACAGTGAACGGTTAAATGGCATCGTGAACGACTGTGTTAAGTGGGGCGTACTAAACCTAAAGAAGAACCCAAGCTTCTTCCCTCTTGAAACGTTGCAAACTTCTGAGAGAATTAAATAAAAATAAATGCTGAACCATATTTTTATAGTAACTAATTCTTTCTGATCATAACCTACGAGCAAGGTATGGGCAATTATGTCACTATCATACCTGCTATAGCTTAAATGTCAGTCAGCTCATCGATGCTGTTTCACACTTTATTTAAATAACCCTGAATAATAAATCAGTAGTGAAGAGTCGCCTCTGCTGGAAGTGGTCACGTTTTGTGAAGATCACAAGCTGTAGCCAAAGGAGGTCAGGAAGGCCAAAACTAATGAGGGAGGGTCACATATATATTTTTATACTGACCGCCAGGGCAACTGAAGACTATTTGTTAGATTGTATCGATAAGAGAGGTCCGATAAGAGATTTCTGTTGTGAACGCTTACATTGTGGACTACATTCACTGCCTGGGTTTTCGCAAACGGTTACAGTATAGAGTTCTTCAAAAGGGGTCTAACACAGTTTTACAGGGTCGACAGCGCGAGTGCTGTACCTCTGGTGTTCCAAACGTCTACAGCGTACGGTGACCACTTTCTATCAGTCCGTATATATGCTTGCCTGCTACCTCAGTTTAAAAAAACATTGAGAAAGGGAGGGATAATAGCAAGGAAGCGTACGCCGGGTACTGAAGCCCGTACTTTCAATTCATTTAATCGGGATATTCTAATAAGTAGAGTAGGTATAACATGCAGCGTCGCGGCGTCATAAAAATGCTCAGTGCAGAGGAGATGATCAGTTTTTTAATAGCTATACAAAGGGACTAGTGTATTTATGTATGTCATGAACACATATATTTCAGTTAGAATAATACCTTCGTCAGTGTTGTTCATAATTACTAACTAAAAGGTTTTATTCACGTGTAAATATCGTAATAGCCGCAACTAGTTTCGGACACGGCAGTACCAGCGCAGCTTCCGACGTGGTTTGACGCTCCTATTGAAAAAGAACCTCCGTTAGGTCCGAAATTTACACGTCAATAAAACTGTTTAGATATTAATAACATAATTGAGTTAGATATTTTGAGCTCAAAACAACTTTGTAAGTATTTCGTATAACAAATATTTCAATTTCAGAACCCCACTTTTAATTAATTATGTTGAACACTCATGAGATATGATACAAATTCTAGAGTAAAATAAAATGAATAAAACTTGCCATGGCAAGCTCGATGGCAAGTTTTAGATTTTAGAGAATTTTCCAAGGTATAAAATCTCGGGTTAGTCTTGCTAACCAAAGATTTTATACCTCGGAAAATTGCTGCCTTATCATTTAGTATATTTTTAATATATTTTTATTAAATCGCTTGCTATACGAGTACAAGCATGTTCGGGTGGAATTGATTTTCAAATTGCCCGAGAGGTTAGTCACTTGAAATTTGGACTTTAGCTCAGAAGTGGATGACAGTGCACGAAAATATCAATAAAAAAGTATTTTATAGTCTTATACAGGATCATTTGTAAAATACTATCAACCTACTAAGAGTATATAAAGCTAAAGTCATACCGAACAAGCGAATATTAACATAAATAGAACCGTCGAACTACGTCAAAAATGTTCCTATGTTCACTCTTTTACTATCTTTTTCTTGAATTTATCGAAAGTTAGTTAACTATATTCTTCGATATCTTTCAAGAGTATGTTGTAGGAACACTTTATAATTTATCTATTGCGTACCAACCAGGTGGTTAGTTATATTAATTTGCAGTGATGTTCACTTTGGAAAGGTGTATTATATCATTAATGCGTTTATTATGATTTAGTTTTGTATAGCTTATGTGTATGTGTGCTAGTGTGTCTATTGGTTTACATCTATTGGTATGTATGTACTTATGTAGTGTAAAAGTACCATAAAAAGCACTCGGATACCTAGACGTATTTATATTATAGTTTATCCTTATTTTATTTTACTAAGTAGTACTTTTAGTCAGTTGCAACAACTAACTTGATAAATTAGGTAATTTAAATCATTATAATTTCTGGCGGGCGATTAGAAAAGAGTGGTGATGAGTTCTATTGCCTTGCAATTTTGGCGTAAGCTGTGGAAGCAATAATCTTGACTAACATAAGTGTTACTTTGTGACCAAAATATATTTTGATTTTATTAAAGTGTAAAATCATTGCCGACTTCATATATATAACGGTCCAAGTGCGGTTGCATACTATATTATATTCTTAGGTCATCAGGCTAACTTTTTTGTTCTTAATCAATATTATTGTTCTCTTGAAATGATCCAGGTCCTGTAGACCTGTGATTCCAATTAATTTTATCACCTGACTTCACTTTTATCGATAACGTAAAAAGTAAAGGAAAGTTAGATTATTTTATTTCTTGCGTTTATACAATCTTATCTTAATTATGATATTTTAAAGATATATTGAATATAATTTGAGCAATATCACGTTCAATCTTACTTAATAAATACGCAAATCAAATAGCAACAAATACATTTTAAAAAATTATTTAAATTATAGTGATATAACAAAATGTCGAAAGAAGAAGAAATTCTTAAACAAACTGTAAAAGAAGTTGCTGCAAAACACAATTTTGTTAACAATGAAATAAAAATTGAGCCGATATCAAGCGGTGGTGCCAATTATACCTCAAATTTATATAATGTCACGATAAAGGAAGGTAATAACAACCATTACATTTTTGCGAAAGTTGCACCAATGCCAGAAACGATGCGAGCTGATGCTCAAAAATTGTATGATACAGAGATCTTTGTGTATAGTGAGCTACTTAATATTTACCAAGGGTTTGAAGCAAGCCATCAAGTCCCACAGGAACACAGATTAAAATTACCCCAATTTTACGGCTGTAACTCTGCATTATATGAAGAAACTCTTCTTCTGGAAGACCTTGTCGCAAAAGGCTATCAACCTTACGATAGATTCAAGTCAATCACCTGGGAATATGCACTATCTGCTGTAAAAGAACTAGTAAAATTACACGCTTTGTCTTTTGCGTACGGCGAATATAACAAGGTAGGGTTTGAAAAAGTTAGTGGTGAGCTTAAATACGAGTACAATATGACAAATGGACCAGTGTTTATGTATTATCAGTTTGCGAGAGATAAAGCTCTCCAGACAGTTCAAGAGAAGAACAGAGATTTGTTAAAAGACTACTTCGAGGCTTTTCCAGCAGAAAATTACACGGACATTTATCAGCCAATTCTAAAACCAGTGCTGATTCATGGAGATTTTAGGCCTAGTAATCTAATGCACAAGATTCGAGATGTAAGTACAGTCTTACTTAAATTTATCTTGGGTTTTCTGTGTGGTAGTGTCTGTACCCAAAAATTAAAATTTCGTATCCATTCACTGGGTTGCAGGCAAGTCAGTTTGCAACAGAATATTAACACTAGCAGTATAGTTACTTCTTGAAATTACGGAAGGTTAATCAACTGGACAGACTTGGAAGTGCCGACGCTCCTATAGTACATAAGCGTTGTACTGCGTTATTGCACTGCTATGTTACTATAAAATAAATAAATATTAAATGCGAGATTAGGGTAAACCAGGAACGTCTGGAGCAAGTGAATGAAATTGTGTATTTAGGGAGTATGTTTAGCGCAGATGGAAGATGTGATTCGGATGTAGAACGGCGAGTAGCTGCCGGAAACAGAGTTAACGGTGCTTTGTCCCAATTAGTAAAGCGACAAAGCATCGTAAAAGAAGCACGACTGGCGATTCATAACGCAGTGCTAGTGCCAACTTTGCTTTACGGTAGCGAAACCTGGGTATGTCAGCAGATGCATGAAAGTAAATTGAATGCTGTGGAGATGCGATCACTTCGAAAATTGTGCGGCGTTACCTTGGCTGACCGAATACGTAACGAAGTGATACGCAATATGGCAGGTTTGAATGAAAGTGTCAGCGTCAAGCTGGAAAAGGGCGTGCTCCGTTGGTTTGGCCACGTCCAACAAATGAGTGAGGAACGATTGACGAAGAATATATATTGTGCGAAAGCAGAGGGTAGAAGAGATCAGGGTAGGCCGAGACTTACATATAAAGACCACGTGAGCAGATTGCTCAAAAACGAAAAGGTCAAAAGTACTCGGATACCAAGACGTGCGTGTATGAAACGATTGATGAATCTCGAAGAAGCGAAAGAAGTATGCTTGGATCGCGAAGCCTGGCGATCTGTCCTCTCTGAATACCCCGTCAGGGATACAGCGTGAAGATAGTTAAGTTTTTTTTTTTATGTTACTATAGTCACCGATAAACCAGACTTCTTTTTAAAATAAAAACTAGTTACGTTGCGGTTGGTTCTTAGTGACCACCATTTTTGTTCCAAAAATGATCAATCGATTTTTTTTAAATACAGTAATTGTGCTAAGGAAGTTTAAGGTGTAATTTTTTAAAAAATATGAACGTTTCTGACGTTTGGCTGTATCTAGTGGCGTATTACCTCTCATATCTTTACAACTTTTTATGTGTTCTTTTAGGATGGCACTGTAGAAATCAAAATCGTGGACCTTCAGACAATGCATGGCAACAGTCCAGTGGTGGATTTATTAGTGTTAATATTTGTTGGATCTGACGAGCAGTTCCGAGCGCAGTACTACGAAAAACTCATTGATTTCTACTACAAAGAGTTAGAAACTGCCATGAAGAGGCTTCATCTGGATACTAAAAAAGTATACTCCAGGGGAGACTTCGATTATGAATTGAAAGAGGTATGTATAAATAATTATGTATGAATTGATCGTTATGCATGAACAAAGTGGCATATACATGTGTCATTTTATGCCTTATACCCTAAGGGTGGAATGCATATCATATGCCCACTTTTTACCATGTGTATTCCTGTGTAACGTAATAAGTGGTAAGCCCATTGCCGTGTTGAAATAGACAGAAGCAGGTTGTGGCTACCTGCTGCTGAAATTTTTCAAACCGTCCATAAGGCCTTCAATCAGGCTTAACGACTGCCATTTTACTGACAACCGGGACCAACATCTTAACGTGCCTTCCGAAGCACGGAAACGCTCGCAAATGTAAATGCCAGAAAGTGGTCACCCATCTGTGACCAGCCAAAGTTTAACGCAGTGATCGTCTACAGAACACTGAGTCCGCGGGACCTATTAGTAATACCTGTTGAAATTAATATTGTTTCAGAAATTGCCGTATGGTCTCTCAGTCGCAGTGTTCACGCTGCCGGCCGTGACAGGGGCTCCAGAAGACGACGCTGACAAGAAAACAGACCTTTACAGTGAACGAATAAATGGCATCGTAAATGACTGTATTAAGTGGGGCGTACTTAAACCTAAAGAAGAAACTAAAACGCCTCCACTTAAATAAATTTTAACGTTGAAAAGAAAATAAAATTTCAACCAATTTTTTTAGAGCTCATTGATGTGACTCATTCAACCGGGGGGCCGAGTCTACTATTGACAAGCCGTGGAATAGAACCAGAATCGCTGTTTTTAGCTGTCAAAATGTTAGTAGACTATCAAAAATGTCACGGACTAGCGGCCACTGGCGCGGTACGTGTTAGTAGACTTCTATCGGCCGACCGATAGAAGGCTATTGGAGTGCGATTGTAATAGTAGATTACGAAAAACTGTCAAAATTGTACCAGTGGCTTTCTATTGAGCGATGATTTCGGATCTTTTTCGACACGATTGAAATAGGAGGTTCGGCCCCCTGATCTTAACCTGCAAGCAAACTCTGGGCAATCTATCCACTGTAATACGCGCCAAAGGTTAAAGGTTCTTCTCTCATTTTAGTGCATTCCCAATTGCTTCCAAGCCCTTCCTGAATTTGGAGCCTGGGGTACTTTTATTTGGCTTCTAGGAGCAACTATTGCTTGGATTTGGTTTCTCAGTATTGTTACGAGCGATGGCCGTATATCCTTTCAACCCCGTAACAGCGCCTATGTCGTTAACTTGTCCGTTAATCAGAAGGTGCACCGTGAGCAGATGAGGTTCGTAGTGGAAGAAGGTCATTAACGACTTGTGTCCTATTGCCAGATTGTCGAACTGAAGTAGATTAAAGCTTTTTTGTCGATTAAATATGGTAAAGAATTTCAACTTGTTTCGATACGGTTCGGGTAGTTCAGGGTCTAGAACATTGCCCTGGTTAGGCAAAGGTTACAAGTTCAATCTCCGTCTCGAATCAAGTTGTCTTTTTTCACTTTATTAAAAAATTACGAGAAATTGAGCACAATAATTGCTTTAAAAAAATCCACAGATTTAATTTTGTCCAAATTAACCCTAATAAGACTCCCACTAAAAACTCCATTAACTATGGCGCACAAAGCCCAGGGCCTCCTTTCCATCTCTAATACCATAGTGGGATCTTGGCTGATGTGATCTCTTAAGTGAGGTCCAGTACCAAAGTCATTGAAGCGCTCGTGGCCCCGCGGTCTCAGTGTTCGGTAAACGATCACTGAGGTACGCAACTTTCACTATGGCTGGTCGTCGGATGGGTGACCACTTTGTGGCATTTACATATGCGAGCGTTTCCGTGCTTCGGAAGGCACGTTAAGCCGTTGGTCCCGGTTGCCAGTAAAATGGCGGTCGTTAAGCCTGGTTGAAGGCCTTGTAGGCGGCTTAAAAAATTTCAACAGCAGGTAGCCACAACCTGCGTCTGTCTATTTCAACACGGCAATGGGCTCACCACCTATTACGTGGGACAGGAATCCACACGGTGAAAAGTGGGCATATAATATGCCTCTGCCACCCCTTCGGGGATAAGGCGTGATTGATATTTATTTATTTATTTAAGTTTAAGATGGCTTTCAAAACGGTCGAAGTGCTATGTAAGCTATGAATTATCACCGATCCTCTACTTGCAGGCGGTGTAACATCGCAACAGGAGACATTTCGGGTCATTATACGTATTCTACTTCAATAATAGTTGTGCTCTGAGAAATTGTTTGATATGATGCCCATGGTTACTTTCTATCATCGCAGCGCTCGCCATATAATATTCATCCTCACACGTTGCATCCGGGGAGGACTTGTACAGGGTAAGGTACAATAGGGCCTTTCTTCCGCGTACTATTGGATCGTTATATAAGCTTCCTGAAACGCATTCCCGAACATTTACAGTCGGTATAGGATTGTTCAAAAGGATTTTAGAAGTAAACAGAAGGGATTCTGATACTGTCTAAGTCAAATCAACAGAAGAAATGATTAATATGTTTAAATTGATAAAATTGCGATATAAGTATTTAAGAACTTTAAAATTTATATAGTTTGGAACATAAATTACTTAAAATTTTGTAGATTGGACTCGAATGTAAAGTACGAGTATATTTTTTTCTTAAATAATAATCATTTTTACTAGTCAATTGTAATTTATTTGACCACGGTACAAAGTTACCTTGACGAATCACTCGCGATCGTCCCCCACCGCGCGTCCGTCGCAACCTACTGTTATGTAAATCAACAGCGTGCTAGCTATCTTGCTCTCACTTGAGTGTTTAACATATATTATATCTGTCGCATAACCACATAAGCATCCTGCGGGTAAGTGAGCAAAGTCACATATCATTTCGTTAGTTGTCCTCTCGCTACGGTTCAAGTGACATAGCGCGCGCGCTGCCTACAAACCTATTGTGTATTTAACTAATTAACTAGTAATTTGCCTGAGAACTTTTTCTTTTTTTCTTCATGTGAGGACCCGTATCTCATATATATTTTATTGTTCTCTGATATCTTCATGGTTCATGAAATTTATTACAAACTAACTTAGTACTAAAGTCAATATTACGATAAATATTTGCTTGGTGTGGTGGCTTGGTGATTATATAACTTTGAAAGAATTATATGCCAAGAATTATCATGACTCAACAAGAGTATTAGTTAGATTCGATATCTTACTAATTCGTCAATGTATTTGTTTGATAAATACACTAAAATACCGGTTTTATCTTTTAGTGATATAGGAAACGACATGATTTGGCTATCTACGTTAGTGTTATCTCGAGTAGTATATCTGACAACTGAGCTCGACACTTCAACAATCTAATACATTTATAAATTTTAAGCAGACTCATGCCAACTTAGAGTGTTCTAGTTGATACACAAACATGCCTCAACCAGAAGAAATTATACACAATCTCATACCCAAAATTGCTAGAGAACAGAATTTCGTCAACTATGAGACAAAAGTTGAAGCAATTACAAGTGGTGGTGCAAATTATGCCACAACACTTTACACGATAACTATCACTGAGGGAAACAATGTAGACCACATGTTTGCTAAAGTTGCTGCAATGGGAGAGCTAATGAGGAAACAAGCTTCAAAGATTTATGAAACGGAAATATTTGTTTACACAAAACTCTTTAGAGTTTACCAAAGATTGCAAGAAGAACATCAGGTCACTTGCGAAGATCAATTAGCCGTTCCTAAATTCTACGGATGCAATTCGACATTTCTCGAAGAGACAATAGTTTTGGAAAATCTCTTTATGGATGGATATCAGGCTTATGACAGATTTATGTCTGTTGACTGGGAGTATTCTAAATCAGCATTGAGCCAGTTAGCCAAAATGCATGCACTATCATTTGCGTACAACGAATATCATCCTGAAGAATTCAATGTAGTATTAGAAGATCGTAGAATTAAAAGGAGTGTTTATGATAACTTGTCAGGCTACTTTAAAGCATGCTTGAAACAGGCCATTGATGTAGCTAAGACGGAATCGAAAGAGAAATTAGAAAAATATTTCGCAAATTTCGAAACGGGGGAATTTGTTGAATATCATAAGCACACACGAAGGCCGGTGTTGGGGCATGGGGACTTTAGACCCAGCAATTTGTTGCACAGTACAAGGAAGGTAAACTTTTTGTATTGATATTATAAGTGCCCACAACAAATCTACACCAATTTTTTTATGTGTGGAAATCCTCAAATTCTCCTGCTACTTCTACCGACTAAAACCACACGGTGCCCTTCCATCTGCCAATGACCAGGAGTCCCAGGTGAACCGTCGGAAGGAAATTGAGAATATAACGGGAACTTTGAGCGATTTCGTTAATGATTTTCCGTCTTCAATGTTATTTGCTGCATTTTAAAAAAAGTCACTGGCTTATTTTTTTAAATAATTCCTTCGCTAAGGAGGGAATTCTAAGTATATTACGGGGGCAAACCGGGGAACATGCTAATGATGTCATAAATTTACTATCCAAGGCGGTGCAAAGCTATAGATAATATTAAAATTAACTCAAATAAATTTAATAAACTTTGCTTGTTTCCAGGACGGTTCAGTCGAAATCAAGGTAGTAGACTTTCAAACCCTAATGGGTTCTAGTCCAGTGATAGACTTACTGTACTTCATCTTCACTGGATCTGACGAGCAGTTCCGCGTGCAGTACTACGAGAAACTACTGGATCATTACTACACTGAGCTGGAATTGGCTATGAAGAGGCTTAGTCTGGATCCTGAGAAGACGTACTCCAGGACAGACTTTGATAGTGAACTGAAAGAGGTAAAAAATAACTTAATTCACTACTAATATAATCTGACACTCGTTGCTCCGCTTGTTCTACGCTAAACTCAATGTTTATTTTCATTCCAACCAATTCGATAAGTGTTCGTTCTGCTAACTTCACGCCGCGCTATTTTCTTAGCGAGCGTATCTCCACAGCATTCAATTTACTTTCATGCATCTTCTAACATATCCACGTTTCACTACAGAAAAGCAACTTTCTCCTTTTTCATATAAATCGGTTGAATATGTATGCACTTAAAAATGATTTTATTCTTTTCAGAAGCTATCATTCGGTCTGGCTATTGCGGTGATTGCTTTGCCAGTTGTAACAGTGGCTACTGAGAATGCCCCCCAGGTGAAAGACGCTACGGGACTATCTGACATGTCCGTCAGGAAGACCAGCGACCTCTATGCCGACCGAATGAATGGCGTTGTTAATGATTATGTCAAATGGGGCATACTAAAATAATAATTTAAATTAAACAATCTATACTCATTTATAAAACTTAAAAAAACACTAGTTTTTTGGTTTGTTTGAACGCGCTAATCCCAGGAACTAACTGGTTCGAATTGAAAAATTTCGTTTTGTGCCACAAAAATAACAACCTGCCTTTGTCCATTTCAACATGGTAATAGGCTTACGTGGGACCACAATATAACTGGTGAATTGTGGGCAATGAATTATACCTCTGCCTACCTCTTCGGGGAATAAGGCTTGACGTAAGGAAATAGGTTCGCAATTCAGTTTTCTTAAACATGTAAATAAATGTTAAATAAACATAATTTGTTTTATTTTGTTGCCCATGGATTGATTCTTTAGGGTTCTGTAGTAGACACGCAAATCTTTTAGTTTTATAATGTTCGTCAGTCTACTGTCCACAGCGTAGCTAAAATAGCCTTAGTTCCAGGGCGCTGTAATTTGTAAAGAAGGCGCAAAGTCTGTTTAGAACCCTGGAACATTTTTCCGAGGAGATTCCGGAGTGTTTGCTCCATAGTCTGGCCCTTAGCAGATAGGTAGGGAACAATGGTTTTAGTCGGTGGATTCCCACACATTAAACAAAGTGTAATTCCATAAACATATAGTATATTCTAACAGTTATTTCTGGGCATGTGGTGAGACTAGGGGGGAAGTCTAAGTAAGCTTTTTTTTTTTTTTTTGTTCTAGTTAGTCTCCTTACTAGAACATGTTACACGAAATTACAAGGAACAGTATGACAAATTAGTAGACGTTTTAAGTTTTCTCTCTCAAAGTAAGAAGTTTTAAAGTAAAATATAGAAAGAAAAAAGAAATAATGATTTATTGCAAACACATTAAGTAACTTCTCTTTGCAATTTAATACACGTTTCGCCGAATCTGAATAAATTTATCTTTTTATTGACATCAAATATCATACAAATACCATATACAGAATCCTACATTGCGCATGGCCCAACACGCACTTAGCTTTTATACTCTTTCTATTTATAGCCTATCTACTTTTAACTAAATCTCAAAATCGATGACGTCAGTAACCAATCAAAACACCCACTGCATCACACCAGATGGGTAGGTATAGGAGTTTGATCCGAATATTCCTTCTTTTGCCATTATCTTGTCCGTTAGTCAGCAGGTGCACCACTCGCAGGTGGGCTTGGGCGCACATCAGCAATTGGACATGCATTATTTCGAGTAAAATTGTATTGAAATATTCGCATACTATGTTAATGTTGGTCGCGGTTATAACATGTCTACCTCCCAACCCGTTAGGACGCCATAATCTTGATCAGTTGATTCACCAAGTCCTGGCCCTAAACATGGGCCCCATAATACTAAAAAAATTGTCTCTAGCTCAATATAATGCTAACTCGTCATATGCCAAGACTGCATTTAAGCAGTCTCGAGGCGAGTTGCTCCGTTCTGAGCATGCCGATGGTTACTACATGGAGGTTGGACTTGATTTCCAAACTTCCAGTCACTCGTAAACGAGAACTTAACATGGCAGTTAGTTGCATTTGATAGTTGCGATTTGTTGTAACTTGATATAAAAACTTTCATATCGCGATGCAGGGTCAATTCACCTGTAATATGATTCAGAATGATTTGAACAAATGGCGTTGGTTAAGGTGTTCTTCATCTCATGATAACAATTTATCCTCAAATGCTATATATGGCTGATTAAAGGGGTCAAAGTGGACTGCACTTGAGAAAAGAGAATTATTATTGTAATAAATCTGCTCATGTTTGACGTGACCTTAACCTTCTGCTAGATATTTGTCATAACAGTTAGTTCCTAAAATGGGGATCAATAGTCACCAATAACTAGTGGGTATAAGGAGCCCCACCAAGATCTCCGAGGCCAAAGTGACCTAACTTGCTAGCGGTGCACCAGCTTAGTTAACGGCTCAGGCGCAGGATTTTTTACGTTTTGAATGCCAAATATTAAAAACCAAAGGATATCTGCTGCTCCTAGCAGCTAAATAAAAGTGGACAGCTCCAAATCCAAGTAAGGTTTATAAGCAACTGGGAAAACATTTAAGATGAAGAATAAGAGTTACCAATAACTGTGTAGTTGATGACTATTAGAAAATCTTAAGGATGAGTCCGAAGGTTAGCAGATACTCCCCTAACTGTGGTCAGTTTAAAAAGTGGCCGGGTCGACAAATATTTGATTGATCTACGAAACATAATTGTTTCTGAGTTTGGGTGTCTAATATGTATGTAGGTATTTAAAATATATTTTCTTCAAGACCCTGCTGCCTACAACTTACTGTTTATACAATTATTTGTACCGGTTGCACACGCAATACGAACTTCTCATACATAATTGACTTTTTTTGCCATCTGGTCCTAGTACGTCATGATTATGATGATTTGTAGAAGAGTGGCGGTTCTTTTCTACAGGTAATAAATGTAACTTCTGACAATGTCATTTTTTCATGTGATAAGGGATTTCAAACATACAACAACCTTAAATTAAAATTAAGTTATAAATAAAAAGTTTATGAATACGTATTGATAAAAATTTGATATTGATAGAAACTTTTTATACATGATTTGCCTCTTCGATACATCGAACAAAAAACATCGATGTTTATTCGACGCTGACAAAATAAAAAATAATCGGATAACATCGATTTTTCAATGCTAAGCATCGAGTGTTTTTAAAACGTCGATGTATATAGTCCACCCCTAATTTGGATAGGTACCTACTCTTTGAAAACACTTGAACTTTTTAAAGACAGTCTATTAAAAACTGAAATACCACTTACTTTGATAAATAATACTCACATAATTCTTTATTTTAAAATCAATTACACCCAGTTTCATATTAAAATACTTTACAAATATTCATAACAGATGTCACTAGTAATTAAAATAAAAAAAAATACGGAACGTTTGACGATTTTTTTTTTAAGTAGAATATTATTATATTAAATATCCATCACGCCTTATCCCCGAAGGGGTGGCAGAGGCATATTATATGCCCACTTTTCACCGTGTGGATTCCTGTCCCACGTAATAGGTGGTGAGCCCATTGCCGTGTTGAAATAGACAGACGCAGGTTGTGGCTACCTGCTGTTGAAATTTTTTAAGCCGCCTATAAGGCTTTCAACCAGGCTTAACGACTGCCATTTTACTGGCAACCGGGACCAACGGCTTAACGTGCCTTCCGAAGCACGGAAACGCTCGCAAATGTAAATGCCACAAAGTGGTCACCCATCCGACGACCAGCCATAGTGAAAGTTGCGTACCTCAGTGATCGTTTACCGAACACTGAGACCGCGGGGCCACGAGCGCTTCAATTCGCTTTCTATTTTATATTTCGCTTATTATTATATTGACCTAGTATTCTAGCTTTTACGGGTTAACATACAGCTGATAAAGTGTGGGTACCTGGAAATATCAAAACAATAGTTACACTTGTAATTTCAACTTTATGTCAACATTATAAATGGCTATTTTAAACTTATGCACAAATATTATCTGGTTTTATTAAATAAATAAAATCGTCAAACGTTCCGTATTTTTTTTTATTTTAATTACTAGAATTAAAATAAAAAAAAATACGGAACGTTTGACGATTTTTTTTTTAAGTAGAATATTATTATATTGACCTAGTATTCTAGCTTTTACGGGTTAACATACAGCTGATAAAGTGTGGGTACCTGGAAATATCAAAACAATAGTTACACTTGTAATTTCAACTTTATGTCAACATTATAAATGGCTATTTTAAACTTATGCACAAATATTATCTGGTTTTATTAAATTACTAGTTGATGCCCGCGGCTCCGCCCGCGTAATGATCCAACTTTTCTCTCCATATAAACCTGCATTATAGTACAAGGACTAAATAAAAAAAATACTCGAATTAGTCCAGCCGTCTTTGAGTTTTACACATTGCAACATATTTGGCTAATGTTATTTTTAAACATTCGCGGTATATACACAACACTGCATATTATAAAACAAAGTCGCTTCCCGCTGTCTGTCCCTATGTATGCTTAGATCTTTAAAACTACACAACGAAAATCGAGGCAGATTTTTTTAAAAATAAGTAGAGTGATTCATATGGAAGGTTTTTCTGTATAATTTGTTAAGTTTTTGTGTACATTGACTAAATTATGACGATATTTGTTGGGGGAGTCGGAAAAAAATACTGTCTGGGAGCTTTCAACGAAAACGCTGCCTAAACCGTTTGACATATAACAAATTAATATATGGTGAAATTGTGTATGTAATATAGGTTATAGGTAAGTCCGTGACAGTATATGTCTATCTCTTAAGGATAACATACTATATTCATTTTAATACTTAAAAAAACCTAGCAATTATGAAGTAGTTGGAAGGCTATTTACACGAATATGTTATTTAACCTTATCATTTGAATACTTTAGTTGGCTTTAGCATTTCATGAAGACTATTTTGGCTCTTTACACCTTGCAAATTAAATGAATATCTTAGGAGATATAGCATAATCAAAATAATGCGCAAAGAAAATAATTTCTTGTATCCATTAATCGGTCAGGCCGTGCGGGCGTAGGTATTGGAGAGCGGAGAAGTAATCAACGAATTTGGAAAAGGTTTATACATTTTTGTGAAATTAATAAACGATGGGATTAAATGGGTGCCACGGGGTTCCAAGTTCCAAGCGAAACAGTTTTCAACTGATCAGCCCAGCCGCGACCACGGGCGCTGCAAACCCGCTCGAAACGTCGGTGAATGTAAGTAGAAAATTGTTTCGAGTGCAATTCATTTTTATTTATTAAATATAAACCATCGGACGCACCGCGATTTCACCAGTGCAGGGCCCGTTTCCGTGAGAATATGGGGAGAGAAGGTAGCCTAACTTACTTCTTATAATGTTAGCTATCTGCCAGTGAAAGTCCCATTAAAATCGGTCCAATTGTTTCAGAGATTAGCCGGTACAAATAGACGGATTGTCAAAAAAAAAAAAATTAAGTACCGTATACTATCGTATGCTTTTAGTAAAAAATCTGTTTTTTGGGAATTACAATATACACTTCAATGTTATTTATCTATATAGATATATTATGTTGTACGAACTGTGCCGTCCTATCGCCGTAGGACCGTAGGACCCTTCCTCTTTCTCTTATTAGCAACAGTGTTAATTCTAATTAGATACGATTAAGTGTTAATTCATGTTTTATAACTTTCTTGATTTCCATTCATATTTGTAAATATATATTTTACGTTTTGACCTGATTACGATTACGCACAGTTTATTCGGTCGAAACGTCGGTATACAAGGCAAGTTTTGTGACCTTATAGTAGGTATACGTCGTGAATAAGACCCTAAATATGTATAAATACGATTGAATTTCGTTCAGTATTGTTGTTGTTTATGAAGATGGAAGAGGCATATTTCACGCCCACTATTCACCGTGTGTATTCCTATCCCATGAAATAGGTGGTGAGCCCATTGCCGTGTTGAAATAGACTCTTGTTGTATATTCTAATAACTACTTATATAACACCCCATCGCACACAATCGCTGACGAGGCCGCTGAACCGTTCAGCGAAGAGTTCATTCGGAGATAACGCCAAGTTTTCAACATCTTCACACTTTCCTAGCTGAGGGGCTTGATCTGCCTCCACCAGCACCATCGGTAAGATGAACGCTGCTGTACGAAGAGAGACCGGTAACATCTGAAAAAAAAAAGGAATTTGTTTTACATCTCATCAGTTCTCTCGTAGTCCCTCTAATTTAGTGTACCGTGCTGGTCCTCGGATGGGTGAACGCTTACTGGTATATACCGCTATGCCCAACCTTGTAGAACTGATTTTGCAAGGCGACAGTTTAATGGCCTAAGCGCTAGGCTTTATAATAAAGCCCAAAAAAAATTAAATATCTACGCTTTGGCTAAGTGAGAAGTAAAACACAAGCTTAATTCCTGGTTACAGATGTTAACCTATAGTGATACCGAGGAGCTTCTAACTAATTTACAGTAGTGGTAAGGATAAGTCTATTTACATAAACAACACAAACACATACATTCCCTTATCATGCACATACAGACACAAACACTCTCTACCACACACACACACACACACACATACACTTTTTCATTGTTGTCCTTTATTATTGCATATACATTTTTCATCGCCCACTGCAAGACCATCTTTTTGTAACCGCACAAGACTTCATTAATTGGATACCCTTTCAAAGGTACAGACAGAACTTCTGCCTAGTTTAGGAAAGGGAGTCATTTGACTTATTTTGTTGTTGTACTGTTTTTCTTTTATTGTTTTAAATATGTAAGGTTACTTTGTATGCAATGTACTACCTATCCTTCAAAATAAATAAATAAATAAATACATTGACGAGCGTTTCCGTGCTTCGGAAGGCACGTTAAGCTGTTGGTCCCGGTTGCCTGCAACTTGGCTAGTAGCCGTCAACATGTTGACGGCCTTATGCTTGAAAAATTTAAACAGCAGGTCGCTACTACCTGCACCTGTTCATTTCTATAATATTTCTAATTAATATGTTTGTTTGTATATTTCACATCTGTTTAAGGAGTTTTGATAGAATTTGTTAGAATTTGACATCCATTATGCAGTTCCCGGGAATGGAGTTTTGGCAGACACAAGAAGAGACAGAATACTCTGTCCTGTATTATTCTTCTTCTTTATATTAATGTATTCCAAATTGCTAAAAGACCCTACTTGATTTGGAGCCTCCAGTCCATTATTATTTGGCTACTTGGAGAAAATATCGCTTGGATTAGATAGTCATCAACTACACCGCTTGTGACGTCACTTGGGCCCCGGAGAACTTGGTTGGTGGCCCTACTTTACACCACTGTATAACTCTTCAGTGTTTATTTTAATGTAAAAAAAATTGGATTACTTTATAAAAAACAAATCATCTACGTGCATAAGTGTAAGCTAATGATATAACGCATTGAGAGTTTTCTTGTTCCTTTTTTCAAACGCAACAGTAAATAGCAGAAAAGATTATTGACAAGCCGTAGAATAGAACCATAATCGCTGTTTTTAGGTGTCAAAATGATAGTAGACTATCAAAAACGCAACTGACTATCGGCCACTGGCGCGATACGTATTATAAATTCTATCGGCCGACGAGAGACGTCTATTGGAGTATGATTGTAATAGCAAATACGAAAAAATGTCAAAATTGTACCGGTGGCTTTCTATTGAGCGACAATTTCGAGTCTATTTCGAAACGATTGAAATAGCAGACTCGGCCCCCTGAAGTAGAGCTAGAGACTTTTGATTTTGATATAGAATACGCTACTACGAATATAATAATGTAATTCTTATAAATGATATAGATGGCGTTGATAGAGAAGAACTATTAAACTGTCAGCTTGCCACGGTATGTGTGGCCAATCATTTTGTTATCTTTGGTGTTCCATATTCATTTTAATGTTTAAATGTTTTATTATCTTTTTGTCGCGTACGTGACGTCCCATAAAGGCGCCAGCTGAAATTCAGCGCTATCTAACATTACGACGACTTTTTCGGTCACCACAATGTAAGTGACATTTTTTGTTTATATTTTTTGTAAACTCTTGGTGCGTGTTGAACCTTGATGGCAAATAAACATCACTCATTCATCTACTTTGTGAGTCACGGTACCGTGACCGTACTCTCAAAAATATAGTGGCGTCCTTGTCCCACATACAAGGCCATTCTATTTTCTCACATGCGTTTTGTGGTTGCACTTCAATCGTAACTCTATTACCTACCTCTCTAAGTTCAATTTCAAACATCTCCCTCGGATAAACGTCATTGACATCTAAACCCAGTCTCTCCAGTGCCAGGGTCAGTTGCTCGAAGTAATAGTCGACGTATCTCTGGTGGTTCTCGCGACGGAACTCCTCGTCTGTGCCCATGAACTCCAGATAAAGGAGGTCTATGGGAGCACATCCTGTATGCAGTGTTTGGTAGTCCACTACCATAGTTTCCAGTTTTCCGTTCTGGAAAGAAGGAAAAAAGTTTTATGAAAAGCTGAATTTCTCTACCATTTCTTTTGAATCCATTTTGGTGATATCATCCTGACGGGTTTTGTATACCCTTATGACATTAAAAAAGAATCTCTATAGTTAGTTAGTTACATCAAACGACATAAAGAAAGTTTACCAAAATATATAAACAAATTTGACTGCATCGGTGGCGTAGCTGGTAGTGTATGCGACTGCGGTTTTGAGGTCCGAGTTCAATTCCCGGGTCGGAAGAAATATTTGTGTGATCATCAAAAAAACTAGTCGGACTATCCCGAAAATTACATGTGAGTAACACCCTTTGGTTAGTAACAATATACATACTTGTATTGGGCTCATGGATTATTTTAGGGACGGAATATGTTCTTGCACATTGTCTCGGCTTCTTCATTGTTTACGTAGATAAAATGTCATTGACCTCAATCACCGGTGTGTTTAATTTCATTATTTGATAAGGAAACTGTGCCTATTCACCCATTAACCGTAACATGTACCCATTGTTACTATTGTTGGGAATTGGGATAATATCCATTGTTGGCGGGTATAATAATAGTAGTTAGATTAGTTTTAGATAAAGTTGCACAATTTACAAAGCATTATTGTATAAAATGTAATTTATGAAGTAAATCCAAAACGTCTGGTACTGTCCGGAGCGCTTACATACGGTTAGGTCCGATAGAGGCTTTATTCCGTGTACGCTTAGGTTATGGAATGAGCTTCCTGCCTGGGTTTTCCCGAACGTTTACAGTATGGGGTTCATCAAAAGGGGTCTTAGGAGGTTTTTAAAGGGTCAGCAGGGCGAGTGCTGCACCTCTGGTATTGCAAACGTCCATAGGCTACGGTGACCACTTTCCATTATAAAAAAACAGTCATTATTATCATTGCTACAAAATGTTGAATTTATTGAAGGCACTTGGTGAAACTTGGTACTCATCTTAAATGAAAACACTTGTTTTATTCAACATTACTTTATATAATCTTAATAATATTATAAATGCGCAAGTTTATGTGGAAGTTTGTTACTCTTTCACGTAAAAACTACAGAATAGATTTTAATGAAACTTTACAATAATATAGCTTATACATCAGAATAACACATAGGCTACTTTTTATCCCGGGAACAAGTTCCTGTGGGAAACGGGAACGGGAAAACTTCTCTACGTGGGCGAAGCCGCGAGTGTCAACTAATAATAATTATAAAAAAAATATATACTAAAAATGTGGATTACAACAAGTGCTTCTATTTAAGATGTCTTCCTACAAAAAATTTAGTGTCCTGACGTTTCTGACGTTGCACACATCCATTAGGCTAATTAATTAGTACACGCCCCCGGGGTCATAGGCGATGTATCGTATCGCAGCTAGTTTTGAATATGTTACCATTAGAATATTAAATATGTGCATTAGCTACGTAATGATTCATCCTCATGTTCACTGTAAACGGACACTGCATTAAGTTACTACTCTACTATGGTAGGTCCTCACAAGGTGTGCCGCTTATAGAACATAAAAAAGAATGATGGGCGAAGTGATACATAGTTTAGAAACAATTTCAAGTTTGCTCTCAACCACTTCAAAATGCTTTTTGAATCAACATCGAATAAACTGTTTAGGAAGGCATTCAGGCAAAAAGTACTAACATTTATAGGTATTGTATATTTATTTAAGTTTAGTTAGTTGTATTTTTTTGTTCTTAGTGTAAAATATTGTAAGATATATATGCTTTTAATTTTATTTGTTTGTATTAATATTTGTTAGATATAATGTGTACCTAAATAAATATAAAGTTTAACATTTATTTTTGTTAATAAAGATAATGTCGTAAGTAGTTTCGTTAATTAGTAACCTAATGTGTTTATATTTCACAAATATTAGCAAAATGTATAAAATATAAAATAATTATAATATATACTTACACACATTATAATATTATATTTATTTATTTATCTATTACGCCTTATCCTCAAAGGGGTGGCAGAGGTATATTATATGCCCACTTTTCAACATGTGTATTCCTCTCCCACGTAATAGGTGGTCAACCCATTGCCGTGTTGAAATAGACAGACGTAGGTTGTGGCTACCTGCTGTTGAAATTTTTCAAGCTGACTTGACTTAAGATCTGCTATGTTACTGTGAGCTGGGACCAATGGCTTAACGTGGCTTCCGAAGCACGGAAACGCTCGCAAATGTAAATGCCACAAAGTGGTCACCCATCCGTGACCAGCCATAGCGAAAGTTGCTAAACGCAGTGATCGTTTACAGAATACTGAGTCCGCGAGATCACGAGCGCTTTAAAGTATATTGTAAACGGTAATTTATACTGTCATAAAAAGGTTTTGGTGAAAAGTGAAGGTTTTGAGAGGCATAAAGCAAATAGAAGTTTTAAGTAAAACATAGCAATCAATTTAAGTTTTGAAACCCACCAAATGCAAACGCGAGCGCGTGACGTAGCTAGTACTAATTTATTCGATAATTTTACTTTTTAGTAGTATATCTAGTATACCTCCTCTGTGATAGTTGTCCGTTATGTCCTTATTTCGCGAACTCCTTCGTAACTCTAGTGTCACTGGCAGAGGGCGAGGGATTAACATTTGACTATAATATTAATGAGTAACTGAGCACTTAACTGTGTAAACATGTAGCAAAACTATCTACTTGTTTGCTACGGTTTACTAAAAAATATCAAAACAAAAATAAATCGAAAAGCTCACCTGTCTTTGAAACAAAAGATTACTAATCCTGTAATCACCGTGACACAAAACTGTTTTATATAATGGCATTCTGAACTTAAAAACGTCTTCTTGTGATGATTCGTTTACCAAGAACTTTGATATCTCTACTTTATGTTCCTCTTTAGCAACTCTCAACGCTCCTCCTATCATCTTTCTCCAAGTGTCTTTATGCGCCTGTTCATCTTTGTTCTCATGTGGTTTGAATGCAAGTTCTCTTACCGCCTTAGCATAGCTTTCAGGGTCTTCCTTTTCTAATGCAAAGGATAACGCGTGGAGTGTCGCTAGACTCTCAACTGCTTTAGCAGCGTGCTCCCAATCTATTGTCTTAAATCTACTGTATGAACGATAGCCTTTATAGACCAAGTCTTCTAAGACTATTGATTCTTCTCCTTCACAACTGTCACCTCCGTAGAACTTTGGATATCTAAATCTGTGTTCAGCTGGAATGTTATGTTTTTCTTCTATTTTCTCGTAACTTTTTATTAGATCCGTGTAAAAGAATTGTTCTGTGTCAAACATTTGTTTAACATTCATTACTTGTCGCATTTTATCGCTCACGTTGGCTACTTTAGCGAACAGTTTCAGATCATCTTCTTGTCTTGCTGAGATTGCAACTGAGTACAAAGCTGATGTATAGTTCGCACCTCCACTATTCAACGCCTTTAATACCACGGTACCGTTTTTATACGGTTCCTTTATGATTTTGTTAAGTAATTTACTTAATATTGTCTCTGCGTCCGACATAGCGAGTGTCGTTGGGGTCACGACTGATCCAACGAACTGTTCGGTTTTGACTGGTTAGTTGCCTAATATTATCTAATATTGCTAAATAATATCAGGGCCTTAAAGAGTAGAACGTATTTCACAATGAAGTATATAGGCGATGGAGTTGCATTATTAGAGCGATAACATTTGTTTATATATTATTGAACTATTTGTTACTGATAATTTGATGACATTGTTAATTATAAAGTTACTAGTTTAGTACGATAACCACTAATAATATATGTTGTTCCCACTCTTGTGGAATGCCCGACGTAAATTAATTGTCTTTATTTACCTACGACCTATTAAGTGATATAAATAGATCTGACTGAATGATTGATGGTTATTATGATATGCGACTAGTCCAAAACTAGGTAGTCTACTAAAACTATTTTATATTTCACAATTACATTTCTCAAGCTGCAGAATAGAGACAAATATAGACAATAGCTGTTATTAGCTATCAAAATATTAATATAGACTACCTAAAACGCAAATTAAGAGCTACATAATTTATTAAGTAGCTCTTAATAATATATAGACTAATATATAATATCTAATATATAATACTAATATATAATATCTTAATATTAATATAGACTACCAAAAACGCAAATTATTTATTAAGTAGCTCTTAATTTGCGTTAATTATAAACAAACATCCATCCATCCATCAAAATTTTCACATTTATAGCATTTGTAAAATGAAATGTAGAAACTCGAGTTCACTTCCTCGCAGAGGATTCGGTTAGGTAGGGCATGCCAACCCTATCTGAAATCCTTGGCACTGAGCCTAAGTGATTTTCCAAATCTAGAATTATACATTAACAGATTTCTTAACTTTTCAGCGCTAATAGCCTGCTAGCTCAATGTTTATGTAAAAACCACATCTATGAGTTAAGAATTTTTAAGTGAAGTTTTTTACGAAAAGGTTTGTCCTCAGACTAGTGACCGTTTAGGGCATTTCAATTTGCAAGCGTTTTTGTGCTTCCCAAGGCACGTTTACCTGTTGTAATACCCAGTAACACGGTTAAGTCAAGTTGAAGCCTCATGAATGAAAAAAATGCTTTTTAAATTTTTCATCTTTTGAAGGCAAAAGAGAAAATTTTTAAAAAGATTTAGTCATTTTCGTTTTTTCTAGAAACGTAGTATAAGGATACTACGTTTGTAGAAAAAACGAAAATGTTGTTGTGCTAACTTCAGGGTGTTTAAAAACTACTTTGAATGTAGTTATAAGTTGTCATGAAAACGCTTACCAGCTAACTTCAGGGTGTCGGTTTTCCGTGACGGTGAGCGCGCGCATCGTAAAAATTAATTCACATAATTTTTCTCTAAAGCGCCAAAAAAAGTATAACTTAAAAAAATTGTTATCAAAACCAATTAATCGAAAACCCTGTAGGTACCTGAGCCTCAAAATATACTTAACGCTTAACGTTAAGGCTAAGTTTACCACTTTCCATCAAGTGGACCCTATGATTGTCTGCCACCTTAGCACTATAAAAAAATATAAACTCACCCGTCTTTGAAACAATAAATTACTAATCCTGTAATGTCCATGACACAAAACCGGTTTATATAAAGGCCTTTTAAATTTAACCATATCTTCGGGTGCTATTTCATCAAACAACAACTTTGATAAAGCGGGCTTGTGTTCTTCTTTAGTCACCTGCACACTGCCCTCTACCATTTTCCTCCACGTCACTGCATCTTTTTCATTATCTTGACTTTCAGGTAGTTTATATGCCAACTTATTAAAAACTTTGGCGAAATTATCAGGATCTTCTTTTTCAAATGAAAAGGACAACGCGAGGAATCGTGCAAGACTTTTAACAGCAATAGCAGCGTGTTGCCAATCTATAGATTTAAATCTGCTATATGGGCTGTAGCCATTAGAAACCAAGTCTTCTAAAACTACTGTTTCCTCTTCTTGACGATCATTACTTCCGTAGAACTTCGGGGATATGAATCTGTATTCCAGTGGAATGTTATATTTGTCTTGTATTTTTTCATAAGTGTTGACAAGTTCCCGATAATAAAACTGTTCAGTTTCAAACAGTTGTTTAGCGTTCATAGCTTCCCGAAGTTTCCCGCTAACATTGGCAACTTTTGCGAACAGTTTCACATCATCTTCATGTTGTGTAGTAATGTTGATAGAGTATAAGATGGATGTATAGTTCGCGCCTCCGCTAGTCAACGGTTTTAATGTCACAGTTCCATTTTTATAAGGTTCATTTATTACTTTATCAAGTAAGTTACGTAATATCACCTCGGCGTCAGGCATTGCAACTCACGATCACGACTGATATGATCAACTATTCGTGTTCGACAGGCCGATTGTCAACAATATATTGTTAACAATGAACATTGACATAATCATACTTCAAATTGATAATCTTTACTAATGATAGAAATGCGAAAGTAACTCTGCCTGTATATTTGTCTATCGCGTTTTCACGCCAAAAGAAGTGATTCAAATTAAATGAAATTTAGTACATAGATAGTTTAGAGCCCAAGAATGGACATACGCTACTTTTTGTCCCGGGAACAAGTTCCTGTGGAAAACGTGAACGGGAAAACTTACGCGGGCGGAGCCGCGGGCATTAACTATTGCTAATATATATTTATCTTAGTTTGTATGCAAACGATGCATCAGTTTGAGTAGTTCGTTATGTGACAGCATTTTCAACTCATGCTCCATTTTAGACCCTACGTCAAAACTGATAAGATTCTAAATAAAAATATTAAGTTAAATAATTTTAACAATAATCCACGTATTTTATATTACTTAATATAAATATATGTGGTCAAATAAAAAAAAAGAATTACAATAAATAAACCTGGATGCAAAAAAAATTAAACGATCACATAATAGATAAACGGAGTAAATAATAGTTTTATTTTAATAAAATATTTAACGGAGTAAATAATTAGCCTTATTTTTCTATCCTCATTTAAAACAGTGACAATCTGCGAATTGTTTGGTTATTTTATCAGTTACAAACTGAGAAAATAACCAAACAATTCTCAGTATGTCTTGAGTTGCCTGTGAGGCTTCTTTAGGGGATCGAAAAAAACCATCAATCGATCTACATAAAAAAAAACAGGCCAATCATCACACTGGCCAGACGGGTTAATACCGAGTTTTGTTTTTTTAGTTTGCCTTCTGTTTCGAAATAACCTCGTTCGTTAGTCAGTAGGTGCATCGCTTGCAAGCGAGTTTAGCTTCATCATCATCATCCGAGCGCTTGTCCCAGTTGTGTCTCTCGACGCCCGAAGTAAGCCTTCCTACTTTTTAACTAGCTGACCCGCCCGGCTTAAGCAACAGCAACTTAAGACTTTTTCTGTGGCAACACTATCGTTAACAGCTGATTTTTAATTGTCCCAAATTTTATATAAATAAAATTACATTTATAATACCATTTATTAATAATAGCCACCTAATATAAAGATAAAAAGTGTAATTAGGTATCATTACGTATTATTTTAGTGTTTTTTGGTGTGAAATTGCTGGATGTACAGTACTAATTGTGTCAAGATTACCGGTAGTTTGACAACGGATTTGTAAGGGAAAAAATACTGTATTTGATCTCAATTTCACGTAAAATTTAATTTATTTCGTTTTTTTAATCAAAGTAACATAGTGATAATTATATTTATCAGTTTTAAAAGTAGAACATAGCACTGGTTAATGCGTGAACATACCTAACCTGACCTCCTACCTCGATTGTCTAGTTACACGATTGTTTTAGTTTTGTTTTATTTTTTAATCTAAACAATAATGGCTGGCATTACTACCTGTGGGGCCTTGGCTCGCCAGACCGAGGAAAAGTTACAAATTGTACTGAAGGAACTACAGGCCTCCAAACAATTATGTAACCAGTACAGCAAAGAGTTGGAGGATAATGAAATAGTTTTAAATCAATCTTCAGAGGAAATAAAATATCTTTAAAACCAATTGGTTTTATTATATAATCAATATAGTGATGCCATTGATGAGCAGAATAGGTTGCAATCTGTGATAGATGGGTTTGACCAATGTCGCAGAGAGTATGACTTTGGGTTGCAGCAATTTTCAAGGTTAGAAAAAGAGCACAATTAGATAAATCTGAACATTAGTTAGTTGCCTCAACAAATCGGTCCCTCTATGATGAATTGTTAGTTGAGGACGCTTCTATGATTTCTGGTGCTTGTTATATGCCGACTGTAAACAAATTAAAGAAATATGTCAGCATCCCCTGTAGTGAGAACATTGGCACGCATGTCATCCCTTACGATGTCAAGCCAGCACATCTTTTACACCCGGCGGGGCTGACATCGCCAGACATTGGTTTCCCACGTAGCCCGACGATTGCCGCAAGACATGACCATTCCAACAAAGATGGCACTCTTGCAATTTATCTGCAATATCACGGCTGCCGCCTATGCGAGAGTTCCTCACGTAGTCCATCCGCGTGACTCCACACATCTACCACAGCATATTCATTTCCGTGACACGCAGTTCCTGCTTGTGTCGCTCCAATATTAGCCACGTCACACTGCCATGTAAAAGGACAGGTCTGATGATGATTTTGTGTCCCTTCAACTCGATAGGCATTTTTGGGTCACAAATGACACCGGTCGTACCTCGCCATTAGGCCCACGCGGCACACATAATCGTTATCGATGTCACTGGACGTGTGAAATACAGATCCCAGGTATTTAACCTGACCCGTGCGCTCGACTAAACCACCGCCTATGCGGATTTTTTTTTGGGACTAATCCCACCCACATTCCCATTACTGTCACTCCTGTAAACCAGGATCTACAGCAATGACCAAAACACCAGAAAAGTTACACCGAGCTCGATCTCGGTGAAGTCCCAGGAGAAGTTAGCATGTCTTGGAACCCGCAACGAAATTAATCAGAAGATAATGTGAGGAAGTAAGAAAATAACGGAATGCCTCTTCCCTTCTTTGCTCCTAAAGTTACCATGTCCCGTAAGAAATTGAGCAACACAGTGATCAACCTCCAGCCAGGACATTCCCAGGCGTTCACGAACGTCTGGGAAAAACTGGTAGAGGTGGCGCCCTTTGATGGAAGTGTTCCAACGCAGCTGCCATTCGTCTAAAAGTTCTTTACGTACATTATCACGATACAGTCTGGCAATTCTACGGCGATCTCTTTCTAACAAAAACCTATCATCCATGCCATCCTTAGCCGAATAGTATAAAGCCGCGCGTCTCTGAATTTTGAGATCAACCGGGAGGACCCCTGCCATCACCGGCAGAGCCTCCGTGCTAACCGTCCTGTAGGCCTTGCATAAAAATATCAATGCAAGGTGTTGACTTTGCAGTAACTTTAAACGTGCAGCACCAATAAGAGCCTTATCTGCCCATACAGGTAGCAGTAGATATTCTCGACAAAGCATAAAAGCTATTTTTAGCCTTTTCACCTACAGTTTTTATGAGCTCAACGAATGCAAAATTTCTCTCTAAAATCAATCCTAAATAGCAAACCGAAGTTTTATTTTTAATGTAAACGTTATTGAATTTAATGCGCGGTGGTACTTTCAAACTTCCTTTCAAAAGCAACTGAAATGTTATCTATTCAACAACAGATTCCATATCCGCCTATGCGGATATTGGAATCTGTTGAGTTTAGTGCCAAGTACTCGGTCGTCGCCACATTTCCTATTTCAAGGAGTAGGTACATCTAGAGAATATATTTGTACTGTGTCAAGGTTATGTATGTGTACAATACAGGGACTATCAGTGCTATCAGGGTTATGTCTGTATTGTACAAAGATATGACCTTGGCGCAGTACAATTGGTACATAAAGTATAGAAAAAAATATTGGGTGTTGTTTCCGAAACATGGCGTAATGACTTTAGTAAAGATAAAAAGCTGAACTTCTCTTTTATAACCTCATACTATGGTGACTCGAGTATGATATCAGTCACGTGACGTATAGTCACAACGTTTTCCTTATTTTGATAGCAATCTATACATGTAGATAGATATTGATTAATGCCCACTGATGAGCATAGGCATTACTCAAGGTTAAATCTGTCCTGTAAGCTTTCCTAGCATTTATAAAGTCCTCAGTCCACTTTAGGGAAGTACCTATTGTATACATATTTAAATTGTATCAAGTTTTGAAAATCAATGAAAGCATAAACTAATATATTATTTTTATTTTTAGTCCCTTTTTAAAACTAATTGATACGGGACATCCCGGGTGTATTATATTTCTTTTCCAATCTTTTTTTGCAATTGCGCAAAGGGCATGCAATTTTCAGAAGCAATACCAATTGATTTGCCATACGATGTGATGATTATGTGGAAGCGTTTTCTGTTTTCGGAAGGTCTTTAGTTACTTCCTACTACGTTTTTGTGGTTATGGCAGGTACTTTGGATAAGATTGAATAATGAGGTAAAATCTACATTGAATGAAATAATAAAAAAACAATAACAAAGCATGAAAATATGAATAAAAACAAGTTCTAGTCGGACTCGACCACCGAATAAAGTCTTGCGTCATAAACGGCTTTTTTTCGTGCGGAAATCCTCATGAATGCTATGCCGGACTTCTAACATATTTTATTTATCTATATCCCTATATATATATTACCCGCCTTCTCACCGAAGGGGTGGCAGAGGCATATTATATGCCCACCTTTTCACCATGTGTATACCTGTCCCACGGTAAATAGGTGGTGAGCCCATTGCCGTGTTGAGATAGACAGACGCAGTTTGTGGCTACCTGCTGTTGAAATTTTTCAAGCTAGGCCTTCAACTCGACTTAACGACTGCCATGTTACTGGCAACCGGGACCTACCCCTGTAAGTTAACCCATTTAGACCGAAAACCATTTTTGTGATATTGTAATGATTTTTATGGAAAAACGTAATAATGGGTGTCTAAAAACACCGAAAAAAATATTTAAAAGAATCGACAATTAATGGGGGGTCAGGGAACATCCGTACCCTATATGGTACAGTAGGACTATTGATATTCAAAATATACTAGTTTGTTCTCATGATGTTTTATTTACTTTTCCGTATGATATATAATGAAACATTTCACATGAACACCAATATTACATTTTACACACCTAGTTTGACATTGTCTGTGACACTGTCCACACCTGGTTCTTTTTTCTTGCTTAGTGACGTAGTGCTGTTTGCGATCATATCAGTATTCGGGGGTTATTGACGATCGACCACTAGGACCTGATTAGTCACGATGTGTATATTCATCAATAATGGAATTGGCAATACGACGCCGAAAATTCAGTAAATCCATGTTACCACCATTATGCCTATAGATAGACCAACTATGCATTCTGCTCGGACATGTCAACGCAGTGTAAAATCAGAGGCATGCATCATTTTTTACCTCGAATGCTAGTTCGCAGTGAAGAAATAGTCTGATCTGATAAGTCTACTTCTCCCTAGTTATACTGCTGAATGAGATGCGGTTGAGATTCAGATATTTTCTTTTTTGCTGCTGAGAATAGCCGTCAGTAATAGAGACAGTTTTGTGGATAGGATTCACACCAACTGCATTCGAACATACAGATACCATACTATTATCGTGTCATTTGCTAATTATAATATCATCAGCTACACGATAATCGTAAAAGCCTCTTTCTTTCGTCTTAGCTTCTTTGTTCTTTGTTTCGAAGACTTATTTTCAGTAGGTCATAGCATTTCGGCTGGGACTCTGAGCAAACTTGGCGATTAATTGTTTACATTCACCACATCTTCATCACCAGAATCCTCGTCAGTCTGGTCATTATTTGCAGTTTCAGGCGGTAGTATAAATATATCATAGTCTTGTATGTCATCCTCATCTTCTTCAAGAATTGTTGCGATATCGTGTAACGTTAACGATCTAAAACAAGAAAACACTTGATAACATGTTTTCGTACAATTTGTATGTACTGTACCGCATCCGGTACATTTATTTCATGATCGATTACAACAAACATAAATAATGAAAAGTGAGTTTATTTTGAAGTCATGACATCTGTTATATTCTTATATTCCATAGAATACTAATTAACTATAAAATTTTACATACATAACACATATCTTACCTTCTTGAAGACATTAGTAATTCTTTTTCCTTTTTGTTTCCAAAACTTTTGTATTTATTTTAAAAAATCACTTACTTGTACCCTTTTGTAGTATTGTTTAAGTAAAACCAACATTTTAAGATTGCTATCACGTCTATTCTAAAAGTGAAAAATATGTGGGTATATCGAAATAAGTTTGATAAAGTCTTTGTACCGAATAGGGTACGGTAGGTCTATATGGGTTAACTTAGAAGTTTGATTTTTATAGATTTTAGACCACAGACCTGAGTTTGTAGTTTTAATTTCAACTTAATAACTATACGCGTTCTCGAGATAAAGGGTCTTGACAGTCAGACAGACGGAGAACAAAGCGATCCTATAAGGGTTCCATTTTTTTTCGTTTGATGTACGGAACCATAAAAAAAATCAACACTGCTCTGTTAAATGACTAACCCGTTGATTTTTTAACACTGAACTGAATCATGATGAAATTCGACAATGGGCTCACTACCTACTACGTGGGACAAAAATTCACACGTTGAAATTTAGGCGTATAATATGCTTTTGCCAGCCCTTTGGGGATCAAGGTGATTGATAAAATAAAACTATAAGTATAATATAATAATAAAAAAATCATCGTTAAAACCCGGATCGCAACCAAAGAAGATATATTATATACCTGAATTTAATCAAATTGTCAATTTTGATCATCGTAGCATGAAGTTTCAGTTGTGTCTCGGTATTCGGAAACTGTTTTAGTTGTCTGTAACTTGTCATTGTTGGAAACAATTGCCCTACAACAGCAGCTATATCAGTTTTCTGGCAAGTGGGGCTTATTTACTGTTTATTAAGTTAACAATATTTATAACAATATTACTTTTATAACGTTGTATAGATGAAACAAAAACTCACCTCTTTGAACAAAAGATTGCTCATCCTGTAATCACCGTGACACAAAACTGGTTTATGCAACGGCCTTTTGAACTTATAAACTTCTTCTGCAGATAGCTTGTCTATGAGAAACTTGGTTACCGCTTCCTTATGTTCTTCCTTAGTTACTTGTACTCCAACATCTAGAATCTTTCTCCACGTTTCTTCAATAGATGGGTCATTGTGGCTTTCTGGGATTTTATACATCATCTTCTTTATCGCTTTGGCAAAATTTTCAGGCTCTTCTGTTTGAAATGCAAACGATAATGCGTGAAATCTTGCAAGGCTTTCAACTGCAGCAGCAGTGTGCTCCCAATCCATTATTTTGAATCTATTGTATGAACCATAGCCTTTAGAAAACAGGTCTTCTAGAAGCAGTGCTTCTTCTCCATCAGAGCTGTCACCTCCATAGTACTTAGGACATATAAATCTGTGTTCAGGTGCAACATTATATTTCTCCTGTATCCTTTCATATGACCTCATGAGGTCACCGTAAAAGAATTGTTCAGTATCAAATAATAATTTTACGTCTAGTATCTCTCGAAATTTACCACTGAGGTTGGCAACTTTTGCAAAAAGTTTTAAATCATCTTCATGTTTTGACGAGATTGTAACTGCGTACAAAGACGATGTATAGTTTGCACCTCCACTATTCAATGCTTTTAAGGTCACTGTACCATTTTTATGCGGTTCTTCTATCACTTTGTCAAGCAATTTATGTAATACAATCTCCGCGTCCAACATGTTGCGCGTTTGACACGCAGCTAATCCTGTGAACACTGAACACGATTGACTGGGTTAGTCAGTTGCCTAATATATAATTCAAGATTGTAATCATTAATCATTGTTGAACATGATAATATTTTTTAAATTCTTCAGTGAAATAGTGGTTTAATAGTTAGGGCCTAATGTGTTTGTTGTGATAATAATTGGTAAAATTATTTTTGATTAAAATCTGACTGGCTGACAAGGTTTCAAAATGTTATGTAAAGATATAAATGTATGTACCTTTATAGTAAAAATGAAGATTACATTGTCACAAACAAAACGATTACATTGAAATGAGTGTTTATGGTGTATGGAAATGAAAAATTAGCCTTGGCAACTTAACTCAGAGAGAACTCGTTTAATTTTTAGCCTAAGAAATTGTTAGAATAGTTTTCGTGTAAGTATACTTAGGTACTTACGTCTACGTTACGTCTGTTTCAGATGTTGTGAGCCGGGCCTCTATGCTATGAGGAAAAATTAGTTTTATATTATTACGAAAAGGGGTTCAAAGGTAATTTATGGTTGTGATGATAGGGAAGTATTGTATAAATAAATATTTTGCGACATCTTCACACAGCCTCATCTTAAATTTAAGCCATAATAACTGTATGTTGCTGTATCATCTAGAATTCTAGGTGATTGACAAACTAGGTTAGCCCTCCGATATTTGATGACCACAGATGCAATCTAGCGTTGGCTAACAGATATAGTGCTTAACAATGCCCAGGTTAGTTGTCGTCGTACTGATTCCCGGCAGCAGACTCCATTGCACGAGGGGGTCACGGTATGCCTGCAAGATGTTTTTCGAAGAATAACATGCACCAACGTGCATGATGATTACAGACCCAATAACTTGATGCACAAGATTCGAGATGTATTGATTTGCCTATCAAATGACTATTGATTATTTGAAAATGATGGCGCTTTAGGAGTGTATAGGATTCTAGGAAATATAAGTAAACTTTAGCTTAAGTGGTTAGAGACCATGCTCTAAAGCAGAGGTTCCCACACTTATTTTGTCTACTGCCCACTTTGAGACTAAAAAAATTTTTAGCGCCCCCATTTTTTCACCTACTTAAAAACCACTATAACTTCAAATTAAATTAATTCATTGTTGTGAGCTATATTAGCGGAGATTAAACATTATTTCTAAAATAGACTTTTACTATAATCCGCAAGAGTTAACTTGAGACCTGAGCACAGTAGGTAGTACATAACGACGCTCAGGTCTCAAGTTAACTCTTACGGGCTACACCTGCCAATGAGAATGATAATTGAAACGCAACTTTATAGTATTCAGACTGAGTATCTTTTATTCAAAATAAAACAAACATAATCGATTCTTATATAAAAAGTAATGTGAAGGATGAATCTGATGCTGTTTAATAAGTTTGTTGATATCAGGTTCCAATTTACTCAAGAACAGCCGGAAGTCGCCACGTTTGGTAACATGCAAACGATTTCTCTTAAGCAGCGTTGCCACAGCACTAAATCCACGTTCACACAAATATGACGATGGGAATGCTATCAAGAATCGTTGAACGATTGACCACAATCCAGGGTACAATTGCGGGATCGGTTGTTGTAGCCAAAATTCTTGATAGCCATTTTTGAACTTGATTTTTATTTCCTCGTTTGTTGTCAATTCTATAAGTTCTTCTTCCAGCTGAGGTGAGATTGCTGTGTTGACATTTGAAAACGGATCTAACAGCCAGCCTGGTATTTCCAAGTTCAAAATGTCCTGGTATCGTTCGGTGAAGTCAATGTGGAGGTTTTCCAAATGTTGGCAGTAGGCAAACAAGTCGTCGTTACTGCAGGATACTGATAAATTCGGAAAATTGTGAAACTCACGTCTGCCCATATTATTTTTGTGTAGAAGCAGTTTATCTGCGAAAGCAGCAATGACATTTTTTGGTTTAATTAAATTTAGTTCATCGCCTTGCAGTTGGAGATTCATGTCGTTGAACAATTTATACAGGTCTGTCATGTAAGCTATATCATTTTTTGATGTAATGAGCTTGTTGCGCAATTCTGTATCTTTTGTTTCCAAGAACTCTATCACAGAGTCAAACAGGTTTTAAAATCGAGTCAGACAATTGCCTCTTGATAGCCAACGAACCTCAGTATGAAGCAACAAACGGTTGGAATCTTCGTCATTAGTAACACAAAGCTGATGAAATAATCTATCATTTAAAGAGCTGGTACGGATTTTATTGACTGCTTTGATGACATATTGCAGTATTAGTTTAGCTAGTTATAGTCTTTCACTTAAGTTTCTAGCAACCAAATGTTGTCTATGACTAACGCAATGTACAGCAAGTACATCTGGAATTTTATTTTTCAAGTACGCTATGAAGCCTTTATGGCACCCTGTCATAGCTGGAGCGCCATCCGTAGCAACTGATATAATATTTTTCAAAGGAATCTCTTTCTCATCACAAAAGTTTTCCAATGTATTGAATATGGTTTCGCCTTTTGTATCGGTCTCTAAATTTCTAGCAAACAATAGTCCTTCATATTTTCTCATGTTTAATAAACCTCACGTAAGACAGCAACAATGCTTCATCAGTAGGTAAAGTAGACTCATCGAGTTGAATTGAGAATTGACTAGTGTTCAGATGATTACACAATGATCCTTCAATGTTTTCAGTCATTTCATCAATTCATCTTTGCACAGAATTATTACTCAAAGGAATTTTTCGGATAATATCTGCGATCGGTTTAGCCACAATAGTTATTACTTCCTTTATTGCTGGCAAAATTAACTCTTCTCCGATGTTGTGTGGTTTGCCTTTTTGAGCAATTAACAAAGAGATATTGTACGAAGCTCGAAGTCCGTCGTCATCTTGCTTAGCAGCTGCCGAAAATAGTTTTGCTACACTTGGCTGAGTATTAAGCTTCATCTCTAGGTCTTGAAAATATGCTACATTCTTATCTTTCTTATCTGGATGCATTTTATTCAAATGATCTTGCAGTCTTGAAGGCTTCATTGCTTCATTCGAAAATGTTTTTAGATATAGAAGGCACTGAGCGACGATGGGTTTGTGGGATTTTCAATGAATCCGAATTTAATATATTCCACAGAGTATTGCCGTCTCTTCTTTTTTACTTCCGACATTGTTTTGTTTTAAGAAATACGTAAGTAAGTGTTGAACTTAAGTACTGCTTATCTATTACGCGCGAAACCGCAAATGAAAATAAAATAAATATTCCGTTGTTTATATAGGATTGCAAAAGCAGCACGCACCGACAGGAATAAGACCAACATGCATTAACTCGTTTATCTCATTCGACGCTCAATTGTACTCAACAAGTAAGAACAAGTATTCTATGAATCAGCCGATTGATACAGGAATGCACAAATCGGGTTATTTAACAAAAACTTGTTAAAACATGATTGCCCGCGGTCATCGACGCTCATTCGACGCTCAATTGTACTCAACAAGTAAGAACAAGTATTCTATGAATCAGCCGATTGATACAGGAATGCACAAATCGGGTTATTTAACAAAAACTTGTTAAAACATGATTGCCCGCGGTCTATTATCTACGAAAATTACCTATCTAGAAATACTAATAACTGTTAAAATGCGAAAGTGTGTCTATTGCCTTTTTATTTGATTGATTGTGTCTACTTTCATTTCGAAACGGAGCGACCGATTGACATGATTTTTCTTCTATTTATTGAATAAAACAGGACAGATACATGAACTACGCGGAGAGAAATATCGAACCGAGTTTGATCAATCTCTTAATTAATATTAGTTGATGTTCACAAGTTGTAGCCGAGAGTCGCGAGTTCTGTCGGTGTCCTCCTAGCTAGATGAAATTACAAATCGCCCCCCGAAGTCTACATAACGCCCCCATTTTTTTCTGGGTCTCTTACTGCCCCCCTTTAGGCCTGCAGAGCCCACAAGGGGGCGTTATCGCCCACTTTGGGAAACGTTACTCTATAGAATAAATATGGACTAGCACTTTTGGGTGTAAGAGAACCACTAAAATCTAACGGACGAGACCACGAACAGGCCCTCACGGGGTTGGGAGGTCATTTGGCAATCACTACTAACATAATGCTGAGAACATAAATCACATTAGCAACTCCTAGCAGCCAATTATAAGTGAACCTCAGGCTCCAAATCTAAGTAGAGTTTTGAAGCAACTCGTGTTACACTTCGATGAAGAGAGAAAGTGAGAACTTTAGAAATAGCCCAGTTAGGCTCATTGACATCTTATTAAAGAGCATCTGACGCGCGCAACTTCGTTAGCGCCACCAAAAAGTGATAAATGAAGAACCGCTCAACCGATTCTAATAATAAATAATAATAATAATTTATTTCAACAGCATTAATAGATGTCAACAGCATTAATATTTTACTAAACCATTTATTTTTAGAAATATTTATACATTAAGACATTTTTCAGGTATAAAATAGAATTTACCCGTACAATTACAATATAAAATACAATAAAAAAATTAAACCAAAGAATATATATACAAAATACAAGAAATTTATGATATTGAGAATGACATGACGTCTAAAGTAATGTCAAACAGAAAACATTACAGTACGAAAATTATGTAAACATATTATGCTAACAAGAGCCAGAACACGAAATGCACAGATAACACCACCGGACTCGTCGCATAGCTCCGCCTCGCAGCACATGGAAGTATTGACTTTGAATGCTGCTGAGGCGTTGAGCTCATCATCGAGCGACGAGTATTTCTCCTCCCCGACGTCGCCAACACCTGTACGTCGCCAGGGGAGACGCCGGGCCACCGACGTGCTTGGAGCCCAGAGGCCCACCGGCCTCGATTAGGGCCCCCGCTGCCGGTGGTAATGTGCACCGCATACGATGGACTTCGTCTATGAATGAAAACGTTATGCGGGCATATTTTGCGGCCACAGACGGAGGAATTAATCTCACTGCGTACCGTGTTCGTATGCTGCCTTTGTTTCAGGTACTAGAACCAACTGTCAACGTTTCGGCACAACGGCTGTCGGATCAGGTGCGAGCCATTCAACGCTGTCACATGTTGGATGACGCCGCACTTAAGAGGCTCCGCTCTGAAGTACAGTGTAACCACATCATTCCTACTTCGTCACAATCTAGTGTAATAAATGAAACAACTAATGACGTACAGCATGTTGAATCAATTGATGAAGTACTGGATGATATCGTTACTAGAGTAAGTACCCAGTACAGTGATGGATTAAGGAGTACTTTGGAACGAACGATTAATGAGTATAGGTTTTCTGATCCAAAGCATCGCCCACGTCTGCCGCATTTGCCTCCGCATAAAAAGAACATAGCGCTAGTGTGTGCCCTGGACTCGGTTTTATCAAGTTATTTTGACAATTGTGTAGACATAAGTGATGCGCACTCAATTCTGTATTGTGCGGCTGTTACAGTTTATCGGGTAGCTGGTGTTAAATTTACACAATTTGAATCAGCTATTCGACCAAAATCTGAGGGCCTGGCAATGCAGAATTGAGCGTCGTATCGCCGAGACTAAGGTGCTCATTGGCAAGCTGTGTTGCTTCAGGGCGGGTAATACACGCCCGAGAGTAATGCGTTTTGTGACCCGGGCGTTCGCAGGGACTGATATCGGTCCTTGCGAATATTCTTTACGGTTCACAGAACGTATTGATTACATGAAGCAGAAGGTTTATGCGTGGGCAAATCGTATACGACGATACAGGAAGAGAGTAGATAGCTTTGCTCAAAATCGTTCGTTCCAAAAAGATGAGTATTCATCTCGAAGATACCTATTCGTCGTGGTCTAATACTTCTGTCGGTGTTCCGCAGGGCGGCGTGCTTTCTCCTTTACTTTTCGCGATTTTTATTAATTCTATCTCCAACTTATTAACTTCATCCTACCACCTTTATGCAGATGATCTTCAAATCTGTACGCAAGCGCCACTGTCTGCTCTATCCGAAGCATTCTCAGATATTAACAGTGACTTGACACGTTTGTCAAACTGGAGTAGGCTACATGGATTAGAAGTGAATCCCTCTAAGACACAGATTGTGGTGGTGGGTAGTTCCTGGATGACTTCTAGAATTGATTGGTCACTTCTTCCAAGTATTGTTTTAATGGAGTGCCATTACCTGTGAGCACTGAGCTAAAGAATTTGGGTATAATAATGGATAGCACATTATCATGGCGACCACAACTACGTGAAGTTAGTCGTAAATTGTATGCATCGGCAGGTTCCATGCGAAGATTGCGAAATTTTTTACCAACCGCCACTAAAATTGCGCTTGCACAGTCTCTGCTTCTTCCTTTACTCGACTATGCCGATGTCAGCTATCTTGATGTCACGGAGGAGCAACTCGATAAACTTGAGCGCCTTCAAAATTTTTGCATAAGATTTATATTTGGCTTGCGCAAATATGATCACGTTTCAGAATTCCGCAGCATGCTCAGGTGGCTCCCAATTCGCCTTCGTCGGAATACTCATATTCTTGCTATTCTCTATGGCATTCTCTTTAATCCCTGTACCCCTAGATATTAAAAAAACGTTTTACGTTCCTTCATGACACACATACAAGATCCTTGAGGTCGTCGGATTCATTGGAGTTGGCAATACCTATGCATTCCACAAAATTTTATGATAAATCTTTTACTGTACAAGCTGTAAGATTGTGGAATGCATTACCTGTGTCCATTAGGCGTGCGCAATCACTGTCTGTGTTTAAGAATATGGTCAAAGAATTTTATCTTATGTCTTGACTGAATATTTCCTGTCAGTATTTAACGTTAATATTTCGTTCCTGAATGAGTTTTAATTTGTTTATTTATTGATGTGTAGGTCTGTGTGTTTATTTTATAATGTTATAATATCCCTGTATATTCTACTAATGCACTATTATTGTGGTATATTGTGTGTATTGGATAGATGTAGGTATGTTTATTTGTCTGTACCTTGGATTCTCTTAAAATTTTAGTTCAATGTATAATAATATGATTTTTTTTTCCTTTTTTTTTTATATAGGTCTATTATTATATATTATTAATTTATTGTTTATTATTTCTTACACCAACGACTACCCACTAGGTATATTATTGGATTTTTTTGAATATGTGTCCATCCAAAGGTTGCCTGTAAGAAATTGCTTTTAGCGATAAGGCCGCCGATTGTACATATCAATATACCTGTATAATCCTTTGCTATTATATTGTGATTGGTGTACAATAAAGAATATTCTATTCTATTCTATTCTATTCTATGAGAGGTGGGTGTATAGAAGATAGGAGGAGCCTGATCATGGTGTGACTGACATGTGCCTACCCGATGCTGAAGCCACAAATTCATTTTGGCGAAGCATTTGGTCGGCGCCTGTTAGTCATACAGAGGATGAGTGGATGCGGGATGTCGGATTGTCATGTGAGTCTATTCAAACTATGGAACCAATAATAATAACGTCTAATGACATCGCCAGTGCAGTTCCTTCGTTACCCAATTGGAAGTCACCTGGGCCGGACGGACTGCACAATTTTTGGCTAAAATGGTTCCATAGCTCACATGATTGTTTGGCATCATGCTTTCAAACATCACTTGAGTCTGGGTCGCTTACATCTTTTATGACCTCAGGTATTACTCACCTTCTCTATAAATCAGGTAGTACCACGGACCCTAAAAATTATAGACCGATAACTTGTTTACCTACGGTCTATAAGCTTCTTACATCTATTTTGAGAGTAAAATTAACAACTCATATTGATAATAATTATATAATGTCCAACTCTCAAAATAGATGTAGAAGCGGGTCACGTGGTACTAAGGAACTCCTTATTCTTGACATGGCCATTAATCAGCAGGTCCGCCGTAACCGAAGAAATCTGGCAACATGCTGGATTGATTACAAGAAGGCCTATGATTCTGTGCCTCATACGTGGTTGTTGAGGGTGCTAGAGTTGTATAAAGTTGATACAACTCTACGCACCTTCTTATATGGGGCAATGGAAAACGGCTCTTGTTTATCCAGGATGTCGTCAGGTTCTTGGGAATGGTGAACCTGTAAAGATCGAGAGGGGTATATTTCAGGGTGACAGTTTGAGTCCCTTATGGTTTTGTCTGGCACTGAATCCACTCAGTACTTTACTGGAGAATTCAGGGCTGGGCTATCAGTTTCGGAGAGGAGGTCAAGTTGTGTCACATCTTCTTTACATGGATGAACACCGAATCCCATTTGAATGAGTTACTAAAGGTCACCATAACCTTTAGTAAGTCAATCAGAACGGAGTTTGGTGTAGATAAGTGTGCTGTCATGCATGTTAAGAAGGGACGAATTGTGGAATCTGAAGGAGTACAACTTTCAGATTTCACAAAACTTAGGTCCCTTTCCGCGACTGAAACGTCGCAAGCATTGGGTATTACTGAGACTGACATGAAACGTTCGTTGCAGGATCGTTTCTTGGGCGGCCTGAAAAGGGTACCTAAAAGTCTTTTATCGGACGCAAACAAGGTGCGCGCTATCAACGGGTGGGCCATGCCAGTCTTAGTATACTCCTTCGGCATACTTAAGTGGACTCAAACAGAGTTAGAATCCCTGGATAGGAAAGTCCGTTCGTTATTGACATCATATCGGATACATCACCCGCGTTCGTCCATAATGAGGTTGTATATCCCACGGAAATGTGGAGGTCGCGGCTTTTTAAACGCCAAGACTTTGCATAACCGTGAGATATGCAACCTTAGAGAATATTTTCTTCGTACTGACGTGGGTATGCATAGGGATGTGGTGACAGTAGATAACGGACTGACCCCACTCGTTCTTGCCAAAGAGAACTGGCGCAAACCACTAATACTTAGTACTGACGATCTCAAGGAGATATGGCAGAGTAAGGAACTGCATGGACGGTTTTATCGGGCTTTACATAGGCCCGATGTAGATTTATTAGCATCTGCCAGATCTCCTGGCTACGGTTCGGTGATTTATTTGGCGAAACCGAGGGCTTTGTCTGTGCAATTACTGATGAAGTTGTTATGACGAATAACTATCGAAAGTATATTCTGAGAGATGGTTCGGTTGACATGCCACCTACCTGGTGAATCTCTTAGACATATAATATCTGGTTGTTCTCGTCTTGCCAACGACGAGTATTTACATAGGCACAACCAAGTAGCCAGGATTGTCCATCAGCAACTTGCACTGAAAAATAACCTTGTCGATTCAGAGGTACCGTATTATAGGTATGTACCCGACCCAGTTCTAGAAAATGGTCGTGACACGTTGTACTGGGACCGATCTATTATCACTGACTGGACTATTGTAGCCAATAAGCCTGATATAGTGGTAATAGATCGGTCAGAACACCTCGCATTAATCGTTGATATAACCATACTACATGACGAGAATCTCGTAAAAGCCGAAAAGGATAAAGAAATAAAATATTTGGACCTTGCTCACGAGATTGTCGACATGTGGGATGTGGATTCAGCGTTTATTGTTCCGATAGTTGTATCGGTACATGGTCTGATTGCCTAGAGCCTCGACCAACATCTCAAGAGGCTCGCGTTAGGCAGTTGGGTCAAGGGCTTGATGCAAAAGGCGGTTCTTCTGGGCACGGCACGTATTGTGCGGAAGTTCTTGTCTCTGCAGTCCTGACCACCGGTAGCTTGGTCCCTGTACCCGATGCCGGCGGGATACTATTTTTATATTTTTAAATAGATTTTTAATATGTATAATTTATTTTTGTATGTAATTTTTATGTGTATATATAAAATAAAGGAAATAATAATAATCATTTATTTCAGATAAAAATTATCCATATTAGTTAATATATACAAAATTTACTTACATACTAGAAATGTGCAAATTATGAGCAAACTTCACATAAACCATCTACTAAATAGTCCGATCAAAGCCTAAACATTTGGTTTGGATAGGTGAGCCCGTTCTTGAGTTATTAAATTACAATGAAAAGTGGCATTGATTTTTATATATGTAATATAACTAGGTAGGTATGTTAGATGAACTATTACTGTTAACATGTTCATGCCTATCAATCACGCCTTTATCCCCGAAGGGGTGGCAGAGGCATATTATACGCCTACATTCCACCGTGAGCATTTTTGTCCCATGTAATAGGTGGTGAGCCTATTGCTGTGTGTAAATAGATAGACGCAGGTTGTGATTACCTAGGGTAATGTAGCCTGTTTGCGTCCAAAAGATGGGGCACTCCTCAAAAACAGTGGAACACAACCATACCGAGTCACTAACAAAAATGAACGGTATTTCTATGTAAGCTCAGATATGTGGTAGGTAGATGCATGTAAATAAAAGCTATATGCGCGTAACCACCAAAACGTAGAAAATATACTAGAATCTTTTATGATACAAATGCATGCGGTCGTATAACATTTTGCAAAACAATTTATGAGCAGCAACGCGTTTCAAGGGAAGGTTTAATTTTATGACTGTATTTTTTTTAATTCGGGATACATTATTGTTTCTGAACCTTAACTATGAACCATATTATCAAGTAATGATGCTGACTGAACAAATTTATACATTAGCCACATTGCGTCCGCAATGGACGCCATTTGGTCTACCTAATTCTTAATAGGATGGTTTTTATTATAAAACAAATCATGAAAATCATCATTAGTTTTATACTGATTCCGTCATTCTTAACACACATTGTACTGGCCTCTTTGCATCCACTATATCGATTATAGAAATAGATACAGAGGTTGAAAATCAAACTTGGACGCATACTGTACCTATAGGTGAGACCTTTGAAAAGATTGCGTACACAATTTAGTAACACACAAAAAGTGCCTTCTGCAGATCCACAAGAACAATTTAGTATGCTCTTGTGCATCTGTTCTACTTCACCCGGGATCTGTAAGACTTGGCCGCTCTTGCGCTTAGTCCCTGTCAACAATACTACACCTAAAATCTCTCATTTTTAAAAAAATAAACCTTATCTTAAGTTACGTTGGTGCACGCAAACTAGTCAACAGGTGGTCGCAATTTGGATTTTTGGACGCAAAGTGAGTGAATCATATGTTTTGGCTATTAGTTTATTTATTAATTAATATTGTATATACAAACGGTTAGTCCAAAACTGCATATTAAATTTAACAAGACTATATGCAGAATATGTGAAATACATTTTTCTTTCGAAATTGTTATTCTTACATTTTTATTTTCTTGCTCAAACCTATCAACTCCACTATGTGGACGAGAACAGGCGACCTTTGAAACCGAGTTACCTGTTGACATTTTTCAAGCCGCACATAAGGTCTTCAACTTGACTAAACGACTGCCTGTTACTGGCAACCGGGACCAATGGTTTAACGTGCCTGCTGAAGCACGTATACTTATATGATACTAGCTGTCCCGCCCGGCTTCGCCCGTGACATACTTCGAACCCCGTGGCACCCATTTAATCCCGTTGTTTAATAATTTCACATTCACAATAATGTATGAACATTTTCCAAATTCATTGATTACTTCTCCGCTCTCCAGTACTTAGGTACCTACTACTATTACTACCTACGTACTAGTGATGGTAATTAATGCTATTTTTTATTAATTTCATTAGCGGGCTAATTTTTATCTCTTAGCATGCGACGTACTATTGCTATGCTAAATGCTAATATGAACATCAATGAAGTAAACATCAACATGCTAGATCCTCCCGTTCCTGAGAAAATCGATGATGACACATGGATAGACAGACAAACTGACGTCCAGACGGACATAATAAAAAAATTAAGGGTTGCACTCTGCAAATTTATTAATAATTTATTTATCTAACCTCGTTCGCGGATTTCTCTTCAACAATTGACCGGGATCGACTTTAATGATGATGATGATGAAAAAAATTCTACACCGAAAGAGTCTTAATTGATTACACAACATTATTTAATAAGACCTGTTGACCGGGATTAACGTTAGATGATAATGATGATGATTCTATTATTTAGTAGCAAGATATTGAATCTAGGTACCAATTAACTATCAAGACAAAATATTTATTTAGACGCGTTCGCGGTCTGCTATATGTACATGCATATGCCTAACGGTGTCGCGGGTCCAGAGATTTATCTCATCTCAAAAATATGCGTACGTATACTGCTCTAAAAGAAGTTTTCAATTCAATAAAAAAAAAAAACTTTAGATCCGTTGTTTTCCTTTCGAGAGACGGAAAAAACCAAAAACGGACCCAAAAAATACATTTTGTATTACATTATTTATTCCACAATAAAGTACAATCACACGATTTTAGGGTTTATATATTCACAATAAAAGAATAATACAAAAAAAAACCAAAGTTTCTACAACTCGTAAAAAGTACGTACGAATTTCGACTTCTTACTCAACTCAATCGCTTTCACAGATTGTCAAAAAAATTTATACTAAAATGGAATAAATAACCCCAAACACAAGCATTTAATAGTTAAAAATAATGGGCTGAATATCAACCATGCACTTTTTCATTCACACACTCCGTATTTCGCAATAGCACAATGCCACGATCCATTCATGAATTAGTAGTGAAAATGAATTTTAGCAATCGCAGCGACGCGACGCATCATTCGCAGCTCGCCTACCTCATGATTTAGTCGTCGTAGCAACGCAGTGTTCACAGCTTGCCTGCGATATGAATTTGTCGTGAATTATAATTATGACTTTTGGCAATTTAATTTAGCATTCGCAACTCGCCACTCCGTAGCGGCGCGAACGTCGATGCGCTTAGTCATGTATTGGAGGGAGATTGTGGGTTCGTGACAAATTGACAATTGTTACGTTTTCGATGCCTCAGCAATAATTTATTTTAGCAAGTACTGTTCATTAAATTAATGCGAATGGAGTCTGAGCAATTAAATATGATTGCTAACGCTAATATTTCCTACACTACTACGTACCCGCACGGCCCGGTCGAATTAAATTAATTTCTTTGCGCCTAATTTTGAATTTGCGCTATTTCGTAAGATATTCATTTAATTTGCAAGGTGTAAAGGGACAAAATAATCTTCATGAAATGCTGAAGCCAACTAACGTAGTAAAAATGATAAGGATTAATAGCATATTTGTGTAAATAGCCTTCAAATTACCGCTTTATAATTGCTGTTTTTTTTAAGTATTAAAATGGATATAGTATGTTATTCTTGAGAGATAGACATATGTCGTCGCGGACTTTTTTGTAGACCTTTATTAGATACACAATTGCACCATACTTTATTTTGTTATATCTCAAAGGGTTTAGGCAGCGTTTTTGTTGAAAGCTCCCAGACGGCTTATTTTTTCCGACATCCCCAACAAATATCGTTATAATTTAGTCAATAACAAATTATACATAAAAACCTTCTATGAGAATCACTCTAACTATTAAAAAAAACCGTATAGTAATCCGTTGCGTAGTTTTAAAGATCTAAGCATACATAGGGACAGACAGCGAAAAGCGACTTTGTTTTATTATATGTAGTGATAATGCGTTACAACGCTACCGTGTTTATGAACATTTTAACTTACGTCAAGGCGAGCCGCGTGTTGGTTAGGACTTCGCTTCGGTCGTTTTCACCCGCCACCCGCGGTGGTCGGCGGCTCACGCCACACGTCGAACGCGGCGTGCAACGGGTGCACGGTCGTTTTCATTCGTCCCTCGCGACATGCACAGTTCAGTTCAGTAGCTATCAAAGTCCCCCGCGACGCAAGTTTATCAGTGTTCAGCTATCAGATGACATTTTTATGAAAAGGAAATTTAAATAAAGACACAAAAGCACGAGATGTTTAAAAATATAGCGAAAAGGAAGGTGCTTTTAATATTATGGTAGAAAAACATTTACAAGATTAGAGCTGCATTTCACAAATTCTATTAAAATTTAGTCCTTTTCCTTCGTAAATTTGTCCTTGATGTTTGAAAACACGGCAGCGTCTACCCGCCGCTATGCTTCGAAATAACTAAAGACGTCGCGCGCGGCGGGTAGTCGTCGTACCCGGCGGACAGGAACTACCATTCCCGAACATGCGGGTGAAAACGACCGAAGCGTACAGGTCGCGCGGCGAATGATGAGCTCTGACAAAAATTAGTGGGGATAGTTTGCGCATGTATAATCGCGCACAATATTATTACACAAAGTATCAAGTTTAATACGACTCTGCTTGGAAACAGAAACTGTCAACTGGTCTGAACCATTAAACTTATTTTTTTTATTTTATAATGTAAGTAGGTGGGTACGTAATTAGGTTTATATTATTTAAAACAAATAAAATAAATAAATAAATATCCATCACGCCTTATCCCCGAAGGGATGGCAGAGGCATATTATATGCCCACTTTTCACCGTGTGGATTCCTGTCCCACGTAATAGGTGGTGAGCCCATTGCCGTGTTGAAAATGTTTTTTCTAGAAATATGACCACTGAAAACTAAATAAAATACCTATCATGGTTTAATATTTTCACGCAATACACTTTGAACTCACTTGTTTTAAAAGCGCTCGTGGCCCCGCGGTCTTAGTGTTCTGTAAACGATCACTGAGTTACGCAACTTTGACTATGGCTGGTCCTCGGATGGGTGACCACTTTGTGGCATTTACATTTGCGAGCGTTTCCGTGCTTCAGAAGGCGCGTTAAGCCATAGTTCCCAGTTGCCAGTAAAATGGCAGTCGTTAAGCCCAGTTGAAGGCCTTATTGGCGGCTTGAAAATTTCAACAGCAGCTGCCCACAGCCTGCGCCTGTCCATTTCTAAACGGCAGTGGGATAAAAACACATACAAACAAAGTGGGACAAAATGCATACAGTAAAATGTAGATAAAGGCGTGACAAAATTATTGTATGTAAAACATTATACCGACCTCCTGAGCTTTCCGAGGCACCTTCACCAGAACCTCTCACTGATCTTTTACCCATTAATGACCGAAACTTGTTATTACGTAACTGAACGCAAAGTGTCTGCTAAAATGTGATGTACCTACTCTTGAAGTGGTCACCCATCCAAAAAATTGAAAGCACCTTATAACTTAGCTTCACTCATCGTTTAGCCATTACTGAAGGCAACTTGATATGAGTATGTGCAAAACAGAAAACCAGCAAGTATGTAAAAATTAAGCCTTAAGGGAAGTCAATCGTAATAACCAAAATATTTTGACCATTTCGCATAGCGCGTCTAGTAAAATATAGTTCAACCTGTATTATTACTTCTGCTGAACTGATTTTGAAGTTACCGCAGTATTTAACCACAATTTTGTAATAATACATTTGTGATCAACCGCCTGGATTTTGCTCCAACCCCGAACAAACAAACAAACATAAAATTATGAAACATAAATGATGCAATAAAATTGGCCCGATTTGTCGACATTTATCACTACTGCTCCGCTCTTCAGGGTAGCATCGTGGTGATATATACCCTACAGCTTTTCTCGAGAAATGGGCTATCTAACACAACAATATTTTTTCAAATCTGACCAATCCTGTGATTAGTGCGTTTAACCAAACAAACTCTTTAGCTTTTTAATATTATATTAGTATAAATATTAGCTATAATTAATTACCTTTCGCCCCTGTGAACACAACCGTACCGGGGCAAATGGAACTTACAGTGCCATCTACCTCGCTGTTAGTAGTAACGCGACAAATGGCACTTCAAGAGTGCTATCCGCCCCGTTAATAGTACTAACGGGGCAAATGGCACTCCAAGAGTGCCATCTGCCCCGTTAAATTTAAATATCGAGTCTACCGGGGACGATGCAAGTTTTTTTCCCATCGTCCCCGTTACCGGGGATCAGCCACCGGGGCAAATGGGAGTAACCCCGTATCACTTCGTTACGTATTCAGTCGGCCACACTTACGCCGCACAAGTTTTGAAGTGATCGCATCTCCACAGTATTCAATTTACTCTCATGCATTTGCTGACATACCCAGGTTTCGCTACCGTAAAGCAACGTTGGCACTAGCCCTGCGTTATGTACCTATCGCCAATAATAATAATTATAATTGGTATAATCAAACAATTTACATAATAAAACATTTTTCTTTCTTGTCCAGATTGGACAGACAATTTTCTCGGGGCATCAAAACCTCAATACGCTATTAAAAGATTCGCCAAAAAGAGTAGAATATTTTATGTGCGTGACAGTACCGAGACTAGTGCCAACACGTGCTGACATATCGCGGAGTAGTGTGCGTCTGTGCACTAGTGTGCGTTTAGGATTTCGACCACTCCTGCCTCCAAGGCTCCTACACTCCCGCCTAGACCTAGACCTAATTTTTGAGTTATGCGCATTCCCCTTCCAATTTCTTACAGAGCTCATCATTCGCCGCGCGACCTATACGCGTATCGCAGCCCGCCGCCGACCACCGCGCGTGCGCAGTGTTGCGCTACGCGCAGTGCCGCGCATCTCGACCGTATATGAGTCTCGCTTGCGCGGCCGTTACGCGCGCGCCGTCGCATGTCTAATTCAATGTTTAAATTCTTTATGCTAGCGTACTCAGCTTCTATCATGTGACCTATATATTTAATTAGAACCAATAAACGTATACAACAAATGTGTCGTGTCATAATACCAATTTTATTGTGGTTACTCATTTAAGCATTTTCCTTAATGTTTTCGGGTAATGTAGCCTGTTCGCGTCAACTGCTTCCAAAAGATTTAAAAACATCGGGAAATAACCATACCGAGTCACTTACAAAAATAAACGGTATTTCTATTAAAACTTAGATATGTGGCAGGTATATGCACATAAATAAACACTTTGTGTGCTTTACCACCATTACGTAGAAAATATACTAAAATATTGTATAAAATAAAAGCTTGTGGTCGTAAAAAATTTAGCAAAAAAAGCAGCTGCGCGTTTCACGTGAGAGTTTTAATGGCTTTACTTCAAATTCGGAAAAAATCGTTATTTCAAAGCCTTAACGATGAACCATATAATTAGTTATTGATGTTAGTGCTCAGATTTTACTTGATTGACAGTTAAAATAACGCTGGACGCAAACTGCAACACAAAATTTATATATAAGCTACATTGCGTCCGCAATGGACGCGATCTGGACTATGCACTTCTAACTAGGATGATTGTTATAGTACACATCATGACAAATACTATTTGTTTTATATTGATTCCGTCATTATTAACATACAGATTATAATGGCCTACTTGCGTCCATTATAGCACTTATAGAAATAGATACAAATACATTTTTAAAGCAATTATTTTGCTAAATTTCTCATAAATTTTTAATAAAGTGGAAAAAGACAATTCGATTCGAGACGGGGATTAAACCCGTGACCTTTTCCTAACCAGGGCAATGTTCTAGCCACCTGAATACAGATACAAATGACAAAAATTATACTTGGACACAAACTGTACTTTTAGGTGAGATCTTAGAAAAGATTGCGTCCACAATTTAGTCACACACAATATGCTTTGTCTTATTATTAGTGCTTTCTCTTGTTGAACTCAACAAGGACAAAAAAATAGTGTTCTTGTGGAGGTCCTAGGTAGAGTAGAACAGGTGTTCTACTCTACCTAGGGGCTGTAAGACTTAGCTTGTTGACAGGGACTAAGCAGTCCCTGTCAACAACACCATTTCAAAAATATCTCAATTTTTTAAAGATTATGATACTTATTTCTCATATTTATCTCTTCTAAGTAGGTGGACGCAAACTGGTCCACAGGTGGCCGCAATCTGGATATTATGGACACAAAATGGGTAAATCAATGTTTTGGCAATTAGTCTATTTATATAATAATGTATCAAACGGTTTGTCCAAAACTGTGTGATAAATTTAACAAGACTATATACAACATTTGTGACATCTATTTTTCGTTCGAAATTACTACTGGAACACTTTTATTTTCTTCCTGAAACCTACCAACTACCCTACTAGAGACGTACTAGAGACGTATGGTATAAGTTTCAGTCTCTTCAAGGTCATTATTTATATCTAGAGCCTATCAGGCTGATATGCATTTATTTTTCTCTGGTATCTTAATGGCGATAACAAAAATATATATTTTATAGTGTTAAGTAAACTAGTGATAACGTTACAATACCACGTAGAATCCCATCAGCAATACACCTAGCTAATCAATCAGATATAATAATTAATCTGTTAATAATATTTTAATAAAATAAAGAAAAATCGGTGAACTCATTATAAAATGGCAGATTCAGAACAAAACTTAAGAAATACTATTGAAAAAATTGCCATAGAAAACAATTTTGTGGATTATGAAATAGAAATTAAACCCATTTCCAGTGGCGGAGCAAACTATACTTCAACATTGAATATTGCGACTATCAAAGAAGGTGATAATACCCATCATCTGTTTGCAAAGGTTGGGACTATGGGAGAAAAAATGCGAGAGCAGGCTCCAAAAGTTTATCTCAACGAAATCTTTATTTACACGGACTTATCGAAAATTTACAATAGTGTGCAGGATCACTATAATGTCCCAACGGAACACAGGCTAACCTTTGCTACATATTACGGCAGTAATCCTAAAGAATATGAAGAAATTATTGTTTTGGAGGACTTAGCCGCAAAGGGATATCAATCTTTTAACAGATTTAAGTCCGTTGATTGGGATTATGCTGTTTCGGCGATTACAGAGTTAGCAAAACTTCACGCTTTGTCCTGTGCGCACAGTGAATACTACCCTGATGATTATAAGAAGGTTATAATTGATCTTAAATTTGATTGGGGCTTGGACAGTGGACCCATGTCTGAGTATTTTGATGATGTGCAAAAAAGAGCAGTTAATTTGGTCGGGGCGAATTACAAAGACAAGGTGAAAAGGTTTTTTGACAGATTTGGGAAGAAAAAGTTCTTGGAACTTTTTGCTCCAACTCGAAAGTCTATATTGGTACATGGAGATTACAGACCTAATAATTTAATGCATAAAATCCGAGATGTAAGTAATTTTTTTTGTAGTTAATGATGTTAGTGCTCTCTTAATTATTCCAAATTCGGTATTATTTTAAGTTAAAAAATAATCATAATAGATCATTATCATTCCGTGTGGCCACATTAATTGCCTATATCATCCAAAATGTTTTATAGTGAATACTTTATCAGGCATGCCTTTAAACCCGAAGGGGTGGCAGATGCATGTTATACAATCAAATATCACCGTAAGCATTTTTGTATATATGTAGGTGGTGAGCACCTATTACGTGGGACAAAAATGCTTGCCATTGCCGTGTTGAAATAGACAGACGCAGGTTGTGACCGCCCATTATGCCTTCAACTTGGCTTAACGACTACCATGTTACTGGCAACCGGGACCAACGGCTTGAAGTGCCTTCCGAAGCAAAGAAGCACTCGTGAATAAGATACCACAATGCGGCCACCCATCCGTAACCAGCCATAGTGAAAGATGCTTGACGGTGTGATCGTTTACAGAACACTGAGTTAGAGGGGCCACGAGCGCTTCAAAAGTGAAAAGTAATTTGCAATATTTATTTGCATTAAAACTATTCAAAAGCTGTTGTAGAAATATATTTGTTTCAATTCTTAGGCTTAATAGCGCAATAAAATACGTTGTTTTAAAAATTTCGTTAGCAAGCAGTACGATAAGCAGTACCATTGTACTCTTCTTCTCCTTTTTATTTATAGCTGACTGACCCTCGCGGCTTCAATCGTGACATATTTTAAATCCCCGTCGCATCCATTTAATCCCGTCCCTTATTGCTATTATTAAAATGTATGAAAATTTGCCCGATTTCTTTAGCTTTATATTTCCTTTTTATTTATAATTCATTTGACTAAGCTATGTGTGTACATAAATGTTAAATAAATAAAAAAAAATCGTTAGAAATCTGTTCAAGTTTAAACATTTCGATAGCTTTTTTTTGGCAATTGTTAGTCTTTTTGGAGCCGGGTCCATTTCATCTTTGCGGGTTCAACCACGAGTAACCACAGTGCCCGTAAGTCATCACTGGTAACAAACGTTGTCAAAGACTCTGCTCATAAGACACTGTGATATTTTTGGTCTAGCTGCTCAATTACCATTCACTGGTATGGAATTTATCGTAACATAAATGCCTAAAAGTTATGACATGATAAAAAATATTACGTGTCCTGAATTCCTGATAAACATAGACAAAACAGTACGTACATTATCTAAATATTACGACAGTAATTAAGATATATAATATAAGATAGTAATGTTAATTTTATTGATCTGGCATATAATATATGCCATACCGTGTTAGATCGCCCTGGTGATATACATAAAGCATTAAGCTGTCAAGTGCCTAGTACCATTAATAAGTTCAATGAAATAGTTATCAAAATTAACAATATGGCAGAAACAAGACAAATTCTAGTTAAAGTTCTCGAAAAAATTGTTGAAGAAAACAATTTCGTTAATTATGATATAGATATTAAACCGGTATCTAGCGGTGGTGCCAACTATACTTCAAGTTTGGATATTATTACTATCAGAGAAGGCGACAACACGCATCACATGTTTGCTAAGACTGCAACTATGGGAGAGGCAATGCGACAGCAAATGCCAAGACTTTATAAAACCGAAATGTTTGTTTATACAGAATTAGCAAAGCTTTATGCAAGTTTGGAGGATGTTCATAATGTACCAACGGAACATAGGCTGACGTTGTCGAAATTTTACGGCTGTAATACTACATTGTATGAAGAAATCCTTGTTTTAGAGAACCTTACTGTGAAAGGATATGATTCATTTGATAGATTTAAATCGTATGATTGGGAATACGCGGCTTCCGCTGTCACAGAATTAGCCAAATTGCATGCACTATCTTATGCGTATGGCGAATATTTTCCAGAAAATTTTAAAAATATTACTGATGACTTGAAGTTTGATTTTGAATTTAACAGTAGCCCTATGGTAGAACATTTTAAAATGCTGTTTGTAAAAGCCGTCAATGTTGTTCAGGAAAAGAACAAAAATAAGGTGAATAAATTTTTCGAAAAATTTAATGCAGAGAATTTCATTGATGTTTTTAAATCTACACGAAAATCAGTGCTGGTTCACGGAGATTTTAGACCTAGCAATTTGATGCACAAGATTAGAGATGTGAGTATATTTAGCAGATAATTGATTCTTTCATTCTAATATATTTTTATCCGTAGGTATTAACAGTTATGACATAAAATATTCCAGTATTTGTTAAATGTACACCTTTACTGCCCCAAATTATTTACTTACGCATTTTAAGACTTAATTATAAATGTATAGTCTTCAGATTTTATTGACGGTATTCCTGTACAAATTTCATAGTTTTAGGTCAAACTCTATAAATTTTGATTTCCTTAACAGTGTCGAAATTTAGGTTCTTTGGCACCATAAACGGCTGTAACATTTTTTACGTTTACTTAGAATTTAGGTTTTTCACAGCTTCAAGGGAGTTGAAATTAAAGCCATGTTCTCAAATCTACAGCTGTAGCCTGGAGTAGTTTTAATTTCTACTCTGTACCTGATACTCTATAAAAAATCTATACCTTCACGCATAGTCGAACTACAGAGTCTTAACAGACAGACCGACAGCTGTACGCACAGTGATAACCAAACACTAAAAATAAAATCGCTTAAGAAGAAGCTTTAAGAAGCGCTCGTGGCCCCGCGGTCTCAGTGTTCTGTAAATGATCACTGAGTCACGCAACTTTCACTATACTGGTCCTCGGATGGGTGACCACTTTGTGGCATTTACATCTGCGAGCGTTTCCGTGCTTCGGAAGGCACTTTAAGCCGTTGGTCCCGGTTGCCAGTAAAATGGCAGTCGTTAAGCCTGGTTGAAGGCCTTATGGACGGTTTGAAAATTTCAACAGCAGGTAGCCACAACCTGCGTCTGTCTATTTCAACACGGCAATGGGCTCACCACCTATTACGTGGGACAGGAATCCACACGGTGAAAAGTGAGCATATAATATGCTTATGCCACCCCTTCGGGGATAAGGCGTGATGGATATTTATTTATTTAAAAATAAAAATATAGTTTTCGTTACAAGTTAAAAGCTCGCATTTTGTTTCGTAATTAGCATATGGTTGTAGAAGAAGCGTTGTGAATAATAAATAATTATTATAAATTATCCGTTATCTTTATTATAAAATTGAAATATCTTTTAAACTTTATTCACACTTATATTTAGATATAAATGTGTATTACCGGGCTGTATTACAACAGTGATTCTGAGTGAGATAGAACAGTGATCTTTTGTTAAACCTTGAATATAATTTTCAAAATATTGAAATGATTAATTTATTAAAGTTTTAATAAAGTGGAAAAAGACAATTTGATTCGAGACACGGATTGAACCTGTGACCTTTGCCTAACCAGGGCAATGTTCTAGCCACCTGAACTACCCGAACCGTATCGAATCAAGTTGAAATTCTCCACCATATTTATATCGTCATTTTAAGAGTATGACCAGAGCCATCTATCGAGCTAATGAACAACTCGATACCAATGAACAGTGTTACAACTATTTTTAAACATTGATCCAATGGACTCCACTCAGTATATTGATATTTTTTTTTAAACCAATTATTTGCTAAATTTCTCATAATTTTTTTACGACGATATATATACTGTGGAGAATTTCAACTTAATTCGATACGGTTCGGGTAGTTCAGGTGGCTAGAACATTGCCCTGGTTAGGCAAAGGTCACAGGTTCAATCCCTGTCTCGAATCAAATTGTCTTTTTCCACTTTATTAAAAATTTATGAGAAATTTAGCAAATAATTGCTTTAAAAATAAATAAATTATCAATATACTGAGTGGAGTCCATTGCATCAATGTTTAAAAATAGTTGTAACACTGTTCATTGGTATCGAGTTGTTCATTAGCTCGATAGATGGCTCTGGTCATACTCTTAAAATAACGATATAAATATGGTAGAGAATTTCAACTTGATTCGATATGGTTCGGGTAGTTCAGGTGGCCAGAACATTGCCCTGGTTAGGCAAAAGTCACAGGTTCAATCCCTGTCTCGAATCAAATTGTCTTTTTCCACTTTATTAAAAATTTATGACAAAATTAGAAAATAATTGCTTTAAAAAAAAATTATCGATTAATTTATTGAACAGTCTTTAATATACATTGGACCAAAATAGCAGAAACAAACCCAATTCTAATCAAACTTCAAGAAAAATTGATGCAGAACAAAATTTCGTACATACGTACATAATTATCGTACCCATTTCTAGCGGCGGTGCCAACCACTCTTCAACTTTGAACATTGTGACCATTAGCAAAGGCGGCAATATCCATCATATGTTTGCAAAGGTTGGGACAATAGGAGACCAAACGAGACGGCAGCTTCCGAATGCTTATATTAAAGAAATATTCGTGTACACGGAATTAGCAAAAGTTTACGACAGTTTGCAGGATCATGACAAACTAAACGGTTATACTCACGTGTGAATTTCGGGATAGCCCGACTAGTGATTGACTAGTGAGTATAACCGACGATAGTTATTATTCTAGTTTGCAGGATCGCTTTCATGTGTCACAAGAGAACTGAGATTATATCCTTAGAATTTCCGAATTGAAATCTGAATACTACCGAAATGCTATGGATATAATTCAACAAATACTACCGAAAAGCATTTCGGTAGTATTCAGATGAATTCGGAAATTCTAAGGATATAATCTCAGTTTTTGTCACATTGTCTTACAGAATCTTGTTGTGATAGAATATCAATCATTCAATAGATTTAAGTATTAACTGGGAATTTGGGATTGCTGCTTTGACAGAAATGGCTAAAATGCACGCATTATCTTGGGCACATAGTGTATATTATCCAGAAAATTATATAAAAATAGTTGAAATTTTAGCCAACACGCTGTTGACATAGTTCAAGATAAGAATAAAAGAAAACAAAAAAGGTTTAATAAAAAAAGAAACTTTAAAGTTAGTGGAGCTGTTTGCGCCAACCGTAAGCCAATGCTGGTGTATGGAGACTTTAGACCAGGTAATTTAATGCATAAGATTCAAGATGTGAATAAATTGAACAATGACATGGTAGAAAAAAATAGAATCATAACGTAATCAAATATTAAGACCATTTGCAAAAGAAATTTTTTTTTCTATGATTTTAGGTAAATTCATTCATACATTTCATTTCATTTTCAGAAAATATTATTTGTTGCGTAATATTTTCAAGTGGCTAATACTTCATAACATGTTAACGTAAAAGTATATAATCTAATACAATTTCTAGAAATGAAAATATTTTATAGAAAATCAATTTTTTTTCAAGTGAATGAAATTGTGTATTTAGGAAGTATGTTTAGCGCGGATGGAAGATGTGATTCGGATGTAGAACGGCGAGTAGCTGCCGGAAACAAAGTTAACGGTGCTTTGTCCCAGTTAGTAAAGCGACAAAGCATCGTAAAAGAAGCACGACTGGCGATTCATAACGCAGTGCTAGTGCCAACTTTGCTTTACGGTAGTGAAACCTGGGTATGTCAGCAGATGCATGAAAGTAAATTGAATGCTGTGGAGATGCGATCACTTCGAAAATTGTGCGGCGTTACCTTGGCCGACCGAATACGTAACGAAGTGATACGCAATATGGCAGGTTTGAATGAAAGTGTCAGCGTTAAGCTGGAAAAAGGCGTGCTCCGTTGGTTTGGACACGTCCAACGAATGAGTGAGGAACGATTGACGAAGAATATATATTGTTCAAAAGTAGAGGGTAGAAGGAGTCAGGGAAGGCCGAGACTTACATATGAAGACCACGTGAGCAGATTGCTCAAAAACGGAAAGGTCAAAAGTACTCGGATACCCAGACGTGCGTGTATGAAGCGATTGATGAATCTCGAAGAAGCGAAAGAAGTATGCATGGATCGCGAAGCCTGGCGATCTGTCCTCTCTGACTACCCCGTCAGGGATACAGCGTGAAGATAGTTAAGTTAAGTTAAGTTTTTTCCCCTAAGCTTTATTTACAATTATTTAATTTTCAACTAACTAACCCTTCTGCACCGGTTAGGATTTAATGGCCTAACGGGAGAGCAGTGAGAGTGCTACTCCCGGGAGTGCAGCAAATCTCAACTCTGGCTTGCCTTAATTGGCCGGTCAGAGGGAGGGAGCCAGAGCTATATGCTCGGGGGTGGAAGTGTCATTTTCAAGGGCATAACTATAGGGAAGCCCGCTCCGGGCCTGTCCCGCGAAGGTGAAACCGGCGCCGCACCGCTCGACACCCCCAGCCGCTCACACTGGTGTTTCCCTCTGTCGCTTTACAGGCTTATCATGCCTATGGAGATTGTATAGGGGGCCCATCTAGTGAGTTGGCGAGTCACCGTCTGCCAGTAGTTTAATAATAATATATTAAAATGGCAGACGCCGTTTTCATCAATAGCTTAATTCATCCGATCCATTTAACCCCCAACCCAATAGCCCATTTCATAATTAGCACATTTTAAAATAGTTTAGCTCCCATTGGAGGTGATCCATTACCGTTCTCCTACATAAGGCGGGCGTGGACTATCTGCAGTGGGGGTCCCATTCGCTATTAGATTAAAATTCTCAAAGGGCCTCTGCGTGTTGGACCTATGTCCCCATGTTCACGCTGATTTAGGTAAATATGGTTATTTTGCCTTAACCGCAAAATTTCTTTTGGTAGTAGGTACTGTTATATAATATAATAACTATTATTTAAAAATGTGATACGTTATCTAGATATTCTACATCAAATATAATATCTTAATCTAAGGTATTCTTATCGTTATTTTTTTAATAGTCCTTGAAATTCTCATCGCAAGCATGACTTGACATATCTAATTGTAACTAAATTAAGTTGTGTTGCTGCATCATAAGAGTATATCCTATATAGCATATTAGAAGCGCTCGTGGTCCCGCGGTCTCAGTGTTCTGTAAACGATCACTGAGTTACGCAACTTTCACTATGGCTGGTCCTCGGATGGGTGACCACTTTGTGGTATTTACATTTGCGAGCGTTTCCGTGCTTCGGAAGGCACGTTAAGCCGTTGGTCCCGGTTGCCAGTAAAATGACAGTCTTTAAGCCTGGTTGAAGGCCTTATGGGCGGCTTGAAAAACCTGCGTCTGTCTATTTCAACACGGTAATGGGCTCACCACCTATTACGTGGGACAGGAATCCACACGGTGAAAAGTGGGCATATAATATGCCTCTGCCGCTCCTTCGGGGATAAGGCGTGATGGAAATTTATTTTTATTTATTTATTCATATTTGAAGCCAGGTTTACATTATGAGTTGCTCTGATTTTTAGCATCCAATAAAGCTATATTTGTGGCAAATTGCCAATCTCTTTACCAATCTAACCTTCCTCATACTATCAGCTATTAGATGAATATTAGCTATCAGAAACTTCTGATATTTATATAAGCTGACCAACTGAGGAAATTAGCTTACTGGTAAAATATGCACGTATGTAATGCCTCTGCATATCTCTTGGACACTGACAGAAAGAAAGAAAGATTATTTATTCCGCATTATGCGGAATAAATAATCAAATGCAGCTATAGTCATATGCGCACATAAAACTTCAACATAAGATGTGTAACAATAATTTCAAAAACCTATATAAAACAAAAACAAAAATAAGATAAAAATATTAAATCGATATGATTTTATTAAAAAAATGTTTAGCCGTACACTACTTAAAGTGCACGTAACATCCGCGCAGCATAACACCCCTTTTAGCGTTATACTACCAACGGTAAGGGATAGCATATTGCTTCCATCACCTAACGACGCTGGTTTTCAAAGGAGCCTTATTTGGAGGATAGTAGTACCCAGTGGAAAAAGAAATGTAGAATTTTTCAAAATAACTATAGAATGTTGCTGCATTTATGTAACACTGTAGTTTGTAACGACATCGATTGTAGGCGTTAATAGTCTAAAAAAACTCAAATAAAAAAATATTGTGTCTTCATTTCAGGATGGCACAGTGGACATCAAAGTTCTGGACCTTCAAACGATGCAAGAAGGCAGCCCAGTGGTGGACTTATTGTATTTCATCTTCGTAGGATCTGACGAACAGTTCCGTGCGCAGTACTATGAGAAACTAATAGATCATTACTATACTCAGCTAGCAGCGTCAATAAAGAGATTAGGTCTAGATCCTGAGAAGGTTTACTCCAGGGCAGACTTCGACTATGAGCTCAAAGAGGTATGACAACGTTCATTACTTAATAACAAATAAATAAATAATTGAAAAATTGTTTAAACATCAACATCTAACTCAAATGAGCTATTATAAACTAGCACTATGTGTATTTTAAAAAAATATATGAAGTAGATTTAACCTCTTGACACGCATTCTTGTTTTAAAATATTGTCAAGATATCAATTGGACAATGGTTAGAAATATTGGTTTGGACCCAGGTAACGCATCCGACACTTTAGCAATGACAATTTTTGTATTATAAATTATTTTAAGATTCAGATCAAAGCAGATCGTTAGATTTATAATAAAAATTTAAAAGTAGAAATTTTTTTCAGTTTCGTGCTGGACTCAAACCAGCATCTTCTGGTTCAACGCACCAGACGCGTTTACCATCTACATCACCGTGACCTGCTAGAAACTGACGAATTAATCCACCTCTTTACGCCTTAAGGCGACGTAAGGCGCCATCGACCGGCACTTAGCAAAGTTGCACGGTACGAATGTAAAGAATTGCATCTATAATCATTCGATTTGTGATGACACCTGCCTAAACATCTGAATTTACAATTTTGAAATGTTGGTTCTAAATTAAAGACAAACTTCCAACACAAGCTGATTACATTTACTAAGTCAACAATTCTGACACTACATTCATTATATTAGGCGGTATCATTAGATTCATACTCTTCCCTCGAGTGTCATAACGTCATAAGCTATGCTTTAGCAAAGTAAGTCGGGTATTTGTGTTTTTCAACATTTTCTAAACCTAAACTTAATATTACATTTCAGAAATTACCGTTCGGTCTAACAATCGCAGTGTTCGCGTTACCCATCGTGACGGTAGCTGAAGAGAACGCTCCCAAGGTGGACAAAAATCTGGACATTAGCGCCTTGAGTATAGAGAAGACCAGTGATCTCTTCAGTGAACGGCTCAACGGAATTGTCAACGATTATGACAGGTGGGGCGTGTTTGATGAATGAGGATAGTAAAAAGGTTAAAACGCAGCCTATAGACTTAAAATGCTTATTAAAAATAATAACGGTAAAGCAAGCTTTTTATATCAGCAAATATTTGAAACTTTTATGATTCCTCGGACTGTCGGAATATACTGCGTATTTATAACTTCGTGAAATGTCCCCACCTTGTGCATTATCATGTTTCTGGCACTGCACTGTCAGCCGAGGCTTTGAACTGCCTAATTACACATATCCTGTTGGCACTTTTGTTTTTTGTTTAAACTAAAACGTAGTATTTTTATTTCCTTGTCTCTTTTTTTATAATTTCTGTAAAGTGTATATGTAAGCTGTAAATAAAATAAAGAACGGACAAGCTATTATACCAAGTACTGCTCTTTTCACCACCACCGTCCACCTGATAATATTCAGTGACTTTGCTTGTGTTATAGTCAGAAGCATCAAGTTCACTTCTAGCCGTAGGTTTATCTAAATTTGGACGATATTGGGAGGGTGATAGACCTTACGGCACTACAATGGTCAGATGGGTCTTCGGACTCCTATTATCTTTATGTAACAGCTAATACGAAGGGGTTAGCTTATTTATGAATTAAAGTGTTAATTGGAAAATTCGACCCAATTTCGTCGTGGATGTCTACTTTGTAATAACAATGTATATGCAAGCGATCCAAATTAATTTTAGTCAGTCACAATTTCATTACAATGAGTATTTACTTAAAAAGTCTATATACTATACTATCTTCACGCTGTATCCCTGACGGGGTAGTCAGAGACAGATTTCGGCTTCGCGATCCATGCATACTTCTTTTTTTTTTACTTTTTTAATTACACTTCTTTCGCTTCTTCAAGATTCATCAATCGCTTCAAACACGCAAGTCTTGGTATCCGAGTACTTTTGATCCGAGTATTTACTTAAAAAGTTATATAGATTACTGTCTAGCCTCTCAAGTCAAAAAGGACAGCTGCACTATACACTGGTCCATAAGACGGGGAGTTACATCAACCTACAGGTAGGCTATGCCCTAATAATCGCAACTATATGCGAGGCAAAGGATATCCGCGCGCCTCTAGCGGCGAAATGTATAAGTTATCTAAGAACGAAACTGTTTTATAGTTGATTGTATATCAGATTTATAATAATATTAGTCGGAGTTATAATCCAAAAATGCGTGTCGTTTTATGTTTGTGTGCAAATGTCAATTGTGTCACTGGCGTATAATGATATGATGATGGAATGTTAACGATATTATTTTAAGAAACAGTTGTGTCAGTTGTGGGGATGAAGAGTAGAAGCGTGCACGTCGCCATCCCTGCCAGCTACGGCTGCAATTCTACTCCAACACGAGTGCCACCAGGGCCAATTATGCTAGGGCGTGCCCCCGAGGCGACGCGCACCAGTTCGTCCCCGCTGGTGCGAAAAGTGTGTGCCAGAGCGGCGCAGGGGACCGCCACCCTACACGCGCGGCCCGACACGGCGGGAAGCGGAGGATGGAGTGCAGGGTAGCTGCGTGGAATGTTAGGGGAGGAATGGCAGATAAGATGAATGAGTTGATGGATGTTATGAATGAGAGAAAGTTAGATGCAGTGTGCTTGACAGAGACCAAGCGCAAGGGCATCCCGGGTGGGGTGCTCGCGCTATGGTCTGGAGTACCAGAGAGCGAGCATGGCAATCTGGGGGTTGGAATTTTGTTGTCCTCGCGATTGGCCTCCGGTATGTATGAGTACAAAATGGTAGGTCCTAGAATCCTCTGGATCCGTCTAAAACTTGGTTTGACGAAGATTTTCCTGGTAGCTGCTTACGCGCCAGTATCTTCGTCGAACGCGAGTGAGATAGAGGACTTCTGGGAGAGTATAAGAGAAGCTCTAAATGTGATAGAAGGAAATGAAAAACTTATAGTATGTGGAGACTTGAATGGATGGGTGGGTACCGCTCGCGATGGTTTTGAGTCGGTACTCGGGAAGTATGGGGATAAAAGGGTGAATGACGCTGGCAAGCTTATACTGGCATTTTGTAAGGAAAAGGATTTGTTTGTGGCGAACACAATGTTCAACCACAAACAAATTCATATGTATACGAGGAGATGCAAGTCAAAGAGAAGCATGATAGATCTATTCCTAATGGATAGTCGGCTTCGTAAACAGGTGATGGACACAAGGGTTTATCGAGGCGCTGAGCTGGGATCAGACCAATACCTAGTAATAACTAGGATAAGGGGTCTGTTCGCGGGTTGGCGTCATCGTACCGAGTGTCCTGAACCTGAGCCGACTCATAGCATCAAAAGCTGGAAGCTGCAGGATGCATCCATTAGGGATAAATATAAAGAAAGGGTAGCCGAAAAGCTTGGCGACGTCAATGTTAGTAGTGAGAATGTGGAAAGTGTATGGCAGAACCTTAGGGATAGTATGATAAATGCCGCTGTGGAAGTGTGTGGAGAAACGAGAAGAGGCAGTAGTAATAACCGTGACGCATGGTGGAATGAGGAAGTGAAAGAAGCAGTTCGAATGAAGAAGAAAGCATGGTTAGACTACTTAGCCTCGCGGAATGATTTTAATATGAAAGAGAGATACAAGCTATCATACAACTGCTGATACAACAATACTGTGTACCGGAAACCCACTCACACTAACAGATACTTGCACGCCTCATCGCATCATCACCCACTTCACCTAAAATCAGTAAGTACAAAATGTCTGTGAATGTAAGTACAAAATTGTTTCGCGTGAAGTCCCGAGTAGTTTATAAAATAGGAGATACAAGCTGCAAAAAGTTAACACGAAGGCACTGATAGAAGAAGCTCGTGAAAGGTGCAGAATGAAAGCGGATGAAAGGTTGTTGTCCAATTTCCGGGATAATGCCAGGCTCTTCTGGAAAGAGGTAGGCAAGACCAAGAGTTGTTCGGCAATCTGCAGTATGAATAAAGTGCTTAGTGTTAACAATGACGTCCTAACAGACCAAACTGACGTCCTGCAGAGATGAAGTGAATGTTATGGAAAGATGTATGCAAGTAAAGACAGAGATGCCACATCGGGAAGTGGAGCTCACTTCGATGCTCCGGATCCCGATGTCATTGAAGTCATTAGTATGAAAGAAATTGAACAAGCGATAAGAAGTATGAAATGTGGTAAGGCTGAGGGAAAAGACAAAGTTACTGCTGAGATGATCAAGTACGGTGGGTCGCGCTTCTGGGACACTCTATGTCTGTTATGCAACTTGTGCTGGTGGACGGGTGAGGTCCCAGATGACTGGCGAATAGCAGTTGTAGTACCTATTTACTACAGGGCGATCAGCTTGGTCAGCTTAGCTAGTAAAGTGTATGCAAAGGTTATAACGGCAAGAATGCAAGAAAAGTCTGAAAGGTATTTATGGGAGGCTCAATGCGGATTCCGACGTGGAAGAGGTTGCATGGATCAAGTGGGATTTGCTGCCCGGATATGGTGTGGACGGCTCGCTGCTGCGGGCAATACAGTCGCTTTATAAGGACTGTAAGGCTTGCGTGCGAGTAGGGGGGGATGTGTCACCTCTTTTTGATGTCTGTACAGGCGTCAAACAGGGTTGTGTCATGTCCGCCTGGCTGTTCATAGTGTATCTGGACAGTTGCCTGCAGAAGTTGAAAGATTGTGGTATGTATGGTAATGTAATTTGCACGCCTTTTCATTAGGCAGAATATATGGACCTAAGAATTTTTATCAAAACCTTGTATCATACCTATATTCATGCAAATAAATATTATTATTATTAATATATAAAAAATCTTTGGCTGTACTATTTTTATTTGGCCGATTTAAAAAAATTAAAAAGGTTACATTTTAAAAAATTAAACTACTTAGTAAAAATTAGTTTTCATTTGTTTTTCTTTATGTCAAAATGAGTCATAGTCATATCTAATGAGGAAATTCGATACATTTTAAAGTTTTATTGCAAAAAGGGGAAGAAAGCAACGCACCGTAAAAAAAAATTGTGACGTTTATGGACCTAATGCAGTGTCAGCAAGAGTAGCACAAAATTGGTTTAAGCGTTTTCAATCCGGGAATTTGATGTTAAAGATGAACCTTGCTCCTCTGTTATAGATAAAATTGACGCAATTTTTGGAAAAGTGGAGCAAGATCAGCATATCAGTAATTACGACGTAGCTGAAGAACTGGGGATTGACCACAAAACAGTTTTGGCCCATTTGAAAAAAGCTGGGTTTATAAAAAAGCTCGATATTTGGGTGCCACACGAGCTGACTCAAAATAAACCAAATGTACCGTGTACTCATTTGCGATTCTTTATTGAGACGAAACTGAACCGTTTTTGAAGAGATTGATAATTGGTGATGAAAAGTGGATCAGGTACGACAAAAACGTGCGAAAAAGGTCGTGGTCAAAGCTCTGTGGCAAAACCCGGGTTAACTCGCAGTAAATGATGCTGTGTGTATGGTGGGATTGGAAGGGCATTGTTCATTATGAGCTTTAACCGCCCGGCAGAACCATCGATTCGGATCTTTACTGGCAACAACTGATGAGATTAAAGCAAGAAATTGAGAGAAAGCGGCCGGAATTGATCAATAAGAAGGGCAGAATCGTCTTTCATCACGATAACGCTAGAACACACACATCTTTGGCCACTCAGCAAAAATCAGAGAGTTTGACTGGGAGGTGTTAATGCCCTGACCTTGCACCTTCAGATTTCCACCTGTTTCGATCTCTTCTGAATTATTTAGGCAGTGTCAGGTTAACATCAAGAGAGGACTGACAAAACTACTTGTCACGTTTTTTTGATCAGAAGTCCCAAAATTCTACAACAATGGGATCATGTCACTACCCACAAGATGGCAAAAAGTCGTTGAGCAAAATGGTACACATTATATAATATAATTAAAAATAAATTAACTTTGAAAAAAAAATGTCTTGAGTTTTCATATAAAATGCGAAGAAACTTTTTCCCCACCTATTATGATGATGGGATGTCAACGATATAATTTTAAGAAACAGTTTTAGAGGTTTCACTATTAAAAGAGTTAGTTTATGTTAATACGTATCAAACTTATTCAAATTTAACATATTTATACAACCCAGTACAAAAAAGGAGGTTTGTTTATACTTAAAATACTTAGTATATCATAACGCATTACGAAACACTTTGTTATTTGAAAACAAAAGCTATGACTAGCGTTCATATTTTTTAATCTCTAATTATAACTTTTATATTAATTTTCCCCTCACATTACTTTCATAGTGAATATATGAATGAATGAATGATGAATGAATATTTTCCAAATTAGAAGTAATCAAGTAGGTGATTACTTCTCTTCTCTCAAGTAGGTACATACGACCGCACGGCCCGGTTGAACTTGGTTACACGAAATTTCTTTGCGCATTATTTTTTGATTTTGCCGTTTCTCCCAAGATATTCATTTAATTTGCAAGGTGTAAAGGGACAAAATAATCTTCATAAAATGCTGAAGCCAATTAACATATTAAAAAAATGATATGGATAAATAATGTATTTGTGTAAATAGCCTTCAAATTATCGTTTCATAAGTGCTGTTTTTTTAAGGTATTAAAATGGATATAGTATGTTATCCTTAAGAGATAGACATATACCGTTGCGGACTTTTTTGTAGACCTATATTAGATACATAATTCCACGATACATTATTTTGTTATATCTCAAAGGATTTAGGCAGCGTTTTCGTTAAGAGCTCCTAGACGGCTCATTTTTTCCGACGCCCAACATATATCGTTATAATTAAGTTAATGTATCCAAAAAACTTAACAAAATATACATAAACACCTTCTTTTTTTATTAGGACTAATCCCACCCACATTCCCATTACTGTGACTCCTTTAAACCAGGATCTACAGCAATGACCAAAACACCAGAAAAGTTACACCGAGCTCGATCTCGGTGATGTCCCAGGAGAAGTTAGCATGTCTTGGAACCCGCAACGAAATTAATCAGAAGATAATGTGAGGAAGTAAGAAAAGAACGTAATGCCTCTTCCCTCCTTTGCAAAGCGGTAGACCTGGAAAGCAACTAGGTGTAAATCCTATAGAAATAGGGAAGCACCACACAGTATATTACGGGTCCTATGTGAGCTATATTTGATTCCAGTAATATGTATGGCAGAAACGTTTAAAAGCACGAAAATTCACCCTCGATGCCACAAGATCCGCATAGTAAACTACTCCCGACGTTACTTGTAAACAATTAAGCATATTATATCGCCTCCGTGCTAACCGTCCTGTAGGCCTTGCATAAAAATATCAATGCAAGGCGTTGACTTTGCAGTAACTTTAAACGTGCAGCACCAATAGTAGCCTTATCTGCCCATACCGGCGCCCCGTAACACATACAGCCTAGATAAGTGGCTCCGTAAACTACCTTTAGTGTTTTGAACGAAAGTCCCCATGTAGTAGTAGATATTCTCGACAACGCATAAAAGCTATTTTTAGCCTTTTCACCTACAGTTTTTATGTGCTCAACGAATGCAAAATTTCTCTCTAAAATCTATCCTAAATAGCAAACCAAAGTTTTATTTTTAATGTAAACGTTATTGAATTTAATGCGCGGTGGTACTTTCAAACTTCCTTTTAAAAGCAACTGAAATGCTTTGTTGGGTGCAAAAAATAACCTGTTTCGTACGCCCCACTCCGCAACGACGCGCAAATACGTGTGGGCCAAGCTCTCGAGTCCCGCACGTGTATTCGACTGAACGAGCAACATATCGTCATCGGCGTATCCTGTCATTGAACAGCCCTCCGGTAATGGTAAACTGAAAAAGTCATCAAATCCTAAGTTCCACAAGTGTGGGCCTAGCCCAGACCCCTGAGGACAGCCTATTGTTAACGTTTTGGTAGCAGAATAATGACCTAATTTTAAAGTTGTTGTACCTTGTGAAAAATATGAATAAATAAGAGAGTAAATATTTCTATAGCAACCGCGAGACTTTAATTTAATTAATAGCATTGGCCACCAAGCGTTATCGCAAGCCCCGGAAATATCTAGGAAGATGGCCAGCACATATTGAGAAACCGATGAAGTGACAGTCTTTCGCACTGATATCGCTGCGTCAATAGTAGCTTTTCCTACTGTAAATCCAAATTGATTTACGTGAAATTTAATACCGCCCGGCAGGGGCCGGGGTACTATGAGACACTCTAAAAGCTTTCCCAAGGAGGGCAACAATGTGATCGGTCGATACGACTTAGGGTCATCTGGCGGCTTGTCGCCTTTTTTAGAAATAATCCGAATATAGCCACATCGCCAAATACTGGGGAAAACTCCCTCGTAAATACACCGGTTAAAAACATTTAATATTACTTTACCCGACAGCTTGCAAGCCTCCTTTATCATTTTGTTAGACATTTTATCGTCACCCGACGCCTTATCTATGGACAACGACCTAACAGTTTCGAGAAACTCATCAGAATTTGGTAAGTCTGACTGAGGTGAGTATGGTGGCTCAAGAGCCCACTGTCTTATCTGTCGGTGATAATCACTATCGTTCTCCGAGCAGTCGTCGGGTAAAAAAGAATCCAAAAGGTAATCCGCGGTTGTTAATTTTGATATTTCGAACATAGACAAGATCAACAGAACGGTTAGCCCTAAACTCATGGTATATAGGTGACCATGGACCCTCAGCTTCCAGCCCATGCACTAGTTTACGTAGCAAATTACCCTTTGATTTTTCAACAGCCGCCCTGTAATGGGACCTGGCAACTCTAAGAGCAAGTAAAGCGCTATTGTATTCCGCACCGGCACTAATTTTATGCTTTTTAAAATAATTTAATTTTCTGCGAGCTCTCCGGAAACGCCTTCGAAGCTCAGCTAAACGATCACTCCACCAATCGCATCTCCGAGTGTTGTTAATAGATCCACGACCAATGGCCACGTCGGCACAGTAGGTAAAAGTTTCTGACATTAACGAAGCACTCTCTTCGACAGACAGGTTACCACGACCAAAATCTTTAGCGTGAGCCGCAAACAGAGAACCAAAGAGCTCCCAGTTTGCGCCCCTACTTTTATATTTGAAATTACAAGTAGTACTTTGCGCCTCTCATGCATCACCGGGTAAGAGCTTGTAAACGATTAGACGATGGTCACTACAGGACGCATCCGGGAGGACACGGCATTCGGATATCGAGACGTCGCCGCGTGAAAGCGTCACGTCAATAGAAGACTCACCCATAGGGCCGCAAAAAGTAGGTGGTGCATTGGGACAATTGTGTATAGATAAATTCATTTCTGCAATGAATTCTTCGACAGCACAGCGCCGGTCCCTATTGAATACACGTAGTTTGCCATACCATAATGTAGAAGAGGCATTGACATCAGCGCCTATGATTATTCTTTGACCCGCAAGAGACTGCAGGACGTGACGAAGATGGTGTAAGTGAGGATCGATATGATGTGAATATTGAAAGTAGCAGCTCACAACAAACACCCTATAGGCCGAGGAAGTAACCTCAGCAACAGCACAATGAGATGTCATGAGGTTGCTCAAAGATGTTACAGTAAAATTTGTACTAGAAACATGAATCCCAGCTCGTGCCTTGGCATGTAATTGTACCACTCTGTTACGCAGGTGGGCGCTCTGATATTGTTCCTGTAAGAGGACAATGTCTAATTTGTTCTCTATTACTAGGCGGTCCAGTTTCGCCGAAATAAATAAAAACCTTCTATAAGAATCACTCTATCTATTTAAAAAAACTGCATCGAAATTAGTTGCGTAGTTTTAAAGATCTAAGCATACATTACAAGGGACAGACAGCGAAAAACGACTTTGTTTTATAATATGTAGTGATGATAAATACACGTCTAGGTATCCGAGTACTTTTAACCTTTCCGATTCCTTTCCTTTTAAGTTTAAGTCATAATACATTTTAACAAATAGTAATACTTTTTCTCTAAAAGGTAAGACATATGCATATTATACGCCCACATTTTCCCAGTTGTACTTAGTGCCACATAGGTATTGCCATGTAAAGGGAGGGCAAGGTTGCAGCTACTTGCTGATGAAATTTTCCAAGCCGCGTATAAGACTTTCAAATTTACTGCCATGTATTGACACCTAGGAACAATGGTTTAACATGCCTTACGAAACACGGAAACATTCGTAAATATAGAGCTGTCACACGAATACCAGAACGGCAACAGCGCGAATTAACGTCAGCTCCATCTAGTGTTATTATTAGTCTAAGAAGAAATCTAGATCTGATAAGACATGTAAAAATATATTTTTCCGTGACGTAAATTGTTTGGAAAACTGTCAAAGTGTCGTTCTTAGACAGTTTCACAATTTTGACACTAGAGGCGCTAGTTAGATCTTTGCATCGCCAATTATCTCAACATTAAGTCTACGTATTTTTAAACTATTGATAGCGAATTTTAATCAAATTCATTGGTAAGTTATGCACGTAGCAAGACTAGCAAGTGGCAATTTAACATGTAAAACGTTAAATGCTGAAAAATTACTAGATTTCCTGATGGTGGCATCTTATGAACGTACAATGACGCGTGGTCTCCTTTAATTATAACAACCCTTGTGAAATCTCGAGACCTTAATAACGAAATAATCCTGCTAATATTATAAACGCGAATGTTTGTAAGAATGGATGATTAGTTACTCTTTCACGCAAAATCTACTGAATGGATTTTGATGAAACTTTACAGTAATACAGCTTACCTATACATCAGAATAACACATAGGCTACTTTATATCCCGGAAACAAGTTTCTGTGAGAAACGGAACCGGGAAAACTTCATGAAGCCTGAATTAAATCGACACAAAAATCCTTTTAGTCCAAAAAAAAATGTTTTTTTTTTATATTTGGCACTTCAAAATTTTTACCGCACGCCTGATGGAAATTGGGGACCGCTATAATTACGGCTCTGATTATATCACATCATATTATAGCACTTGCTAAATTCCTAACATAACTCAAGGATTACTTGGTCTTCCGTGGCCGCATGATCCATGGCCGTATCTCTTCGGTCCAAAACATCGTATCTCCTAGTCTATTTTGAGTTTCTGCACGCCGTTGCCACATCCGTTGAGCCCTAGAGATGTTGAGGGGGCCTTCACTCCCTTACCCTATCTTTAGATAGGGACCCTCGGTGACTGGTTTTATTACATAGCCAGACGTCTCTGCCATACATAAGGAATCAAATATAGCTCACATAGGACCCGTAATGTACTATTACCGTGGTGCTTACCTATTTCTATAGGATTTACCTAGAAGGACCTAGAAGGCTACCTTCTAGGTCTCCCGGTTTGCGAAGGAGGGAAGAAGCGTTAATTTATTTTTCCAACTCCTACAAAATATCTTAATTTCGATGCGGGTTCCAAGACACTCTATGTTCTCCTGGGTGAAGACCCAGGAGAACATAGAGAAAGAGATAGGTGTAAATTTTCTGGTCTTGGTTATTACTGTAGATCCTGGTTTACCGGAGTCACAGCTATGGGGACTGCGGGTGGGATTAAATAAATAAATAAATATCGTTGAGACAACTCACACAACGCCATCTGATCCCAAAGTAAGCAGAACTTGTATGTTTTTTTTTGTTTTCGTGTGTTTGAGTGCCTTTAAGGGCTTATATACCAGATAACTGATAAACATAATTATATATTTCTAAATACATACATATTATAGATAAATAATACCCAGACACAGAATAAACCATCGTGCTCATCACACAAAGTTTTATTCTGAGTGGAAATCGAACCCACGACCTCTTGCGTAGCAGTCGGATACTTACTTACTACTTCCGTTACCACCGCGCCACAGAGGCATTCAAAATGAGTCCCAATTTGTTACATAGTCAGGTAGTACGTATTTCTTGTTGCACAATAACGACAAAACAGTTTTGTTCTGGCCACATTACTTGAACACGGATCTTCCTAATTATCTATAATCACACTGTCCGTTATCTTGCTAAACAAAAATGATTGAGATATTAATTAATATAAAAATGTTCGATGTTATGATTAGCCACACAAGCGTGACTTTCAATTCCGCGATTCTTGAATTAAGACATAGACATATTGTCACGCCTTTATCCCCGAAGGCGTAGGCAGAGGTATACTTCTGCCTACGCCTTCGGGGATAAAGGCTTGTGATACTGACAAAAGTGCATACGGTGAAATATGGGCGTATAGTATACTATACGCCCATATTTCACCGTATGCACTTTTGTCCCACGTAACAGGAGGTGCACCCCTTGCCGTGAATTTACATAACTAGGTAGGTACGTAACTTCATTTAGGATCTCTTTTGAAAAACAGTGAGTCAAAATATCGTGGCATATATTGTTGAAATAACTATAATGGACTTGTAACTAACAAGCGGACGAGTCAGAATTTTATGATTTCAGTAATCTATTTTGGATGAATCATGTAGCAGTATTTAAGCTGACTAAATACTAGAAAAAGTAAAAGAATAATCAATATTAAGTCGTTGTATTTTGCGATAATCTCGAACAAACATACACAAATAAACAAAGCGATTGTTTATGTAGTTTTTAGAGTTACCTACAAATTATATAAAAAACAAAAATTCTGCGTAATGGAACAGTAACTACCTTACCTTACCTAACCTACTTTTGCGCCCATTAATGACCGGAAAGGCATCAAAACGTAGTGAAGGCTAAAAAGAGGTATAAAAATGCAGGCAGCTTGGGCTACTATTCTTCCAGTGTTGACTGCTAGTTGATTTGGGGAAACCTCACCTACTTATATTTATAATAAAAAAAAGTTAATCTCGTAATTAAAATTATTATATTTCTTTCTAGCAAGCCTAGCAAACTGCGATGATATGGACGAATATAACAACGGGTTTGTGAAAGCTGTTCTTACAGTTGGTTCTAAATATTCCAAGCAAACCAGTACAAAAAGAACCAAGAAGGTCTCACAACCTACGCTCGAGCTTATAGAAAAGCGACTTAAAATGGCTCTGCAGTCGCCGGACGATATCTGTTGATGCAGGCGGCTAAACAGACTGATCTCAAAGTCCCTGAAGCGCGATTTACGGCGTTATAACACAGCAAATAACAAAGGCCATGGAGCTCAATAAAGGGTCCAAAGTATTCTCCAGAGATAAGTCTGTTGGGCAAAATCAGCTATCAAAGCTGAAGGCCGGCGACGGTGAAGTCGCTACGTCTATACCTGAAATATTGGGCGAGGTCGAAAGGTTCTATGGGCAGTTGTACACATCAACAAAAGAACCCGTTACGAATTTGGCTAAAGACCCGAGAGCCAAATTGACTCGACACTACACCGAAATCCTGCCGGATGTCAGCATGTACGAGATTAGTATGGCTCTGAAACAGCTTAAAAACAATAAGGCACCGGGTGATGATGGAGTTACGACTAAACTTCTGAAGGCAGGTGGCAAACCGATCTTAAAAGCCCTTCAGAGGTTATTAGACTCCGTCATACTCGAGGGCAAGACGCCACAGGCATGTAACAGAAGTGTGGTAGTACTCATTTTCATAAAAGGTGACAGAGCCTTATTGAAGAATTACAGGCCTATATCACTTCTGAGTCATGTCTATAAGCTGTTTTCTAGGGTTATTACGAACCGTCTCGCTCGCAGGTTTGACGACTTCCAGCCCGAACATGCCGGTTTCCGGAAAAGTTTCAGCACCATAGACCACATACATACGCTGCGGCAGGTAATACAGAAGAGTATAACCAGCCTTTATGCCTGGCGTTCATGGACTATGAGAAGGCTTTTGATTCGATCGAAACCTGGGCCGTGTTGCAATCTCTGCAGCGGTGCCAAACTGATTATCGATACATCGAAGTGTTGAAGTGCCTATACAAAAATGCCACGATGTCCGTCCGAATACGGAACCATATCTCCAGATCCATCCAACTGCAAAGAGGAGTAAGACAGGGAGATGTTATTTCCCCGAAATTGTTTACAGCAGCACTGGAAGATGTGTTCAAGGCTCTGGATTGGGAGGGACACGGCATCAATGTAAACGGCGAGTATCTCACCCACCTTCGGTTTGCCGATGATATAGTATTGATGGCTGAGATCCTAGAAGAGCTTAACACAATGCTTGATGACCTCAGCAAGGCGACCGAACGAGTTGGATTAAAAATGAATATGGACAAGTCGAAAATAATGTCTAACATTCATGTCATGCCAACATCAATCACGATCGGAAAATCTACGCTCGAAGTTGTCGACGATTATGTCTATCTAGGTCAAACTGTAGAGTTAGGCAGGTCCAACTTCGAGAAAGAGGTCAATCGTCGAATCCGACTCGATTGGGCAGCGTTTGGAAAGCTACTGAACATCTTTTCGTCCAAAATACCGCAGTGTCTGAAGAGCAAGGTCTTCGATCAATGTATGTTGCCAGTGATGAAATATGGAACAGAGACGTGGCCGTTAACAGTGGTCCTCATTGAGAGACTAGCTGTCGCCCAGAGAGCAATGGAGAGGGCTATGCTCGAAGTGTCACTTCGTGATCGCATCCGCAATGAAGAAATTCGAAGAAGAACCCGCGTCACCGACATAGCCGAAAGAATCGCCCGACTTAAGTGTCAGTGGGCTCGTAGAGATGACGGCCGATGGGGCAAAAAGGTTCTCGAATGGCGGCCACGTACTGGAAAACGAAAAGTGGGTAGGCCTCCCGCAAGATGGTCAGACGATTTGGTGAAGTTTGCGGGTCCCTGCTGGTTGCAAAAGACACAGGACCGAACGTTGTGGCGATCATTGGGGGAGGCCTATGGCCATCAGTGGGCGTCAAACGGGCTGAGATGATGAGATGATATTTCTTTTAATAATTTTAATTACGAGATTAACATTAGAATAAACCATAAACCTACTGCTTGGTAAATTCATAGGAACATTCGAATCTAAAGAACATTATCACCTTTTACATCCAAAGGCGCCATCGACCAGCACTTATTTAAGTTATACCACAAATACACGGTAAAAAAAAACAAATACCTACTATAATTGCAACTATAGTTTTATTCCAATTATCATAAAACCTGCCTAAACATTAGAAATTTTGAAAAGTAATTAGTATGTTTATTACACCTTTGACGACAAGCATGGCCCACCTGATGGAAAATGATCACTGTAGCCTATGAACGTTTGCAACATCATAAGGTGCGGCTCTCGCACTGTCGACTACTGTAGACGTTCGGGAAAACCCAGCCAGGTAGTTCATTCCACAATTCAAGCGTACGCGGAAGAAAGCCTCTATCGGACCTTATCGTATTCGAACGAGCGCTCCGGATGCAAAGTGTGAAGGTGATCACCCTGTCCATGGCGAGCAGTGCGATGATAAAAGGGGGTGCTCTTTCGATCGCATAATTTTTTTCAGCATAATGTAGTTTGGCCTATGAGTTTCAGCATAAAGTTTTCGCGCATAAATGATGATAAGCAGAGTGTTATAAACGCATAATGGTTTTATTGGCATAACATTAACTTACTCTAATTTTTTCATCATAATTTTAATCAGCATAAATGTAAAGGGTATAATTGTTATACGCCTAAAGATAATTTATCATAAAATACAAAACGCATAATGGAGGTATGGATAATCGTTTAAATCATTAATGAATAATAATTTGACTAAGAATATTTAAGAAATGATAAGACACCATTGTAAATAATCATCTCACTCATAGCCAAGTTTTTAAGCTGTAAAATATAAAACGATATTTTAAGTGTTATTTTTTTTAGACTAGTCTTGAGCAAAGGCGTAAATAGGTACGACGACGAGCGAAGCGAGGAGGAGTGTTAGCGAAGCGAGCGGGCCGCGGTAGCGGCCGGCGATGCGCCAGAATAGAATCGCTCGTTTTTATCTACCTACTTTCTTTTTGTATTTTATTTATGTATACTATTTTTTTATATATTTAAATGTTGAAATTTTGAACTTCAGTATAGTGACTATCGACATTTTTAATCAGTGGGCATTTCAATCTTAGGCAGTTTAAGCTTAGATATAAAAATAAAAATATGTACTTATTAACATTATGGTATTCTATATGTATGGCTTGTAATCTTTATGCGAGAGTGAGTGATATGCCAATAAATGTTATGATTAGTAATCGTTATTGTAAAAAAAATTATGCGTAAACATTTTATGCGGATATATCATTATTATAAAAAAGTTATGGGAAAATACAGTATGCCTAATGATTTATTCTGTTTGAACGTTATGCGAAACGAAGAGTATGCCAAAAAAGTTATGCAGATTTAAGTTATGCCTCTAAAATTTATGCAACCCATACGGACCCGATAAAAGGTAGCCGTGAATATCATTTAAAAAAGGTCTTCAGAGCGCAGACCGTTGTACAGGCGATAGAACACGCATAAGGAGGCGAAGGCTTTCCTGTCACAAAGGGATTGGACACCGCCTGCTAGTAGAGGATCGGTAACAATTCTCATAGCACGCCTTTCTACCGAGTTAAAAGCTGGTATTGAGGTGCACCAGCAAAAAGGTGAGAGCAGTACTCCATGTATGTGGTGATGATGATTATCTTATAGCTTAAGACGATTATGTTTCTTTCACCACCTATTACATAGGAGAGGAATGGACACGATGAAATGTGGACTCTGCCACCCCTTTGGGGATTAGGGCGTGATTGATAAACTAAACTTTCGTCAGTTTCGAGTGTTTTTCGGAAGCTTAGTAGGTCAAGCAGCATAACAACAATACCAAAAACCAAATAATGACTTATTGTATTTGTAAAGGGATGTGGCGAACGCAATGTGGTCAACAAAACATAAATAAATATCCATATACAGGGTAATTTTTAAAGCACCTGCTACCAGCTAGGACTAAGTAGCTAACATCATAATAAAAGGTTCCATAAACTTATTTTTATTTTTTTTTTAAATTTCTACATTATATTTTTTCAATTTTCACTTTTATTGCATGTACTGATAAACTTACAGTACTACGCAACTCGTGAAAATCACAGGGGATGAGAGTGATAATCTCTTTGCCATTGACCTTTGTCAACCGCAATTATGCACGCACGTCCATCGTTCATCGAGACATGTAGTATGTGACGAAAAAGATACCCAGAAGTTCTCTTAAGCGAATCCAAGAGCGAAAAGCAAAACGCAGCTTGAAGCTTCAATGTAATTATACTACCCATTTTGTAACGAATTGCCAAAACTGGTAAAACAAATGTTGTTGGTTTTGACCTTGGCTATCCACTCCTAGCAGGTTGCTGGTGTTTTACAAATGACCCTGTATAGGCAATAATCTGACACTATATAAGTTTAAAACATAAATAGTCATTTCTGATCGATACTATCATTACGAGTATTACATAAGGTAATGATAATCTGAATCTTAATCATAATCAAATTGTTTGCATAGATAAATAATATCCTGTGCCTTATCATTACTTTTACAAAATAAAAAAGTCAATATTGAAGCGCTCGTGGCCCCGCGGACTCAGTGTTTTGTAAACGATCACTGAGTTACGCAACTTCCACTATGGCTGGTCCTCGGATGGGTGACCAATTTGTGGCATTCACATTTGCGTGCGTTCCGTGCTTCGAAAAGGCACGTTAAGCCGTTGGTCCCGGTTGCCAGTAACATGGCAGTCGTTAAGTCAAGTTGAAGGCCTTATGGGTGTCGTAAAAACTTTCAACAGCAGGTAGCCACAACCTGAGTCTGTCTAATTTAACAGGGCAATGGGCTCACCACTTGTTACGTGGGACAGAAATACACAAGGTGAAAAGTGGGCATATAATATGCCTCTGCCACCTTTTCGGGGATAAGGCGTGATAGATGAGTAAATAAAAAAGCTAAATATGTTTTTTTCTTTCAATAATACTAGCACAAGGAGTGTGAGTTCCGCCAATAGATAAAATGTAGCCCCTGCTTACACATAATACCACTCAAAGTAATATATACGAAAATCATAGCTGATTATTCGTTATCAACTAATTTTTGCTATCGGTAACGATATTTGATTATACACCATAATGCTGTAGATTTTTGAATTAACCAGTCGCGTATATTAGAAAAAGTATAATTATTTAGAATTACAAAAGAAAAATGACAAGAACACCAGAAACAATTGTAAAGGAACTCTTACCCCAAATAGCAAGAGAAAACCAATTCGTCAAATATGAATCAGATGTTGTATCTGTATCCAGTGGAGGAGCAAACTATGCCACAACTCTTTTCACTGTTACTCTCAGTGAAGGTCAAAGAATACTAAATATGTTTGCTAAAGTTGCTGCTGTAGGAGATCAAATGAGATCGCAAACACCAAAAATTTATGAAAACGAAATCTTTGCATACACAAAACTGATTAGAACTTATCAAAAACTGGAAGAAGATAATCAAGTGCCACGGGAATATCGATTGTCAACACCTGAATTTTACGGGTATGATCCAACGCTATATGAAGAAACAATAGTTCTGGAGAATCTTCTCAAAAGTGGTTATGAACCTTATGATAGATTCAAATCTGTTGATTGGGAGTACTCATCAGCTGCTATTAACCAACTAGCTCAATGGCATGCACTATCTTTTGCGTACAGCGAAAAGATACCGGCAGAGTTCAATCAAGTTTTAGAAGACCGTATATTCAAATGGAATGCGGATGGTTCGATGGGAGTTGTATTCAAAATGATGTTAGATAAGGCGCTTGGTGTAACGCGAGAAGAAAATAAAGTAAAATTACAGAAGTATTTTGAAAATTTCGACATGGATAATCTTCTTGAGTACTTTAGTCAGTGCCGTAGAAAAGTGCTGGGTCACGGGGATTTTAGACCGAGCAACTTGATGCACAAAAAGCTTGAGGTAAGTTAAATAGCTACTAATTCCACTGGGACATCTTTCCGAGGGGCGCTACCCGGAGCATCCGGCAACAACCTATCTAGGCAGGGACCGTGTGGTTTTAGCCGGTTCGAGTCCGGCATGACATCCGAGGGGATGTCCACACGTTCAAAAATACTACTATTTTAGATGCAGTGTATTAAAATCTGCTTTAAGCATGTAGTCAAAACCTTCCCCTCTCCGTTTCTACACGTATGGTCACGACCTATAACGTGAAACCAAATACAAATGGTGAAATGCTGACATAAATTATACCCCTGCCTACCCCATTAGGAAAAAAGTGTAACAAAGAGGATAGAAACAGAGATTGTGCGATTCAGTGCAGCAAGATGTAATTCAACCCTAAGACATCTTGTGATATCAAACCGAACTGTCGATTGCGAACAAACAAAGAGCCAGAGAAAAATTGTTTTTGTTTATGAAAGTCATCATCATCATCCGATCGTCTGTCCCAGTTACGTTTCTCGACACGCGGGGTCCGCCTTTCTACTTTTTCTCCTCCACATCGCACGGTCGTCGGCATCCCCTGTAGTGAGTTCATACGCATGTCATCCCTTACGACGTCATACCAGCACTTCTTGGGTCTTCCCCGCTTACTGGGACCCGGCGGGGCTATCATATCCCACGTAGCCCAGCGGTTGCCGCAAGACGTGACTCGTGACGTGACCAATGAAGGCGACACTTATATAAATATCGTATAGATTTTCATATGCATTTAGTAATTCGAAAGTAAAAACATATATTCTTTTTCGATTTCTCTGTTTAGATATACTTAGATAAGACTTTCTTGATACTTGTGTATGCTAAAAAGAACTTTATTATACCACTAAGGTAGCATACAAGCATACGGCCCAACACGTTTGCAACACCAGAGGTGCAGCACTCGCGCTGCCCTGTGAAAACCTTCTAATGCCCCTTTAGAAGAACCCATACTGTAGACGTTCGGGAAAAGCCTAGCAGAGAATTCATTCTACAATCTAGGCGAACGCTGAATAAAGCATCGGAACTAACTATTTGATGTAGGGTGCTTTTGGTCTTAAAGCTATGTACTTCATTACGAACAGACTTCAGCACCAATATAATAATATTTCTAAAGGGCGCAATTTAGACATATTTGGGCAGTCTTTCTCCGAATTTAAATTTCAACTCACTCCTCTTCTTGTAATTTTTTTATAGTACTGTTTTTGTAGAACTGTTTTTTTAAGTAAAATAGTTTTTTTCTAGTTATAAGAAATTCCCAGTACATGCCGTAGCAGCTTGTAATTGAGGTAGCGCCAAACAAATGTAACTTAGGTATAAGAAATAAATAATATGATGGTGTATAATTCGTAAGCTGTTCTAATAAATAAGTAAAATAAAATAAAATTAATTGATTAATTTATGGTATTTATATTTTCAGTTTAAACCAAATAAGTCATCAAGCGGCTTGTTCCCAATGTTCTGTAGAAGAGAAAAAAGGCGAGCAAGTGTGGTAAGACACGATATTCGATCACTTAAGTGCACATTATATTTGACCATTGAAGTATGGAATATTATGAAGTCCCTCAACACCAGTACAGCCGACCTATTTATGCGGACATACTTATTACATGGGATGCAATTGGATTTAATAGATCTTTTACTGTAAAATTTAGAGTACCAGACTATGAACCGGATTGTCGTGGGTTGAGAATTCCCACTCCACTATTCTAATGTTTTTAAGTAATTTTAAAGTTGGTCTTTTATGTAAGTATTATACCATATGGTATACCTATTTGAAATGAAGTAACTTGGGCTACATTTTATCCGCGTATTCCCATGGGAACTGAAACTGCGCGGTTGTAGTCGCGATGTGAATAATTTGCGGCTGAGGTCGATAAATTTTGCTAAATTTTTGAATAATAATAGTAATCAGTAAACTTTTATCTATAATAATATTGATACGCATGATAGTACGATAAAAATCAGTGCTGAACGCTACTTATTGTATAACAAATAAAGGATTACCTATCAAGTGATACAAAGATAGTGCAGGCACTGGCTATTACGCATGTTGCTTAGCGCTTGCCATAGATTACATACAATCTAGTCCACATATGGATAATAGTGCAATAGGCAATGAGCTCACCTCCTGTTATGTGGGACCAAAAATGTAGTGTAGTGAAATGTGGGTGTATAATATGCCTCTGCCACCACTTCAGGAATAAAAGCGTGAATGACAAGTAACTAAAACTGTGTTATAATGTTACTAAACATGAATCTTGTCATATTTTAAGGATGGCGAGCTGGAAATTAAGATAGTAGACTTCCAAACTTTACAAGGAACAAGCCCAGTTATAGATTTGTTATATTTCATATTTATTGGATCAGATGAAAAGTTTAGGGCACAGTTCTACGATAAATTAATAGAATATTATTATGCGGAGTTACACGCGGCCATGAAAAGGCTTCGACTGAATCCCGAGAAGATTTACTCTAAGTTAGACTTCGAGGCGGAATTGAAAGAGGTGAGATACTTTTAGTATAAATATAATGATATTTTTATACCCTAAGGTCGATGATGATGGAAAGTGGTCAGTCATCCTAGCCTATGCACGTTTGCAACACGAGAGGCGCGGCACTCGCGTTGCCAACCTTGTAAAAGACTTAACCCTTAACCACCTTAAGGGTCTTAACCCCTTTTGAAGAACCCCATACTGTAGCCGTTCGGGATAACACGTTAATAAATAAGAGAAGAAGAGAAAATAATCTTAGCAGATAGTGTTGGGGCATTTCGGTCAGCTCGTGTTTCGATGGAGCGGAGGTAAAGTATTTTTTTCATTAAGCCCATTTTTTTGTTGACGCAGGGAATGCTTGTTATGCATCGTCATCCCTGCTGCAGGGGCAGTATGAACGGTGTATGAGACTCCCGGCCCTTTAGGACCTATCCTACTAAAGTAGAGAGCGGTTGAAAGGGCACTAAAAGGCATCCCGAACACAAAGGATGCCAGCCGCCAGACAACTATTGCGAGCGGGGTCTCCCGACGTACCATCCATATTCAAATCATTCAGCCCATTAATAGATAGTGGACCAAAACCTGACCTTTACATACAGCTTCGCAAAAAATCTTGACAAGATTTTAATCAAATCCCACCCTATCCTTTCCGATTAAGATCAACGCGAGCCGAGAAGAAGTGTCATCCCCCACAGAATGGTGTTCCACACCAAACGATTAAAAACACGTGTTGCCATTCTCATTCAACCCCATATTCTACTAGTGGAACGAGAAAAGTCGTAGCATAGCGCCGTTAAGTTGACGCAACTATCAACAGACTATCCAGCATTGAAAGTGGCCCTCATCTCAGTATTATCACATTGTCAAAACTTCTCATTTTACGTACGGAAATTCTCAAAAATCTCGATTGATCACATACTGGATAACCGAGGCTTGAACGCTCTTGAACGCTAACATCAGAGGAAGTTGAGACACTGTTTGTAGTTTATAGTTTGATTGATGACTCAAATGAATTTCAGAAACTGCCGTTTGGTATAACGATTGCTGTATTCGCGCTGCCTATTGTGACCGTGGCTGAGGAGAATGCTCCTAAAGTGGATAAGGAGTTGGACATGGCTGCTTTCAACGTAGAAAAGACAAGTGAGCTGTACGCAGAGAGAATAAATGGAGTCGTGAACGACTATGTAAAGTGGGGTATACTCAAATGATGAAATTTATGAAAATATTTTGTTTTATAAATATATGTAATATTTTGGAATATTCACTTACGTGTTTCCTATTTATAATATTTGGATTTTGAAATATATAAGTATGTTTATCAGATGTCTGATCCTATAGCTTATATTAGCTTAGTTTATTTCGTAGTAGTCTTATTCTTTATCTTTCCCTATTCCCCGTTACTTCCAAATCTTGTCTGGGTTTTGAGTCTGGGGCCTTTATTGGCTGCTAGGATCGGCTTAGGTTTGGCTTTTTATTTTCACAACGTTGTCTCGTCTGTGAATCTGCAGGCGCCGCTAGCATATGAGGTCGCTTGAGCCCCGAAGATATAGATAAACTTTTTGTAAAAAGTATTTTACCAGATTTATTTATTATTAGTTGACGCCAGGGGCTCCGCCCGCGTGGAGTTTTCCCGTTTCTGTTTATTTCTGTTTATTCGCCTATGTGTTATTCTGATGTAAAAGCTATGAGTAGTATTGTAAGGTTTCATTAAAATCTATTCAGTAGATTTTGCCTGAAAGCTTTCGCCTTTATAAAATTAGTAGGATTAACACCATCTAACCTACATTAAGTAAATGCTTGTACAGTAATCAAAGCATTGTTTCAATTGAGCTATTTTTGTTTCAATAATACTACCTGTCGTTGATAAATACAAGTTTGATCCACCTTATATACAAAGCTCCTAATAATGTTTGGATGTGAACTGGTATTCCAGATCTTAAGTATTTGCCTCGTCCTTATCCCAACAGTCACGTACTATTATGCGCACCTCTTCACCATCGGCACTAATTCTATGCTAGAAGCAATCTTGAGAGACATGTTTAATCTAGCTACCACCACTTAATCAGAAAAGATTGATCTTTGGGACAGTAGAGACTACCGATCCCTCATGAATAATCTTTAATCTCTTACTTGTATGAATGAAATAATGGATATAAGATAGGTAATATACGTAAACAGGTATAGATGGTCCCCTGAAACTTTGCTCTGACGAACTGAAGAAGTATACGGGACTCAACTTAATATGGAAGGTGTCATAGTTATAGCAGAACTTAAGAGTGGTCTTTGTCTAGCAGTTGACTGCTTGAGCTGTAGCAATGTAATTGATTTAAAATAATGTTTAAATTCAATTCATTATAATTATTTATTTCCATCACCTCTTATATCTCTTATATCTCTTATAGGACACTACTTGATAATCAATTTAGTATACATAAACATTTCAATAGTCTAAATACAGTTAATAATATTATCACCTATTCTAAAAATAAAACAATTTTGGTAAATAATAATAATAATAAAACAATAATCATGGATAATAAAATAATCAAATCTTAACCTACGCTCTGTAGATCGAGTTCTCATGTTATATAAACAATTGTCTTAAAATATAATTTCATTTTAAAATATATTTACTTAAAATTGTGTTTAATTGTTCTATGTATTAGATAAAGGTACATCACAATTTCAACCTGACTGAATTACAGCTACTTAAAACAAATCTTTTATTTTTCGAGTCATGTCAGGCTTAAAATTATCATTTACATTATTATATTGTTTAAAATGTCGCTGTTCATTAAATGTAATTCTGGTTTCATTATAAGGTTAAAACTATGCATCTTGCTTTGTCTTTTCTGTAAATGCTTAGTCTATTTTAAATTAACGTGGAAGAATTTCTTAAGTGTTAAAACTTATTGTAATACCTATTTAATTTTACGGACATTAAAAGACCTATATCACTTTTATCTTATTCGCGGAAATGTGTCACACGAATTGATGGAAACGAAGTTATTATGTAACATGTGGGGATGTAATTTTTCACTCAATTGACTAACTTTCATTATAATTTCATAGGCGCAGCATACTAAAATTATTTATTTGAGGATACCCCACTTGACATAATCATTCACAACTCCATTCAAACGTTCGGAGAACAGGTCGCTGGTATTATCCACGGAGAAGGAGGTCAGGTCCAGATCTCCATTGACCTTGGGTGCGTTCTCTGCGGCTACTGTGATGACTGGTAGCGCGAACACTGCAATCGTTAGGCCGAAAGGCAGTTTCTGGAAACAAAGTATGTGTTTATTAGTTAGCCCAACCAATGTAAGGTTGGGCTAGAATATAAATAATCTTAAATTGCTGAAAGTGTCAAAACACAAGATAATAATGACCACAAGAAACTTTAAGATGGCACCTGTGATGAGCATGTTATTAATTTTAAACAAAATTTCGATTCGATTACCGGGTCAGGTCACGACAAATTTTTGTGTGATCCACAAATGTTCGTGAGTTTGGGTGTTTTGTATGTATAATATATGTATGTATATAGAAATATTTAAGTTTCTTAATCGGTTGTCTAGATTCCACAGCATAAGCTTACAGCTTAGTTTGGGCTAAATTATGCTGTGCGAAAAAGTGTCCCAGAATATTTATTTAATATTTATAGCATGATAAATAAAACAAGATAAATGCACTTATTTTAGAAAATAGCTAATGTACCTACTTTAAGGGTCCGCTGAAGAAGAAATGGCCTACAAAACACAAAAAGAATTTTTAAATCCGACCTACAATTCCTGAGATTAGCGCGTTCAACCAAACAAACAAACTCTTCAGTTTTATAATATTAAGTATAGATAATTCATAACAATATCGTAAATCACCTCTTTCATATCAGTATCGAAGTCATCCCTGGAGTATATCTTCTCAGGATCTAGATGGAGTCTCCTCATAGCAGCTGCCAGTTCCGTATAGTAGTGATTGAGTAGTTTGTCGTAGTACTGTGCGCGGAACTTCTCGTCAGAACCGGTGAAGATGAAGTATAGTAAGTCGACTACTGGACTAGAGCCCTGCAGAGTTTGGAGGTCCACCACCTTGATCTCTACTGTACCATCCTGGAAATAGATACAAAAAAAGTTATGAAAAGCAATGGGCATTGTACAGTTTAAAAAAATAGATGAAATAGGGTTGCTGTTCACTACTGACTTACAAATGAAAAATAATGAAGGATTATTAGGATTTCAAGCAAACGCGAAAAACTTTAACCTCAAAATTATAATATCATTGTTGGCATTACGCTAGTAAAGTCTTTGCTAGGGAATGGAATGATTTTTTTAATAAAGTGAAAAAAGAAATCTTGGTTCAAGACGGGGATTGGTTAAACAACCAGGGCAATGTTCTAGCCACTGAACAATTTCAACTTGTTTCGATACGGTTTGGGTAAACTGTTTGTTATCACAAGGTCCCTTGGAAGAGAGAAATTGAAATGGAAAGGAGTGCAACTTTAGGACGTGTCAGGTTCCTGAGGTAGTATGAAGTTTACCATAGAACGACTAGTCAATGATACACCCTGCCAAAAATTATTACACTCAATTTTGTGATGACATATTCTTATCAGTCACTACTTTTATCCCTGAAGGGGTAGGCAGAAGAATACTAAACAATCACATTTCACCATATGCATTTTTTCCCACGTGTGAACCCATTGTCGTGTTGAAGTGGACAGGCGCAGGTTGTTGTTCTCAAAACACTTAGCGTGTCTACGAGCGCTGATGACAATGCCTTAACATATTGCTCATAATTCTGTGATAAAACAATCTATACTTTATAGTATTTAGCCCAAATTATTGCTCATAATCTGGTCATGGCAATAAACTAGCCAAGAATTTAATCTTACCCTTTTTTACCTTTACTCGTAATTTTGTGATGGACAAGACTTGTCCATACCTTATTAAATTTTCTCCAAAATATTGCGCAAAAAGCAATACCTTGGTTAATAATGGATTATTAACCACAAGCTTATGATGGATAATTCTCTAGTCGTTTAATTCGCTCTGTCTTCTCTGACTACCCCGTCAGGTATACAGTGTAAAGATAGTTAGTTAATTTGCCCCAATAATAGACTCATTATTTTGTTTTATCAACCTACTAACAAGCAAAATACGGCTATACGTTAGAAGCAACGCCTTATAGGGGTGGATCTTATGTAATATTTCAAAATAATATGCAATGAATAAGTGCATTTTTCTTTTTCATTTTTATTACTAATTATAAGTAATAAATAATAATAATATCCATCACGCCTTATCCCCGAAGGGGTGGCAGAGGCATATTATATGCCCACTTTTCACCGTGTGGATAATAATAATGTTTGTAATATTTGTTTAATTTGTCAGATCTCCAACCATGTTTCTTGTGCCACTGGTTATTATTAATCTACAAATCGGTAAAAAAATAAAATATGGTACCAGACCCCGTTTGATTTATTTTTAAACCAAGCGATGCGGTGGTGATTTTAATATTTTTGTTATGTAGCTGTGGATAATGTAACGTAACCAAGATATTGTAAAAATACCGCTCCTGTGTTATAGCGACTTATCGGGTTGTTTCACGCATTTGGAATGTACTAAGTAAATCAACTTACATCTCTAGTCCTGTGCATCAAGTTGTCTGGCCGATAGTCCCCATGCCCCAACACTGGTTTTCGTTTCCTACTATAATATTCAGCAAACGCGGTCACATCAAAACCTTCAAAATATTTCTTTAGCTTGTCCCTATTATCTTTACTAGTCACGCTAAGCGCCTGATTTAGAAGAGTCTTGAAATGATCTGTCCATTTCTCATCAACGTGCCATTGGAATCTGCTATCCTCCATCAGATTTTGGAATTGTTCGGGATAATATTCAGAGTATGCAAATGATAGGGCATGTATTTTAGACAGTTGATTTATTGCTGCTTTTGAATATTCCCATCCTATAGACATGAATCTATTACACGATTCATATCCATACACTGTAAGATTCTCTAAAACTACCGTCTCCTCGCATTCTTTAGAGTGACTATAATAAAATTTTGGTAATGACAATCGTTGATGACGCGGCACTCTGTGCTCATCCTGCATCTTTTCGTAAATCTTCGCAAGTGTTTTGTAACCAAATATTTCTGTTTCGTATATTTTCGGCGGCTCTGTCTTTTTTCTTTTACCTAATGCAGCTACTTTTGCAAATAAATGTAGAACATAATCACCTTCAGCTATCGTTACGTTATAAAGTGTGGTCGCGTAGTTCCCACCTTTACTTGAAGTTGATTGAATTATTGATGTGTATTTGTCAAAACCATGTTCTTTTGCTATAACAGGCACAAGATCACTTAAAATTTCTTCTGGTAGACGCATATTTTTGTTTTATTTTATTTTATATTGCCGCGACAGAAATATATAAAGGTTACTGCGCCTATTTTCAAGTTGCGCAGGCGACGTTTGTAAATGGTGAACAAGTAGGAAAACACGAGTACCCACAAGTACTCGAAATTAAACCTTGTAAGGCCTGTTCCACAGACGCGGTTCACCGGATGGTACAACCATTGTTAATGCAGAATTTGTATTTTAGTAGTTTTTCGTTCCTGTGTGAACACTTATATTATTATTCTCGCCTTTATTCCCGAGGCGGTGGCAGAGGTATGCCATATACGGAAATAAAACGGAATACGGGCATAAAATGTAGCCTAAGTTACTCCTACTAACATCAGCTATCTGCCAGTGAAAGTCACGTGAAAATCAGTCCAGTCGTGTTATAGATTAGTCAGAACAAAAATACTGACAGAGATATTTGTAATTTTTTTTTATCTTCTTCTACCTGGCGTTAGTCCCGGCTTTGGCCAGGGTCCGCCTACCGACTGAGCTTCCTCCACTTTGCCCGATCTTCAGCATCCATTTCAGTCAGGCCATTGGAAATCATGTCGGACTTGACGACGTCCAGCCAGCGCTTGCGAAGGCGACCACGGGACCTAGCCCCAAGGAAAGCCATATTCATGCATGTCCGACCAACGTACTCCATAGGGCGGCGCATGATGTGGCCATACCATCGCAGACGACACTCCTGCAGTTTTCCCCCCACGTCACGGACACCAAGACTACCTCGGATGAATGAGTTGCGTATGCGATCGGATCGCGTTACTCCGCTCATCCACCTTAGCATCTTCATTTCCGTGACGCGAAGCTACTGAGTGTGTCTGCTTAGTGCTGGCCAACACTCGCCGCCGTACAGGAGGACAGGCCGTATGATGCATTTATATATCTGCCCCTTGAGCTTCAGAGGCATTTTGCGGTCGCATACAATGCCCGTAACCTCGCGCCACTTCGCCCAAGCAGCGACTATACGTGCTTGGACATCGTCATCCACGCTGCCAGACTCGTGCAGCACGGATCCAAGGTATCTGAACGTACCGGACTTTGTGATCGGGTCCGAACCTATTCGGATGGTGTTTGAATCCGCACTGCCACAGGACATGTACTCAGTCTTCGCCACATTTAGTCTCAAACCACCGTTTTCCACCGTGTCCTTCCAAATGTTGACTTTGTGCTCAAGATGGGCTTTGCTCTGATTAATGAGGGCGATGTCATCGGCATACATCATTAGCCATGGCGGCTGATCTTGGATGTTTGCCGTAACTACATCGAGCACCACGTTAAACAAGAACGGGCTGAGAGCCGAGCCTTGGTGAACGCCAACAGATATTGGAAAGCCATTGGATTCGCCAACAGCCGTTTGGACAGAGGACACGGAATCACGGTACATGTCTTTGATAGTGTCAATATAGGCCTCGGGAACGCCCCTGAAGCGAAGTGCCCACCAGACGGACTGCCGAGGTATACAGTCGAAAGCCTTCTGCAGGTCTAAAAAGGCCATATGCAAAGTTCTCCTTCTCTCTCTGTAAGCCTCAGCCAGAGTCCGTAAGGCAAACACTGCGTCCATGGTGCTGTTACCCGCCCGGAAGCCATATTGACACCCAGAGACAGTGCACTCGCCAATGTGCCATGTGTCAATGATGCGCTCGAAGAGCTTCATAGTGTGGCACATGATCTTGATACCGCAGTAGTTACTACAGTCCTGTACGCTACCTTTGCCTTTGTAAACAGGAATAATCAGGCTAAATCGCCACTGGTACGGCATTTCCTTGGTGATCAGGACGCGGTTAAAAAGATCCGTCAGAAGGTCCACACCATGTGGGCCCATCGCCTTCCACACTTCAATTGGCACATTGTCTGGCCCGACTGATTTCCGGTTCTTCATGTGGCAAAGAGCAATGCGGGTCTCGTCGGGGGAAATGGGGGAAATAAGTCCAAGGCTGGGAGGCGGTTCGGGAGGAAGGTTATGGGGATGCTGTTTGTTAGACAGCTCCGTGAAGTATGAACACCATCTCTCCTTAACAGAGGGGGCATCATAGAGCAGCTTACCCTGGGCGTCCCATACACAGAGACATTTGGTAATGTCCCGAGTAGATTTTTCTCGGGCACGCGCCAGTTTATAAATAAGCTTTTGCCCCTCCGCAGTTTCCAGCTCGTCGTATAAGGGCGACAAACTCTTGCTGCGGGCTCTGGCTAAAGCTTTTTTGCAAGCGCGCTTAGCAGCACAATATGCCTCCCTGTCCTTCGGACAGTTAGACCCTTGCCACTGCTTAAATAAACTCTTCTTCTTCCGAGTCGCTTCCTGCACCCCGTCATCCCACCACCACGTCTCCTTGTCTATGGTGAGGCCACCACGAGAAGTACCAAGGACGCGCTTACCCGCAGCGGTGATTGCTGAATGGATCCGACACCAGATTTCTTGAGCGGACTCATGCGGAGCACTGATCCCGAGGTGCTCGACCTCCGCGATGAAGTCCGACTGTTTAGGACCATTAAGCAACCACCACTTAGTGCGGGGTTTGCGTTTCTCGATCCTTTCTTCTATGGCACGACCGCGAAGTCCAGGACAAGGAGTCGGTGTTGAGCCGTAAGGCTTTCGCCTGGAATGACTTTGCAGTTGGTAACCTTGCCAATGTGGCACCGTCGCACCAGCAGGTAATCTATCTGGGTTGAGTAGGCACCCCCAAGGAACGTAACAAGATGCTGGGGCTTCTTCTGAAAGAATGTGTTCGCGATGGCTAGGTCAGACACAGCGCAGGTCCTGAGTATACGGACTCCCTCTGCATTTTGTTTGCCATAACCAAAACCACCGTGGACACGTCCGTGCTCTCCAGCAAACTGACCCACGTGGCCGTTGAGATCCCCCCCAACCAAAACACCCATGGAATTTGGAATAGCGCGCAACACGTCCTCGAACTCCTCCCAGAAGGCCTCCTCAGTCGTGTTATAGATTAGTCAGAACAAAAATACTGACAGAGATATGTGTAATTTTTTTTATGTACGTGCCTAATTTGACGTTAGTATATATTTTGAAAATAGACACTTCAATTATGTATAGATTCGAACATGATTACATCCGAAGTATAGTAAACTAAGTTTTTACTATTCTTTGCTTATTACTACGATAATATTTTATAATTTATTAGATCATTAAAACAAAAAAAATATTTAAAGACTATCCACATGCTCAGCGTTTCAAATGATTTCAATTTGAGACACATTGAGGTAATGTCTATCGCAAAAGTAGGTATGTACCGCACCTGTATGTATAGAGCTTTATTGCTTTCTATAACAAAAATGTGGGTATTTGCATAAGATATTTTACTCTTTTTATAAACATTAAAATGACAATTCGTCTCAGATAAAGTTCATTTTTCACATCACATTTCGTAACTAGCAGACGCTGGCGGTTTCACCTGCATAGTTCTCGTTTCTGTGAGAATAAGGGGACTATGTAGCCTAAGTTTACTCCTAATAACATCGGAAATCTGACAGCACAAGTTCAATTAAAATCGGTTCAGCTGTTACAGAACTTAGCCGGAACAAACAGACGGACATACAGATAGGCAAACAGACAAAAATGATTCAAATATGTTTTTTTTTGTACGCATGTACCGTATATACTTTCAAATGCATTTAGTAAAAAGCTGTTAATTTGGAATTAGCCAAAATTTTAATAACGGACATATTTTCTTATCGCTAATCTCAAAAACGATTACAATAATTTTAAGTGAATTTTCAATATCAAGTAGAAAGACGAAAATTATTAAATACCGTATAAATAGCGAAGTTTTAAAAATTCATACAATATATTTTATTTCCTAATCGCGCATTTATCCCCGAAGGGTTGGCAGAGGTATTTCATACGCCCTCAATTCACCAGTAACATTTTTTGTCCCACTTATCAAGTAGTGAGACCACTGCCGTATTGAAATGGACAGGCGCAGGTAGTGTCGATCTGCTGTTTAAATTTTTTCCATAAAGCCGGCAGTTGTTAAGCCAATTTGAACTTGACTTTACAACTGCCATGTTACTGGCAACTGGGTCCAACGGCTTAATAAAACTTATTTCCATTTACGGCCTCCTGAAGCACGTAAATGGATATTTCACAAAACGATACCAGCCATAACGAATATTTATTTATTTTAAAATCTTATTTTAGGAATTTCTTACTGGATATGATTCAGGACTCGAAATTTGTCACAGGCGCAGGTCATAAGTGTGTCTAGGTATATTGTATATTTCACTAATGTGAAAGCTTGTCATTAGCAATTTATTTTATCTATAACATTACACATGTCTATTTATTAGTCTGTAAGCTTTCTGAACAGAAATAAATAAATTAATATAAAACACAGCAGTAATAATGTGATTTTGAATGACGTCGCAAATTACTTACTTCACTCTTCCTGTGCATTAAATTGCAGGTTCTATAATCTCCATGCACTAACACTGGCTTCTTGTTTCTCTGGCATAGCTCACTGTACTCATTTACATCAAAATTCTCAAAAAACTTCGGTAATTTTGCACTATGTTCACATTGAGTTTTCTCAATGCTTTGTTTTATCATATTCTTGTAGTAATCAGTCATCTCAACTGGATCCCACGGATTCTTTCTATTTTTAAGTACTATCTTAAACTCTTCTGGATAATATTCAGCATATGCAAATGATAATGCATGCATTTTTGCTAACTCTTTAACAGCAGCCATGGCGTAATCCCAATCAATACTTTCAAGTCTATTAAAAGTTTCATATCCATCCATGATTAAATTTTCAAGTACTACAGTTTCTTCAAATTCTTTACAATTGCAACCATAGAGTTTTGTGAAGTTGAAATAATTTTCTTGTGGTACTTCGTGTTCATACTGCAGCCTGTCGTAAACTTTTGCCAGTTCAGTATAAGCATATATTTCTGTAGAATAAATGATTGTAGCTTGCTTCCGAAGTTTTTCTCCATGTGCGGCCACTTTAGCAAACATTTGAATAAAATCAACATTTTTCTGAATGATAGTTATATTGAATAGGACTGTTGAGTAGTTAGCACCACCAGAGTCGATCGGTGAAACTACTATATCATAATAGACCCATTTCTATTCTATTGCAATTTCGAATACAACTTTTTTAACAATTTCTTCTGCGTTGGCCATTGTAGTAATACATTCGTTTAAAATATTATCTTCTCTACACTTAGTTGATACAAAGCGTGTCTGTTTATTTACGACTATCGTTAGACTATCAGTTGTATTAAACCGAAGCAGTACGATAACGATATGGATTACAAAACTGACATTGTGCGAGTTACATCACACGCTTCCATCTTAGATCTCAAATGTAATACGAAATGCTTCATTACGCAATTTCATATAAACTACTGTGCTTACCTACTGTATGTAAACGTTTGTAATTTTCAATGAACAAAAGCAAACAAAAACCTTGTATCAGAAACAATATTGTCAAACAAATTAAATAAACGGAAAAGTCACAAATTCTCACCCATTCCGGTAGTGATCGTAACTGTAAGATGCAGACCGCAGAGATTGATAAATATTAGAGTAAATATAAATATAAATATCCATCACGCCTTATCCCCGAAGGGGTGGCAGAGGCATATTATATGCCCACTTTTCACCGTGTGGATTCCTGTCCCACGTAATAGGTGGTGAGCCCATTGCCGTGTTGAAATAGACAGACGCAAGTTGTGGCTACCTGCTGCTGAAGTTTTCAAGCCGCCCATAAGGCCTTCAACCAGGCTTAACGACTGCCATTTTACTGGCAACCGGGACCAACGGCTTAACGTGCCTTCCGAAGCACGGAAACGCTCGCAAATGTAAATGCCACAAAGTGGTCACCCATCCGAGGACCAGCCATAGTGAAAGTTGCGTAACTCAGTGATCGTTTACAGAACACTGAGACCGCTAGGCCACGAGCGCTTCTTAAATATTAGAGTATTGGAATAAAGTCTTATACGACCTTGAAAAAGCATTATTACAAATGGAATGAAAATATCTTTATTCATATTGAATCACTAAGTAACAATTATAGACGTCGATATTATTGCTTCTTAAATTCACCCACATTTAATGCCAGATTCGCAAGGCAATAGGTAAAGCCTGAAAAAGAAAGTGGCTATAAAAGTCATGGGCACTCTTTTTTAATCGCCAAGTGAACAAGCAATAGAAAATTTTGAAATCGAATGACATAAATAGCACTAGCAAAGAGGCAGCAGCTCACTTTCAATCTTTAAAATAGTTATTAATGGTGAAATTGGCCTCTTTTTAAGAGCTGTGTACAAATGAGCAACTCTAATACGACCGTATGAAAAGCAATTCATGTAATGTAAGGAACAATATTATATCAACACTTTGTGTGTGATACGCAATATGACAAAACTTAAATATTAACACTATATAATCACAGGCGCTCTTACAGAATTCAGACAAGATGTTGTGTTATAGGTACATACTGAGATGCAAATAACGAAATCATTATGGATAGACAGTGCACAAACTTAATCTTTGACCACTAATAATATAAATGTTAAAGTTCGTGAAGTGGAGATGTTACTCAATTACGCTTTAAGACCTGAAAGAATCTGGCTGACAGTAAGTGATACATAGACCACGCGCAGCGTCATTGCAAGGCCACGGGTATCAGCCAGTATGAACATAAAGGTGAATGTTCATACTAACTATAATAAGGGTTGTAATTCTATACTAGTGGACGCCACGCGGTTACACCCGCGTAGTTCCCGTTACCAGAGAACTACATAACCATATGACTGTATACCTAAGTATCGAGCGCTTACAGTATTTGCTCTTAAAATGTTTGAAGGTACATTTCGGTTTCACTCTTTTTAATTTGTATGTTTAAATTTTACAACTGTAACCAAGCCAAATAAATAAGAGTCTCTTTGCGGGCACTGCTTGGAAGTACCTACAGAGCTGTTACGTAATTTAAAAGGCCGGAAATAGTCAACCACATGTCATTGATACAACATGCGTGTCTTTGATTGTCGGATGAAACACAATCATTATCATTATCTCGTGATTATATTTTATTTTAGCGTTTCCGTGCTTCGGAAGGCACGTTAAGCCGTTGGTCCCGGTTGCCAGTAATGGGCAATGGGCTCACCACCTATTACGTGGGACAGGAATCCACACGGTGAAAAGTGGGCATATAATATGCCTTTGCCACCCCTTCGGGGATAAGGCGTGATGGATATTTTATTATTTTTATATTTTAATAAAGTAATTAGTCATTTTACATGCGTATGTATTTTGTATATTATGAATAAGTATGTGTTGTGTATAAAACAGTAGAATCTTATAATAAATACGGTAAATAACCTACCTACTTAGACAACCAAAGTATCTTAGGACTGAATTTTAGTTCTATTTTATAATCGAATATTTACTATTTAGAATTTAGACTAGAGTCTGTGTATTTAGAAAAATATTTTGTTTTTATAATAGTATACGAATAATATATATTTTTGAGATCATGCTTTTGTTATTAATATTAGATTTACAGCTTTTAACAAATGTTTCATATACTGGACTGGGCTCTGTTAAAATTGTGGCAATTTCGCAGCCGCGACCACGGACGCTGCAACGCGTTCGAAACGTCAGTGAACGTAAGTAAAATTTTGTTTCGCGTGAAGTCACGAGTAGTATATAAAACATGAGTTTACACCGCGAAAGTTTAAAAATAACATCAGCTTATAACAAAGTTAATATCAACTTACTTCTCGAATCTTGTGCATCAAGTTGCCAGGTTTAAAATCTCCATGCATTAATACTGGTCTTCGTGTGTTCATATAAAGTCTTGCAAAACTTTTCTTATCAAATGTTTCAACGAACCTCTTCAATTTATCTTTTGCGTCTTCTTTAACCATATTGATTGCTCTCGTGAAGAAGGAATCAAAAAATGCAGATAGATGATCATCCTCCATATTCCATTCAAATTTAAGAGTATCTAGGACTTTGTTAAATTCTTCAGGATAATAATAACTATACGCCAATGACAGTGCATGCATTTTACTCAATTCCGTCATAGCCGATGCACTATATTCCCAGTCAATTGACTTGAATCTATCATAAGCTTGAAACCCTTTTACAACAAGGTTTTCCAGAACAACAGTCTCTTTGTACAATGTTGGATCACAACCGTAGAATTTAGGTAACTTAAGTCTGTATTCTTGAGGCACTTCATGTTCATCTTCCAAATTTTCGTAAACTTTTAACAATTTCGTGTAAACAAATATTTCAGTCTCATAGAACCTAGGTACTTGAGACCTTCCCTTTTCTCCAATTGCCGCAATTTTAACAAACATATGATGAGTGTTGCTTGCTTCTTTTATTGTGACGTTAAATAATAAGGAAGTGTAGTTTGCACCACCACTGGAAATTGGTTCAATGTTTAATTCATATTTTACAAAATTTTGTTCTTCTGCTATTCTTACTAAAATTTTGTTTAGTATTTGATCTTCTTCTGTCATTTTGTGCTTTTTAGTTCTTCAAATTAATTCACGTGAGCTTATTCGTCTGTACGTTGTTTTATTCTTACACTCCAAGTACACAATAGGTTACATACACACAGAGAGGCGTTAATGAATATCTCACAAACCCGATTCAATACTTTAGTGTGCTATATAGTGACGACTGTATTTGCCGGATGGAGTCGGCTTAATAAATTAATCTTTAGAGATGTGAATACGATCTGATACTTACTAATAAACGAATACATTATTGTTTTGAACGTGTGTATATTGAGTGATAAGGAAGTTAAAACAAATGTGTATGCAATATTATGAACACATGCTTTTTTATAAAAGTTTTAGTACAGTAAGTAATATCTCGATCTGAAGAAAACGTTTAACAGTTTGTAATGAAGAATGAAATTATTATATAAAGAGAATGAAAACCAAAACAAAACCCTATACCAACCCGTCTAGCCAGCGTGGTACCAACAGTACCTAAAACCAATCACCCTCTTAATATGGCAAACCTTGGAAGCCCAGCATCCGCAAAATGGACTGCAATGGGCTAGTTAGATTAATACAGCACGTGCATATTAAAGAGGAATTGGTTGTATTGCGGAATGTTACACATTACTAACAATCGGGAGGCTAAAGATACATAATTATTATCTGTCCTATATATCTATATTTTAGTTTATTCCTAAACGCATGAGTGCTAAAATTGACGTGTATAAAAGGTGGACTCCTTTTCTCCTTTTTTGTCATCTTATAACATCGATAATATATGTTAAGTACGAGTATATAATAATGTGTATATGTTTTTAATTTTTAAAAATAGGACTTCACTATTCATCGAACTACAAAGGTCAACCAATGTAACCTGTCATATGGATGAACTTATTGGTAAGAAACCTCATAATATCAATAAGGAATTTCTTATCTTTAATACTCCGTTGAGTTTATACAAATTTTTCAACGGTTCTAGGTATTTTCTATATTTATACACAACCATGAATGTTGTTACTTCATCAAACAACAGATTGATCGGTATTGGAAGGATTGTAGGTCTTAATTTGAAAGGTTATAGAATATTATTTATCTCAGTTTCTCTTGTATAGTCAAATTGTAGCAGGCAGAATTGATTTTTAAGCAGGGTGAAGGATTTTAGGGGAGAAGCGCTCGTGGCCCCGCGAACTCAGTGTTCTGTAAATGATCTACGTTAAGCAACTTTGACTATGGCTGGTGAGGACCAGCTGTGATGGTTGACCACTTTACATTTGCGAGCGTATCCGTGCTTCGGAAGGCACGTTAAGCCGTTGGTCCCGGTTGCCAGTCACATGACAGTCGTTCAGCCCAGTTGAAGGGCTTATAGAGGCTTGAAAAATTTCAACAGCAGGTCGCCACAACCTGCGCCTGTCCATTTCCATTTCATCATCCAACACGGCAATGGGATCACCACCTGTAACGTGGGACAAAAATGCATACGGTGAAATGTGGGCGTATAGTATGCCTCTGCCTACCCCTTTGGGGATAAAGGCGTGACAATATGTATGTATGAAGGACTTTATTTAATTTCTGTTGGATAGTCAAATTTTAGCTGGCAGTACTGATTCATAAGCGGGGTGAAGGATTTAAGGCGAGCTTAGAAGTACTTGTTTAAAGAAAAACAATAAAAAATAATAGCCCCGCTTGCTCGATGTTGTACGCCTATCCATTACATTTACTTATATGTTTACATATTCATTACATTTCATATTTAACACTCCAATCGCCTTATCACCAATTATTACGTGAAAAAGTTACCGGTAACAGCTGACATGTGAAGATAAGTGGTACGCATGTAAATTTGATATTCACTAACTTAAACGATTTTGGAAGATTTTAGAAAAAAATATAAAACCTATTTTGTACAGTTGAAATTATTGCGCAAGATTTCGTAAATACTCAGGCGGAAATTCATTTTAAACAGTTCGTTGTTGATAGGAAGGCTATACTTAAAACTTATTGTAATTACAACTAGGATCATACTGAGACTGTTTTTTCAGTCTAATCTCGTAGAATAAAATAACAGGTCATGATTGATAAATAATAAAGCAAAAACCGTTTGCAGGGTTACGTAACTAAAGGTCATAAAAACGTATAGATATAGACGTAAAATTACTGAAAAAAAAAACGATGATTTTGTTTGACCTTGCAAAGGTAGATGTTTAATATTTCCGTTCTCCACATTATAGTTAGTTCTAGTACTATGTAATTTTAGCTGTGTGATGACAAGCTAAACAGTAGTGATTTATTTGGTTCAGGACTGTTGGTTCCTTTGGAAAGATTGATAGGTCCAACGGGATTTTCGTATCATTTTGTAATATCTACTAACTTGCTTACTTAGTGCTCTGTAAACGATTAAGTTTTATTACTATCAGTCTTGAGATGGGTGACCGTCTGTGGCTTGGCATTTCCATAAGAAGCATTTCCTTGCTTCGGAAGGCACTTTAAGCCGTTTTTACCAGCAAGGAGCCGGGAACTGCGCCTGTCCGTCCTTGGCAATAGACTTACCACCAATTATTAGGTTTTTTGGGGTCAATGCCCAAGTATGTTATGCTGGACTCGAACTGACCTTAACAACACGGCCTGCGACTATCTGTCTAGCACCGGGTACCTCTGGGAACTTTTTGGAAAGATGTCTTAGGTTTCCTGACAGATTTTGGCTACCACCACGGTTTCGCCTAATGGTTCGGGGCAGGCAAGAGGCAAGCACTACACTACAAGGCAAAACACACTATTTCGGGTGTTATCCCACTTCTTGGATCACTTTCATGAGACGTGCGTTAAATTCTCACTCCATGCCACCGCGTCTTAGGCCTGCTTCTGTAAGGACGGTGAGCCGCCCACATGCTGTCCTCCGGCCCCCGGTCATGGTTGCCGATAGTCTGGGAAACGATGGGATAAAATAAAACTACTGAAATGTGGAGGACTACTACTAACATACATACATACGTATCTAATATTTTGTCGTGCCTTTATCCCCGAAGAGGTAGGCAGAGGCATACTATACGCCCACATTTCACCGTATGCATTTTTGTCCCACGTAACAGGTGGTGAGCCCATTGCCGTGTTGAAACAGACAGGCGCAGGCTGTGGCGACCTGCTGTTGAAATTTTTCCTGGCTGCCTAAGGCCTTCAACCAGGCTTAACGACTGCCATTTACCTGGCTGCAGGGATTAACGGCTTCACGTGCCTTCCAAAGCACGGAAAAATCAAACGTTTAGTACTATTAAATCAAACGATTTTTAAAGAGATATCGTTTTTAGATTCTGATAAAAACAGTTTTGCACAGTTGTAATGATTGCGCAAGAATACATAAAGACTCAGGCGGTAATTCATCATATCTGTTCGTTGTTGATGGTATTGGTTTACTGCAAACAAAGGTTTAAGCAAATTATTTATCAGTCTAAGTAGTATTTTACATAAGTCTTTACTTAAAACGATTAACTTTATAATTATTACTGGGATTAAAAGCTGTTTTTTTCAGTCTAATGTTGTAGAATAAAAATCCGATTATAATTGGTATCACAATGACCAAAAATCGTTTGCATTTAAGTCAATAAATTTCACTAAAACGTATAGTTACGATAGATGGAATTCACCAGAAATTATACACGATGATTTTATTTCACATTGTCAAGATAAATGTTAACACTTCCGTTCTCCACACTAGGGTTTGACATAATACCAACTTCTAGGTTATTCTAAGCGGCAAATAAAATGTAATGATGACACATAATATGTGATTTATTTTATAGGATCCCTACATAACTCTTGTGCACTTAAAATTGTGCAGTCCATTGCACATAAACAACGTTAATTAAGAACTTAGAAGATGTGATTCGGATGTAGAACGGAGGAACAATTGATGAAGAATATATATTGCGCGAAAGTAGAGGGTAGAAGGAGTCAGGGTAGGCCGAGTCTTACATATGAAGAACACGTGAGCAAATTGCTCAAAAACGGAATAGACAAAAGTACTCGGACACCCAGACGTGCATTTGAAACACGAAGCAATTGAAGAATCTGCAGGAAGCAAAAGAAGTATGCATCTGGCGATCGGTCTTCTCTGACTACCCCGTCAGGGATACAGCGTGAAGATAGTTAGCTAGAAAAATTTGAACTAAGATTCACAATTCAATGATTAGTAATATGCGACCCTCCTGATCGAAAGCGGACACCTTATAGCCTATGAAAATTTGCCAACTCGCGCTATCACTGTTGAAATGATTCTCATTAGAACATTTGTTCCTAAAATACCTATAAAATCAACTAATAAACACCTTTGTTCCTTCCAATATTAACAAAAAAATTACGAGTGTGTGCTTAAGACCGCACGGCAGAAGTGAAAACTTCATTGGCAATCGTAATTAATTATAACGTATGAATTGAATTTACTAAACACAGCGACACAACAGCGGAGAGCAGCTGACTGTATCTTTCTCGCTATGCGTTCCCGAGTTCACCCGATCGAGCCTTTCACCTCAGAGCGGGACGATCAGCCTAACTTACTACCTACGGAAAAATCTGTATGCGGTGCGCCAAAAGTAACTTTCACTTCAAAAACCAAAAAAACGTCACGAACCTTAGTGATTCAAGTTGAGGGTCATCTCCAAGTATTATTACTGGTCTGACGATATCCTTTTTATAGTCTGAGTATTCTTTTCTTCCATATGTTTTGAAGAATATTTATTGTTGTTGTCGGCTGTTGTTGGCGGCAACAGTTTAAAACTGCTTTGCAAGTATTATATAATAGAACTTATTTTGAACAGAGTACAACTTCAGTATTTCTTTTTTGCCCAGCAACTCGTTTACAACCAAAACCAAACCAACTGCATCTACTATCTTTGTCATACTCGTGTGGTACGACAAATATATAAGTATTAATATACATATTATGCAATATTTTTTCTTTCTGAAAATCTGCATTTATCTCTATTTTAAATAAAATGATAATCTTTATTTCGCAATTGATGTGAAACTGATTTCTACAGTTTAAAGATAGATATTATTAGTTTAAAGTGTCCCTCAATATTTATATTTATTTATTTAATAATAATAAATATTGTTGGGACAACTCACACAAAATCCGATGGTGATTTAAAACTAAGCAGAGCTTGAACTATGGTAACCAGATAACTGATAAACATACTTATATATTTCTAAATACATACATATTATAGATAAATTACACCCAGACACAGAATAAACCCTCGTGCTCATCACACAAAGTTTTATCCTTGGTGGGAATCGACCCACGAGTCCCACGACCTTTTGCGTAGCAGTCGGATACACTCCCACCGCGCCACAGAGGCAGTCAATTATAGAAAATTTATTTATTAGCTAGCGATCCCTCATCTAAGCATTCCTTACTGTTGGAAACAACTGTTGGAAACAACTATTTGACCTTCTTCAACCGATCGGATGGCATGTACCAGCTTGTAAACATTAAATTATCAACAATGATTTGAAAAACAATAATGTTTAGGTTATCTTTCAAGTCAACCACTAGCTAATTCACCTTTGTATATCCCCTCGAGGAAGTGATCTTATGTTATGATATTGGGACTAATCCCACCCGCATCCCCATTACTGTGCCTCCTGTAAACCAGGATCTACAGCAATGACCAAAACAACAGAAAAGTTACACCGAGCCCGATCGTGGTGAAGTCCCAGGAGAATTTAGCATGTCTTGGAACCCGCAACGAAATTAATCAGAAGATAATGTGAGGAAGTAGGAAAAGAACGTAATGTCTCTTATGTAATGGTAATTAACAGAAACTTACGTCCCGTAGCCTGTGCATCAAGTTGCTGGGTCTAAAATCTCCATGGATCAGTGCTGGTTTTCTGGTATCCTTGAAAAACTGCGGAAACGTTTCTTTTCCATAAATTTCAAAGAACCTCTTCAACTTGTCTTTTGATTCCTCCTGCACCGTTCGAATAGCTGCCTTAGTGACATTATCGAAATATTCTGCCATATTGCCTTCCACTTGCCATTCAATTTTAAGACTATCTAGTACTTTTTGAAATTCTTCAGGATGATAATAACTATATGCATATGACAAAGCGTGCATTTTGCATAATTCTGCCATCGCAGATTTACTATATTCCCAGTTTATTGACTTAAATCTATCGTAAGCTTGGTATCCTTTTGTAGCAAGGTTCTCTAAAGCAACAGTTTCTTCATAAAGTGTTGGATTACATCCATATAATTTAGGCAGTCTAAATCTAAATTCTATTGGCACTCGATGTTCATCTTGCAGTTTATTGTAAATCTTCATTAACTTTGTATAAACGAAAATTTCTGTACGATATAAGTGTGGTGCTTGTGATCTCACCTTTTCTCCCATAGCTGCTACTTTTACAAACACATGATGGCTATTATCGTGTTCCGTGATCGTGACATTATATAATGTTGAAGTATAATTCGCACCACCAGTAAAAACTTCTTCTATTTTGAAATTGTAATTGACAAAATTCTGCTCAGAAGCGATTTGTTTAAGAACTTTGTTTAGTAATTCATTCATTTCCGCCATTTTTCGATTTTATATCCCTTGAAATTTAACAACACTTATCAATTATTTTAAGGGGAAATAACAACGATTTTTCAGTACACTGCTCAATATTAGATAAATGATATCACGTTTATCGCCGGCGCGTTACAATACGATTCTGTAATATTCGTCGCTTGTACTTGATGTGATAAAACAGCCAATACACATGAATAATCGTGTTCTTTTTTCACAGGTGTCTACTTAATATTAGCTGGAACGTCACTTTATGAGAAAAAGATGACACTTATCGTTTTAAATGACTTCAGCTATCGATTTATATAGATAGTTGATGTAATTGTTCAAATATTGACGACATTGTCTATGGCCAGCAGTGTGCATAAAGCAGTTGAAATTAATTTCAATTTATGTTCATGATGAAAGTTAACAATCCTATCATCGACATTTCTGGATTTAGGTGGAGTGGCTGCCTGTTGAAAACGAGCTGAAAAAAGGTATTTATTTAATTAATTAAATTATTGAGATAGTTTCTCTCAACTAAACTTTAAATTAAATCGAAGAATCTAAATTAAAGCCTAAAAAATACTTTAGATAGAAAATATATTCGAGGTCGTGACCTTCACGTCTTGTGGGAAGCGCCGGGCTACGTGGGAAACAAATGTCTGGCAATGTCGGCCCCATCGCGTCTCGGTAAGAGGGTAAGACCTAAGAATTGCTGACTTGACGTCGTAAGGGATGACATGCGTGCCAATGGCCTCACTGCAGGGAATGCCGACGACCGTACGAAGTGGACCCGGGTGTCGTGAGACTCAACTGGGACAGATGCTCGGACGATGATGTATATAGGCGAGGTCGTGTAGGAGGAATCCGTCACACATCCTCGATCCATTAATATTAGCGCACAACATTTTAAGGTTACCTTAACTAATTGTAACTGAAGATCTTGAATGAGATGACAAATAGAACTCCTAAAGGAAAGGGACGTAACTAGTTTGTACCGTTACTTTAACAGATTATTAAAAGTGCAATATTACATTTTGCAAAGTCCCCCTTTATCTGGAAGGATAAATTTGATATTGATGCTACACAAAGGTACATATTTTAGTCCCTAGTATACAGTAACAAGCATCCATATAAGTACTATATGACTACCTAAAGACTACTTGTCAGCAAAATGTGTCCATCAAAATGGCCGGTCACTACCGATATTATACATTGAAACCATTATATTATGAATTGCTTCCTAGGTGCTACCAATCATTAAATAAATGCCACCTGAGTTTAAAGAAATAAGCTATTGAGACGTCAAAATGGCCGAACATTCAGTGAGAAGAGAACATATCATTGCTGTGTAACTGCATAGACACTTCTAAATACGCTTGCAGATTGAGCAGCGTAATGTTGACGAGGAACACTGCAAGCGTAAGTTTTTAATATAGTTCACCTGTATGGAGTCCTCAATATGAAGTATATTAATCGCGTAGGTATCGAAAGTATTCAAAGGAAATTCCTCCGGTATTTAGATTTTAAAACTCGGCAACGTTCGGAGGATTACAATCATCGTTGCAGGCGGTATCACTTTTTACCACTGGAATTTAGGTGTTATGTCAGTGATGTTCGTTACCTAAATAACATCGTAAATGGTAAAATTTACAAACTGAACTATTGGGAAAGATAAGTTAAATTATCAAAATATATAAAAATTAAATATCCATCACGCCTTATCCCCGAAGGGGTGGCAGAGGCATATTATATGCCCACTTTTCACCGTGTGGATTCCTGTCCCACGTAATAGGTGGTGAGCCCATTGCCGTGTTGAAATAGACAGACGCAGGTTGTGGCTACCTGCTGTTGAAATTTTTTAAGCCGCCTATAAGGCTTTCAACCAGGCTTAACGACTGCCATTTTACTAGCAACCGGGACCAACGGCTTAACGTGCCTTCCGAAGCACGGAAACGCTCGCAAATGTAACTGCCACAAAGTGGTCACCCATCCGACGACCAGCCATAGTGAAAGTTGCGTACCTCAGTGATCGTTTACCGAACACTGAGACCGCGGGGCCACGAGCGCTTCTTTACTTACTTATCGAAAGAATTATTTGTAAATTTAACTTATTATTTTATATTTTATTACTTACATAAATACAACCACAAATTGTAAATTAGTCCGTAAGCTTCCTTCAAGAGCAAATAAATAAATATGACAAACGTGTCTAAAAAGCTACGCCGAATTAGACAATGGCCTTAGACTACTTTTAAGTAGTCCTTTACTGATTGATTACTTCTATACTCTAGTACGTAATAAAAGCAAATATTAAAAACTAAATTTTATTAATATTTCAACAACACGAAATATTTAACACGGCAATGGGCTCACTTCCTGTTACGTGGGACAAAAATGCATACGGTGAAATGTTGGCGTATAGTATGCCTCTGCCTACCCCTTCGTGGATAAAGGCGTGACAATATGCATGTATGTGTGTATGTAATAAATATAGTGCGACATTTTTTTTAGCCCAAGCTAAGCTATAAGATGAAATCTAGAAAACTGATATAAATAGATACTTATATATTTCTAACACACATATTATACCTAGAAAACACCTAAACTCCAAAATAAACGTATGTGGATCACACAAATATTTATTCCGCCCCGGGAATCGAACCCTCAGCACGGCAGTCGGATATACTACCACTGCGCCACCGAGGCATCAAAGCAGAAACAGACATGATAAACTACAAGGATAACACGAGCTTACTAAACTAAATACACCGTTAAACAACTATATTTATACTACTAGTTAACGCCCGCGGCTCTGCACGCGTGGTGAAGTTTTCCCGTTCCCGTTTCCCACAAGAACTTGTACCCAGGATAAAAAGTAGCCTATTGTGTTATTCTGATGTGTTAGCTATATTATTGTAAAGTTTCATCAAATTCCATTTAGTTGGTTTTGCGTGAAAGAGTAAGAAACATCCATTCTTACAAACTTTCGCGTTTATAATATTAGTAGGATTATATAAATAACGCGTCTAATTGCACGTGCAATCATGAAATAATCATCGGAGCGTTATTCCGAATCGCATCCAAAGTCTAAAAAAAAATGTTTTTTAGGCTCTTTTTGAAGACCTTAAAGAAATATTTTTATTTAGGTGTTAAATTATCTTAATATTGTGTCGATCACTGCGTTAAGCAGTTACTGCAATGGGTGACCTTTATGGCATTTATTCTTACGGGTGGTACGTTATGCCATTGGCCGCGGGTGTCAATAACATGGAAGTCGTTAAGCCAAGATGAAGGGCTTAAGCCATATGTTACGGCAGCCTGCACCTGTCTATATTATCACGGCAATACTCCCCTCATCACCTGTTACGTGGGACACATTACAAGGTGGGGATGCGAGCATGTAGTATGTGTCTTAGAGGAAATACATCTCTATAGTATATAATTGGCTGCCTCTGTGGCGCGGTGGGAGTGTATCCGACTGCTACGCAAGAGGTCGTGGGTTCGATTCCCACCCAGGATAAAACTTTGTGTGATGTGCACGATGGTTTATTCTGTGTCTGGGTGTTATTTATCTATAATAAGTATGTATTTAGAAATATATAAGTTCGTTTATCAGTTATCTGGTTCCCATAGTACAAGCTCTGCTTAGTTTGGAATCAGATGGCGTTGTGTGAGTTGCCCCAACGATATTTATTTATTTATTTAATTTATATGAGTGATTTGTAAGTCCTCATCATCATCTACATATATAAACAAGAGGGAATTCAAATGTGACTACCCCGTCAGGGATACAGCGTAAAGATAGTTAGTTAGTTAGAATTCAAATGTGTGAGTTTACATACATACATATTGTCCCGCCTTTATCCCCGAAGGGGTAGGCAGAGGCATACTATACGCCGCATTTTACCGTATGCATTTGTGGTCCCACGTAACAGATAGTGAGCCCATTGCCGTGTTAAAAAGGACAGGCGCAGGTTGTGGCGACCTGCTGTTGAAGTTTTCAACTGGGCCTTCAACTGGGCTTAACGACTGCCATGTTATTGGCAACCGGGACCAACGGCTTAACGGGCCCTTCCAAAGCACGGTAACGCTCGCAAATATAAATGCCACAAAGTGGTCACCCATCCGAGGACCAGCCATAGTGAAAGTTATAGGGGCCACGAGCGCTACATAAAATTAAAGAGTCTGTTTGTTATTACAAATTTAACAGATTTTCACTAAATGCATATGATAGTATGTGTGTCTGTCCGATTGTTGTGGCTTATTTCTGAAACGGTTTTACAGAACATTCACTGACATTATAGTTGATTTTTCAAGGAGTTACTGAAGCTACATTTTATTCCATTATTCTAACAGGAACGAAAACTAATTAATTTATAGTTTACTTACTCTTATAACATTTCATATTGTAATGGTGTTGTTCATTCAAAAATTCATGACATAGATCGTCGCTGTCATGCGCTTTTTATTGCAGATCTTTGATAATTAGTTAATAAATACGCAAAATCTCTCTATCAAGTACAAGGCTGCTGAAAAATCAAACCTAGTTAGATCAGTCGCGGCTAAAACGCTCGCAATGTCGGACGCGGAGGTTACATTACGCAAATTACTTGACAAAGTGATAGAAGAACCGTATAAAAATGGTACAGTGACATTAAAAGCATTGAATAGTGGAGGTGCAAACTATACATCAGCTTTGTATTCAGTTACGATTGCAGCTAACCATGAAGAGGACCTGAAACTTTTCGCTAAAGTTGCTAACATCAGTGGCAAACTTCGGGAACTAATGAACGTAAAGCTAATGTTTGATACAGAAGTGATTTTTTATACAGATCTTATTAAAACGTATGAAAGGATACAGGATAAATATAAACTTCCAGAAGAATACCGGTTTAAATATCCCAAATTCTATGGAGGGGATAGTTGTGAAGGAAAAGAAACAGTCCTTTTAGAAGACTTAGTTTTCAAGGGCTATGGTCCATACAGTAGATTCAAGACGATTGATTGGGAGCACGCTACAACTGCAATCGAAAGTCTTGCTAGATTCCACGCGTTATCGTTTGCATTTGAAAGAGAAGATCCAGAAAATTTCGCAAAAGCCATAGAGAAGATGACTTATAAACCTCCTGAAATCACTGATGATCCAGATCGGAAGGAGATGTGGCGAAAAATGATGGCTGGATGCATACAGGTGGCTAAAGAGGAACATAAGGAAGCTATATCTAACTTCCTATTAGATGAATCATCAAGGAAAGAGGTTTATAAATATAAAGAACCATTGCATAAACCAGTATTGTGTCATGGAGACTATAGAATCAGCAATCTTTTGTTTCAAAGACAGGTGAGACTTTGCAATCAGTTTTTCTCGCCATAACATTATGTTTGCAAACATATGGCAATTATTTCTTAACCTTCATCTTTGATCTTATGAGTATTTCCTGTTAAACTAACTGACCATAAATCATCTATTTATTTATTAGTTGCGTCATTGCTAGTTATTAAAGTCACGCAGTTACGGAGTGAATTGAATAATGGACATACTCAGCTCAGTTACATACATTATATATGTACTAGTTACTAGTATCCGCCGAGTAGGAGGGGCATGTTTCGGAGATGAATAGTTTGCGGTGGATGTGTGAAATCATGCGTAGGGACCGCATACGGATTTGAATATCATCGTAGTGATATTGCAACCAAGCTTCAGTGGGCCGAGTCTACTATTAACAAGCCGTAGAATAGAACCAGAATCGCTGCTTTTAGCTGTCAAAATGTTATTAGACTATCAAAAATGCAACTGACTAGCGGCCACTGGCGTGGTACGTGTTAGTAGAATTCTATCGGCCGTCCGATGGTCTATTGGAATACGATTGTAAAAGTAGACTACGAAAATGTGTCAAAATTGTACCGGTGGCTATCTATTGAGCGACGATTTCGACAAGATTGAAATAGTAGACTCGGCCACTAGGAGGATCGCCTCCGCCGTAACATAAAAAAAATATCCATCGCGCCTTATCCCCGAAGGGTTGGCAGAGGCATATTATATGCCCACTTTTCACCGTGTGGATTCCTGTCCAACGTAATAGGTGGTGAGCCCATTGCCGTATTGAAATAGACAGACGCAGGATGTGACTATCTGCTGTTGAAATTTTTCAAGCCATAAGGCATTCAACCAGGCTTAACGACTGCCATTTAACTGGAAATCGGGACCAACGGCTTAACGTGCCTTCCGAAGCACGGAAACGCTCGCAAATGTAAATGCCACAAAGTGGTCACCCATCCGAGGACCAGCCATAGTGAAAGTTGCGTAACTCAGTGATCGTTTACAGAACACTGAGACCGCGGGGCCACGACCGCTTCAATAATATAAGTTAGATAGGAAAAAGTCATGCCTGTGCCTGGCCACAACTTGACGTCTACGAAACCATGGCAGGTACTCCACATTACTTCAGCGAAGAAGATTGTCTATTTCCAAATACAGTACTTACACACATTATAAAGCATAATAAACAAACGGATTTTTGCGTAAAAACACTTACCTACTTGTTGTCGCAGTCTATCGACAATTGTTTCTATTTCAAAAAAAATAGATTTAATTAATATTAAGTCTCATCATTATGAACGTTAAAACCAGTTGCGTCTACTGTACTTCGTAGGAATCTTATATAAAAATATGATATCAAAAATTTTAATAATAAACAGAATAGGGGTGGGGTATTGCGCAGACACAGTTACGTGATGTCGCTCGACAATAAGAATTATTTGCAAAAACATGGGTACATTAATTTGTATGGGTACAACAATTAATTTACAACTTTTAGCTACTATAAACTTTACACTTATTATAAAGGAAGGTAACGAATAATTACATAAATTAAAGAAATATTTAGGCATCAAAAAACTTTTCCACATCGCTGTCAGCCACTACCGTACCCAGAATGCTGGCAGCATTTCCACGTTGAATAGTAATGCTTAGTCAAATTGACAATTAGAATAATAATTTCAAATTGAAACGATGATTGCTTGAATCATGATGATGATTCATATGTCAATTATCAAGTATATAGACGAGAAAATTCTCTCACACAAAATCGACTTTAACAGGATTTTGTTACTAAAATTGCCACGAGTTCAACTCTTATTACTTTTTCTCTTGTCATTTTGGTTTTCCGCCACTTACCATTGTAGTTTTTCTTCTTTAGCAACTTGCAATAAGGTGCATGGCTACTAATTTAGCTCATATTTGTAGCAACTAATGTCAATTACGCCATTATCAAATCTCAAACATAAAAGCGTAGCTAATGTGCTATTTGTGACTGCCTCGGTGGCGCAGTGGTAGTGTATGCGACTGCCGCGCTGAGGTCCCGGGTTAGATTCCCAGGTAGGATCAAATATTTGTGTGATCCACAAATATTTGTTTAGGAGTTTGGGTGTTTTCTATGTATATTATGTATGTATTTAGAAATGTATAGGTATGTATATCAGTTGGCTAGATGCCATAGTACAAGCTTATAGCATAGTTTGGGCTAGATGGCGCTGTGTGAAATGTGTCCCACAATATTTTAATTATTTACTAGATGACCCCCCCGGCTGCGCCCGTGGCATAGTTCGAACACCCGACGCACCTATTTAATCCCGTCGCTTATAAATTCTACAAAATTGCCCGATTTGTCGACATTTATGACTACTGCTCCGCTCTCCAGGGTAGTAGTGTGATGATATATAGCCTATCTTTCAATTAGGATCAAACTGCACACCGTGTGCAAATTTGATTAAATAGGTTAAGTAGTATAGGAGTCCATCGCGGACAAACAACGTGACACGTAATTTTACAATGTAGTACTAGATTATACTTGATTAATTTATATATATTAAGATTTATTTATCTGTATTACGTGTTTATGAAAGTCTATTAGATACTAGATATGTTTTTAATTCAGGACAAAAATCCAAACTTTATTGCATACCTCTGCCCTCCCTTCGAGGATAAAAGCTGACTGATGTAAGAAAATATATGGAAGGAATTTTTTACATATCGCCATCTAGCTCAAAATAACTAATAATTAGTTGTACTATGGAATCAAGTTAAGTAATAAACATACTAAAATACTAAATGTATACAGATCTATACTAATATTATAAAGTTGAAGAGTTTGTATGTTTGGTTGAACGCGCTAATCTCAGGAACTACTGATCGGATTTAAAAATAATCTGTTTGTGTTAGATAGCCCATTTATCGTGGAAGGCTATAGGCTACATATCATTACGCTACTATACTGAGGAGCAAAGCAGTAGTCATAAATGTCGACAAATGGGGCAAATTTTTATACATCATTGTAGAATTTATAAGCGACGGGATTAAATCGGTGCGACGGGAGGTTGAAATATTCCACGGGCGAAGCTGTGGGGGGTCATCTAGTTATTCATAAATTTTACCGAGACATATAACAAATCAATGTGCTCATCATCATCACACATAACGATTTGTCTTGAGTGGACATTAAACCTACGATCAAAGGTTTCGCATTCAGGAAATTTACCTAAGAGATCATTAGGCTAATAAACACACAACACTCACATACATAATGTATCTTCGTAAATCGTATAACTCTGTTAGTCGGATGATTTTTATCAAATTGTCTGCATCCGAAACAGTCATTGTAACGTGACATTGACTGTTTCGGATGCCGACAATTTTACAACAACCTTGCTTGCGTGTTGACATAGACACAAAAACCAAGGCAACTTATCAGTGTCCTGTTCTATACTAATATTATAAAGCTGAAGAGTTTGTTTGGTTGAATACGCTAATCTCAATAACTACTAGTCGGATTTGAAAAAATATTTTTGTGTTGGATAGTCCATTTATCGAGGAAGACTATAGGCTATATATCATCACGCTACTTCCCTGGAGAGCGGATCAGTAGTCATAAATGTCCACAAATCGGGCAAATTTTAATGCATGATGGGAGTTCGAAGTATGTCACGGGCGAAGCCGGGGGTGGGGGTCAACTAGTTCTGCTATATACTTGAACTAGACGGCTTGGTAAGGCCGTATGATCTTAGTCAGTTTGAGTCCAATATGACATCCGAAAGATTATCCATTCATATATTTTATGTATCTCATCGAAGATACATAAAATATTGTGAAACCTGTCAGCTAAAATATTAATAATGTGAAATAGTACAAGTGTTTTAATTCAAGAAGTGTAGCAAGTTGCATTTACATTTGCGAGCGTTTCCCGGTAAGCCGTTGGTCCCGGTTGTCAGTAACATGGCAGTCGTTAAGTCAAGCTGAAGGCCTTATGGGCGGCTTAAAAAAATTCAACAGCAGGAAGCCACATCCTGCGTCTGTCTATTACAACACAGCAATGGGGTCACCGCCTATTACGTGGGACAGGAATACACATGGTGAAAAGTGGGCATATATGATATGTAGGTATAATATGTCGGGAGCCCTTTCGATCGCATAATTTTTTTCAGCATAATGTAGTTTGGCATAACATTTTCAGCATAAAGTCTTCTCGCATAAATTATGATAAGCAGAGTGTTATAAACGCATAATGGTTTTATTGGCATAACATTAACTTACTCTAATTTTTTTATCATAATTTTAATCAGCATACATGTAAAGGGCATAACTGTTATACGCCTAAAGATAATTTATCATAAAATATAAAACGCATAATGGAAGTATGGATAACCATTTAAATCATAAATGAATAATAATTTGACTAAGAATATTTAAGAAATGATAAGACACCATTGTAAATAGTCATCTCACTCATAGCCAAGTTTATAAGCTGTAACATATAAAAAGATATTTTTTTAGACTAGTCTTCGTCAGTCAGAGTAAAGTCGTAAATAGGTACGACGACGAGCGAAGTGAGCGGCAGCGGCCGGCGATGCGTCAGAACTGAATCGCTCGTTTTATTCTACCTACTTCTTTTTGTATTTTATATAAATATTCTATATTTAAGTGTTGACATTTTAAACTTCGAACTTGAAGTAGGTATAGTGACTATCGACATTTTTAATCAGGGGGCATTTCAATCTTAGACAGGTCAATCTTAGATATAAAAATAAAAATATGTATTCGTTAACATTATGGTATTCTATATGTAATGACTTGTTATCTTTATGCGAGAGTGAGTGAGATGCCAATAAATGTTATGATTAGTAATCGTTTTTGTAAAAAAAATTATGCGTAAACATTTTATGCAGGTATATCATTATTATAAAGAAGTTATGGGAAAATAAAGTATGCCTAATGATTTATTCTGTTTGAACGTTATGCGAAACGAAGAGTATGCCAAAAAACGTTATGCAGTTTTAAGTTATGCCTACCCTAATATATCTCTGCCACCCAGTCGGGGATAAAGCGTGTAAGATAACAACACAATGTCAAAATATTAGGAAAGCATTTTCAAGGCCGTAGCCCACTGATTTCATGCCACTGATGTCATCATGAATGAACTATTTAAGAAAAAAAACCTAATAAAATAAAAACGAAATACAATGAACACAAATTATATACACAACAATAGTCGAAATACTCAAAAACCAAAACGAAAAACAAGGGTAATGGTAACAGAAAACGTAGGTATTATCGATTGTTGGTACAACGATATCACAAAAACGATGTAACCATGCCACAAAAACTAATAAAGAAAATTATTTATACCGCTGTACATTTATTCTTATGTTTTTATTAGTTTTCATGTATTATTAGTAATTTAATGTAACAAATAATTGATACGGGAATATATTTGCTTAATTATAAACACATACTTTATATTCCATGAATTTCATTTTCAGAACGGTCGACTCACTACAATAGTATTGGATTTTCAAACGCTGCACACAGGATGTGCGCCAATGGACTTATTATACTTGGAGTTCATGGGCACAAACGAAGAGTTTCGTCGGGAAAACCACCAAAAAATTATTGATTATTATTTCCAAGAGCTGACTCTAGCTTTGGATAGATTTGGATTGAATGTCGATGATGTTTATCCACGGGAGATGTTTGATCTTGAACTTGAACAGGTAAGATGACACAGATTGATTCCCTCCCATCTAAGAGTCTGTGTCCCCAAGAATAGTTTAAAATGACAACCAATGGTGCTAATTCTGTTGTTGAGATCACTAAACTAAATTTCTCTAAAATTTTCTAATTATCACATAAAAGAAATTTTAGTGATGTCAGATACAAATTTATTGCTGTTTATAATATCACCAAGTTAAGTTCGACGTAATAACAGAATAGCATTTGGCAATCTCTTAATAAAAATTAGAAAATTTTAGAGAAATTTAGTTTAGTGTTTTCAACAACAGAATTGGCACCATTGACTATTTAAAACTAAACTAACTAACTATCTTCACGCTGTATCCCTGACGAGGTAGCCAGAGAGGACAGATGCCCAGTCTTCGGGATCCATTCATATTTCTTCGCATTAGCAGTACATTGAAAATAACTATATAGTTGCCATTTTGGGTGTTCAGACATGTTGGATTAAGAATTACATTACATAGCTAAATATGCATTGTCATCTAAATTAAACGTGTGTAGAAAATTTCAGCCCAATCAGATGCTTATATCTGCTTTAAAGTACATTGCAAGTTGCCGTTGGTCCCGGTTGCCAGTAAAATGGCAGTCGTTAAGCCTGGTTGAATGCCTTATGGGCGGCATGAAAATTTTCAACAGCAGGTAGCCACAACCTGCGTCTGTCTATTTCAACACGGTAATGGGCTCACCACCTATTACGTGGAACAGGAATCCACACGGTGAAAAGTGGGCATATAATATGCCTCTGCCACCCCTTCGGGGATAAGGCGTGATGGATATTTTTTTTTTTAAGTTGTTAAAAAAAGATTATAAAAGACCGATGCCTTAAAAATAATAGAAAAGGCGATATTTTAACTGAAAGAAAGAGAAAGTACTACTAGAATTCACGAATCTATACATTTTTAAATCGTAATTTGTAAGATCTATAATTTCTCTATATCTGGCCTCGTTTTATTTCATTGATCGTAAATCTGTTTCAGATGCTACCCGTCGCTCTTCGCACAGCGTCTTTCATTCTACCGCTGGTACTGGTAGAGGCTGAAAGTGCTCCTCAGTTAGGCGAATGTGATAACGTGGAGAAAATTGCTATATCACCGAATCAACTCTTCGCGGAACGTTTTAGCGGCATCATCAGCGATTGTGTACGGTGGAATGTTATATAACATGGAGGTTGGGAAATTAGTGTAAAATGTTATTGTATGAATTGCAACTATTGCACTGGAAAAAGGAGATCCTTTCTCTCAGTCGTCTCTTCACGATGTGTCCCAACTCTAGTAAAGCACGAGTGATATATATCTAGATATGATGCTGCATTGCTCTGTGGTTTTTCTTCAGTAATGACATCATAATACAACAACATTTTGTAACACCTTTATTAGAAGGTGCCACCACAGCTTCGCTCCGGGCAGAGTAGAGAAGAACTCTAAAGATTATAAGTAGATAATCCCAGTGCGCATAAAAGAGAGTGTGTGGTTGAGGAGATAAATGATATTCTTGGACAGGGGAGCCCTTTCGATCGCATAATCCTTTTCAGCATAACGTAGTTTGGCATAACAGTATCAGCATAAAGTTTTCTCGCATAAATTATGATAAACGTAGAATGATTTTATCGGCATAATTTTAACTTACTCTAATTTACTTTATCATAATTTTAATCAGCACATATGTAAAGGGTTAATTGTTATACGCCTAAAGATAATGTATCATAAAATACAAAACGCATAATTAGCCATCTACCGCCAACATTTTGATATTTTATCCGCGTTAATTCATCTTTACGCTGTATCCCTGACGGGGTAGTCAGAGAGGACAGATCGCCAGGCTTCGCGATCCATGCATACTTCTTTCGCTTCGTCGAGATTCATCAATCGCTTCATACACGCACGTCTGGGTATCCGAGTACTTTTGACCTTTCCGTTTTTGAGCAATCTGCTCACGTGGTCTTCATCATCACTTCGTTACGTATTCGGTCGGCCAAGGTAACGCCGCACAATTTTCGAAGTGATCGCATCTCCACAGCATTCAATTTACTTTCATGTATCTGCTGACATACCCAGGTTTCACTACCGTAAAGCAAAGTTGGCACTAGCACTGCGTTATGAATCGCCATTCGTGCTTCTTTTACGATGCTTTGTCGCTTTACTAACTGGGACAAAGCACCGTTAACTTTGTTTCCGGCAGCTACTCGCCGTTCTACATCCGAATCACATCTTCCATCCGCGCTAAACATACTTCCTAAATACACAATTTCATTCACTTGCTCTAGACGTTCCTGGTTTACCCTAATCTCGCATTTAGTTCTTACGTCACCTCTTTCAAATACTAGAACCTTAGTTTTACTTGCATTCATGCGGAAACCCTTACTTTCACACCCCTCTTTCATATTAGTGACTAATGCCTGTAGGTCGGCTTCTGATGAGGCCATGAGCACCGCATCATCAGCGTACAGCAGACAGTTTACTAATTAAATTAATTAATTAATTTTATTAATTTAATTCATAGCAAAATTTGTAAGCTGTAACATTTGAAATGATATTTTAAAAGTGTTATTAATATTTTAGGCTAGTCTTGGGCAAAGTCGATTTTATCTGGTTCTAACCAGTGTTCTGTAAACCATAGAATGACAATGCTACATTTTTCAATTAATAATTATACATCTAATAATTTGCCAGAGAAGTGGCTTATATTCTGATGTGAAAGTGTTGTGGGTTTTACAGCATTCTCTGTTGTCTTACAAGTTAGCTTAAATAGTTATTTATACTAACTACACTATAACTATATTGTACCACATTATTAGTACTAGTACTAATTAAAGTGGACGTCCCTGGTGACTTTGTCATATTACTATGTGTTAATACAATAAGATAGCAGTGAGGCTATACGTCGCTTAAATGTAATTGGCAGGTACACAGTATCCCTTGTTTGCTATAAATTATTACGTATGAATTGAATATACTAAACACAGCGGACACAACACGAAGAGCAGCTGACCGTATCTTTCTCGCTCGGGTACACTCGGCGTTCCCGAGTTCACCCGATCGATCTTTTCACCACAGAGCGTGACGGATCAGCCTAACTTACTACCTACGGAGAAATCTGTGTGCGGGTGCGCCTAAAGAAGTTTTCACTTCAAAAAGTAATGTCACTATATAGTGACTGACTAAAAATTACATTTGCTTAATTGGTTAATTTGTAATTGGTAATTTCATCTGATGCGTTCAACCAGAAGACGTTGATTCGAGTCCAGCTCGAGACACAAAAGTTTCCCACTTATAGTTAGCATTCTAATTACCTTTCAAAATTGTTTCTATTGAGCCTTTTTGAGCTTCGATTTCAGTATACTTTACAATTGTGTTGAGGTCAGTTTTGAATATAAATAAATTGTATGGATTTTATGCCGCGATATTTACTATACAGAGTACACACAAAGTGGTGAAACTTCTCACGGTTGTAAATTTTACATCCTTAAAGTTAATGTTATAAGATATTAGGGTTAAGTTGATTCTTTTGACGTAGCTATTTAATTAAACATGTTATGTTCCATTTAATAATTACCTATTAAGTAAAGTAAAACAGGTCTGACTACAATAATGTAGTCAGACCTGTTTTACTTATAAGTAATTTATTTTAATATATGATCTGAAACGGAAATAATAAATGACAGAAAAAATATTGTTACATTATTAATACTTGCTTGGAAGCAAGTGACTGTGACTGTGACTGAAATAATTTGTTTATTACATATTGTCACGCCTTTCTTTTATACGCTGACATTTCATACCTATTTGCTTATTGCGCAAACACATATTTAGTCATTAAATTTAACATTTTCACTGAAAGGTTACCTATTAATTATCGATTCACTGCTTGAGGCGATTTTAGCTATGGCTGATCAAATGAGTGTTCTCTTGGTTGCATTTCCATTACGAGCGTTTCCGTCCACGTTAAGCCGTTGGTCTCCGTTGCTTATAATATCTCAGTCGTTAAACCAAGTTCAAAGCCATAAAAGCCGCTTCAAAAAATCTACAGCAGGTCGCCATGCATGAAACGCGCTTGTCCATTTCAACACGGTACGTTCTAGGTACATGGGACAAAATACACACGAGGAAATTTGGTCGTATAATAGGCCTCCAACAACCCTTCGGAAATTTTAGCTTCTGTATTAACCAGCTACATACATAAATGTTTAAAGCAATTATTTTGCAAAATTTCTCATAATTTTTTAATAAAGTGGAAAAAGACAATTCGTTTCGAGACAGAGATTAAACCTGTGACCTTTGCCTAACCAGGGCAATGTTCTAGCCACCTGAACTACCCGAACCGTATCGAATCAAGTTGAAATTCTCCTCCATATTTTAATCGCCATTTTAAGAGTATTACCAGAGCCATCAATTTTAATTTAATTCATTTTATTTTTATACATATTTTATTTAACAGTCGTTGTAATACCCATGATCTTATTTATGACTGCCTCTGTGGCGCGGTGGGAGTGCATCCGACTGCTACGCAAGAGGTCGTGGGTTCGATTCCCACCAAGGATAAAACTTTGGGTGATGAGCATGATGGTTTATTCTGTGTCTGGGTGTTATTTATATATAATATGTATGTATTTAGAAATATATAAGTATGTTTATCAGTTATCTGGTTACCATAGTACAAGCTCTGCTTAGTTTGGAATCAGATGGCGTTGTGTGAGTTGTCCCAACAATATTTATTTATTTATTATTTATTATTTTTCATTTTTTTTTAAATCCTTATTCTAAGACAGAAGAAGATTTTGATAATAATTTTTACTTTTTCTCAAGGCATAAGACTAATTTTTTACAAGTTTTATTTAGCTTGCGCTGTTTCTTTATAATAGTCAAATCTATATACATATATTTATAAAAATTAATCCCTATTTCCCTTTGTCACGCCATAACGCGTGAACGGCTGGACCGATTTGAAAAATTATTTTTGTATTGGATAGCCCATTTATTGAGGAAGAGCGGAGCAGTAATCATAAGTGTCAACTAATCGGAGAAACTTTCATACATTTTTGGAAAGGAATAAGCGACGGGATTAAATGGGTGCCACGGGGTTGGAAGTATGTCACGGACGAAGCCAGGCAAGTCAGCTAGTTTAGTAAGAGAAATGTTGACACCCTTACTGTTGCCATTCCATTCCTACATTTTAAAATGGCATCCATTGACTTTCTTGCCAGATTCTTCTTCTTCAAGGCTAGGCTGCCCTTAGAACCGGCAACTATAATCGCTCTAATTTTGATATGATTTAAACACAACATTGATTTTGTTTTTTTTTGTTTGTATAAATTCATTACTATATAATTGGTCAAATATCATGTTAATCAAACTAATGTAATTACTGGCGTTTAGAAAAGAGTGGCCATGAGTTTTATTGCCAGGTTCTTCCTCAGGCTCTACCTATTGCTTTGCGAATCTGGCAGTAAATGTAAATGTAGAAGCAATATTCTTGACGTTCATAAGTGTTACTTTGTGACCTAAATGAAAAAAGATTTATTATTATTATGTCTCTTCTTTATTATTATTATTATTGTTGACAGATTGAACATTCACACCATTAGTTCAAGTGACAATATTATTCTTTCACAACCGATTTGTGTAATCGATAGTTTCCTACTTAATGCAGATTTTTAATTGCGATCTTGTTCCAGAAATCTATAAAACCACTGGAACTATGATCGGCAACCGACTCTGCTGTCGTTTTGTAAGAAAAAAAAAAGAAAGAAAATCATTTTTATTTATGGATCACATCATTGTACATAAAAAAAAAGTACTTAAATATTTTTTTTACATTAATTCTGCTTTGTTATAGGTGCCATAAACAACACTCTTATAAATAAGGTAATGCTCATGGCGATCATAGATACACAAAAAAAATATAGTTGATCAAAAATTGACACTTCTGACATATCACAATTACGTGCGTGACGTGAAGGTGACGTGTCATAAATACGTGGCTAGTACGTGCTGAAAAATGAAAGAATTACCTACTGTGAACATGAAAAGTAAGGAAAAATACATAAATTTAAGTCTAGCAAATGCAGCATTTAGCGTAACTGATCCACAATAAAATCATTCCGTCCAATGCGTGACCCACAAATAGGACGACACTCAGCTTGTAAAACTCATAAGAAGGATTAAGGCAGGATCTTATGAGACCCTTGTCCTAAGATTCCTATATCAAAAGAAATGACAACTTCAGCCCATCGCGAAAGCGATCGATGAGTGTCAAATTATATTAATACGCCTTTATCCCCGAAGGGGTAGGTAGAGGCATATTAAACGCCCACATTTCACCGCATATTTGTCCCACGTAACAGGTGGTGAGCCCATTGCAGTGTTGAAATGGAATAAGAATTGCCTTCCGAAGCACGAAACTGGGGTACACGAAACTGGGGTACATTTATTGTGGCCTTTAGACCCCTAAAGGGCCCAATAAATGTAATAAAATAAAATAAAATGTGTCTATTTTAGATGTTAAATTTGGAAGAAATTTGAAACCCGTTGCCTTTTTAGTGAGGTGGTAACAAAAAGGCTAAAAGGTATTTTGTGCTAGACACTAATTAGCACGACGAATTAAAGTCCTGGTAGTCTCGGACTTATAAAAATAATATTAATATCCGTTGCAAATCCTGAAGATGTGTAAGTACAAATATTTGAATACAAAAGGGATGAAAGTTTTGTCGATTATTTACTGAGTGAGCAAACATTTCGAGAGGTACCTTGAGATTTCTTTATATGTATCTACAACCACTATTACAAATCAATATATTATAGCAATAAACTCTACCAGATTTATTCTGTTAATTATACTGAAAAATGTTTGTTGTCCTAATTGTATTTTTCATAAATTTTTTGTGAACATAATGTTGTTCAACTGTTAAATAATCCTCTTAATCACCTGTTACTTTTTAATCGCGATTTTGAACAATGTACTTATTACATGTAATGGTCTCACTAATAAGACGACGACGTGCGAAGTGGAGCAGAAAAAGTAGGAAAGAAGACCCCGGGCGTCGCGAAACGCAACTGGAACAGACGCTTGGATGATGATTATGACTTATTACATGGAATATGTGGAATATACTATGAAATAATTATAATATAATCACATGCCAGGAGTATTTTATTTAACAGTCGTTGTAATACCCATGATCTTATTTTTCTTTTTTCTTTACTGCCATCTTCGGCTTCGAAGTAAACTCGTCAATTACGTTGTTAATAGGCGCTTCTACGAGTAACCAGAAGACCAGTGTCGCTATAGCAGATCTTATCAGGATAATGCCACAGAATTGAACCTGATGGAATAAAAAAAAAACTTTAATCGCTTTGTTAAATGTACTGTAAAATATCAGTACATTATTCAAATTAATACTACATATTAACGGGATATTTACCATGTATCGTTGAATTATTGAGTACATCCGTGATTATGGCGCTTGCAACAGTGCCGAAATATTGGAAACTCAATAATTTAATGATACATGGTAAATATCCCGCTAATTAGTATTAATTTGAATAGTAATAACCATGTAAGTTTCATCATGGTTTCCTCGGATCCGCTTTCTCGGTGACCGCTTTTTGGCATTTCTATTTACGAGCATTTTCATGCTTCGGAAGGCACGTTAAGTCGTTGGTCCAGGTTACTAGTAAGATGACAGTCGTTAAGCCAAGTTGGGGGTGTAAAAAATTTCAACAACATGTCGCCACAAACTGCGGCTGCCCAGTAATGGAATCACCACCTGTTACGTTGGACAATAATGCTTACGCTGAAATGTTAGCGTATAGTATACCTCTGCTACACTTTCCGGAAAAAAAAACTATACTATCTTCACGCTGTATCCCTGACGGGGTAGTCAGAGAGGACAGACCGGCCTACCCTGACTCCTTCTACCCTCTACTTTCGAACAATATATATTCTTCGTCAATCGATCCTCACTCATTCGTTGGACGTGTCCAAACCAACGGAGCACGCCCTTTTCCAGCTTAACGCTGACACTTTCATTCAAACCTGTTATATCACTTCGTTACGTATTCGGTCGGTCAAAGTTATGCCGCACAATTTTCGAAGTGTCCGCCTCTCCACAGCATTCAATTTACTTTCATGCATCTCCTGACATACCCAGGTTTCGCTAACCTAAATTATTCGAAAAAAGGTGTGACTGATGAAATGTTTCAGCCATTCATTCCAACGATGGGATTAAATGGGTGCCACGCGGTTCGAAGTACGTCACGGGCTAAGTCGCAGGGGTCAGGTAGTGAATTATAAATAGGACTTACCGCAGTCAAGACATTCAGTTCCAGCAGGGTTTCCATACTGCCCACATAGGTCTTTACGATTCCTTCGTGCATCAGATAAGAACTGTATGTAAGGTGGCTAAGTACTTTCCAACCACGCCATTCCAGGAAACTACGGTAACCATCTGATGAAAAAAACATATGGGATAACCTATATACAATACTAGCTGATCCATCTGTCCTGACCATATCTTTATGGCATAAAGATTACAAGTCATACATATAAAATACCGTAATATTAACGGGTACATATATCTAAGCTTAAACTGTCTAAGATTGAAATGCCGACTGATTAAAAATGTCGATAGTCACTATACTGAAGTTCAAAATGTCAACACTAATACTATGTAGACTGTAGACTATAATATACTATAAATAAATATAAATTAAATACAAAAAGAAATAGGTAACTAGATTAAAACGAGCGATTCAGTTCTGGCGCGTTGTGCTCACAAGTAACCTAACTCTCCTCCTCGCTTCGCTCGTCGTCGTACCTATTTACGACTTTGTAAATTTCTACTAGTTTTGAACCTAACGGAGGTCCTATTTCAAGAGAAGCGTCAAACCACGTCGGAAGCTGCGCTGGTACTGCGTTGCCAGCGACCTCCCTGACGAAGAGCACGCTGTGACGTATTGTAATGTATGGTGACAGTGTAGGCGCTTGGTGCAGTGTGTTCCAGTACAGTGTGTGCGATTCCACCAGATGCGCCATTAGTGAACAATACAGCAAGTACAATGCAGTAACAGCGCAGCTTCTGACGTTGCTTGACGCTCCTCTTGAAAATGGACCTAAGTTGGGTTTTTAAAGTTTTAAAGTAAAACTGTTTTATAAAATGTGTTGTTGGTGTGTGTGTGCGCGCGTGTGTGCGTGTGTTTGTGTGTGTGTCATTAAACACCTACCTTCAAATTTGAATATACATCCAACTATAAATACTGCAAACAGTACGGCATAGATTCCTTTCAACAAGGCTCCATACAGAACTCGGACATACAAAGGTTGTCGAGGACCTTCATTGTAGAAGATAACCCCACTGCTGCAGCAACCGATTATCAGGAATATTATAGACTTGTAGAGAATTTGGTATATGGGTTTCTGGAATAGAATTATATCAAATAAATTTAAAGTTCAAAAACTTTCAGCCTCGAGCGGAACTCGAGCCCGCAACTTCGCCATTGCCGGGGAACTGTTTATCTAACTATTCGTCAGAAAAAATTCGTCAGTTCAGAACTGACGATTTTTTTCACCTCTACGTATCTACAGGCACTGATATATTTTATTTTATAACTAGCTGACCCGCGCAACTTCGTAAGCGCCACATAAGAAAAACAGGCAAAGAAAGAGAGATAAGTTAAAGAAGGTGGCACGTAGGCATTTATATGAACCCCCATGCGAAGTTTGTGCTTCGTAGCCTTGGTAGATTTAGAGATTTCGTGATCATAAGTCAGTAAGATTTTCCCTTTTATGTTTATAAATATAGCTTAAGATGGCTCCCCGGATTTGCCTGTGACGTAGTTCGAACTCCCGTTGCACCCCACATCCCTAATCCATGCCCTTTATCAGTTTTCAAATATTTTCTTTCATACAAACTTTTATCTCCTATTTTACTACCCGAAGGGTGGAATAAAAAATCTTTAACGCGTGTGTTTCTACTTTTATACTGAAGTAGGTTTACAAAATTTTGTGTTGTTTGAAAATGAATAAATTCCCATATAAACTTACAACCTCTGTTTACCCCCTTATAGGTGAAATTTTGTAAACCCGCGATACATGTAACTATTTATTTGTAACCAAAAAACAGGTGTACTTGTCCATGTTAGTAACTTTGAAAATGACAATCTTTCATACAACCGTTTAACCCTTATTTACGTCCTGGGACACCTAAAAGGAACCCCCATGCGAATATATGGGCTTCATAGCTCCGTTAGCTTCATGGACTTCGTGATCAATCCCTTATCCATATTAATAAAATTACGTATGACTCACTCATCTATCAACGACCAGCCGAAAATGCCTTACCCGTAGAGACTTGAATTTTTTAGGGTAAACTACCCTTTTAATGCAGGCACCAACTAAGAAGGGATTTTTCAACATTCCACCCCTAGGGGGGTAAGGTAAAGGCATAAACGGTTGTATGAAAGTTCGTCATTTTCAAAGTTAGAGACATAAAATTAAGTATACCTATTTTTGACTATAAAGTAATGGACACGCGTGTATCGCGGTTTTGCAAATTTTACATTTAAAAGGGTAAAATAGAAGATGTCTTTCATTGATACAATTAGTGGGTGCCCCATTCTTATAATCAACATCCAGACAAAACCCCTGGACCAACAGACTTAAATTTTTTAAGGCGAGCTACCCTTATATAGAAGGTTCCCACTAAGAAAGGATTTTTTGAAATTCCTACCCTCGGGGGTAAAATAAGGCAACAAATTTTTGTATGAAAGTTAGTCATTTGCAAAGTTAGAAACATAAAATTACGCACACGTGTGTTACAAATAAATGGGTACGTGTTTCGCGGTTTTGCCTAATTTTACCTATAAAGGCGTAAAGTAGTGGTTCTAAGTTTATATGGGGATTTTCCATTTTCAAAGATAGCAACACCAATTTCTCATACTTACTTTTGATCAAAAAATAATAAACGCATTTCAGGATTTTCGAAAATTCTACTCTTAAGTGTGTAAAGTAGGAGATGAAAGTTTGAATAAATTTGAATTGAGATGGAGTGAATATTATGGAAAGATGTATGCAAGAAAAGACAGAGATGCCACATCGGGAAGTGGAGCTCACTTCGATGCTCCGGATCCCGATGTTATTGAAGTCATTAGTATGAAAGAAATTGAACAAGCGATAAGAAGTATGAAATGTGGTAAGGCTGCGGGCAAAGACAGAGTTACTGCTGAGATGATCAAGTACGGTGGGTCGCGCGTCTGGGACACACTTATGTCTATTATGCAACTTGTGACTGGAACAGATGACTTGCGAATAGCAGTTGTAGTACTTATTTACAAAGGGAAAGGTTCGCGCCTAAAGTGCTCCAGCTACAGGGCGATCAGCTTGGTCAGCTTAGCTAGTAAGGTGTATGCAAAGGTTATTACGGCAAGAATGCAAGAAAAGTCTGAAAGGTATTTATGGGAAGCTCAATGCGGATTCCGACGTGGAAGAGGTTGCATGGATCAAGTGTTTTCTTTCCGCATGGTCGCGGAGAAGTTTTTGGCTATTCACCACAAGGTTTTCTGCGCTTTTGTGGATCTGGAGAAAGCATTTGATAACGTTGTGAGAAAAACTCTGTGAGATTTAATGCCCGGTTATGGTCTAGACTATCTAGGTCCGCCTGGCTGTTCATAGTGTATCTGGACTGTTGCCTGCAGAAGTTTAAAAGATTGTGATATGGGTGTGAATTTGGGTGACTTTATAGTAAACTGTCTGTCTCAACCGGCTCGCAGGGTAGGCCTGAGGTTAAATCACTGCGAGCCGGCAAGGGGCACCCCAGAGGGGAGGGGTCCTTCTCGGGGCAGTCGGACAAAGCGACCACCCACGTAATAAACCAACTATAAATAACTGCTTATTTTATCCTCTTGTAGGTAAATTTACCTACAAGAGGATAAAATAAGCAGTTATAGAAAGTTCCACATTTTCAAAGTAAGAAACATACAATTACGTACCTACACGTGCTTCTGTATAAAGATGTAAAATAGGAGTAGTAAGCTTATATGTGAAAATCTTTATTTTCAAGATAGCAGCACCAAATTTCGTATATGTAATTCTCATTGAATATAAAAAAACACGTTTACCATTACTAATAATGGAACACGTGGAAGTCTGTCACGGGCGAAGCCGGGCGGCACAGCTAGTAAGTAATATTTCGCAAAACCACGATACACGTGCCCAATTATTTGTAACCAGAAACAGGTGTAAATTCATGTTTCTAAGTTTGAAAGTGACGAACTTCCATGCAACCGTTTATGGCTTATTTACTTCCTTAGCGTTAGAATTTCTCAAAATCCCTTCTTTAGGACAGCTACTCGTTAATAGGGTTTCCATGCAAAGTTGCAGACTGCGGTACGTCGGTTGCGGACGTCCTCTAGTGTCGTATTTAATTGTATGTACGGTCGCCGATGATAAGAAGTGAAACTTCTTTACGACAATTTTTTATGTATTAAATCTTCATTTCAATAATAAAAAAATATAAATTAATATTAAAACAATAAAATCTGCCAGAAAATACCATACCGCCATACGTCTTGGTATTAATTTGTCGCTGCCGGCCGTGGTGCGAGACATGGTCGGCAGCCAACAGTGTTGGGCCGCCTTCGCCTCGTTTGTTATTGAGGTGATGGCGGCTTAACGAGAGGAATTGCGGGTGCGTGAGCGTACGGGACGACGTGCTGCATACATGCGCGCCCACGAATAGTATTTAGCCATGGGCGGATGGTCGGGGGACCCCGCCCAACTGGCCACATGGCAACGGGCACCCTTTCTGTGTTCCAGGGGGTGCCCTTTTAGCGCACACCCGTACCGGCCGCTCTCTACCTCCTCTGCTTTCAGAGGGGCGCTCGAGAGCGGCGGAGGTGCGGGCTAGATTCTTCAGCTCCAGGGTGGTCGCTTTGTCCGACTGCCCCGAGAAGGACCCCTCCCCTCTGGGGTGCCCCTTGCCGGCTCGCAGTGATTTAACCTCAGGCCTACCCTGCGAGCCGGTTTTAAGGTGAGGTGGAACACCGCGGGGTTTAGTGGGTAGGACGGCCCCTCTCTCCTCGTCCCTGTTGCCCCCGAAGCAGGAATGACGGTGCGTAAAGGAATTCCCCGCGAAAACAAAAAAAAAACTGCCATACGTCTACTTTCTTCGCTCCTGATCGGTTTAACGTAGACCTACCTATTTCACAAGCTTTACTACGTTGTTGTTTGAATGTACTGTTTGGTTTTACGAGTATGTTTGTTGTATTATGTAAAACATCATGCAAAACATTGAATTGAGTACTGCAGTTATGCCTCCAAGAAAAAAAAAAACGTCGAGTTGCTTTGAGCGTCAGAGAAGACAATGTTACAAAACTTGTTTAAATACGTTTCCAATGTGGAGGAAAACTAATTTGATATGTTCTTAGGTGACAAAGCAAACAAGCGCCATTGTGCTCAAAAAACTTATGAAATTTTGGGGATTGGTGTTTCCACTGTTTAAAGTGATAAAAGATTTAAAAGAATGTGATGCTGACTTGGCCGCAACGATCTGGCCATAGGTTGTCTTTTAAAGACAAGTTTGACGAATTCTCTTTTTCTGCCATGCGACGAAAAGTGTACAGTTTTTTTATAAACATCTAGTCAGACTGAAATCCGATTTGTTTCTGATCCAGAATGTACCTCTTATTCTCGTCACAAACAAGCAATTTGAAGTGTGCTTCAAGCAAGTACTAAGGAAGGAGTTTTGGTGAGAAACATTCCACGTGAACGAAGTCGCGCATCTATACACATATTTACGCAATATCCGAATGCTGCATGACTTAAATTAATTAAATTCTAAAACTTCTCATTCAATACTCCTTGAATTTACATAGACAATTTTAAACTAATCAACTAACCACCTATTCTATTTGGTCACGTCACTATCTTTTTATTGCGATAAAGCGGCTACATTCCAAATGTCATTCTAGTATATAAAGGAAAAAATCAAAGTATAGTTAGTAACATTATGACCAAGATCTATTTACATACACGTTCATAAATTTATAATATTAATAATGCCACATTAATAATAAATAAATAAAATAAATAAATATCCATCACGCCTTATCCCCGAAGGGGTGGCAGAGGCATATTATATGCCCACTTTTCACCGTGTGGATTCCTGTCCCACGTAATAGGTGGGGTGTAAGGGGCCCCACCAGGGTGTAAGGGGCCCCACCAAGATCTTCGGGACCCAAGTCAACCTCCCGTGCCAGTGCGTGCACCTGCTGATTAACGGACGAGGCTCTGGCGCTGGCTTTCCCCTCTGGGGTTGGGAGGTCTGAGGGCGTCGCTCCCATAAAAGCCACCCGCCGAAACAAAAATGAAAAGAAGTAAAAGGAATGCTGCTAGGGATAGGGCGCCGCCGCAAAACGGCGCGCAGGAGCCCCGCCCGACTCCTGTGGCAAGTGGGCTAGGGCTGCCGTGTGTCGGGCCAGCACGGCTAAAGAAGTTAGCCCCAACCCGAATCCGCTTCGCATCTTGGAACATTGGCACGCTGACTGGGCGTGCGGTAGAGTTGGCCGAAGTACTCTCCAGGCGGAGGGTGGACGTGGCGTTCCTGCAGGAGACTCGGTGGAAGGGCAACAGAGCCCGGCCTTTGCAGAAAGGCTACAAGCTGTACTACACGGGTGCGCCTGGTGGGGAGAACGGGGTGGCCGTGGTGCTCTCCGAAGGGCTGCAGAGCGGCATCTTGGAGGTGAAACGCTGTAGCGACCGGCTTATGACCGTGAGGGTGCTTATCGATGGGATTATTACCTACCTGATAAGTGCCTACGCGCCACAGGCCGGTTGTAGCGACGCCGATAAGATGTCGTTTTGGGGCCAACTCGAGGGAGTGCTTCGGAGCATTCCGTTGTCACAGGGAATCGTTTTGGGCGGCGACCTAAACGGTCATGTGGGTGAGAGGTGTGAGGAGTTTGAACGTGTTCATGGTGGTTTTGGATACGGCACCCGCAACACTGAAGGAGAAACTATCCTCAGAACGTGTGCGGCTGCCGATCTGGCCATTGTGAACACGTATTTCAAAAAGAAATCCGAACATCTCATCACCTACAAGAGCGGGAGGCGTACAACTCAGATCGATTTCCTACTCACTAGGCGACACAGCATCGGCAAGGTGGCCAACTGCAAGGTCATACCCGGTGAGAGTCTTACTGCACAACACCGTCTCCTTGTCATGGACCTCTGCGTGAAGCCTAAAGGCAAACGCATCGAGCGGTGCCAGCGCCGCATCAGATGGTGGCTGCTTGATGAAACTAGGTCCATCTAGGAGTTCGTCTCAGCTGTCGGTGACAAGTGCACCGACACTGAAGGCGAACCAGTTCAAGATTACTGGGACAAAGTTCAGGCGGCCATCCTTGGAGCGGCGAAGGTGGTGCTCGGTGAGTCTAAGGGTGGACGCAAATGTGACAAGGAAATTTGGTGGTGGAACGACGCAGTCCTGAGGGAGACCAGGGAGAAGAAAGCCCTCTTTAAAAAGTGGCAAGCGACCGGATCTCCCGAAGACCGCGACGCGTACAGGGCTGCCAAGCGCGCCACAAAGAGAGCTGTAGCCAGAGCCAGACGAGACCACTTACAACCTTTATATGATAAGCTGGAATCTTCTGAGGGGCAGAAGCTCATCTATAAGCTGGCGCGCTCCAGGGTCAAAGCGGCACAGGATATATCCAAGTGTCGCTGTGTAAAAGACCCTGAGGGCAACCTGTTAAGCGAAGACCTCGCGGTAAAGGAGAGATGGCGCTCGTACTTCCACGAGCTGCTTAATAAGCAGCATAAAGAGGTGCAGCCTCCGGACCTCCCTCCGAATCAGGGACTAGTGCCACCGGTAACGCCTGGAGAAGTCCTGACTGCGCTTCGCCGCATGAAGAATCGGAAAGCTGTCGGACCCGATGGAGTCCCCATCGAAGCCTGGAAGGCGATGGGTCCTCGCGGTGTGGGCATCTTAGTAAACCTTTTTAACCGCATACTCCTCAGCGGGCAGATCCCAAACCAATGGAGACTGAGTATTATTACTCCAGTCTTCAAAGGTAAGGGGTCAGTGCAGGAGTGCGGGAGCTACCGCGGTATTAAGGTGATGTCCCACACCATGAAGATCTTCGAGAGGATTATAGACTCTCGGATCCGGCAGGAGTGTACTCTCTCGGAGTGTCAATATGGGTTTCGCCCTGGTCATGGGACCACGGACCCTGTTTTTGCCCTGAGGGTTGTCGCAGAGAAATACAGGTCGAAGAACACGCCTCTGCACTGTTTGTTTCTAGATATGCAGAAGGCCTTCGACTGTGTTCCTCGTGCGATGATCTGGTGGGCACTGCGGTCCAAAGGGGTTCCAGAGGTCTATATTGACACTATCCGGGACATGTACTGTGACTCCGACTCAATGGTTCGGACTGCTGTTGGCGACACGAAACCCTTCCCCATCACCGTCGGGGTACACCAGGGTTCTGTCCTTAGTCCGCTTCTGTTCAGTGTAATATTAGACGAATTGTCGGACAGCATCAGAAACCCGCATGAGCAGCCTCCATGGTTGCTCATGTATGCTGACGATATTGCGCTGGCAGACGCGGACAGGGGCAGATTGGTGCGACGTGTAAAGGCGTGGAAGGAGACGCTTGAGAACGGCGGTCTGAATCTAAATGTGGCGAAGACCGAGTACTTGGCACTAAACTCGACAGATCCCACATCCGTCCGCATAGGCGGTGATTTGGTCGAGCGCACGGACCAGGTTAAATACTTGGGATCTGTTTTTCACACGTCCAGTGACATCGATTGCGATGTCAAGTCACGCATAGCTGCCGCGTGGGCTAAATGGCGGGAGATGACCGGTGTCATTTGTGACCCTAAAATGCCGATCCGGTTGAAGGGACAGGTCTACAAAACCATTATTAGACCTGTCCTTTTACATGGCAGTGAGACGTGGCCGATATTGGAGCGACACAAGCAGGAGCTGCGTGTCACGGAAATGAAGATGCTGCGGTGGATGTGTGGAGTCACGCGGATGGACCGCGTGAGGAACTCTCGCATCCGCGGCAGCCTTCACGTCCGTGACATTGCAGACAAGTTGCAAGAGTGTCGCCTTCGTTGGTATGGTCACGTCTTGCGGCAACCGCCGGGCTACGTAGGTAACAAATGTCTGGCCATGTCAGCCCCGCCGGGTCCCGGTAAGAGGGGAAGACCCAAGAAGTGCTGGCTTGACGTCGTAAGGGATGACATGCGTGCCAATGGTCTCACCACAGGGGATGCCGACGACCGTGCGAAGTGGAGGAGAAAATGTAGGAAAGCGGACCCCGGGCGTCGCGAGACGCAACTGGGACAGACGCTCGGATGATGATGATGTAATAGGTGGTGAGCCCATTGCCGTGTTGAAATAGACAGAGGCAGGTTGTGGCTACCTGCTGTTGAATTAATAATAAGGAATACATAGATAGTAATAATTCATAATGTTAACGCATTCATAACCATTATGTTATAATTATTTGAACGAAGTGAGCGAAGCTCCATTTTTCGCCTATTCGGATTTTCGCTTTGTCCTCGAACTCCTTACAAATCACTCAACACATTTTGATCAAATTTGATGCTGACTGGCTGATGGCTTAAAAAAAATAAAAAATTGACATCGACATAAGAACTCGATTTACGGCAAAACGCTTTGCTCCATTTGGACTTACCAGGGATGGCAAGTGCACCTAGTTTATTTCATTTTTACACTATTTTTCCCACGAGGTTGTGGACATGTGGAGTATTGACTCAGATATTATTGTTCCCATAGAAATTAATCTCTGCGCACGGACTAATAGCCAAGAGCCTCGAGCAAACACCTTAAGGGGCTCGCGTAAGGTAGCTGGGTCAAGGGCTTGATGCAGAAGGCGTTTCTTTTTAATACTGCATGTATTGTCAGGAGGTTCCTGTGTCTAAGCCCTTAACACCGGTAACTTGGTCCATATACCAATGCCGTCGGGATATTGTTTTATATTTTTAAATGCACTTTTTTAATCGCTCGTGGCCCCGCGGTCTCAGTGTTCTGTAAACGATCACTGAGTTACGCAACTTTCACTATGGCTGGTCCTCGGATGGGTGACCACTTTGTGGCATTTACATTTGCGAGCGTTTCCGTGCTTCGGAAGGCACGTTAAGCCGTTGGTCCCGGTTGCCAGTAAAATGGCAGTCGTTAAGCCTGGTTGAAGGCCTAATGGGCAGCTTGAAAAATTTCAACAGCAGGTAGCCACAACCTGCGTCTGTCTATTTCAACACGGCAATAGGCTCACCACCTATTCCGTGGGACAGGAATCCACACGGTGAAAAGTGGGCATATAATATGCCTCTACCACCCCTTCGGGTATAAGGCGTGATGGATATTTATTATTATTTATGAAATGCACTTTTTTAAATATATTTAAATATAATTTATATGTTATGTATTAGTTTCTAAACTTGTTATTAATTTAATTTATCATGTCACTATCAAATTTCTAAAAATATCTAACAAACTAACTAACAAAGACTTGTTAGTGAAATAAAACAAAACGGGCAAAAGTGCTCAGAACACTGGCCGCATTTCCGCGCTGGATGGCAATAGCTAACCTTTGGTACAAGCCGGCGCGAGACTCACCAGTTTTTTCCCCTATTTTTCGGCCTATATCTGCCACCAATATGTTAGCTTCTATGCCCCAACTGCCCATTGTCTCGAACGCAAGTGGGACCACAATATAGCGTGACTCCAAGGCCGCGTACTTTTTATGTTTTTTACTGGCCGCGTCCTCGGCCCAGGTGACTCGCAGCCACAGTGCTCACGCAAGTCGCATCTCATACGGAGCATCTACCCCTCTTCCACGGCACTAGAGTCAATCCGTCTGGTCTCCCTCCTGCAGCCCAGGCGAAGAGCCACCGCCACACGCAAAGAGTCATCGTCCAATAAAGTACCCAGGTGGGGTGATGGTAACACGTGCAGCCATTCCCCAGCCTCTGGTTACGACACAGCAAGCAGTCTCGACCGATCCGCCCCAGTCATCATCGTCCAAATACCAAAGGTTCAGTGGCGATTTCAACTCTTTGATGACACGGTGAATTGCCAAACTGAACACGAGAGGCCCCAGCGGATCACCTTGCTGTGCCCCGGCCTGTGACAAAATACATTCATTATTTTAGAAAACATTTGAAGGCAAGCGATACACTTGATGAAGGAAGGGGTAGATAGCAGGAAAAAGATCAGAAACCTCGCGCAACAGGACGTCTCTTTCAAGAGTGTTAAAAGCGTTGCAAATATCTAATTTGACCACCACGCTATCTGTGTTTCAGCGTTCATAACATATGCGCGCGCAGCGTGAATTGCCGCCTCACACCTCAAAGGTGTGCCAAATCCCAGCTGGTGTGGCAATAAATACTCAGCCACCCTTACCGTTCGGCAAGCCAACTTTCCCGCGAGCCGACGAAAAACACTGCCAATAGCTATTGGTCTCACCCCTCCATCCTTCTTTGTCAACGCACAAAGCGATGCCCATACAAATACGGGCACACTTCTGAGTTGATCCGACCACCGAGCAGTTTAAGAGCCTGGTCAGGCGACAGAGCAAGCGTGGCCCATTTTCCCCAGCCGAGCGAGAGGTAAGCTCTTTAAGATGGCTCGGACGGATACCATCCAAGCCCGCAGCAGATCCATTGTAAAAGGATGTAAGGGCTTGGGCCACCAAATCATTGGTAACCGTCAGTGCAGCCGTTGACTAGTCCGATGCTAATGGAAAATTAAGCGGCCGCGATGGGCTCGGGTGTTTGGTTTTAAGTATTAAAGTTATGTATTAAAATAACGAGGAATATATCTTCTCTCCGGCATTAAAAAAATAAAAATATCTTTATTTTGCATAGACCATTTTAACGGCGCTTACAAAATGTCATACACTATTTAAAATATTTAAAGTGACCACCGGTTTGGAACGCGGCCCATCTAAGAAGAACCGGCAAGAAACTTAGGAAGGCTTTTTTTGATGGCCTATTTACAATTTAAAATTCACTGTTTTTACAGTTTATCACAGAGTTTAGAAAACTGTGATAGATTTTTCTGGATATACATAAGATTGGCAAAAATGTATTGTGATGGTACGGTTAGAATATTTACTTCTTTGAATTTTTCTCGGAGAGTAACTCTGGGGCCCAAATTATAAATACAGCGCGTACAGCCCGCTTTTGAAGAACAAAAATAATATTTAAATCTGCAGCACTCCCCCAAAGGAGAATACCGTAAGACATAATACTATGAAAATAGCTGAAGTTAACCATTCTAGGCGTATCCACATCTGTTAGAGTCCTAAATAGCCTGCGACCCCTCAACATTTTGGATATTCAGAGATAAGATAAAAAGTAGACAGCAGAATAAAGAATACATTTATGAAAACAGAACTGTTATTGGACAGGAGGCGGTTGATTCCTTCGCTCACTATTTTAGAAGTATTTTCCATTATAGTATCACACAATTAGCCCCTTAGGTGGCGGAATCCAACTTAGTTGAACAGGGGCACATAATCAGTATCCCAAGTATCAACAGGGCAGATCTTTAAAACGCAGTGCGGCGCCTGAAAGCATCGTCTGCATATGGGCCCGACAACAAACCAGCTTTCTTGGTGAAGGATTGTGTACATGTCCTTAAGAAGCCTCTCCTATACTTGTATAATATTTCGTTGCAGAGATGTTCCTATCCAAGAAATTGGAAAATTTCACGGGTGACGCCGGTACCCAAAAGTAGTTCATCGACGGATGTTGTCAACCATAGACCTATCGCAGTATTATCAGTGTTTGGCAAGTTGTTTGAAGCTATTTTAAATAAACACATTTCATTTCAAGCTGGTACTATGTTGAGTGACGTCCAACATGGATTCCGCCCTGCGCGCTCTAGTTCGTAGACTACGTCAAAACAAATATGATGGCGGGTTGTCAAGTAGATGCAGCATATTTTGATTTTGCCAAAGCGTTCGATCGCATAGATAATGACGTGCTCTTAGCCAAACTCTCGTCTCTAGGCTTTCAACGAAGGCTTCTAATTCTCATGGCGGATTATCTCAGGGACCGGAAACCATATGTTACACTCGGAAACTATAGATCGCATGACTATTATACTCGATCTGGAGTAAGTCAAGGTAGCACTTTAGGACCGACTCTATTTCTCATCATGGTCAATGATCAACCTACTGTACTTATAAAATCAAATTGCCTTATGTTTGCTGACGATCTCAAGCTGTTCACATTCGTTAGGGATACTTGTGACTGCGAAGCATTGCAGCATGATATTGATGCAGTCATGGAATGGAGTACAAATAATAAATTGGCACTGAACGTATCTAAATGTAAATATATTACTTTTACGCGATCGCGCACACCTATAGAAGTGCCGTAAAAGTTGGCGGGTGAGCAGCTTGAGCCAGTCACCACTATACGAGATCTTAGAGTAACGTTCGACTCAAATTAAATTTCCATGACCATATCAGGAACACCTGCAGGGCTGCGAAGAAATCTTTGGGATTTATAATCCGAACTTTATCTAAGTTTGATAATACCGTTGCTATAAAACTTCTATACAATACATTTGTAAGAAGTAAATTGGAATACAATGCTATTGTTTGGAATCCGCAAGAAAAATTGTACGTTCTAATGACCGAGAGAATACAGCGCAAGTTCGCTCGATATTTGTACAAACGGATATACGGTTACTATCCCTTTCTTTATCCCTCCCCGTTCGTCTCCGGAATGGTTGGTTTGGATACGCTGGAGTTGAGACGAAACTTGACTCACATTATGCACTACTACCTGTTAATGATTAACAAGGTAGATAATCCATCTGTAAATGAGTGTTTATACTTTTTTGTACCTGATAATTATATGCGTGGCTTGGGACGAAATACATTATATTTTACCTGACATTTAACTAATTGATATTAATCGAATTGACATTATAATTCTATTAAATATATGATAATTATTGAGATTCTAATAATTCTAAATGAATGAGTCTGATAATTTACTAAATGATTGTTATTGAATTGATATGATATTATATAGTTTATAGTTGTTAAGTACTGAAATTGTAGGAATTAATTTAATTCAATTGGTCTGGCCTGCCTATCGATTAATTAATTGATCTATAGAAATAAAAATAAATAAAATAAATAAATATCCATCACGCCTTATCCCCGAAGGGGTGGCAGAGGCATATTATATGCCCACTTTTCACCGTGTGGATTCCTGTCCCACGTAATAGGTGGTGAGCCCATTGCCGTGTTGAAATAGACAGACGCAGGTTGTGGCTACCTGCTGTTGAAATTTTTAAGCCGTTCATAAGGCCTTCAACCAGGCTTAACGACTGCCATTTTACTGGCAACCGGGACCAACGGCTTAACGTGCCTTCCGAAGCACGGAAACGCTCGCAAATGTAAATGCCACAAAGTGGTCACCCATCCGAGTACCAGCCATAGTGAAAGTTGCGTAACTCAGTGATCGTTTACAGAACACTGAGACCGCGGGGCCACGAGCGCTTCATCTATAGAAATAAGTTTACGTATTTATGTGAATTGTAATAAATGATTAATTTTGAATGAATTTGCACAAGTTAGTAGACCTTATATTGTTTTATACTAAATAAATAAATTCCACAAACTCTAGCACTTGTCCATTCAATTGAACATTGGCCGCAACTTGTTTTTCATTTGGTAGAGTAAATTTTATACATGTTTTCAGGCAAAGATTATTTTAGCTGAACCAATGAACTATTCTTGTAATTGCATTGTTTACATCGTCATAGTTATCTAATTGTATTTTAATTTAAAAAATCAATTAGGTTTTTTTTTTCTAAAACCACACGTATGTCTTCCATCTGTCTTAAGCGGGGAGTCCCGGGTGATCCCTCGGAAGGATAGCCCCAGGGCTCCGGACAGTCTTTTTTCGCTTCCGCGTATCTGCAATCAAAACAATCCTATTCCTGTCCCCCACATAAAATGGTAAATCATTAATATGGTCGTATTATCGAGCCTTGCGGCACGGCACACCCATTGTAACCATGGATGCTACAGAACGTGTACCATTAATATCGACCCTTATTCTATTGTTTAATTATGTAATTTTTTGCACAGCGTTTCATGTTGAACGCAATCAATAGCTTTGGATACGAGTAGATCGCAAAATATACCTAATGCATCGCGCTTGTATTCCCAAGCTTCATGAATACATTTTAATAACTCAACACCAGCATCGGAAGTTGAGCGTCCTTTCGTAAACCCAAATTGATTCGCATGATATATTTTATGACTTTTAAAATTCTTCCACACTTCCACAGCGGCATCTACCATACTATCCCTAAGGTTCTGCCATACACTTTCCACATTCTCACTACTAATATTGACGTCGCCAAGCTTTTCAGCTACCCTTATATTTATCCCTAATGGATGCATCCTGCAGCTTCCAGCTTTTGATGCTAAAAGTCGGCTCAGGTTCAGGACACTCGGTACGATGACGCCAACCCGCGAACAGACCCCTAATCCAGGTTATGACTAGGTAATGGTCTGATCCCAGCTCAGCGCCTCGATAAACCCTTGTGTCCATCACCTATTTACGGAGTCGACTATCCATTAGAAATAGATCTATCATGCTTCTCTTTGACTTACATCTCCTCATATACATATGAATTTGTTTGTGGTTGAACATTGTGTTCGCCACAAACAAATCCTTTTCCTTACAAAATTTTAATTAACATTCCATTCTACTTGAGTACCGACTCAAAACCATCTCGAGCGGTACCCACTCGCCCATTTAAGTCTCCACATACTATAAGCCTTTCATTTCCTTCTATCACGTTTAGAGCTTCTCTCATACTGTCCCAGAAGTGCTCTAGCTCACTCGCGTTCGACGAAGATACTGGCGCGTTAGCAGCTGCCAGGAAAATCTTCGTCAAACCAAGTTTTAAACAGATCCAGAGGATTCTAGAACCTACCAGTTTGTACTACTACATACCGGAGGCCATCGCGAGGACAACACAATTCCAACCCCCGGACTGCCATGCTCGCTCTGTGGTACTCCAGACCTCATTCATCTTATCTGCCATTCCTCCTCTAACATTCCACGCAGCTACCCTGCACTCCATCCTCCATGCTTGCTCCGCCATGCTTTCAAATACTTTGCTCAAAGTTGGCAGCACCGACACTGGTCGGAAATTAGACGGGTCTGTAGCGCTTCCAGCCTTGAACAAGGGTACGAAATGGCTGTGTTTCATTAAATCAGGAAATGTACCACTAGAAACACAGTCATTTAACACAGTTGCTAGATGGGGCGCAGTAACCTCAATTATACATGATGCAGTTTTGACCGATAATCCCCAAAGATCCGCGGTTTTCTTAATTTCAATACATTTAAATGCCTTTTTAATGTCCTGAGCGCAAATATCTGTGAATACAAATGCATCCCTGAGCAACAAAGAACAGATTATTCTTATAAATGTTCAGCGGAACTGGAAGACGCTTGAAGAGATTTTGTTGTCATAATAAGTACATTTTTGAAAAAAAATTTCAAATTCCGTCGCCACTTCCAGGTCCCCTGTAACATGGCAACCCTTTACTTTTAAATGGAAATCCCTTTCAGTCACCAAAGATCTACCGCATTCAGAGTAAATGATGTTCAAAGTAATTTTTATTTTATTCACAGAATTAGAAATTTTATTTTTAATGAAGTGTGACTTAGCAAGATAACACGTTTGTTTAAATATCTTTGAATAATTTTTAACATATTCTTGTAAGGTTGGCTAAATATTATATGATTTTTATGAATATAATTCAAATAATTTATTTCTACTTTTAAAGATACCTGGTGTTGCCCAGTCACTGAAAACAGGACGACCACCAATCTGTAGTGTTTTTGAGGTATAAACTTTTGGTACAGAAACATAAGCAAAGAAAGAAAGAAAGAAATAATATTTATTTCTGGCAACAAAAGTACATACACATTTACCATAGTTATAAAACGGGTTTTAACAGATTTTTTTTAAATTACCTGGTATTGCCTGATATCAACTTTATTCTTCTGCCATTGATAGACAAGGTACGCCATCGATATTCCAACGGCAGTTCCGATGATATTTGTGTGACTAGGCACGTACACGTATTTGAAATACGAGTCCTTCGTAAATACGTGGAATATTTTTCTGAATGAATATAAAAACAAAAAGAAAATAATGTTAGAGCAATAACTAAAATAGCAGATTCGGGTTACTAGGTCTCATGGGGCAAGAGTTTCACACAAATAGCTATAATTAATGAAATACATGTTACAAGTGGGACATTTTTGTGGAATAGGTTTTTTTCACAGTGCCGTCTAGCCCAAAATAAGCTATAATAAGCTTGTAGTATGGAATCTAGACCACTGATAAACATATACATACAAACATAAACAGAACTTATATATTTGTAAATACATAAAGCATATTCTACAAAGACACTCAAACTCCGAAACAAATATTTGCGGATCACACAACTATCTGTTCCGACCAGGAAGCGCTGCAGTTGCATACACTATCATATAGGTACGCTACCGAGGTAGTAAAAAATCTAATCAAAGTAGTTTATTCTTACGGGGTTAGTGCTGCATACCTTATTTAGTGAACTTGTGACCATTTTTTTAACGTGTGGCCATCCTCATGGACTTCACATCGCCGTGAGCTATCTGCGGGGTGGGTATGTCGGACATGGACCGACTAAACCGAACGGTGTCTTTTATCTGCCTGTGTACTTGTAGACCCGGACGATTTTTGCTAACAAACAGTGTAAGTTGATAACAAGTTTTTGAAAAAGAGAAAAGAGAAGCTTATTCTTACTCTGGAGATAGTAATAGAAGACTTTCTAGATCTTGAAAGTATATATGTGCAGCTGGGATAATAATTCCACTAACGAATAGTAACGACAATCCAATTTTGCGACTGAGTGGAGATCTGCAGACTCCAAAGAAAATCACGGCTAGGCAATAGAGTTGTATATCTGCTGCAAGATACCTGGATAACAAGAAGTCTTTTTAATATTATCATCCGAGCGTCTGTCCCAGTTCTTTCTCGCGACGCCTGGGGTTCGCTTTTCCACTTCTTCTCCACGTAGTGAGACCATTGGCGCATATCATCGCTTATCACGCCGTATCCCGGAATATTTGTAAATACATATAGCATAAGTGTATATATATAGCGCATATCATCGCATATCATCTCTTACGACGGCAAGCCAGCACTTTTTAGGTCTTCTAGGGATTCGGTGCGGACGGCATTGTCAGATGGTTATCTCGTCCATTAATCTGCAGATGCATTGCTAGCAGGTGAGGTCCCTTGGGCCTCGGAGGTCTTAGTAAGGGATCCCTAACCCCATCGACGTAGCCTTGTAGCGCTAATCAAATTCGTAAAACTTGTATTCTTACCAGCTATGTAGCATGCAGTGCGAGATATTCAAATAATTGTTGGCGTACAATAAATGTTGCCACCAATACTGTCGACAGGCGATCAATTCCACCTCCACTGCGTTCTAAAAATATGGAATGGCTTAGCAAATATGTTCTGAATGGTTTTTATGAGACTCAAGGAGCGGAACTTACAATCCATAAGGGTCCAGATCTTAAGTGCGCGAACCAAGTAGTTGTCACAGCCAAGGCCATTGCGTAAGGGGGAGTTATTCTGTAATGGAAGTAGTTATTTAATTTGAGAATTCAACCCAATGATTTGAAAATTAATTGAATTTATTTATTATTTTAGACGTCAATATTTTTTTAGAAGCGCGCGTGTTCCCGGGGACTCAGTGTTCTGTAAACGATTACTGCGTTAAGCTACATTCGCTGGTCACCACTTTGAGGCATTTACATTTGCGAGCTTTTCCGTGCTTGCGTCGTTGGTCCTGGTTGCCAGTAACATGGCAAACGTTAAGACAATTTGAAGGTAGGCAGGTAGCCACAACCTGCGTCTGTCTATTTCAACACGGCAATGAGCTCACCATATTTACGTGGGAAAGGAATACACGTGGTGAAAAGTGGGCATACAATATGATTCTGCCACCCCTTCCGGGTTACGGCGTGATAGATATTTTTATTTTATATTCATCGTATATTAAATATTTAAAATTCTTAATCTCCCGGTTTCCTTAGGGGGGATGTGGGTTTACTTTCTTTCCAACTCTCTTAATTTATTTTATCATTAATTTCTATGAAAAAGTAAAAAAAGGGATGGAATGAAATTGGATTGAATGGTAAAAAGTGGGCCAACCATTCGGCTATAAGGCATGATTGATTTGTATTTGTTGTATTGATTGATGAATCTGCAAGAAGCGAAAAAAGTATGCATGGATCGTTAAGCCTGGCGATCGGTCCTCTCTGACGACCCCGTCAGGGATACAGCGTGAAGATAGTTAATTAATTTATATTTTGGTGTCGATTAATTTCCATAGTTCCAAGATATTCTAACTTCTCCTATGACTTTACCCCTACAGAAGTCGGTGTAACAATTTTTGGTCTTAGTCATAGCTATAGATCCAGGTTACAGGAGTAAGAGTAATGGGAATGTGGTTGGCAAATAGTTTTATTATGCTTACCTCAGCCACCTTAGAAATATACGTTTCCGCAGCTGAAGCCAAGAGATTTGTTCGTTCTCCGAACGTAATAATAAGTGGTATACCAGCAAAAACGCCGACATAACAAAAAACGTAGTTATTATTGCTGAAGAATTTGAAACAATCATGAAGTGTGTGCTTGAATACATCTAAAAAATAATGTTATTTTTGGTAATTTTAATGTTTTCAAATATTAATTTGAGATATACTCTCGATAGGAAATACAAAGAAGAAAGAGAAAGAATTTAATGACACTAAATGAAAATACACACTCAGAGAAATGTAGACCGCATTAACAATTTTTTATACCACTGAGGTGGCAGACAAGCATACTGCCCACCTGATGCATAGTGGTCAACGTTTGCAACACCAAAGGTAAAAACCTTCTAACATTTTTCCGAACGTCTACAGTATGGGGTTCATACTGAAGACGTTCGGGAAAACTCAGGGCCCTGCCTGTTCAGTTCATTATGTTTGCATGAGCAAAACGTTTCAATTAGTGAAGTTGCCAGCCGTTTATAACATAATGCTGTTATTATGTTTAGAAGTTAAATATTTTATTTATCTACTCTAATACAAAGATACAAAGATTATAAAACTGATAACAAAATTCTTATGACAAACATTACGTACAGGCCAAAAATAATAAAAAAAAAGTTTAATTACGATACAGGTCTTGTATGGACACCTGTATCATAATATAACTTTTTAATCATAACGATACACCTATACAACCTCCAGCTGGACCAAGGAGGTAGAGCGACGCTCACTGCCGCCCTGCCCTCCTCCGACACCCCGCGCGCGCCCGCTCGCCTCCGTCACACAATAACACGCAGATACGACACTAATGCATTTACATCTCTCATATTAAGGCGCAAACATTTGACATTTAAAAAATAAATTTGTTGTTATATATCATTTTATTTGCAATATTGTTTTACGTATTATAGTATGAGAGTAGATAAAGTAGTGTATAACACTGTACATAACTTGGTCTTATAACACTCGTGTGATACTATAAAAAAAACTCGCCTACGGCTCGTTTTTTTAAATCACACTAGTGTTATAAGAACCCTTATTATGCAACAGTATCATAAACTACTATTATAATTGTTGTTTTGTTGCTTGCAAACCAAACTTGTTCAGTGTACAAGTACTTAGAAAAATGAAAACGTAATTGAAATAGACACGGTCAAAGAGGTGATCACGTACGCTACAACTAAGGACCTAAGCAAATTAGCTTCTTTTAGTATCCGCACCCGGCGACTTTGTACCTTAGAAGCCAAATGCAGCGACCGAGTTACCGCCGTACACCTAAAAATGCCGGAAGCAGCAACTAAATTACTTTTCAAATAATTAAACAGTATCCGAGCAGTCGCCAAGACACCAGATACCGATGCTGCACCCGGATGCCAGAGAGTCTTCCCAAACGCGACGCTGCATCAACACAGTTTCAAAATAGCCGGTTGAGGATACTAAAAGAAACCAGTAGGCAGAGGCTCTAAGTCGTCTGGTAAGATTTTACCCGGTACGTGCTCTAGAGATTTGGTTCGGTAGACAAAAATTACAAAATAATTAGATTGTTCAAAAAACGACAAAAAGTTTCTTTTTGACATTTGATGAACTTTCCGGACTTTCCTGTAAGTAAGTATTAATATCTTAACTCAGTATAATTAAAAAAAATATGACTTGCAAAATTTCCTACAAAACTGTGATGTATTGAACAATTTTCGTGGGAGTTACAATTAAATATTAGAAATGTTGTTGATTTAATTTGTAACAAAATACATTTATTTATTTCCGATTTTATTTCGCTAGTAAATGTATGTAATTCCCTAATCTGTACAGTTAAATTAATTTTCAGGGTAACTGTATACGCTTTTACAACAAGCTTCCCTGTGACCTGAGAAATTTACCAGTTAAAAAATATAAAAAGTAAATTAATATAAGCTTTGTGAAAAAGGTTAAAGACTATTTGCAGGACAGGGATGCCTGGAAATGATCTGTTGGCAAAGCGAAATAATAATAAATCGTAAATTGGCCGCCATCAAAAAAAAAGCAATCCTAAGTTTCTTGCCGGTTCTTCTCAGGTAGGCCACGTTCCGAACCATGGTCACTTTAAATATATTTAACTAGCTGACCCGCGCAACTTTGTTAGCGCCATTAAAAATGTGATAAATGAAGAACCGCTCCACCGATTTTGTCCAAACTTCACATAAACCATCTAATAAATAGTACGAACAAAGCCTAAATATTTGGTTTAGATAGGTGAGCCCGTTCTTGAGTTATAAAATTACAACGAAAAGTCTGTTTGTAATTGCAAATTGCTTTTCTCTTAATGGATATTAAATTATGTAAGTACGAAACTCATTTCATCATAAGTTCACTAAAGTCAATCAGAATCAGTTTTTTCTACTTCACACAACAAAATACATATTAAAATGTAAATAAATGTAAGAATATCGTAGTGTATTATGTGGGTTTTGAAAATAAATTTCATCTTTTTTTCTTTCCTTCAAATAAAAATGTGTATTATGTGGGTTTTGAAAATAAATTTCATCTTTTTTTCTTTCCTTCAAATAAAAATAAAACATCAAGGTCTGTCCGTCTGTCTGTCTGTCTGTCTACTTGCTTTGGCTAATTTCTGACGCTATACTGATTTTAATGAACTATCACTGGAAAATAGTTTTTTTTCTTTTGTTTTCATTAATGTTGTGGGAAATTTTTCTTTTACACAGCGTCGTCTAGCCTAATATAAGCTTGTTTTATGGGATCTAGATGACTGATAAACATACTTATATATTTTTAAATACATGCATATTATACATAGGTAACACTAAAACTCCGAAACAAACATTTGTGGATCACACAAATATTTTTTCCGTCTCGAGAATCGAACCCGGGACCTTAGTCGCGGCAGTCGGATACACTACCACTGCACCACCGACGCACTCGAATGTTGCAGCTGATGTTATAAGGAGTAACTTAGACTACAATTTCTCCACGTATTCTCACGGGAAGTAAATATAACGGTAAGTAGTACCAAATAGCACGTGCAGAAATCAAATAATATCAAAATTACCTTCTCCACAGTATGCGGCGTTGCTGGTATGACGGTCAACGCCATGAAACCATGGATAATAATTACTAGAATATTCGATATCACTCTGAAACAGAAGACGTTTTTATAGCTTTAACTTTTTGCGTTTTCAATAACTTTCTGTTGCGTTTTGTGATATTTCACAAAGAGAAGTAATGAGGCGTAAGACACCAGAAAGTTATTGAAAACGCAATTCGAGAGTTAAAGTACTTGATGGCGATTTTCCTTGGGTGGGACACGGGATAGAAAAACAGAAAGGATAACATGCAATCATGTTGACTTGATTTAAAGATTGATGATTGAAATTTATTTTAGACAGTGTTAAGAGTTACGAAAATTATAAAAAGAATATGTGCCATCTAACGTAATATAGGTATGAATTGCTAGTGAGGTGATGGCGGCCAAACGAGAGGCTTTGCGGGTGCGGGAGCGTACGGGACAGACGCTCCCGCCCCGCCGTCGTGTTCGGGGGCGGCGACGTGCAGAGTACATGCGCGCCCCCGAATAGTGTCTGGCCGTGGGCGGAAGGTCAGGGGACCCCGCCCAACAAGTCACTTGACGAAGGGCATCCTTTCTGTGTTCCACGGGGTGCCCACTTAGCGCACGCCGGTACCGGCCGCTCTTTACCTCCTAAGGCATTCCACGCGTTACAAAATAAAATATAGGTATGAATTATTTAGGCATCATTGTGAATCATTTAGCAAATTAAACATTATATTAAAAATAAATAAATAAATATCCATCACGCCTTATCCCCGAAGGTGTGGCAGAGGCATATTATATGCCCACTTTTCACCGTGTGGATTCCTGTCCCACGTAATAGGTGGTGAGCCCATTGCCGTGTTGAAATAGACAGACGCAGGCTGTGGCTACCTGCTGTTGAAAGTTGAAATGAAATGTTGAAAATTTTTTAAGCCGCCTATAAGGCCTTCAACCAGGCTTAACGACTGCCATTTTACTGGCAACCGGGACCAACGGCTTAACGTGCCTTCCGAAGCACGGAAACGCTCGCAAATGTAAATGCCACAAAGTGGTCACCCATCCGACGACCAGCCATAGTGAAAGTTGCGTACCTCAGTGATCGTTTACCGAACACTGAGACCGCGGGGCCACGAGCGCTTAGATATATTAGATCTGTTATTTATATATTTATTTATTTTATTAGCTTTTAGGTATCGATCTGTGTGTGAGAGTGAACCTTAAGCTCTCACTCAGCTTTCACTATACTAACACATCCAAAAACGGTAGCTTTTTTTCATTAAAATTGCAAACATTCGAATGATGTTAATTTTTTATATTTTCGGATACTAATTTTTAAACTATCGTGCTGCATACTACGAGTATAATAATAAGTGTAATAGTTATTATCGGGACTAAACGCGGTTATTTTTTTTTAAGCTATTGCATTGTTTTTATCGCGGGCTTTGAGTGGGATTTAATCAAGAAATTCCGTAACACAAAAAACCTAAGACCCGAGGTCACACGAAGTTCACCGAGCACGGCCGAGCGTTGGCTTAACGTATATGTACATATATTATATGGTACGATTGTACGAAGCTCGCACGGATCGAGACGGGATGATAGTGAGTGTAAGTGTGAGGGTGAGGATGAGGGTGACTGTGAGAGTCAGGGTGAGTTGAGGGTGAGAGTGAGGGTGAGATTCAGGTTGAGGGTGAGGGTGAGGGTGTTTTTTTTATTATGTGTGTTTTTTTTTTGTTTTTTTTTGTGTAACTTGAATTAATATCAAAGAAAAACAAAGGTATGCTATGCAATAGCTTTACCGCGGCAGTTTCCGAGTGCCACACGTCTTTTTTTTTACCTTTTGGTCATACCTGACATTTCGACCAGGTTGCACCGGCCGTGGTCACAGGCTGACTGGCTCAGCGGTGCACGCCTCCGCCGTCGAGTACGTGTGGTACAAGGTTCTTTATCAACCCCATCTATTCTCGGTATTTTTGATGTTATTTTTTCTCCAAATACCGTCAGTACACACTACACTCACGGTGTCCCTATTCTGTAAGCTAACTAATACGTTTCTATTCTAGTGTTTACCCTACTGTGGATTGAGGCGAGGTTCAATGTTGCTAATCACTGGATTCCACGATCTTGACAATTTAAATCTATCTTCCCGATTGAAAGTTTCTAGTCTGGCCTATAAAGGATCTACCGCAGCTGCAATCTATTTCATAAACGCCTGGAGTTTGTAACGGCACTACATCCTTTGGCGAACCCACGATGTTGTGAACCTCCATGCCTAGTGTGTTAATGGAGTATTACTTTAAGAAAGAGCCGATCTTATCCGTTACCACTTTGATATAAGGCATGTAGGCTGGCTGTCAGTTCACCTCTGGATGCTTGTGTCTACTCTTCAGCTGCTTCACTCGACCTTTTACCTGATATCCGTTATTGCTCAGTACCTCCTAAACATGGATTCAATTCTCGCTCTAAATATTCAGGGTCACACAGATCGTACGCTCTGTTCTCAAGAGAAATCATAACGAATTGTAGGTGTCGGGTATGATAATGAGAGGTACCGTGTAAGTACCTATCCGTGTGAATAAGTTTGCGGTACACAGTGTGCCAAGGACCCATCCAATTTTACAGTTACTTTCACGTCTAAGAAAGACAACGATCTCTCGGACTCCAATTCAAATGTGAATCAAATCTTCGTATGAATGGAGTTAAGATGGTGTACATATTTTTCTACTTCAGTTCTGTTTCCTTTAACAATACTGAAGATGTCATCTCCGTATCGCTTCTAAAGTCTAATGGTTTTTGGTCCGAGGCTCAGCGCCTTTTCTTCAAAATGTTATATCAAGATATTGGCAAATACTTCCCCTTGCGACACCATCAATCTGAAGGTAATGTTGACCCTGGAAAAGGAAGTAATTGCCATCCAAGCAGTGTTCAAGTAATCCACATATTTGAACGGGAGTTCGTTGTCCCTCAGTTAGTCTTTCACGACGTTTAAGCTATTGGAACGTTGGTGAAAAGCGACTCCACTTCAAAGCTTACCATAATTGTTTGAGGCTTGAGTTTATTCTGTCCTGTTAAGAACTAATATACTTACTTATATTTTCGGATGATTGCTATGTAAATGCTCCAATAACTGTGTCATCTGGTTTAAAATAACACAGATTCGCATCCACAAAACGCCACCAGTGTCGATTTATACCACTACCTTCTTGTACATTTATCATTAGCTACCACTGGAATTACTGGGATTTTGAACCTACATTATAAAAATTACCATATTTTTTTCTTGCAAAGCCAATGTCACATGCTGAGTTAAAGATAATTGAATAGTAAAGAGAAGAGAATTTATAAAAAAAACCTTTCAACTCAGTGTGAGGTGAATCACTCTACGGATAGCAGTGGATAGGCTGATTTGATTATATGAAACATTTTAAGTATTTACCTTACTCCGTCCAGACTCTTTAGGTGTACCAAGCGCCCTTTTGGGTTTTCAGCTGTATTAGTTAAAATTTTCCAGTTATGGTACAGTGAAGAACATATCAGCAATCGCAAGGCTATAAACAAATAATGTCTGTATTAAATAATAAATAGTTCATATAGGTATGCATAATTTGTTTATGTATGAATAAGATCAGTATCAATTAATTATAATTACCTCTATTCTTTTGTTCTTTTTTATTGAAATAATCAACAAAGCTTCCCACAATAGCTAGGACTATTAAAGATATGCAAATTATTCCTACAGCAATATCCAGTCCATCTGTACTTTTAGCATCCTTGCTAGGGTTTCGGCACTTTGGGCTTTCCATCAATTTCACCTTCAAATCATATTTTTCTGACATGGTTTTGTTGAAGCATGCCTCAAGGGCAAAACTTGGGTCTCTGTTCTCATTATTATAGAATTCCTTACAAGTTTTTGTAATACATATACCACTGCGTATTTTAGAATGATTGAAATGCGTCACTTCGTGTACTGAGTATTGCTAAAATGTAAAATTTTATGCGAACGTTAATACTAAACTTTTCATCTTTATTATTGTTACATACATGCATACATATCGTCACGCCTGTCTCCCATCGGGGTAGGCAGAGACTATTGCTTTCCACTTGCTACGATCCTGGCATACAACTTTCGCTTCTTCCAGTTTCATAAGTGTTTTCATACACACACGCCGGTTAAGGGTACTCTTGACCTGACCTTTTTCCAAAATGTCTTCTATTTGATTGACATATGTACGCCGAGGTCGCTCCTTACCAGTTTGCCCATTCACTCCCTTCTGATAAATCTGTTTCGTTAGTCTACTTTCATCCATTCTCTCCACGTGTCCGAACCATCTAAGCATACCTTTTTCTATCATAGTCACTACATCTTCTGCCATACCGCAATGTTCCCTTATTACACTGTTCCTTTCTTTGTCCATCAATTTGACTCCAGCTATACTCCGCAGACTTCTCATTTCCACTGCATTAATTTTACTTCTATGGTTCTTCTGCCGCACCCAACTTTTACTGCCATACATACTCGTAAGTGTAGGAACAAGTACTCCTCTATGCACAGCCAGTCTTGTCTTCTAAGACTCGTTCTGACTGCTCATAAAGGTGTACATGGCTCCATTCACTTGATTTCCAGCCAAAACTCTTCGTTCAATGTCACAATCACACTTTCTATCTCTCACAAATTTTGAACCTAAATATACAAATTCCTTCACCTGTTCCACTCGTTTTCCTTCCACAAAAATCGAACAATCCGTCGTACTTTCCTCTCTTTCAAAAACCATTACTTTTGTCTTATTTACATTCACTTTCATTCATTTGCTTTTTAGCGCATCATGCATAATGTTAACCATCAACTGCAACTCCTCCGCCGATGATGCCAGTATTACCTGATCATCAGCGTATAGGAGGCATTTGACAGTCAGGTCATTCATTTTTAAACCATACGCACTCTCTTGCAGTTCTTTCAAACAACTGTCCATGTATAGGTTAAACAGCGCCGGTGACGCTACACAACCCTGTCTCACACCTTTTTCAATGTGAAAAAAGTCTGTGCAAGCTCCGTTGATACTGACACAAGCACTGGAGCCCTCATAGAGAGATTTCAGTGCTCGTATCAAGTGACTGCTTACTCCATACTTGGCCAGTGTTATCCATAGTTCATGCCTCACCACTCGGTCATAGGCCTTTTCCAAGTCTATATGTGTGAAATGTCAAAAAGTCTATATGCAATAGACTTTTTGACATTTCACCAAAAAAATTCATCACCAATTCACCACTCGGTCATAGGCCTTTTCCAAGTCTATATGTGTGAAATGTCAAAAAGTCTATATGCAATAGACTTTTTGACATTTCACCAAAAAAATTTCGGCTATGCATCGTAAGGAAAAGACCTGATCCGTGCATCCCCTTTCTTTCACAAATCCTGCTTGTACATCCCATATTTTCCCTTCAGTTTCATTCATCACTCTTTTATCAAAACTTTTGCGTACAATTTGCCGACTATGCCGAGCAGGCTTATGCCGCGGTAGTTTTTGCACTCTTTGTGACCCTTTTCCTTTGTAAAGCGGTTTTATGACAGCCTTGCACCAATCTCCTGGCACACTGCCACTCCTCCAGCAAAGGTTAAAAAGGCGGTACAGCTGGCAAGCTACCACGCCATGTCTCGCTTTCAGCATCTCGACAGAAATCCTATCATATCTAGCAGCCTTACCCAATTTCATACTATTCAATGCTTCCACAATCTCTTCCATACTTATGATGCTTTCGTTGCAAAATTCATTCATGTCCCAAAAACTCGTTTGTGCTTCCATATCCTCTTTTTCAAATAAGCTTTCAAAATATTCTTTCCATCTTTTTTGCAGACATTCGTCTCCTTTTAGAAAACTGCCATCCTGGTTTCTGATATTACTGAGTTTCGATGATGTTTGTTGACCCCTCACAGATTTTAAGGATTTCCAAAAGAATTTTATATTCTGCTGGAAATTATCAGATAACCTGTTATACAGTTTATCCCTATCATTCTCCTTCTCTCATTTTATAACCTCTTTTGCAACTAGTTTATACCTTTTATATTCATTCTTTGCCATTTTTACCTCCTCATCCGTTGCCTTTTGCATTCTTTGATTGACCTTTGATATCAGCTAGTCCAACCATACTTTCTTCTTATCGGACAGCGCTTTCATGACTTCTGCACACATTATCTTTACCTTACATCCTTGGCTCCTCTTATTTACCCTACACACTTCCACCGCAACTTCCACAAGACCTTCCTTAAGCGTCTTCCATAATTCTTCAATCTCACATACTTCATCTAAATTTTTAAATTTCTAAACTAAACTAACTAACTATCTTCACGCTGTATCCCTGACGGGGTAGTCAGAGAGGACAGATCGCCAGGCTTCGCGATCCATGCATACTTCTTTCGCTTCTTCGAGATTCATTAATCGCTTCATACACGCACGTCTGGGTATCCGAGTACTTTTGACCTTTCCGTTTTTGAGCAATCTGCTTTCGTGGTCTTTTTAAATTTCTCACTCAATTTACTCACGAATCCTTCTTTTATGCTTATCTCTTGCAAATTTTCGACTTGTATGCATTCGAGTACACTTACAGGTTCACATACACGATGCCGCCACCGTGGAAACAGACCTCTTACTCGGCTGATAACCAAGAAGTGATCTGTATCAATCCCAGCACCGCGGTATGCCCGGGTGTCTAACACTTTCTTTCTTAGTCTTGCATCTACAATCACAAAATCAATCATACTTCTCTGGTTTCCCTCTTGCCTAGTATACAAATGGATCTGTTTGTGGTTAAATATGGTGTTAGTTACCACAAAATTCCTCTCCAAACATACTTCAAGCAAACTCTCACCATTTTCATTTACTCGTTCGTCACCAAACTTGCCCAATACACTTTCATATCCATAACGCTTCACTCCAACCCAACCATTAAAATCACCTAACATTACAATTCTCTCGTTCCGTTTGCATTTACTCAGAATATCGCTCACACTCTCCCAAAATGCCTGTCTCTCACTTTGGTCTTTTGAAGATTGGCGCCACCGCGCATCTTGCGGAGGATCTTGCGGATCTTTATTTTTTATTTATTATTTACATAAACGCCCAAAACAAACATGCGGGTAAGTCCAACCTTCAACCTCAACCAAAGGAGTCTTGGGCTCACACATTCATAGTCAGTCACACATTCATTAATTCTCGCGGACAGTAGAACACCGATACCCTGGCTCGCTATACTGGTTGTGGCTACACCTGACCAGTAGGCTGTATAGGGTTCATGTGTAATGGTGTCACATCCTTTCCTCTTTGTTTCATTCACGCACAATACATCAAGTCGTCGTTCTCGCATCATCTCGCATACCTCATCAATTTTGTCTTTCATTCATTAAATGTAGCAAAGTGGCTATCCCTAGCCCACTTTCCGCCTCGATGGGAGACGAGACGAGACGGGTTGCGAACCATATCGCTGCTATTCTGGATTTTAAAATTTTCAACATCCATAGCGTTCCCACGAATGGCAAGGGAAATTCAAAGTCCGCCTAGACAGAGCCCCGCTTGTCTAGTTAAGGCTAGCCTTAAACTGGGGTCGCCCGTTCCCAGGGCAGTCAGGCACGTTACGACTAGGCTCGCCCCTAGCCACGCAGCTCATCGGCACGGCAATCTTGGCTTGGCGGAGAAAGTATGGGAAGAGGATAAGGTAGGAAAAGGATTAGAGGGTAGGAAAAAGGATAAGATAGGAAAGGGACGGGTGAATATTTCATTTCGTGCATATTGCACGGCGGACGATAAATAACACATTAAACATACAATACGGTACAATACAATACAATACGGTACCTATAGCGTATTCTAAGTATGTTAAAAATTTGGGTCTCCATATAGACTCAAATCTTACTTGGGATACCCAAATAGCAGATGTTAGTAGGAGGCTGTTCTGCGCCATTCAATCCATTAAACCACTCCAGAAATTCCTATCACTTCACACTAAAATTACTCTTGCTCAATCCCTTCTACTGCCACTCTTAGACTATGCTGATGTCTCTTACCTTAATGCAAATCAGGAACACTTTAATAAACTAGAACGACTACAAAATCTGGGTCTCCGCTTTATTTTTGGTCTCAGAAAGTACGACCATGTCTCAGAATTCCGAATGAGGCTGAAGTGGTTACCCATTAGGCAGCGTCGTAACTCCCACATTCTTTTTCTTCTAAACTCTATTCTTTATAATCCTGAATCACCTTCTTATTTGCGTGATCGGTTTGAGTTTCTGGTCCCGAGAGGCAAACCCTGTCGTACACCCTCCTCTCTTCTTCTTCGAACTCCTCTTCACACTCCTAGTTGTTATGACAGTTCTTTTACCATTCGTGCAGTACGCCTATGGAACTCTATCCCTCACACTATACATGCAAGCCCGTCGCTGAGCATATTTAAGAGAAGGGTAAAGGACATGTTCTTATCACAGACCAGGTAGGTGATTTTGGTTGTTACTACCGACTTATTATTGTAATAGGTATATGTAATTATTTATGTTGAATGTATAATAAGTGTATGTATGGTATATAGAATAACAATAATAGATATTAAAAAAATGTTCTTTGCGCACAATTATACCCATCCATGGCAGCATCTCCATTCACCTTAAGGTTTGCTGGTAGAAAACTCAATATTGAGTTAAGCTCGCCTATGTAGACTAATATAAGTCACCTTGTATCTAATATATGTTTACTGTGTACAATAAAGAATAAGAATAAGAACATTATTATTTTCTAAATGTTACATTGTTTTCGTTTAATTAACATATGCCTGCGTTAGGCGCAATCCTTAAAACATCTTGATTTTGTTAGAAATGCATGGAATTTTGAAAATAAAAGCCAAAATCTAATCACCACCCGTGTCCCTTTTCCCAGATTTTAATAAATTTATGAGTCTTTCTAAAAAGTCTATTTGGAGAACGATTTTTTTTTAAAGTTTTCGGTTAATAGCTTAATTAATCCATATTATATTTTAGTAACATTTACGAAAGAACAAATTTAAGTGGTATCATACCACTTAGAAAAATGTCCCTACACTCACACATAATTACCATTCAAAGACATTCACGACCCAATATTTTCGCATTTTCGCACGGTTATGGAATAGATTAAACATAAAAGATTCGCTGACCATCACCAGATTACGGTCGTAAACAACACACCCCTCAAAGTAAATTTTTTTACTATGTTATTTAGAGTTCTCTTGCTCGAAAACTGGTTAGGTTCAAAATATATCTACCTACCATTTGCCTTTCAAAAGGTAATTATTTTATGTTTTTTACATAATTATTTGCTAAATATATCCAATATATATCCCCTTATACCAACGTTAACCCAAAGTTTGCGATAATGCCCCCTTGTGGACGCAGGCCGAAAGGGAGGCCGTAAGAGACCCAGAAAAAAAAGGGGGCGTTGTTATAAGTGTAAGTAGGCTTCGGGGGGCGATTTGTAATTTCATCTAGCTAGGAGGACTCTTAGACACCGACAGAGCTCTCGACTCTCGGCTACAACTTGTGAACGTTAACTAATATTAATTTGCTCAAACTTGGTTCGATATTTCTCTCCGCTTAGTTCATGTATCTGTCCTGTTTTATTCAATAAATAGAAGAAAAATCATGTGAATCGGTCGCTCCGTTTCAAAATGAAAGCCGACACAAACAAAAAAATAAAAAGGCAGTAAACACACTTTTGCATTTTAATAGTTATTAGTATTCCTAGATAGGTAATTTTCGTAGATAATAGACCGCGGGCAATCATGTTTTAACAGGTTTTGGTTAAATAACCCGATTTGTGCATTCCAGTATCAATCGGCTGATTCATAGAATACTTGTTCTTACTTGTTGAGTACAATTGAGCGTTTATGACCGCGGGCAATCATGTTTTAACAAGTTTTTGTTAAATAACCCGATTTGTGCATTCCTGTATCAATCGGCTGATTCATAGAAAACTTGTTCTTACTTGTTGAGTACAATTGAGCGTCGAATGAGATAAACGAATTAATGCATGTTTGTCTTATTCCAGTAGGTGCGTGCTGCTTATGCAACCCTATATAAACAACGGAATATTTATTTTATTTTCATCTGCGGTTTCGCGCGTAATAGATAAGCAGTACTTAAGTTCATCAACACTTACTTACGTATTTCTTAAAACAAAACAATGTCGGAAGTAAAAAAGAAGAGACGGCAATACTCTGTGCAATATATTAAATTCGGATTCATTGAAAATCCCACAAACCCATCGTCGCCTCAGTGCCTTCTATGTCTAAAAACATTTTTGAATGAAGCAATGAAGCCTTCAAGACTGCAAGATCATTCTAATAAAATGCATCCAGGTAAGAAAGACAAGAATGTAGCATATTTGCAGGATCTAGAGATGAAGCATAATACTCAGCCAAGTGTAGCAAAACTATTTTCGGCAGCTGCTAAGCAAGATGACGGCGGACTTCGAGCTTCGTACAATATCTCTTTGTTACTTGCTCAAAAAGGCAAACCACACAACATCGGAGAAGAGTTAATTTTGCCAGCAATAAAGGAAGTAATAACTACTGTGCTTCATAAACCGGCCGCAGATATTATCCGAAAAATTCCTTTGAGTAATTATTCTGCGCAAAGACGAATTGATGAAAAGGCGGAACCATTGAAATTTTAGATGTTAAATTTGGAAGAAATTTTGAACCCGTTGCCTTTTTAGTGAGGTGGTAACAAAAAGGCTAAAAGGTCTTATGAGCTAGACACTTATTATCACGACCAATTAAAGTCACTACCAGGACTCTGCCATATCTATATATAATTTATAGGAATATATAATATATAGGAATAATCTTTAAATGATAGATTATTTCATCAGCTTTGTGTTACTAATGACGAAGATTCCAACCGTTTGTTGCTTCATACTGAGGTTCGTTGGCTATCAAGAGGCAATTGTCTGACCCGATTTTACAACCTGTTTGACTCTGTGATAGAGTTCTTGGAAACTAAAGATACAGAATTGCGCAACAAGCTCATTACATCAAAAAATGATATAGCTTACATGATAGACCTGTATAAATTGTTCAACGACATGAGTCTCCAACTGCAAGGCGATGATAGTTCATTTAATTAAAACAAAAAATGACAGACGTTCGTGAACGCCTGGGAATGTCCTGGCTGGAGGTTGATCACTGTGTGGATCAATTTCTTACTGGACATGGTAACTTTAGGAGCAAATTACATTCGTTTAAGCTGATTGAGTCACCGTTCTGTCAGTGTTCAACTGCTGACGCCAAATATGATCAGACCGCCCATCATATACTTTGGGAGCGTAGCATTTGGCAAAATGAGCGATATAATATGCTTAATTGTTTTCAAGTAACGTCGGGAGTAGTTTACTATGCGGATCTTGTGGCATCGAGGGTGAATTTTAGTGCTTTGAAACGTTTCTGCCATACATATACTGGAATCAAACATAGCTCACATAGGACCCGTAATATACTATTACCGTGGTGCTTCCCTATTTCTATAGGAATTACACCTAGTTGCCTTTCCAGGTCTCCCGCTTTGCAAAGGAGAGAAGAGGCATTACTATTTCTTACTTCCTCACATTATCTTCTGATTAATTTCGTTGCGGGTTCCAAGACATGCTAACTTCTCCTGGGACATCACCGAGATCGAGTTCGGTGTAACTTTTCTGGTGTTTTGGTCATTGCTGTAGATCCTGGTTTACAGGAGTCACAGTAATAGGAATGCGGGTGGGATTAGTCCCAACATAAAAAAAGTAGATGTATCGTTTGCGACCCCTGATCGCACACGCCGCGTCCAGGGCTGGCATGTGTGGAAGGAGGGGTCGTTATTCGTCCATAGTTATATTTAGTTTGACGTTTCTACTCCAACTAGCCACCCACTGGCTATCCTAAATACTTCGGTAAACATTGGGTCGTCAAACGCCTGAATCAAGGGCTCTCCGGGATGCAGCTATCGTGCAGGCCTGATTCCCGGTGGAGATCGTAATGTGCACGCAGCGTGCATCTCCGCTATTGTTACACCAGGCTCTGAGGCCCCAGAGACAGAGCATACGCGTGTTACAAGAGTGCCGAAAGGTCCCTCTAGGACACCATTAAGCTGCCGAAGAAATTGGCCCGAAAATAGCTCCTAGCGAATCTGGAATGGTAATGTCAAAAATGGGCCATCCGCTGGCCCAAACCCCAGCCAATGTTACTGATTACGTCGAGAACGACGTGCCCGCTGTCGCCAAAAGTGAGCTATAGGTGCAGCGGCTAAGCCCCGCAAGGGAATCACTCCGGACCCGATAGCATTTCGGGGTAAGTATGAGTCCTAGATCGCAATGAACGTTGACTATTAAGGTTTTGGCTCATCCTTTAATAAAGACTAGACGTATACGGGGAAATTGGTCCTTATCGACCTCGACGAGGTATGCAAGCTCTTTGAGCGTATCATTGCAGAGCACTTCGTCGCATATGTCACAGTCATGGGGATCTGGTACATAAGCATTTTGGTTTCCTTCGGTTTGGTTTCAGTGCTCTTCCGATGACGCTGTCATGCGTATCGGAGTCCTCTCGGAAGGAGCGTCATCAGAGTTAAGGTAGTCATGGCGGTTTCTCATGACATAGTCAACGCCTTGCCTTGGAAATGCTTTAAGAAGACGCTCATTGTCATATAGTGCCTCCCTGCCTCTAGTGCATTGTCGGGGCTTATCTTTCCGAGAGAGCCATAGCTTACCAAAGCTAGGGCTGGCATGGTGAGAAGTGTTGTTTCCCAGGGATCGGACCTAGGACCACTTCTGTAGAACATCGGCTACGATTGGATGCTGCGCGGTCCGTTGCTAGACTTCACTCTCGTGATGGCGCCAGGAGGAATGCATCAAGATGCAATCCTAGGGACCACGTCAGGTGTTGCTACAGTCCTGTGTCAAGGTTATTTTTCTAACCTTTGATTTTATTTCTAATTACCATTTCAATTTATTTCACTACCATATCTCGAGATCTACTCGTAATTACCGTATATGGGAAATCTCAATACCGTTCTTTAAAAAAAAAGGACGTGTGGCACTCTGAGACTAGCATTTTTTATCAACTTATGTAATTATAATTATTTATTTATTTTATTTATGCAGTATTTTTTTTCCTTTGTTTTTCTTTGATATTAATTCAAGTTACACTTTTTGAGCGTGGTGACCGATTAGAAAACCTCACCCTCACACTCACTATCATCACGCCTCGATCCGTGTGAGCTTCGTACAGTCGTACCATTTAATATATGTACATAAACGTTAAGCAAACGCTCGGCCGTTCTCGGTGAAGTTTGTGTTAGCTCGGGTGTTAGGTTATTTTCGTTACGGAATTTCTGGATTCGGTCTCCACGCTAAAGACCCGCTATAGAAGCTATGCAATAGCTTAAAAAAAAGACGTTAATATCTCTTAGCAGAATAGAGTAATTGCTGTGCCTTTCATAAAAATTAGCTTCTATCATTAAATTCTTTCTGAAAATTTATATATAATAATATTATAATAATATGAATTTTTCGGAAAGAATTTGCATGCATTAATTTTTTTTGTTCTCCTAAACGTCAAATCTGCTCGAAATGAAATATTCGCCCGGACTAGTATAGGGTAATTTTGTCTAAACCTTCTGTATTCCAAACCTATAAAATATCCAACAGCCAGGACAGTTGTTACACTCTTTATTATCCCTGCAGTCCGAGCAAATTTAAAAAAAAAAATTGTTAAAATTCATTGAAAATAATAACTTTGGTGGAAATCCATCGTACAACGTCAATATATTCTTAACTTGGTCGAAAACGGAGACCCTGCTAAAGTCTGGAAATTTCTAAGAAATTTAATAGTTGGAAAACAGCGTGGAGATCTTATTTCAAATTCACTCAATATTGATTCACAAAACAGATATTTCCCATCAAAATCCACAAAGACAATACATTGCAGTGCAACTTTGATGCTGGGGTCCCTCAAGGCGGTATACTCTCTCCTCTTCTATTTGCTATATTTATTAATTTTCTCACTTCTGACCTTCAGTGTGCGTATCACTTGTATGCCGATGACCTGCAGGTGTATAGTCAAGCGAGTGTTGATAACATTGCGCAGGCTATTGATAGAGTTAATAGAGATTTGGATTCAATTGGGAGCTGGTGTGATAGGTTTGGCCTGACGGTTAACCCGGATAAATGCCAGTGTTTAATTGTAGGAAGCTCTCGGATGATGAGTAGGCTGTAAGGTGTAAGCCTGCCACAATGTATATTTAAGACCCAGGCTATCCCGGTTACGTCTACTGTCAAGAACTTGGGGTTGTATATTGATTCCTTTCTGGATTGGCGTTCTCAGGTTACCAATGTCAGCCAGAGGGTTACTGGAACACTACGGGCATTTTACAGACTGAAAAACTTTCTTCCAGTTAGAGCTAAGATAACGCTTGTGCAGACGCTAATCCTTCCTATTATTGACTATGGTGATATGTGCTATTTCGACCTGAATGCAGATCTGCTCAATAAGCTTGACCGACTTCTCAATAATTGCATTCGATTTGTTTTCAATCTCAGAAAATATGACCACGTCACTACTTATCGGGAGCAGATGGGTTGGTTGCCCATACGTCGACGTCGCAGTTGGCGTGCGGTGACTATGGTCTATTCACTTTTAAATTCCCTTTATCCTCCACCTTATTAAACTTCAAATTTTCAACTACTCTGTTCTAATCATAACAAACACTTACGCTCTTCTAACAATCTGCTCCTTCTCTGTCCCACTCACAACTCTAGTTTTGTACACTCTTCTTTCGTTCTGCAATCAATTCTTTACTGGAATGCACTTGATGTCAGGTTGTCTACTAGTCGGGAATCCTTTAGGGAGAAGGTACGGCTGCTTTATAGTGAACCATAGCTAAAACAATAATGTTTTCTTTTTCGTCACTATGTCCATTTTTGTGTATGTATGTATTTATTTTATTTATATATTTATGTATGTGTATATATATGTATGTATGTATGTATGTGTATATGTATGTATGTATTTATATATTTGTTTAAATCGTGTTTATGTATATCATATAGTATGCTGTACAATTTCTCATATCCCTGAGCACCTACCTAATATCATCTCTGCATCACCCTAAGGTTGACTGGTAGAAAGTGCCTAAGACATTAAGTCCGCCTTGTACTTTGTGCTAAAGTTTTAAATAAATAAAAAAAAAATACATTGCAGTTTCTTGCATCATTTCCAACTCCTGATCACCCACCGTTCAATTTCGATCAATTATCTGCGTGTGATATTACAAAAGTATTATGTCGATAGGCTCCAAGGCTGTTGGCTGTGATAATATTAGTCGTAAGATGTTGCAGTCAATCATTGATGAAATTTTACCCATTATTTGTCATATTCTGAACTATTCCCTTATCCTCGCCGTGTTTCCGACAGCTTGGAAGGAGGCCCAAAACATTCGTTTACCAAAAAAATCCAACCCAACTTCTTTTTCCGGGTAACGTCCTATTTCATGTTACCGTTCCTATCCAAAGTCCTAGAACGGCTTGTTCATTCCCAACTAAATGCGAACCTTAATAGACACAACCTCCTCAATTCATTACAATCAGGCTTTAGGCCGGACCACAGTACGACTAGTGCATTGATCAAGGTCACGGACGATGTACGTCGCATGGAAAACGGAATTCTCACAGTGCTCACAGTATCGGATTTCAGCAAAGCTTTTAACACTGTGGATTTCCATATACTTCAAATTTTACGCTCTATTAACATATCTCCACCAGTGATTGATTGGTTTCATAGTTACCTTTTTGGACGCCGACAGCGTGTTCTTGTTGAAGTATTCTTTTCTACTTGGTGTAAGTACATCTGTCGGCATTTCACAGGGTGGTGTGCTTTCGCCTTTGCTTTTTACAATTTTTATTAACTCTATCTCTAAGTGTATATTTTCTCCCTACCACGTGTATCAAGATAATCTTTAAATCTACAATCAAGCTCCTTTGCCTGAATAAATAACAGTATTTACCATAATTAATACGGATCTGGCGCACATCTGTCAGAGGAGCAAGCAGGCTTAGAAGTCAACCCCTCTAAGACTCAACTCATTGTGGTTGGTAGCTTAAAAATGTTAGAACAAGTCCAATGGGCAACCCTTCCGGACATTGAATTTGATGGTGTTGCAAATTAGTTATGACGTGAAAGATTTAGGCGTCTTTATCGACATACACTATCTTAGCGCCCCCAAATGAGGGAAGTCTAAACTATTTGCATCAGCTGCCTCTTTGCGTAGATTACGTAACTTACTACCAAGTGCCACTCAAAAGGCGCGTGCAGAAACACTTCTTCTTCCTATAGTAGATTATGCAGATGTCAGCTATCTCGATGTGACAGAGGAGCAACTAGACAAACTTGAGCGAATTCAAAATTTTTGCATTAGATTTATATTTGGGTTACGCAAATATGATCATGTACCACAATTTCGTAAAGCGCTTTAGTGATTTCCCGATTCGTCTTCCACGGAATGCTCATATTCTTTCTTTGCTTTACAGCACCCTTTTCAATCCCACTACTCCCTATTAAAACACACTATTTAAAAGACTTTTTTTATGTTCCTCAATGACACACATTTAAGATCCTTATTGTCATCAAAGTCACTGGAATTAGAAGTCGTTTACGACAAATCCTTTGCTGTACAAGCAGTACGATTGTGGAATGCGCTCATTAAACATAAGGCGTGCGCAGTCATTGAGCGTTTTTAAAAGACATTTTAAAGAGTACTACTTGGAATCATAATATATAGGATAAGCATAGGATAGTACATAGACTTTCGCAATGAGCAGATGTGTTCGTGTTATATAAAATTAATATTATTAGCTTAATTGTGACCTCGATTTTATAGTCTGCAGTAATTGAAATTGTGACAAATTCTTTGTTTAGTATTTGTGTTAAGTGAATTTGCGATGATGTCTCATTAAAGCGGGAATAATATGTGGTGAGATGGAGGGGAGTCCTTTCAATCGAAGCAGCAGGACCACCCGCTCACCGCCTCCACAGTCAACGACGGCACACAAACCCACTTAAGTTCAGTGGCAATTTATCCCAAAGAAAAAGGTAAATCAAGTGAAGAGACTAAGTCACTTGTACAAAAAATTATATGTCCCGAGCAAATGAAACTGCAGGTGAGAGGGCTGCGCAAAACGAAAAACGGTGGCGTATACGGATTCCAAGGGCGACATCGAAAAGTTGAAGCAGGCAAGCTTACAAATTCAGGCCTTACCTTCACGATCAGCATAAGCGGAAGCCCAGAGTGATAATCATTGGAGTACCGAATTCCATGTCAGAAAAGGAAGTGTACAATTGTTTATACCAACAAAACCTAGCGGATAAAATTAAAGACTGCAGCTATGAAAAGTTCTTGACCTCAATTACATTAAGCCACAAGTCGGGTAAGAGGGATGCCGAGACATGCAACTTTGTGATTGAGGTAACTGCATCAATCCGGAAAGCCCTAATATCAAGTGACACGGTGTTTGTGAATTGGTCATCTTTCCCCGTAAAAGACTTTACACTCGTCACTCGTTGCTACAAATGTCAGCAGTATGGTCATGCCGCAAAATCTTGCCGAGAAGAGTTACCAAACATGCGGACACTGCGGAGAGCCAAGGACACTTGTTAAAAGAGTGCCCGAAGAAGGGAGGGGATCCAAAATTTGCCACTTGCTTGCGCTTCAAAAAACCAAGTAATCATACTACAGGAGCGTCGGACTGCTACATGCTTGCTGGAAGCAAAGCATGTAGATGAAAAAAGATATATCAATTCTATTGATTATAAAGATGCCTAAGAGCGTCGTACCTAATTAATATTATAACTATTCCATTTTTGTTATCTTTTGTTTATTATTTTAATTTTTTGAAGCGGCTACTATACATATTTATAATTTAATATAAATAGTCTCTGCAATATAAATTTAGTAAAACGGCCCTCCAAAGCCAGATTGGTTTGGCAATTGTAAATAGCTGGCTACAGCACAATTTGCTAACGTTTAATGTAGAAAAATCCAAATTAGTAATATATTAATTAGTCAAAAAATTCAACAAAATCAGCGTATAAATGTTTATTGTAACTACCTGTTTAATGTTGTTTAATGTTTATTGTATACCAACATACATTTGTACTTAACGCCTGAAACACAGGATATCCTAGTTCAGGCGCAAATGACGTTATATGTAGCTACATAAAGCCTTATAGCACAGTATAAAGAGTAAACCTATCAGTAGCGTTACGCCTTTGAAGTTGACAAAAATGCCGACAACGTCTAGACAGTGATGCTTGTAGGGTTGTCACAAGTATACGAGGCTGATGTTATTTATAATGTACTAGCTGTCCCGCCCGTCTTCGCCCGTGACATACTTCGAACCCCGTAGCACCCATTTAATCCCGTAGTTTAATAATTTCACATTCACAATAATGTATGAAAATTTTCCAAATTCATTGATTATTTCTCCGCTCTCCAGTACTTAGGTATCTACCTACCCGCACGGCCCGGTCGAATTAAATTAATTTCTTTGCGCCTTATTTTGAATTTGCGATAACTCGTAAGATATTCGGATAAAATAATTTATTGAGTTAAATTATGAAATGTAATTTCTTCATTTTAATGTATAATATTTATCTTTTACATTTTTAAATTAATAATTAATTATTTTTTTATTATATTCTTATTTTATTAATTATTCATATTATTTAGAATTTCCTCTTTTATTAAGATTTAATGTTTTAAATTTTAAAATGTATATGTATCTTATCCTATTGCATTACATTGGCATAAAGCTGTAATTAATGTTATAGATGTATGTTAAATAAATAAATAAATAAAATCTTCATGAAATGCTGAAGCCAACTAACGTAGTAAAAATGATAAGAATTAATAGCATATTTGTGTAAATAGCCTTCAAATTACCGCTTAATAATTGCTGTTTTTTAAAGTATTAAAATGGATATAGTATGTTATTCTTAAGAGATAGACATATGTCATCGCGGACTTTTTTGTAGATCTTTATTAGATACACAATTGCACCAGACATTATTTTGTTATATCTCAAAGGGTTTAGGCAGCGTTTTTGTTGAAAGCTCCCAGACGGCTTATTTTTTCCGACATCCCTAACAAATATCGTTATAATTTGGTCAATATATACAAAAACTTAACAAATTATACATAAAAACCTTCTATGAGAATCACTCTAACTATTAAAAATGACCGTATCGTAATCCGTTGCGTAGTTTTAAAGATCTAAGCATACATAGGGACAGACAGCGAAAAGCGACTTTGTTTTATAATATGTAGTGATTTATTAACTCGTACTCGCAATCAACTATCAACATTATAATATAATATCTTAATCTTAATAATATTATAAATGTGAAAGTTTGTAGAGATGTTTGTTACTCTTTCACGTAAAAACTACTGAATAGATTTTAATGAAACTTTACAATAATATAGCTTATACATCGGAATAACACATTTACTTTTTATCCCGGGAACAAGTTCTTATGGGAAACGGGAACGGGAAAACTTCTCTACGCGGGCGAAGCCGCGAGCGTCAACTAGTATGTTTATATAATAAATCAATAATATAAATACCGGTTTAAAATAAAGGATCTGAGATTTCACCAATTGCCGCACACGGAAGTAAATAAGGTTCATTTCATGTCGAATCGATAGTTTTTTTTATAAGAAAGCGTTTACGAAATGGCTGCCGCGTAGTAGATATAAAATTATGGGGTTTCTAGCAATCAATATGGCCGCCTAACTATTCTTATAAAATTTCATGTACGAATTTCGTGTTAATTTTGCAATCCAATATGGCCGCCGCGTCGTGGTTTTCAAATTTCACGTTGGGTATCGTATAAGGGGTTTTTTGGTATGCTGAGTACGAATTTAGTGTTAATTGTGCAATCCAATATGGCCGCCGCGCCGTGGTTATTAAATTTCATGTTGGGTATCGTATAAGGGGCTTTTTGGTATGCTGAGCACGAATTTCGTGTTAATTTCGCAATCCATAATGGCCACCGTGTCGTTATAAAAAAAAATCAAGGGAATGAGAATTGACAATGAGAACTAGGGATGAGAAATGGGAACTGGAAGCTGGGGATGGGAACTGGGAATTCAAACCAGGGTGAGCTGACATATGTAATCTCATATTATTATGTTTCTTCTTTTCACGGGTATCTTCTTTTTTTTATGAAGTTACCCGGGCTTTTGGTAGGCGTACTTGGGGACATACTGGTCCAAGACGCAGAGGCCCTTTGAGAATTTAAATCTAAAAGGGAATGGGATCCCCACTGCAGACAGTCCACGCCCGCCTTATGTAGAAGAACGATAATGGACCACCTCCAATGGGAGTTAAACTATTGTAAAATATGCTAAGAAATGGGCTATTGGGTAGGGGGTTTGATGAACTAGGTGATTATACCTATGGATAAAGGTGGCGTCTGCCATTTTATATCTGATTATACTAATTTTGGCAGACGGTGACTCGCCAACTCACTAGATGGGCCCCCTATTCAATCGCCATGCCTATGGCGATTGTATAGCTAGCTAAGCCTGTAAGGCGACAGTAGGTATGAGCGGCTTGGGGTGTCGAGCGGTGCGGCGCCGGTTTCACCATCGCGGGTCAGACCCGGAGCGGGCTTTCCCGCAGTTATGCCCTTGAAAATGACACTTCCACCCCCGAGCATAAAGCTCTGGCTCCCTCCCTCTGGCCGGCCAATTAAGACAAGCCTGAATTGAGATTTTCTGCACTCCCGGGAGTAGCACTCTCATTGCTCTCCCGTTAGCCCATTAAATGCTAACCGGTGCAGAAGGGCAACAAAACTCTGAGAAATCGGGACCGATGTGTAGCCACGCACATTCAGCTCGCCACAAGCTGTCCTGCGGATGTGAGCTTTTTAATAACTTTCTGATACATTTTTTTGTTGATATCAGAAAGTGGATAACTCAAAAAGGGAATCTACTATACCCTCATAGGGTTGCGTTAATCCTATAAAAGATTACGGCTGTTCTCGAGGGGTATATTATTATTATTATTAATTTGTTCAATTTATCTCCGCCCCGTTGAGCACTCTAAGCAAAAAAAACAAATTATATGGAGATACGAAGTTGGCCGGGTATATTAGGTATATTATTGGTAGTAAATGAGTAAATGATAAATATTTTCGGTTTTTGACTAACTGGACTTAATGCTACTGTTGTTTTCAACGAAAAAATATTGGTTACGCTTTGAACAAGTTTAAATATTAACTATGACGAAAAACTTGAACACAGGATAACATAGTACAGAGTATAGTTATAATCCCACATGTGTGGCTCCGCACACCATAATACTCTTATGCGATACCCAACATGAAATTTATAACAGATGGCGCGGCGGTCATATTGGATTGCAAAATTAACACGAAATTCGTACTCAGCATACCAAAAAACCCCTTATAAGATACCCAACACTAAATTTTATAACCACGGCGCAGCAGCCAATTTGGATTGCAATATTAACATAGAATTCGTACTCAGCATACCAAGAAACCCCTTATACGATACCCAACATGAAATATTTATATCCACGGCGCGGCGGCCATATTGGATTGCAAAATTAACACGAAATTCGTACTCAGCATACCAAAAAACCCCTTATACGATACCCAGCATGAAATTTTAAAACCACGGCGCGGATGGCCATATTGGATTGCAAAATTTACACTAAATTCGTACTCAGCATAACAAAAAACCCCTTATATGATACCCAACATGAAATCTTAAAACCACGGTGCGGCGGCCATATTCGATTGCAAAATTAACACTAAATTCGTACTCTGCATACCAAAAAAAACTCTGATGTGATACCCAACATGAAATTTTATAACCACGGCGCGGCGGCCATATTGGATTGCAAAATTAACACGAAATTCATACTTAGCATACTAAAAAACCCCTTATACGATACCCAACATGAAATTTTATATCCACGGCGCGGCGGCTATATTGGATTGCAAAATAAACACGAAATTTGTATTTAGAATATTAAAAACCCCATGAATCAAAGAAATCTATACAAAAATTCAAAAATCATAGCAAGCGGTCGTGAATGCGTCCAGACCTGAAAGACTCCCGAAAACCCTCCCGCGTCTCGTCCCTTGTCCCCCGCACGATTGCTCTGTCTAGACAGCTTCGTCGACCGATTGTATGTCTTTCGGCTGTGCTTATAGTAAGTATTAGCACAGCCGAAAGACATAGGTTTACTCTTTATACTGTGGTATTAGTATGCACATCGACATTATTTACTACTGTATGTAACTATAGACTAGTTTTAATTAAAAAAATACACTAAGATATTATGTATATTATGGATGTATCTATGTTTTTATTGAAATAAATATTTTTATTATATTATTATTATTATAATATCCATGACTTTATGTATATATATGTGTATGTACGTATTTATGTATCTGTGTATGTATATGAATTTTATGCATGTAAGTATGGGTATATTTATGTATCTGTGTATGTTTAAATGTAATTATTTATCGCTATTTCAAAATTAAATATCTAACACTAATAGCTACTCTAATACTAACTAAGGTTAAGTTGTTATTTTTCGTATTTTTAGGTTTAAAAATCTATGTTAGTTTATAGTTGTTATTTTACGTATTTTTAGGTTTAATAATCTATGGGCCATAGAATAAGTTTATAAGATCTGTAACTTTTCTCCTGTTGCCTGATAATAAAGAATTATTATTGCTTTTTAGTGATAAGGCCGCCCTCTGTACATTTGTAAAATTGAAATAATCTCTTTACGTTAATGTTTTATATTGGTGTACAATAAAGTTTATTCTATTCTAACAATAATAAGAGAGGGGAAGAGGATTCTATATTTAGTTTCTATTTTTTTTCGTTACATTTTAACCAACTGTACTATACAGTTTCACTATTATTCCACCAATAGCATTTAAATATTTTTTTTGTACTCGGTAATATTTTTACGCACCGACATCCTTGCTGCCGGGGCAGCATGGACGGTGTGTGAGACTCCCGGTACCATAAAAGGTGAACCCATAAAAGGTGTTTTGTCTCGCCTTAATCGTGTTACAGGGTAGGCCAGAAGTTAAGTCACTGCGACCCCGCAAAGAGGTGCCCCGTGATGTCAAGACTCGTCCCAGAGGAACAAAGGAATTTGTCAGCATCTGTCAATATAATAGAACTCACTTGTATCATATCCAGAAGAGAACTGGGCTTGTCCGAGACCAGAACATAGTCTGATATACAGTACGATGATTCTGTGTCTGTCTTACAAGAATTATAAGAATCCTCGTAATACACTGGAGGCATTCGAGCATATTGCTCATCTGTAACAAATTTTCTTAACTTAACTTCTTCACGCTATGTCTGTATGCCTAACAGGGCAGTTAGAGCAGAGAGGACAGATCGCCAGGCTTCGCGACCCATGCATACTTCTTTCCCTTACTGCAGATTCATTAATCCCTTCATACATACACGTCTGGGTATCCGAGTACTTTTCGTTGTTTTTTTTTTGGTTGTTCCTTTCCCTTTTTGAGTAATCTGCTCACGTGGTCTTCATTATACGTAAGTCTCGGCCTACCCTGGCTCCTTCTACCCTCTACTTTCCCACGATGTATTTCTTCGTCAATCGTTACAACGTTACAAATTTTACACAGAACAGTACTTGTTATTAGGAATAAGTTGGAAGATAAGTGAAGCACTCGTGGCACCGCGGTCTCCGTGTTCTGTAAACGATAAATATTGTAGGATACTTTTCACTTAACGCCATCTAGCCTAATCAAAGCTTAAAGCTAGTGCTATGGGGTCTATACAACTGATAAACATACTTTTTTTTAATAAAGTGGAAAAAGATTTCGATTCGAGACTGCGATTAAACCCGTGACCTTTGTATAACCTTAGCAAAATAAATAAAATTAATATCCATCACGCCTTATCCCCGAAGGGGTGGCAGAGGCATATTACATGCCCACTGTTCACCGTGTGGATTCCTGTCCCACGTAATAGGTGGTGAGCCCATTGCCGTTTTGAAATAGACAGACGCAGGTTGTGGTTACCTACTGTTGAAATTTTTCAAGCCGCCCATTAGGCATTCAACCAGACTTAACGACTGCCATTTTACTGACAACCAGGACCAACGGCTTAACGTGCCTTCCGAAGCACGGAAACGCTCGCAAATGTAAATGCCACAAGCGTGATCGTTTACAGAATACTGAGACCACGGGGCCACGAGCGTTTCAAATTATTTAATTTAAAGCTTTATTTAAATTTTAATAAATTATTTAGTATCGCAAATTAATTGCTTTAAAAATTTATCCATATTTATATATTTGAGTGTATATTATATTATACATAGGAAACAACTACTATGAAACAAACTTTTTAAGAATCACACAAAACTTATCCGGACCCGGGTATCAGTGGCGTAACTATACCATGTGAGGCCCGTGGCAAATTCTTTGGATGGGGCCCTCCCAGTAAAAATCGTCACATTGTAATTTAACTTTAATGAGTCCAAGTAGTTACCGAACACTATTAACAATGAAAGAGATGATGAAGCGGATGAAGCGCTCGTGGCCCCGCGAACTCAGTGTTTTGTCAACGATCATTGCGTTAAGCAACTTTCGCTGTGGCTGGTCATTAGATGGGCTACGGCTTTGAGGTATTTCTATTTACGATCATTTCCGTGCTTCCGAGGACACGTTACGCCCTTGGTCCCGGTTGCCAGAATCATGACAGCCGTTAAGCTAAGCTGAAGGCCCGGGCTGCTAGAAAATTTTCAACAGTAGGCCGCCGCAGTCCTTTTAAGCACGTTAATGGATTCACCACCTGTTACGTAGGACAAAAGTGCACACGGTGAAATGGCACAAATTGAGTTTGTGCGAGGTCTGAAAACAGGGGAGGACACGCTGAGCCTTGGCGTCCGGCAACCTGTTCTACTATCGAGAAGCATTTCTCCGTGGGCGCTATCGGTTTTATGGTAAAAAAGGATCTTGTTATCAGCGTTGTGGAAGTCAGTAGTGTCTTGGCTCTTGTAAAAAACTAACTAACTAACTATCTTCACTTGTACTTCACTTGGCTCTTGTAGCATATTTAATACTGAAGCTCACCGACCGATACTCCATGAAGGGGGTTCAAGTGTATGCCCCGACCTCGAAAGGCACTGACGAGGCAATTAAGGTCGTGTACGAGGTCGTACACCGCATTACACGGTACTGCTAAGGCTCACTACAACGTCATTATGGGGGACTTTAACGCCAAAGTGGGAGTACTAGAACGCGGCGAAACGAAAATCGGTCCATACCACAGAACAAATAAAAACAGGTCCATACGATTTGGGGCGCAGTAGTGGCTTTTTTGAATTCTTACTTTGAATGCTTAACGAATTTTTTCTGCGCTGCATATGGCCATGGAGCCCGAAAAGTTCTAATTGGAACATCAATGGATACCACTGACAAAGTTCACAATAAAATCATAGAGTGGTCAAAACGGTACAACAAGTGTCTCGAAAGTTTTTGTCCATAAAACGCAAAATCACGAGCTTAAAACTCAACAAAATAGACATAAAATGCCAAAGACGCACACGCCTTCGTCAGACCAGAGGGACTTAAACATCCGAATCCGCAAGCTGATACGACGCGACCTTAGATGCTACAACACTAGCATCGTCGAGGCTGTAATCGAGCAGAACAGTTGCTATAAGTTGTTAGCTCAACAGTTTGGAAGTTCCCGTCTGACGAAATGAAAACAGCGGGTGGCACAATTGTGACCTCCAGGATCGAGATTCTCGAGGAAATCGAGAGCTTTTACAGAGGTCTGTATGCGTCACGGAAGAAAAGCCCACGGGACCCAGCGACGATGACCAAAACCAACACGCCACTACACCGACGACATCCCAAATGTCGACCAGGCTAAGGTCAAAGCGGCTCTCGAGCAACTTAAAAACAATAAATCCCCTGGGTAGGACGGAATACCAACCGAGCTACTTAAAGCGGGTGAGACTCCGGTCCTTAAAGAGCTGACGAGCTTATTTAATTCTGTCCTCCAGTAGGGACAAACATCTAAAGCGTGGAAAGGGAATTCGGTGGCTCTGTTCTTCAAAAAACGTAAAAAAATCTTGCTGAAGACTGACTGTAGAGCCATCTCACTTCTAAGCCACACATATAAGTTGTTCTCGAAACTAGTCACAAACCACCTAGCCGGAAAACTCGACGAATTTCAGCCGTAGGACAGGCCGGGTTTCGAAAAGGCTTTAGCACCATGTTCCACATCCATACTGTTAGACAGATTGTGCAGAAGACAAAGAGTACAATCATCCTCTGTGTATGACTTTTGTGGACTACGAGAAAGCCTTCGAGTCTGTCGAAACCTGGGCCGTCCTGGATGCTCTGCAACGATGTAGTAATGGTTGGCACTTTATCGAGGTATTAAGATGCTTGTACGACACCGCTACCATAACAGTCCAAGGCCAAAAGACGAACCCCATTGAGTTGCGTAGAGGGCTAAGACAGGACGATGTTATATCCCCTAAGCTCTTCACCAAAACGCTTTAGGATGTCTTTAAGACGCTGGACTGGGAGGAATGGGATGTGAATATAAACGGCAAATGCTTCGGTTGGCCGACAACATCGTTTTGGTAGAGGAAATGTCAGAACAGTTGAGCGGGAAGCTGCACAGTCTAAGCGGAGCGTCTTGACGTGTTGGTCTCGGTATGAACTTGTATGAAACCAAGGTCATGTTCAATGAGCATGTCATACCGGGTCCAATATACGTCGAAGGATTGAAATTCGAAGTTGTCCAGGAAAATACCTACCTTGGGCAGGTTATCCAACGCGGCAAAATGAACCTGGACAAGGAAATTGCAAGAAGGATACCTTGAGTGTGTCAAAATTTTTTTTGGTCCGGCGCCAGCAGTAGCACCATAAAAGTACTTACTTTCGTGCTAAAAAAATTAATAAAGTAATTCCCCGATCGTCATCGCGCATGTTCGCCCGCGCTAATGTACCGCGACAAAAAATTAAGAAGCAAGCAATAGATAAGTTCTGAAATCGATCGACATTTTTTTCGTTTTAAATGTACTGAAATCATTATAATTAGTTTGAATTTTATAAATCCTTAGTTTCATCTCGCTTTATTAGATTTTATATACTTAAAAAAAAATATTAGGATATTTTTGTGCTCTCATTTTTTCGCTGGCATTTTGCCAGCCCTGCCACCTTATAGTTACGCCACTGCCGGAAATATAACCGGGGACCTCGGCACGTCAGTCGCAAACACTACCCCTTCAGCACCGAAGCAGTCAAAATAATTATAAAATAATAATTAGATCGATAACACATAACTCTATGTTAGTATATTTATTTATTAAAATGAAAAAAGACAACTTGGTTCGAGGCGGACCTTTGCCTAACCAGGGCAATGTTCTAGCCACTAAACTACCCGAGCCGTACCGAAATAGTTAAAATTCTTCACTATATTTTAAATAAAATAAATAAATATCCATCACGCCTTATCCCCGAAGGGGTGGCAGAGGCATATTATATGCCCACTTTTCACCGTGTGGATTCCTGTCCCACGTAATAGGTGGTGAGCCCATTGCCGTGTTGAAATAGACAGACGCAGGTTGTGGCTACCTGCTGTTGAAATTTTCAAGCCGCCCATAAGGCCTTCAACCAGGCTTAACGACTGCCATTTTACTGGCAACCGGGACCAACGGCTTAACGTGCCTTCCGAAGCACGGAAACGCTCGCAAATGTAAATACCACAAAGTGGTCACCCATCCGAGGACCAGCCATAGTGAAAGTTGCGTAACTCAGTGATCGTTTACAGAACACTGAGACCTTCCTTCTTCTTCTTCTTCTTCTTCTTCTTCTCTTCTTCTTCTTCTTCTTCACTATATTTTAATCGTCATATAAGAGTTGTTTCCAAGCTGTCTTTTTCATTAATAAAAATTTATGTGAAAGTTAGTATACTAATTGCTTTAAAATAAATTCTATGTTAGTAATCATTAAAGTTTGAATAAAATAAAATAAATCCGTACCTGTCAGCCTATATATTACAGCATCACAGCCGGATAGTAAAAATATAAACAAAAATAAAATTGTAAACATTTTGTTTAAGTAATTAACGGGTGTACAAAAACGCTATTGTTTATGAAAGTTAAATATACACTGAAAGAAAACAAAGTATTTAATACCATTGCAAATGTTAAGGTCGATACTTAATTATTCAGTTTTTTTTGGTAGATAGTTACGATTCACATTTTTGGAAAGTTACAGTTAGAAAAAACATGTCCTACAATTTACAAGGCGTAATTTTATCGGAAAAGAAGATTTTGATTGGTATATCAATCACATTTATGAAAATAGGCAAGTGCAAAAAAATAGTATACGCCTGTATTTGTTATTGTGCATTCCTGTCCCACGTATTGGTGGAGAGCCCATTGTCGCATTGAAATAGACAGACGCAGGTTGTGGCTACCGGCTGTTGAAATTTTTAGGCCTTCAACTTGGCTTAACGACTGCTATTTTACTGACAACCTGGACAAAAAGATTTTGATTGGGTATTGGGTACAAGCGACCTCACCTGTAAGTGGTGCACCTGCTGACCAACTGTCGAGACAAGACGCATGTGCCCTTTGGGGATCAGGCGATCAGACGATAAGATCTTTATCATAATTTAATTCGCTCCCTAGCCCTCGCCCTCGCCCTCGCCCTCGCCCTCGCCCTCGCCCTCGCCCTCGCACTCGCCCTCGCCCTCGCCCTCGCCCTCGCCCTCGCCCTCGCCCTCGCCCTCGCCCTCACCCTCACCCTCACCCTCACCCTCACTCTCACCCTCATTCTCACCCTCACTCTCACCCTCACTCTCACCCTCACCCTCACCCTCGCCCTCGCCCTCACCCTCACCCTCACCCTCACCCTCACCCTCACCCTCACCCTCACCCTCACCCTCACCCTCACCCTCACCCTCACCCTCACCCTCACCCTCACCCTCACCCTCACCCTCACCCTCACCCTCACCCTCACCCTCACCCTCACCCTCACCCTCACCCTCACCCTCACCCTCACCCTCACCCTCACCGTCATCCACACTCTCACTCCTCACCCTCACCCCTCACTCTCACCCTCACTCTCACAGTCACCCTCATCCTCTCCCTCACACTCACACTCACTATCATCACGTCTCTATCCGTGCGAGCTTCGTACAATCGTACCATATAATCACAAAAAATTGTTTAGTTAGTTTGTACATATACATTAAGTCAACGCTCGGCCGTGCTCGGTGAACTTCGTGTGACCTCGTCTCGACCTTAGGTTTTTTGCGTTCCGGAATTTCTTGATTAAGGACCGCTTTAAGCCCGCGATAAAAACTATGCAATAGCTTAAAAAATGTATCATCTATGCTTAAGTCTTTCCAAGAGCCTTCCAGTTCCGCTGAACATTTATTAGTACAATCTGTTCTTTCTTTTAGGGTCGCTATTTGGATTTACAGATATTTGCGCTCAGGACATAAATGCATATAATTGTAGGTATAGATTTTTTTTATACCGTTGATGTGGTAGACAAGCAATGGACTTTTTAACAACAGAGGAAATCAAGTAGACTGATCGCTGATATTTAGGAATTATATGTTAAAACTGTATTATGTATCATTAGTCCCATCTAGCAATTACTGTTTAATGACTGTGTTTCTAGTGGCTGACTTGATGAAATACAGCAACGACATAATAAATAATAAGTGTATACTGTGGGACAATTCTTATACAGCGCCATCTAGCCCAAACTAAGCTATAAGCTTGTACTATGGAATCTAGACAACTGATATACATACTTATATATTTTAAATACATACATAGCTATTATACATAGGAAACAGCCAAACTCCGAAACCAACATTTGTGGATCATACAAGTATTTGTTCCGACCCGGGAATCGGTGCTGCCTACTTTGAACAAAGTATTGGAAAATTATGCTTTAATCAAATGCAGTCACATTTAAGTCGTGAAATATTTTAAAACGACTAGTGTTTCAGGAAGGAAGATAGTTTAGCCCTGACAGCTAAATAATATTCGACGATATAATAAATAAGTACAGTTCAATAATTTTTTTAAGGCCACGTATAATGCAGGAAGTATAATATAATCAGGGTCGCGATATCACTATTGAGCAGCGGTAGTACTCGCGTCTACGTAGACGAGACCGGGACTTATCCTGGTAGTGCTATCCTGGATGATAGGTCTTCAGTGCAGGCCGTCCCGCATCTGGATACGCCTACCCACACCCTGGGTAGTAGTTGTATGGTAGGTGTGGTGTTGATGGTATAGAACTATAGACCGAGCTTCCTGCTCTATAGTTTTATATATAGTTTAGTCGTCGACCCAAGAAGGTTTTTCGCAGTAACCAGAAAGGGTGGACCTTGGAAAGTCATTTCTAGTGATGAAAATTTGCACGGGCGGTAGGTCACTTGCCAATAGGCAAGATCCTCACATACTCTCCTTACACATTAAAACATTTTATATTAAAAAGTGATAAATGCTGTAGGATGGGCACGAGTTCACGGAGTACGGTGCCACGGAGCACACGAGGACACGTATGACAAGAGATATCTAATTTTGTGGCATGCAAAACTGCATCACACATATCTTATTTTTGTTAAGGAACATAATCTTCTAATGCATGCGGGTCCTCAGCATCTGCTTGCCTCTGTTAGAAATAAGTATTGTCTAATTGGTGGTAGAAACCTAGCCAGGAGAGTCACGTAGTTGCTTCGTGTGCTCGAGATTTGCAGCAAAATATATGACCAATATTATGGCTGTATTGCCTCCTGAAAAGGTTGAAACAAATTTTCCGTTCATTACTGTAGGTTTTAGATGGCAGGTCCCTTTTTTATAACTGATATAAAGGGACGTGACTAAAAAATATCAAAGTGCTATTTATGTGTTTATATTTGTTTCCGTTATAAGTTCCACTTAGAGGCAGTTAGTGCACTATCTAAGGATACTTTTATGCTATGCTAGAAGAGATTTTTTGTTCGCAGGGGCATCCCTTCACAGATCTTCTGTGATAATAGCCGAAATTTCGTGGCCGCTGCAGGAGAGATACATATAACTTTTTTCAAATTTATGGTGACAATTTAATGAAGTTTGCATCGGGTAAGTATTGACTTTCGGTTGTCACCTGTATACGCTCCTCATTTTAATGGTCAAGCCGAAACGGGGATCAATCTAGCCAAATTTCATTTACGTAGAATTTTGGGTAACACCCACATGACGTTTGAGGAACTGAGTTCTTAATTATCACAAATTGAAGGTATACTGAATAGCCGACCTCTTAGTCCTCTCAGAACTTCACCTACCGATTTGCATCCCCTCACCCCGAATAATTTTTTAATAGGTAGGCCTTTGACTTCCATTCCGGCACCATCAATGCTGGACATCAATACATCTCGCCTCGATCGTTTGCAACGCTTGGAACAGTAACGACAATATTTCTGGTCACGTTGAATTAGATCAACGTGTGAAGTGGCACACTAGCAGCAAAGATTTGAAACTGAATGATCTTGTACTACTTAAGGATGACAGCGCAGCTCCACTCTGCTGGCGTCCTGACAGAGTAACGAAACTCTATCCTCGTACAGATGATGTGCCTCGTGTTGCTGACGTCGCCACTGTACAGGGAACAGTACGTCGCAGTTTGAACAGGATGGTACTATTGCCTTCTCCAGATGAAGACTTATGAAAGCTTAGAGCTTTCAACGGCCCCGGAGTATGTCTATGCCGACATGCACGTAAGTTTTTTTTTTAAATTATTATATAAATTCTAACTTGTTTGTTACAATTATTTAGCACACTCGCTAGTGTTGCTTTATTGACTGAGGAGGCTAGCGAAGCGAGCCGACGAAAATCTCCGTCTTAACTCCACTGGTACGGTAAAAATGCTATTGATGTCCGACCGTCCGTCCGTCCGTACATTCAGTCTACAGGTCGCATTTTACATCGGATTTGCATGCAACGTGGCATGGATAATCCTTGATGTGGCCAACAACTTTTAGCAAGGGGGGTTTTTGATCGGGGGGGGAAATGGAGGCAGGGGAGGGAAAACGAAAAAAAGAAATCAATTAAAAAAAAAAATTACTCCGAAGTCTACGGTTCACAGAACCACTAGTTTAAGTAATTCAGTTTACGAACGAAACTTAACTACTAAGTACTTGACAGGCATATTGATAATTTTGTACCAGAACTATCTCATACGAATAACTTAAAGTACAACCAGACTCTTTAAAGATTTGTAATTCCAACAAATTTTGATAGTCTTTGAAATTCCTATCTTATTTTTCTTTTTCTTTACTGCCATCTTCAACTTTGAAGTAAACTCTGAAGTAAATTTGAACTTTGAACAGTTTGATAATAGGTATCATTTATGTGCCTAATTGCGGTGAGATTAGAGCCATATTATGAGTAAGAGTAAGTTGAAAAATAAATATTCCTTCCCGGGAATCAAACTATGATCAGTCACAAACGTTTCAGTACATGCCATAAGGATGAATGGCATTTTATGCACGCAGTTCTGATTATGAATTGACCCATTTGCAATTCAAAATATTTTGAATTGAAAGTAACGATAAAGGACAAGAGTGCGTTGACTGCCTCGATGGCGTAAAGTATGTGTTTGCGATTGCCGCGCTGTGGTCTCGGGTTCGAAACCGCGGTCGGAACAAATATTTGTGTAAACCACAAATTACTATTAAAGTTAACGACGATTTACCATGTATTATTATTAACCTAACTATCTCACGGGTAGTCAGAGAGGACATATCGCCAGGTTTCGCGAACCATTCATACTGCTTTCGTATACTGCAGATTAATTAATCGCTTCATACATGCACGTCTGGATATCTATAAAGTACCTTTGACCATGCATAATGAGCATGCAAAAATATCCTACAATGTCTGGTACCAGCCTGTCTAGCCAGTGTGGCAGTACGTAAGGCCTATAATGCTTCTATTATAAAATTAGGAGAGGCCTACTTCTAGAAGTGGGCTGTAATAGCTGCCAAGATATTGATATGGACTGAACGTAGTTATTTACTTCTGTATAGAATTTAGGAGAATGGAGAACACAAAAGGGTCAAAATATTAAAGTCAAATACAGCTAAAATTGGAGCGTAGTTCATGTACATTACATTAGTTTTTATTTCACTTCAATACATGAAGTATTTCCGAAAATATAACGACAAGAAGTTTAAGCCCTTTTTTGAATTTCCAAGATTAGGCGCGCCCATTATGACGTCAAAGCCTCGCACAGACTGCGACAAGGCGCGGCGCGGAGTTCGGGTGCTAACGAGAGCGCAACTGTCGAATGAGCAGGGTTGTGACGTATGCGGTCACCCGCGTTATACGCACTTTGATCGTAAATATTTCAGCCATTTTTTGAAATATAACAACTTCCAAACTTCCAAATCCTACCTAGATTTAAAACATGAAGTCCGCTTTTGTTTGGCTACTAGGAACAGCTGTCATATGGGTTTTGATTTTCAGAGTTTTCAGAAAATTTGCCCGATTTTTCGACATTTATGATTACTGATCCGCTCTCCAGGGAAGTAGCGTGATGATATATAGCCTATAGGTTTCTTCGATAAATAGGCTATTTAACTAACATAAATAGAATTTTGCAAATCCGACCAGTAGTTCTTGAGATTAGCGCGTTCAACCAAACAAACAAACTTTAGCTTTATAATATTAGTAGGTATAGATTCTATTCAAACCTCACCTCAAAACGACTTATTTCGTTGAGTGGTTTACTGTAGCCCTATATAAACCTTTTATTAACTTGCAAGGTAAATACATGCAAATTAAATTATCATTAATATTAATTTAATATTTACATATAATTATATGTTATTGTATTACTTTAGTATACCCTCGACTGTGGTACGAGTACACACAAGTAACGTGTTCAGTGAACCATTGCTTAAGTCAATATGTTTATAGTTTTAATCTTGTTTATATCAGTATCTTGCTGTGATGCTGTTATATATCAACTAACAGGTATACAATTTTTAAAATACATACATACATATTGTCACGCCTTTATTCCCCAAGGGGTAGGCAGAGGCATACTATTCGCCCACATTTCACCGTTTGCGTTTTTATCTCACCTAATATGTGGTGAGCCCATTGCCGTGTTAAAATGGACAGGCGCAGGCTGTGGCGACCTGTTGTAGAATTTTTTCAAGGCGCCCATAGGCCTTGAAAAATAATCATTTATTTTACTGGCAACCGGGACCAACGGCTTAACGTGCCTTCCGAAGCACGGAATTTATAAAATACCTTGATGATATTACGACGCAGGTTATTGATAAACAGGGTCATTTGTAAAACACCAGCAACCTGCTAGGAGTAGATAGCCAAGGTCATAACCAACGTTTGTTCTACCACTTTTGGCAATTCGTTACACAGCAAGTACTATCATTGAAACTTCAAGCTTCGTCATAGGTTTTCGCTCTTGGATTCGCTTAAAAGAACTCCTGGGTCTCTTTTTCGTCACGTAGTACGCATGCTTCGATGAACGATGTATGTACGCGCATCAATGCGGTTGAAAACGGTCAAGGTCAAAGGAGTTATGACCGGTCCACCCCCATCCCCTGTGATTTTCACAAGTTGTGTATTACTGTAATTCAATCAGTACATTAAATAACACTTTATTTGAAAAAAAAAAAGATATCAAAAAAATTAAAAAAAAGTACAAAATCGAAATAAAAATTCGTAGAACATGTTTTATGATGATAGCTACCTAGTCCTAGAAGGTTGCTGGTGTTTTACAAATGACCCTGTATATTGGAATTATAGGTATAAATTGATTTATTTATATATATATTGATTGGACCTTATATATATTGATAAGTCAGACGGCAGTGAATCAGAAGGGTGACCATTGTGGCATCCGCACTTCAGAAGGCACGTTAATATTAAATAAAATTTATTAAATAGATCAAACCTTTACTTTACGATCTGTCCCCATATGGGGACAAAGCAACATAACAGGTCGGAATAATCCATGAGATCTAGGCAACTGATAGACATACTTTTTACTGCTATTTCTATATGCTATAAAATACACCAAATTATACACCCTGAAGAGTTTGATTCGTTCAGCGCAATTTCATGAATACTTACGGTGCATTCACACAAAACAAGTGCAAGTCGTCATTCTAAGAATTACCGACTCAACTTTGCCTCCAATCTCAAAACACATTTCAAGTGGCCTTAAGGCCGTTTGGGAATCTTATACTTGAAAAACCACAGCATTTCACTACAATTATGGACAATTCTTTTACTGTCCAAGTTGTCGGTAGTGTCAGTGATTATTGGATTTATTTATAACTAAGGACTGTAAATGTACTATGTATAATACCTTATTTTCACTCTCTCGCGAGCCACGAGATATGCATCATGATACTGCATTCGCGGCTCGTCTCGCAGCTCGTTTCGTGGCTCGCGCGAGTGTAAATTAGGCAAGCAATACAATAATGTCTAGGTAGAGCAGTCAAGTCTTTTATAAATTCTACAATAATGCATTAAAATTAGCCCGATAATCTACAAAATGCATATGCCCGGGATAAATGACGGGATTAAAGGGGTGCGACAGTGGTTTGAATTATGTCATGGGCAAAGCCGCGGGCGTCAGCTAGTAAAATATATACCTGTAGAATTTCACGGGCGTTGAAATCATAAACTACTTGAGGATTTAAACTCTTTAATTTTTCTTGCACTTCTCTGAACACTCCAACGTATTAGTTCATAATCGGCATCTTACATAATTCATACACACAGCCAATCAGCGCCTTTCACACGACTTATTTTTCTTTCTCTTTCATACATCAACTAATCACAAAAATTGACGTTCCGTTCCCACATATCTATCACACTTCAAAAAATCTGTTTCAGATGAGGAATATGCTCAAATGCCTCCAGCATTCCACTTGGACCCTTACGAGTCTTGTCAGCTGGACGCAAACGCATTGTACTGTTTTTCGGAGTATGCTTTGGTGTCTGACAAGCCTAGCCCTCTTCTAGATACGATACAGGTTAGTATTTATTCAAATTCAATAGTCAATGGCGAAGACAAGAAAACTCGAAATAAAAACTTGTAGGGACCCATACGTCTAGTGAGCTGAAGTGAGATCAAACACCCTCCCAATCACTAAAATTATAAAGCTGAAGAGTTTGTTTGTTTTGTATTCTAAGGAACTACTGGTCGGACTTGAAAAAATATTTTTGTGTTAGATAGCCCATTTATCGAGGAAGGCTATAGGAGCAGAGCAGTATTCATATATGTCGACAAATCGGGCAAATTTTTATGCATCATTGTAGATATTAGAATAATAATTTTCGTGAGCGTTGTTCATTATTACTAAGTAAACGGTTGTACTCACGTGTATATTTCGGGATCGCCCGACTAGATTCGGACCTAATGGATGTCCCTTTTCAAGAGAAGCGTCAAGCCACGTCGGAAGATGCGCTGGTACTGTATCTGATTCGGATTTAATAGGTGCGACGCCGACGGGAGGTCGAAATAGTCCACAGGCGTAGCCGTGGGGGTCATCTAGTGTGTTATAAATGGGAGAGTTCTAAGTCCAGACAACGATTTCCTACTAGGTACGCAGACAAACGACGTACCTATGTAGCTGCAAATGCGTGCGTGAGTTTTGCGCTTGCCTAAATGAAATCTCGCATACCTAGGCCGACAGATTACTATTTATTACACCATTATGTAATAATTGCAGAGATTTCGTTCTATAAATCATAGTTTACATACGTATTATGGCTTAGCAACTTAGACCAATATTGTATGTACTCGTAGCATCTTAGCATTACTAGACGTAAGAATGTATTAGATGTATTTTTATTAACGTACCAATTATTTTTTTAATTTGTAGCAATATTCAGCACATCATGTATCTCATTACAATCATTCCAAATTGCGCTACGGGTTGTGTGTCACACAGAGTTGTCAGAAATTCTATAACAGTGAAGACGTGGACTTACGATTTGCCCTTGAAGCATGCCTCAACGAATCTATGTCAGTAACATACGATTTGAAGGTGAAATTGCTAAACTTGCAATGCAGAAACCCCAACGATGAAACAAAAACAATAGATGGACTGGATATCTTTGTAGGAGTAATTTGTATTGGAATTTTAAATTTTGAGATTATCGGAACCTTCTTCGATTATTACTGTAAAAAAGATCAGGAAAGTAGAGGTAAATGTAATAATGACTTAAATCATCCAATTCAATTCTATAGTTTATGTGAGCTATCATCTAATATTGAATTTCGCCTGTTTTAGCACTGCGATGTTTTCTATGTTTCTCACTGCTACACAACTGGAAAAAGTTGATGAGATCACCTGAGGCCTCGAAAAATCAAATGATGTCCTTAGAAAGTGTTAACGGTATGAAGTAGGTACCCAAACAAATATCATGTTCATGCTAAGGCTTTATTTTAGTTGTTAAATATTCTTCAGAAAATAAATATTTATTAGATAACTGGGACCGCAACTACTATTGGAATTGTGTCGGGCGCACATTACCTTATCTCTGTATGGTTCGGGGGCACTTGACATCTAAAAAGTTCTACATAATTGTAGCGGTTGCAACGTCGGCACTCGTTTGCCGGAGGTTGTCCTGCAGAGACATAAATAAAAAAAAGAAAGTCATTTAGATCTTTAAGGCTTCAATAGTGCTGACACAATCATAACGGCAATAATGCTAGCCGTCATGAACAGCGCCCACATCAACGGCGCTGATAGACAAGGAGTCTTGATAGGCTTAGTAGATTTAGGACCTATTCCTAAAATGACTTACGGCGACAAAATGACTTATTCTCGAAATTGCTTCTTCAAAGGACTTGTTCTCGTAATACTGGTTGCTTTTTTCGTAACTGTTTTGTTTTCCAAATTCTATGTATGCAGTGAACATTAACAATATCCTTTATAAAGGGTATATAAAGAATAGGTATTTTTAAGAATAGGTTCTTCTGGAAATTAGTCCAAAGTAGAATAGGGTATTTCACGAATACGACATTTTACGAATAAGGCGTATCGTTAATAAGTCCATAAACGACTACACATAATTTCGCGAATATCGCCTGCTACGAGCAGGGCTCACACAACGGCGCGGCGGTCCAAGGGCAACGGGGTCACGAGCTGATCTCTTTCTAATGGCGCTAACAGGCAACGCTCACATCATAGCAGCACTAGCCCAACATCAAATAATTACCATATAAAAAATATGTCCATTATTTAAGTCTTAAATTTAAAGTGAAAAAAAATTAGTTAGAGCTAGAATCTAACCAGCGTCTCTTAACGCTTATGATTTTTTAAATAAATTCACTATAAGTTTGGGATATGTTAACTAGTTAGCATATTAAGTAATAACTTTTCAAAATTGTTTCTAATGTTTAGGCAGGTGTCATCACAAATCGAATGATTATAGATGCAATTCTATACATTCGTACCGTGCAACTTTGCTAATTGCCGGTAGATAGCACCTTACGTCGCTTTGAGTGGAAACTAGTACATATATTATCTGTGCTAGTACCTAAGTCATTCTTCTATACAAACATTGTTCGACGATAACTCATAAGTTTTTATATTTTTTACGAGTATTAAAGCACACTCAACTACCCTTACAGGTCAGCCCCAATGCTGTAGTGTAGCATCTCATTACCTACATAATATTTGGTAATTGCAATAATCCAACATTTCATCTATTCAGAACAAAAAAATCTGATTTTAAAACATATTAGGTATACATAGTGTGGTGGTACATCCTAGGGGTGAGTGGAAGGGAGGTTCTGGCGATGCCAGCGGAATAAAAATAGATAATGGTAAGTCGAGTGGGGGGCACCTCAATCGAAGGTTAATTCTAGTGGAACGTCAGGATTGTCCAATTCGGAATCTATAGTTTCTTGTGTCTCCACGGAAAGGCTACCTAAACAAGTATTATTGGCGACGGCTTTGGTAAATACCAAGGCTATGAACGGTAAAGGTTACATCGTTCGTGCTCTTTTGGATCAAGGTTCTCAGTCATCGTTTGTAACCGAGGCTGTAGTTCAGTCCTTAGGTCTGAAAAGGATACCGGTATGCGGTAAAATTTCGGGAGTTGGTAAAGAAGGTGGTATTATATCCAGGTCTATAGTCGACATCGAAATTAAGTCACGCGTCGACCCTAAAGTAGTTTATACGGTGAAAGCTTATGTTTTGAAGTCGATCACTTCTCTTCTTCCTTCTCGAGATATCGAGATAGTCGAATGGGATGGTCTACATGAATTGGTGCTAGCAGACCCAGAATTCAATACGCCAAGTCGTATTGATGTATTACTGGGTGCTGAGGTATACGGTCAAATATTATTGGATGGAGTTAAAAGAGGGACGTGAGGTTCGCCAATAGCACAGGCTACCACTTTAGGGTGGATCCTATCCGGCGCGGTAAATCAGGATTCTTCTATTGATCATGATGGAGTACAGGTCATGCATTGTCAGGTTGACAATGACCAGTTGAAAATATTTTGGGAACTTGAGGACATGAAAGCTCCAGAGGGAATTAAAGGTTTAAGTTCAGATGATCAATACGCTGTAAAACTATTCGAGGAAACAACGCAACAAGGAGAAGATGGGCGTTATATAGTGAGACTCCCATTTAAGGTTGATTATAGTCACTAACTCTCTTGCTATCGCAAAAAAACGCTTGTATTCCTTAGAGCAACGGTTGAACAAGAATCCTATTTTGAAGAAGAAATATGGAGAGGTAATGCGAGAGTACTTCGAGTTAAGTCACATAGAGCTAGTTCCAGATAATGAGGCCGACAATCCGAAAGCTATCTACTTGCCTCACCATGCAGTTGTAAGAGACGACAAGGATACAACAAACGGTGAGAACGGTTTTTGATGCTTCTTGTAAGGGAAATAATCAGAGATCCTTGAACGATTCATCCATCGTGGGACCAAGTACGCAGCCAGAACTGCGGCATACAATGATGCGATGGCGGGTTCCACGAATTTGTTTAACCGCATAATATTGTTAAAATGTATCGGCAGGTGAAGGTGGCAAAGGAGGATATGGATTACCAAAGAATTCTCTGGAGAGACGACATCACATCAAAAATAAATCATTACCGAATGTTAAGAGTAACTTTTGAAGTAGCATCCGCACCTTTTTTAGCCGTCAAAGCGCTACAGCAGGTGGCACTGGATAATTCTGAGGAGCATCAGCAAGCGGCATCTAAAGTTTTTACAGACTTTTATATCGATGATCCTCTAACTGGTTGTGAGACCAAAGAAGAAGGCATTAAGTTGTACGAGGAAATGAACACTCTTCTAGGCAAAGCAGGTTTTAACCTACAGAAATGGAGCAGTAACCATGAAGGTTTGTTACAAGCTATGAAACAAAAAGAGGCAGAGAGACATAAAGACTCAAAGGAAAGGGAAGGAATGAAGATAAAGGAAGACGAAGTCATAAAAATTGTAGGTCTAACCTGGAAAGGTGACGAAGATTCCTTCCGTTACCAAATAAACTTGCTTACTCCACAGAATTCCGGGATTACAAAGCGAATGATAATAGCTGACATATCTCGTTTCTATGATCCTCTTGGCTGGGCAGCCCCTAGCATTATAGTGTCCAAGATCTTTATTCAGAAGCTGTGGTTAGCGGGACTAGACTGGGATGCTGAGGTTCCAAAAAACTTAAAGGATGAAGGGCTTGAATATAGGACAGGTCTAAAAATGCTGGAAAGTATTTCCATACCTCGTTGGATTAAAACTAAATCAAGTGACAAAACTGTCGAACTCCACGGATTTGTGACGCTTCGAAAGCGGCATATGCTGCAGTAGTTTACAGTCGAGTAATAGACGCAGAGGGAGTGGTTCACGTAGCTTTGATATCATCAAAAACAAAGTTGGCCCCGATAAAGCAGAGGACTTCATCCATCTGAACTGGTGAAAGAACACAAGTGGTTTAAGGGACCAGATTTCTTACACACAGGTAGCATTGATTACAACAACCCTAAGGACTTAACAACTGATTTAGAAAAAATTAAATCGTTTCATACGAACAAGGAACTATCTTTTTGGGAAAGATTTTCATCGTTGACCCGCATGATCAGAGTGCTTACGTACTGTAAACGTTTTTTCAACAATTGTAAGTCTAAACCAAAGGTCAATCAAGGGTTTCTCACCAGCGGGGAGCTTCAAGAGACATTGAAGGCTGTAAGAGTGTCAGCGTGAACATTTCGATGAAGATATTGCAGCCATAAAAAAAGGGAAGAAACTGTCTAAATCTAGCAGTCTCCGATCCTTAAACCCTTACTTTGACGATGAGGGAGTGCTTCGAGTGGATGGTAGGCTGGCTCACTCCCAATTAGATACAAACCGCAAACATCAGATTTTAATACCAAAAAGGTCACATTTGACCGATCTGATAGTAAAAGATGCTCACAAAAATACTCTTCATGGCGGACCACAATTAATGTTGTGCTATATACAAAGTAAGTATTGGATCTTAGGGGGCAAGCAGCTGGTTAAATCGTGCTACCGCAAATGTGTTACATGTGTTAGATCTGAAGGATTGACACAAGTACAATTAATGGGGCAATTGCCTTCAGCCAGGATAACCCCAATGAGGACTTTCAAGAATAGCGGCGTAGACTACGCTGGTCCGATACAAATTCGCACGGCTAAAGGCCGAGGTTATAAATCCCATAAGGGATACATATGCTTGTTTGTATGCATGGCTACGCGAGCTATACACTTAGAAGTAGCTACGGACCTAACTTCGGAGGCATTTTTACAAGCTTTTCGGCGATTTGTTGCACCGATATTTGGAGTGACAATGCAACAAATTTCACTGGTGCTGCCAGTGAACTTAAAAGACTCTTCATCGTAGAGAAAAGGTCAATGATGAATGAGGTGGCGGAATCACTTCATACTTCAGGTAATTGGCACTTCATACCTTCTAGATCGCCAAGTTTTGGCAGCCTATGGGAGGCTGGAGTGAGGTCTGTCAAAACTCACCTTAAAAAGATTATTAGCCAATCCACGTTGACCTATGAGGAAATATATATATATATAAATATAAATATATATATATAGGGTGAACTATCTTGCAGGGACTACGAGGACTCCGCTGTATTCGATACGTGACGTTATTGATTCTAGTAACTACTCTATAGCTCCTTCCCAGTTAGGAGATAGCTTTGGGGACTTCCCTTTCCGCCGTATAGGATTATGTAACCACACCAATGAGCCTTCATCAAACCCAACTTGGTTTGATCTCCGATCATATCGAGTTTTCATCCTTTCACTAGCTTGAAGCCCGTGTTCACGAACAAGTTTGTGACCATCGTCGATCCGATCCCGTAACTAGCTCGCGCACTCGGTGATGGATCTAGGTGAGTCTGGAGTACGCCCAGTTAGAAGATCTGCAGGTAGACGAAGTTCTCTCCCAAAATTCACGTATGCCGGGGTAACAGCTGTGCTTTCATGAGTTGCGGACCTATACGACATCAAAAAGAGTGAAATGTGTTGGTCCCAATCGTTCTGGTGACTCTTGACAACTTTGGCCAAGTGTCTTTCCAGTGTCTGGTTAAACCATTCCTTCCGATTGTGGGGGATATGCTGTAGTTCTCGTTTTAAGCAAACACATTATCCGGCAAGTTTCTTGAAAGTCCATAGAGTCAATGTTCCTGCCCTGGTAGCTATGAATTTCAAGTGGCACTCCAAACCGACAGAATACCTCATTTACAATTTTTTCAGCTATGGTAGTCGCTTCCTGGTTGGGAATAGCAAATACCTCCGGCCATTTGGTGAAGTAATCCATCACCACCAAAATGTACTTATTCCCGGAGTCTGATGTTGGAAACGGGCCCGCAACATCCAAAGCAATTCTTTCCCAAGGTACTCCAACGTTGTACAACTTCAGTGCTTCTATGCTGCGGGTATGTGGACCCTTGACTGATAAACAGCTAGTACACTTTTTACACCAGTCTTCAACGTCTTCACGGCAGTGAATCCAGTAAAACCGTTGGCGAATTTTCATTAGCGTCCTCTTCATTCCAAAATGTCCGCCGGAAGTTCCGTCATGAAAACTCTTCAAAACATCTCTCACTCTTATCTTTGGAACAACAACCTGCAGGTGAGCATCTTTCCCATTCGTAGACTCCCATTTTCTGCACAGTACGCCATTATGCATGACCAAGCTATCCCATTGTGCCCAATAGGTCTTTGTTACTGTGCTCATCGGGGCTACTTCACACCATCTCGGTTTGGGTATTCTTGCGTTAATCCAATTGAAAATGGGTTGGATATCTAGGTCTTCTTGCTGCGCTTGTTTCATGACTTCATCGCTCCACTCTTCGCTCACGGTGTCGGTCCTTAACATTCTCACACATTCCTTGTCTTCTTGCCTTAGGCAATGTTTGCAGTCGTCAGGACAAGGTCTTCGAGAGAGAGGGTCTGCATTTCCATGTGACTTCCCGCTACGGTGTTCGATGACGAAGTCATACGCCTGCAGCTGTTCGATCCACCGTGCCACCTGTCCTTCGGGGTTCTTAAACTCCAACAACCACTTCAAGGCAGCATGGTCCGTTCTGATACGGAATTTTCGCCCGAGCAGATATTTACTGAAGTGCTGCAACGTCTAGACAACTGCCAGTAAGTCGTTCTTCGAGTGACGCAATCATTTCTTTCTGGTTTTAATAGCGACTTACTAAAGTATGCGATCACGACTTCCTGATCTCCCTTCTTTTGTGACAAGACTCCACCTATACCAGTATTGCTGGCATCCGTGTCCACCACAAAATCAAGTTCCGGGTCTGGATAACCCAAAATGGGTGTTTCACAAAGCCTTCTTTTAAGATCTTCGAACGCTGCAGCACACTGTTCGTTCTAATCGAATTTTCCTTTTTCTTCCGTTAGCTGATGCAAGGGAATTCTATATCAGAGAAATTCTTCACAAACCGTCTGTAGTATAAGCAAAGTCCTAAAAAGGCGCGTACTGCAGTCTTGTCCCTCGGTATAGGCCAGTCCTTAACGGCACTTATTTTCTCAGGGTCTGTCTGTATACCGTTCTCCGAGATCACGTGACCTAAATAATTCACTTTGCGTTTGAATAGAGAGCATTTTTTTGGACTCAATTTAAAATTTGCATCTCGTAACTTGGATAACACCTGCTCCAGTTTTCTGAGGTGGTCGTCAAAGTCTCTTGCAACGATAATGATGTCATCCAAATAGATCAAGCAAGTGTCGCCAAGTAGACCAGCAAGTATTTGTTTAGTTAGTCTCTCGAATGTGGCCGGTGCATAACATAAACCAAACGGCATCACATTAAACTGCCAGAATCCCTTTCCAGTAGAAAAGGCTGTTTTCTCCTTATCTTTATCCTTGATTTCCACGTGCCAATACCCACTTTTTAAATCCAAAGTAGAAAACCACTTCATTCCATTTAATATGTCGAAAGTATCGTCAATTCGTGGCAAAGGATAACTGTCCTTCTTGGTCACATCATTAAGTCGACGATAATCAACGCAGAATCTCATGGTACCGTCCTTTTTCTTAACTGGGCTAGTTGATGGCTCAATAACGCCACTGCTTCTCATTTCTTCGACCATATCTTCTACATCTTTCTCCCGAGCTATTGGAACTCGCCGGGGTCGCTGTCGGATGGGCATTATTTCACCAGTATCGATTTCATGCTGTGCTACTCTAGTTCTGCCAATATCACTGTCATGTGTCGAGAAGACATCTTTGTATCGCAGTAGTAACTTGTGTGCCTTGGAAAGTTCTTCCAGGGTGAGATCGTTCTTGGCATCGTCCAATAGTCTCTCGACATCCACTGAAGGTACAACACCACCAGGTTTCTCGATTTCGTCCGCTCCTTGACAGCTCCGTATCCAAGAGATCTCCTCACACGACCCAATAAGAGTTCCTTTTCCCAGGACACATTTAGTACTGCTTGGATTTAGAACCCTTACGAATGCGGTAGGTGATGTCGTTACCATCGTACGAGTGACGATCCAGGGTCTTCCGTCGTCTATCTTCTCCACCAACACTCAACGGTGGGCCCCGCGCTCTGCAGACCTCTCCAACAGACTGTATAATGAGCTAATGTGTAGGAGGACAGAGACATATCTTGATGAGCCCATCACCTCGCACCCAATACAAAACTCAGCATTGAATATTCCTATTACAGCAAAGACAAAACCGGTGACCACTTGTTATTGCCGAACACCAATACATCATCATCATCAATAAGATTAGTAAGTAGTAGCAGGAATAAATTAAAAAAATACATAAAACTCAATAAATTTATTTCTAAATCACAGAAAAACATGAAAAAGCTTAGAATAGGAGCAAACAAATATCTTAGGACTTGTAAATCAAATGTACAATTAAAACAACTAATAGAAACAAGTAAAAAACAATAAAACACCCAAACAGAGCAATATGAGACTGATATACATCAATTACAGACAGAAATTATGTGTTTACATGATTCCTTAGAGTCCATAACTTTAAAATACAAAACATCACAGAAAGAAATTGGGGAGTACATTAAGGCATTGAATAGCTTGGTGGAGTCCTGTCACAGCAATGAACAAAGGTTCTATTCACTTGAGAAATTATATAATCAAACACCTGACTGTGAAAAATTCCTACCATGTTCTTCCTTGTCTATAACATCCCAGGACAAGTCAACTTCTCCAATGGTTGACTCTGTGGGCAGTATATGTGACAATATTTTAAACACAAATAACACTTGCTGTAATAGCCCTGTAATAAAAATTACACAACCTTTAAACGTTGGAAAGACTGTTGTTTGTTGTGATGAAATAGGCAAAAGTTTAGGTTATCAATTAGTTCAACATCTGGGTAATTCGGTCATAACCCTTTCTTTTCCTGGGGCATCCTACTCTCAAATAATTAATAAGGTATTAACCAGTACACATTGCCCACAAAAAATAATAGTGATACTTATTGACAGAAGAGATAATGTAAACACTAAAACTATCATCAAGTTTTACGAACAGTTATCAAACTTGCAAGTAAAACAGGTCTGTCTACACTGCCATATAGCAAAACTTTTACACAAATTGAAAACAACATTAGATATAATGTGAATAGAAAGTTACATACCTTGACCACATATTGTAGGAATATTGAATTATTTGACTGTAATCTTTTATTACAGAATAATTACTTTTTGACATTAGATAGTTATTTACTATCAAAGTTTTTACGACGTCAGATAGCTGTATTGTTATCAATTTTTTTATTGAAATGAGCCAAATTATTGGCTTATAAACCAGCTCCTTTTGAGCTTAGTAATAATGACTTATTAACTTGGGATATTATCTCAAAAAACTAGTTTGTAAGACAACAGGTAAAAAAACTGGCCATGGTTATAGGTCTTTTGAGCCCATTCGGTCTACTTTTTTTTAAGACTCTGATAATAATATTGGTTGTAATAATTCTGAGTATATTAACAATACTTCTAGTAGTTTAAACATAGTTCACCAAAATATTGAAGGCATATCTGAAAAATTACTACAAATAGAACTTTATATAAAGGAACACAATGTTCACATTTTTTGTATTACAGAACATTGATTAAAAAGTCATGAACTATTGTTCAACAATGAATTTTATTCACTTAGCAGTGCGTTCTCAAGAAAGAAAGCCATTCGTGTGGGCTCTCTTATATTTGTATCTAATAATTTAAAATGTAAAGAACGTAAAGATATTGTGGTCTTTTCTATTGAGCGTACTGCAGAATTTTCCTGTTTTGAGCTTGAGCAACTCATTGTCCTCTGTGTCTACAGTCCTCCAGATAGGAATTATAATTTATTAGAAACTGTAATGGAAAATGTATTGAAGCGTTTGTTTACTAGTAAAAACATGTTGTGGAGTGTGGGGATTTTAATGTTGACATACTTGTGCAGTCTTCGAAATGTATCAGATTTATAAATTTGTTTAAGTCTTTTGGCTTACAATATTTATTTTGTGAGCCAACTAGAATTACCTCACATTCTAGAAAATGTATAGATAATATATATTCTGCAACTGTGCAACAACAACAAAAGAGATACTAAGTAACTTTCCATCAGATCATCTTGGTCAGACAGCAGCGTTTCCTATTAAAAGGAAATAAAATTGTATGTAGTCCAATGAGTGCATATCGACTTAAACAATTTAATGTTAATGTTTCAGCAAAAGTCACTAATATTGATTTTAATCAGGAAGATCCAAACGGCTTATATAACTCCTTATTTAATACAATTAAAGCTGAGTACAACAATATATTTAAATCAAATACATTTTATTAAAACAAAAACCTGCAATTTTGTGAGTGGGCAACTACAGGTATTTACAAAAGTAGGGCTAAGTTGTACGAACTATATGGTATGAAGTAATTTAATTTGGTCCTGCTTTTATTCAATATGTAAAAAAATATTCCAAGACCTTCAAAAAGACCTGTGCTGCTGCCAAGTCGTTACATATCAGTAATAAGATTAAAGATTCAAAAAATAAGGTATAAATGACTTGGAATGTAATCAATACAAAACCGGTCGATTACTACCCCGTGATAATAACTTTGAGTTAATTATAAATAACAAGGTGATTAATAATAAATTAGATGTAGCACAAACTTTTAACAACCATTTTATAGACATACCCGCGAAAACAACTAGCTCTTTAAATTCTTGTCCAATCAAAGCTCAACGCATGCACATTTGCATTCACTGATCTACTAGATTAGTGCAATGTCTTATTTAGCTTTAAATGAGTTAACCCCAACGATATCATTAAAGTATTCAAGTCGCTTAACTCAAGAAAGACAGCTGACTTGTGGCGTATTTCTGTGAAATTGATACAGTCTATTATTGTTAATTTATCTCCACATCTAGCTGAAATATTTAATAAATGTATCGATAAAGGAGTGTTTCCGGATTTATTGAAACACAGCAAGGTAATACCTCTATTTAATTCTGGATCCAAAACAGAAAATGGTAATTTCAGACCTATTTCAATATTACCTGCAATTTGCAAAATATTTTTGAAAAAATTATATTGCAACAACTACAAGCTCATTTTAATTCAAATATGCTACTACATAAAGAGCAGTATGGGTTCACAAGGGGTCGTTCTACCATTCATGCAGGTGTGACACTTCTGAATCATATATATGACACCTGGGAGAATAGACAAGATGCTATTGGTGTATTCTGCGATCTTTTCAAAGCATTTGATTGCGTTGAACATAAAATACTATTGTGAAAACTCTTTTATTATGGTATCAAAGACTCTGCACTGCACCTTGTTGCCTCCTACTTAAATGATCGGATACAACATGTTGATGTTAATGAAATTCGCTCTTCTGGAGCATCTGTAGCTATGGGCGTATCAATTCTAGGTCCGTTTCTATTTTTAATTTATATTAACGATCTGCCATTCTAAATACAGAACTTGTGCGACATTGGTCTATTTGCTGATGATACGTCACTTATTTTTAAAGTAGATCGTACACTTACTGATTTTAACGGCGTAAATAGTTCACTTGCCCAAGTTGTAGATTGGTTTACGATTAATAATTTGCTACTAAACGCTAAGAAGACAAAATGTATCAGATTTAGCATGCCTAATAGCAGGAATTGCGGTACAAATATAACATTGAACGGTGATACCCTTAATATTGTAGAATCAACTGTATTTTTGGGGATCACTTTAGATAGCAAACTGCCGTGGAACGCCTAAATAACGTGTCTAACCTGCAAGACACGTTATTTGGGCGTTCCACTGCAGTTTGCCATCTAAAGGAGAATGGTCCGTCGTGCACAGAACACATTCCCATTAATTTCACTTTCCATAGGCACCTCGTCGGATCCGAATTTCACAACTCCAACTTTCAAGTCGATCTTGCAGCCGTATCTTCTCATGAAATCTAGGCCAACAATGCAGTCGTCCACGCCGGTAGTTCTTTTCACCAATTCCTAACACTACCTCCCGCTCACCTTGAATGGGAATATGCTGGCCGGTAGCTGTTAACAGCTTAGGCTTTAGCTTAGGTCAGACTAGATGATCTCTGGGTAGGTAATTTAATAGCCGAGAACTGATCACTGTACGAGAAGCTCCGGTGTCGATGGCAAGGTGACATGGTATTCCACCAATGTCTCCTGTAACAACCAGACTATTCCCGTCGTTCGCCTGTGAGGTCATAACTAGGACATTTCGACCACCAGCCAGCACTCGTCCCGTAGTCCTGGCTTTTATTCGTTTCCCTGCTGCGGCGCAGGGGCTGAGCCTGACGTCCTTGTCATCGGGGCTGGGTCGCGAACTTCTCTCTTTTTCTTGGGGCAACCGGACTGTATGTTATCGTTCGCCACAATTGTAGCATCGTGGTCCAAACTCACGGCGAGGTGCAATTGGCTCCTTAGCAGATACTTCCCGCACCCTGTAAGGCCTCGTCGAATCCTGCAGTACAGCCTCTACTTCCAGTGCGTGGGCAACTGCGTCCTTAAGACTACCGTGGTGCCCCAATAGCACTGCGGCTCTTACCTCAAGGTCCCGTACCCCGTCAATAAAGGCCTGCACCTGCAGCTCGTTGGTAAGCCTTCCTGACCAATTTCTCTATTTTTAAGGCCTACTGTTGTAAGGACCCATTACGCCCCTAGCTTCGGTCTTTCAATAGTGCTCGATACATATGCTCTAGGTGACTACCGCCGTAACGTGCTTCCAAAGACGACGGTCAAGAAGACGGTCATATGTCCTGTCGTCTCCCAGGGCCTCCAAGATGGTGAGGGCCTCATCACGTAAGGCTAACGTTAACGCAGTCTTAGCTTGCTCCTTACTTCAGCCGTTAGCCTGGGAAACGGATTCAAACTGCAGCTTATTTGCAGTCCATGACGACGAACCATCAAAGGGAGGTACTTTGAATCTCCCACCTCCTGACTGTCAGAATCTCAGGCCCACAGGAACTGTTAGCTGCTTTGATCTCCAACTTCTGCTGACTTTCATAAGCCTCCACCTTTTCATTCACGTCGTGTATTCTGACGTCCATGTCGGTAAGTTTTTCCTGGACTTCTAGCATTTTTATCGTCCATGCTGCGGTATTTTCGAGAACCTTGCGCTGTATTCCGGATTGTTGGTCCTGTTTCCTGTCCTGTCTTTTAAGCTGTTCTTCCTGTGTTCTTGATAGTTCTTTAACCTGTTCTTCCTGTTTTCTAGCCTGTTGGTCCTGTTTTCTAGCCTGCTCGTCCTGTTTTCTAGCCTGCCCGTCCTGTTATCGAGCCAGCTCCTTTAATAGGACTAGCATGCTGCTCAAGTTCACTTCTTGCTTGGGTGTGGTCCGCGGCTCCGATGTTCCAGCAACAGGCGTAGATTCTCCACTGACTCCCGTTTGACTTCGGGTTTGAACCCATCTGGGCTCGGTTTCACGTGGCATAATCGGCATTTGCTTTCCCACTTCTGACACCAAATGTTACGTTCGTAGGGTGAGTACTAATAGGAGTTGCACTAATACTACAAATTAAAAAAAAACACTTTAATTACTCCAAATAAATTAATAACACCACAATTAATAATCGCACTGTAACAGTATCGCACGATTTAGCTTCGATCACTTCGATTAGCACTGTCCGCTTCCTCAAAGGAGACTGTCCAGTAGTCGCGAGCTCGGCCCTTTATATACGCCTAGTAATGTTCTGGAATATTCGGGAGAATTCGTTCGGTACCTAAAATCGGGTACATCTGTAGAATGTTCCACATGATACTAGTTGCTCCTTCGGTATGTACCGGAAAGTTCTCTAAGTATTGCTGTCCTTTCTGGTGCTATCTCTACCACATTGTTCTAGAATGTTCTTAGTGTAGCTATCTCTTTCTAATACTGCTATCCATGTCACTCCTTCTTAAAATTTCGCCATATACTGAAGTGGGCTTCAAAGGCCCATAAGTGGTCCTGAAAACGCCTGAAAAAGGATTTTCAGGTTATGATGGCATTTGATAGGAGGTGGCCTGAAACGAACTGAAAACATTTTCAGGCGCCTGAAAACAACGGCAACTGGGGTGAAATTCGGATAATTTGGTATGTGATAGAGCCTCCTCGGAAACGGCCTGAAACCGCTTTTCAGCCTGCTGAAAACGTTCCCAAGGCCCAGAAAATGACGTTTAAAGTTGTTCACTAGTCCGCCGGCGTAACAATATTTTATAATTAATAATTTTTTAATAAATAAAATATTAATAAAATAAAATAATATTGTATTCAACTAAATGACATCTTGCATCTCATTTAATACTATGAACTATCTTTTTACTGTTAATTACTGGCACTACCACATTATTACACCATATCAAGTAAGATAGCACTCATTTTACCTCACCCTTGGTGGGTGAGGTAAAATGAGTTATTTATACGATTAATACACCCTTAAGAGTTTTGAGTGGGTCTCGATAGCCTAGACGGTAAGGCGTCTGGCGCGTTAAGCCAGAAGACACTTTAAATTTAGGGTAGTTTGCCTACTAATTGTGTTTCAAAATTGTTAACGTTCAACGTAACGAATCAACGTGACAATGCTGCTACTATTCTGGGAACGTTTCCGATCAGCGATAATGCGGAAGAATTTATAGACGCGTGTAAATTGGGTTGTATATTTTAGTTTGGTTTGTTGTTTTCTATTAGTGGTATTTTTAGAATAATCATAGTTAGTTATAAAATAAATTGTATCTTTCAGTGTTGGTTTTTTTGTTAATAATCCAATTTTAATTACATTTTGTTTCAGAGTTATATTAATTTGTTTAGTTATTATTGTTCATTCTGGAATTATATTAGCTGTAACACCAGCAAATCCGCATATCATAGAGAAGGTAATTTTAATTAATTGTTTTACTTATTTTATCATTGCACAAAATTTATCTCTTCAGCTACTACTTATGTCATTAAAGCAAACTGCACACATTTTAGCTATAAAGCTTCTTATCAACTACCGAGCGTGGCCCTGCCTTTTTACCTATTTGCTGAAGCGGCCTCCATTTTCCAATTCCGGATGAAAGTTTGCCAGCATTTTTGTCCTCAATACATGAATGGCACTGAAGATTTGACCAGGAAAATCTTGATACAGTAGTCAACTTCGAAGTGCCTGATATTGTGGGACACTTCTCACATTCTTTTTATTTATTCTTGTTGGAGGATCAACAGTTAATAAACAGGATAACAAATATCAAACAAACAACATGAAGCCAATAACCATCCTCACTGATAAACAAATATCAAACAAACAACATGAAGCCAATAACCATCCTCACTGATAAACAACAGTTATAAATTGAGAGACTGAACCAAGACTAATAAGTCTCGTTAAAATTGAAGCTATTAATGATTGAAAAATGGCTAATCCAAGTTCCCACCCATCTTCACGCCCCTTCCCCACCTTTCCATATTCTCAGAGATATTGGGACAGTTCGCTTTGCAACGGAATTAGAAACCATTTGCAGAGCATATGTTTTAATGTTACAGAACGCATTGGCCTCTGGGCTGTAGGAGAACGGGAATCAGGTATCTGGCTTCAGGCACACCTCACTCAATTTTAGGTTGGACGAGACTATATTCTGAATTTTCACCTGTCGTCGTTTGGGTGCTTCTTGCGTGACTTAATATCGTTGTCAATGTGGAGAAGCAGTCCACAACCATGGGCACCATGAGCTTTGGTACAGCAGGAGCGAAGTCTGCATGACCTATCATGGCCCAGAAGGTATCTCTTACGGTGACATAGAATATGGGAAGACCTTTGGTATTGGACGCGACTTGCGTCGACACCCTTGCCCTTTCTCATCTTGTTGGCACCGCCGGCCGCGCTTGTGCCGATGCTGCATCTGCAGAGACCTCATACGGCCCAAATATAATAATTTAATTAGTAATTATATTCTTGAGCCGTTTGCAAAGCGTCTGGTCGTTGCATCTCGTGACCATAAGGCTGGCCTCTTTCTTCGTCAGAGATTAATCTCTGGCCAGCTGGCAGTATTGCATAGCATAAGTATTGCCATCCAACGTGGTAATACGACAAGCCTTATGGAAATCTTACTAGTCGAGTTCGATGGGCAGGAATTCTTCGACACCTAGACAAGATTTCGACAGTGTTGTACATTTTTGAACTCCAACTCCCTCCCCCTTCCCTTTCATTTCAATATTTTTATTAATTTTAGCACTTACGACTGTGCTAAAATTATAATAAAATATTGTGATGAAAGGGTCATAGGTATCGTAGGTTTTCTCTCTTTATACTGTAATATTAATAGATGTTAAGTCCTGTGTTAATTTTTTTTAACTAATATTAGAAGTTGAGTACCCTAAATCGAACAATTTCGCGAAAATGTTCAGATAAATGCCTACATCTGGAAAATTTTACTTGCATCCTGATTTTTTATACAACACCCCACCGTTTCTTTTGCTTATGTTTTATTTTATCAAGACTCATATTTAGGCAATTTTACCGTTATTACTAACAATTGACTCTTAAAACTTTCAGAGTTATGTCTCGAGACTTTTTTACATACCTTTGAACATTCCGCTATTATTACAATCATTCTTTATTTTATCTGCGTTTTTGCTGATTTACAACTTAATTCTCCGTTCGGAGAAAGATAAAATTTCATGGAGAATGTTGCGAAAACGTATTATTCTAAGATGGTTAAGGTAAGTGTATAACAGTAAATATTGTAGATATATAATTAACTAATAATATGGGAATGGTAACAAACATGGGCGTAGCCAGGGGAAGGGTTTATGGGGTTCAAAGCCTCCCTAAAATGTTAAGGATATTAATAATCGTCATCATCCGAGCGTCTGTCTTAGTTTTATTCTGAATCTGCATTCCTACTTCTTCCCCCTTTACTTTGCACGGTCATTGACATCCCTAGTAGTGACACCGCAGATGGGAGTGTTTCTCCACACATCCACCGCAGTATTTTCGTCGCCGCGACACGCGGCTTGTGTGACTTCAACAGAGGCCAAAAGTTTAACAGGCCTGTCCCTTCCTCCTGAACGGCATTTTTGGTCTAAAAATGACATCAGGCATTTCCCACTTCTTGGCTAAAGCGGCAGCAATGTGTGTTTTGACATAGTATTCAATGTCACTGTACGTGTGAAATTCAGATCCCAGGTATTTAACCTGGTCGCATGATGCATGTGGTAACTGTAGAGTTTAATGCCAAGTAGGTATTTGGTCTTCGCCACATTAGGTTTCAGACCGCAGCCGTTCTCAAGTGTCTCCTTCCAAGCCTTCACACGTCGCACCAACTTGCCCCTGTCCACGTCTACCAGCGCGATATCGTCAGTATACATAAGCAACCATGGAGGCTGCTCATGTTAGTCTCTGATGCTGAACTAAGCAAAAACAGAGTAAGGACCGATCGGTGTACACCAGCAGATCGAAACAATTTAGATGGAGAAGTGTTCATGTCCCCGCTAATTCAGTGTCCTATAAACGATTTCTGCGTTAAGCAACTTTCGCTATGGCTGGTCCGTCGTCAAGCCAAATTGAAGGCCTTATGAGCGGCTTGAAAAATTTCAACAGCAGGTCGCCACAACCTCAATACATGGCCTCAATACATGGATGGCACTGAAGATTTGTTAATGAATGAGACAAAATATGTATACTATGAAACGTGGGCCTATAGTATGCCTCCGCCTACCCCTTCGGGGATAAAGGCAAGACAATATGTATGTATGTGTGTATCACAGAAATATACCTAAACATCCTGTCCGTTATTAAGAAGTAGGTATATCTCGTTTCTTGTGACCTTGTCGGGGGTTCGCCAAGTCCAGATTCTGTGGGGCTTTTTATTTAGAAGTTTAAGAGTTCATTACGAAGAGTCCCTGCAACTTGAGAAAGTTGATAAGAATAAGACCCAGTTATTAGTTTGTCAGCAGGTGTACCACTCGCAGGTGAAGTTTGTTTGAACCCCGAACGTGTAGGTAGGGCACTATTGCAATCTGTTTTAGAATGCTTATTATAAGTGCAATGTAGCCAAACATTGACACATTTTTACAAGTATTGGAAAATTCCGCCCAGACCCACAACGAGGTCCCGGCGCTGCAGCGCCAAATTGAGATATATAGTGAAATTCAGTACGGTAGGAATTTGGCATTACAAGATAAGGCTAAGCTGACATCCAACGGGACGCGGCAGTATGTCACGGTAAAGCAAACGCTGCTTCTCTATAAACCGCAAATGTGGCCACACATGAAGTCATGCTATAGATCACCTCTATACTAGTGCACCTGATTACCAATTTCACCCGCTTTATGAGCTCTCTCCCTGCTTCGTTTTTCCATAACGTCTTTAGTTTACAATTCTTCATTAGACGTATTAAACAGTACTGTTTACACTGTTGATTGATAGCACTTGGTGGAACTTGCTACACATCTTAAACAAATACACTTGTACTGTTCCACTTATTTAATAAGTAAATAAGTGGAACAGTACAAGTGTTTTTGTTCAAGATGTATTAAACAGTACTTTACGAAAGTTTCGGAAATAAATTCATTATCAACAATGGAACGATTTAACCAAATAACCCTCACAATAGTAAAGATATTATTAAAAGTGAAAAGTTATCTAATAAATTAGTCACTGTTTTACTTCTGTTACAGAATAACTCCCGCTTACGCATTTGTCCTGGCTCTGACATCTACTTGGTTCGCTCATGTCACATCTGGTCCCTTATGGAATGTAAGTTTAGCATTATTTTTGGGCAATCCTATAAAACTATTGATACCGAGTGCGTAATCTTTCGCCCCAAATAGACATTAAATGAAATAAAATACCCTGCCATAGGCAAAAGATAGCTCTAGTTAGTGGTCTCCTGCCAAGCAGAAGTACTACTCTCATACAGAGAGAATCTTCACCTGAAGTGAGCGATTCAAAAGATTATTATTTCATGGAAACTTGGGACGCCTGCCAGCACACGCGATTCCATCCTCTCAAGAGGTACTTCATCGGGTCGCCAATTAGAGGGCCAATGACAATAGTCTTGTGGACTGTGAGACTTGCCGTCAATTCGCCATATTTTCTGTAGCTATAGCTTTCCATCAAGCGGGCTATCAACTTGGAGAGCCTAATAAAAGTAGTATTAAGTACCAGTAGCATCACGGTTCGTCCGTTTTTTTTGCTGTTCTGTCCCTCTATGGGTTATGTGATATAAAATAATCATATTTTCAGAAATCTGTGGAGGTAGAAATGAAGGACTGTCGACAGTACTGGTGGCAGAACATGTTATATATCAACAATTACTTTGAAAATTCGGAGTGTATGGTACATAGTTGGTAAGAAAGACAACATTTTTGAAATTGTGAGCTGATATTCGTTTTCGCTTGAATGCAATTAAAAGTAAGGTTCTAATATGAAAGAGATGACGTAAGAACCAAATGCGAGATTAGGGTGAACAAGGAACTTCTAGAGCAAGTGAATAAAATTGTGTATTTAGGAAGTATGTTTAGCGCGGACGGAAGATGTGATTCGGATGTAGAACGGCGAGTAGCTACCGGAAACAAAGTTACCGGTGCTTTGTCCCAATTAGTAAAGCAACAAAGCATCGTAAAAGAAGCACGACTGGCGATTCATACCGCAATGCTAGTGCCAACGTTGCTTTACGGTAGCGAAACCTGGGTATGTCAGCAGATGCATGAAAGTAAATTGAATGTTGTGGAGATGCGATCACTTCTAAAATTGTGCGGCGTAACTTTGGCCGATCGAATACGTAACGAAGTGATAGGAAATATGGCAGGTTTGAGTGAAAGTGGCAGCGTTAAGATGTAAAAGAGCGTGCTCCGTTGGTTTGAACACGCCCAACGAATGAGTGAGGAACGATTGACGAGTAGAATATATATTGTGCGAACATGGAGGGTAGAAGGAGTCAGGGTAGACCGAGACTTACAAATGAAGACCACGTGCCTGATCACGTGGTCTTCATATGTAAGTATTTTTATTGCTCAAAAAGGAAAAATTAAAGTACTCGGATACCCAGACGTGCGTGTACGAAGCGATTGATGAATCTTGAAGAAGCGATCCGTCCTCTCTGACTACCCCGTCAGGGATACAGCGTGAAGATACTATAGTATATAATATTCGTTTTCTTGTAGACAGATAAAGCTCTCAATATCCTAAAGTCTTACGATAAAACAGTGAACACGTCTGCGGATACGATCAGTGTTGAGTGCCGTGTGTTTTTTGGAAACTAATAATACCGAAAGTAGATCAGCAACTCTTGTTGCACAGCAGCATCTAGAGCCTACAGGCATTAGTCAGTTACACAGGGACCACGACGAATGCAACCCTGTCGAAACATCGAGTAACAAAACAAAAGGAAAAGTAATTCGCTGTATACGTTACATGGAACTTTTGCTATCCAGGTTCCTCGCAGCAGACTTCCAACTATACTGCCTCGCCATAACTATTTTCTGGGCCTGCAGAACTCCATTGTACCGTAAGATCATTCTAGCCGTGCTTTTCGCGAGTGGAGTGATCCTTCCAGCTGCACAAATTTACTTCAATGATCTTGATGCCGTAATAATGATTTCTCCAGAGTAAGAAATAGCTTTTTTTTATTAACACCAATGGTATTATTAACTAATTGAATCGGGCGTTACATGGCGGAAATCCATCGTAGAATGATAGTAAAGGAGGGGAGGATGATCCCACCACACACAACGGTCGAGGATAACCTCTACTAATTGTAACGGAGGAATGACGAACCGAACTCCTCAAAGAAGGGGATTTAGGATAGGAATAAGGAAACCTACTAACCTGCACTACTCCGCTTTACAAGGTGACATTTAGTTGACAAGTCAACACGTGTATCGCTTACACACGAGGCATCTTCAAGGCTGCTTGGCAGCGATGCTATTATTATAAAAATATTCTCAAATAATCTAGAAAGGTTGAAAGTTAGATACGAACAATCTGACTCAATCCGAGAACGGAAGTAGGCCGTTCACATGACTGTATTGCTTGCCTTATAAAAAAAAAGACGTGTAGCACTCGGAGACTGCCGCGGTAAAGCTATTGCATAGCATACCTTTATTTTTCTTTGATATTATATCAAGTTACACTAAAAAAAAAACACCCTCACCCTCACTCCTCACCCTCACCCTCACTCCTCACCTTCACCCTCACTCCTCACCCTCACCTTCACTCTCACCCCACCCTCACTCTCACCCCACCCTCACTCTCACAGTCACCCTCATCCTCACACTCACACTCACTATCATCACGTCTCGATCCGTGCGAGCTTCGTACAATCGTACCATATAATATATGTACATACACGTTAAGCCAACGCTCAGCCGTGCTTGGTGAACTTCGTGTGACCTCGGTTCTTAGGTTTTTTGCGTTACGGAATTTCTTGATTAAAGCCCACTCAAAGACCGCGATAAAAACTATGCAATAGCTTAAAAAAAATGCTAAGAACACTTCCTCGGCTGACGTTATTAATTATCTGTGCCATAATCCTAAACTTGTTAACCCTTTTTCGAGATATGAGGGAACATGCAAGTAATTATAATGAAATAATGTATTTACATCTATCTACATATTTACGATATTGCAGTATTTCGGTATGTATATTGTCCCTTCATGCACAAATATAGTATGTTTAAGGTTTTACAACAAATTGCAAGGTATTTTGTAATTATTGTACTTATATAATTTTAGAGATTCATCACGTCGTGAAACTTTGTTATTGGCTAAGTGTCTATACATGTGAATTTACCCATGAAAAATGTAAAATAGCTGTTAAGTTTCCGAATAAATAAATAGATTCCCTAATAGAGATAGTGTTAGCCATAAACTATTGACATGCAAGTAGTTCCACGGTCTTACGCCTTTCGTAACCACTTCTAACTTGTGCGGAGTGTCTTTCTTTACTATTAGGTGACCACCCTCCCCCCGCTTCGCTCGTTTCATACTTTGAACTCCCGTCGCACCTATTTAATCCCGTCGCTTATAAATTCTACAAAAATGCTTGAAAATTTTATTTTATTACTGCTCCGCTCTCCAGGGTAGTACGGTGAGGGGATTTATAGCCTTCCTCGATAAATGGGCTATCCAACACAAGAAGAATTTTTCAAATCCGACCAGTAGGTCCTGAGATTAGCGCGTTCAAACAAACAAACAAATTCTTCAGCTTTATAACATTAAGTCTAGATGAGCATGGTAAAATATGAGCTTTGATTGTTCTAGCCCAATTCACAGACATAAATATTATTTCAGAGCGATACTCGAGGTATTCATCACTGATGCATATTTTATTAAAGTATATACCCCAGGTCACACAAATATCATTGGATGCGCCGTTGGCATAATTATGGGCTACCTTGTCTACAACTGGCAGAAGAATAAACTTGATGTCAAGAAATATCAGGTAACTATCATAACTTTTATTTTCTTTATAATTTATTATACATACATACTGTCACGCCTTTATCTCCGAAGGAAGGCAGAGGCATACTATACGCCCACATTTCATTGTTTGCATTTATGTCCCACGTAACGAGTGGTGAGCCCATTGCCGTGTTGAAATGGACAGGTGCAGGCTGTGACGACCTGCTGTTGAAATTTTCCAAGCCGCTCATAAGGCCTTCAACCAGGCTTAACGTCTGCTATTTTACTGGCAACCGGGACCAACGGCTGAACTTGCCTTCCGAAGCACGAACTTATTCATTATAGTGGATAGTTAAGTGTTCAACAAGGCTTCTTCTACGATTATAACAATTTGATACTAAGATAGTACATTGAACCGTCCAGCTGCGTCATAGGTTTCGCTGTTGGATTCGCTTAAAAGAACTCCTGGGTCTTTTTTTCCGTCACGTACTGCATGCCTCAATGATCGCTGAACGCGCGCGTATTTTGCGGGTGTAAAAGGTCAAAGGTCAGGGTTAACGGTCAGGGTCAAAGGTCAAACCCGTAATCCGTATCGGAGTCCTATTAATTTAATTAAACGATGATATTAATTATGTTTATTTATCTCTTTATGTACTGACATTCACGGTAAAGAAAGTTCCGTAATCTTCTATCCTACAAATTTTATAAACGCTAAAGTTTGTAAGTATGGATATTTGTTACTCTTTCATGCAAAATCTACTGAATGTATTTTGATGAAACTTCACAATAATATAGCATACACATCAAAATAGCACATAGGCTTTTTATTCCGGGAAAAGATTCCTGTGGGAAACGGGAACGGAAAAACTTCACCGCGCGTTTAACTAGTTTGTATATAATTTTGTTCCAGAGACCTATCTACCGCATTTTCTACTGGTCAGTCTTCATCCTAATGTTATACTGCTTCTACAGTGGTGGTATCTTATTTGACGACGCCCCTCGACAGCCTTTACATGTCAGAGTTCTCTATAGCGCATTTCAGAAGACAATATGTGTTATATTGGTGGCGGTATTAATGGTTGGATGTCTATTCAAATTTGATGGTAAGTAAGACTGGAAATTCTTGCGCAGCGAAGCGTGTAACGCTACCATTGCGCCAACGAGGTAGTAAGAGTAAGCAGGCAGGCAGGCAGAGTAATAGAATAGAAATATACTTTTTTTAAATGACAATTCTTGTGCAGATATATATACTACAGTATAAGTGAAAGTCTTGTAAAATTAAAGAAGTAAACCTTCTTGGGTGTGTAGGTACATAAGTACAAAAACATGTTTTAGAGGTGAAACTACTTTATCGACGTCGAGAGAAATTTTATAGCTGTAACAAAATCGTCACGTTTTTCGGTTACGCGCCATGTTGGTTTGTCAAACTTCTTTATCATAAGTGAAACTTCTTTAAAGACTTATGAGAGAACATTTATAGCTATAAAAAAAACGTCGTAAAGAAGTTTCACTTCTTACCTGTGTATTCTGGTACACACACATTGTTTTTACGAGAATGATAGTACACAATATCTTCCTGTAATTAATAAAGTTCCCTGTTTTTTTTTATTATTACCAGGTTCTTGCTATCGCTTCCTGGAGTGGCATGGTTGGAAAATAATTAACCATGTCTCTTACAGTGCGTATCTGACGCATATGGTACTCTTAAAGGGATACATAAGCAGTCAGATCAGCCTGAGAGAAATAAGTTTCATAACAGTAGTAAGTTTTATTTAAATTTATCTTAATAAGTTTGCGCGGTAAGCAATCAACGAAAATGTAATTAGTGAAGTTTTTATTTTAAACACTGCCTCATCTAGCTCAATATAAACTCAATATAAATAGTAGAGTTTGTGCTATGGGACTTAGCCAAGTGAAGATTAAGTGGCGTTACCTTCTTTTTTCAACTCCCTCCAATTGTAGCGCAGTGGCAGTGTAAGCGACTGCCCCGTATGAGGCCCTGGGCTCGATTCCCAGGTCGGAACAAATATTCGTGTGATCCACATATGTTCTTATGTATAATATGTATGTATTTAGAAATATATAAGTATGTCTATCAGTTGTCTAAATCCCATACTAGAAGCTTATATTAGCTTACTTTGGGCTAGATGGCGCTGTGTGAAAAGTGTCTAACAGTATTTATTTAATAAAAATAAATCAAATCATGCTACCACATACAGTCCAGTGCTAGACATAGTTCTAGAGTATTTTTTCCATTACACGCAAGTACGGCACAGGGACGGGAGTGCCTGGAAGCAGAAGGCATCTAGTCACTCCCTACAACTCCGTTTCTAAGTTGTCGACCAATTTGATTTATACATTCATACTTTTGTTTATTTTTCCAGGCTGAAGTAATTGCTACAATGCTGACAAGCTCTTTTATACTAGCATTTATCTTCTGGTTGCTCGTAGAAGCGCCTTTCAACAACGTCGTTGAAGAACTTATGAAAAAGAAAGAAACCAGGAAGAAAGAACAATAAAATGTAAATCACTACTTGATTCTAATTTTAAAATAGTAGTTTATGATACTGTTGCATAATAAGGGTTCTTATAACATGAGTGTGTTTAAAAATAGAGCCGTAGAGGCGAGTTTTTTAATAGTATCACACGAGTGTTATAAGACCAAGTTATGTACAGTGCCATACACTACTTTATCTACTCTCATACTATAATACGTAAAACAATATTGCAAATAAAATGATGAATATAACCACAAATTTATTTTTTAAATGTCAAATGTTGGCGCCAAGGCGCAAACATTGATTGCGCATGCGCGCTTGCGTCGCGGACTCGTTCATTGAAACCAATGATTGAAACCTTTTTTTTTAAGTAGAGGTTCTACCTCCTTGGTCCAGCTGGAGGTTGTATAGGTGTATCGTTATGATTAAAAAGTTATATTGTGATACAGGTGTCCATACAAGACCTGTATCGTAATTTAACTTTTTTTTTATTATTATTGGCCTGTACGTAATGTTTGTCATAAGAATTTTGTTATCAGTTTTATAATCTTTGTATTATAGTATCAGAGTAGATAAAAATATTTAAAAATTCTCAGTTAGAAAGGATAATATAAATATTGTTTTTTTTTTATACCGACGAAAGGTTTAAGAGTTACCAAACGTAGTATCCAAACGGTTGATATAATATGTTGTAATGAATTTCATAATAACACTGCTTTGTTTTTTTATCCCTTCTGCACAAAGGGTATTCTCAACAGACAGCCACATTCCTACTGCTCCATTTGTGGTAGGTACATGTGTGAATTTCAAAAAGAGAACGTTGTTAATCAAGCGCGTTTCAGTATCAGAGCAATTTAAAAAAAAATGATATTCTAATCCCCGCCATATTTTTCTTATATAGAGGACTAGCTTTTGGCGCGGCTTCGCTCGCGTGGTGTTTTGTATGTAACTTAACATTAAGTTTAAAACTTGTCGGCATCTATTGTTACCGGCTAATAGATTCCATGAATGCGTTTGGTACTTATTATCCTGCGGTAATCTGTAAAGTGTTCAGATAATTTGGTACAGAATGTTGATTAAAGTTTTCTTTTTCTTAGCCACCTCGTCAATCAGTCAGTAGGTACAACACCAACTTTAAATAAAGCCGTCATGGGCCACAAAATTCTTGGTAGAGCCCCCTATGTAGCCTAATGTTAACATACTTGTTGCTTTTTGGTTCATTCATTCATTCTTTTTGGTTCATCTCTCTACATCACTCCGTCTCATATGATTTCATTTAGAGTAGTTTGTTGGATATTTTGAGAGTAGAGCCTAAGTTGTTCTTTGACCGGTTTCAGCTCCTTTCAAAGATGATAGAAGGTAGTTTTCTGATTTAAATCTTTCAGCTTGCTGATCAAGACATCTCTCAACAGGATTGATGATCTCTTTGAGAATAATATGAGATGCAAATTGGGTAACTTCCACGTTGGCGATTCAGTTTTTTGCCCCTTTTGGGCTGGCTCGGACTCAGCGGAGGCAGGACCTCTGATGCACCCTGGACTGATAGCATATTTTTACGTATAGAAGTCCTCATGGATGCTATGCCAAAATTTAACCGACTAAAACCACACGGTACACTTCCATCTGCCTATGACCCGAAGTCCCGCGTGACCACTCGGAATGACTATTTCGAGTGCGGTGGACCACCGTGGACACGACTTCGGGGGTTCAGGTGTTAGCACACTTCTTTAAAGGGGTAAAGGGTGCGCATATAGTTCATCACGCCACGCCACCTTCTAGGGCCTGCTTCTGTAAGGGCGGTGTGCCCGCCCGCCGTCTTCACGCCCGCGGCAGTGGCGGAAAAATGTGTGCGGCACCCAAACTGCGGAGCTTAAGAGTGAGAATTCTCTCCCGCTCCCTCACCGCCGCCACTTTCGCGAGCACCACCTGCTCGCAAAAACATGCAGCGGCGTCCCACTTGCTGGTGTAAAGCTTAACGCTGCGCTTGTGAATCGTCGTACAAATTCCTAGAAGCTAATACATTGCATGAGAGCATCTTGGTATGGTGGGCCTGCAAGGCCTGCCGAAGTGTGGCGCTCCCGGCTGTACTGATAGAAGCGAAAAACAGAAAATGTTTGTGGCATCGTTAGTTTGGATGTAGATTAGCCGGCAAGTTTGGTCGCCGTGCCCTCGTTTGCCGGTGAGGTGACGGCATCGAGAAGAAAAATACTACATGTGTGGCGCTCTATCCCTGACGGCTGTTTTGAGGGCGCCGCCTTATAGCGTCATGCGCGATCACGACTGGAGTGGCTGTGTTCCGCGTTCACCAACATTCATATGGGACCCCGTGTTTCAGGCGTGCATTTTAGCGCACGTTCAACCGCTTTTCACCACTTTTGTATTGAATTTACTTCTCGCCTATCCAGTGTCTCGGTAATGGCGATACGGAGCAACGTGATGGTTAAGTGGGTAGTCCGCTCTCCAAGACTGTGAGTTCCCCACAAAGCAACTTTGCTGCTCACTGCAGCAAGTAATCTAATCTCTTAACGTACAAAGAAGAAAGTTCTAAAATCTGAACCTCTTCTTAAGCTAGGAATTCAATCGAAAATGAAGGTTGAACAGAATAGAAGTAAATAAGTACCTATCAGAAAATAAAGTAATGACTACGAAACGATATTTAAACCCAGCACGTGGCCCCGCTAACTCGGTGTTCCGTAAACGATCATTGCGTCAAGCAACTTTCCTAATAGCTGGTCCTTGCATGGGTGACCACTTTGTACCATTTACATTTGCGAGCGTTTCCGTGTTTCGGAAGGCACGTTAATCCTTTGGTCCCGGTTGCCAATAAAATAGCAGTCGTTAAGCCCAGTTGAAGGCCTTATCGGTGGCAAAATTTTAACAGCAGCTCGCCACAGCCTGCTCCTATTCATTTTGACGGCAATGGTCTCACCACCTTGTACACGGGACAAAAAATTGCATACGGTGAAACGTGAGCATATAAAATGCCTCTGCCTACCCCTTATTAAATAAATATTGTGGGTTATGAATTGGATATATTAGCGTTTGACTATAATCTATAGTTCCGCACATACAATACATACACACACTAAATTATTCAAGGGATAGACAGAGGTATATACCCTAATCATAGATAACTATAATTTTAGATTCAGACACAGTGGTCGGCAACGCAAGTGAATTATCATTGTTGGTTTTGCAACTATCATCTGTATGTAGGCTACGGTGAACATTTTTAGTCAGGTAGCTTATATAAATTGGTTTGTTTAATTGAAAATAGTATCTATTCTGTGATTATCAATCATTTTGTATAAGCCATTGCCAGTAAACTGGCAGCCGTCTTGCCCAGTTGAAGCCTAAGGAGGTGCTGGTGAAGCAGGATTGGGCCAAGTGAGTGTTCCTTTAGTGCAAACTTATTACTGAAGTTGTTTTTACATAACAGCAGATATCACAAAGTCGTCACCCATCCAAAAGTTGACCGTGCTAGGATTACTTTACATCACTGATTACTGACCCATTAACGACAGAAATTTATTATGTTGCATAACTAAAACCAAATTGTCTACTGAAATGTAATTCACATTCTTTAGAACTGGTCACCCATCTAAAAGTAGAACGCGCATAGTGCGCTAAACTTCACTGATCCTTTACACATTAGAGACTATAACTGAAAGAAGCGTATATCTATACTTTTATACTTCTCAAGTGGTTACCCATCCAAAATTTGAATACACTTTGGTAACTTAACTTCACTCATCGTTTAGACATCAGTGAAGACAACCCGATACGAGTATGTGCATCACTGAAAATCAGTGGGTATGTGAAAAATGGTGTCTTAATTTAAACCCAACTAACAAACCTAAATACTTTGACCTGTCCTATGTATAGCTCGTCTAGTAAGATGTAGTTCAAGCTGTACCTTCACTTCTGCTGAACCGAATTTGATGAAATATAGCGCAGTATTTAAGCTGGAAAACTAACCACAATATTCTTTTAGCAGAGTTGTGATCCACCGTCTGGATTTTGCTCCAACCCCGAACAAACAAAGAGACACGAAGAAAAAATATCACAGTTTCAGACTCAGAATCCCTTAAATTGTCGATTTTTTTTAAATGTACGTCACAGCTAATTTTACAATTTTATAATAGTATAGATTCATATTATGGGTGTAGATGAAGTCTTGTATGCAACTGTTGATAATTATGTATCAAAACACTCATGTGATACTATTATCACACTCGGCTTTTATTATATACTCTATATTTTTCAACAGTGGCATAATTAACTAGTTTCTAAAACTATTTGACTATGAAACATATTCAGTGTTTAATTAATATTTTGACCCTGTGTCTTTTGTGTGGTAACATTTCGACCCTTTAGAGTCTATTGTGCTGTATCCTTTCTCATCACTGCCATCCTGAGTTCGTTTAACACCTCCTGGACCTTCAATATTTTATTTGTAGCAATGACCAACGTACTCGCACAGTACATAATACCGGGGGGCCGAGTCTACTATTGACAAGTCGTAGAATAGAACCAGAATCGCTGTTTTAGCTGTCAAAATGTTAGTGACTAGACTATCAAAAATGTCACTGACTAACGGCCACTGGCGCGGTACGTGTTAGTAGAATCCTATCGGCCGACCGATAGAAGTCTATTGGAGTACGATTGTAATAGTAGACTACAAAAAACTGTAAAAATTGTACCGCTGGCTTTCTATTAAGCGATAATTTCGGACCTTTTTTACACGCTTGAAATAGCAGACTCGGCAACTTCAGGGAATATTTCAGGGAGTTAACAAGTGTAAATGGGGTTTAAAAAAAAATAAACTTTGTTAATAATGTATATATTTCACACTTTGGTTCCATCTAATTCTCGTCGTGAATTGGTAGGAGTGAGGGCGGCTCGCACTATGCCAGCGGCGGGTGCTTCGGCAACAATCCACAGAAGCGCCGCGCAAATGTATGAGAGGAAGATAGTCGCTGCCAGTATCGTCATCTAGCAACCGATCACATCACCGAAATTACATTATTATAGCTTGACCCATAATATGATAACTTAGAACATTGAATAGAGCACCCGAACAATACGGGCGGGGCGCAGATGTCATCCTTATCCTGTGGACACCATCATGTCTAGAACCGAAAGATTCCGTAGATCTTTCATATTGAAACTCTCTGCCAGCGCACGTGTTTCCCTTCTCCTACATATTTCTGGGCCATCAAGATGAGAGTCGCTATAGGAGCCCTGCGCGGGTTGAGATAGCGGCCCCAATCATGGGTCGTCGTCTTTGCTTACCATTAGGCGAGCGACGACATTTTGACGTGCCACGTATAAAAAAAAAGGAAAAAAGAGGATGTTATTTTTTTTATTCCAGCGCCATCTGTGGTCTGGCTATGGGCTAGCGTAAGCAGCAAATAAATTTTATAAAAGCAAATAGCTCTCCTACGTGAAAACAGTCTAGTTTAGTGAACCTTTAAAAAAGTGTTGTACTTATGTACACGCGTTAGAAGTTTTACTTCTTTGGCGTAAAAAGATTTCTCTCTTCGATCTTTCGAACTTTTCGATCGAAAAAACTAAAATGTTGACTATGGCTAACTTCAGGGTGTATAGGGAATATAGTTATAAGTTGTCGTGGAAACACTTATCAGCTAAATTCAGGGTGTCGGTATTTGGAGACGGTCTGCGCGCGCATCGTTTAAATTTACTTTCATCATTTTTCCCTAGCGCGCCATAAGAAGTATAACTTCCAAAACATATAGCTCCTTCTCTTTATCTTGGTTCTGCCAAATCCTACCTGGTTTTGAAGTTTGGAAATTTTTCATTAGCTGTTAGGTGTAGCAATCATTTGACTTTTGGTTTTCGGCATTGTAACAAGTGACGCCATTCGTCTTAGTCAGGAGATAGGTTCACCAGTAATAGGTGTCGCCTCAGCCATTATAGATCTAGGGGGCGGGGAGGGGGAGGGGGGGACCAATTTAAAATAAAAATCAACACTTCTTTTTTTCGTTTTGAGCGCTCTTGCCAACCACTACGGGACCATTTCCCCTCCCCTGCCTTCATTTCCCCCCCCCCCCCCCCCCCCGATCGAAATCCCCCTCGCTAAAAGTTGTTGGCTACATAAAGGATTATCCATGCCAAGTTGCATGCAAATCCGAAGAAATATGCGACCTGTAGACTGAATGGACGGACAGACATCGACAGACGGTCGGACATCAATAGCATTTTTCCCGTACCAGTGGAGTTAAAATGGAGACCAAATAATTTTATATATACATACCACGTAATAATCTGACATGTGCACCGGCTGGGTGGCCGCTCCTATCAGGCCTCTTTGGAACAGAGTGTGGATCAGAAACGCGCTGTAGGACACTCTGCCGGTCCACGTGAAGCCGCGCCATTCTATTAAACCTCTGTATACATCTAGGAAAAAGTTGCAAAAGACGTTTTAATACAATCATGTCTTCAAGAGATCTATCGCAGTCATATTTTGACTATCTCGGGGGCGTAAGTAGTAGTGTACACGACTGTCATGCTGAGGTCCCGGATCCGATTCCCGGGTCCGAAAATAATTTTGCGTGATCCACAAATGTTTGTTTCGGAGTTTGGGCGTATCTTGTGTATAGGTATGTATGTATTTAGAAATATATTTTTTTCATCTATCATGCCTTTTCCTCGATATCCCCACTTTTCACCATGTGTATTCCTGTCTCACGTAATAGGTGGTGAGCCATTGTCGTGTTGAAAATAGACAGATGCAAGTTGTGGCTACCTCCTGTTGAATTTTTTGAAGCCGCTAATAAAGCCCTCATATTGGGACCAACGGCTGGACGTGCCTTCAGAAGCACGGAAACGCTCGCAAATGTGACAATAAATTCCACAAAGTGGTCACCCATCCAAGGACCACCTATAGCGAAAATTGCTTAATACAGTGATCGTTTACAGAACACAGAGTCAGCGGGGCCACGAGTGCTTCAAAAAAAAATCGAAAATAAATATATATATATAAAATTAGAAGGTGCAATAAGTTTTCTTACTCTCAAGCTTGAAGACACAGGACAGCATGATCGTAGTGACCAGGATCACAAAGACAGGCTTGTAGAAGATGGCGTAAAGGATGCGAAGTACCATAGGCACACGACCCTCATCTGAATAAAAAAACCCTCCGGACAGAATCACCGCTACTCCCAGGGGAAAAGCTAGCCAAGCGAGCCAGCGAAATTTCTGGAAACGAAAATATTCTTAGTTTGTTTTAGTAGCTTGCGTTCAAAAATGACTTTATTGCTTTGAAAGACAGGCTCTTGAACTAAATGAAATACCTTTATTCATCTTGAACAAAAACACTTACTGTTACACTTATTTATTATTTAAACCTGACTTGTATAGCCTTACGGCATTTTCAAAGGTTAGACCATTTTTTTTAATTATGAAAAAAAAATCAACAAAACTTTATTCATCTATGTCACAAAGTAACACTTAAGAATGTCAATAATATTGCTTCTACAATTACTTTTACTGCCAGATTCGCAAAGCAATAGGTAGAGCATGAGAAAGAACCTGGCAATAAAACTCATTGCCACTCTTTTATTTTAACCCCTGACGCAAGAACGACGGAGTGATATAGGTTTGACGTGTCTGTGTGTGTGTGTCTGTCTGTGGCATCGTAGCTCCCGAAACGGTGAACCGTTTTTGATTTTGTTTTTTTTTGTGTTTAAAAAGTAAATAAGTCGAGAGTGTTCTTAGCTATGTTTGATGAAAATCGGTGCAGCCCTTTAAAAGTATAATAACCGAATGTCTGCAAAATATACTCGAGTGGGGTCTTAGATGAAAGCGCATCACGTGCACATTCGCACATTCATTCCCAAAGTCGGTTGAGCTGTCAAACAGCTGTAGGGGTAAAACTAATGACTTTATTGTAATTAAATAAATTTAAAAAGTATATTAAAAGAAAGCCTTGTGAAAAAGGTTATTACTCTATTCAAGACTATTTACATGACAGGGATGCCTGGAAATGATCTGCTGGCAAATAAAATATTATAGTCATAAAATATTAAATTGTAAATAGGCCATCAAAAAAAAAGCCTTCCTAAGTTTCTTGCCTTTTCTTCTCAGGAGGGCCGCGTTCCGAACCGGTGGTCACTTTAAATATACATTTTTTTTCTTTAGTTTTATTGTATGACATTTAGTAAGCGCCCAAATTTTTTTTTTGTTTTTTTACTGGTGATAAGGACCAATTTCTGCAAATATTATGTGGAGGAGGAGCTATGTATTTACTACTTAACAAAATCTATATTATAATAAGTATGTACCTATAAAAAGCATAAAAAAAAAAAATATGTAAAGCACCGACTTAAAAAGTTAAGTTCCTTTAAAAAGTAAAAATCATAAAAGAAACTTAAACTACGAGTACCTAAGTATGTATTTATAATTTTAAAAAAATACGTCGCGTTCCAAACCTAACAATTTAATTAAAAATAGGCCAACATAACCTAACTAAGCTACATATACCAATGATGACATATACTTTTAACAAAAAGTGTTGATAAAGAATAATTAGGAGCGGTCACCCAACGCTACAAACTAAAAATTCATTACCTTCAACTTATCAATATTCTTCCCATTTTGCCAGTCGTAAGCAAGAAAGCCTCCAGCTAACCCCAACACGTAAGTGGATATATTGGTATGTCCTCGGGTATACAGTATACGAAATGTAGGATTTGTGGCGTATAAGTTACGGTAGGACCTGTAAAAAAAAAATGACTTCACATTCAGTGTAAGTTAGAAAATCGTCAAGCCGATAAGGGCTGCAGTGAAAATGTTATAGTCAGGAGTGAAACGATGGCATTAAATAATGCCATACTGTAAAAAGAAATAACCCATGAAGAAAATAGCTGACCGTCTGCCAGTGCAGTGAGTGAAAATAATCATCACATAAAATTGTCACATGACATTTTAGTATTCGAAGTCCTGGGGGCGGAGTCTACTATTGACAAGCTGTAGAATAGAACCAAAATCCTTATTTCTAGCTGTCAAAATGTTAGTAGACTATAAAAAATACAACTGCCTAGCGGCCATTCAAATATGATTGTAATACGAAAAACTGTCAAAATTGTACCGGTGGCTTTCTATTGAGCGACGATTTCGACACGATTGAAATAGTAGACTCGGCCCCCTGCTTGCTTAGTGTTCTTTAAACGAATACCTACTTACTTTTTAAATGAGGACTAATCCCACCCGCATTCCGATTACTGTGACTCCTGTAAACCAGGATCTACAGCAACGACCAAGACAACAAAAGTTACATCGAGGAGAAGTTCCCAGGAGAAGTAAGAATGTCTTGGACCCCGCATCGAAATTAATCAGAAGTTAATTTGAAGAAGTGGGTAGACTCTTTACTGACTTTTTTTTTAATTTATATACAACTTAAATTTACAATAATTCAGAGATATGATGCCACATAAACTCTTGCGAGTTTTTCCGTGCATCAATGTTCATCGACATATTTATTAGGTAGGTACATACTCAAACTTGTAACTAGGTTCCCAGAATGTTTGGGTATGTACTAACCATTCTAGGAACCTACTCACAAACAAAAAATTATAGATACTATAAAATATTAGATAGACAACTACATAACAGGTAGATTACTGATACAAAACGACAAAGTCGTCGCCACCCTACCGGCCGCAAACAGGTTTTGCGAACAATAAGATGCGGCAAACACGTTATCAATACAGTATGATGTATCATACTGTATTGATAATTCTTACTTATCAGTCACGCTTTTATCAAACACACTATACGCCCACATTTCACCGTGTGCATTTTATCCAACGTAATAGGTGGTAGGGCTATAGCCGTGTTGAAACAGAGAGGCACATATGTAATTTTATAAGAACATTCGTAACATGTTATGGAAGTTATTGAGACAAAAAAATATCGACTCCGTTTAAATTTATGTAAGGATATTGTGGGTAATACCCGAGAGACACTTTAAATTCGTACGTCCGTTACATTCGACAGTCTTGTCGCAGACTGAGTATAACAACAATTTGAAAATGATCCAAGTCAATTCAAACTTATAAGTTAAGACTACAATAGTTTTTAAATTGCTACTTACTCAGGCGATTGCATAACTACAGCATCCAAATCTTCGAAATAGGTGTGACCAGCTACAATGGTGAGTGCTACCACCATCGTTATTGAAAGGATAATAGCCCGAGCTTTACAAGAACGAGCTAAGATACAAATAAGAAGACCCAGACAAAACATTTGAGTGTCTGCTGCCAAATACCTGGAAGAAAATCAGAAGGAAGTGATTTAAAAGAAATATAGATCATTTATTTAAACACAAATATAGACTGTTTGTGCCCCAACCTTACAGAGGCTTGCGACGGGCCTTAAGTGGCAACCAATGTATGGAGTGGAAACCGTTTCCATGGTCGACACCTCGACGACCACTGCATTTGTTACCTCTACATTCGACACACAACGACCCTCTAGATAATACCAAATTTACTATTTACCTAATTCTAGTACATTGCTTTATTGTAAAAAGTTTTTCTATATAAATATACAATTGGGTTTGAGAAGTCTAGAACTTTTATTATAAGAAGACCTCCCGTACTCAACATAGGGAAAAAAATATTAATATATTTTACATAAAAACTAGAAAAAATTAATCGGGATACATACAAGGTGCATTGGACAAATTAAAAACTTACTTACTTAATGCCTCATAATGTATTACAGCTTATTACATGTATCTAGAGCACAGAATATACTTATCAGAAATTAAATAAAATACCTATGTACGCCTTATCCCTGCCGATTTAATTGTTAATAAGCTTAGTTTAAGCAACCAGTTGAGAATCATTATGAGATTTTTGCATCAAGAACCGATTTGACCCCGGCATAACCGATTGTTCTACTCCGTTCTGTTCACTGTCTACTACTCTTTTAAATTGGACACATATATTAATAACTATTTCTCTTACGATCTTAGTTTCGCTCACTTTCGATAGGACCTACGTTATTTACTATTTACTTACCAACATTTACTTTAACCTTATGTTTTAGTTTTGATATTCCAGTTTTTTTATAACCAGGTCCTACGCATATTCACGATTTCTTGTAACATTATTCTCAGACCACGTTATGGGAATTTTATGTAAATCTATTTTATCATATCTCACTCCCTCATTTTTCTAAATATTGTTCATACTACAAGTGTATATTTTATGTACGTACCAAGTCTGTGGCATACAGAAGGCGTCATCGTATATATAATTGTTGAAGTATAACAAGTGTGTCCACCAATACTGCCTGCAACCCTCAACTTCAGTCATCACAACCAGCCCCCACATGGGCCCTTGGAACAGATGACGCATCCACGTCACTATTGTAGCCAACACCAAAGCGTAGGTAGGAGTTAATCTATGTGCAAATAGGGATATGATTTATTTATTTATTAAAATAGCACAACCACATTTTACATATTATTTCAATAAAAAATAGAATAGTAAAAAGGTATTATTTCTATACATTATACATATAATACTTGCTCATAATCTACAATGAACGACCGAACTACGTATATATTTTTAAAGGTTATGAATTAAGAAATTTTCTTGTGTAGATACTAAAAAAGTCATCATCAATAGCAAGATCTATTTTCCAGAATTTAGATAAGGAAGATTTAAAAAACATAAGATCAGACGTATCGAAACTCTTGCTCGTCACGTTAAAGTTCATGCGTCTTTTTCCACTTTATTAAAAATTTATGATAAATTTAGCAATATAATTGCTTTAAAAATTTATCCATATACTGAGTGGAGTCCATTGCATCAATGTTTAACAAATTGTTGTAACACTGTTCATTGATATGGTGTAATGGTTGTTCATTAGCTCGATAGATGGCTCTGGTCATACTCTTTAAATGACGTTTAAAATATGGTGGAGAATTTCAACTTGATTCGATACGGTTCGTGTAGTTCAGGTGGCTAGAACATTGCCCTGGTTAGGGTCACGGGTTCAATCCCTGTCTCGAATCGAATTGTCTTTTTCCACTTTATTAAAAATGCGTACGATTATGTATGTTTGTATTATCCTACCTTAACCATCTAAGTAAAATCCCTTTAGGCAAGTGCATCCAGCTAATAGGATGTTTCTCGGCATGAAGCATAAAGTTGTAGGCAAGAAGAAAACTGGACATAATAAAGAAGGTGTGCGTCACCAAACTTCCATTGAAAAGTAATTGTTTCATTAGGTCGTCATAAGCCTGGAATATACAAGAGAAGGAGTGAATACTTTTTGACGTATTGCTTAATAAATAATAAATAAATAACAAATATTGTGGGACACTTTTCACACGGCGCCATCTAGCCCAAAGTAAGCTAATATTAGCTTGTGTTATGGGATCTAGATAACTGATAAACATACTTATATATTTCTAAATACATACATAATATACATATTATAGATAAATAACACCCAGACACAGAATAAACCATCGTGCTCATCACACAAAGTTTTACCTGGGTGGGAATCGAACCCACGACCTCTTGCGTAGCAGTCGGATGCACTCCCACCGCGCTACAGAGGCAGTCATAGTCTAAACAAATAATAGCTTAAGATCTCGATGATTCTTGGGTTAAGGTATGGTATATGGTTCTTGGGTTAAATTCTCTACCAGACGGTAGAGAAACGTCTTATTATAAATTACATCTAAGAACATAACCATATAAATAATACAAAAAGCTAAGAAGCTAGTTATACAAACATACAGGTCCTAATAGAAACTAATCTAATCATTATGCCTACAGGGGCATTCTCTTGGCCATTCTTCCCCAGTTGGGAAGAAGGCGGATCACCACGGGGTTTAGTGGGTAGGACGGCCCCTAAAGTTCCGGGAGCCCCACACACCGTCAATATCACTAATAAATATTAATAGCACAAAGAAAGATGATATGCAATGAATTTATGTTTTTTCTTTGCTAGAAATATGAAGAGACTGTAGTAGCCAAAAATGTTAAAATAAAGGAACAAAATCGGTAAACAGCGTTCAATAAAAAGGTAGTTTTCAGTGAGCTATCTAGATATCTCTTACTACTTAATAATTTTCAACCGTTTAACTTAGCAAATTATTCATCAAACCATTTTGGCTTAACCTTAGGTAGTTTTAAGAAAAAATGGATGGACTGTGTAAGGAGTGATATGAATATGAAAGGAGTGAATGATCAGATGACGAATAACAGGGATGAATGGAAGAAGAAAACATACTGCGCCGACCCCAAGTAAATTGGGACAAGGGCAAGAGGATGATGAATAGGTAGTTTTAAGTCATGTCACGAACAAATGTTAGGCAATTACATTTTATACACGATGAGATATTATTATAAATATCATAATAAATTCATCAGAGAGGCTTCAATTACAATAATAATAGAACAGAAAAATAAAATTAAAGTAAATATAGTATGATTCAAAATTATTTTTTTTGGAAATTATTATCTGTAATTCGGAACAAATCTGGAACAATGTCAATGAAAACAATAATAATCATGTCTAAACAATTAATAACAAGCATAAGATAAAAAATAAAAGAAATATTAATGTAAGCATGATATAATAGAAAGTTTGCACTTACTGTCTCGATATATAAAGGATTATTAACATAAGATAATGACATAATCAAGGTTGTATGTGAAAATATCACGCACATCATTGTCATAGTCCTAAAAAGACAAACGAGTTAATGAACAATTATATACTCAACGATATTAAATTGTGTATTCTACATGACAAAAATTTGCTAGATTACCTCATTCCATTAAATAACTTTAGTCTTTCAAATCTTGGTTCCTTTGTGTTGTTACTTGATGCAGACAATCGAGCCCAATTTCGGCGCACTGAGAACGCTAGTAAGTATGGATTACCTGAAGTATAATAATTAGATAATAATTGAATTGATTTTAAAATACATATAAGTATGTAAGAACAGTAAGAAAAGAATCATCTGTAATCTTCCAAATCTTCATTATACTCGTATAAAACACGTTGAAATTATTTTATCATCATATAATAGTCTTCCTCCGTCTTTAATTCTAATATAATAACCTTCTAACAAGTTTATCAGAAATAGGTCGTATACTTATTAATTAACTGAAAATATCCACTTTCAAAGCAAATTTTCGCTTTATTGTGGGGCATATATAGCAACTAGTCTACATTGTGGGCATACAGATAAAGAATAAGGAATACTCACCCAATCTTTCATTGTTTTTGCAGTATATGATATCATAGGAGCTTCCAACAACGTTGAGTAGAATTATAACTAAATAAACCACAGCCATAATTAAATCACTAGAATCAATATCTAAGTTTTCATTCTTCTTATAACAATATTGTATATTAGATAGTCTTCCTTGAAGTCTAAATTCTGTATATATGGAGTTATTTAGGCATCCCTCAAGGACTATTCCTAGGTCCGTTTCATTTTTGGTTGGATTATTCATGAAATCTTTGCATGTTCTTGTGACACACACTCCTCGATGAATTTGTGTATGGTTAAAGTGTTTTAATTGATGCTCTGAATATTCCTAAAATTTAAAAAAAAAATATAATGAAGATTACCAGGTTGGGTAAAGTATAAATAATAATAGCCAGATAATATACTGCAGTTATAAAATTGGGGACGAAGAGTAGAAGCGTGCACGTCGCCATCCCTGCCAGCTACGGCTGCAATTCTACTCCAACACGAGTGCCACCAGGGCGAATACTGCTAGGGCGTGCCCCCGAGGCGACGCGCACCAGTTCGTCCCCGCTGGTGCGAAAAGTGTGAGCCAGAGCGGCGTAGGGGACCGCCTCCCTACACGCGCGGCCCGACTCGGCGGGAAGTGGAGGATGGAGTGCAGGGTAGCTGCGTGGAACGTTAGGGGAGGAATGACAGATAAGATGAATGTGTTCATGGATGTTATGAATGAGAGAAAGTTAGATGCAGTGTGCTTGACAGAGACCAAGCGCAAGGGCAGAGAAGTCTTGGAGCTCCCGGGTGGGATGCTCGCGCTTTGGTCTGGAGTACCAGAGAGCGAGCATGGCAGTCGGGGGGTTGGAATTTTGGTGTCCTCGCGATTGGCCTCCGGTATGTATGAGTACAAACTGGTAGGTCCTAGAATCCTCTGGATCCGTGTAAAACTTGGTTTGACGAAGATTTTCCTAGTAGCTGCTTACGCGCCAGTATCTTCGTCGAACGCGAGTGAGCTAGAAGATTTCTGGGAGAGTATGAGAGAAGCTCTAAATGTGATAGAAGGAAATGAAAGACTTATAGTACGTGGAGACTTGAATGGATGGGTGGGTACCGCTCGCGATGGTTTTGAGTCGGTACTCGGGAAGTATGGGGATAAAAGGGTGAACGATGCTGGCAAGCTAATACTGGCATTTTGTAAGGAAAAGGATTTGTTTGTGGCGAACACAATGTTCAACCACAAACAAATTCATATGTATACGAGGAGATGTAAGTCAAAGAGAAGCATGATAGATCTGTTCCTAATGGATAGTCGGCTCCGTAAACAGGTGATGGACACAAGGGTTTATCGAGGCGCTGAGCTGGAATCAGACCAATACCTAGACAGACCCAAGACCTAGTCATAATTAGGATTAGGGGTCTGTTCGCGGGGTTGGCGTCATCGTACCGAGTATCCTGAGCTTGAGCCGACTTATAGCATCAAAAGCTGGAAGCTGCAGGATGCATCCATTAGGGATAAATATAATGAAAGGGTAGCCGAAAAGATTGGCGACGTCAATGTAAGCAGTAATGTGGAAAGTGTATGGCAGAAACTTAGGGATAGTATGATAAATGCCGCTGTGGAAGTGTGTGGAGAAACGAAAAGAGGCAGTAGTAATAAACGTGATGCATGGTGGAATGAAGCAGTGAAAGAAGCAGTTAGAATGAAGAAGAAAGCATGGCTAGACTACTTAGCCTCGCGGAATGATTTTAATATGAAAGAGAGATACAAGCTGCAGAAAGTTAACACAAAGGCACTGATAGAAGAAGCTCGTGAAAGGTGCAGAATGAAAGCGGATGAAAGGTTGTCGTCCAATTTCCGGGATAATGCCAAGCTCTTCTAGAAAGAGGTATGCAAAACCCGGAATTGTTCGGCAATCTGCAGTATGAATAAAGTGCTTAGTGTTAACAATGACGTCCTAACAGACCAAACTGACGTCCTGCAGAGATGGAGTGAATATTATGGAAAGATGTATGCAAGAAAAGACAGAGATGCCACATCGGGACACTTCCCGTATCTCTGTCTCACTTCGATGCTCCGGATCCCGATGTCATTGAAGTCATTAGTATGAAAGAAATAGAACAAGCGATAAGAAGTATGAAATGTGGTAAGGCTGCGGGAAAAGACAGAGTTACTGCTGAGATGATCAAGTACGGTAGGTCTAGTGTGTCTGGGACACACTATGTCTGTTATGCAACTTGTGCTGGCGGACGGGTGAGGTCCCGGATGACTGGCGAGTAGCAGTTGTAGTACCTATTTACAAAGGGAAAGGCTCGCACCTAAACTGCTCCAGCTACAGGGCGATCAGCTTGGTCAGCTTAGCTAGTAAGGTGTATGCAATGGTTATAACGGCACAAATACAAGAAAAGTCTGAAAGGTATTTATGGGAGGCTCAATGCGGAATCCGACGTGGAAGAGGTTGCATGGATCAAGGGTTTTCTCTCCGCATGATCGCGGAAAAGTTAGCCAGAAGGTTTTCTGCGCTTTTGTGGATCTAGAGAAAGCATTTGATAACGTTGTGAGAGAAACGCTGTGGGACTTGCTGCCCGGATATGGTGTGGACGGCTCGCTACTGTGGGCAATACAGTCGCTTTATAGGGTAAGCAGTTTAGTTTAGTTTTGGTTATAAAATTGTTTCCTTTAGAAATCCATTAAACTTAATGTAGTTTAAACATATAGAAAATGATCTTTTGAAGTGCATAGAGAAAAGAAAGTGATGCAATGAAGCTGAAACAGAACCGCATTTTTAGCTGCATGGGCAGTATCATTTTCTGGCAGTTCTTATATGATGTTGACCTTAAGCGAAAGGCATTGGCCATTGGGGCTAACATTGTAATCCGCAGATCTGCACTTTGTACAACGCATTAGGTGCTTTTAGGATTCCCGCGCTCTGCAGTGACTCGGCCATGTTTCCGGAAGCCCACGTTGCCTGATTCTACAACATTCTGACCGAACTCCGGTCGCGACTCTACGCTTTAGGCATTTTTTATTGTGTGGCAACATTAGAGTGAAAATGTTGGCAAGTTTATTTTAAGAAAGTGGTAATGAAAAAGTGTCTTCAAGTATCAGAAATAAATTTTAAAGGTATCTGAGAGTTTGTTTGTTTTTTTTTTTGTTTGTTTGGTCTCAGGAACTACTGGTCAGAATTGAAAAAAATTATCGACAAAGGCTATAGGTCATATCATCACGCTACTACCTTAGAGAACGGAGCAGTAATCAAAAATGTCGACAGATCGGGCCAATTTAATGCATTATTGTAGAATTTATAAGCGACAGGATTAAATAGGTGCGACGGGATTTCGAAGTATGTCACGGGCAAAGCCGTGAGGGTCACCTATAAGCTCAACGCTACATATAAAACTTGAATCTTCGGTAGACATTGAATTATTGCATTTCATTTGGCTTACATTTACATTTTAACACAATGCAACAAATAATATTTTTTATTTGCTTTATAAGTACGTAGTGTTAAACTAAATTGTTATTAAGTGAATGAACTCTTTATTATTTATTATTTCTCTTTACAGAATTTATATAATTATATTAACACTGACTTCAAATAATACCACTATTTTGTTTTAAAAAGTTATTATAAAAGGCGTCTTTATATTTTAGGAAGATAATTCAAACTATATGTTTGTCAGTCACTTCAGATATATTAAATTCTTAAAACATTAGTCAGCTAACAATTAGTCTTATTTGTACTTAAGCTCAACGGATTTTAAAAGCAAACAATTTCAGATTTGATCAACAAAAAATCTCAATGATGTAAGGGGTCCCGCCAAGATCTATGGCGCCTAAGCGACCTCATCTACCAGGAGTGCATCTGCTGAACATTGGACGAGGCAACAACGCATGTGCCATTACGGAGTTGGAAATACAGACAGGCGGCAGTCGCTCCAAAAAATAGCAAAAATCAAATGGCAAACCACAGATGCTGTTTTTAGATATTTTTTATTACTACTACTCTGCTCTTCTGGGTAGTAGCGTGATGATATATAGCCTATAGCCTACCGCAATTACTATCCAACACAAAACGATATGTGTGTGTACAAGAGTACACAGGTAAGAATTAAAACTTCTTTACGACATTTTTTTACAGCTATAAAATTTCTCTCATACGTTGATAAAGAAGTTTCACGTTTGATAAAGAAGCTTCACTTCAAAACAGTATGGCGCGTAACCGAAAAACGTGATGTTTTATTACAGCTATAAAATTTCTCGAAACGTTGATAAACAAGTTTCACTTCAAATGGATTTTTTTAATTCGAATCTGTAATTCCTGAACACGTTCAAGTAAACAAACTGTTCAACTTCTGGTTGGTATATGTAAGGGTCAAATCGAGGACGACCTATAGGTAAGTGCCCCACAGGTCAGCATCACTATAATTAGACGAGCTAAATTGTATACAATTAAAACAAATAACACCTTACGTGCTGTCGATTTAAAATAATTCTTTTACAACAAACAGATCATTATGGCTTAATTGCACTAATTTTATAAACTTACGTTGCGCTTTGTAAGTGACTGGGTCAGCGGTTCAGCAATGATAAATTCTACTAAGATGTTTGAAAACCTTGGTTAGAATCATAGACATAGACATATTGTCACGCCTTTATCCCCGAAGGGGAAGGCAGAGGCATACTCTACGCCCACATTTCACCGTATGCACTTTTGTTCCACGTAACAGGTAGTGAGCCAATTGCCGTGTTGAAATGGCGCAGTTTGTGGCAACCTGCTATTGAAATTTTTCAAGCCGCCCATATGGCGTTCAACTGTGCTTAACGACTGCCATGTTACTGGCAACCGGGACCAAGGCTTAATGTGCCTTCCGAAGCACGGAAACGCTCGCAAATGTATATGCCACACATCCATCCGAGGACCAGCCATACTGAAAGTTACTTTGATCGTTTACAGAACACCGAGTCCGCAGAGCCACGAGCGCTTCGCTTCTTGGTTAGAATCTTAACTAACTAAACTAACTATTTTCCAGCTGTATCCCTGACAAGGCAGTCAGAGAGGAGACGTCACCAGGCTTTGCGATGCATGCATACTTCTATCACTTCCTGCAGATTCATGTTCACGTTTCATACATGCACATCTGGGTAGTCGCAATGAGCAAATTGCTCAAAAACTGAAAGATCCATAGGGTTAATAAAATCCTAAATACATAATTTATTAGACTGCGTCTCTACATATACACTTACAAATCGTCACGCCTGTCTCCCATCGGGGTAGGCAGAGACTATGGCTTTCCACTTGCTACGATCCTGGCATACAACTTTCGCTTCTGCAACTTTCATAAGTGTTTTCATACACACACGCCGGTTAAGGGTACTCTTGACCTGATCTTTTTCTAAAATGTCTTCAATTTGATTGACGTCCAGGTCGCCCCTTACCAGTTTGCCCATTCACTCTCTTCTGATAAATCTGTTTCGTTAGTCTACTTTCATCCATCCTCTCCACGTGTCCGAACCATCTAAGCATACCTTTTTCTATCTTAGTCACTACATCTTCTACCATACCGCAATGTTCTCTTGTCACACTGTTCCTTTCTTTGTCCATCAATGTCACTCCAGCTATACTCCGCAGACTTCTCATTTCCACTGCATTAATTTTACTTCTATGCTTCTTCTGCCACACCCAACTTTCACTGCCATACATAAGTGTAGGAACAAGTACTCCTCTATGCACAGCCAGTCTTGCCTTCTCAGACACGTTCTGACTGCTCATAAAGGTGTACATGGCTCCATTCACTTGATTTCCAGCCAAAACTCTTCGTTCAATGTCACAATCACACTTTCCATCTCTCAACGTCTCTATTCATATAAATACGCTTCCGCATTATTTCTCGGAAGAAGTCGGTATTATTTACATCTATAATATATATTACACTAGTTGAGCACCGTAGCTTCGCTTGTAATATACTTCGAGCTCCCGTTGCAACATTTAATTCCGTCGTTTATAATTGTGTGCCTGATGTTTTAACATTTATGAATACTGCTCCGTTCTTTAGGGTAGTAGCGTGATGATATATAGCTTATGCTTTTCTCGATAAATAGGATATCAAACACAAAATAATTATCAACTCGATGTGAGATTAGCATCTTAAGTTGTATATTATTAGTAGAGATATAGATTTAGCATAGGAATTCGTCGTTAAGCCAAGTTAAAGACCTTATGGGCGGCTTGAAAAATTTCAACAGCCGGTCGTCACTACGGCTATATATATACTATAAACGGCGCTAATTAAGTTACGAGAAACAATTACATACCATGCGGCTGTTTACGAGTATATATAATAACGATTCTACGTAAAGATGATTATTACACTTTACCACAGTTTAAATTATAGTATTAACGTGACATTATTTATTGACTATACAGGGTCATTAGTAAAACACCAGCAACCTGCTAGGACTGGGTAGATAACATCATAAAAAAATTCTTGTGATTCTTTTTTTAATCTTTGAATTTTTAATTTTTTTTATTAAATTTTTTTACAAATTTTACTTTATATCATGTACTGATTGACTTACAGTACTACGCAACTTGTGAAAATCACAGGGGATGAGGGTGGGCTGGTGATATTTCTTTTGCCCTTGACCTTTGTCCAACCGCACGTCCATCGTTCATCGAGGCATGTAGTACGTGACGAAAAATTTTACCCAGAAGTTCTCTTAAGCGAATCCAAGAGCGAAAACCTATGACGCAGCTTGAAGGTTCAATGTTTTATACTACCCGTTTTGTAACGAATTGCCTGCAGTGGTAGAACAAACGTTGTTAGTTATGACCTTGGCTATCCACTCCTAGCAGGTTGCTGGTGTTTTATAAATGACCCTGTATATCAAATTACTCATCACACAAAAAAGATTTTCTGGTTGAGAAACGAACCCCGCTACCTTAGGTTTTACAGTCAGACACATTAACAACTACGCAATTAGGCCAAAAAGATCCTGATGGGGAATTCTGATGAAGAGAAGTATTTACCCAACAATCCTCCGAGCTTCTGTCCCAGTTGCACCTTGCGACGCCCGGGGTCCGTTTTCCTACATTTTCTCCTTGGCACGGTCGTCGGCATCCCCTGTATTGGCACGCATGTCATCCCTTACGACGTCAAGTCAGCTCTTCTTGGGTCTTCCCCTCTTACCGGGACCCGGCGGGGCTGACATGGCCAGACATTTGTTTCCTACGTAACCCGGTGGTTGCCGCACGAAGTGACCATACCAGCGAAGTATTTACCCAGCCCCGCCCTATAAATTCTTGACAAAATATGGTTGCTTATCTAGGAAATTTGTGTAATTCTTACCTGTATCATTTTCATGAGCTGTTCATTAGTCCCAGGTCTTAAGTCTACGTCGATGACACAGTACGTGGACGAGGGGGAGGTCATACAGGTATCGTAGTCATCCATTGCGTAAAGAGGCGGCATTCTGTGGTAATCACTCTCTGGAAGTTTAAAAAATACTGATCTATACTAATATAATAAAGAGGAAAGATGTTTTTTAATGAATAGGCTCGGAAATACTGCGCCGATTTTAAAAATTCATTCACTATTAGTAAGCTACATTATTCGTGAGTGGGGCTATATTGGATTTTCAAAAAGTTTAGGATTCACCACACGGGAGAAGCTGCGGGAATCAGCTAGTATACGATACGCGTCAAATGCGGGACGGGAATAGCGAAAGACGTGACCGCCACTCCCCTATATAATTTTTCGAAACTAGTGGCCCCGCTGTCTCAGTGATCTGTAAATGATCACTGCGTTAAGCAACTTTTGCTATGGCTGACCGGATGGCTGACCTCTTTGTGATATTTCCATTTACGACCGTTTGCGTGCTTCGGAAGGCACGTTAAGCCGTTGATCCCGATTACCAGTAACATGGTAGTCGTTAAGCCAAGTTGAAGGCCTTATGTGCGGCTTGAAATATCTCAACAGCAGGTAGCCACAACCTGCATCTGTCTATTTCAACACGACAATGGGCTCACTCACCACCCATTGCGTAGGACAGGAATGCACAGGGTGAAATGTATAATATGCCTCTACCATCAGGGATAAGGCTTGATTGATTGATAGTCAAAACTAGTGTATTTTCGGTTAGGTATTATGTAAAAATGGTGGATTCTTAAACATAACAGCTTCGATATAATAAATTAATAATAATTCATAATAACAATATTTATATTGAGAACAAATAAGTATTTAAATATACAGCTTGTAAAAGTACATTTTATTATAGTAAAAGCAAAGTGCATAAATTTGTGCAACTCTTGTGCCACTTGAAAAGAGATGTACAAATGGTTTTTATGTTTTGTCTAACAAACTATATATAGTTCACGCAAAAATATTGAAACATTTTTGTTGCAAATAAAATTATCAAAAACATTGGTCAAGTATTTGTTTTTAAATATGTTAAGTTAGCATTTCAGTCCGAGACTACCAGGACTATCATTGGTCGTGCTAATTAGTGTCTAGCACATAAGACCTTTTAGCCTTTTTGCTACCACCTCACTAAAAAGGAAACGGGTTCAAAATTTCTTCCAAATTTAACATCTAAAATTGACACATTTTATTAAATTTAAATTTCCGTGCTTCGGAAGGCATGTTAAGCCGTTGGTCCCGGTTGCCAGTAAAATAGCAGTCGTTAAGCCTGGTTGAAGATCTTATGGGCGGCTTAATTTTTTTTTTTTTTTAATAATTATTTAATGGCCTGGTTTCTAAGACCTTTTAGCCAAATCTTATTTTTTATATCATATTTCTTCAATCTTATCTTCTAATTAGTCCTGTCCAGTCGATGTCGTGTCCTCAGGCTACGTCCTGGTCCTTGCCCTCAGTATAATGGTGATTCTTATACTAAGGTTGTCAGTGGACGTTTCGCGGCAAGAGAGAAAATAGCATTTCACTGCATATATATCATTGTCTTTCACTATAGCACGTTAACACCAATTTATGTCCAAGAAACCACCACTCCCGCACATAAAACAAGATAAATGCACTAGTTTTAGAAAATAATATAAAGCAAGCGTCCGCACTTGTCACTCTTCCCGCCAAATGTCTTGAAAAATTTTAACAGCAGGTCACCACAGCCTGCACCTGTCTATTTCAACACGGCAATGGGCTCACCACCCGTTACGTGGGTCAAAAATGCAAATGGTGAAATGTGGGCATACAGTATGCCTCTGCCTACCCCTTCGGGGATAAAGGCGTGATGTTATGTATAATGTAATAAATGTAAGTTAGCATTAAAATTGCTTTAAAAAAATTCTTTGGTTAAGTAACTTTATTCGATTATAACCTATATTCTTAGCCTTTAGCCAATTTTTTCAATTTGAACCATTCAACGAAAAAACGAATGAACTCTTCAGCTTTATAATATAAGTATAGATGCATAAAAATGCAAACAAACATATCTCATTATTACCTACTAAGGAAGTACGATAAATTAAACATGATCCATACACAAAGCCTCTTGTAACATTATAATATTGTCTTGTATAATAAATAAAGTAGTTAATCTAGTAGTTACTAATATTATAAAATTTAAGAGTTGTTTGTTTGGTTGAACGCGCTAATCTCAGGAATTCGGATTGGATCGGATTTGTAAAATTATTTTTGTGTTAGATGGCCCATTTATTGAGGTATATCTAAGCATTTCTCAATAAATGAGCTATCTAAGCTCATTTATTGAGGAAGGCTATAGGCTATATATCATTACGCTACTACACTAGGGAGCAGAGCAGTAGTTATAAATGTCGACAAATCGGGCAATTATTTACGGATCGTTGTAGAAATTTATAAGCTACAGGATTAAATAGATGCGAGTGGAGGTCAAAATAGACCACGGGCGAAGCTGAGGCGGTCATCTAGTAATAAATAAAGTAATTAATAAGATTAATATATGTAAATGAATCAACGTTACGTCTAACAGTGGTAAGGTGAACCAGTGTATCGGATCTTACAATGTAATGCGTTTGTGTTGCAAATAAGTACATAAAACAGTTATGAGGTGTTAGTTACTAGACTGCTATTTATGTATCCAGAACTGGCCAGTTACAGACATAAATACATACATATTGTCACGCCTATATCCCCGAAGGGGTAGGCAGAGGTATACAGTGAAATATGGGCGTATAGTATGCCATTCGCTCACATTTCACCGTATGGATTTTTGTCCCACGTAACAGGTAGTGAGCGCATTGCCGTGTTGAAATGGACAGGCACAGGCTGTGGCGACCTGCTGTTGAAATTTTTCATGCCGCCCATAAGGCCTTCAACCAGGCTTAACGACTGCCATGTTACTGGCAACCGGATCCAATGGCTTAACGTGCTTTCCGAAGCACGGAAACGATCGCAAATGTAAATTCCACAAAGTTATCACCCATCCAAGGACCACCTATAGCGAATGTTGCTTAACGCAGTGATCGTTTACAGAACACTGAGTCAGCGGGGTCATCGAGCGCTTCCTGGTTGGTTAGTTCGTTAGTTACTAGGGTGCTATTTATGTATCCGGAACTGACCAGTTAAAAAGTAATAGTCACATTTAAAAATGAAAATTTGGTTGAAAAATACAATTTGTTACATGTTGCTGTCATTTGTTTAACCTTTGTGGCGTAATTTAAAAAAATCTATGTCTTTAGCACCTATCATGTGTTTATCTTTACTTAATATTATAAAGCTGAAAAGTTTGTTTGTTTGTTTGGTTGAACGCGCTAATCTCAGGAACTACTGGTCGAATTGGAAAAAATCTTTTAGTGTTAGACAGCCCATTTATCGAGGAAGGCTATAGGCTATATATCATCCCACTACTACTCTTTTTTGTTTTTTTTTTTTGTGGAAATCCTCATGGATGCTATGCCGGACTCTTACCGACTAAAACCACACGTTACCCTTCTATCTGTCTATGGCCAGGAGCCCCAGGTGAGCTCTCGGAAGGATAGCCCCAGGGCTATCTCGCTACTACCCTAGACAGGGGAGCAGTAGTCATAAATGTCAACAAATCGGGCAAATTATATGCATTATTGTGGAATTTATAAGCGACGGGATTAAATAAATAAAATAAAAAATAAATAAAATAAAATCTTTTTTAATTGATTTTTTTTTATCAATTAAAAAAGAAATCACCATTTCTTTTTTTCGTTTTGAGCGCTCTTGCGCACTACGGGACCATTTCCCCTCCCCTGTCTCCATTTCCCCCCCATCGAAAACTCACCTCGCTAAAAGTTGTTGGCTACATCAAGGATTGTCCATGCCAAGTTGCATGCAAATCCGATGAAAAATGCGACATGTAGACTGAATGGACGGACAAACGGACGGTCGGACATCAACAGCATTTTGCCCGTACCAGTGGAGTTAAAACGGAGACTAGCGTCGCCTCGCTTCGCTCGCCTCCTCAGTCAACTAACATAGACCTCTGAGTTTTATCGGCGTTCAAAAGATTCGGAGATGTAACTTAACTGGTACATACCTCAAATAGGGTACTAATTTTGTTATGGCGGTATAATGGGTAGGTACGACGGAACCCTCAGCGCACGAGTTCGACTCGCGCTTGACCGGATTTTATATTGTTGTACTGAGATTGGACGACCGTCTGTGCTACATTACTTCTTTTTTTAAAAACGAATGTTTTTATTGCCAGAAACCACAAGCTATACAAAAAATTTAATAATTCAAAAATTAATCATAAAAAATAAAACCCTTACCTAACAATGAATAAACCAAGCAGATATGCATATAAAAAAAAACAAAACAAAAAACAAACACCTTCACATCAAAAAGGAATCCAATGGCTGTATGTATAAACGACCCCTAGCCCACCGAGTTGCCACGCACAAAAACAAATAAGAAAATAAAAAATCATGGAGGACGGTCGTGACGCAGTTTTTGTTAACGTGGTTTCATCGACGTCTAAATACGAGTATCAAATAAGTTGCTGACGTGGTTTGCCCATCACAATGTATAAAAGTTCTCCTACACTATTTACCGTAACTTGTGTTTTGCAATACGGTACGACACTCCTGTAAATGGATGGCTTCCATTACAGCAGTGATATTCTGTGTCAACCTAAAAATTGTCATCTGACGTCGCTAGTCAATGAAAAAGAACTTTTACTTTACTTACAAAGAGGACAAACTATATTCAACATCAACAATTGTCGGCGTCTGCACTGTTTATGGCCACCTATGAAGTTCTACCCATGTGTATATCTTAGAAACTACAAAACCGTACAAAACAAAACCTGTCTCCAATACTTTTATTTGGTGAGTTCTTCAACTTTATATTTATTTACCATATACTATTGATAAATTAAATCTATAAAACAACCACCATAAATGGTATTGGTCTCACAACACATAATATTTTTTTCATTTTTAGGCCTCTATGCACACGCTAGTCCTACTGAATAGAGGGTAGGCATTTTACTGAATAGAGGGAGATAAAGCAAAATAAATAAGGACAAGGACAGCCCCCAAACCAGATCATCAAGGTATAGTCACTGACCCCTATTATGTCTAGTACCGAATTAATACTGAAAATCTTTTTTTAATTTTTTATTTTATTTATCTATTACGCCTTATCCCCGAAGGGGTGGCAGAGGCATATATATTATATGCCCACTTTTCACCATGTGTATTCCTGTCCCACGCAATAGGTGGCGAGCCCATTGCCGTGTTGAAATAGACAGACGCAGGTTGTTGCTACCCGCTGTTGAAATTTTTAAGCCGCCCATAAGGCCTTCAACTTGGCTTAACGACTGCCACTCTACTGGCAACCGGGACCAACGGCTTAACATGCCTCCGAAGTACGGAACTGGGGTGGGTCTAAAGGGCCGAATAAATTCAATAAAATTTTCGAACGTTACCGTGTTTCAGGTAAGTTAGACTGTTAGTCCCGGTTGCCAGCAAAAATAAGAAGTAGTCGTTAAGCCAAGTTGAACGCCTTATGTAACTTAAAAATATTCAACAGCTGACATTGCTTGTCCTTGCCCCTTGCCACACGACAAAAAAATCAACAGGCCTTATGTATCTTAAAATTATTCAACAGCTGACATTCCTTGTCCTTGCGCTTTGCCACACTACATAAGGATCAACAGCGCCAGTATAACTACTGCTATTGCCATTGAGCATATGAATGAAGGAATGAGGTATTCATTCGACACGCACAAATACTAAATACAGATAGGCTAATAAAATAATTATACAGGGGGCCATGTCTACTAATTCTATCGCGTCAGACAAGAATAGACATCGTCGCTCAATAAGAAAAAAAAATAAAGATTTCGTAGTCTACTATTACAATTTCGCTGCAATATATTCTATCTGCCAGCCGATGGAATGTTAATACCATGTGTAGCGTCTGTAAGTAGCGCTTAATTATCATTTTTGGCCATCATCATCATCCGAGCGTCTGTTCCAGTTGCGTCTCGCAACGCGCTGGGTCCGCTTCGCCCATTTTTGGTAGCTCTTTTAATATTTTGATAGCTAAAACAGCTATTTTATCTATGCTTTGCAGCTTGAGAAGTGTGCTTGAGAAATATATAATAGTTGAACGATAATAAAGGAGGACCTCTACTAATTGTAACGGAGGAATGACGAACCGAACTCCTCAAGGAAAGGGATGTAGGATAGGTAAAAGGAAACCTTACCCTCCAGGTTGTCAAATCTTTTGCAATATTCCGCAAGTGCACTTGCTGTCAAGCAGTCTTGAGGATGCCTCGTGTGTAGGCGAAACACGTGTTGACTTGCCGACTAAGTGCCACCTTGTAAAGCGGAATATTACAAAAGTTTTGATAACCTGGAGTGTAAGGTTTCCTTTTACCTATTCTACATCCCGTTAATTGAGGAGTTCGGTTCGTCATTCCTCCGTTACAATTAGTAGAGGTTATCCTTGACCATTGTGCGTTAGGATTGACGAATCGAGGGTGTGTGGTGGGATCCTCCTCCCCTCCTTTATTATCGTTCTACGATGGATTTCCGCCAAGTAACGCCCGATTCAATTAGTAATATATAATAGTTGTAGTAGACTAGCTAGTTTTGGACAAATCAGAATAGAACCGCTATAGAATAGAACTAAAACGGCTTTCTATTGGAAAATAGTAGACTCACAACAACCCAGCTTGCAAAAAATGTGCGCGGCCGGATAGGTGGTCATCTCAGCTCAAGCTGTACTAACAAGTTTCGACAGCGCTAAATTTCAGATGACTCTTAATTACGTAGCCTTGACGGTATGCAGAGACGTGCTATTAGAGTAAAAGATTGTCCTGAGGTAACAAGAAGCCTTGAACCGCCAGCGCGGCGTAGAACAATAGCGAACGACTGCCTCTATGGCGCGGTGGGAGTGCATCCGACTGCTACGCAAGAGGTCGTGGGTTCGATTCCCACCCAGGATAAAACTTTGTGTGATGAGCACGATGGTTTATTCTGTGTCTGGGTGTTATTTATCTATAATATGTATGTATTTAGAAATATATAAGTATGTTTATCAGTTATCTAGATCCTATAACACAAGCTAATATTAGCTTACTTTGGGCTAGATGGCGCTGTGTGAAAAGTGTCCCACAATATTTAAAAAAAAAATATCTTTGTGTGTGAAGAGCTCTGAAGAGCTCTGAAGAGTGTGTTCTGAAGAGCTCTTTAACCTAATCCCACCCTCTCCATTTCCATCCCGAACAACACGTGCCGGGCAGAGGTGCCACTGTCACACTGTGGAGAGAATTTTTTCAGAACTGAGTGGTTCAAAAGATCGTTTCTCTGTCGAACAATAAAAAATTAGAATGCTCTACCAGCGCACGTGTTTCCCTCCGTGCTCCGTGCGGAGCGTGAAGAATCACATCATTGAGCCGCCAACTTCAGAGCCACTGTTAATAGTCCTGTGGATTGTGGCAGTGATTTTTAAATAGCTAGATATCGCCATGCCTTTCCATCAGGCGGGCGGCATCACTTTGGCGAGCTAAATATAAATAAAAAGAAACCTTCGGTGGGTTACAGTCACTACTTACGATTGGGTGTAAAAAAAAACATTTTGGGCCATCAATAAGAAGTATATGCCTATACTAATATTACATTAAGGAAAGATTTGTTTGTTTGTATTCGATAAACTCTAGAAGAACTGAACTGATTCTTAAAATTTATTCATCGTAGAAACCAAAGGATGTGGCGACCTGATGTTGAAATTTCGCCAATAAGGCCTTCAACTTGCCTTAACGACTGCCATATTAATGGCAACCACCAACGGCTTAATGTGCCTTCCGAAGCAAGGAAATATTTATAATTATAAGTATAGTAAGTAAATACTATACCTGGTTAGTAATATTTTCCTGAACAACCACTGTCCATGTTATGAACTTGAACTGTAGTTCAATGGCGAGACCATTTTCTCATGCTAAGTGCGTATCTTTGCGAACTTCCGCAACAATTAAATATACTTATAAGGTGCTTTGAAGACATATTTTAGGTAACTTGTGCAGTGCTTTGTGCGTTGAGTATAAATATTATAATATTGTAGTTGAAACTGGAATACATTTCGATAACCGATTTGTACATACAGCCTCTCTCTGCCGGTGCACCGTGTTTCTCTGCTCTTACAATCTTGGGTCCTTTAAGAGAAGCGTGAAAAGGCACATGTCTGGGCTGTCAACCTGAAGGTTGCTATCGGGGCTCTACCGATTGGGTTAGCAGCCCTCATTCACGGGTAGTCGTCTCTGCTTTCCATCAAGCGGGTGGCGCCATTTTGATGTATCAAATATAAAAATAACCATATAATACCCAGCCACACCTTATCCCTCGAAGAGCAAACAACAAAACGCCTACATTCCACCATTATTATTTTTAAATATCCATCACGCCTTATCCCCGAAGGGGTGGCAGAGGCATATTATATGCCCACTTTTCACCGTGTGGATTCCTGTCCCACGTAATAGGTGGTGAGCCCATTGTCGTGTTGAAATAGACAGACGCAGGATGTGACTACCTGCTGTTGAAATTTTTCAAGCCGCCCATAAGGCATTCAACCAGACTTAACGACTGCCATTATACTGGCAAACGGGACCAACGGCTTAACGTGCCTTCCGAAGCACGGAAACGCTCGCAAATGTAAATGCCACAAAGTGGTCACCCATCCGAGGACCAGCCATAGTGAAAGTTGCGTAACTCAGTGATCGTTTACAGAACACTGAGACCGCGGGGCCACGGGGCTATTTTTGTGCCACGTTATAGGTCCTTACCTATATATATATATAACCATGTTAAAATGGTCAGGTGCAAGTAGTGGCTTCCTGCAATTGAAATCATTTAAGTAACCCTTAAGGCCTTCAACTTGACTTAGCGACAATGATGTAACTAGTTGCCGGGACCAACAACTAAACGTACCTGTGATATAAAGAACTAATAGTTCAATCGCTTCTTGACAAAGACAAATGACAAATCTGTCAGAAGAGATTATAGGGATCATTTTTCTAATTGTGTATTTAGGGAGTATGTTTAGCGCGGATGGAAGGTGTGATTCGGATGTAGAACGGCGAGTAGCTGCCGGAGACAAAGTTAACGGTGCTTTGTCCCAGTTAGTAAAGCGACAAAGCATCGTAAAAGAAGCACGCATGGCGATTCATAATGCAGTGCTAGTGCCAGCTTTGCTTTACGGTAGTGAAACATGGGTATGTCAGCAGATGCATAAAAGTAAATTGAATGCTGTGGAGATGCGATCACTTCGAAAATTGTGCGGCGTTACCTTGACCGACCGAATACGTAACGAAGTGATACGCAATATGGCAGGTTTGAATGAAAGTGTCAGCGTTAAGCTGGAAAAGGGCGTGCTCCGTTGGTTTGGACACGTCCAACGAATGAGTGAGGAACGATTGACGAAGAATATATATTGTGCGAAAGCAGAAGGTAGAAGAGGTCAGGGTAGGCCGAGACTTACATATGAAGACCACGTGAGCAGATTGCTCAAAAACGGAAAGGTCAAAAGTACTCGGATACCCAGACGTGCGTGTATGAAGCGATTGATGAATCTCGAAGAAGCGAAAGAAGTATGCATGGATCGCGAGGCCTTGCGATCTGTCCTCTCTGACTACCCCGTCAGGGATGCAGCGTGAAAATAGTAAAGTTTTAGTTAGTTATTTTTCTAATAATTCTATTGAACAGTGAAATGAAATGAAAACTCTTTATTCAAATAGGTCACAAAGTAACACTTATTCGGATAATTTAACTTTAAATCGGATAATATCCTTGTCATTACACTTTCTAACCTTCAGAAAGATCACAACGAGTTCAGGGTTGTAAAGAGTTGGCCTCAAATTAAAACTGTTATTACATCTATACTATATTTATTAATTTTATATAGCTTTTATATATTTGTTTGTTCGGTTGAACGCGCTAATCTCAGGAACTATGGGTCGGATTTAAAAAAAATATTTTGTGTTAGATAGCCCATTTATCGAGGAAGGCTATAGGCTATATATCATTACGCTACTACACTGAGGAGCAGAGCAGTAGTTATTAATGTCGACAAATCGGGCAAATTTTTATGCATCATTGTAGAATTAAATTTACGAGTATAAGCGACGGGATTAAATAGGTGCGACGGGTGGTCAAAATATTCCACGGGCGAAGCTGTGGGGGTTATCTAGTGTATAATATGTATGTAATTAGAAATATATAAATATGTCTATCTGTTGTCTAGATCCCATACAGCTTTTATTAGCTTACTTTGGGCTAGATGTGTAAATAAACATGTCCCTCAATAAATTATATCCAGTCATATAATAGAACTAGTGACACTTTTTTTTCTCGTTAGTTCTATAACAACAAAACGATGACAACAATAGAATTAACAGAAACAATAGTTGAAAAGTGTTTTCCAAGTTCTATTCATTATGATTATTACTAGACTGATTGAGATATCTATACTAATATATAATGCTGAAGAGTTTGTTTGTTTGGTCGAACGCACTAATCTCAGGTCGGATTTGCAATATTCTTTATGTACTGGATAGCCCATTTATCAAGTAAGGCTATTTGCTATATAGTTGACGCCCGCGGCTCCGCACGCGTGGTAAAGTTTTCACGTTCCCGGAATAAAAAGTAGCCTGTGTTATTCTGATGTGGAAGCTTATTATTGTAAACTTTCATCAAAATCCATTGAGTAGATTTTGCGCGATAGAGTAACAAACATCCATTCTTACAAACTTTCGCGTATATAGTATTAGTAGGATAACATCACGCTACTACCCAGGAGAGCGGATCTGTAGTCATGCATGTTAATCGCGTAAATTTTCATACATTTTTGTAAAAGTTACAGCGACGGGATCAAATGAAGGTGACCGAGGTTCAAAATATGTCACGGGCGAAGCCGCGGGTACTAGTATAAGAGCGTAATATATAACGTCACGGACTTGACCATCACGACACACCGATTCGTATCTGAGGAAATCGCAGACAAATTATACCTACAACTGAGAAGGCAATTAACTGCAGTGATAGCTATGTAGAGCATCATCATCATCCGAGCGTCTGTCCCGGTTGCGTCTCGCGACGTCCGGGGTCCGCTATCCTACTTTTTCCCCTCTACTTCGCACGGTGGTCGGCATCGCCTGTAGTGAGACCATTGGCACACATGGTATCCCTTACGACGTCAAGCCAGCACTTCTTGGGTCTTCCCCTCTTACCTTATGTAGAGCAATTCAAGTAAATGTAAGCACGAAGACCCGGTTGCCAGTAACATGGCATACGTTAAGCCAAGTAACAAAATGAAGGCTTTATGTGCGACTTGAAAAATTTCTGCGCTTGTCTATTTCAACATGGCAATGGGCTCGCCACCTGCTACGTGGGACAAAAATGCATACTGTGAACTGTTGGCGTATAGTATGCCTCTGCCTACCCTTTTGAGGATAAAGGCGTGGCAATGTGTATAAATGAATATATGCACTTTGGAAACGGGTAATCCAAAATTGCCTTAGATCCGGATCAGATCATAAAGATTCCAGTCAGAAGTTATACTACATTTTAACAATTTCACGACTTCTTCTGCTTAATCTACAACAAACAAACTTACTTTATAACAAACCAAAAATACCAAAATGGACAACAAAAGGCCTCAAAATATCTAGCCATAGAAAAAAAACACTACGTTACAAATTTCATAAAATAAACCCATTAAAATATGAGATTTTATTTTTCAATACTCAAATACACTAAAGAAATGCATGTTAAATGCTCAAAAAAGTTATAATAATAAATTTTTAAAAAGCAGCCAATATATTTGCAGGGCTTATTGGAAAATCACTAAAGAGGAAACAGAGAAATACGCAGTGAATTGTGATATCCCAATGATAAAAAATTAAAACCACTTGATATCAGAAGCCGGGGAAATAGCGAAAGCTTTCAATTAATACTACATTAACTTGACGAGTGGTAAACATATTTATCCTAACAAAAGCTATACTAAATATAAGGTAAAATCCAATTGTAACTCTTTTTTTCTTTGAACCTATAAACATATCCGAGACTGTCAACATTATTAATTCACTTAACAACACAAATGCTCATGGCTATGATAGTTTCACAACAAAAAAATTAAAAATTCTGTAAATTGAACTCCCTTTCTTAGCTTATCTAATTAATATATCGTTTGAAACAGGCAGATTTCCAACAGTATTTAAATATTCCATTGTTAAACCAGTCTACAAAAGGGGTGATAAATTAGATCTGGGTAACTATCGATCACTGATACCCATTCTATCAAAAATATTTGAAAAAAATATGCACAAGAGACTAATGGACTATTATTCTAAAAGCAAAATTATAACAAAATGGTTTTCAAAAAGGACAATTACTCTTGCTTGCTTTGAGTTGGTGCATTATATTATTAATGGTCTTGATATGAGGCAACACGTAACTGCACTATTTTTCGATATGTCCAAGGCTTTCGATTTTGTTGTTCTTGAAATATGGCATTCAGGAACCTTCGCTATCTTAGCTCAAAACATATCTAGATGAGAGGCAACAATGTGTTGAAATAGCCACACTCGATTCTGATTAAATAGTCTCATCACACCGCTTTACCTTAAAAGTAAATATATTTGGTATACCACAAGGTAGTGTGCTAGGGCCTTTACTATTTTTGCTTTATATAAATGATCTCCCGTGTATCACTAAGCACAAATGAATATTGTGTTTGCTGATGATATTTCTATAATTGTTAAGTGTAATGCTGACAATTGTTCTAATTATGAGAATGACATTAACCACTGCATTGAAAATGTAATCAACTGGCTTGACATAAATATATTTAAATGTTAATTTATCTAAAACTAAATATAAACAGTTTAATGTAAAAGGACGTAAACAATTGAATCTAAATTTACAATATGGAGTACATAAAAATAAAATAAAATAAATATCCATCACGCCTTATCCCCGAAGGGGTGGCAGAGGCATATTATATGCCCACTTTTCACCGTGTGGATTCCTGTCCCACGTAATAGGTGGTGAGCCCATTGCCGTGTTGAAATAGACAGACGCAGGTTGTGGCTACCTGCTGTTGAAATTTTTAAGCCGCCCATAGGGCCTTCAACCAGGCTTAACGACTGCCATTTTCTGGCAACCGGGACCAACGGCTTCACGTGCCTTCCGAAGCACGGAAACGCTCGCAAATGTAAATGCCACAAAGTGGTCACCCATCCGAGTACCAGCCATAGTGAAAGTTGCGTAACTCAGTGATCGTTTACAGAACACTGAGACCGCGGGGCCACGAGCGCTTCTCAAAAAAAGCGTTAATGAGGCAACATTTCTTGGAATATTATTAAATGAAAATTTAAATTCTACTTTACAAATTGACAAGGTATGTAACAAAAAGGTCGTTTTGTTTATGTCTTGAGAAGACTGACTGCAAAGTTTGTGAAGTCACAAGAAAACTCGCAATTTACCACTTTGCTACCCTATTGCATTTCATCTAACCTTTTATGTGCTGTCTCACGCCCTAAGAAGCGGGATAACACCCGAACCAACCCCTAAAGAAGCGGAATAACACCCAAATTCTTAGGAGAGCCCGCGGTGGTAGCTAAAGTCTGCCGAGGAGGTACCCGGTTTTAGTTGGTTCCAGTCCGGCATAACATACAAGGGGATTTCTACACGTAAAAAACATAAATGAAAAGTGAGATGAAAAAAATGGATGCCGGGTCTGTTCAGCGGGGACAAGTTATGTGAATAATAAAAGTAAACTTACCATTCAATCTGTAAATAACAGCTTCAGAACTCGCAACTATTATGAACACCAAAAATATTGACCAATTCATTTTTATCAACCAATTTATTTTATTCATTGTTTACGTATACTACGAGTACTTTACACTTTGTCAGACAACCAGTCTTGATCTTAATAAAATATATTATTTTGAAATTAACGTTAATTTGTATTTATTTCGCGCATTTAAATCTTCATCATATTCAGCTTTGGAATTGTGAAATTGTTTATTGGCGCATTTTCTTTTTTTATTGTTTTGTTCTTTTTTTATTTTATTACCACAGGCACAGACAATTGAATTCACGAATATAATGCAATAAAAAAAGTGGATGTATAATAAGTGAGTAATGTTTGTGTCAATAAAGACTTCTTGTAACTGAGGTATGCGTACAATAGTGTGTTGATCACCGACGAGGCATGATATCCTCAATTGATCTACATATACGACCTTAAGATGAATGACGCAGCATGCCTATCCAGTAGCTGTTTAAGTAAGTACTAAGTAAACATACCTACCTATACATGCTTAAGTTGAGAATTTAAAGTTGCACAGAAATTGAGAACTAAGGTATTAAAAGTATGTATTTTTTAAAATATGGAGTGTAATGTTGTGTATACGATCACTGCTTTAAGCAACTTTCGATATGGCTGGTCCTGAGATGGGTGACCGCTCCGTATTGTGGCATTTTACATCTACGTGCGTTTCCGTGCTTTGGAAGGTATTTTACGCCTTTGGTCCCGGTTGCCAGTTACATGGCAGTCGTTACTCAAGTTGAAGGCCTTATTGGCTTAAAAATTTACAACAGTTTGCCCATTTCAACACGGGATTCGGCTCACCACCTGTTACGTGGGATAAAAATGCACAAGTCCAAATGTTGGCGTATAATATGCCCCTGCCTCCCTTAGGGGATTAAGGCGTGGTTGTTAAAAATAAGATGCAGTACATTTTTTTAAATTAGACTTCTTAGTTATAAGTGTTTCCTTCTGTGGAATGCTCGCGACCCGGATCCGGGTGTTTGGTTGAACACGCTAATCTCAGGACTGGTCGGATTTGGAAAATTATTTTTGTGTTGGATAGCCCATTTATCGAGGAAGGCTATGTATCATTACGCTACTACCCAGGAGAGAGGAGCAGGAACCATAAATGTCGAAAATCGGGCATTTTTGTATGCATTATTGTAGATTTTTTTAATCGACGGGATTAAATGGTGCGATGGGAGTTCGAAGTATGTCACGGGCGAAGCCATGGGTGTTACCTAGTCTACTACTTGACGCCCGCGGCTCCACCCGAGTGGTAAAGTTTTCTTGTTCCCGAATTCCACAGGAACTTTACTGTGTTATTCTGATCATCATCATCCGAGCGTCTGTGCCAGTTGCGTCTCGCGACGCCCGGGGTCCGCTTCCCTACATTTTCTCCTCCACTTCGCACGATCGTCGGCATCCCCTGTAGTGAGACCATTGGCACGCATGTCATCCCTTACGACGTCAAGCCAGCACTTCTTGGGTCTTCCCCTCTTACCGGGACCCGGCGGGGCTGACATGGCCAGACATTTGTTACCTACGTAGCCCGGCGGTTGCCGCAAGACGTGACCATACCAACGAAGGCGACACTCTTGCAACTTGTCTGCAATGTCACGGACGTGAAGGCTGCCGCGGATGCGAGAGTTCCTCACGCGGTCCATCCGCGTGACTCCACATATCCACCGCAGCATCTTCATTTCCGTGACACGCAGCTCCTGCTTGTGTCGCTCCAATATCGGACACGTCTCACTGCCATGTAAAAGGACAGGTCTAATAATGGTTTTGTAGACCTGCCCCTTCAACCGGATCGGCATTTTAGGGTCACAAATGACACCGGTCATCTCCCGCCATTTGGCCCACGCGGCAGCAATGCGTGACTTGACATCGCAATCGATGTCACTGGACGTGTGAAAAACAGATCCCAGGTATTTAACCTGGTCCGTGCGCTCGACCAAATCACCGCCTATGCGGACGGATGTGGGATCTGTCGAGTTTAGTGCCAAGTACTCTGTCTTCGCCACATTTAGTTTCAGACCGCCGTTCTCAAGCGTCTCCTTCCACGCCTATACACGTCGCACCAATCTGCCTACTGAGTTATTCTGATGTGTAAGCTATATTATTGTTTAGTGTCATCAAAATTTATTCAATAATTTTTGCGTGAAAGAGTAGCAAACCCACATCCATACATTCTTAAAAGAATTCGAGTTTATAATATTAGTAGAATTTCAGGTCAATAGGACACCGTGAAGAGAAATAAATATCGTTGGGACAACGCACACAACGCCATCTGATTCCAAACTAAACAAAGCTTGTAGGTACTATGGTGACCAGATAACTGATAAACATACTAATATATTTCTAAATACATACATATTATAGATAAATAACACCCAGACACAGAATAAACCATCGTGCTCATCACACAAAGTTTTATCCAGGGTGGGAATCGAACCCACGACCTCTTGCGTAGCAGTCGGATACACTCCCACCGTGCCACAGAGGCAGTCAAGTTATAATCACAGAGGGTTCTGGTCGATATATGGCTCTGGTCATACTCTTAAAATAACGTTTAAAATATGGTGGAAAATTTCAACTTGATTCGATATGGTTCGGGTAGTTCAGGTGGCTAGAACATTGCCCTGGTTAGGCAAAGGTCACGGGTTCAATCCCCGTCTCGAATCGGATTGTCTTTTTCCAGTTTAATAAAAATAATATCAGAAAATTAGCAAATAAATTGCTTTAAAAAATTATCACTTGACTGAGTGGAGTCCATTGCATCAATGTTTAAAAATGGTCGTAACACTGTTCATTGGTATCGAGTTGTTCATTAGCTCGATAGATGGCTCTGGTCATACTCTTAAAATGACGGTTAAAATATGGTGAAGAATTCCAACTTGATTCAATACGGTTCGGGTAGTTCAGGTAGCTAGAACATTGCCCTGGTTAGGCAAAGGTCACGGGTTCAATCCCCGTCTCGAATCGAATTGTCTTTTACCACTTTATTAAAAAAATTATGGTGATACTATGTATGTATGGGGACACCCCTTAATATTCAACTTTTTTATGTATTTTAATTTTTTTCCTTTAACTGTGCATGATGACGTTGCTTCGTGCTAAATTTCAAGATTCTGAGTTCACGGGAAGTACACCGTAGGTTTTGATTCCCTTGCGAGTGTCGAAAATTTGCGGCACAAACGGCTGAATTTATTGATTGCGTTAGCTTAGAAGTTTGATTTCTTCCAAGGGATAGTTGACCTACCTAGTCCGAGACTACCAGGACTTTAATTCGTCGTGCTAATTAGTGTCTAGCACATAAGACCTTTTAGCCTTTTTGTTACCACCTCACTAAAAAGGCAACGGGTTCAAAATTTATTCCAAAAATAAATTTAATAAAATAAAATGTGTCTATTTTAGATGTTAACATCTAAAATAGACACATTTTAGTTTATTAAATTTATTCGGCCCTTTAGACCCACCCCAGTTCCGTGCTGCGGAAGGCACGTTAAGCCGTTGGTCCCGGTGGCCAATAAAACGGCAGTCGTTAAGCCAAGTTGAAGGCCTTATGGGCGGCTTAAAAAATTTCAACAGCAGGTCGCCGCAGCCTGCGCCTGTCCATTTCAACACGGCAATGGGCTCACCACCTGTTACGTGGGACAAAAATGCATACGGTGAAATGTGGGCTTTTAATATGCCTCTGCCTACCCCTTCGGGGATAAAGGCGTGACAATATGTATGTATGTATGTATGTATGGATAGTTGACCTGAGTATTTGATATAAATATCAGCTTGATACCTTCACGCATTTCTGAGAAAAGAGGTCTTGACAGACAGACAAACGGATGGACAACAAAGTGATCCTATAATGGTTCCCTTTTTTCCTCTTGAATGATCCGCCTTGTGTGAGTCATATTTCCGATCGATTGCAAAAGAGGTCGATGCTATCTGGACGCTGCTTGAGTAAAGCCTAGATTGGGGTTACAAGAGAGACAGCGATAGGTGTTCCATTTCCAAGACCATACCTACGTGTGTTCGATCTATTTGAGGAGTGCTGGTGCCCCCAATTATGTATGGCAGTGAAAGTTGGGTATGGCAAAAGACGCATAAAAGTAAAAGGAATGCAGTGGAAATGAGAAGTCTGCGAAGTATAGCTGGAGTGAAGTTGATGTATAAAGAAAGGAACAGTGCGATAAGGGAACATTGCGGTATTACAGAAAATGTAGTGACTAAGATAGTAAAAGGGATACCTGGATGGTTCGGACAAGTGGAGAGGATGGATGAAAATAGACTGACGAAGCAGATTTATGTAACGAGAGTGAATCGGCAAACTTGTAGAACGACCTCGGCGTACGTATGTCAATAAAATCGAAGACCTTTTGGAAAAAGGCCAGGTCAAGAATACCCTTAACCGGCGAGCGTGTATAAAAACACTCATGAAAGTAGAAGAAGGGAAAGTGGTATGTCAGGATCGTAGCAAGTGGAAAACCATTTTCTCTGCCTACCCCGATGGGAAACAGGCGTGATAATATGTATGTATGTTTGAATACGAAGTGGACTAAATGCTAAATGGACTAAATGCTAAATGGACCAAACGCGAAATAGACATACTTTCGTCTAGGGTATCAAATGCAGTTGTGCTCATATTTTTATAATGGCGTTTGTATACTGATTGTATGTATTAATATATTTATTTATTTAATAACCGAAATATTTACATACTGTTGAACAATTTTAAATAAGAACAGACTAACTGTACTAGAAATTTGAAGCCCTGTCCCTTAAACTAAGAGGAATCCTGTGCTTTAAAGGACAGTTCAATCTCGGCAATTATATAGTCAAATTCATACTTTTGACTAGTACATAAACCGGAAATTTTGATAAGAGCATGCATGTGAGTATATTTTAGTATGTCTGTTAGTACTCACTTTATAATCGTATAGGTCAAAATAAATAAGATTAGTGTTATATTTTAACATTTATTTCATTTTAAAAACTTATAAAAATGCATTTTACGTGCTTATAAAACTATAATTATATTATCTTAATAATAACAAACGAATCATAACTTTGATAAATTCAATAAATCGATACAAAATTATTAATCGATTACAATGATATTACGAGTTGTATTTACTTATAATATGATTGTTAGACTAGGTAATACACCTTATGACTTTGTGCCAAGAGGGCCAGTGTTACCTAAAAAATGTCATGTCAAGTTCTCATAAAATATAATTACAGGGTGTCTCATTCATCTATCAACGTCTAACTGGAACCCTTAAACACTTACTTGACATTTTTATAACCAACTTCTAATAACGTAGGCATCCACTGAGAAAGGATTTTTGAAAATTTCACCCTTAAGGATATAAAACACGGTGATAGACGCCGGTTAAACGTCAGAATTAGACCCATGAAACTACGTCCACCTATTTTGATTAGTTTTGCCTATTGCCTAAAGAGGTAAAGTAGAGGTTGAAAGTACGGAAAATTCTTCATTTCTAAAGATAATAAAGTGAAGAGAAATAAAGTGTTGCACTATATTTCTCTAAATCTTCTCTAATTCTCTAAAACTACATTTAAGGGTGTAAAATATGAAAGTAAGTTTGTATGAAAATATTTGAAAACTGATAAAGTAAAACAAATAGTTTCAGAGTTCATACCGGACAAACATCGTGATTTGTATGTAGGTATATAGATGTGTATGTCTATCAATCACGCCTTATCCCCGAAAGGGAGGCAGAGGTATATTATACACCCATATTTCACGTAAACGGTGGTGAAGCCCATTGCCGTAAATAAATAGACAGATATATAATATGTAATTAGATACTTTCTTATTTAGGAAAAAAAATACGGGTTGCAGTCCAGGAGTGCCGACAGAAGTGATAACTAAATTTATTAATAATTTAAATTTAATTTATTTAAATTGTTAAGAGGTGGATCAATTCGTCAGCTACGAGCAGGTCACGGTGGTGTAATTCGTAACGCGTCTGGTGCGTTGAACCAGAAGATGCTGGTTCGAGTCCAGCTCGTGACTGAAAAAAATTTCCACTTTAAAATTTAAATTTAGAAAAAGTTGTCATACTAATTGCTGTTCAAAAATTGTTTTTAATAATTTGTTTTTCTCGACGCGTTCGCGGTCTGCTATATGTACATACATACATGCACACACTATAGCTGCATCTCGTAACGGTGTCGCGAGTACAGAGGTAAAAATAAGCGTATGTGTGTGTGTATGAAAACACTTATGCGTGTGTATGAAAACACTTAGGCGATCCTGGCATACAACTTTCGCTTCTTCCACTTTCATAAGTATTTTCATACACACACGTATGAAAATACTTATGAAAATGGAAGAAGCGAAAGTAAAAAAGTATGCCAGGATCGTAGCAAGTGAAAAGCCATAGTCTCTGCCTACCCCGATGGGAGACAGGCGTGACGATATGTATGTATGTAAAAATAAGCGTACTGCGCTAAAAGAAGTTTTTACTTCAAAAAATAGATTAAAAGACAAAAATGTAAGTGCCAAATAGTTTAAGACAAACCTACCTATGACTTCATTTCTTAATCTGAATTTTATTATTCAATTACAATTGTCTTTTAAAATAATAATTATCTTTAACTTTAGCACCTGATTTTTATCAACTATATTTACGAACATTAAAGATATGAATAAATCTTTTTTTATTGTTTAATCTGTTACGTTAACATATAAACATCATTCCTCTTATATAAGAAAATTAAAGTAGGACAGGAATCCACTCGGTGGAAAGTGGGCATATAATATGCCTCTGCCACAAACCGATCCTGCTGCCACTGCAGTAGGAATGACGGCGCGTAAAAGCATTTCCCGCGGTAAACTAAATTTAAATTAAAATGCTTTTTATTGTACCCATAAACAAATACGTTAATCAATATCCAATCCAAGTAAAATTATGGTAGAATCGACGGCCTTATCTCTACCTAGCTAGTGCTATTCCTAAATTTTAAAATGGCATATTTGCCATCGATTTCATTGCAGTTTATTGGTCTTCATTTACATATACAACTTTTATAAGATTAATGGCCCAATTTATTGTCTTAATTGCAGAAATCTATTCTATTTTTTATCACATTCTTTCCTTATTTTCTCATATAACATCTAATTTATTAATACTGAGAATTCACGCTTCATTCCTTCGTCTGACTTGTGAGACCAGATCAAACTCCTTTCTAGTTGACTGTTCAGGAGTTGCCGGTCGATAGGGTTCTCCTTCCGTGATTGCCTTCCACAGTTGAATAAAGGGAAGTTCCACAAGAAGGCAGAGAGGAACTGCTGCTATGTAACTCAGGGTCGAAGAGGTGATTAGGAGGGATATCTGAAAATGAGATTGATATAAAATTTTAATACCTAGGTATTATACTGTAAGCTTTTTACGCACTAATAAACTAGTAGTTTATTAGTGCGTGAATAAACTTACAGTAGTCTAGGACTGTCTTCTGTCCTAATATAGTGTGAAAGCGAATCCCGAGTTCGTTTGTATTATCAAAGGAAATCTGAATCTATACTAATAATATAAATATGAGAGTTGTTTGTTTGTTTGGTTGAAAGCGCTAACCTCAGGTACTACTAGTCGGATTTGAAAAAAATATTTTTGTGTTAGGTATCCCATTTATCGAGGTAGGCTATAGGCTATATATCATCACGCTAATATCTAATCATAAATGTCGACAAATCATTTAATTTTTTCTGATTTATTGTAGAATTTATAAGTGACAAGATTAAATAGGTGCGACGGGAGTTTGAAGTATGTTACGGGCGAAGCCCCCCGCGTTCGGTAACCTAGTAAGTAAATACACCTGACCCACTGCGGCACTGACGCCGCCCAGGCAGTTTTGATGATATCACAGTTGATATAAATATATAAGCAACCGTCCTTTAAGGTTTGTTTCGCACTCCAGCCAGTATTCATACCAAGTGCTCACGATTTGTACAGGCCATATCGGACATACGGTGACCGACAAAAAATATCACAACAATGAGTCGTAAGTAATATTTGGGCAGTCAATGTGACCAAACTTTGCCAAAGGTACTATTACTAGTAGCTTATGGATAGAATGCTAACAATTGAAGCTTGAAGAACTGCTTGATCTATTGTGCTACTCAACCGACACATTGCTTAATAAATTTAAATCGTATTTTCTCTAAAAGCTTAAAAACTTTTGAATGCATCGAATAGGAAGGGGATTTAAGGGAAAGGGAGTAAGGAGTTTTTTAGTAAGGTGCCTTTTGTAGGTGCTGATAAAATGGTTTATTTAACTAAAATTATAAATGTATTTATAAATTCATGAAGATGTTTGTTACTCAATCGCTTTAAGACTTGAACCGATTTGGATTAATCTTGGTATAGAAAAAGCTTACGGTAACGTCAACCGAAACGGGTAAGGAAAAATTTTATCATCTACGGCATTACCAAACTAGTTTGAAAAAATGTGTTTTGTTTTTGACTTGTAATCTAAGAGCCACTGAAGACTAGCTACCTTTAGCATCCGCAACCGAAATTTTGAGACCGATTCGAGTATTTAGCTTCTAGAAAGCGAATAAATCGTGTTCGTAACTCAGTGTTCTGATTTAAGTAACTTTTGCCGAGGTTCCTGGTGACCACTTTGAGGCTTTTCTATTCACGAGCCTTTTCATGCTTCGGAAGGAATGTTAAGCCGTTGATCTCAGTTGCCAGTAACATTGCAGTTAAGCGAAGTTGAAAGCGTTTTGTGAATAACTTTCATCTAAGTGTTAAAATGTCCAACGATGTTAAAATGCCCAACGATGTTAAAATGCCCAACGATGTTAATATGTCCAACGATGTTAAAATGTCCAAATGTCAAACGTGTTATAAAGATCGAGTGACAAAATGTCCAAGGGGCCTGCCGGTTGTTTTCAGTAATTTCAACAGCAGGTCGCCACAACCTGCTCCGTGGCCATTTCAACACGGCGTACTACCTGTTACGTGGGACAAAATTGTGAACGGAGTAATGTTGGCGTGTAGTAAACTTCAGCCAGTGTGGCCCTAAAGTAGCGTAGTGTAGTGAGGTCTTCGCCCAGGATTACTGGCCTCTTGACCAGGGTAGGGGGATGGGGGAGGGGGCGGGTAGGCTGATCGCCGTCCTTACAGAAGCAGACCCAAGCTCTCTACTCGCACACCCTTCACCCACTTGAGGGAGTGGGTTAACACCCGAACCCCCTAAAGACAAGAGACAATACTCGAGCCCACAGAGAGGCGGGATAAAAGAAAGCCAAGGTGACGGACAAAGTGTGTCAATAACCCTGGGGTATTTTTATACATACATACATATTGTCACGCCTAGTACCGAAGGGGTATACAGATACATACTATATGCCCACATTTCACTGTATGAATTTTTGTCCCACGTAACAGGTGGTGAGTCTATAGCCGTGTGTTTATTACATTTTTTTTTTCACACAGCGCCATTAGCCGAACCTAAACTTTAAGCTTGTGTTATGAGATCTACACAACTGATAAAACATGCCTATTTATTTCTAATTACATACATACTACACATAGCAAACACCCAAAATCCTAAACTAACATTAATTGTGGATTACACAAATACTTGTTTCAACCAGGGACCTCAGCGCAGCAGTCGTATACACTACCACCGCGCCACCGAGGCAGTCAATCAAAAAATGGTCAAGCACGAGTCAAATTAGTGCGCCGAGGTTTACATAAAAAAATAGTGCCTTATGTTTCTGCCACCCCTTCGGGGATAAAGCGTGATAAATAATAAATAAATAATAATTTGAGTAGAAAGCCAATTAAGCTAGACCTCCACGTTATATGAGCGCCCATTCAACTTGGAGATACATGCTAGTTTTAAAACTTTTTAAGCTATTGCATAGTTTTTATCGCGGGCTTTGAGTGGGCTTTAATCAAGAAATTTCGTAAGGAAAAAAGCCTAAGACGAAGGTCGAGACGAGGTCACACGAAGATCACCGAGCACGGCCGAGCGTTGGCTTAACGTGTATGTACATATATTATATGGTACGATTGTACGAAGCTCGCACGGATCGAGACGTGATGATAGTGAGTGTGAATGTGAGGGTGAGGATGAGGATGAGGGTGACTGTGAGAGTGAGGGTGGGGTGAGGGTGAGCGTGAGGGTGAGGGTGAGAGTGAGAGTGAGGGTGAGGGCGAGGGTGAGGGTGTGTTTTTTTTGTTTTTTTTAGTGTAACTTGAATTAATATCAAAGAAAAACAAAGGTATGCTATTCAATAGCTTTACCGCGGCAGTCTCCGAGTGCCACACGTCTTTTTTTTTATATTTTGGAAATTTTGGAATTTTTCCTTTATTTGAGCTAAAAGACGTTGCTTCGTAGCATATATCAATATTCTGAGTTCACGGGAACCCTGCAGAACTCCCTTGAGGGTGTCAAAAATTTGCGGAAATTTGCGGCATAAACAGCTGTATCTTCAATTGACAGTATCAAGGGACCTGAGTATTTGATGTAAATTTCAGACACGTGTCCCAGCTGCGTGTTGCCGGCCAGCGTGAGGCGCAGCACGATGAAGTGGATGAGGAACACGCTGTAGGACAGGCTTACCATGGAGAGCAGTGACACGTGTCCCAGCTGCGTGTTGCCGGCCAGCGTGAGGCGCAGCACAATGAAGTGGATGAGGAACACGCAGTAGGACAGGCTTACCATGGAGAGCAGTGACACGTGTCCCAGCTGCGTGTTGCCGGCCAGCGTGAGGCGCAGCACGATGAAGTGGATGAGAAACACGCAGTAGGCCAGGCTTACCATGGAGAGCAGTGACACGTGTCCCAGCTGCGTGTTGCCGGCCAGCGTGAGGCGCAGGACGATGAAGTGGATGAGGAACACGCAGTAGGACAGGCTTACCATGGAGAGCAGTGACACGTGTCCCAGCTGCGTGTTGCCGGCCAGCGTGAGGCGCAGCACGATGAAGTGGATGAGAAACACGCAGTAGGACAGGCTTACCATGGAGAGCAGTGACACGTGTCCCAGCTGCGTGTTGCCGGCCAGCGTGAGGCGCAGCACGATGAAGTGGATGAGGAACACGCAGTAGGACAGGCTTACCATGGAGAGCAGTGACACGTGTCCCAGCTGCGTGTTGCCGGCCAGCGTGAGGCGCAGCACGATGAAGTGGGTGAGAAACACGCAGTAGGACAGGCTTACCATGGAGAGCAGTGACACGTGTCCCAGCTGCGTGTTGCCGGCCAGCGTGAGGCGCAGCACGATGAAGTGGATGAGGAACACGCAGTAGGACAGGCTTACCATGGAGAGCAGTGACACGTGTCCCAGCTGCGTGTTGCCGGCCAGCGTGAGGCGCAGCACGATGAAGTGGATGAGGAACACGCAGTAGGACAGGCTTACCATGGAGAGCAGTGACACGTGTCCCAGCTGCGTGTTGCCGGCCAGCGTGAGGCGCAGCACGATGAAGTGGATGAGGAACACGCAGTAGGACAGGCTTACCATGGAGAGCAGTGACACGTGTCCCAGCTGCGTGTTGCCGGCCAGCGTGAGGCGCAGCACGATGAAGTGGATGAGGAACACGCAGTAGGACAGGCTTACCATGGAGAGCAGTGACACGTGTCCCAGCTGCGTGTTGCCGGCCAGCGTGAGGCGCAGCACGATGAAGTGGATGAGGAACACGCAGTAGGACAGCCGCCCCAGCGCGTGGAAGCCCCGCCACTCCAGCGCGTCGCGAATGGCCGCTACACACAATACGCACAATACATTATAGTAAGTACATACATACATATTGTCACGCCTTTATCCCCGAAAGGGTAGGCAGAGGCATATTAAGCGCCCACATTTCTCCGTATGCATTTTTGTCCCACGTAACCAGTGGTGAGCCCATTGCCGTGTTGAAATGGACAGGTGCAGGCTGTAGCGAACTGCTGTTGTTATAGTAAGTACAAATGAAAATAAAATATCTTTATTCGTGTAGGTCACAACACTTATGAACGTCAAGATTACTGCTTCTACATTTACATTCACTGCCAGATTCGCAAAGAAATAGGTGAGCCTGAGGAAGAACCTGGCAATAAAACTCATGGCCACTTTTTTCTAACCGCCAGTAATTACATTAGTTTGATTTACACGATATTTGACTAATTATATATTAATGAGTTCATACAAAAGAAACTAAATCAATGTTGTGTTCAAAATCAAATCAAAATGAGAGTGATTCTAGTTGCCAGTTCTAAGGTTCTCAGCTTACCCTCTATGAATAAAAATCTGATAAGAAAGTACTTGGATACTTTTTTTTAAAGTAGTAAACTTCATGGATGCTTTTTTAAAATTTAGATATTGCTTACAATACACAATCTATACCTTTGCTTTAATATGTAAAGCTGAAGAGTTTGTTTGTTTGTTTAGTTGAACGCGATAATCTCAAGAACTCCTGGTCGAATTAGAAAAAAACTTTTTATGTTGGATAGCCCATTTATCGAGGCAGGCTATAGAAAAAATAAATTATTGTATTGTAAAATTAACAAACGTAACGTAACGCCTGTTAACGCGGGAGTACGGATAAAATGTAGCCTATGATGCTCCTAATAACATCAGCTATCAGCCAGTGAAAGTTCTGTTTAAATCGATCCAGCCGTTTCAGATATCAGCAGAAACCAACAACGTGAAAAGCTGTAACACGTTATACTTCCAAACATAAGGTACTTACATAAAAATAAAACAATTTTTAAATGTTTTCTATCTGTTTCTTCTGACTAATCTCTGAAACGTCTGGATCGATTTAAACAGGACTTTCACTGACAGATAGCTGACGTCATAAAGAGCAACTTACAGCAACCCTTATTCCCATAATCACGGCCTCTACGCGGGCGAAACCGTGGGGTATCCGCTGGCCTTTAATAAGTTTATTTGCCCCAAATTGTTAGATACCTACTTTTAAAATACTAAATCAATAAAAAACGGTCCATAGGCTACGGTGACCACTTTCCATCAGGTGGGCCGTACGCTTGTCTGCCACCTAAGCGGTATAAAAAAAATAACTGAAAAAATTCACATATTTTCAATTGAGTGCCACTTACACCAACACCTCGAGAAGCAGCCCAGCATGAATATACAGAAGAACACAGCGACCAGGGTGCGGTCCAGCGCCGCGTACAGCGCCGCCGCCCAGCGCGGGGCCGCGGCGTCCGACAGGAACACCGTCCCCGCCAGCACCACCGCGCCGCCCAGCAGCAGGGCTGAGTGGAACAGCATGTTGAACCACTGGGAACGAGCGGTTTACAATAGGTCAGACATACACTTAACTATTTTATTTTTAATAAATCTATATATATAAAAGAAAGTCGTGTTAGTTACACTATTTATAACTCAACAACGGCTGTACCGATTTGGCTGAAAATTGGTGGGGAGGTAGCTTAGAGTCAGGAGACGGACATAGGTTACTTTTTATCCCGGGAACAAGTTCCTGTGGTAAAATGTATACAGGAACACTTCTCTACGCGGGCGATGCCGTGTGAAATTCATAAACGACGGGATTAAATGGGTGCCACGGGGTTCAAATAATATCAAAGGGCGAAGCCGGGCGGGACAGCTAGTTTTTAATAAAGTGGAAAAAGACAATTCGATTCGAGACGGGGATTGAACCCGTGACCTTTGCCTAACCAGGGCAATGTTCTAGCCACCTGAACTTTTGCCCTAGTTAGGCAAAGGTGACGGGTTCAATCCCTGTCTCGAATCAAATTGTCCTTTTCCACTTTATTAAAATTTTTTGAAAAATTTAGCAAAATAATTGCTTTAAAAAAAATATTTTATTATATCTAGATCATGGCCCCGCTGACTCAGGGCTATATTACAGAACGTTTCTCAATACTCAATCGACGCTTGAGAGTAGTATTTGTATGGCAAAAACTAGCCTTAAGCGTTGATTAAGTATTGAGAAACGTTCTGGAATATCGACCTTAGTGTTCTGTAAACGATCACTGCGTTAAACAACATTCGCAATAGGTGGTCCTTGGATGGGTGATCACTTTGTGGAGTTTACATTTGCGAGCGTTTCCGTGCTTCGGAAGGCACGTTAAGCCGTTCGTCCCGGTTGCCAGTAAAATGGCATCCGTAAGCCTGATTGAATGCCTTATGGGCGGCTTGAAAAATTTAAACAGCAGGTCACCACAGCCTGCGCCTGTCCATTTCCGACACGGCAATGGGCTCACCACCTGTTACGTGGGACAAAAATGCATACGGGGAAATGAGGGCATTTAGTATGCCTCTGCCTACCCCTTCGGGGATAAAGCCGTGGCATTTTACACAGCGCCCTCTAGCCCTACGTAAGCTAAGATAAGCTTATAATATGGGATCTAGTAAACTGATTAAAATACTTAAATATCTCTAAATACATTCATACTAAACATAGAAAACACCTTAACTCCGAAACATACATTTATTTTGTGAATCACACAAATATTTGTTTTGACACAGGAATCGAACCCAAGCCCTCAGCGCGGCAGTCACATACACGACCACTTAAGTATGCAACCAAGACAATAGAAAACTATAATTTGCGCACGCAGAATTTAGTGTTCTAACATTTCACTTGTAAAATTTACACAGAGAAATAGAATTCTTACAATTAATTTGCTCAATGTTGAAGCGCTCGTGGCCCCGCGGTCTCAGTGTTCGGTAAACGATCACTGAGGTACGCAACTTTCACTATGGCTGGTCGTCGGATGGGTGACCACTTTGCGGCATTTACATTTGCGAGCGTTTCCGTGCTTCGGAAGGCACGTTAAGCCGTTGGTCCCGGTTGCCAGTAAAATGGCAGTCGTTAAGCCTGGTTGAAGGCCTTATAAGCGGCTTAAAAAATTTCAACAGCAGGTAGCCACAACCTGCGTCTGTCTATTTCAACACGGCAATGGGCTCACCACCTATTACGTGGGACAGGAACGGTGAAAAGTGGGCTTATAATATGCCTCTGCCACCCCTTCGGGGATAGGCGTGATGGATATTTATTTTATTTATTTATTTAAAAAAATAAACAATTTAAACTTGAAAATGACTTAAATTAATGTTATTACGATAACAACATGGTATTTGGAATTTTGTCATTGCCAAAGTAAAATGACAAATCGTTAGCAACAATGTAAATTTCATTATTACTAGCGTCTGGTCCGCATTATGGTACTTAGTACAATTGAAGAATTACCTTACTATCCCTGAGTTTTGCGCTGTCCTCTTTGGAGTAGTGGTGCACCACGTACGCTGTGGCAATCCCCCCCATGTAGCCTGGCAGGTTCATCCAGAACGGTAAGTACACTAGGCTGAGGATCTTGGAACCGGCAAACATATTGCGAAGTATTCTGAAAATCCACGAGGAATTTTAATTCTTAAAATAGGCTAAGGTGACCACTTTCCATGAGTTAGTTGCGTGGCGTATAAATGTGTCTCTAAATATTAATTTATTTACATAGCATTTAGTTTAAATAAGCTAATATTGCCATCAGTAAATCTAGTTCCTACTAATATTATAAATGTGAAAGTACCTCTGTCTGTCTGTTACGCCTAAACTACTGAACCTATTTTAATAAAATTTTGTACAGAGATAGTCTAAAGCCTGAGAAGGGACATAAGTAACATTTTATAATAGGAACGAGTTTCTTTAAAAAAAATAACTACATTTGCGTAGTGAAATGACTAGTAAGAATATAAATAAATACATAAAGTTTACATATACCTATTATTTATGTGCTTGTCTGCTTGCCTGCCATCTTTAAAGTTATAAAAATTGCAAAATACCCGAACTTCGATACAATACTTACAGATCGTATAAATATTTTTCCAGACCCGGGATTTGATTTCGATAACTCTAGATTGCATTACACTACTCTACCGAGACAGTTCAATTAGCTAATCTATCACTACACACACTACTATCACAAACTAGCACGTCAAAAACACTCATACAGCTTACGTAACATACACTCCATACGTAAACTCACTAATACATGACATATTGTCACGCCTTTATCCCCGAAGGGGTAGGCAGAGGCATACTATACGCCCACATTTTACCGTATGCACTTTTGTCCCACGTAACAGGTGGTGAGCCCATAGCCGTGTTAAAATGGATAGGCGCAGGCTATGGCGACCTGCTGTTGAAATTTTTTCAAGCTGCCCATAAGGCCTTCGACTGGGCTTAACGACTGCCATGTTGCTGGCAACCGGGACCAAAGGCTGAACGTGCCTTCCGAAGCGAAAACGTTCGCAAATGTAAATGCCACAAAGTGGTCACCCATCCGAGAACCAGCCGTGGTGAAATTTGCTTAACGCAGTGATCGTTTACAGAACACTGTGCCCGCGGGGCCACGAGCGCTTCACTAATACACACTTAAAATATTCTTACACACCACCATTTATATTTATTTTCTAAAGCACTTACTCCGGTGACTGAGCAGTGATGATGGGAGTGAGCCGGTAGAAGTAGACGACGAGCCCTGAAGCCAGTCCAGACCCGAGGACGGTCAACATCAGGACCGGGGTGGTAGCACGATGGTACCGGTTCAGTGCCAGCAGGAGCATCACGCCAATGATGTGGAGTTGCATGTCTGCTGCTAAATACCTGTATTCAATTGGAACTCTTCACTAAGTAGAATCAATCAAAGCAACTCATCACAGTCCTAAAAGTAACTCATCACAGTCCTAAAAGTAAGCCTTTGCCAATTCTTCAATCATTTTGGGAGGGTGGTTGTTCGTACCGCACCGGCCAGGCTTGGTACATGTTCTGTCTACACTTAACTTCTTCTTGATCTTAGTCTGTTTGTCGGCAGGTACTCAACTTACAGGTGAGGCAGTGGCCCATAAGACCCGAAATGACCTTAAGTAATAAAAAAACTCTAAGCTAATATTTAATCTAAGAATCTAGCTAATTACAAGAGCACGTAAACATATTGCTCAAAAACGAAAAAGTCTTGGATACCCAGACGTGCATGTATGAAGCGCTTGTTGAATCTGCAGGAAGCGAAAGAAGTATGCATGGATGGCGATCTGTACTCTCTGACTACCCCGTCAGGGAAATATCGTGAAGTAGATAGTTAGTTAGAGATTTATACTCAATCCTGTCACAACACACACCACACAAAACTAAAACAATTATACATTTATACAAATTCATTTGAGTACCGAAGAATATGCGTTTTTAGTGATCACTAGTTACTCACCAGGTATGTCCCATACAGAACTTCCCTAACGGCAAATGGTTATGCACGTACAGCACGTGGTACCACCACCGTTCGTGGCAATCTGTCGCCTCCCTCTCCACCAGCCATGACCACTGAGGGCCAGAGCCCAGCAACGGGAACCACGCCATTGTAAACCATAACGCGAACACTGCTACTGGGGTTAATCTGGAAGACATAAGCATCAAACTTCTTTAGTATATTCATTACATAGTAAAGGCCAGTAGCCCAAGGGCTTCCATTTTTGACATTAATATTGGGAATAATATATGTAGGAGAATCTTATTTCTATCGAGTAAAAATACTATCTACCCTTTTTCTATTATACCACTGAGGTGGTTGACGGTCCACCATAATTTTATGCATCGACCGTGACTCATATTTATGGCGGCCGTGACAGTATCACACAAGCATCATTACAAGTAATTAGAATTGTTTCGGCTCAAGCCTATCTTTTTTTTTAGTTTTAATAGTTTGTAAATTTAGTATAAATACTTGCGAAGGCGTTCTCATTGATTTTGCAATGTATAAGGTAATCATCGTCACTACCAAAACGACCACCGAACGTGCACGAATGTACTGTATATTTTACAATTTAACCAAATCACAAAGATATTTTCAGGTTTCATTTGGCCTCAGTATCTCAGCCGAAGACAACTAGATTTTAAATTAAACGAGAACAAACCAAACCAGAATCTTCGGGATAAAAAATGTAAATCTGTTGTTTCAAATTTAGAATGAGTATAATTACAGAAGATTACGATCTTTTTACTACTGACATAGTGTTCCAATAACTGATGTGTGTATCAATCACGCCTTATCCCCAAAGGGGTGGCAGAGGCATATTGGGTACACGCCCACTTTTAATCGTGATTTTCAAATAACTTAAGGTCAATTTAAACCAGTCTTGAAACGTGTACCACTTACCTTATCCATCTGTTAATTATAGACATCAAGCATTTTAGCAGCGTGATGGGTTTGGTGGGTGCTGACAGTAGCACGGAGTATGCTGTTAGGAAGCCAGACATCGCGAAGAAGGATTGTAGCCACAACGGAGAGTTAAGGACGCCTTGCCACCCAAACTGGTCGTACATCTAGACAATTCAAAACACAATTTATAATTAAAACTAAAAAAAACTAAACTATCTTCACGCTGTATCCCTGATGGGGCAGTCAGAGAGGATAGATCGCCAGGCTTCGCGATCCATGCATACCTCTTTTGCTTCTTCAAGATTCATCAATCGCTTCAAACACGCACGTCTGGGTATCCGAGTACTTTTGACTTTTCCGTTTTTCAACAATCTGCTCACGTGGTCTTCATATGTAAGTCTCGGCCTATCCTGACTCCTTCTACCCTCTACACTGCACAATATATATTCTTCGTCAATCGCTCCTCACTCATTCGTTATAATTAATTTATAATTGTTATATCTATTTACATTGAGGTTCTAGCTATTTTCAAGGTTAAACTATCTTCACGCTGTATCCCTGGCGGGTTAGCTAGAGAGGACAGATCACCAGGCTTCGCGATCTATGCATACTTCTTTCGCTTTCTGCAGATTCATTATTATTTTCTTAGGTTTTAAATAACACATACCTACTGATCATATGCCTGCTATGATGAGTGTCACTACAACACAGGCTGCACAGTTCCTGATTCTTTAGCGCAATCAAAAAAAAATATTAGATCAGTTTGAATTTTGACAACTGTAATAGTTTTACGAAAATGGTGGTAACAACCAACTACTGGGTGCCTATGCACAAAAAGGTCCCAAACGGTTTCTTAAACCCCTACTACTATCTTAATAAATAAAATAAATATCCATCACGCCTTATCCCCGAAGGGGTGGCAGAGGCATATTATATGCCCACTTTTCACCGTATGGATTCCTGTCCCACGTAATAGGTGGTGAGCCCATTGCCGTGTTGAAATAGACAGACGCAGGTTGTGGCTACCTGCTGTTGAAATTTTCAAGCCGCCCATAAGGCCTTCAACCAGGCTTAACGACTGCCATTTTACTGGCAACCGGGACCAACGGCTTAACGTGCCTTCCGAAGCACGGAAACGCTCGCAAATGTAAATGCCACAAAGTGGTCACCCATCCGAGGACCAGCCATAGTGAAAGTTGCGTAACTCAGTGATCGTTTACAGAACACTGAGACCGCGAGGCCACGAGCGCTTCTACTATCTTAGGTAAATAATAACCATGGTTGAGTTACATATACCTGTTACACATTTTTTATTTCAACGTGTGAAAATGCCCTCGGATGTCATGCCGGACTCAAACCGGCTACAACCACACGGTCCCTGCCTGTCTATTGCCGGACGCCCCGGGTAACTCCTTGGAAAGATGTCCCAGTGCATAAATGTCTCAGTGCATAAAAATATCCCAGCCCATACCTGTTACCCTAAAATAAGGGAAACTGAAATACCTTTTCAACAAACTGAGGGTTATCGACGTACGAGTAAATGTAGATGAGCATCACGTGAGAAAATACGACGCACTGCATCCCCATGAACCTGAAATATGAGATTAAATTTTACAATCTTGAAATGAATTTCAAAGAATTTTTGTTCTCAAGAATTAACGATCAGATGTTAATTTCGGACTGACTAAAACCAACGTGCTTTTTAGTGTTCCGTAGCCAAATAGCAAATAACGGTACAATTATGGATTCGACCTGTCTGTCTGTCTGTCCGTCCATATGTCACAGTCACTTTTTTCCGAAACTATAAGAACTATACTGTTGAAACTTGTTAAGTAGGTGTATTCTGTGAACCGCATTAAGATTTTCACACATAAATAGAAAAAATAAAACAATATATTTTGGGGGTTCCCCATACTTAGAGCAGAAACTCAATTTTTTTTTTTCATTCTCGTACGTGTTCAATGTACATGGTACAGGTCTTCAAAAATGATATTGAGTTTTCTAATATGTTGGAAATGCCTTTACGTCTAGACTGTTAATTGGCTGGGATCCTGTAGATCTTAATTAAGCGTTTTTACTATCTTGAATTATTCAAACAACCATGCGTCACATGGCTGAAATCTATAGTAATCGACACGTGTTAAGCAGCAAAAAATCTTTTTTTGGAACTCTGTTAAAAAGTGGAGTATTGCAAAATAAAAATTAAAAACAAATTGAATATCTTTCTACCTTGAATTCATTTAAATACCTATTTAGGTACTTATTTTCAAAACCTTACCTAATGCCTTCTATACACGCGACGTCCTTCATGCGATCATCAGTACGTGGTTTACTCCTGTCGTAGGTTAAGATATTCCAATTTTTCTTCAGTGAGAATGCCAGAAGAAACCGATTACCTATAAACCAAATGTACCAAACATTTTAAAAGCGATAGCACAGTTAGTATTCCAACTAAAGGTTTTCAATAGCAGTTCGTAGTGTGACAATATGGTGGAACAACCAGACCTTCGTAATTTAAGCAAAGCTTTGCTGTAATGTGACCTACACACCTTGTCGCTAGATCCGTGAGTATCCCAGATAATAGACTTTTTGTCTGTTACCTGGAAGAAATAGATTTGAGCGATAAGGCCGTTCATTGTACTGCTTTTGTTATAACAAACTATCAATACTTGATTATTTATGTTTTCTTGGTATAAAATAGATAGTAAAAAAAATTGTGTACATGCGTTAGAAGTTATACTGTTTTAGTCTAATAAAATATCATCACGTCATATATCACAACTATTTGTTTGTTACAGCTATGATAAATTAGTAAGAAAAAAGAACATCAAAAGAATAAAAACTACTCTGAATGTAGTTATGAGTTGTCATGGAAACATTTATCAGCTAACTTCAGGATGTTTACAAGTTGTCATGGAAACACTTATCAGCTAACTTCATGGTGTCGGTTTTTTGTCGGCGCGCATTGTAAAAATTCACTCTCGTCATTTTTCCCTAACGCTCCAAAAGAAGTATAACCAGAGAATAAGTAATAGTACTACGAAGAGAAGTGTCACTCCCTAACAAAAGTCAGTTTTAGGTATGAAAACATACCTAGACTCACCGTCTGCAAGCCAAATTGAAACTTATAATTGCGCGCGAACTTTGACTTTTCTTTGCGCGCCAGAATTTTATGACCGAGCTGCGAAGTCCGCGCGGGGTTGTCACTTGAGAAGTATCTGTACCTCGTTGATTTATTTAGGCGCTCGCGTCGTGCGAGCCGAGCGGTGGCCCACTGTCATTAGCCGCTACGAGCGGCGCTCTGCCCGAATATACCTAAACTGCGGAGTGACACTCCCCTGGTATAACTTCAATAAATAGACAACAAGCCCAGGAACTTAAACAAAAACATGAATGATGACCTATCTTTTCATCTTAGTATATTCCTATTTTTTTCCAATCCCTACCTGTATTTGGAGCCTGGGGATCACTTTGACACAGATTTTTGATCTACATTAGGCCTACTGCCATCTGATCTCCCAACCCCATTTTCTCATCTCTCATCCATTATTCAGCAGGTGCACCGCTAGCAAATGAGATCACTTTGGGCATGAAGATCTTGGAGGGCCAACTTACAGCAGACTCAATCGGTCATGAAGTATGTGTGTAGAAATCCTTTGTAGGCACAGCTCAATATTTACATCAACAGATATGAAACACGTTAAAGTGTTAGCGCTCGTGGTCTCGCGGTCTCAGGGTTCTGTAAACGATCACTGCGTTAAGCAACTTTCGCTATGGCTGGGCACGGATGGGTGACCACATTTTAGCATTTACATTTGCGGCGTGTCCGTGCTTTGGAAGGCACGTTAAGCCGTTGGTCTGGGGTGCCAGTAACATGGCAGTCGTTAAGTCAAGTTGACGGCCTTATGGGCGGCTTGAAAATTTTCAATAGTAGGTAGCCACAACCCGCGTCTGTCCATTTCAACACGGGAATGGGCTCACCACCTATTACGTGGGATAGGAATACACATGGTGAAAAGTAGGCATATAAAATGCCTCAGCCACCCCTTCGGGGATAAGGGGTGACAGATAAATAAATAAGATATGAAACAAGTGCACGGCGCTGTCTCTCTATCAGAACGCACGTTCATAATGTCGATTTCAATTTACATAAATAATTTGCTTTTGCAATTTAGTACTATGTTCACTTCAGTCAATTAATGATGTGCGAAAACCAATGAGTGATTTTAGTTTAGAGTGTGTGATGCACATTATACTAGCGGCACGCTATGATGTATAAACATACATCATAGCGTACATATACAATAGTGATGATATTTTACTTGTTTTACATAAGTACTCTGTACCAGTAGAATAAATCCCCTATAATGGTCGAGTATTCACATATTTCTACAAATAAAATGTAATTAAAATTAATACAAAGCTTCATGTAAGGACGTCAAAACGGCCATCGTAGCGTGCCGCTAGTACCTATAGTGTGCGAATTAATATTTGTAAATGACCCGTATGTAATACCAGTAATACTGTAGCGGGAGAAACCTGGCGACACAGGTTCGCATAGTAAATACTGCATTCGTCATATCGTTTGGGCTAGATGGCGCTGTGTAAAAAGTGTCCCACTAAATAAATTTATTGAAGTGAAACTTTAGAGAAATTTTATAGCTGTAAAAAAATGTCGTAAAGAAGTTTCACTTTTCACCTGTGTACTCTGGTTCACACATATTTTTTAATTAATTAATATCTCTTTAGTTAAGATATCTTTGGTTACAGCAAAGTGCTAAGTCGACATGCCACAAGATGTGAAATCTAGATGATTCTACAGGAATAAAGGTTACTTACACTCGGCCTTAGCACAGCGATCACCTAGCACATGAACGCCGGTGGCCAGGCACGCTAACGCGATGAGCACCGTGCAGACTACTGCCAGTGATCGGGCCGGGCCTGAACTCGCTGGAGGAAAGTCCACGGACATGCACCAGCCTACTGATAATACAGAAGCCTGGAAAATGAGGGATCGATCATTTATTTACCATAAAAAGCCTTTGTGGCAGAGTCTTTAAGTGAAGGTATATTCCAATTGACTAATTCGGCAGTTCCTTCAGCTGCGTAGGAATCCAGCTTTGAACTAGAATATGAAAAACCTTGAATCAGGGCTTGAAGGCAGATTCTAGTTGCCTAATTCGGTTAGTCCTAATAATATTAAAAATGTGAAATTTAACGTAATTGGAATTGGATTTTAACGAAACTTTACAGTAATATTGCTTATACATCAGAATAAGACATAGGGTCCTTTTTATCCTTGGAACAAGTTCTTGTGGAAAACAGGAACTTGAAATCTTCATTACCTTCACAACTTTTCCAACCCTCATTAAATACCACCCCTTAGCGTATAATATCTACATTAATGGTACGAACTTTATTACCACATCTCTGATATTCTTCTGTTGCTCACCTCAAGTCCGTACTTGGCAACTCCTGCGCTGATGCAGGTCTGTGCAGCGTCTTCCCAGCCGTCTGTAGTCTGGTTCTGATTGCCACATCGTGATACGCACACTCCTCTGTGTATCTGTGTCCTGTTATAGTGTTTCAACGTTTGCTGTGAATAGTCCTGGAAAAGGGAAATATACAATATTGTTTACTTTATACCACTAAGGCGCCACACAAGCTTTACGTTCAAGTAACAGAGCAAGAAATCATTGTCACTTGCGCTGTACTAAAGCCGCCATATATATTCTGGCGCCGTCAACCTTTCCTCATACACCTGACAGGCACCAGGGAGCAAGCAACATTCCTTGGATTTGTTGTTAACCTGAACATAAGTTAGTACTAAAGAAACGGTTTTCCTCACGTGTAAATTTCGGGATAGCCCGACTAGTTTGGAACCTAACAGTGACGTAGCTTGACGGTCCTCTTGAAAAAGGACCTCCGTTAGGTTCGAAACTAGTCGGGCTATCCCGAAATTTACACGTGAGTAAAACCGTTTCTTTAGTAATAATGAACATCGCTCACGAAAGTTATTACTGAACATAAGTTGCTTAAACACTCATGACAACATACACATTATTTGTCAAAAAAAGACGACTTGTTGCTAAAAATAATTATAACCCGACTAAATTATATCGCTTCTTCTTCGTTCTTACAACTTGCTACTAGGGTAGAAATGTAAATTGGTCGGGTTTAGTAAACTAAAGGCACTAAAAAGTATACTGAAAAAGCAAACTTGTTTAATATTTGTGAGAATTGTGAGCCAATAATCGGTGGAATAAAAACTTTGTTACGAGCAAAAGTGTTGTTGACGCGGGGACTGCGTTTACGCGCCGTCATTGCTGCTGCATTGGCACTTCCGCCCACGGTTGTAATCTAGTCGGGGGCGCGCCGGAGATATTGGGGGCGCCTCCGAAATTGCCGGCGGCGGGACGAGAGCATGCGTTCTGCTCTCTCCTGCATCCGCAATGGCTTTCACCACAGCCGACAGCTCACGAAATAAAACTATGTAAATACCATTTATTTCTCGTGATTTATCGCCGGCAAACCGTTGAAAATTTTTAATACACCCCGCTAGACCTGTCAATACTCGTAGCATTAGTATGTCTGCATCGAACCAATCCAAACCATTATAAACATCAGTGGCTAGGGAATAAACCGTACCCTCATAAAAGATGACCAGCCTTAACCGTTCTAGATCTCTGCCCGTTGTTTGTGGGCTTGGCTCATGATATTTTGGTTCATCCCTGTATACTCTTGGTGTCAAAAACCTCCGGCACTATTTCAATGTACATATTACCGCATTGGCACACATTATGAATATTAATCACAGCTGTTTTCATTATAAACGCTAACGTAACACGCGGCTGACCTTGTATTACAAAAGGCTTTTGAACTCGATTGTACACATTCGACACCAACTCGTTTAGACAACTTTACAAGGTGTAGAAATATTGTAATACTTGTTTCTAACGCGGTGTTCGGAATGGGAACAATTCGGAAAAATGCAGTCAAAGACCGTTTCTTTTCTTTTTGTTTGTATTTTGGATTTGGAATAAGAAAATTAGAAGACTTTTTTTTAATAACTTTTTAAGTGTCCTAAATACCAAATGATATTTATTATATTCTTAGAGAACGGGATAATATCCGAACCCCTCGAGACAAGGCCACGGTAGCGGACAACACCTGTGGGAAGCTTTGGAGCTATCTTTACCAAAAATGGTCTGATAGCAAGAAGACTTTAGGACCATGACCTTCGTTCCAATGACTATATGCGTACAAGACTGTCCCAACTCAGTGTGGGCATAGCAGTATTAAGCTAGTGACCGGGAAAGTAGCATAGTGAAGCATCCGAAATTCTATCTGCTCCGCGATAGACAATTAGACCAGAGGCCCTATTCACTTTCTTCGATAAGGAAGATTTCTTTTTCTCCCTGGTGTCATTATCTGAGTACTCACTCTTTCTCTCTTGTTAATTTTCCTATATATTAGAGGCATAGGTTCGCCTCCGGATAATATTGGGGGTCAGATCATCTAGCCCCCCGAGGAGAACGTCATATTGGGGCATTCTCTTAGCTGGGCCGCTGTAACTAGCCCCCAGGCCTATCCCGCGACCACGTTGGGAAGAAGGTGGAACACGGCCTGGTTTAGTGGGTTGGACGGACCCCTAAAAGCCGAGACACACATTCCCGCGTAAACGCATTCCCCGCGTCAAAAAACGCTATAACAAACAATCAATCAAATTTATTGACATAAATAAAATTTGCACGTGTAGTCACGAAAGTCACTTAATATTATCTAACAATTTTAACACCTAGGGGTAGTCAGATAGGACGTTTTTACAAATCTATTCTATTCTACAACTTTGGCTTGTGTTAATATACTTCTGAGACTGACTGTACATATCTGGTGGTTGATTCATCATCCGAGCGTTTGGCCCAGTTTCGTCTTACCACGCCTGGGGTGCGCTGTTTTACATTTTCCCCTCCACTCCGCACTACCTATTATGATTGTACAATATACTTAAATATAGCAAAAATCCTGTAATTTGTAAACAAACTTATTCAACCTACTCGGCGCCAACACACGCACTAAAATGTATGAAAATTACAACATTCCCTACAATGTATACTCGTATTCCATGCACGACAGCTGATTGAGACGCGCATACAATTGACATTTTATGTAACCGCAAACCCATTTACAGAAGCGGTGACATAATTTGGGCATATAAAGTAGTTTGTATTAGGTATTTAAGCTTTGTATTACAAACATGTTTTAAACATGTTTTTCCGTGTTTAGGCAGGCACGTTAAGCCATTTTTAACGGTTGCCAGTAATATTGCAGTCTTTAAGCCAAGTTGAAGGCCTAAGGGGCCACAGCCACAACCTGCGTCTGTCTATTTCATCACGGCAATTTAACCTATAAAGTGGGACAGGAATATACATGGTGAAAAGAGGGTGTTTAATATGCCTCTGCCACTAGTTCGGGGATAATGATGTATTAAACAAAGGCTAGTTTGTGACATGAAATTAAGGTACCGCAAACAGACCATACATTACAGTTATGCTACCACAGATTTGAAGCCCGGGGTCTACTTTTATTTGACTAGTAAGAAGTAGAAGTGAGTGCCGTCGGATCTCCCAACTCCCGCCTGTATCGTTGTCTTTTCCATCGGTCAACAGGTCGCTTATGCCCCAGAGATCTTGGCCTGCTCAGTTTTGTCCTTAATAACTCGCTACAGCTTCCACTCGGTACAAAGGCTGCGAGGCTGCGACTCATTGCTTACAACTACTTAAATAATTCATAATTCATATTGTACTGTACATAAATAATGTACTGTACATAAAGATGCACTGTGCATAAATAATGTACTGTACATAAATAATGTACTTTATATATGTACTGTGCTTCTAGCCCAAATTGGCCATCATACGATGATCAATAGGTGCAGTTGCCCACTCGTCTGGGCTCATCATACAGAACAATTTTTTTATTCTCGTGTATTTTTAATTTTGCGATAATCGAAGATATAAGAGAAGAGCAATTATAATGTACATGTGCTTGAGATAATTATGGCGCCCAAATATATTTACGGTCCAAATCCAATTGTCACACAACATATTTTTTAAACATTAATATTGACAGTAGTAAGTTATTCTCGTTAGCCTTCGGTGACGCAGTGGTAGTGTATGCGACTGCCGCGACTGAGGTCCCAGGCTCGATTACCGGGTCGGGAAATTAAATTGTGTGATCCACAAATGTGTTTCTGAGTTTCGGTTTTTCCTATATGTATGGTTATTTCCTTGCACAAAGAATTAGTATTGCCATTCAACGTGGCTATGCTGCCAGTCTTCTGGGAACGTTTCCGGTCAGCGATGATGCGGAGGAATTTTTTGACGCGTTGTAGGTAATGTATATTTATTTAAGTTTAGTTAGTTGTTTTTATTATTTTTTAGTGTAGGATATATATGCTTTTAATTTTATTTGTATATATAATTAATAATTTTGAATTTTATTAAATTTTAATGTAAAAGTTTTGTTAATTAATATGTGTGTAGACATATATAAGTATATTTATCAGTCGTCTAGATTACCATTACACAAGCTTATATTAGCTAACTTTGGGCTAAGCGACATTATATAAAAAAATGTCCCACAATATTTATTTATTACTTATTTATCCCTAAAGATTTGTAGATATAAACCAAAGAAAATATACCCATCAATAATGCTAATTAAAATATATACCAATAAAGAAAATTAAAGTTTTTACTTTATTTATTTCACATACAAAACTCCATCATTACAGGGCAATCCCCAATGCAAAAGCAGTGTAGTTACGTTAAAATTTCAGTTTGGATAACACAATATGCTTAAAGTAACGATGCTACGAGTAAATGCAGAATACTTAATTCATATTAGATTATTATATTATACACGAAACTTACAAAAAAAAACTTTATATATCTGTCTCTTTGTTCATCTAGTCTCTGAAACGGCTGAATCGATTTTAACGGGACTTTCACTGACACATAGCTGAAGTTCTAAGGTAACTTAGGCTAGTAGTACTAGTACGGGCATTGCTAGTAACTATTAAATCTTTAGGGATTTCAACATAGGGATAACGTTATCGACCTGAGTGATTCCGACATCGCCATTGTTTGTCGTTATACTTCAACCAATTTACGCAAAACATTAATTAATTTATACTAAAAATATAAATAACTAGACGACGCCCGCGGCTCCGCACGCGTGGTTAAGTTTTCCCGTTCCCGTTTGCCATAGGAACTTGTTCTCGGGATAAAAAGTAGCCTATGTGTTATTCTGATGGGTAAGCTATATTATTGTAAAGCTTCATCAAAATCCATTGAGTAGATTTTGCGTGAAATAGTAACAAACATCCATTCTTACAAACTTTAGCGTTTATAATATTAGTAGGAATTTATATTTAAAAGAAATCACAGAAATTAGGAAACGAAATTTCTAATATTTCCGCTCTAGTTAAGCTGTTTCTTATCACATCGCTAGCAATTATTGACACATTATTTTTAGGGTTCCTTCCTTAATATGGACACCTTATATGATGACTTCTTCACTTCCTAGTTCGTCTGTCCGTATGTGCCATCGATATGCGTAAGAACGGGTGGACTTTGTTGTGGTGGTTTAACGTGTGGAAATCCTCTTGGATGCTATGCCGGACTCTTACCAACTAAACCCTTCCATTTGTCTATGGTCAGGAGTCCCGGGCAAACCCTTCGGGAGGATAGCTCCAGGTCTCCCAGCAGACTTTTTCCGCAAGCGCGGTATCATCTTCGGAGGACGGGGTTCGGGTGCAATCCCGCTTCTTTGGGGAGGAACGGGTGGACCTAGCGAATTGAAATTTATAAAATAAAATAAAAATATCTTTATTTTGCATAGACCATTTTAACGGCGCTTACAAAATGTCATACCCTATTTAAAATATTTAAAGCGACCACCGGTTCGGAACGCGGCCCACCTGAGAAGAACCGGCAAGAAACTTAGGAAGGCTTTTTTTTTTGATGGCCTATTTACAATTTAATATTATTTCACTTTGCCAGCAGATCATTTCCAGGCGTCCCTGTCCTGCAAATAGTCTGTATCGGAGTAAAAACCTTTTTCACAAAGCTTGCTTTTAATAAACTTTTTAAATTTATTTAAAGGTAAATTTCTCAGGTCACAGGGAAGCTTGTTGTAAAAGCGTATACAGTTACCCTGGAAAGAATCGCCAATCTTATCTAGTCGACTGTGGTGGACTGAAAGATTATTTTTATTTCTAGTGTTTATATTATGTTTATCACAGAGTTTAGAAAACTGTGATAGATTTTTCTGGACATACATAAGATTGGCAAAAATGTATTGTGATGGTACGGTTAGAATATTTACTTCTTTGAATTTTTCTCGGAGAGAAACTCTGGGGCCCAAATTATAAATAGCGCGTACAGCCCGCTTTTGTAGAACAAAAATAATATTTAAATCTGCAGCACTCCCCCAAAGGAGAATACCGTAAGACATAATACTATGATGACTAAGACATAATACATATACCTAATACTGATGCCTATAGTCTCTAATAGGTGTTTAAAATAAAAATCAAGGTCTTGAATCAACAAGATTTTATATTACCTACGATATTTATATGGGCAAATTCAAATTTTCGCGTAAACTTGTTAGTACCAAAAAAAGTAAGATAAATTTACTAAACTATTTACTTTTTAATAACTATTTACTTTTTAATAAATAAACACATACATACTGTCACGTCCCCGAAGGGGTAGGCAGAGGCATACTATACGCCCACATTTTACCGTATGCATTTTTGACCCACATAACAGGTGGTGAGCCCATTGCCGTGTTGAAATGGACAGGCGCAGGCTGTGGCAATCTGCTGTTGAAATTTTTCAACCCTAAAGCCCAAAGTGATTGTTTACAGAACACTAAATCAGCGGGGCAACGAGCGGTTCTTTACTTTTCAATATTTTTGGAACGAAGTTCCTTACGGCAGGCTTGGAGGAGATAGGGATTTTGCTGCGCGACCGAACTGAAAAATATGTGATAGTAAAACCGTAAGAAAAAAACGGTAAGAAAAATTCCGAGGAATAAAAGCATTAACTGAGACGTGCGCAGGCGCGACAGTCGTTTGTTTTGCAAATTGTGTCGATTTTCAAACTGACTATTTACCTCAGTGAAGTGAACACTAATTTGGAAATCGCAGTAACGTAGCTGTGTGGTTTGGGTGGTATGCTGCTCGGCTGAGATGCAAGAGGCCCGAGTTCGAATCCTAGTACAAACAGTGACTTTTTGTATGATTAATTGAATCGTGAACTTGTTAACTTCGTTCCTACCTGGTGTCCACACCACATTTTTTTTTATCACTTTCCATTTACTTGCTATAAGACCTTGCTTTTACCGAAAATTGATAGTTCTAGGTAAACCGGAAATAGCCTACAGGGTTTCCAAAACCTAAATAATAGTTCCCGTTGACCTAGAATCACGATTTTTTTCAAAAAAGAAGGTCTTACATGACATATAAAGGAAAATTCCAAAAAGTAAAAATAAGTAAAAAAATTAGGGGTGTCCCCCCATGCATAAATAGTAGGAACCAATTAATATAGACCTCTGAGTTGTATGGGCGCTCTTACGATTTGGAGGTCAATATAGTCAAATATCCAATGTTAGGTTAACTTTAAATAAGGGGCAATTTTTACGGAACCCTCGGCGCACAACTTCGACTCGTGCTTGACTGTTTTTTTTTTAATAAACCTTAGTGCAAAACTATCGTTTTGACCACATAAGTACACAATAAGTATTGCTCCGCCTGCGATTACCGAAATTGCAATCATAAAATACAATCACATGCAAGGTCACACCTTCAATGCAAAGGTTAGGTGCCGTTCATGATAGACTATAATTATTTAGAGTATACAAGGGCAGGCCCCTCTTTTCAATAAGCAAAAAATCTTTAAGGCATGTAATTATCTTCAAATGCAAGCGTGGGTCAGTTCTCAGTGTTCTCACTACACCGGAAGATTTATCAAGCGGTTAATTCAACCAATCTATATTAATATTATAAAGCTGAAGAGTTTGTGTGTTTGTTTGGTTGAACGAGCTAATCTCAAGAACTACTGGTCGGATTTGAAAAATTCTTTTTGTGTAAGATAGCCTATTTATCGAGGAAGGCTATAGGCAATATCATCGGTCAAAAACAGTACTGGAACATTTCAAAAAACGATGTATCGAGTAATTGAGGTTTAAAGATTTTAGAAGTTTTCAATTGCTATTTTACATATTAAAAATAATAGTATGCTTTAGTATTTTAATTAATTCTAATGCCTATTTAATACCGTTGTATTGTGTTGTTGCTAAAATTTGAGTATGATTTGTATTTTTTGGGTATTCATTAATTTTTTTTAAATCTATATATTTAAAAATGAAACCCGTTTTCCGTTGTCACGACATAGCATGAAAACGGCTTGACCGATTTAAAAAAATCTTTTTGTATTGGATAGCCTATTTATTGAGGAAGGTTCTTAGCTATATATCATCACGCTACTACACAGGAGAGCGGAGCAGTAATCATAAATATCAGCAAATCGGGGAAACTTTCATACATATTTGGAAAAGTAATAAGCGACGGGATTAAATGGGTGCCACGGGGTTGGAAGTATGTCGCGGGCGAAGCCGCGCGGGTCAGCTAGTGTTCCAATAATGAAGCAAACAATCTTGGAATAAATTAGGGTCAAGTGGAATATTTCTTAATGAGCCGGTAAAAACGAACATAAACGAGCAGTTTTGAGTTATTTTGTAGTTTATTTATAACATAAAAAATTCTAAATATATAATTTTCGTCTATTTGTTTTTATCAAATCTTGGTCATAAAATATCTATAATTGTAATTTATCCTAACCAAAACCATTTTGATACGACAAACAAAGCAAGTATTGATCTTTTTTTGCTTATGAAATTCGATGCTAAGATCGTTTCTAAAAATGTGTTCATTGCTTAATGATTTGCTTGTTTTTTGGACAACACTATTCTTTGTACTGCCAATACATTTATTGACTCCCAGCAGGAGTGTCGCTGGTCATGGGATTAAGGACCCTGTTTTTAGCCTAAAGATTGTCGCAGAGAAATACAAGACGAAGAATACGTCTCTGCAGTTGAAGGCCTTCTTCATGTCCAGCCATGTCTGAGCCTGGACATGAAGAAGGCCTTCAAATGTGTTCCTCGAGCGATGATCTGGTGGGCACTACGGTCCAAAGAGGTTCCAGAGCTTTATATTGACATTATCCGGGATATGTACCGCTATTCCAAATTCGTGGTTTGAAACGCTGTTGGTGACACGAAACCCTTCCCCACCACCTTCGCCGTACAGCAGGGTTCTGTCCTTAGTACTTATTTGTTGAGCGTGATATTAGACCTACTGTCAGACAGCATCAAGGTCTCACATGAGCAGCCTCCATGTCTGTTTATGCATGCTGATGATATCGCGCTAGCAGACACAGACAGGGGCATTTTGGTGCAATGTGTGAAGGCGTGGAGGGAGACAATTGATGGTCTGAAACTTTATGTGTCGAAGTCCGAGTCCGTGGCATTAAATTCTATAGATACCACATCCGTTCGCTTAGTCGATGATATGGTCCAGCGCACGAATCAGGTTTAATACCTGGGATCTGTATGTCACGCGTCCAGTGACATCAATTGCGACTTCAACACACGCATTGCTGCCGCGAGGACCAAGTGTCCACTTGTGACTCAAAAATGCACGTCAGGTTGAAGGGACGGGTCTAAAATCCCTCATTAGGCCTCTCCTTTTACAGAAGGTAACCGGGACCAATGGCTTAACGTGCCTTTCGAAGCACTGAAATACTTGATACGCTCGTAAATTGAAATGCTACAAAGCGACACACCCATCCGACGAGCAGCAATAGAGAAACATCACTTGCAAGCCTGCCGCCTGCTAAAATTTGAGTATGATTTGTATTTTTTGGGTATTCATTAATTTTTTTTAAATCTATATATTTAAAAATGAAACCCGTTTTCCGTTGTCACGACATAGCATGAAAACGGCTTGACCGATTTAAAAAAATCTTTTTGTATTGGATAGCCTATTTATTGAGGAAGGTTCTTAGCTATATATCATCACGCTACTACACAGGAGAGCGGAGCAGTAATCATAAATATCAGCAAATCGGGGAAACTTTCATACATATTTGGAAAAGTAATAAGCGACGGGATTAAATGGGTGCCACGGGGTTGGAAGTATGTCGCGGGCGAAGCCGCGCCGGTCAGCTAGTGTTCCAATAATGAAGCAAACAATCTTGGAATAAATTAGGGTCAAGTGGAATATTTCTTAATGAGCCGGTAAAAACGAACATAAACGAGCAGTTTTGAGTTATTTTGTAGTTTATTTATAACATAAAAAATTCTAAATATATAATTTTCGTCTATTTGTTTTTATCAAATCTTGGTCATAAAATATCTATAATTGTAATTTATCCTAACCAAAACCATTTTGATACGACAAACAAAGCAAGTATTGATCTTTTTTTGCTTATGAAATTCGATGCTAAGATCGTTTCTAAAAATGTGTTCATTGCTTAATGATTTGCTTGTTTTTTGGACAACACTATTCTTTGTACTGCCAATACATTTATTGACTCCCAGCAGGAGTGTCGCTGGTCATGGGATTAAGGACCCTGTTTTTACCCTAAAGATTGTCGCAGAGAAATACAAGACGAAGAATACGTCTCTGCAGTTGAAGGCCTTCTTCATGTCCAGCCATGTCTGAGCCTGGACATGAAGAAGGCCTTCAAATGTGTTCCTCGAGCGATGATCTGGTGGGCACTACGGTCCAAAGAGGATCCAGAGCTTTATATTGACATTATCCGGGATATGTACCGCTATTCCAAATTCATGGTTTGAAACGCTGTTGGTGACACGAAACCCTTCCCCACCACCTTCGCCGTACAGCAGGGTTCTGTCCTTAGTACTTATTTGTTGAGCGTGATATTAGACCTACTGTCAGACAGCATCAAGGTCTCACATGAGCAGCCTCCATGTCTGTTTATGCATGCTGATGATATCGTGCTAGCAGACACAGACAGGGGCATTTTGGTGCAATGTGTGAAGGCGTGGAGGGAGACAATTGATGGTCTGAAACTTTATGTGTCGAAGTCCGAGTCCGTGGCATTAAATTCTATAGATACCACATCCGTTCGCTCAGTCGATGATATGGTCCAGCGCACGAATCAGGTTTAATACCTGGGATCTGTATGTCACGCGTCCAGTGACATCAATTGCGACTTCAACACACGCATTGCTGCCGCGAGGACCAAGTGTCCACTTGTGACTCAAAAATGCACGTCAGGTTGAAGGGACGGGTCTAAAATCCCTCATTAGGCCTCTCCTTTTACAGAAGGTAACCGGGACCAATGGCTTAACGTGCCTTTCGAAGCACTGAAATACTTGATACGCTCGTAAATTGAAATGCTACAAAGCGACACACCCATCCGACGAGCAGCAATAGAGAAACATCACTTGCAAGCCTGCCGCCTGCTAAAATTTGAGTATGATTTGTATTTTTTGGGTATTCATTAATTTTTTTTAAATCTATATATTTAAAAATGAAACCCGTTTTCCGTTGTCACGACATAGCATGAAAACGGCTTGACCGATTTAAAAAAATCTTTTTGTATTGGATAGCCTATTTATTGAGGAAGGTTCTTAGCTATATATCATCACGCTACTACACAGGAGAGCGGAGCAGTAATCATAAATATCAGCAAATCGGGGAAACTTTCATACATATTTGGAAAAGTAATAAGCGACGGGATTAAATGGGTGCCACGGGGTTGGAAGTATGTCGCGGGCGAAGCCGCGCGGGTCAGCTAGTGTTCCAATAATGAAGCAAACAATCTTGGAATAAATTAGGGTCAAGTGGAATATTTCTTAATGAGCCGGTAAAAACGAACATAAACGAGCAGTTTTGAGTTATTTTGTAGTTTATTTATAACATAAAAAATTCTAAATATATAATTTTCGTCTATTTGTTTTTATCAAATCTTGGTCATAAAATATCTATAATTGTAATTTATCCTAACCAAAACCATTTTGATACGACAAACAAAGCAAGTATTGATCTTTTTTTGCTTATGAAATTCGATGCTAAGATCGTTTCTAAAAATGTGTTCATTGCTTAATGATTTGCTTGTTTTTTGGACAACACTATTCTTTGTACTGCCAATACATTTATTGACTCCCAGCAGGAGTGTCGCTGGTCATGGGATTAAGGACCCTGTTTTTACCCTAAAGATTGTCGCAGAGAAATACAAGACGAAGAATACGTCTCTGCAGTTGAAGGCCTTCTTCATGTCCAGCCATGTCTGAGCCTGGACATGAAGAAGGCCTTCAAATGTGTTCCTCGAGCGATGATCTGGTGGGCACTACGGTCCAAAGAGGATCCAGAGCTTTATATTGACATTATCCGGGATATGTACCGCTATTCCAAATTCATGGTTTGAAACGCTGTTGGTGACACGAAACCCTTCCCCACCACCTTCGCCGTACAGCAGGGTTCTGTCCTTAGTACTTATTTGTTGAGCGTGATATTAGACCTACTGTCAGACAGCATCAAGGTCTCACATGAGCAGCCTCCATGTCTGTTTATGCATGCTGATGATATCGCGCTAGCAGACACAGACAGGGGCATTTTGGTGCAATGTGTGAAGGCGTGGAGGGAGACAATTGATGGTCTGAAACTTTATGTGTCGAAGTCCGAGTCCGTGGCATTAAATTCTATAGATACCACATCCGTTCGCTCAGTCGATGATATGGTCCAGCGCACGAATCAGGTTTAATACCTGGGATCTGTATGTCACGCGTCCAGTGACATCAATTGCGACTTCAACACACGCATTGCTGCCGCGAGGACCAAGTGTCCACTTGTGACTCAAAAATGCACGTCAGGTTGAAGGGACGGGTCTAAAATCCCTCATTAGGCCTCTCCTTTTACAGAAGGTAACCGGGACCAATGGCTTAACGTGCCTTTCGAAGCACTGAAATACTTGATACGCTCGTAAATTGAAATGCTACAAAGCGACACACCCATCCGACGAGCAGCAATAGAGAAACATCACTTGCAAGCCTGCCGCCTGCTAAAATTTGAGTATGATTTGTATTTTTTGGGTATTCATTAATTTTTTTTAAATCTATATATTTAAAAATGAAACCCGTTTTCCGTTGTCACGACATAGCATGAAAACGGCTTGACCGATTTAAAAAAATCTTTTTGTATTGGATAGCCTATTTATTGAGGAAGGTTCTTAGCTATATATCATCACGCTACTACACAGGAGAGCGGAGCAGTAATCATAAATATCAGCAAATCGGGGAAACTTTCATACATATTTGGAAAAGTAATAAGCGACGGGATTAAATGGGTGCCACGGGGTTGGAAGTATGTCGCGGGCGAAGCCGCGCGGGTCAGCTAGTGTTCCAATAATGAAGCAAACAATCTTGGAATAAATTAGGGTCAAGTGGAATATTTCTTAATGAGCCGGTAAAAACGAACATAAACGAGCAGTTTTGAGTTATTTTGTAGTTTATTTATAACATAAAAAATTCTAAATATATAATTTTCGTCTATTTGTTTTTATCAAATCTTGGTCATAAAATATCTATAATTGTAATTTATCCTAACCAAAACCATTTTGATACGACAAACAAAGCAAGTATTGATCTTTTTTTGCTTATGAAATTCGATGCTAAGATCGTTTCTAAAAATGTGTTCATTGCTTAATGATTTGCTTGTTTTTTGGACAACACTATTCTTTGTACTGCCAATACATTTATTGACTCCCAGCAGGAGTGTCGCTGGTCATGGGATTAAGGACCCTGTTTTTACCCTAAAGATTGTCGCAGAGAAATACAAGACGAAGAATACGTCTCTGCAGTTGAAGGCCTTCTTCATGTCCAGCCATGTCTGAGCCTGGACATGAAGAAGGCCTTCAAATGTGTTCCTCGAGCGATGATCTGGTGGGCACTACGGTCCAAAGAGGATCCAGAGCTTTATATTGACATTATCCGGGATATGTACCGCTATTCCAAATTCATGGTTTGAAACGCTGTTGGTGACACGAAACCCTTCCCCACCACCTTCGCCGTACAGCAGGGTTCTGTCCTTAGTACTTATTTGTTGAGCGTGATATTAGACCTACTGTCAGACAGCATCAAGGTCTCACATGAGCAGCCTCCATGTCTGTTTATGCATGCTGATGATATCGCGCTAGCAGACACAGACAGGGGCATTATGGTGCAATGTGTGAAGGCGTGGAGGGAGACAATTGATGGTCTGAAACTTTATGTGTCGAAGTCCGAGTCCGTGGCATTAAATTCTATAGATACCACATCCGTTCGCTCAGTCGATGATATGGTCCAGCGCACGAATCAGGTTTAATACCTGGGATCTGTATGTCACGCGTCCAGTGACATCAATTGCGACTTCAACACACGCATTGCTGCCGCGAGGACCAAGTGTCCACTTGTGACTCAAAAATGCACGTCAGGTTGAAGGGACGGGTCTAAAATCCCTCATTAGGCCTCTCCTTTTACAGAAGGTAACCGGGACCAATGGCTTAACGTGCCTTTCGAAGCACTGAAATACTTGATACGCTCGTAAATTGAAATGCTACAAAGCGACACACCCATCCGACGAGCAGCAATAGAGAAACATCACTTGCAAGCCTGCCGCCTGCTAAAATTTGAGTATGATTTGTATTTTTTGGGTATTCATTAATTTTTTTTAAATCTATATATTTAAAAATGAAACCCGTTTTCCGTTGTCACGACATAGCATGAAAACGGCTTGACCGATTTAAAAAAATCTTTTTGTATTGGATAGCCTATTTATTGAGGAAGGTTCTTAGCTATATATCATCACGCTACTACACAGGAGAGCGGAGCAGTAATCATAAATATCAGCAAATCGGGGAAACTTTCATACATATTTGGAAAAGTAATAAGCGACGGGATTAAATGGGTGCCACGGGGTTGGAAGTATGTCGCGGGCGAAGCCGCGCGGGTCAGCTAGTGTTCCAATAATGAAGCAAACAATCTTGGAATAAATTAGGGTCAAGTGGAATATTTCTTAATGAGCCGGTAAAAACGAACATAAACGAGCAGTTTTGAGTTATTTTGTAGTTTATTTATAACATAAAAAATTCTAAATATATAATTTTCGTCTATTTGTTTTTATCAAATCTTGGTCATAAAATATCTATAATTGTAATTTATCCTAACCAAAACCATTTTGATACGACAAACAAAGCAAGTATTGATCTTTTTTTGCTTATGAAATTCGATGCTAAGATCGTTTCTAAAAATGTGTTCATTGCTTAATGATTTGCTTGTTTTTTGGACAACACTATTCTTTGTACTGCCAATACATTTATTGACTCCCAGCAGGAGTGTCGCTGGTCATGGGATTAAGGACCCTGTTTTTACCCTAAAGATTGTCGCAGAGAAATACAAGACGAAGAATACGTCTCTGCAGTTGAAGGCCTTCTTCATGTCCAGCCATGTCTGAGCCTGGACATGAAGAAGGCCTTCAAATGTGTTCCTCGAGCGATGATCTGGTGGGCACTACGGTCCAAAGAGGATCCAGAGCTTTATATTGACATTATCCGGGATATGTACCGCTATTCCAAATTCGTGGTTTGAAACGCTGTTGGTGACACGAAACCCTTCCCCACCACCTTCGCCGTACAGCAGGGTTCTGTCCTTAGTACTTATTTGTTGAGCGTGATATTAGACCTACTGTCAGACAGCATCAAGGTCTCACATGAGCAGCCTCCATGTCTGTTTATGCATGCTGATGATATCGCGCTAGCAGACACAGACAGGGGCATTTTGGTGCAATGTGTGAAGTCGTGGAAGGAGACAATTGATGGTCTGAAACTTTATGTGTCGAAGTCCGAGTCCGTGGCATTAAATTCTATAGATACCACATCCGTTCGCTTAGTCGATGATATGGTCCAGCGCACGAATCAGGTTTAATACCTGGGATCTGTATGTCACGCGTCCAGTGACATCAATTGCGACTTCAACACACGCATTGCTGCCGCGAGGACCAAGTGTCCACTTGTGACTCAAAAATGCACGTCAGGTTGAAGGGACGGGTCTAAAATCCCTCATTAGGCCTCTCCTTTTACAGAAGGTAACCGGGACCAATGGCTTAACGTGCCTTTCGAAGCACTGAAATACTTGATACGCTCGTAAATTGAAATGCTACAAAGCGACACACCCATCCGACGAGCAGCAATAGAGAAACATCACTTGCAAGCCTGCCGCCTGCTAAAATTTGAGTATGATTTGTATTTTTTGGGTATTCATTAATTTTTTTTAAATCTATATATTTAAAAATGAAACCCGTTTTCCGTTGTCACGACATAGCATGAAAACGGCTTGACCGATTTAAAAAAATCTTTTTGTATTGGATAGCCTATTTATTGAGGAAGGTTCTTAGCTATATATCATCACGCTACTACACAGGAGAGCGGAGCAGTAATCATAAATATCAGCAAATCGGGGAAACTTTCATACATATTTGGAAAAGTAATAAGCGACGGGATTAAATGGGTGCCACGGGGTTGGAAGTATGTCGCGGGCGAAGCCGCGCGGGTCAGCTAGTGTTCCAATAATGAAGCAAACAATCTTGGAATAAATTAGGGTCAAGTGGAATATTTCTTAATGAGCCGGTAAAAACGAACATAAACGAGCAGTTTTGAGTTATTTTGTAGTTTATTTATAACATAAAAAATTCTAAATATATAATTTTCGTCTATTTGTTTTTATCAAATCTTGGTCATAAAATATCTATAATTGTAATTTATCCTAACCAAAACCATTTTGATACGACAAACAAAGCAAGTATTGATCTTTTTTTGCTTATGAAATTCGATGCTAAGATCGTTTCTAAAAATGTGTTCATTGCTTAATGATTTGCTTGTTTTTTGGACAACACTATTCTTTGTACTGCCAATACATTTATTGACTCCCAGCAGGAGTGTCGCTGGTCATGGGATTAAGGACCCTGTTTTTACCCTAAAGATTGTCGCAGAGAAATACAAGACGAAGAATACGTCTCTGCAGTTGAAGGCCTTCTTCATGTCCAGCCATGTCTGAGCCTGGACATGAAGAAGGCCTTCAAATGTGTTCCTCGAGCGATGATCTGGTGGGCACTACGGTCCAAAGAGGTTCCAGAGCTTTATATTGACATTATCCGGGATATGTACCGCTATTTCGTGGTTTGAAACGCTGTTGGTGACACGAAACCCTTCCCCACCACCTTCGGCGTACAGCAGGGTTCTGTCCTTAGTAATTATTTGTTGAGCGTGATATTAGACCTACTGTCAGACAGCATCAAGGTCTCACATGAGCAGCCTCCATGTCTGTTTATGCATGCTGATGATATCGCGCTAGCAGACACAGACAGGGGCATTTTGGTGCAATGTGTGAAGGCGTGGAGGGAGACAATTGATGGTCTGAAACTTTATGTGTCGAAGTCCGAGTCCGTGGCATTAAATTCTATAGATACCACATCCGTTCGCTTAGTCGATGATATGGTCCAGCGCACGAATCAGGTTTAATACCTGGGATCTGTATGTCACGCGTCCAGTGACATCAATTGCGACTTCAACACACGCATTGCTGCCGCGAGGACCAAGTGGCGCGAGATGACTGGTGATACCAGTCATCTCGCGCCACTTGTGACTCAAAAATGCACGTCAGGTTGAAGGGACGGGTCTAAAATCCCTCATTAGGCCTCTCCTTTTACAGAAGGTAACCGGGACCGATGGCTTAACGTGCCTTTCGAAGCACTGAAATACTTGATACGCTCGTAAATTGAAATGCTACAAAGCGACACACCCATCCGACGAGCAGCAATAGAGAAACATCACTTGCAAGCCTGCCGCCTGCTTCTTTAAAGTCGGATTAATTTAAGTATATTTACCTTGCCAATTAGTATCGCAACACGTTTATTGATTTATGCAATTTCTATTATTATAGGTAAAACAAACATCATGAACCGCAATCATAACTCAGCCTTGGTGGGTGCTTATAATAGTTACACCAGCGGCCTCGAACCAACGTACGTGAACCCACTCGAACCACATCTAAGTACCTACTACTTTTCTTTGCTGAATAGGTTGATAATAACATATAGTACTTTGCAATAGCCAATCTTTACATGCGTACGTTGCCCCGCGGACTCAGTGTTCTGTAAATGATTACTGCGTTAAGCAACTTTCACTATTTATGGTCCTCGGATGGGTGACTATATGGCATTTACATTTACGAGCGATTCCGTGCTTCGGAAGGCACGTTAAGCCGTTGGTTGAAGGCGTTATAGGCGGCTTGAAAATTTTTAACAGTATCGAAATGGACAGACGCAGTTGTGACGACCTCACAACTGCGTCTGTCCATTTCGATACGGCAATGAGCTCACCACCTATTACGTGGGACAGGAATACACATGGTGAAAAGTGGGCATATAATATGCCTCTGCCACCCCTTCGGGGATAAGGCGTGATAGATAAATAATTATAAGTGAGGCGGTGATGCCACCCACTTTAACCTTACAAAAACAACTACGAGCGCACATCCTGGGACGCGGTATATTAAATGCCACCACTGCCATCACCGTCGCAACGCACGAGCCCTTTTTCTCCTGCTCACTTAGTAATAAGTTAGAAGCAGGTAATAGGGTAGGCAGTTTGTGCACTACAGTTTAGGTTAGGGGACTAAATCTACTCTTTCAATCATGTCCAGAATCGAAATAGTCACTCAATAAAAAGTCGACACATACAATTAGAATGTTTTCGTAAGCCACTATTATTTCAATCGTGCTTCAATAGAAGTGCTTTGGTAGTCTACTAATATATTTACAGCTAAAAACAGCGATTCTGGTTATACTCTGCAGCTTGTGAAGTGCGATTGTAATAAATATGATAGATTTAGTAGACTACCTAGTTTTGTACCAAACGCAATAGATTCGTAGAAATGAACAGATTTTATTATAAAATAGTAGACCCAGCTCTCTAGTTTTCTCTCAATACCTATCCCTAAGCTTTCGGTATATCGTGTGTCTTTGTATCATCTTATAATTTGATTTTTTAGGACATTGGTTTCTTTTGAATACATCAGTGTAAATAGTTACTGGTTCCTCCGTCTTTTTTAAATACTAAAAAAAACAGGGGTCGAACGTGCCTACCTAACACGGCTACCTATCACCATCGCAACGCATTCATTGATTGTTTTCTTGGCGTCTAACATTCATCTTGGTTTGAACCTACTCCTGAGAATCGATAACATATAACGCGAGAACCATAGTTATGTAAACACTGGTAGTATATAGCCCTTTATTTTCCCATCATCTATGTTTAGAGAACATGTTAGTCTATAATATTAGATCGTTAAACTTAATTCAATCGTTCATTTTAGTTGTGCTAAGTATTTGTGGATAGGTCTCTACTTGGGTATAGGCCTCCTCCAGTTTGTTAGGTCTGACTGGAGGATTTGTGGTCGTCCAGTTTGTTCCTCTTTTCCCTGTCTTTAGCTCGTTTGATCCACCTTCAATGCACCTCCAAAAGTATTTGGATAAGAGCCCAAAAATAGAACAATGTCTTAGAAAATTGTCCAAAAATAATGCTCAAAATGATGCCAAAAGACGAATAATAGAATCAATTGCTCGTGGCCCCGCGATATTGTGCAGTTTAGAAGGCTAGATAAAACATTAGTCCCAGTTACTGTAACCTGCCAGAAACAGAGTTAATCAAAGTTTAATCCACCCAGATGAAAAATTTCAACAGCAGGTATAGGTGCAGTCTGTCCTTGTACATTTCTATACGACATTAAGGTCAGGCGTTGTAAACGTCTATAGACTGCGATAACCACTTACCAAATAGCTCTTAAGTTAAACTAGCGGTATAAAAAAATCAAGTGATAAATTACTTGTATTAACTTCATAGTAGACGACTCTTCTGAGGAGTACAGGAGGGCGTCCACCATGCAGTATACATCTCCAGGGCGCTGGCATTGTGACCACTCGTCCAGGGCATATAACGGAGGAATTGAGGCGAAGAATGTTTCTGAAACAGATCACATTTACTGGGTGAATCATACTGATAATTACAAGTGTGATAGTTTGTGAAGATCCTAATATTAAAGCGCAAATTGTTTTTCCAATCTCGAGTCGAAATCGAACTAGCGTCTTCTGACTTGACTTTTTAACACAGCACCATCTAGCCCAAAGTAAGCCAATATAAGCTAGTGTTATGGGATCTAGACGACTGATAAACATACTTATATATTTCGTATTTAGGTTTTTCCGTTCCCGTTTCCCACGGGAACTTGTTCCCGGCATAAAAAGTAGCCTATGTGTTATTCTGATGTACAAGCTATATTATTGTAAAGTTTTATTAAAATCCATTCAGTAGTTTTTACGTGAAAGAGTAACAAACATCCATACAAACTTTCGTATTTATAATATTGTAAAGATGTAAACACCCAAACTCCGAAACAAACATTTGTGGATCACACAAATATTTGTTCCGACACAGGACCTCAGTCACGGCAGTCGTATAAATTAAAACTGCGCCACTGTAGCTATAATAAAAAAAAATAGTAATAAATATATTATGTAATTTTAAATATATTTTATAAATAAAAATTACGAGCTAAGTTCATGGATAATGACTTGTAACTGGCGCAGTATAAAGTTACAGCATTCGGCATAACAAAATGCCGGTTTTAAACATTCTTTTTATGAAGCTGGCCACATAAAAAATACACGTTTGAACTATGAATACTTATTTCAACTATCCCAGGTGCCGTAATGATTAAAAAAGCGGGTTTTAAATTTAGTAATATATTGAGAAATTCCAAAATATTACAAATTAAAAGCAACTAGTGCATGTAAATAATTTCTTTAACTATTTAATTAGTCAAATATCTGCTTATGTAAGGCGGTTTAACCTTCTGAATGGTGGATTGTTGTCGAATTTTCACTTGAATAAGTAACTCATAGGTATAGCACCAAAAAGTTACAAAGTAAAAATTAAGTGTGAGTGTACACGCGTTAGAAATTATACTGCTTAGATTTCATCACTTAAACCACAAGTCTTTTTAGTTTGTAACAGGAATGATAAATTATTAAGAAAAAAACATCAAAAGAATGAAAACTAGGTATTTTAAATGTATTTATAAGTTGTCATGGAAACACTTATCAGCTAACTTCATAGTGTCGGTTTTTTGTAACGGTCTGCGCGCGCATCGTAAAAATTTACTCTCTTCATTTTCCCTAACGCGCCTTAAGAAGTTAAACTTCAAAATTATAAAAAAAAATGTTTTTATAATCCTTATTATTTAATATTCTTGAGAAATAATATAGCAAATAGGTACCTACATAGAAAAACGAAAACTTATTTACGAGCACTCCCGTGCTTCGGAAGGCACACTTATATAGCCGATGGTCCCGCTTACCAGTAACATAACATACTTTAAGCCAATAATTGCCGGCTTGAAAAATTGCAACAGCATATCACCACAACCTGTCCAATTCAATTCAACACGGCATTGATCTCACCACCTGTAACGTGGGAGAAAAATGCTTACGGCAAAATGTATGTCTCTGCCACACCTTCGGGGATAAAGGCGTGACTGATAATATTAGAAAAATGATTTTGGTTAAACGCACTAGTACTTATATTACTTACAAACTATTAATCCGATTAGAATTTTCTTTTTCATGAAAATAAATAGAAGATACCCCTTTAGTATATACTAAGTATAATATTACTACATACTAAAGGGGTACAATACATATGTATTGTACCCCTTTAGTATGTAGTATGGCGTTATGGTATTTACTCAATTAAATACCATAACGCCATACTGAATTGAGAAAAATATTAATTTTATTTTATTTGCCCACTTTTCACCGTGTGCATTCCTGTCCCACGTAATAGGTGGTGAGCACATTGCCGTGTTGAAATAGACAGACGCAGGTTGTGGCTACCTGCTGTTATAAGATTTAAAGTCGCCCATAAGGCCTTCAACTTGACTTAACGACTGCCATGTTACTGGCAACCGGGACCAACGGCTTAACGAACTTAACTTAAATATTATTCATAAATGTCTATTATTACAGTTTAATAGCGAGTATCTGAACAATTAACCGCTAAAGTATGCATAAAAAATATTAATTACATTCTATGAATGAATTAATGATGATCAAAATGCTTTACGGCTGTTAATTCAACCTATCAATTATTAAAACACTAGTTGACGCCGCGGCTCCGCAGGTGTGGTATAGTTTTCTCGTTCCCGTTTCCTACAGGAACTTGTTCCCGGGATAAAAAGTAGCCTATATGTTATTCTGATGTATAAGCTATATTATTGTAAAGTTTCATAAATATCCATTGAGTAGATTTTGCCTGAAAGAGTAACAAACATCCATTCATACAAACTTTCGCATTTATTATATTATTAGGATTACGGCTAACTATTTTTTTCTTCGTCGTACAATATAGACTTGTAACCGGTACAACTCTGTACAAGTTTCAAGTCTATAAAGTATACAAGGGTTCAAGATACACTTCTCGATTCAGAGAAAAAAAATCCACATTAAAATTTAAGTTTAGCGAAAAAAAAAGGTTGCTTACTAATTGCTTTTAAAAATTGTTTCTAATGTTTAGGCAGGTGTCATCACAAATCAAATGATTATAGATTCGTACCGTGCAACTTTGCTAAGTGCCTTACGTCGCCTTAAGACGTAAAGAGGTGGATTAATTAGTCAGTTACGAGCAGGTTACGATGGTGTAATTTGTAACGCGTCTGGTGCGTTGAACCAGAAGACGCTGGTTCGAGTCCAGCTCGTGACTGAAAAATTGTTCTACTTTAAAATTTAAATACTTACATACTTATCATTCACGCCTATATGCCCGAAAATAAACACCAGTGTGTCACAGGGCAGTTATCCTGCTGGGCTCAAAAGCGGATTAGTGAGACCCTTATATAAAAATATTCTAACTACCGACCAATAACTTTACTTCCAATAATAGACATGCTTTCTGCCCACAACACGAAAGGTCCGGAAAAGGTCTCTATTTTGGCACACAATCACACATTTTTACACCTATACAAAGGAAACCAGTGTGAGGGAAGCTGCCAAAATATCAAACAAACCAGACATGCTTCTTATCTTGGACTAGTGGTAGATGACCGACTTAATTGGGCGCCGCATGTGGAAAAAGTATGTGATAGGCTACGAGCTAGAACATTGAACATTATATACGTCCGCAACAATTTCTGGTTCCCATGGAAGGAAAAATCATAACGAGGCAGATAATAGGAAAAATGTTACCACAACGTACCGGAGTACTAATTGTTATGGCAGACTAACTTGTCAATACCTTACGCCTAGACTGTACAACCAGTTACCTGTTGAGTTTAGGGAAACTCTCAACGAAAAACTTGGTAAACGAAAATTGAAGAAATAGATACTATTTACAAATTATAAAAAATGAAATGAAATTTTCAAATTGTATTTAAATATATAATTATAAAAAGAAAAGATACAAAATTACTACTAAATACGTTTATTAAATTTTTCATAATAGTTATTAACGCATTTAGGTACTCATAGATTAACATTGCGTAGTATTATAGTGCGATTATTAAATGAAATACCTATTTAATAAATAGTATTAAAGAAATAATAAAGAAATCAGATCACGCTGTAGTTGGTTCGTGCGTTTTTGCTATATAGCTATGCGCATTCAAAGAGGCGAATGTGCCCTTTATCATAGCTAAATAAATACTGCACATTCGCTGTTTTCAATACCAAGTTTCAGATGTTCTGTTTATTTTTATCTAATTACCCACATAAGATGTTGTAATTTAATTTAACAATGTATAATGATTTTTCGTAGATAATAAGTAGTTTTTAGTATTATTTTTTTTAGAGTGGAAAAATGTATTTCTTTGGATTCGTAAGTAATTACTTTTATAAAATGGAATAACAGTGTCGAATGAATGTGGTTGTCAGGATAAACCTGTAAAGGTTTTTTGATAACTGTTGTACTGGCTACCTATAACAATTTGTATAGAAAATTAAATAAAAAAAAAAGGGGGGAGCAAAGACATACCAACACAGTTAACCTTAAGTATTTTTGTCCCACGTAACAGGTGGTGAGCAGTGTTTTAATGGACAGGCCCAGGTTGTAGTGATCTTCTGTTGATTTGTTCAAGCAGCCCATAAGGCATTCAACTTGACTTAATGACTATTACTGGCAATCGGGACCAATGGCTTAGCGTGCCTTCCGGAGCACAGAAATACCTTTGACTAGAAATACCACAAAGTGGTCACCCATCCGTGACCAGCCATAGCGAAGGTATAACTTAACGCAGTGATCGTTTACAGAACACTGAGTCCGCGGGACCACGAGCGCTTCATACTACTCTTTACATCATATTTGCGTATTCCCAGTCACTTGCAAACTCTACCTGGATTGGCGAGGTTCGCATTTATTGGCTGCTAGGAACGGTTTTGCCTTGATTTAATCCATTATTTTCGCTTTGATCGATTGCCGTCGGACCTCTCAACTTCTGTGCGCTTGTGTCGTTGCCTCGTCCGTTGATTTGTAGGTGCACCGCTTGAAGGTGAGGCCACTTGGGGCCCTGAAATATTGGTGGGGCTTACACCCATACTACTGAAATGGCATGATGACTACAGACAGGCGACCAGCACCCCTCATCGAAAGTGATTATAAGTTCCTACCCCTATGAACATTTGAAACACCAGGCGGGAAATTTGCAAGCGTGTCCGTGCTTCAGAAGGCACGATAAGCCGTTGATCCTGGTTGCCAGTAAGATGGCAGTAGTTAAGTCAAGTTGAAAGCCTTATGGACGGCTTGAAAATTTTTAACATCAGGTAGCTACAACCTGCTTCTATTTCAACACGGCAACGGTCTCACCACTTATTACGTGCGACAGGAATACACATGGTAAAAAGTGGGCATATAATATGCCTCTGCCACCCCTTAGGGGATAAGGCGTGTTAGATAGTTAATAAATAATAAGTAGTTAAAAGTAGTTTTCAAAACTTAGAAGGTTGTTGCTAGATCTGCAGGACGAACACCCCTAATGTTGCAAAAGTCCATGTTCTATCAGGTGGGCCGTACGCTTGCCAATTGTGGTATTAAGAAGGAACTTACCGTTAAGAGACACTACACTGCCCAACACCGGGGTCACTACACAACACGCTATCACAGACACCAGTAGTCGCCACATCTTGTGAGCTAGTTGCCACGCGCGCGCACCTCGTCTCCACACTCGACCGAAAGCACTGTGCTAACACACGCCCTTGCTTGCCCCTCTTTGAATAACGTATTGTGAAGCAATGCTCATATACTTCTACATTATTTCTTAAATTTATATGTATACAGATAAATAAAATTGAAATGTCTGTTTGTAATTTCAAATTAACATCTATGTTTACGCTGCATCTCTATAATATATTTTTTTATCCTTAAATTAATATGTTTTCACTAAATGCCAATGCCAATACATTTTTCCTGTCTGTTTGATCCGACAAATCTTTGAAACAGTTAGACTGATTTTAATGAGACTTTCACTGTCAGAAAACTAATGTTGTAAAGAGTAACATAGGCTACATTTTATTACGGTATTTCCACGAGAATGGGATCTACGCGGGTGATACTGCGGGGCGTCTACTACTTGTAGAACATACATACATACATATAGTCACGTCTTTATCCCTGAAGGGGTAGGCAGAGGCATACTATACGCCCACATTTCACCGTATGCATTTTTGTTTTACGTAACAAGTGGTGAGCCTTTTGCCGTGTTGAAATGGACAGGCGCAGGCGGTGGCGACCTGCTGTTGAAAATGTTTCGTGCCTTCCGAAGCACGCAAACGCTCGCAAATGTAAATTCCACAAAGTGGTCACCCATCCAATAACTATAGCGAATGTTGCTTAACACAGTGATCGTTTACAGATCACTGAGTTCGCGGGTCACTAGCGCGTAATTACGTGTTCTACTTGTAGAATAAATTATATATTTGCTCATAGTGAAGAATTTCTAGGACACCAGATGGTTGGCCACCTGTGAAGACAAGTTCAAGCAGTTTATATAGTGAATGTCAAGTTAAATTGGTTGATAAGTTAAAAAATTTTATATTATCTTGCTTAGGTTCGGTAAAAAGTTCGGGGTATAACAGGAAAGAGAATAATAATTCAGTCCTCCGTGAACAGGAACGAAACTTGTGGAACAAACAAACGTCTACTGTATGGGGTTCTTCAAAAGAGGTCTTAACAGGTGTTTAATGGGTCGGCAGCACTCGCTGCTGCTGCACCTCTGGTGTTGCAAACGTTAATAGGCTACGGTGACCACTTTCCATCAGGTCAAAAAGAAAACAATAGTATTTTAAACAATGTCACACAACTATGAGATTAACAACTGATATGTACCCACATTTTTCATCACAAGTATAAATTTAATTAGAATTAAAAAGACAATTAAGGATAAACGGGCCTTAAACGGACATGGAATCTTTGGCTCTGACTAACGGGTTCACGTCCCGTCTAAACAGAATTGGTATTTTTTTCACTTTATACATCAATCACACTATTATCCCCGTAGAGGTAGCAGAGGCATATTATACGGCCACATTTCATCGTGTATTTTTTTTTTCACTGTAATAATAATTAGAATAACAGTGAAAAAAATTACACGATGAAATGTGGCCGTATAATAAGCCTCTGCTGACTGATTATCATACTTAGACATATATTTCAAATTACTGCATAAACATTCATAATCTGAAACAAATATTTACGAATAACACAAATATTTCATCCGACCCCGGGATCCGAATCACGGCAGTCGGATACACTTACCATTACCCCTGCGCTGTCGAGGCAGACAAAATTGAAGCAATGATAGCATTTGTAGCATAACATAAAAGCAATTTTGGTACTAATCTAAAAATACTAATAATAAAATCTATAGGTACTAATATTATTATAGGTATAAAGCTGAAAAGTTTGTTTGGTTGAACGCGCTAATCTCAGAAACTACTGGTCGGATTTGAAAAAAACTTTTTGTGTTAGATAGCCCATTTAGCGAGTAAGGTTATTGGCTATATATCATTACGCTACTACACTGGGGAGCAGAGCAGAAGTCATAAATGTCGACAAATCGGGCAAATTTTTATGCATTATTGTAGAATTTATAAGCGACGGGATTAAATAGGTGCGACGGGAGATCGAAATATTCCACGGGAAGCTGTGGGGGTCATCTAGTAAAATAATATAACAAAATAAAAAATATAATAATAGGTACATTCATAAATTGCCTAACATTCGAATGTAAACATACATACATATTATCACCCGTTTATCCCCGAAGGGGTAGGCATAAGCATACTATACGCCCACCGTATACACCGTATGCATTTTTGTTCCAAGTAACAGGTGGTGAGCCCATAGCCGTGTGGAAATGGACAGGCGCAGGCCGCGGCGACCTACTGTTGCAATTTTTCAAGGCGAAAAATTTTAGGCTTTCAACCAGGCTTAACGACTGCCATTTTACTAGCAACTGGGCCAACACATGCCTTCCGCAGCACGGAAACGCTCGCAAATATAAATTCTACAAACTGGCCACCCATCCAAGGATCACCATAGCTAACGTTGCTTAACGCAGTCAGTCAGCGGGGCAACGAGCGCTGATGAATTGAATCTGATGAATGAAAATACTTCAATCAATTTACAGTCAGTAGAAGCAGCAATGGTTAAATTTAACAATGGTACTTCTTCGGTATAATCGAGTCTAAATCTCGTAATGGCGCCTACATAGCTACCTAGTCTGTTGGTCAGCAGGTAGACCGCTAACAGGGGGCCAAGTCTGCTATTTCAATCGCGTCGAAATAGAATCGAAATCGTCGCTCAATATAAAACCACCGGTACTATTTTGACAGTTTTTCGTAGTCTTTATTACAATCGTACTGGGCTGATAGAATTCTACAAGCATGTATCGCGCCAGTGGCCGCTAGTCACTTGCATGCATTTTTAATAGTCTACTAACATTTTAACAGCTAAAAACAGCGATTCTGGTTCTACTTTACTGCTTGTCAATAGTAGACTCGGCCCCCAGGTAAGGCATTCGAAGACATAGAGGTGAGATCACATAGGTCCCGGAGATAGTAGTGGGTTGAAAACTCGCGGTAAATGAAAGAATGTGTTCGGGATCACTACGCGTTTATTACGGCCTTTTCCCTAGTGTCATACATACCGAACGAACGGTTCTATATATTTAACACTCTACCTACTTACACAACATAAATATACTGAAGGGCCTCTTAGACCCAAATCAGAAATCACTTTATCCATTAGTAATAATTGGTTCAGTAGTTTTGATTCAGACAGAGAGGCAGCGATGTGGTAAAATTATTTTTAATAGCTCGTCAAAATGGCGTCCGACTAATGGAAAATCATGATAAAATCCAAATTTTGCCACTTTCACAGCCTAGCATATTAAGGTTTTGTCAGTGGCCTTCAAATCGACGACCCTAAGATATCACCAAGAAGTGAGTGGTTAGGTATAGGATATGGTATTCATGTCTGATAGCAGAGAAGTGACATTTTTAGTCTAGTAGTAAGTAGATATAAGGATAAAACTTAGATATTAAATATTTTGAAATTGTTCCAAAATTTCATGTGGAATCCCCCAACAGCAGCACAGTCATAACTTAGGTATAACTGACGCCAATGTTGTTGCCTCGTCCGTTAATCAACAGGTGCTCCAGTAAATAAGGTCGCTCAAGCCGCTTGAACCTCATATATTTGTAAAATAAATAACTTGAAATTAAATAATAAGTAGATTTAATTCAGTAAGGAAAATTAAAATTACTTGGCTACGACAAAATCCCCAAGCCGAGAAAGCCCCCAGAAAAAAAAACAATAAGTTTTACTTCTTGGACACATACGAAGCAGGTTCTGTAAGTAAAGTATTGAAAACATTTTATAATAATATGCAACTAGAACATACAAATAACGAATTTACATAAAAAACACTCCATAATGAGCCGAATCATTACGAAATATTTTAAGTACAAAGACATTTTAAACAAAACAAATTATGTACTTCAAACGAGAATCGAACTTAAGAAACATTCCTCCCTCCCCCTTTCACTGCGACTCTTTGACGTTACGACAGTTCATCTCGAACTGTGCCGAGGATATCCGCGCCGGTCAAGTGTGAGTTGCGAAACACAATGTCTCAATGTGACTGGTTTAATTCGCAATGTGTAGCTCTTGGAATTTTATTTAATTTTTTTGTAATCGATGTGAAACGATTGCAGACCTTAATTTGTTATCTAATCGGGTGGAGCTTTGTATTTATGTAGATTAGTTCTCATTATACGCTGTTGTAAATTCATCATTATATTATCCGAACGTAATTTTCTTATTAGACACGGATTTCACGGACGTGATTTGGCAGAGTTCTATTGTTCCACAGAGAAACGTTCTTTTGAATTGTTCAGTTCTCGCTAGAAATTCTCTAGTAGACTGTATGAGAGCAGTGGCGCGTACTACTTATGCGTTGTAAGGAAACGAAAGGGAGAGGGTGGGTTTAGGTTGAAGGACTCTTCAGAACTCGCCGTGGTAGATTCGTAGACTTTTAAATATTGGTTTAATATTATATTCATGTCCAAAAATAAAGAGTTCTCAAAAGTTTTTGAGTTCGTTCCAAAAACGGGCAGGCCGTGAGCTTTAATATTATTCTTGATGTCTTATAGGTAGCAGAATACGTAAAAAATAATGTGATATTATATACAAATTATTTCCTATGTACAAGGTTCGTCGCCGGCACTACTAGATACAAAATATAATGAATCAATATTGAGTTGACAACAGACAACTAACCGATACACCGTTGATTCTTCACTCATCCTAGGGCTTTCAATAATTTTTAGAGTAGACAAGAATTAGATATTTCATATAGCATTGAAGCTGTTATGTAATACAAAATGAATAAGTACTCGTCAAACCTTGAGGGCTACACAAATCGAATGTCAATTATTTCATCTGCCGACCTTTAAGAGAACGTAAATTCCAGCTATAATCTTAACAACGATTTTGAAAAGCAATTAGTAGGTATGCAAATTATATCAAAAATTTTAACAACTAATTGAATCAGGCGTTACATGGCGGAAATCCATTTAAAAACAAAATCTATAATTATTTTTGTTTTTAAATGTTATTTTTGCAATATTCCGCCTTTTTAGAATGTCGTACGATGTCGACACGTGTTTCGCCTACACACGAGGCATTATCAAGACAAAAAACAGCTTGAGCAGTCTAAATTTAAAGTCTCGATCAAGGCAAGTTAGAGGACTCTGATTGGAGTATCTTCGCCTCTATACAGAAAGTTTCGAGGGAGTATCGGTAGCCTAGTAGGTTAGGCGTCGGAACTGGCTAGTGAGAAGACGCTGGTTCGAGTACAGGACAAGACTGAAATTTCTTCCAATTTAAATTTAAAATCTTAAGGATAATATCGTATAGGTACCTACCATTTTTGTGTTGTATCAGTAGCAGACGCTTGCCGCACTAAATGCTCTGCAGTGTAAACTTACAATGTGGAATTTCGAATCAGAAGTAAGCTGCAGAGTTGCCTAATGAAAGTATCAAAACTTCAAAATACCATCCAAAACAAGACGTTCATTCAGCTCGAACTTTTGTACTTACTAGTCGTAGTAGTAGCACATATAATATAATATAATTGGGTAGGTAGGTACCTACGACAGGGTTCCTCGAATACCTGAGCACGTTAAAGTGGCAATGGGCTGGTCAAATCTGTGGAATTACCATTGCATTGTCCAATGCAAAGAACAGGCTAGTTTTTCAGTGTATTTTTTATGTTTGTCATGATAGGCTGATAGGCTGGTTTGATTGAATGACGACTCAGATACTGTCTTTTAGAACAAAATTGAAGCGCTCGTGGCTCCGCGGTCTCAGTGTTCTGTAAACGATCACCGAGTTACGCAACTTTCACTATGCCTGGTACTCGGATGGGTGACCACTTTGTGGCATTTACATTTGCGAGCGTTTCCGTGCTTCGAAAGGCACGTTAAGCCGTTGGTCCCGGTTGCCAGTAAAATGGCAGTCGTTAAGCCTGGTTGAAGGCCTTATGGGCGGCTTAAAAATTTCAACAGCACGTAGCCACAACCTGCGTCTGTCTATTTCAACACGGCAATGGGCTCACCCCCTATTACGTGGGACAGGAATCCACACGGTGAAAAGTGGGCATATAATATGCCTCTGCCACCCCTTCGGGGATAAGGCGTGATGGATATTTAAATTTATCTACGACTTGGCAATTCGTTATGAATCGGGTACTATCATACATTGAACCCTAGAGCCGCGTCATAGGTTATCGCTCTTGGATTCGCTTAGCCTGGGTCTCTTGTTCGTCACGTACATACCTCGATGAACGATGGACGTGCGCGCATCAATGCGGTTGAAAAATGTCAAGCTCAAAGGCGCTATCACGGACCCATCCCCATCCCCTGTGATTTTTACGAGTTCCGCAGTACTGTAATTCAATCAGTGCATCAAGTAAGAGAGATCTGAAAAAAAAATTAAAAATTAAAAAAAAAACTTTTTTTTGTTTTGTTAGCTACCTAGTCCTATCTAGCAGGTTGCTGGTGTTTTACAAATGACCCTGTATAGAACTGCTAACTAACTAAACCTCTCTGACCACCCGGTCAGGGAGAACAGATCGCCAGGCTTCACGATCCATACACACTTCTTTCGCTTCTGCAGATTCATTAATCGCTTCATACATGCACGTATATTAATGCTGATCTGGTTTAAACATTATAAATAGATAATACATTCTTCAGCTCAAGCCAGTTTCAGCTACGAGCTTCTTTGTCGAGTGACTGGCGCTCAGGTCTCAGTATAACCCTTTAATTTTGAATAGTTAAAACGATATTAAAATGAAAAACATTATCAATATGGAATCATACATTTTATTTCTCATAACGATCTTTATAATTTCAGGCAAATGTAATTAAATACAAAACGTTACAAAGACGTTCCTCACTATCATCACCTTCGTTATAATAATAAACAATAATAATAATAATTACAGCAGTACATTTAAATATACAGATAATAATTTCAAAAATATGAACTGACGGCCGAGATTATTCAATTCAACTTACAATATTGTAAATTTGTTTAAATGGTGAAGAAAACTGTCAAATAGTTCATTGTAGAGGGCGCCAAAGATTGTTTGTTACAAAGCAACTGTCAATCTTCATACTATTTTGTTAGAAATACGCGTGTGTAACATACACACAGCGCCCTCTACACACAGCTGAAACCGCTAGGTCCTAAGTGTCATAGCTGTGCACTTAGAAAGGCTTTTTTAAAGTTCTACACCGAAGGGGGTGAACCTGCAAAAACCTGGCATATCAGCCAGGTTTTTGCAGGTTCACCCCCTGCGTCATACCCGTGAACGAGTGCCGTCTGTTGGGACTGGTCAGCTCATAGCTGTTATAGCAATTGTTACAAATAATATTATTTAAGTTTTAAGTTTAGTCGACTGTTCTCACATAAATTCAAAGGAACTATGTAAGTGTAATTTTAATGAACACAACATTTATTTTGTTTTTTTTTTGTATAAAATCTTTACTGTATAATTGGTCAAATATCACGTTAATCAAACTGTGTCAAATGGCGGTTAAAAAAGAGTGGCCATGAGTTTTATTGCCAGGTTCTTCCTCTGGCTCTACCTATTGCTTTGCGAATCTGGCAGTAAATGTAAATGTAGAAGCAGTGATCTTGACGTTCATAAGTGTTACTTTGTGACCTACATGAATAAAGATTTTTGATTTTTTGATTTTGTATAAAACAGCGTGTTTTTTTGGCCTTTCTATAACATTTAACCACCAAATTTCTAGACATTATCTAGTAATTTTTTTATTATTACTCGCTGAAGTGACTACGCTCTCCTGATAGAAGTCAAGTGACATCTAGCGAATTAAATAAAAAAAGCATGAGAATACTGACAAAAATACTAGGTATTTCTTGATAATTAAAAAGAATACTAGCCAATACATACACATAATGTCATATAGCTTTGAAATAAGTACAACTTGTACTAGAAAGGGTGACAGAATACCTGTTATTTTTAATATATATGTTATACAACGCATAAGTGAGGAACGATTGACGGAGAATTTATATTGTTTTTTTTTTATACTACTAAGGTAGCAAACAAGCGTACGGCCCACCTGATGGAAAGTGGTCACCTTAGTTATGGACGTTTGCAACACCAGAGGTGGCGGTACTCGCGCTGCCGAACATTAATTAATGAATAGTGCGAAAGTAGAAGGTAGGAGTCGGGGTAGGCCGAGACTTACATATGAAGACCACGTGAGCAGATTGCTCAAAAATGAAAAGGTCAAAAGTACTAGGTTACCCAGAAGTACATGTATGAAGCGTTTAATGAATCTGCACGAAGCGAATGATATATGCAAGGATCGCGAAACCTAGCGATCTGTCCTCACTGACTACCCCCCCGTCAGGATTACAGTTTGAAGAGTAAAGTGTCGATAAATAATCTCGGTCGTATCTTCAATTGAAGCACAAAAAGGCTCTGCAACTTGTTAAAACGTATACACTACACTAAGAATTACTTATAGGTTAAAAGATAATTAGTTTCTAAGTACAAAACGTGTAAATAAAAACTAGCCCAAAATTATAAAGATGCATAAATAATACAGTAAATCGTTATCGATAACTAACTAAATTAAGTAAACGATCATAGACGAAAACGAAACTCGATTAAAACTAAATAAATACAGGGTGTAAACAATTGCTTCATCAATAAATATTAAGTTTTTCGTTTTCATCAGAAATAATAAAAATTTTGATCACCATTTCATGGACTTGAGTTATCTAATTTTATATTTATTTATATTATACATATTTCCATAGCAATTTTTTACACCTTATACTAAAATTATGTACAAGTGTGCAATATATGAAAATATTTTTTTAGATATATCCAAGCGAAAAGCAAACTTATTTGACGTTTAGGACGCAAAATTATAATATTTAATAGTTACTAAATAAGGCCGGACAAGATGGCCGACTGCTAATAATTGAAATCTCCATTTATAATCTTTACACTTTACACACAATTCATCTTGTCCGAGTATATCACGATATTTAGAATTTAGTTCGTAAAAAATGCACAGGATCAATTAATATTAACATCCGATGGCATTTTTGTCACTCACTTATATATAACGAAGACATAATAATATAACTATTGACATTGACAGCTGTCAAAATTGACAGGCAATAAACTAAACACCATGTACATTATAATTATTATAGTATAAACTAAATACACTACACTCAATATTCACTTTTCACATTTCATACCTCCCACGTTGGCTGTCGTTTTTATTTTATTTTCATGAACATTATATTTATTATGGCGTAAATATAAAACTAATTATGACAAAATGTGAAATATTAACAGGGGTGGGACAATAAGTTGCGAAGTTGTCATTTTATAAATTTAGTGCTTATTTTTATACCATAATAATTGGGGTTTGAACTCAACTACCCACAATTTAATAAGCGCATTGATCATTAATAGTCACTATATACTGTTGATGTGACTTTATTAATAGAGCACTTATCGAGAAGGCACCGTCACACGAAGGAAATTACTAATTCAAGAGAGAGAAAAAAACATTGAAAAGACTAGTTTTCTATTCAGTATTTTTATGTATTTTGCCAAACCTCTGACGGTTTTTAATATAATAATTTGAATAAATTTGAAAACTATTTCATAAGAATTATCGCAATATAGAGTATACCAACTATTAATTATAACAACACTATTGCTGGAAAGTAATAAAAAGGGAATCTTTCTAATTTAGAATCTATTTCAAACATTACATTTCAAATAATTGTTTAGGTTGAAACTTTGATTTAAAAAATAATAAAGTTAATAAAGCTGTATGGATAAAGGTTTTTTGCCAACCCAATAAAAAGAAAAACTAATTCTTAGTTTAATATTGCTTTACTTTATCATTATTTAATATTTAAATGAAAACTTAAACAGATATTATAACAATTTAGTTTAGTATGTAACTTGAGCGTAAATAAATGATTTAAAATTGGATGAAAGTTTAGTAGCCTGATGGAATTTATATAAAAAAATAATTTTCATTTTCAATACTTTTACTTATTAAATCCGCGGTAATTAGATAATTTTCTGTTATTCTCAATTATAATCAAAATTGATAAATAAACAATTAATGGACGTAAACCCGCATTGACCCGTTTAACTGATTCTCAACCCCATGTATTTCTAAATCGGCAGCTAACTATTATAAAAAGTAATATATTAACCATTTACAATTATTAAATAGTTAGAAGATCGTTTAAAATTATTGTCAATGTGACAACTCGACTACGAAATACACCCATTAAATTTATAGGCACTCGTTTAGAATGAGAATCACTTGACTAATCTATGCACGCTTTTTTTGACAATATATTTGGGACTAACCCCGGCTGTAAATTAAAAGGGCCCAAAACCTGTTTTTAAGAAAAAACAAACTATTTTAGTAAATCCTCAGTTTAAAAAGATGGGAACTGTTTTTTTATTTTCACTTTTTCGATCAGCGCAGAAGTGAACTAGTTTTAATAAATGCATAAGTTGTTATTTTTTCGAGTTACGTAATATAGTGCAAAATATCTAACTATTTGAGCATGCCTAGATGGCGCTAGTAGTAACTTATCAGTGCAAGATTTTGAATAGCGGAATACTGAGTTGAAGGAGTGAACACGTAAATTATGGGACAACTATACAATATTTGTTGATAATATTTGAAGAATGTATATTTTTGAGAAACAAGAAAATTTGTTGCATAAGCAAATATTATCAGTATTAGGTAAGGTAGATAAGTATTAAAAAAATGGGAAAAACCGAATGCATTCGAAATTCATATTAATTTGCATAAGATTTTAATAAATCTTAAATGTGAGGTTATAAAAAAAAACAAAGTACAGACTGCACATAAAAGTAAATTACCCGATTCTTTAACATTTAAAAAAAATAGTTTGTTCATCAACTTTCGTTTCACTGCTAACAGAACTATATCACAATCAAATTGGAGTTGAGACAAGACAAAGGGTATGCACACATTTATAGTGGAAAAGCTTTCAGCGTCCAGTGGGGCTCCATCTCGCGACTTCTTACTTACCAAAACTGAATATTTTTTCCACCTTATACGACTTAAGGCGTCGTAGGCGTATGAGGTTGAAAAATTATTCGTTCACTTCTGTAACTAGAAGTTAAAAGCAAATTTGAATCTTATAAGTGTAGTATCTTATTATTATCGGCAATGGGCTCACCACCTATTACGTGGGACAGGAATCCACACGGTGAAAAGTGGGCATATAATATGCCTCTGCCACCCCTTCGGGGATAAGGCGTGATGGATATATATATATAAGTATAGAATTTTCTTTATTTACAACAGGTTATCATATTTTGCTGAAAAATCTTCCTTCCGATAAAGTTAGCCTAATGCACATCACCTTGATAAGAAAAGTTCAAAACTATTCAAGCTGGTTCTCCAGTATCCACGCCAAGTTTTTTTTTTTTTAATTATCCGAGAGAAGTCAGGCAGGTTGCTTGTTTGTAAATCTGCAAAATCTGGGAGAACTAGCAAAATTATTTTTAAAAAAATTTTTGGCCACGAACGTAGATAAATTACATGAATTATTATAAAGCCATAAGGAAAAAGTATACTACATAACACAATGTACATAAGTCACATTTTGAAATTGCATGTAAGGCTGTTGTCACACCGCAAGCGAGCGCAAGTTAATAAATTTTGTTATTGCACAAAAATGTCTTTGCCATAGAAATAAGCTGTTTTTCCGGGCAAAATTGTATAACGCTTTTTAGAAAATCATCTCTATTTTTAAGATCAAGAAAGGAAGGACAAATAAACCCATTTTTACATTTATATAATAGAGATAAGGTATAGAATTTTAGATATACATATATTAATATTTATATATTTTCTTTCTATAGGTAGTTGCGATTTTAGAAAATTTCAGAGGTTATTAAGGACAAACTGGGAAAGGTTCGTTCAAAAATACACTACAAAAAATTGCCGGCACAGCTTATTGTAAATAAAAAAGCAACATTCTATATATCTTCATTTTCTAACGAAATAATAAACACTTTGACACTGTATAAACGATTTGTCTAAATATTGACCTCGATCGGCGAACAGGCTGTAAGTTACAGCTCTATATGTTACTAATAATAAATATTAAATGCTTCGCGGTAATATGCTCTATTAAAAGAAATTCACTTATTAAATAATAATGGTTTAACCCACAATGACTTGTTCCCAAATTATTTCATAGTAAAAGCAACATTTGTTTCAATAGCTCAAAGACAACTTTTCGTAATATATAATAAATAAATAAAAATAATAAATATTGTGGGACACTTTTCATACAGCGCCATCTAGCCCAAAGTAAGCTAATATTAGCTTGTGTTATGGGATCTAGATAACTGATAAACATACTTATATATTTCTAAATACATACATATTATACATAGGAAACACCAGTACTATACAACTAGACAATACTGTTAAGTTGGGTGTTTTACAATTGGCGATTTTAGCGCAATTTGTAATTCTTTTTCAGACAACTATTGAATAGATAAAAAAAGTATTAGAATGCCACTATTTAGATAAGTTTCATCATAGCAAGCAGACGCTATCCGCTATCGATGCGACAACAGCCGTATAGGTTTAGAGTATTGACGACATAATTATTGCTATAAAACTCTTTTTTATATATATATAATCAATATTACAAAGTAACCACACTGATCTAGCACCACTAACTTTTGAAGTTAATCATATAGGTACAATAGGGACGATGAATTTTTTATATAGTTTTCAAATATATAATAAACGAAAAAGATTGTTTGTTATTGTGAAATCATCAGAATCTTTAGAGGCCGTTCTAGCAACTCCGTGGTGTTCCGCCACTTTCCAACCGGTCGCAAGGTAGAGATGGTATTTTATTTAAATTGTAAAACCATAAACCTATTTATATTGGAAAAAGACAACTTGGTTCGTGATAGGATTTGAAATCGTAGCCTTTGCCTTACAGTAGTAACGGTCTTACCAGGTGAACTACACGAACCACATCGAAACCAGTTATAATTCTTCCCTGTATTAAACCTTTCAGACTCACTAAAGATACATTTATATGAAAAAGTTAGCATACTATTAGCAATAAAATGTCTCCACGTCACATAAAATTGTATAAACGTATTGAAAACTATATATATTTCGTCAATCATCGTCCCTTATGTATGCATGCATCGTTCAGTCAACGCCGGCAAACCCTTGGGAACCTTCGATGGCTTTGATGAGCTTTTCTCTAAGCTGCTGGTAGCTCTCGTAGGGAGGGAGGTCGATGCGATTGAAACTGAAACATGATTTTATATTTTAATACTTTAAGCTTTACCCTATATATCTATATATATATAAAAATGAATTCCTACTTCCCTTGGTCACGCCACCACGCGTGAACGGCTGGACCGATTTGAAAAATTCTTTTTGTTTTGGATAACCCATTTATTGAGGAAGGTTATTAGCTATATATCATCACTCCACTACACAGGAGAGCGGAGCAGTAATCATAAATGTCGACAAATCGGGGAAACTTCCATACATTTTTGGAAAAGTAATAAGCGACGGGATTAAATGGGTGCCACGGGGTTGGAAGTATGTTACGGACGAAGCCGGGCAAGTCAGCTAGTAATCAATAAATAATGCATTCCCTCATTCATATAATAAATCACTCATTCATTCATTCTTTTATTCATACTCGTAGTTTTGCTTGCGAAACTATGACGTTACTGTCTAGTCTATCGTTGTGCTAAAATAAGTTTTATTTACCAACTGTGTGAAACTTTCGTGACCCAACTCACTGTCACCTGCAATTGGTGCACCTGCTAACTCGAGGTCATGGCTAAGAAGGGAAACTCGTAACAAATACCTTTATCAACCCGTTTAGTCCATGCGGTATAGTAGGTCAATTCACAGAACTGAACAGCTGCGGCCCGTTGCTGCCGTACAGCTCCTTGAACCCGTTCATGGGCGCTAGTAGACAGAGTACGTACCAGGTGTGAGCCCGGGGGTAGTTGTCGGGCGTGCCCCACTTCTCGATGGTGAACAGCTGCGGCCCGTTGCTGCCGTACAGCTCCTTGAACCCGTTCATGGGCGCTAGTAGACAGAGTACGTACCAGGTGTGAGCCCGGGGGTAGTTGTCGGGCGTGCCCCACTTCTCGATGGTGAACAGCTGCGGCCCGTTGCTGCCGTACAGCTCCTTGAACCCGTTCATGGGCGCTAGTAGACAGAGTACGTACCAGGTGTGAGCCCGGGGGTAGTTGTCGGGCGTGCCCCACTTCTCGATGGTGAACAGCTGCGGCCCGTTGCTGCCGTACAGCTCCTTGAACCCGTTCATGGGCGCTAGTAGACAGAGTACGTACCAGGTGTGAGCCCGGGGGTAGTTGTCGGGCGTGCCCCACTTCTCGATGGTGAACAGCTGCGGCCCGTTGCTGCCGTACAGCTCCTTGAACCCGTTCATGGGCACGCGCGACGTGCCCGTCACGAACTGCAGCAGGCGCGAGCGCATCTCGTTAGAGAACGACAGCACCACCTGGGGATAACACCATATTTTACTAGGTATACGGTAACGTTTCATTTTATATTAATTCAGTAGGTCAGACGGAAATTGCTCCCAACCATGTGTGTTTTAAATCGAAATTCGTAGTCAGCGTACCAGAAAACCCCTTAAACGATACCCAATCCCGATAAATTATAACCCCAGCGCGGCAGCCATATTGGTTTGCAAAATCAACACAGAATTCGTACTCAGCATACCGCAAAACCCTTATACGATACCTAACATGAAATTTTATAACCACAACGTGGCGCCCATCTTTAATTGCAAAATGAATACAAAATTCGTACTCAGCATACCAAAAAACCACATGAACGATACCCAACATACAACGGAGCGGCGGCCATAATAGATTACAAAATTAACATGAAATTAGTACTCAGCATAGTAAAAACCCAAGAATTATTAATGTACCCAACATGATAATTTTATAACTATGACGCGCCAGCCATTTTATGAACATATCTAATAAAAAAAAATTCCATACGACATGAATATCTACTTTATTCCGTGTGCCGGAATTTATGAATTCAGATCCTTATTTTTTTATTGCGACTGCGAGTCAATAAATAATTTATAAATAATAACAATATTGTATACTCGTGACAACCCTACATTTTGTCGACTTCAATGGTGTAACTTTACTGGTAGGTTTTCTCTTTTTATACTGTGTCATAAGCCAATAGCAGACTTGGAAAATTTTTTGGACAGTGTTGGCTGCCCAATATTTGGGCAAAGACAACAAAAAGATGAAGATAAGAGAGAATTTTACTTTCATGCTTCTTCTGCCACATTAAAATTTTCACTGCTTATATAAGGAATGTTATAGAAGCCTCATACGTACCCTCCAAAACCACTGCACAACTAAATGATTCGCGTGATAATCGCCTTTATAGAGCGAATTCGCTCGCCAGTCGCGAACATCTATATGCTGAATGCCGCACAGCAATAGCTCCAGTTCATGTTCGTCAAAGATCTTCAGTAGGGGCAACGGAACCAGTGCCGAAAGACCCTCGAGGAACGCGAACATCTGTTCTTCAACTCGCTTCACAAATCGCCATTGGATCACCAGTCTGGAAGCGAAAGTATTGTTAAAATTGTCTGTATCATTTATATTTGCGAGCGCGAGCGTTTCCGTGCTTCGGAAGGCACGTTAAGCCGTTGGTCCCGGTTGCCAGTAACATGGCAGTCGTTAAGCCGGTTGAAGGCCAAGATAAAATTTCAACAGCAGGTCGCCACATCCTGCACCTGTCCATTTTAACACGGCAATCGGCTCACCACCTGTTACATGGGACAAAAAGCAAAGCATACGGTGAAACGTGGGCGTATACTACGCCTCTGCCTACCCCTTTGGGGATAAAGGCGTGACAGTATGTTATGTTATCATTTCACTGGAGATTTATTTAGTATCGGCGCCGCTAAATCATTGTTCTGTAAACGAATCGATGCGTTAAGCATCTTTCGTCCTTAGATGGGTGACCGCTTTATGGCATTTCTAAACGTTTCCGTGTTTGGGAAGGCAAGTTAAACCGTGATCCCGATAGCTAGTAACATGGCAGGCGTTAGGCCAAGTTGAAGGCCTTATGAAAAAATTTCAACAGCAATTTCTAATTGTCCGGTGGCGGGTAGGATTGGATTTTATTTAACAAATTAGTCTGTGGTTATCTCACGCCTTTCATTGCCGCCTCAGTCGTAACCCGCGCGTGTTAATTTCAACACAACAATATTTTTGTCTTAGTAACAGGTGGTGCGGTTGCTAAGACAAAAATGCATACGGTAAAATGTGGCCGTAATATGCCTCTGCTTACGCCTTCTGTGACTGATTAGTAAGTAACACACATTTTTGTTACTGACTGTATTATAAAGGTCTAACCTTTACAATTTAAACGCAGTCTGCTACCAAATGCTAGAAACGAGCATTATGTATACTAAAACTAAATTCTTATATCAAAAATTTACGACTAGTCCTTCTCCTGTCCTCCCAATCTGTCTTCGCGAAATGTAGACACTACACGCACTCGGTGCCTAGTTTTACTTGACGCAGTACACAACGCTGGATGAAGCGTGCTACAGTTCGGAAGCTGCCGATTGCTCTAAGATCGCCGCCACTTCAGGGTCAGGTTAAACATCCAACATTTTTTTTTATTATTTTATGGCGTGGTTACAAGACCTTTTAGCCAAATCTTAAAGTTTATATCATATTACTTAAATCTTATCTTCTAATCTAGTCCTGTCCAGTCCTTTGTCGATATCAAGTCCAGTCATAAGTCCTTGCCCTAGTGTCCTTGCCCTATTAAAGTGGTAGAGCGTTATTGGGGCTTTCAGTGGAATTTGCACAACTAGTTGTAAATAGCTTTTCACTGCAATATATCACTGTCTTTCGCTATATCACGTTTACACGACTTTTATGTCTAAGAAACTACAATTTTTACACATAAAACAAGGTTAATGCATTAGTTTTGGAAAATAATATACAGCAAGCAGCCTCCATTTATCAAAATCCCGCGCAAAATCCTAAACATCCAACAATTGTTTCATTCAACAGTAAATAGGTGAACGATAATTTGTAGAACCGTCTAAGGACGAAGGGTGTTTTCGGCCAACAAATCATCGGTGAACCGACGACGGGCGAAGGGTGTTTTCGACGAACCGTTCATCGGCGAACGATAAAATGTAGAACCGACGACGGACAAAGGGTGTTTTCGGTGAACAGCTAATCGGACAAGGGTAATTCAGCATTCGATTCTACACTCGTATGAAGCGATTAATAAATATGGAGTATGCGAAACAAATATGCATGGATCGCGAACCCTAGCAATCTATCCTCTCTGCTACTACTCAATCAGGGATACAGCGTGAAGATAGTTAGCAACTTACTTGATATACTCGTCTTTATTCTCATTGTCGATCGGCACGTTGGCACCGCCAGGTTTCAGCTCCCGCTGCACAGTCTTGCCGAACTGCTCCTCATCCACCGCGAAGGTCAGGTACAAGTCGGACGGGTCATTCTCCTGCAACATCGGAAAACCTATGTTACTATCTCACTGTATGCTGCCTGGGTTTTCCCGAACGTCTACAGTATGGGGTTCTTCAAAAGGGGTCTTAGAAGGTTTATAAAGGGTCGGCACCTCTGGTATGCCACCACAGTGGTATAAAAAATGACCGAATGAACCCTAAACCTTTGTACAACCTGCGTTTCAAAGGTTTAGGGTTTATTCACAAGAATCCTTATAGATCTAGATAGTCATTTATGTTAGCATGTGAGCGAAGAGAGGCAGCGTGTGTGGCGACCAGCGCCACAGCGGAGAGGTATCGAACTACATCGATACTAAGAATCCTAAATCCCGCTAGCGAGTTTTCACGCAAAAAAATAATATATGCAACTGTTCAACATAAACCGTTGGGCCGCGGCCCGCCAGGTAGTCTTGGGCATAGTAGACCACTATTGAGATCGTTTAGTTTAGGTCGCCGCTCCTAAGCGAACTAGTACATTCTTCTAGTTCGTTAGTAAATAAATAAATAAATAAATATTGTGGGACACTTTTCACACAGCGCCATTTAGCCCAAAGTAAGCTAATATTAGCTTGTGTTATGGGGTCTAGATAACTGATAAACATACTTATATATTTCTAAATACATACATATTATAGCTAAATAACACCCAGACACAGAATAAACCATCGTGCTCATCACACAAAGTTTTATCCTGGGTGGGAATCGAACTCACGACCTCTTGTGTAGCAGTCGGATGCACTCCCACCGCGCCACAGAGGCAGTCAATTTCCCAGTTCGAATCAAATTGATCGCTCATTTTTGTAATGCTGTGCTTTTGGCCTCTAAATACAGCAAAAACGTCTCAATTAATAAATATTCATAAAATGTATTTAACTATTGTAAGGTTATTAGTGCAATAAATGTAACGCTTTATATATTTTTTTAAAAGTAATCAATTTTTTTTGTTTTACTGTATTACTTGCTATATAGCTATTTTACATTACAAACATGTATTAGCTGATGAAAACAGTGCTTTGCTTTATCCTTTTAAAATTCGCTTTACAAAACTTTTCTTTCATTCTTGTTGTTCGTGACCAATAATACGAAACGAAACGCGCTTAAGCTGGCTAAATCAGTGAGCGAACTATTAGTACATTTGGTTAACGCTGCACAGATTAGAGAGAATAAGGTATTCACGTCAATGTTGTTCATTCGACACGAACTAACAACCTACGGAGCGGGGAATAAGGGAAATAGTTCGCGTAGTTCGTCTGTGGGAGCGCTCTTACGACCTAGTTCGTTCACGAACTACACAAGACTACCGCCAGGCGTGATCACCTTGCTAAGTTGGAGGAACGTCTCCACCCGTTCTCCACAGCCTGTAAATAAATGGCAATAGGCTTTGTCCTTTTTTAACCCCCCACGCAAAAAGAAGGGTGTTATAAGTTTGACATCGATGTCTGTGTGTGTATGTCTGTGGCATCGTAACTTTTAAACTGATGGGCTATTTCAATGCGGCTTTTTACGATAGCCAATTTCCTGGCGGTGGTTCTTAGCTGTTTAGTTAATATCGGTACAAAAGTTCCAAAATTTCATAAGCCTTTTTTGGCATATGAAAAGTGCTTAATGCGTGCCAATATCGTTAAACGACAATTAATTGGTTACTTCTGGCTGTTGCTGCAACCAGAATGGTCTCCAGAGAACCCGACTCTTCGAAAACTTACTTTTTATGGGTTGTTCCTTAAACTGTAAGTATTTTATGGCGTAGGGGATTTTTTAATTGAATTATCATTTATCACGCATATAAAGTGTTCTGTTCTGTGCAGTGTTCTGTAATCGCTCACTGCGTTAAGCAACTTTTGATATAGCTAGTCCTTGGATGGGCCACTTAGTGGCATTTACATTTGCGAACGTTTCCGTGCTTCGGAAGGTACGATAAGTCGTTGGTCCCGGTTGCCCTACTGGCAAGTCGTTGAAGGCCTTATGGACGACTTGAAAATGTTCAACAGTAGGACGCCACAACCTGCGCCTGTCCATTTCAGCACGGCAATGGGCTCACCACCTGTTACGTGGGACGAAATAGCATACGGTGAACTCTGCCTAACCCTTCGGAGATAAAGGCGTGACAATATGTGTGTATGTAAAGTTTGAATTATTCATTTCCTTTGGCACCTTTTCTATGCCCGGGTTGGAACAAATACTGGTACGAAAGCATATCCTTGCTGCTGTCATCCTGGGGAGTCCTGTGTAGTGTGTAATAAGCTCCAAGGAGATAATAACACGCACCTTGATCCACATAAGTGAGTTGTAGTACTCCAAGTCGACTGACTCCATGTCTTGCAGCTCGATAGGTTTCGACAACATCATCTTGTAGAATGGACGGATGAAGAACGCTGCCGAATGATACAAAAATATGCATAGTTATTGAGTGCCTCTGTGGCGCGGTGGGAGTGTATCCGACTGCTACGCGAGAGGTCGTGGGTTCGATTCCCACCCAGGATAAAACTTTATGTGATGAGCACGATGGTTTATTCTGTGTCTGGGTGTTATTTATCTATAATATGTATGTATTTAGAAATATATTAAAGGTTGCCTGTAAGAGATTGCTCTTTAGCGATAAGGCCGCTCTTTGTACATTTATGAGACTGTAATCTCTTGACATGAGTGTTTGTTATTGATGTGCAATAAAGTTTATTCTATTCTATGTTTATTACTAGTCTGGTTACCATAGTACAAGCTCTGCTTAGTTTGAAATCAGATGGCGTTGTGGGAGTTGTCCCAACGATATTTATTTATTTAATAAGGAGACCAGGCATGATAGGGCTCTGAAGAGAGATCACCAGACCTTCAGGGTCGAGGTCAAACTCATCTGCAAGCGTCCTTCTAAGGTCATTTCATAAATAATCTTGGGTTTTTTTTTATATTATTCGATAAATTATTGGAATTAAGCTAGAAAAAGCGTGCTCCGTTTGAATACGTCCAACAAATTAGTGAGGAACGATTGACGAAGAATATATATTGTACTAAAGTAGAGGGCAGAAGGAGTCAGGGTAGACCGAGACTTCCATACGAAGACCGGGTGAGCAGATTGCTCAAAAACGGAAAGATCAAAGTACTCAGATACCCAGACGTGTCCGAATGAAACGATCAATAAATCTGCAGTAAGCAAAAGAAGCTTTGATCGAAAAGAAATCAGTCCTCTATAAATTTAAAAAGTATATTAAAAGAAAACTGTGTAAAAAGGTTATTACGCTGTTAAAGACTATTTACAGGATAGGGACGCCTGGAAATGATCTGCTGGCAAAGTGAAATAATATTAAAAATCATAAAATATATAATTATAATATTAAATTGTAAATAGGCTTTTAAAAAAAGTTTTCCTATGTTTCTTGCCGGTTCTTCTCAGGTGGGCCGCGTTCCAAACCGGTGGTCACTTTAAATATATTATTTTTTCTTTAATTTTAGTGTATTACATTTTGTAAGCGCCGTTGAAATGGTCTATGCTTAATATATATAAAAAATAAAATAAATATCCATCACGCCTTATCCCCGAAGGGGTGGCAGAGGCATACATATTGTATGCCCACTTTTCACCATGTGTATTCCTGTCCCACGTAATAGGTTGTGAGCCCATTGCCGTGGTGAAATAGACAAACGCAGGTCGTGGCTACCTGCTGTGGAAATTTTTCAAGCCTTATATATAAGGCCTTCAACTTGACATAACGACTGCCACGTTACTGGCAACCGGGACCAATGGCTTAACGTGCATTCCGAAGCACGGAAACGCTCGCAAATGTAAATGCCACAAAGTGGTCAACCATCCAAGGTTCAGCCATAGTGAAAGTTGCGTAACTCAGTGATCGTTTACAGAACACTGAGTCCGCGGGACCACGAGCGCTTAAAATAAATAGTATTTTTTCATTCTCTGCCTACCTCGTCAGGGATACAGCGTGAAGATAGACTGTCACTTACCATCCAATAGCTTCCCATGATACACCGCCATACCGGCGACCCTGCCAATAAACTTGAAATAGTTGAGATGCTCCTCGTTGCACATGCCGCTGTTGGGGTTGATCTGCAGCGTGTAGTTGTCCATGGCCGAGTACTCGAATAACCCATAGTAGGGGTTGAACATCTCTTTTGATAGCAGGAAAAACCATTCGCGGGCTAGGCCACCGTAGTCTGGAAAAAATGTGATTAAATTATTTTAGAGGGTAGAAGGAGTCAGAGTAGGCCGAGACTTACATATGAAGACCACGTGAGCAGATTACTCAAAAACGGAAAAGTCAAAAGTACTCGGATACCCAGAGGTGCGTGTTTGAAGCGATTGATGAATCTACAAGAAGCGATGCATGGATCGTGAAGCCTGGCGATCTGTCCTCTCTGACTACCTGGATACAGCGTGAAGATAGCTGTATAGTTTTTTTTTATATTTTGATTCAATAGGCTGCGTCTTTTGAATGCACTCACTCACTCCTACAATAACTTGTATCTTGCTGTCTCTCTTTGGATTACGCTCGATGTAAATAAATCCAGTATTAATCAATTACCACGGTTTTTTTAATTTAGCTGAGGGTCACAGCTTCGCCCATGACATGCTTCGAACACATATGACACTATTTATTAATCATGTCGTTTATTAATCACTACATATTATAAAATAAAGTCGCTTTTCGCTGTCTGTCCCTATGTATGCTTAGATCTTTAAAACTACGAAACGAATTACGATACGGTTTTTTTTAATAGTTAGTGTGATTATTATAGAAGGTTTTTATGTATAATTTGTTAAGTTTTAGTATACATTGACCAAACTATAACGATATTTATTGGGGATGTCGGAAAAAAATTGCCGTCTGGGAGCTTTCAACAAAAACGCTGCCTAAACCCTTTGAGATATAACAAAATAATGTATGGTGCAATTGTGTATCTAATGTAGGTCTACTAAAAAGTCCGCGACGATATACGTCTATCTCATAAGAATAACATACTATATCCATTTTAATACTTTAAAAAGCCATTAATTATAATGCGGTGTTTTTAAGGCTATTTACACAAATATGCTATTAATCCTTATCAGTTTTACTACGTTAGTTGGCTTCAGCATTTTATGAAGATTATTTTGTCCCTTCACACCTTGCAAATTAAATGAATATCTTACGAGTTATCGCAGATTCAAAATAAAGCCAATGAAATTAATTTCGTGTAACCAAAATTCGACCGGCCCATGCGGGCGTAGGTAGGTAGCGTTGAAGTAATCTATGAATATGGAAAATGTTCTTTCGCACCTACCTTGTCTCGCACACGCACCTATAAAGGAGGAGCGAGACAGCTGTTTTACGAGCGCGCAAGTACCTACGCGCGCTCCGCTATCCTCGCGTCGGCGGCCACGTTTGAGGGCTGGCAGTCTGTTCCTACAACTCCGCGCGCGCGCCCGCTAAAAACCTTTCGCAATAATCCCGCACCAACTATCGCAATAATCGTATTTTCCATGGATAATTAGTGTTTTCGTGCAAGGAAACCAGGAATTCAAGTCCAGGGACGCCCCCGGCAGCCTCCACCTCAGCATCTCGCAGCAAGCAGCAAGGTAGTGTGCCAATTCCTGTTTTTCCATTACTTTTCCCGTCGACAATCGCGTGTAAATTTCATTTTAGTCTTTCCCCGCAAGTACAGTCCACTTTGAATTATTTATCTCGCCCGCTCAACCATTTTCTGGTCTGGCGAAGCCGGGCGGGACAGCTAGTTTTACTATATGTATAAATCACGATAACCGCTTTAAAGATATTAATGAAATTCAATCGAAATAATTTACTGGGTTTCTTTTTCGTATTTTTTTTATGTCTCTCTTATTACATGAATAATATACTTGTTTCCTTTTCCTACGTATTTTTAATTTCCAAACTTTTTCTTAATACTATTCTAAATTCGAATGTCAATAGATGTTAGAACGTTTTATTCAAAAAGTTTCTCTTCTAGTAAATTAATTTCAATTTGTAATACAATACGTGGGTGAGGCGTGCACTTTTGGATTTTCCAATTTTTTTGTATCTATGACCAGAGCGCTCAAAAGTTAATTAATGTTATCAGCTTTCTTATAAACTAGATGACCCCCACAGCTTCGCCCGTGGAATATTTCGACCTCCCGTCGCACCTATTTAATCCCGTCGCTTATAAATTCTACAATGATGCAAAAACAATTGCCCGATTTGTCGACATTTATGGCTACTGCTCTGCTTCCCAGGTAGTAGCCTAATGATATATAGCCTATAGCCTTCCTCGATAAATGGGCTATCTAACACAAAAAGAATTTTTCAAATCCGACCAGTAGTTCCTGAGATTAGCGCGTTCAACCAAACAAACAAACAAACTCTTCAGCTTTATAATATTAGTATAGATGTAAATGTAGAAGCAATATTCTTGACGTTCATAAGTGTTACTTTGTGACCTACATGAATAAAGATTTTTCATTTTCTAGCGTGATGACTGATGCCTTATTGGTGTCAAAATTCCGAAGTAATTCATGATTTTTTTCGTACTCACCAAGTCCGACTTCCGACTCAAACTCGACCCACAGCTTAGTCTTGAGCAAGTCCAGTCTACTGACAGTACTAATGATCCGGTAAGAATCTTCCAGGATGGAGTTGCGTCGCACTTTTATCTCAAACTTGTTTGGCACGTTGCTCTGGAAACAAAAAAAAAGGCTTCAATTAAATAACAGATTTGAATAGATTAGAATATTCTTTATTGTACACCAATCACGACATTATAGTAAAGGATTACACAGGTATATTGATATGTACAATCGGCGGCCTTATAGCTGAAAGCAATTTCTTACAGGCAACCTTTGGATGGACACGTATTCAAAAAATCCAACAATATAGATAGATTTGCTGACAGGTTTGCTCCTTTTCACCGTCCCGAACACATTATTTTCATTTATTTACTTATTTGTAAATACAAAAATACCATCACACACAAACACATACATCCTCTCGCACACACACACACACACACACACACACACACACACACACACACACACACACACGCATATAACGTTACAAGTTGCACACTCAACGACCATTAAAATAAACACGTATCAAGTTGCTCACCATTATAAATGTCTACGATCTTTGTTGTAATGTTGTATTTGTAGTTGTATTTGAGGGGTGGGGACCTGGTGATCTGTAGCACAGGTTACTTTATTTTAACCTAAATCAGACACCAGCTTCTCACAAAGAGGAAAAAAAAAAAGTTGTCCATATAGATAATGAGCATTTCTCATGGGTCTTGTTGTTTTTTTCTTGTAACCCATATTGTTTGATCTTGTATTCTGTTTTTCTTTTTGTGAGGAGAAATAAATTAAAAATAAATAAAATTTTACAGTTGATTATACACGTATCTGCCCATACATATTACTGGAAGCAAACATAGCTCCCATAGGACCCGTAATATACTATTACCGTGGTGCTTCCCTATTTCTATAGGATTTACACCTAGTTGCTTTCCAGGTCTCCCGCTTTTTAAAGGAGGGAAGAGGCATTACGTTCTTTTCCTACTTCCTCAAATTATCTTCTGATCGTTGCGGGTTCCAAGACATGCTAACTTCTCCTGGGACTTCACCGAGATCGAGCTCGGTGTAACTTTTCTGGTGTTTTGGTCATTGCTGTAGATCCTGGTTTACAGGAGTCAGAGTAATGGGAATGTGGGTGGGATTAGTCCCAATAAAAAAAATTAATAAATAGAGTCCGAGACTACCAGGACTTTAATTGGTCGTGTTAATTAGTGTCTAGCACATAAGACCTTTTAGCCTTTTTGTTACCACCTCACTAAAAAGGCAACGGATTCAAAATTTCTTCCGAATTTAACATCTAAAATAGACACATTTTATTTTATTAAATTTATTCGGCCCTTTAGATCCACCCCAGTTCCGTGCTTCGGAAGGCACGTTAAGCTGTTGGTCCCGGTTGCTAATAAAATGGCAGTCGTTAAGCCAAGTTGAAGGCCTTATGGGCGGCTTAAAAAATTTCAACAGCAGGTCGATGCAGCCTGCGCCTGTCCATATCAACACGGCAATGGGCTCACCACCTGTTACGTGGCACGAAAGTGCATACGCAATATGCCTCTGCCTACCCCTTCGGGGATAAAGGCGTGACAATATGTATGTATGTAAAAATAAAATTGATTGTACATAGAATATAAAAAAAATACATTCAATATCTATGATATAGAATATTTGTATTCTAAGAAAATACACACTATAATTATTATTTTCTTATATTCTGTCTTATATACAAGATTATGTGAAGTGTGAAAACCCGTCTGTCATTTCTATTCTTTAAACAGCTATATATAAGCTGAAGCTGAATTTTGAATATTAGTTTGGTTGACAGCGCCAATCTCGGGCAGTACTGGTTGGAATTGTGAAAAAAAATGTGTTTTCAATAACCCATTTATAGAGGAAAGCTATATATCATCACGCTACTACACTGGAGAGCGGAGCAGTCATCATAAATGTCAATATTTCAATACTAACATTATTGTATACTATACCTTCACGCTGTATCCCTGACGGGGTAGTCAGAGAGGACAGATCGCCAGGCTTCACGATCCATGCATACTTCTTTCGCTTCTTGCAGATTCATCAAACATTTTTGTAATAGTGATAAACGACGGTAATAAATTGATACGATGGGTTCGATGTACGTAAGTCATAGGCGAAGTCGCGGGGGTCAGCTAGTCTCCAATAAAACCCTACAATGAGGCAAGAAGTATAAAGTAAAAACTGTAGTTACCGGTTTGCGCAGTTGGCTCTTGAGATACTCGTACTTGCGTTTGTAGTCGCGCGAGTAGGGAACCGCCGGCCCTGCTATCTGAGGGTTCGACAGTCTCGGGTCTTCCCATTGCGTCGTGCGGGTATCTAGAAAATAAGTCATACCATTTTTACCGACAGAAATAAAATAATATCGCTACTTTGGCTCTACTGGAATCATAAATATTTGATCGCTTTTTTACACATTGACATACAATATTATTATATTTGTAAGGTTATCCTTACAATTGGCCCTATAAGCACTTCTAATATCACGACGCATTGTGGCCAATTTGAGAACTTCAAACATCTATTTCACCCTCAGACAAAGGAAGTGTCGTTTTTTGCTCTTCTTTTTAAAGCGTTCACTCATTCCACGCCCTGTTCACTAATTTCACTCATACGGTTTAATTATTCATTCACTGTTGACTTAATGCACTCACTGTTGACTCAATCTTTTGACTGCCTCTGACGCGCGGTGGGAGTATATCCGTCTGCTACGCAAGAGGTCGTGGGTTCGATTCCTACTCAGGATAAAACTTTGTGTAAAGAGTACTATGGTTTATTCTGTGTCTGGGTGTTATTTATCTATAATATGTATGTATTTAGAAATATATAAGTATGTTTTTCAGTTATCTGGTTACCATAGTACAAGCTCTGCTTAGTGTGGAATCAGATGGCGTTGTGTTAGTTGTCCCAACAATATTTATTTATTATTGAATCCACTCACTGTTCACTCATTCCATTTACTACTCACTCATTCCATTCATCGCTCACTCATTCCACTCTCTGTTCCCTCGATATATTTCATTCGTTCCACTCAAACGGTTTACTCATTCTACACTCTGTTCACTTATTACACTTCTAGTTCATTTTTTCCACTCAATATTCATTCATTCCATTCACTGTTCACTCATTCCACTCGCACGGTTCACTGGCGGCAATCCATAAGGAAGGCAGTGCTGACTGTGGTCGATGAAGAAGATCCTCCCGTCGGTGTGCACGCGCTCCTCCCAGCCCTCGGGCAGCGCGCCCAGCTCGTCGGCCTCCACGCCGCCCGCCGCCGTCCCGCTGGTGGGCAAGCTAGACGCGCAGCCTGCAACGCACGGACACAGTCATTACTAATTACATTTGGCAGATAATTGTAGATTATGGTACAAGTGTGTAAAGTTGGTCATTACCGCTGAGGCACTCGGCTCGGGTCTAAAGGGAGCCGAAGACGGTAATCAACAATAACTACAAGACGTTTTTCAATACACTTATAAATAATATAATACTAAATAAAACACATTCGATTTTTTTATACGCGCGCATTGACCGCAGAGTAAAGAATAAGATTTAGTAGTTGTTTAAAGTTTTAAACAGAGAGAAAACAAAAGTTATATTTGAGTGAATGTTTTGTTTATTATACACGTACAAGATGAAATTTTCTATTTAAATACGAAGTTGCATGAAATGAACAAGCAATAGGTAGGTATATTAAATTATTTATTCTATTGAATGCGATCTTTATTGTTTCGATTTTTTTAAGAATAATGCAATTCAACCAATATAATAAAAAAAATCTATATAATAACAATCAAAAAACCACCGTTTGATAATAGGTAGCATTATGTGCCTTATTAATTGCGCTGAGATTAGAGCCATATTATGAATAAGTGTATTGAAAATACATTATTTGGCTATCACTCAGTCGTGTTTAAAAGCGCGAGCTATCCCACTGTTTATATCAAAATAATGCAGAATTAATATTCATATAATATTCAAAATAATCATTCAGACAGACAAGTAAAAAGTTGTATCCAATCAGATACAGTTGCATCGAACGTTTGATCGTTCTGCCAAATAGTAAATAGTTTGATACATTCAGGCTTAGTAGCTTAATTTTATTGATAATTTTGGCAAATAGTAAAAAGCTTAGTTGTACCAAACTGACTATAGATGTTCTCCTAATTGTGATTCGAATATTTTTTTCGATTTTGCACAATGCCCCCCGTTCATGCCCTACTAAAGGCTTCATAACCTCTTACAAACCACATTTAGTTGCCGTTGACTATCGTACGACCATCCAGCGTCATCGTTGACTCCCAGAACCATCAAATAATCGCATGATCAAAAACCAGCGTAACCAAATACAACTTGCTCTGTTATGAGGATAGTGGCACTCACCAGATCTAGGGTCAATCCACGTAGTAGTCTTTTGGTTGTGGTCGATGAAGAATATTCTGCCGTTTGGTGCTTTCTGCATACTCCACCCGAGAGGTAGACCTATAAGAAAGATATAAATATTGTAATTTATATATTCTTAACATGGAAATTAAATCAAATATATTATAAAATGCATGTGTCGAGGCTTTCGAACTCCATCTAAAACGGCTAGACTGCTTGTTATGATTTTTTTCTTATGAGCTGGCTGAGAATAGTTCGCGTCGTAGGTTATTTTATATCTCTGATTGACTAACATACCCCGAGTGATTAACATAGCCTTGTATATGGCAAAACAACAATTGCCGTAAGAGTTAGTAGTTAGTTTTGTCTACATACATACATATTGTCACACCTTTATCCCCGAAGGGGTAGGCAGAGGCATACTATACGCCCACATTTCACCGTGTGCATTTTTGTCCCACATAACAGGTCGTGAGCCCATTGCCGTTTGTCTACATATACATAATAATAACTGGTAAAAAATACTTTACAGTAAATATTGTAAAGGATGTTAAATTACACAGGACAGAAATGCACACGGTGAAAAGTGGGCATATAATATGCCTCTGCCACCCCTTCGGGGAAAATGCGTGATAGGTATAATGTTGAATTACAACTGCAAATTACAGAGAAGTGTGACACGGCTACTGATCCTCCTCTACAATACTTAAACAAAATAGGCACAATATGTTTTAATTTCTTTTATTCTTATGGTATTTGACAGCGATAACTCTACTATTATTCCAAAATAAAAAAAATCAAATCAAAACAAAATCAAAAATCTTTATTCATGTAGGTCACAAAGTAACACTTACGAACGTCAAGATTACTGCTTCTACATTTACATTTACATTTATTCCAATTACTAATTAAAAAAAAAAATATTAGTTTAAAAAAGTGTGCCACTTTCCACTTCAATATTTTACAGATATACTTCAAAACCATGTATTGTCAGTATACATCGGAGTGTTTGTTTTTCTTTTTAAATTTACGAAAAGATTAAAAAAAAACTTAACAGTTTAATATACAAAACAGTAAAAAATGGTAAAGCTACTGTTCCATTGAAAAACCATCCATATACTAACTTTTAAACTATCGCGTTGCATACTATCAGTATATTTGTTAATAACGGGGCTAAACGCGGTTATTCCACACAGTCGGGTAAACATCAGAATAGGCGCGCGTCGGTTAGCTTACAGAATAGGGACACCGTGAGTGTAGTGTGTGACGGTACGTGGAGAAAAAGTAACATCAAGAATAACGAAGATGTGCGGGTGGATGGAGAAACTTCTACCACGCGTACTCGACGACGGAGGGCGTGCGCCGCTGAGCCAGTCAGCCTGTGACCACGGCCGGTGCAACCTGGTCGAAACGTCAGGCACCAAAGGTATGTGGAATAACCGCGTTTAGCCCCGTTATTAACAAATATACAAACCATCCATATGTTTAGTTGATCTGTTGGGAAATATAAAAAGACCACATACCATCACTGTTAGGTAAATTCTGACTCTGTGTACTGCTCCCACTGCTACTCTGCGAACTCTCTGTAGAGCCGTCTGTCTCATCCTAACAACATAACACACATATTACAATCAAATCAATCTTTGTCAACCCAATTCGTATAGCGATACAGACGTGTTTGCGACGAGCCTGGCCTTGTAATGTGTCAACTAGCAAAATTCAGGAAATTTCAATTATGTACTAGGTGATTTTTCGATTGTATAATCGTTTTTGGCAGTACACTTATCTACAATACTGTGCAATAATTACATATTTATTATTGTACCCTCTAGCTTAGAACTTTCGCGCTTGCCATAAAGCTTTAAATATATATTCGTTATTTTGAACTTATTTACAATTATAGTGTATGTATATGAAAAATGTATATAATTTTAGCGAAATTAATCGTGATAAATTTGGGGCCGTATATACATTTTCAAACCTTTTTAAATTTCGAACTATAAATTTACAAAATAACCATAAATATCATAACACCTAAATATGCAAGAAAATGAACTATAGAAACATCTTTTAAACAAAGCTAAAACTACTAAATTTCATTCGTGTAGCACTACCTCTACGGAAATACACAATCATTATAACTACTATAAATAATAAATACCAATATAAATACTGTAACAAACATACACTAAATTAAATAAGCGAACAGCACAAGCAGATAAGTAAATAAAATGGCAGGTGAATATAAAGTCAAATAAATATGTTGTCACAAAATCGAATGTCAGATAAGCGTTTTGTCAAATTTTGTTAAGATGGGGTGGGGTTAGTTGATTGTTTTGTGAACTGTAGGCGAGAGACATGATTCTGTAAGATGTTTTATGTTAGAAAAAAAAAACATTATTTTGGTAAACAAAATTCGAATGTCTACAATTCACAAATATTTAATTTGCAACACAAGAAAGTAAAATTCGTTTTTGTTTTTATTAGCCGAATATGACGTCCTTTGCAGTAAAGTAACGTCAAAATGTTCACAGACTACAATGGCAGACAAAGCTATATATGTACCGATCCTCATGAGAGATGCTTCTTCAAGTTCAGCTTAAAGAATCCATTAAAGTGCAAAAGACGGAAAGCACCCACACTGATAAATAATTGCAACATATAGATAAAAAAAGGAGGAAATTGAAACCTACGCTACGAACGATTATAGTAAAATTCAACTTTTGTATTTTGTATGTAGGGACATATTTCCATTTAAACACATTTAAATACCTGCTGCTTTCCTATCTTGTGTTGCAAAATGTGTCTTGGGGTTACCTAAAGATAGTCAAACGACATTTTGTCATGGTTAGTGACGTAAGCAGGACATCACATAGCAAGTTGTGCCTCACACTTACTCATAGACAATTTCCCAAAGCACGCCGCCGGCTCGGTGCGGGTACGATGCATAGTGTATATCCTACTTTATTACGGGTATAATAAAGTATTGCATATTCGTATTGTTTAGCCGGAAAATCAGTTATCAGGATATCAGTTTGATCAAAACATTTATTAATAAAAAAATAAAACAAACAAAACAATTAAGTATGCGTACTCTTCCATCATATTTGTCTCTAGGTTGCGATATTGTCTTGTCATAGACAAACTCTTTATACAACCTCTTTGTGACAGTATGTCTCTCGTATGAACTTGTTTTTTAGTCAGGCTTACGGACAAGTCAAGGGATCCAGTCATTTTGTCAGAAGCCAATAGTAAGTCGTATCAAAACTTCGTTCTACTTGCGTTATATACATTGAACATCGCATCCCGTACCGGCCTGTCGTCTCTTACCTCAGACTCATCCATAGAACTAGTTGTTGTCCTCCGCCGCCTTGTCAAGGGCGTACGCTCCGGGGTGCCCGCCGTAGGTGTACTAAAATGATTCTCATCAAACGTTAGGTCTTCAGTCACCACTTCCACATTTCGAACGCCTGCTACTTCATTTTCGTCAATAGCTTCACCACTTTCAGACAAGTGATCGTCATTATCGGAAACATTCGTGTCATTTGCAGTAACACTTGCTTCATTTTCTGGGACACTTGTATCATTTTCAGGGACACCTGTGTCTGTTTCGGAAACGTTTACATCATCGTTGTGAACGTTTGAGTCATTTAAAGTTGTCTCTGTTTCATTTTCTATACTCTGAGAGGCATTGTCAATGTCATTTTGGTTAGTACTTTCATCTGTATCATGTTCAACATTCGTAGATTCTGTTATTATATCATCGGTATTAGCAACTATTATATTATTGTCTTCAACAACAATGTCCGTGGTTGACACAAGGTTATCATTTTCAGAGCTTTCGCTATGTTCAATTATTACCTCAGTTTGTTCTACGTTTTCATTAATTACATGACTAGCAGTCGTGTCAATATGACCGTCATTCTCAACTACATGGCGAAGATCGAGCCGCTCATTGGCGCACACAACATCATCGTCTTCCTGCTGAGTCTTGTTTCTTAAATTATTATCACAGTCTGTTTCATCACTTATACTATTTGTCGGTGCTTCCACCGGATCCGGGGTCTGAATCAGTTCTGGCGATCGGATTGGTGTTGAAAACGGCGTTGGTTCCGTTGAGTTACTTTCACCACTTCCATTGCTCATATCCTCCTGTTAGACATTTATATTAGATAATGACGCACAAACTTATCCATGCTGTACTCGTGTATATTTTTTATAGTAATATTGGGAATATTGTACTGCAGAAATAAGTTTGTGGTTTAAAATGGCATGTGTCCCAAATATAGGGTGTAAGCGCAAGCGTCATGTGCTGCAGAATTGTCTATGAAAGTGAGGACAACACAGTCGACGTCTATGGTAACACCCGTGTACCGGTGAACGCAGATAAATATGTGATGCTTTAAGTGTGTCAATAACTGAAATTTTTTTGAAGTTCTTAAAAGTAAGAAACTTTTAATTTTGTAAATAGCTTCCTCCTTTTTATAGTTAGAGTTCATAAATAAAACAATTACAGCATAAAACCTTACGGAAAAATCTTATCATTCAACTTGCTACTATCGTATACATTTATTTGTAGTCAATAAAGACGAGAAATTTTGGGAACGCGATTTGAATATGTGACCGTTGCCTTACAGAGGCGACGCTCTGATCAGCTGAGCTATCTGAACTATACTGAACCAGTTGAATTTTTTATCGTTTATCGAACTTTCATATTAAAGAATGATGTTTAAACCATATTTACACAATGATGAGAAGCCTCGACTTAAACTATGGATACTTTTTTGCAAGTTGAAAGAAACTTTTATATTTTACGTGACATATAGTTACGACAATTTTTCATAGCAACACCATATTTTAGTAATTTGATACTCATACGTACATATTTATGTTACGAGTCAATTATTTTACGGAACAAATGAAAACTCGGAGAGAAAGTAAAATGAAACTAGCAAATAATCCTACCTGACTTTATATATTGCATTAGTATGGATTACATTGATAAGTTTAGTTTTCTTTGACAAGATAAGCAAGCATGCATATTCTTAAACGTGCAGAACTATTCACTAACGTTAAAAACAAAATATGATGTGTACGTCACAAAAGATTGTCGGTGGTCTAATGCAAATAAATATTAAATAATAATGAGTAAAAAATTTGAATATGTCAATATCTGGAAATCTTATTTAATTATTGATGGGATATTTTCAAAGCTTGTACGTGTATGAATGAATTAGCAAAAGACAAATGTATGGTGGCGTTTCCGATGCTTGAGCGAGACAGAAAAGAGTATGTTAGACGGAGATGACAGGGTATGTTTGATGGCGGTGGATATTCAGTGCGGCGTAACGCGGAAAAACCGCGTTAGGAATTTAAAGTTTGCGTTCGGAGCGCTAGTATACGGTAAGGTCCGATAGAGTCTGCCTACCGTTTACGCTTAGATTGTGGAATGAGCTCCCTGCCTCGATTTTCCAATCGTCTACAGTGTGGGGTTATTCAAAAGGCAATTGGAAAGTTTTGTAGGGCCGGCAGCACGATTGCTGTGCCCGTGATGTTGCAAACGTCCATAGGCTACAGTGACCATTTTCGATCAGGTGTAGGTTTCGTGCTTGTCTGCCGCCACCACAACTCACTGTGGTATAAAAAAGGATTCACCTAGATAGTAGCGAATCCCAGTGGTTGTACTAAAGTCACCAGATATAAACTAGAGCGCGTTTCACATCCGTTACCGTACCGCTTACATAGGGTTGTCACCGTGCAACAATCCGAGGCTGCGAAGTACAACGGGGACCCGACTACGATTTCATCAGCCCGTACGTTGAAGACGACCTCAATTGTCAAGGCTTGTCACATAAACAGGGGGCCGAGTCTATTATTGACAAGCCGTAGAATAGAACCAGGTTCGCTGACCGTCTGCCAGTGCAGTGAGTGAAAATAATCATCACATAAAATTGTCACATGACATTTTAGTATTCGAAGTCCTGGGGGCCGAGTCTACTATTGACAAGCTGTAGAATAGAACCAAAATCCTTGTTTCTAGCTGTCAAAATGTTAGTAGACTATTAAAAATGCAACTGACTAGCGGCCACTGCCGCGGTGTTAGTAGAATTTTATAGGCCGACCGATAGAAGTCTATTGGAATACGATTGTAATAGTAGACTACGAAAAACTGTCTAAATTGTACCGGTGGCTATCTATTGAGCGACGATTTCGCAACGATTGAAATAGCAGACTCGGCCCCCAGTGCGCTAGGCGGAGTTACACTCTTGGTTAATACTTGCCTACACTTATGACACACAACACGAATCATCAAATTAATCACCGCTTTTACAGTCATTGGCAATAGTCGAGATATAGCTCAATGACTAAAATAGCGTGCACATAAATTATCTATCAGAGAATGTAACCGTGTGAGTGAATGAGACAGCTGCATGCGATATATTTTTCTTTTTCTATCTCCACTTTTACAGTTGACTGTACGAAATCGATTAGAAATCAATCGTTATATATTTTGAAACAAATATAAGACTTCCAGATATATAAAAAAAACTAATAAATGAAATGTACTGTTAGTACGAGTATATTGAATATTACACGCTTAAGCCCATGCTGCGATTAAAAAGTTATATTCTAACACAGATTATTCCACTACCTCAGTTTTATACCAAAATAAATACCTAACCATTTTATTTCTATATTATACATGCAATAGTCTCTTCACGCTGTATTCCTGACGGGGTATTCAGAGAGGACAGATCGCCAGGCTTCGCGATCCATGCATACTTCTTTCGCTTCTTCAAGATTCATCAATCGCTTCATACCCGCACGTCTGGGTATCCAAGTACTTTTGACCTTTCCGTTTTTGAGCAATCTGCTCACGTGGTCTTCATATGTAAGTCTCGGCCTACCCCGACTTCTTCTACCCTCAGTGTCTACGCGTTTTATAATCAAATTGTATTTAACCAAATGTTTGACCAAGAAGCGCGCGGCGGCGGAGCTTATAATATATTTGACCAATAGTATGTCGTATAGTGTGTCGAATAAATTATTTTATTCATCATACAATCGCAGTCGATGCTTTCGTCTTTATGTTGTGTTCTACACTTAAGCAAAAAACAACAACATTAACGAAATATGTGACATTAATCACTTTAATCTACTACTATAATATATATATCACTTTTATATACTAATAATCCTTTATTATATTCCATTTCTAACTAGTAAGTAGTGATCACTTGATTAGTAATCCTATTCCTCGAAATATTATGGCCTTTTTTATTGTCCTTTATGATATACCGCAGCATCCCATCGTAGTCACACATTTGTCAACTGTTACCCTTTAACTAAATCTACAACATGCCAAAGGTAACGCCTGTAAGTATGTAAACAATATATAAAAGCTTGGGTAACCCGTGAAGTGATCGCAGTGGATTTCAAAGCATTAATCCATTAAGCTCTTCCGTTTCGCATATAGGACAGGACAACAGTACAATACATTACCAATAAAAGGCTTTAACAAGGTATAAACTAAAGAAAAAAGATATCATTGAGGTGATGAGGTAAGATAATTAAATAGTGTTCTACGACGATCATTGCGTTAAGCAACTTTCGCTATGGCTTGTCACAGATGGGTGACCACTTTGTAGCATTTACATTTGCTAGCGTTTCTCTGCTTGGAAAGGCACGTTAAGCCGTTGGTCCCGGTTGCCAGTACTATGGCAGTTGTTAAGTCAAGTTGACGACCACAATCTGCGTCTGTCTATTTCAACACGGCAACGGACTCACCACTTATTACGTGGGACAGGAATACACATGGTGTAAATTGGGCGTATGATATGCCTCTGCCTTCGGGGATAAGGCGTGACTGATAAACATATATAATCAGATGTTACATGGCGGAAATTCATCGTACATCTTATTATCGGCGGCAGATTGTGATGTTATTACCCTTACCATCAAGGTTGTTAGTGATCTATCACTAATAAGTAAGTAAGGGTAATAACTGTCTGTGCTATAACCTTTTCTTGAGTAACCCATTCCTTTGTTTCGTAACATACATACATATTGTCACGTCTTTATCACCGAAGGGATAGGCAGTGGCATAGTATACGCCCACATTTCACCGTATGCATTTTTGTGCCACGTAACATGTGGTGAGCCCATTGCCGTGTTGAAATGGACAGGCGCAGGCTGGGGCGACCTGCTGTTGAAAATTTTCAAGCCGCCCATAAGGCCTTCAACCAGGTTTAACGACTGTCATTTTACTGGCAACCGGGACCAACGGTTTAACGTGACTTCCGAAGCACGAAAACGCTCGCAGATGTAAATTCCACGAAGAAGTCACCCATCCAAGGACTACCTGTAGCGAATGTTGCTTAACGCAGTGATCGTTTACAGAACACTGAGTTAGTGGGTCCATGAGCGTTTCGTAACCCAATTGAATAAAAATAATTAAGAATATTTTGACAATATCTCTGACTATCCCGTCTGAAATACAGCAATAGTTTTTAGGTTGCAATGTTTTTTATAAAATACATTAATATCAGATCAATATTTTTATTGGCAATGTATACACAGATGTCCTGACCTCAAGTGTGCACCAAATAGTCTTAATATAACATGCGTTTTGGATATCATACCTGATGGTTTTGTGACGAGGTTGGGCCGGAAGCGTGCTCCTCATCAGCCGATATATGGAAACGGCGCTGGAACTCCGTCACAGCCGTCTCCATACGCTCGGCCTGAGACTCCGTGCTCTGCAGCCTACTGTACATTTCGTATGATTTATACATGGAGTCGATACCGACGATGCACTGATAGACAGCTGTTAAAGATTTATACTGACAAAGGCTTGTTGTAATTATTTGCGAGAGTTATAAACAACTTTTGGGTAATGTGTTTCTAAGGACCTGTCATTAGGTAATTAATTCTTAGCTAATTACAACTCAATTACTACTACTGGTTCTGTGAACCATAGACTTCGGAGTATTATTTTATATCAATTAAAAATTCAACATTTCTTTTTTTCGTTTTGGCGCTCTTGCCAACCACCACGAGACCATTTCCCCTCCCCTGCCTCCATTTTCCCCCGATCGAAAACCCCTTCGCTTAAAGTTATTGTCTACATCAAGGATTGTCCATGCCAAGTTGCATGCATATCCGCTGAATAACTCGACGGACGGACGTTCGGACAACGGTCACTGCGTTAAGCAACTTCAACGCTTTATCCCCGAAGTAGTGGCAGAGGCATATATACGCCCAATTTTGACCGTGTGTATTCCTGTCCCACGTAATAGGCGGTGAGCCATTGATAATAAATATGTATTTAGAATTATATAAGTATGTTTATCAGCTGATTAGATTCTATAGCATAAACTTAAAACTTAGTTTGTGCTATACGGCGTTGTGTGAAAAGTGTGCCACAATTTTTATTTAACAAAAAAAATCATTTTTTTTACAGCTATAAAAATTCTCTCATAGTCGATAAAGAAGTTTCACTTCAAAACAACATGGCGCGTAACCGAAAAACGAAAAGATTTTTTACAGCTATAAAATTTCTCTCATACGTCAAAAAGAAGTTTCACTTAAAAAAATTAAGAAATGTAAATGGTTTAAAAATGTAAGGATTTCTAAGGAAAGGTTAATCAACTAACGTAAAGGTCGGCCTCTCCCATTGCGTGGACCTCTCGATGTGGTTCACGTAATAAAATCGTCCGTTGGCGTCTTGTCTCTCCTCCCAGCCCGGCGGGAGGGGGTCACCGCCGATGGTCTGAAACAATACAAAAAAAATCACTTTATATATTTTTTATACCACTGAGGTAGCAGACAACCGTACCTGATGAAAATTGGCACCGTAGCCTATGGACGTTTGCAACACTAGGGGTGCAGCACTCGCGCTGCCGACCCTTTATAAACCTTCTAAAACCCCTTTTGAAGAAACCCATACTGTAGACGATCGGGAAAGCCCAGGCAGGTAGTTCATTTCACAATCTAAGTGTAAGCTGAATAAAACCTCTATCGGACATTACCGTGTGCGTGCGCTCTAAATTTAAACCAGGTGACCTCCACAGCTTCGGCCTTTCGGCGGGAATTCGTCGTATGTCACACGTCGAAGTCCCGTCGATCCAATTTAATCCCGTCGCTTATAAATGCTACAATAATTCATAAAAAATTGCCCGATTTGTCGACATTTATGATTACTGCTCTGCTCTCCAGGGTAGTAGCGTGAATATAGTCTATAGCCGTCCTCGATAAATGGACTATCCAAATTTAAAATAATTTTTCAAATCCGACTGGGGGTCACCTTGTTAAAGTATAGATAGGAATCTAATTCATTGTTAAACTATAATTATTTATGTTTTTAAACTTTTATTTTGCAATTATCCGCCCTTTAAAGGTTAAAAACAAAAAAAAATTTAGTTTAACAATGGATTTCCAGATTGCCTAATTCGATTTGTTATATCAATCATTATTTACTCAAACATGCTATACTTATATGCCAGGCCGCCAATTCTCGACCATACGACTCGAAGGAAAAAGGCCAGGTCAAGAGTACCCTTAACCGGCTTGCGTGTATGAAAACACTCATGAAAGTAGAACAAGCGAAAGCTGTATGTCAAGATCGTAGCAAGTGGAAAGCCATAGTCTCTGCCTACCCCGCTGGGAAACAGGCGTGATAAGTATGTACGACTCGAAAGCGAATTTACTGTTGAAATATCTTTTGTCTCATGTTTTGCCGTTTCTAAATATGAAACAAATTACATTTCACTGGATTTGCATGTAAAGTAAAAATAAATAAAATAAATAAATATCCATCACGCCTTATCCCCGAAGGGGTGGCAGAGGCATATTAAATGCCCACTTTTCACCGTGTGGATTCCTGTCCCACGTAATAGGTGGTGAGCCCATTGCCGTGTTGAAATAGACAGACGCAGGTTGTGGCTACCTGCTGTTGAAAATTTTCAAGCCGCCCATAAGGCCTTCAACCAGGTTTAACGACTGCCATTTTACTGGCAACCGGGACCAACGGCTTAACGTGCCTTCCGAAGCACGGAAACGCTCGCAAATATAAATGCCACAAAGTGGTCACCCATCCGAGGACCAGCCATAGTGAAAGTTGCGTAACTCAGTGATCGTTTACAGAACACTGAGACCGCGGGGCCACGAGCGCTTCATGTAAAGTAAAAGTAGTCATTTTAACCTTTCAGTTAAGCATAAAACAGTTAATGAATCTATGAAAGAAGAATGCGAGGATCGCAAAGTTTAGCGTTCAGTCCTCTCCGACTACCTCATATGGGATAACGCATCTAGTTAGTTAGTTAGTAAAATCATAAAAATGTTTAAAAGTCTGAAAACTGTTAGTAGCATCTCAGAAATAGCTAAATATATCTACAAATATTGAAATTTCTACACCCAGTAGCGGTAGAATATGTGTTACTATTTTTTATGTGACGATCTATATGTACTTACCTTATTCTTAGAAATAAATAAATCATTCATTCATTCAATAGAAGATGGTAGAGAGTATAGAAGAAGACTCCGAGTCTTTGTATTTTTTCCTTTAAATTCGTTACACTGCTAAAACATAAACATACGTTTATATTACTTGTTCCGAGTATTCTACACTACACTACATACTTGTATTTTACATTATAGGAATATATATACCCATAAAGTCATACATACATTTACACTTTTATCCCCGAAGGGGCTGGCAGAGGTAATACAATACGCCCACATTTCACCGTATGCATTTACCTAACAGATGGTGAGCCCGTGTAAAATATAATGTCAAAAGCCCCATTAACTCAGAGTTCTGTAAATGATCACTGCATTAAGCAACTTTCGCAATGGCTGGTACTCAGACGGGTGACCGTTTTGTGGCATTTAGTATTCCGAGCGTTTTCGTGCTTCGGAAGTGAAGTTGAATGGCTATTATGCGATTTGAAACGCTTTAACAGCACTTTGTCACAACCGGTGCCTTTCCATTTCAACACGGCAATAGGCTCACCATCTGTTACGAGGGACAAAAATGCGTATGGTGAGATGTGGGCGTTTATTACATACCCACGCTTTGCCAATAGTTATGTCGGTCCCGTCACAAAAATATAAAATACAGGAAAAAATCCATAACCATTCTGTAATCTGAACCACAATTCCAACACTCAGGACAAATATTACACATCCACATATACACTATCTGCAGACCGAGCACATTAAGTTTAAATTAAAAGCTGGATCTACAAAGGACTTCATTTTACTTCTACACTAAGGCCTAGCGCGTATTGAGTTGCGATTTTCTCAAGGTGATTGTAAATTATAGAGTGTAATACAATTGCGCACATTGCGATAAAATAAAATAAGTCTACCTCTACACACAATCATTTTTGAATAGAGATCAAAGCAAGCGCTGTACATTGAAACGTGAAAATAGCAGTGAGTGAAACACTAAGTTTTTGTTGGGATGCAATACAAAATACAACTGCAAATTTGCGGTATCTGCACTGCAAACTTGCAGATAATACCACGTCTTTATTTCATTGCAATGCACATACTTCCATTACAGTTTATACTTAATAGATTAGGTATGCAGTAAAAACGCAAGGCAATGAGCGCTAGGCCTAACACCAGTGACCGTTACCAATAAAGCATGTCGTGTGCGATTTTAATAAGTGATAAAATTAATGGTTTATTTCAGGGATGGCGAATTGGATCATGACTATTAGTCTAGTTGATATATGCAAAATAAAAAAATTGCATAATAGTGTGCTGTTTCATTTCAAATTTAAATAAGTATGCCATTGATACAACACAAAATTTCGTCAATAAACCGTAGTTATTGGATCTGATCAAGTTGGCCACCACTGCTCTTCACCTAATGCTAAAGCTGAGTTCCTAGAGCAACACGGAAAAGGAGTTCCTAGAGCAACACGGAAAAGGAGTTGCCTTTACACTGTCGGTCGATGCATAATATTATTGTATCATTTATGAACACGTCATAACAATTTAACTATTTTATTTAACAAACATTGTATTATGATGCAAAATTAGGTCTAATCACTCATACATATGTAATAAAAAATAGTTTATATCTGTAAAGTGTCTCCTTAAGGCCTAACCGCACCGCAAATTATATTGTTGCATACACTTTGTACGACGCTATTCGCACTCGTCAGTGACAGTGACGTTCAGTGCACACTCGTCAGTGACATTGAAGTTCGGTGCGGATAGCGTCGTACAAAGTGTATGCAACAATATAATTTTTCATTGACACTGATGTATACGTTACTGATCGGCACGTGTCGGCACCTTTCCGGCACTGTTGTGTGCGGGATAGGCCTTTATACGGTGTAATCCGACCGCATTGCTCTAAGACCAAGTCCAAATGCGATCGAAAGCAACGTACAATGAGATAAAAACACATACTAAGTGAGCTACGAGCGCAGTGTCGACCAGCTCCCAGTCATCGCCGGTGAACGACGGGACCGTGGACTCTGTCACCTACGGTACCAGTCAAGCACTCAACTATACTCAATACCAACCACATCTTGATATAACTGACATTGGGTCGGGAGTCATAAGGTATAAAATACTATGAAAAACTAACTGCGCGATTCTCTCCATATCGATACATTACAAGATCTGAAGGCCGAGTCTGCTATTTCAATCGTGTGAAAATAGAATCGAAATCGTCGCTCAATAGTAAGCCATCGGTACAATGTTGACAGTTTTTCGTTGTCTATCACAATCGTACTCCAATAGACTTCTATCGGTCAGCCGATAGAATTTTACTAACACGTACCGCGCCAGTGGCCGCTTGTCAGTTGCATTTTTGATAGTCTACTAACATTTGACAGCTAAAACAGCGATTCTGGTTCTATTCTACGGCTTGTCAATAATAGACTCGGCCCCTGGACGGTCAACACTTTGACAGCTAATTCAATAAAAAAAAAATAAGACTACTTCACAGATTTTTTGAATTGGCGATTAGATTTCGCTTTTCCTTTTCTATAACATTTGGCGCTCAATCATTTAACTAAACTGCCACCGTTTTAGATGTAAATGAATTTTGTGATGAGCATTATTAGATTTCTGTAAGTTATGCCAGTAAATATGAGTAGTTTTTGTGCAGCCAAAATAAGGTTGAATTATGTTAGCAGAAGCATAAAGTGCTAAAAGCCACACCCACCTTGCCAATGTATATACACAAAAAAAAACAGAAAAAGAAAATATGAATACTGCGGCAGTACCGAGCTAGACCGTGGACCGTCTCACTTAAGACGAATATGAAATAACAGGAAAGTGTCTACTTTTTTTTTTAAATTGTAGCTGTAGTATATTCTAGAAGAGTATAATATACAGTAAATAGATGTGTTGAAGATCAGTGGAGGGGCATGCAAGTGAATACAACAAGCTAACGTAACGATGTAAAAAACAGTGGTATAAAAAACAATTAAAACAAAGTACTATCGTAGAAAAATAATGTTTAGCAGGTTGACATCATTCTGAAATTGGTCAGGTTACCATTTTCCAAATGACTGACAAAAAATTCATTATCAGAGTGTGTCATTATAATACGAACAAATTAAGAAGACGATTTAACTATTAAACGTTCATTGTCCTCGAGTGTGCAAGGTATAAAAAATATGTCAAAATAAAAGTAAAAACGGTTTCCTTACCGGCTGAACGTTGCCCACTTGAGTGGTGGGCTCCACCATCTCCCACTCATCGCTGGGCGCGGGTTCGTCTGTCTCCCCCACGCGGCCCACCAGCGCGTGATACACCTCGATGTGGCCGCGGACTCGCGATCTGGCACTGTCCCGTAAACAACCATATTACATTTTTGAGAAAATGAACACCTACGGTTTCCTAAAACAGATCTGAAACTATCAGTAATTATGTCATTATAAGGTTTACACTGTTGATTGATGGCACTGGCTACATATCTTGAACTAAAACACTTGTACTGTTCCACTTATTTATTACTTAAACCTGACCGGTTTCGCCTTACGGCATTTTCAATCTAGGCTAAGATGTATGTCATTATAATTGACCTTGTTGAGGTCAACATCGAGGGAAAAGCAGAAACCGACGTAATAACGATGTTACATTACATTTTTTGGCCCGCCTGTTATCTAAAACTAGGTTACACTCGCGGCTCCAAACCCTTTAAATCAAAAGTGAATACCTTCGTCATAATACCTATCTATATGTCAAATTGCAACCAAAAAGCGTTCAGCTAATTCAGTTGATCAGTGAGTGTTAGTTTTCATAAGCAGTCGTCCCATTTTCTAATGAATGGAAACCTCCACAATGTTCATTTCGGAAAATTGAGTACCTAAATGGGAATCAAAGTCACACAAATCGGAGCACTATCAGTGGCAGGCAAAATGGAGCTCCACCGTGTTTTAGGATATCGTATCCTTCCTCCCAGTATAGCTTAGGCTTTTAATGTGTTCACTAGTTTCGGTCTAAACTCAATGAAATAATTTGGTTGAAGCACTGACATTTGCTACCACACCGCTTTTTACCTTAAACAGCACTTTAATCGAGTTGTATCTAAATAGCCGTTTAATATACCGTCCAAAGCAGAAAGAAAACTATTTTTCTAAAATAATCTTGTTATTTTTCTGTTTTAACCTTTGAATCTTAATCTTTGAATTTTCTGTTCAAAAATTTGTGTTCAATAAAAAATCTATTTTCAACAATTTAAATATTACAATTCATTAATTAGCGAAATTAATCTTAACACTACACACCTTATAAAATGTTAAGTTCATGAAAGAATCATAACCATAATGCATAAACTCAGTTAGTACACCAAACTACACAAAAACAGGGGGTTTAAGCACACTCTATTACAGATTACAACACAACTATCCACTGTATTTGCATATAGCGGGGACATTCATAGCCTTGACTAAAACTTAACACTAAAGTCTTAAGCAAAAAAATTACATTCGATATGTATAAAGGTTTCAATTTTCAGGTCTAGCACATCTAATTAACTTAAAGGGACTGGGTTTGCCTAGGTGCCGTAACACAAGCTTAAGTCAGTTAAATTTGGGATAGATAGCGCTGTGAAAAAAAGTCTCACAATGTTTAAAAAAATACGTTTATCACAATGTTTAAATACATTTACGAGCGCTACGTGGGACAAAAATGCTAACAATGAATTGTGGGCATATAATATGCAGCCCTTCGGGGATAAGGGCGTGACTGAACAATAAAAACTAAACAAATAAAATGTTTTAAAAAAGATCATATGCCTTAACCGCTTTTCTACACCCCTTCTGATTTTATACAGCAAATTTGTTATTATTATATGTTCCATTGTTATGCAAGTCAGATGTTGAAAAATACTCGTATTAACATTCAAACTCTACCTACTGCGGCACAACACCGATAAGAATATTACATTAATAACTAAACTAGCCACACCACTCCACACTCACACAAAAGTTAACCAGTGGAAGTCCTTCGCGGTGACCGATGTACTCGGTAAAAAAAAATTCACACATAGAGTGAAGAAAAAAATAAAACAATTACCTTTACTGAAGAACTGATAGCTGTTCAATAAGGATGATTCACACTGGTGGTAATATTATTAAGTTTTTTTATCTATAACACTTAAGAATTGGACTACGAGTACCGAATTATATACACGGCGCACTTTTGAGACAAAGTAGTAAGGGCCTTAACTGTTGGAGTTAGAGAAAATATTGTTAATCCATACCTAAAAGTTTTTGGGGATTTCTGTCGTTTCTTGTACTCATACCTTAAATGGTTCAAAAAACTTTTTTTAATCCCCACGGGAAAGAGGATCGACAAGCACAAAAATATTTTTTGTGTCAGTAATTTTTTGTATTCGTAACTTTTTACCAAAATCTGTAAATGCAGTTCAGATTAAGTTAAAAATTATGCATGGTCTGCTAAGTTCGTTTTCCTGTAACTATAACGGTTAAAGTATTTGTCCTTACTGCCCCGTCTTGGAGATCCATTCTGTATGTTTCGTAGCTGGCCGCCAGAAGGACAGGTAAAGGTCCATCTCTTACTTACATACTATTTTTTTGATACTTTATCGCATTTTCGTCTCGAAAGGTGGATATTTCTTATAGAAATAAGTGGTAGTACGGATTGCTCTTCGAAACCGCTTTGTATTTCTTAGTCCTCACCATAATACTCTGTCCCCACTGTCTATATGGCATCATAAATGACGAATGTAAGATTACAGGCCTAGTTTTAAAAAAAAATTTAAAGTTGTAAACAGGTAGCCTATCAATTTTTTGGAAAGAAATCAAAATAAACAATACTAAAACAAATTCAGTTTTTAGGTAAAATTAGAATAGAACACCCTGTTAAATATGTCACTTCAGTTAGTCAACGTTAAAGAATCTAAAATTATGTTTTTGCAGAAAATAGCACAGTGTCTTAGGAGTAGGGTCTTCTGACCATTGGCTAGTTAAGACTTATGCAAATGAAACTTGGTATTTGAAGGTGAGACTGCTGGAAGCACACTGTCGCTCAGTTATTGATATTTTTTATGTATAGATACGTTTAAATAATAATTTTGTTAATCCATTTAAACCCCCAACCTAATAGCCCATTTTGTAGTTAGCATATTTTACAATAGTTTAACTCCCATTAGAGGAGGTCCATTATCGTTTCTTCTACATAAGGCGGGCGTGGACTGTCTGCAGTGGGGGTCCCATTTCCTATTAAATTAAAATTTTCAAAATGCTTCTGCGCGTTGAGCCAGTATGTACTCATGTACGCCTACCAAAACCCTGGGTATCTTTATAAGAAAAATAAAGAAGATACCCATGAAAAGAAGAAAGAAAAATAATTTTGTTAAATTTGCTAAAGCATTTCTTTTTTTTCTCCAGCCCGAATCATCCTTAAATCCACCAAAAAAAAGGGTTATGTTATAAAAAGCGCACATCATGCTTAGTATATTACTTACACAGACCTGCGTGGTCGCAAGGGGTACTTAACGACGTTGGGTCTCGGACTGGCCGCGGTCTCCGTGGGTACCGACGCCAGAGGGATCTCCACCATGCCCAGGAAGTCGTCTCTGGTGAGGCGGTTCTCATCGAAGACTTGGATTAGTAGCTTATGCTCCTGTGGTTTAACCTGAAGATACAAAACTGTTTATGTATTTCTAGTTAACTATCTTTACCCTGTATCCCTAACGGAGTAGGCAGGAGAGTACAGATAGCAAGGTGTCTCGATCCATGTACACTTCTTTCGCTTTCTGCAGATTCATTAATCGCTTCATACATGCACGGAGTACTTCTGACTTTTCCGTTTTTGAATAATCTGCTCACGTGATCTTCGTTTGTAAGTCTCGGTCTGCCCTGACTCCTCTACTTTGGCACAATATATATTCTTCGTCAACCGTTCTTCACTCATTCGTTAGACGTGTCCAAACTAACGGGGCATGTTCCTTTTTAGCTTATTTCTGATACAGATTAAAGGTATACAGGAGTAAAAGGCTTCAAGTCCATTGGCTAACGGACCACCTGGATTTGTAGCCAGAAAATCTCCGGATCCCAAGCACCTGCTAGCGATGTACTTGCTGATTAACAGACGAAGCGATGACGTAAGCGCCCTTATGGGGTTCGAAGGTTAGACGGCAGCCGCTCTTACCACGGATCTCAGACTCCAAAACCAGGTAGGGTTTGAAAGCAACCGAGAACTTCATACTACCTTCTTCATCAGAGCTGTTATAGATGGATCAGAATACAGTTGGCGCGAGAACGTAGTAAATACTCAGCGTGAATACCTGAAGAAAGCTAGTAAAGTAAGACCTGTTAAAAACCCTGATACCGCTAGAGGTGTGCAACTGCTACTAGAGCCAGACAAAGCGGAGTCCGGGCTCCAAAGTTAAAATATTGAACTGACGATAAAGTGAGAAAATTATTATACTTACCCTAAATACAAACTCCTGATTCCATGTTGGATTCAACGTCTGAAACATGAAATAAAAGCAATTTAAAACATAACATTATTTTTATCAATCCATCTATCTTCACGCTGTTTCCTTGACGGGGTAGTAAAGGGAGAACAGATCTATCCATGCATACCTCTTTCCCATTCTGCAGATTCATTAATCGCTTCATATATGTATATATACCGAATACGTAACGAAGTGATACGCAATATGGCAGGTTTGAATGAAAGTGTCACCGTTAAGCTGGAAAAGGGCGTGCTCCGTTGGTTTGGACACGTCCAACGAATGAGTGAGGAACGATTGACGAAGAATATATATTGTTCAAAAGTAGAGGGTAGAAGGAGTCAGGGTAGGCCGAGACTTACATATGAAGACCACGTGAGCAGATTGCTCAAAAACGGAAAGGTCAAAAGTACTCGGATACCCAGACGTGCGTGTATGAAGCGATTGATGAATCTCGAAGTAGCGAAAGAAGTATGCATGGATCGCGATGCCTGGCGATCAGTCCTCTCTGACTACCCCGTCAGGGATACAGCGTGAAGATCGTTAGTTAGTTTTTATATATGCACGTCTGGGTATCGGAGTACTTTGACCTTTCGCGTCTCGGTCTACCCTCTACTTTAGAACTATAAATATTTTTCGTCAATAGTTCCTCACTCATTCGTTAAACGTGACCAAACCAACGGAGCACGCCCTTTCCAGCTTATTGTTAGTGTCATTTTTGTGGCATGTCTTCTTCTTTCATCTTAGTCTATTCCCAGTTTACTCCAAACCCAACCTGGCTTTGGAGCCACGAGTTCAGTTTTGTTTGGCTGCTAGGAGCAACTATTGTTTTATTTTTTGTTTTCGGCATTATTGGGGGCGACTGCCGTCAGACCTCCTAACCCCGTAAGGGCGTTTGCGTTGTAGCCTCGTCTGTTAGTCAGCAGGTGAAGTCACTTGGGTACCGAAGATTTTACCCAGAACCCTTCACTTTAATACGAACTTACTAACCAAAACTAATCTGTTAAAACAAGTCACGTAAGTTATATTTATATTTATCTATCACGCCTTTTCCCCGAAGGGGTAGCAGGCGCATATTATACGCCCACTTTTTCACCATATGTCCACGTAACAGGTGGTGTTTCCATTGTAATAAATGTCAAATATTAAATAATAAGAGTGGATCTTTCGAAAATCGTGTCAAATAAAAGCTGTGAACCTTGCGGGTTAGCGGGCCCCTCAAAGAAGTTAGATAACACCCGAACCCCCGAAAGAAATGAGATAGCACTGGCGCGGTTGCGAACAAAGTCTATCAGGAGCCCTGGGGCTATCCTTCCGAGGGCTCACCCGGGACTCCCAATCAAATAGAAGTGCACCTTTTGGTTTTAGTCGGTAAGAGCCCTGCCTTATTTGGAAATCCTCATGGATGCTATGCCTGGCATCATTTTCACACGTAAAATGGCGGAGCGTCGCCGTTTTGCACTACACATTCTATATTTAATTATTTTACTTTAGCTAAATAAAACATACCTTTTTCTTGGTTTTCGTGAGAAATGTTTCAATTGTGACGTCGCCATCGACTTTTTGTAACTCCACGCGCACATAGGGGTCGCTGAAACACAATAATATCCGTTATACTAATAATTACATAAAAACTGCAATGGACAAACATACACACGGTGAAATGTAGGCGTATACTATGCCTCTGCCACTCCTTCGGGGATAAAGGCATGATTGTTAAATATAATATTTAGTCCGAGACTACCAGGACTTTAATTGGTCGTGCTAATTGGTGTCTAGCACATAAGACCTTTTAGCCTTTTTGTTACCACCTCGCTTAAAAGGCAACGGGTTCAAAATTTATTCCAAATTTAACATCTAAAATAGACACATTTTATTTTATTAAATTTATTCGGCCCTTTAGACCCACCCCAGTTCCGTGCTTCGGAAGGCACGTTAAGCCGTTGGTCCCGGTTGCCAATAAAACGGCAGTCGTTAAGCCAAGTTGAAGGCCTTATGGGCGGCTTAAAAAATTTCAACAGCAGGTCGCCGCAGCCTGCGCCTGTCCATTTCAACACGGCAATGGGCTCACCACCTGTTACGTGGGACAAAAATGCATACGGTGAAATGTGGGCGTTTAATATGCCTCTGCCTACCCCTTCGGGGATAAAGGCGTGACAATATGTATGTATGTATGTATGTTAAATATAAATGGACTCACATCGGGATGCCCAAGACAAGGAGAAGTATAGCAATGGACAAGCAGGACAGCAGACCTCGGTATCAGAAGCGAAAACTTCGATAGAACTCTGAATACTAGACGTATATTTTACACTTGTGCACTTCTACATAGATACATATCGTCACGCCTTTATCCCCGAAGGGGTAGGCAGCGGCATACTATACGCCCACATTTCTAGATGCAGAAATAATTTATGACATTAACTTGTTTAGCATTCTTATTTTAGATTTAGTTTTAATGACATACTAATGAATAAATTTCAAATTATGATATTCAATTATATAGCTTTTAGTTAAGACCTTGTTTATAATATTGTAATTAATATTTGACGCCTAAGTGATTTTACACATTCATACATACATATTATGAAGATTTTATCCCGGAAGGGGTAGGCAGAGTCATACTACACGCCCACATTTCACCATATGCATTTTTTCTCCACGTATCAATGGTGAGGATGTGTTAAAATAGACAAGCGCAGAATAGGCGATCTGTTATAGATTTTTTTTAAATCAACCTTACGTAAATCAGCTTGGTTTAATGACTGTCATGTTACTTGCAACCAGCAGGAGACACGGACCAGCTCGTAAATAAAAATGTCACAAAGTGATGGTAACCCGTCTGAGGACCAGCCATATTATGTCCGCCAGTGATCGTTTACAGAACACTATGCTAGGGGGGTTATGAGCGCTGCAATGGAGTTATTATTGACTTAACTACTACTACTTATCTTATAAATTTATTTATAAAATAACAAGCGCGCGCCCTTAACTATCGATCGTAGCGAAAAAATCTGACGACTCCTAAACTGAAAACAATATTAGATCCGGAAGTGGTAGAAAATACAAAATTCATGCGCATATCACGTATTCATGGTATCCTGAATCGAATGTCGCAAACCGTTTCCCTCTATCTTTTATGGTTCTTGACGGACGGATAGACAGAGCCGTTTTATAAGACTTTTCAAAACTTTAGGGTTAGTCTAAACGGCAATCTTGATTCGGAGCGGGACTTGCAATCATATTAACATTTGCTTATATCGTGGTTTCTAACCAATTCGTTACCTAATACTACCTAATATTTATAAGAAATACTAGGCGACATCCGCGGCTCCGCACGCGTAGTGAAGTTTTCCCGTTCCTGTTTCCCACAGGAACTTGTTCCCGGGATAAAAAGTAGCCTATGTGTATTTCTGATGTATAAGTTATATTATTAAGTAAAGCTTAATCAAAATGCATTCAGTAGTTTTTAACTGAAAGAGTACCAAATATCCATTGTTACAAACTTTCGCGTTTATAATATTAGTATGTTAAAAATGTCATCTAAGTACGGTATCTTCATAAACAACGCAGGTATTTTAAAAGTGTAATGTTGTTACAATGCAATTGAGAAGGATCCCACCACACACCCTCGATTCGTCAATCCAAACGCACTACGGTCAAGGATAACCTCTACTAATTGTAACGGAGGAATGACGAACCGAACTCCTCAAGGACAGTGATGTAGGACAGGTAATAGGTAACCTTACCCTCCAGGTTGTTAAAAATGTGCAACACGCCGCTTTACAACGTGACATTTTACTCGACACGTGTTTCGCCTAGACACGAGGCATTCTCAAGAACGATTGAGTGTGAGGTGGGATCCTCCTCCCCTCCTTTATTATCATTCAACATAATAGTTAGTCAAGTTGAAGGCCTTATGAGCGGCTTGGAAAGTTTTTAGAACTGCTATTCACAACAGCTATGCACCTGTTCAGTTCGCACGGCAATTGGCTCACCACCTGTTACGTCGGTCAAAATATATGTATTTATTTGCTTATGAACATGGTCCCTTCTCATACAATGGCCCAATCAAGCGGCTAAGTGCGAAAACGGCCCAGACAAAACACGATCCTTATAACATTTACAAAAAGTCAATTCTTATAGGGAGGTCTATGAAAATTGATTTTTTGACAGAAATTTCTGTATTTCTATGAGATTGGATGGTTACAGAAACAAAATACATTAAATATTTTCTCAATCCTTACATTTTGTGGTATTTTATCACAAGTTACATATAATAAACTACGCCAAGTAATCCATAACCAGCTCTAATGCTGTTATGTATAAATTTGTTTCTAGAACTCTGGATGTAACCAGAAAGGTTCAGAGCCAGAAACTACTTAGGTACATTTGTGAGCATTAAGCTGGAAAAGACTTGGTCGTTGGTTTGGCGTCCAACGAATGAATGAGGGACGATTAACGAAGAATAATTATTATAACAATAAAAATTGTGGGATATTCTCACACAACACGAAAGAATCGTCTTAAGTGGCAGTGGGCGGTCCATTTTGCTCGTAGAGCTGACGACCGATGGTGTTAAAGGTTCTCAAGGTTCTCGAATTCAATAAAACGCAGTGAGTAGGTCTTTCGCAGGTCGACAGACGAAATGGTGAAAGTAGAAGGAGGTTGCTGGATACGGGCGGCACAGGACCGAACATTGTGGCGATCTTTAGGGGAGGCCTATGCTCAGCATTAGGCGTTGAATAGGTTGAGATGATGATAATAATTCTCACACAACACCTCGTCTAGCCCAAATTAAGCTAATATTAGCTCGACAACTGATAAACATACTTATATTTTTCTGAATAAATTCATATTACACATAGTAAACACCGAAACAAACAACATATTTGTTCCGACGATAGATGAACCATAATGAGGGAGTTCATCTATGGTTCCAACGAATGAATGAGGGACGATTAACGAAGAATAATTATTATAACAATAAAAATTGTGGGATATTCTCACACAACACGAAAGAATCGTCTTAAGTGGCAGCGGGCGGTCCATTTTGCTCATAGAGCTGACGACCGATGGTGTTAAAGGTTCTCAATAATTCGGCAGTGTGAGTAAGAAAATATGCTAGAATCGCGACTCCTGGCGATCTGTCGACTCTGACCACTTTAGGACCACAAGGTGAAGAGTTAGTTATAGATCTATTTTAAAATATTCTGTATTTCACAATACAAAACAATCTAACATCAACTATAGAGTTATATTGATTGCCTCGGTGGCGCAGTGGTAGTGTATGCGACTGCCGCGACTGAGGTCCAGGGTTCGATTCCCGGGTCGGTAAAATATTTGTGTGATCGACAAATGTTTGTTTCGGAGTTTAGATGTTTGCTATGTATAATATGTATGTATTTAGAAATATATAAGTATGTTTATCGTTCGTCTAGATACCATAATACAAGCTTATATTAGACTACTTTGGGATGGACGGCGTTGTGTAAATAAAATTTGCCACATATTTATTTATAAAATAATAAAATTGGGCAAAATCAGTCCCTTTCAGTTGGTATGTGTCTGCTGTACCCGAATTCTAATTTCTATAGTCTGGGTATCCATCACGGCTACCAAATAATAATAAAGTGCCACAAAAACTGTATAATTCTGTAGTTTCTTGTATTGCGTTTGATGTCGTAGATAATCTCGTATAATAGATTCAATGACAAGCAGGTTTTTATAGCAAAGTGTTTATTATCATAATCTTTCATTAAATTATCGTGTTTTATAAAAATGATATCGTAAATAAAAAAAAGTTAATACGCTACTAAATGCATATTTTTGCCGAAATCGTAAGTTTGCGACAAACTACGTTCAAGAACTATTCTCCACATTTTTGGCTGCTAGAAGCAGTTTTCGTTTGACTTCCGATTTTCGGCATTGATAGAAGCGACTACCGTCTGATCTACGAACCCCATAAGAGCACCTGCGTCGAATCCTCGTCTAAGAGTCAGCAGATGCAGCACTAGCAAGTTTGGGTCAGCACCGCTCGGGTCCCGGAGATTTTTGTGAAGCCCACCCAAGAATTAAACTGAATGTTTGAAACAACCTCAAACTATCACACGCACTCAATTAATATTAAAGTAGTATTGGGCTAAACAATCTGTGCGTTAAATAAAAAGGAAAATGGAGAATTAAAAGAGTCGAACGAGACATTTTAAAGACATTACGGATCGTCTCGGTCCCAGTTTCGATTATCCCCATCACGAGCTAAACTCGATCTTTCGAAAAACCTTCAGCATTTATAGACCACATACATACGCTGCGGTAGTTTATAAAATAGACCGATAAGTATGCCTATAGGCTTCGCTTTCTGGACTAAGAGATGCGGTCCAGCCGCGACCACGGGCGCTGCAATAGGTCCGAAACGACGGTGTATTATGTCGCGTGAAGTCCCAGTATAAGAGAAGGTTTAAGATTTGGAACCCGTGTTGCACCATCATCAATACCATCACCATCCAACGCTAACTAAATAACTAACTATCTTCACGCTGTATCCCTGACGGGGTAGTCAGAGAGGACAGATCGCCAGGCTTCGCGATCCATACATACTTCTTTCGCTTCTTCGAGATTCATCAATCGCTTCATACACGCACGTCTGGGTATCCGAGTGCTTTTGACCTTTCCGTTTTTGAGCAATCTGCTCACGTGGTCTTCATATGTAAGTCTCGGCCTACCCTGACTCCTTCTACCCTCTACTTTTGAACAATATATATTCTTCGTCAATCGTTCCTCACTCATTCGTTGGACATGTCCAAACCAATGGAGCACGCCCTTTTCCAGCTTAACGCTGACACTTTCATTCAAACCTGCATCTTGCGTATCACTTCGTTACTTATTCGGTCGGCCAAGGTAACGCCGCACAGTTTTCGAAGTGATTGTGTCTCCACAGCATTCAATTTACTTTCATGCATCTGCTGACTTACCCAGGTTTCACTACCGTAAAGCAAAGTTCCAATCAATCCAACCCCTTTCATCTAAGGTCCAGCCATAGCTTCAAATACTTAATACAGTGATCGTTTACAGAGCACTGAGTTAGCAGGGCTACGAGCGGTTCATCCTCTTATCACAGTCTAGCTGAGCCCGCGACTTCGCGTAACATACTTAGAACCCCAGTGTCACCCATTTAATCCCGTCATTTATTAATTTTACAAATAAAGTATACAAAAATTTGACCGATTTGTTGATATTTATGATTACTGCTCTGCTGATATAAAGCCTTCCTCGATAGATAGTCAATCCAAAACAAAAAAGGTTTTTTCAATTCGAACAAGTAGTTTCTGACATTAGCGTGTTCAACCAAACATCCAACACTTCAAGTTTATGATATTAGTATAGATCATTAAAATATTTGACCTCCAAGACGTTTTTTTGCGTTGCGTGCATTGATTCTCGTGATTAATTCTGACGTCCGCGTCCATGTCACCAACTCAAAACAGTTTTTTCCTTTTTTGGGTAAAGAGAGTCGATAGTTATGACTACTGTGCCTTGTCGTTTGTATGTGAGTAGAGGGTACACATGTCTAAGCGGCGACATAAAGGATAGACCCTCAACAATAACATTAGCGATTCAATAGATCTATGTAGCTTACATATTAACAGGTTCCGAGACAAATAATACATTAAACGGGTTTAAAATAACAAGTATCTTATCAATTCATATTACGAGTCTATTAATAAAGCAGTGAGTCAGCCCCAGACCTCAATTATTAACCTAACCGTACGTATTTTGGTGCCAATTGACAATCAAGTCGTGGCCTTCAATTCAAGTATATTCATTTGCACTTATCAAATATGTAATAACTACCTAATTTGCAATCATAAGGATAAATTGCAAATTATGAAATGAAAACACGGTACCCCTTCGGGGATAAAGGCCTGACTGATAAACACTAATTCATTTACCTATTATATTACTCTAAATAACTGTTGATTGATGGGAGTTTGTGGAGCTTGCTACTCTTATTGAATGAAAACACTTGTAGGTACTGTTCCACTTATTTACTGTTTAACCCGACCGGTTTGATCTTGCGGCATATTCAGAGGTTAATACATGTTTTTATTTATGTGTCTAATCTTTTGAAAATGCTGTACGACGAAAAGCGAAACATTCGGTCAGGATAAGACGTAATGGGTGCCACACACGATCCGAGAAATCGTACAGCCCTATAGACTGAACAGTACCAATCCTAGCGTACTTGTTGCACTCTGCTCCAACCTTATCAGAATTGCTAATATTGGAGTAAAGTGGATATACGTCTTGTGACTGATATATTCACAAATACACGCCGTTGGAAGTAAAACACCTCATAAATTTAAGCAACAGTTGCTGAATGTTGTAGAGTACAATCTGACACCTAGGATGGGACACGTAGCACTGTGTCTCTGCACGCGTTTTTTTTGCTGGTGAAGATCACAGCCTAATGAGCCGGAGTCGCTGGACCTTCCAGTGGCTATGCCTTCGAGGTCCTGGGGATATCCTACCCGGGTCTTCGAGCACACAGGCAGATAGAAGATACTGTGCGATTTAGTCGGTACATGTCCGACATACCCACTTCGCATATAGGTAACAGCGATGTGAAGTCCATTAGGAATCCACATGTTATAAAAAAAAGATTTAAAAAGAGGTTGCGATCTGACAGAACAAGCCAACAACTCTCATAAATTCAATCAAGCCTCTTACAAAATGCTGTAGCAGCAGCCGAATCCAGCTTGCCCATAGATAAACTTCAAGGGCGCGCGCAAAATAATGGGGGGTTGTCTATGAGCTTGCCCCAGCACTATGTAAGAACTATCGTTTTTTTACATGCTGGCCTCACCAAGCGGCGGTAACGGTGATATAGGTATTTGCAGCCGTGTGTAGCGAGGGACCTTGTCCAGCAATGGCTACCACAAATACAAGTGAACCCCAGTACTTCAGAAAGAAATAGGTCGCATCTTAGTCTAATTTTGGTAAGACGTAGCTCGAACCATGGTCCTAAGGAACGACATGAAGCTTAAGGGCTTAAACCTTTTTATACCGAAATGTAGCCTGTTATTCCTTATAACATTAGCTATCTGCCAGTAAAAATCACGTCGAGTCAGAAATTATCCGGAAGCAACAGACATATACAATGTGTTAAGAAAACCCTGTCCAAACCGAAAGGGGCACATAGGCACTTCAATAACGTAACCAAAAAATATATTAAAAATCATATTATTTATAAGTATGAATTAATTATCATATTTTTAATTGCGTGTTTTTAGAATCTGAATTAGTCCAATTTCTTTAAAATATAGCAAATTTTCAAAAACTGACAACATCTTTGTTGACATGCGGCGACGAGTGTATGTGATATCAAAAGAAACCGCCGGCAGGTGTAAGCTGACCTTTTGACCTTGCATTTCCGAATAGCCCTTTCCTTGTGTTGTCGTGTAAGCTACCACATTACATTACATACGGGGTAAATTTTCGGGCTAAATTTTTCGAGGTGATTTTTGGGGTAATTTCTAAAAAGGATTATACGAATATAAATAACAACCAACCAATACCTTCACCAATCGGACAGGGTTTTCTTAACACACTGTATACATAGACAGAAAAACAAATTTAAAAAAATTGTACCTTAGTACCGTAAATAAATACTTTGATGAAAGTTTATTTCATATTTCATTTCGATATGCATTTCGGGTATATTTGTTAATTTAAAATTACAAACAAACTTTAATTTTATTTACACCTGAGTTCAAAAGATTTCGTCATTTGTGTTGGAAGTGGACTCTTGGAAGTGGCTGCCGTCAAACATGTAAACAAAGTCAAAGGGAAGTATAAGTCTTCTTTACTAAGTCCTAATTGCCATTTCATAGTTTATTTAAGTGACTGAATCTATTAAATAATCGTAAATTCACTTACCTAGCACCAAAAATATCCTTCTTGGCCAACGAGAATGCTCCTACGATCCTCAAGCGAAGTAGGAAGCTGTTCTCATCGGTCTGAAAAGTAAAAGAAAAGGCATTTTCATAACAATACTAGCTGGCTCGGCAAACTTTGTTCTAGGATATCTATACTTAGTATTTTTGTTTGTTTGGTTGGGTTGATTTGAAGAAATATTTTTGTGTTATGTACCATCACGCTACTACCCTGGAAAGCTGAGCAGTAATCATAAATTTCAATATATCGGGTAAATTTTCATATAATTTTGTAAGAGTAATAAGCGACGAGGCTTATTACTCTTACAAAATAAGTCGCGGGCGCAGCCACTGGGAAGCCAATAATTATAAAACGACCTATTCTGATTTCTACCAAATTCGAAATCGCTATCGAGATTTTTATTTTTACAATTTTTATTGTTTATTTTTTATACTACGAGAGAAAGGCTCTTTCTCTTTCTGTAAAGCTAAAAGAACGAACTTTACAGATATATTTCTCTGGCTCTGTTTCTAAAAACTAACTATCTTAACGCTGCCTGTATGCCTGACGGGGTAGTCAGAGAGGACAGATCGCCGGGCTTCCTCGTTCGCTTCCTGCAGATTCATTAATCATGAACGTCTGTGTATCCGAGTACTTTTGACTTTTCCGTTTTTGAGCAATCTGCTCACGTGGTCTTCATGTGTAAGTCTCGGCCTACACTGAATCCTTCTACCCTCTACTTTCGCACAGTATATATTCTTCGTCAATCGTTCGTCAGATATTCAAACCGTCTGGCTAACAGCCAGAAACTTCTCCGCGATCATGCGGAGAGAAAACACTTGATCCATGCAACCTCTTCCACGTCGGAATTCGCATTGAGCCTCCCACAAATACCTTTCAGTCTTTTCTTGCATTCTTGCCGTTATATACCTATGCATACACCTTACTAGCTAAGCTGATCGCCCTGTAGCTGGCTCCAGGGCGATCTGTAGGCTTTAAACAGAGCCTAAACTGCTCAGTTTAGGCTCTGTTTCTGTGTCCTCCTTATTGAATTTTAGGGTTGTCATGATCAAAATAGATTATTGGGACATACAACCATGTACATAAAATACGACATTTGAAATTATATGTAGACTAACCACCAATCGTCTACCTGTCAGAAAAATAAGTCACTTAAACATGATTAATGAGACAAGTGACATTGTATGAAGTCAAATTATCTATTAGTATGGTCCTCCCCCTTAGCACTCAATCAAAGCGAATCGCCAAATGCGAACATATTAGATGAAACTTTAGCTTGCTACAAAGAAAATGAGGAAAAAAACGGCAATGCCATCAGTAATGAAGTCATCACTCACGCCTTTACCCCCGCGGGGTGGCAGAGGTATATTCAAACAACATCATCCAACCAAAAGGACAAACGCAGGTTGTGGCCACCTGCTATTAAAATCGTCCATAATGCTTTAAACTTGGCTTAACGACTGCCATGCTACTGGCAACCGGAACCAATGGCTTAACGTGCCTTCCGAAACACAAAAACGCTCGTAAATGGAAATGCCACAAAGTGGTCACCCATCCGAGGATCAGAAATAGCGAAAGTTGCTTAACGCAGTGATCGTTTACAGAACACAGAGTTAGCAGGACTACGAGCGTTAATAGGGTATCATCGAGATGTTCATGCAAAGGCTAATATAATTTATTTAGTTAAATCTTGACCTCCATTGGGACTAATAAGTAATGGGATATTAACCTCATAGTCAATTAACACAGCATTACGGGTTACACATTTTTGACAATATAAGATGAGAAATTTGTATATTTTAAGTCTGCTATTGGTCTACTATCTGCATGTACCAGTGTGACCAATCAAAACCCCCTGTAGATCGACGTGACCTTTGTAGGACCAATCGAAACACATTCTTGCCTCTCGGTAATCTTACTACTTAAACCTAAGCTATGAGCCGTTTGTTTGAAGAATATGGAACTTAACATTCCATTTGTTTACTCCGTATCTACAAACTACACAATGAATAAACAAATATTTTGTGACATTTCTACAGTACTCTGACATTCTTATTTTTGACCAATTTACACATCTTTTTTAGTAAATCCTACCTGTCTTAAGATTGAAGCTACCTCCTGTGAGGCAATGGATAGATCGTGAAATGAGTTTTGTTAAGCTTATTTCCAAAAACAGCATAATTACTTTTCCTAGACAATATTAATACTGCGTCATAACCATATCTGAAATATTTAAAAACTCAACCCTCTATTTCACCTTTCACCCTCCTAGGGGTAGAATTATCAATAACGATAAGGAAAAATTCTCTATTTCAACGTCTTAGGGGAAAATTTCTAAAAACAGAAATTATCTACTTTTGTTAAATAGTAGCAAACTGTGCTTATACCACTTTTCATGTAATTGTCTTAAAAATCACTAAAATCTTAAACCCTCTATTAAAATTTCGACAATTCCTTTGTTAGTAGGTGCTTACACTGCTTACATTATAAGCATAACTTATTGTAAAAGATTCAAGTTCCAGGTGTAAGGCTTTCGGCTGGGTGCTGATAGATTAGTGAGTAACCAATAATTTTAAATTTCCCTTTCAATATTTTTATTTACAAATGTATAGTTTTCAGATTTTTGCTTATACTTGTAGTATACAGGGATACTAGTTGCCATAATTCATAGTACTAGATCAACAGGAAATACCCTATGAATTTTGTTTCTTTTGAGTGTCCAAAAATTAGTTATTTTTTTAAATGCCATAACATTTATTTTACATTAACTTAAAAATTTTATTTTTACACAGCTTCAAGGGACCATAGACCTAAGTATATAGTGATAATTTAAACTCGAGACAAAGGGTCTTGACAGAAGGCCATACAACAAAGTGATCCTATTAGGATTCCATATCTTTTCCTTTAGAGGTTCCCTAAAAATTAACTTAGAGATTTGGGGGAAGTCATGAACAAACAGAAGGCTGTTGATGAAGATTTTACCATCATGTCTTATTTGTAACAGGTATAGTGAGAAATAAGAGGCATGATGAAATATTATAACTTGTGCAAATTTTCCCCCTTCAACAGTCATAAATTTTAACTATTAAGTGCAGCAGAAATAAGAAATGGCATTGTTGCATAAACTTTTTATTTATTAAATATTTGGAAAATCTGGCATTTTTCTAGAAAACCCAAAAATGTAGAGATGCCTAGAAAAATAACTTGTAAATGTACCATATTTAATCAAAATAGTTATGACTTGTCTCCAAAATGGTACATTTATTATACATATTTATATGTACAAAAAGTAAGTAAGTCAAGTCAAGAGTACCCTTAACCTGTGAGGGTGTATGAAATCACTTATGAAAGTTTTTTATTATTCTTTAAATATATAAAGATTAACTGTCACATTCAGCTTCTTTGTTTGTGTGAATCAACTTTGGGAGTAACACATATTCCATCAAATCAGCCTATCACATTCTATTACTGAACTGAAGCAACTGCCAATTTTTATTGATGTGGAAATGTATTTAGGCAGATTTATATTGATAAGATGACTGAAATACATTTGTGTAAGTGGTAAGTTGAATGCATGATGCAGGTGTTATAGACATATTATATCCCACATACAGGTGATGAGTCTATTGCCGTGTTGAAATGGACAGGCGCAGGCTGTGGCGACCTGCTGTTGACATTTATTAAGCCACCCAAGCCAGCCAAGGCAGGTAATAGGAAGTGGAGGGATTTAATTACTATACGCCACAGATGTAGTAAATATATTTCTGCAAACTCACAACATTATAAACAGAGAATTTCATCCTATATATAGCAGGAAACTCTTCAGTTTATATATATTTACATATGATTCACTGCATCAGTGGTGCAGTGCCAAGTGTTTGCGACTGCCAGGCTGTGGTCTCTGGTTTGATCCTGGGTCTGAACAAATGTTTATATGATGTTAGATTCGGAATTCGATGTTTTCTAATTAGAAATATCAATGTATTATCAAAAGCTAATACATTGCAATAAAAGCCAAATTTGGCTTAGATTGCAATATGTGACAAAGCCTCAAAAATGTTAAATTATTATTTTTTATACATAAAAATAAGTAAGAAACTAGTTTTAGGCTGCACAAAACATTGTTAAGTATTTGGGTTAAAGGGTAAATATTTTTTGTTATCAACCAGTTTCGCCTCAAAACAAGTGAGTATTTACATCAACGGCTTGTAGCAGATAAAGACAGATGAATAAATTAAATTATGTCGTTCTGCAAAATATAATGCATTGAAGTGTTAATCATCCACAAGGACGTCTTAAATTTCGGTAAAACTATAACTTGAATGAACAAGGAATACAACTCAAAGAACTTGTGTTTCTCCACTTACACGATTGTCCAACTGCCAAGCCATCACCCATGTGAAAATATACTAATAATTAAATAGAATTCGACACGATTCACATTCCTAAAGCGACGTTTATACGGAAAACAACTGTTTGTAAATTAACAGTGACACGTTCTTCTAATTGTTGTTCCTCAATATTTCACACAAAGTTATACAGTTTATCAGCATTAGTAACACGTGTAAGGCGATAATATAAAAATCTAAACACCAAAACTGCAACAATTGTCTAGAAATACGTGATACAAATAAAAAAAATTAAAATATCACGGGGAATAATTATTTTCTATGACAGGCTGTGAGAATGACAGATAGTCATTCCAGTTTTCTAAATATTTTCAATAACTTTTCATCCTTAACATGTTCTATCTTTCTTGCACGAAGGTACAGTGTAAACTGGCTTTTCTTTTTTTTTATAACAATTATGCTTTAAACATAAAATAGTGAGCTTAACGAAATGGAACGCGCTCCATTCCGATGTGAATCATTTGCGCATTACGTTTCGTTACATACAGAAGAAATATATAAATGTATTGTTTATTTTTTATACGGTTCCATTCCTTAAAAAAAGAGGAAAAACGGGATTCCCAGTCATTATTTATCAATACAGATGATTTAATTTGAAGTGTCTGTTTGTAATTCCAGCGTTTAACGAAATACATAAAAAGAATAAACGTACTTACATAAAATAATGATAATTATATTTTTTCTCTATCTGTCTATTTGTTCTGGTTAACCTCCGAAATAGCTGGACCGCTTTTAACGGGACTTTGACTGACAAATATAAGGAGTAACTAAGGCTACATTTTGTCCCCGTATTCACACGGGAATACAAGAAGAACCCACCGGACATAATTAATTATCAAATAATTTTGATTTGATGCGATTCCAAAGATATATAGAAAATCCAAAATAAAAACACGCTTTGAATTCATTCGAAACATTTCATTTCGTTCGCATTTCATTCGAAGCGCTCGTCGTGGCTCCGTGTAAGTGTTCTCTGCGAAAGTTGCTTAACGCGATGATCGGTTACATCACTGCGTTAAGCAACTTTGACCGCTATGTGGTACCTTTTTTCATTTACGAGCGTCTCCGTGCTTCGGAAAGCACGTTAAGCTGTATGTCCCCTTTTGCCAGTGCCACATGGCAGTCCAGTCAAGTTGAAGGTTTTAAAGGCTTTGGAGGCTTGGAAATTTTCAACAGCAAGTACCTAGCGCAACCTGCGTCTGTCTATTTCAACACGGTAATGGGCTTACCATATATTACGTAGGACAGGAATGTGGGAATATAATACCACCTGTTCGGGTGGAACGCTGATTGATAAACAAACAGCATACAAACAAAATAAAATAATATGATAGTGTAAGGCAGGGCGACACACTATGTGTTACAGGAGCCATTTTTCGGACATCCGCTTTTTATTACAAAAACGTGTAAAACAAATCATTTAGAAAGCTAGAGTAAAACTTCGGGGTGATAAAAATAAGTAGTGAAGTCAGTATAAAATGTTAAAGTTCCATTAAAATTTTGCCCAATAAAGTCCAAAAATTGTCAACACTAAAAACTAAATCAATTAAAAACCAAAAGTGTATGCAATAAGAACTCGAAATAAAAGTTACATATTATAAACGAATCACGAACCTCCTATCTTGCTTAGAACTCGTGATATATGATTTTTAATTTATTCCGTATTTAATTTCTCAAAAAATCCACGGTTTTTGGAAAAGATATTAATATCAAAATTAAGATCCATTATTGTCCTATTTACAAAAATAATCACATCCAAATCGCGTGTAGTTTAGAAACTTCAGGCCATTTTAGTTATACCCGGTTATTTTCTCGTTAGGGTTGTCACTTTTTAAAATAATATATTTATCCGGATGTAATTTTTTTTATGTTTCTATAATAATTCCTATTATTTACCTGTGACGTTTCTGTAGTGTTATATAAATATATAGAAGGACAATATTTAAGTACCTACCTATTATTTAACTTACGGTGTTTGATAGGTAATAAGTTTTTAATGGAAATTGTATTAGAATGACTTATAACTCTCAAAGTTGCACATATTATATTTTCTAATTAGAACATGAATTGTTGCCTACGATTTTACACATTACGTTTTATCATCATCATGTTGTCCAGTGGGAAATGTGGGAAATCCCGATATCTTTCGATCTTTAATGGGAATCTTATTCTCGAGTGACGGGAATAATTATAAATTAGTTATACTAGGGTAGGCAGAGGCTGGCTTTCCACTTGCTATCAACTAAGTGTTTATACATGCTCGGCGGTTAAGGATACTCTTGAAAATGCCCTTTCCCAGTAGGTCCCAAGTCGGAACATTATTATTAATAATAATAATAAACCCCTCGAGGACAGTCGTTATCTTTTATAGGATTAACGCAAACCCTATGGTAGATTCGCTTTTTGAGTTATCCACTTTCTGATACCAACAAAAAAATGTATCAGTAAGTTATAGAAAAGCTCACATCCGCAGGGCAGCTTGTGGCGAGCTGAATGTGCGTGGCTACACATCGGTCCCGATTCCTCAGAGTTTTGTTGTCCTTCTGCACCGGTTAGGATTTAATGGCCTAACGGGAGAGCAGTGAGAGTGCTACTCCCGGGAGTGCAACAAATTTCAACTCTGGCTTGCCTTAATTAGCCGGTCAGAGGGAGGGAGCCAGAGCTATATGCTAACTAACTAACTAACTATCTTCACGCTGTATCCCTGACGGGGTAGTCAGAGAGGACAGATCGCCAGGCTTCGCGATCCATGCATACTTCTTTCGCTTCTTCGAGATTCATCAATCGCTTCATACACGCACGTCTGGGTATCCGAGTACTTTTGACCTTTCCGTTTTTGAGCAATCTGCTCACGTGGTCTTCATATGTAAGTCTCGGCCTTCCCTGACTCCTTCTACCCTCTACTTTTGAACAATATATATTCTTCGTCAATCGTTCCTCACTCATTCGTTGGACGTGTCCAAACCAACGGAGCACGCCCTTTTCCAGCTTAACGCTGACACTTTCATTCAAACCTGCCATATTGCGTATCACTTCGTTACGTATTCGGTCGGCCAAGGTAACGCCGCACAATTTTCGAAGTGATCGCATCTCCACAGCATTCAATTTACTTTCATGCATCTGCTGACATACCCAGGTTTCACTACCGTAAAGCAAAGTTGGCACTAGCACTGCGTTATGAATCGCCATTCGTGCTTCTTTTACGATGCTTTGTCGCTTTACTAACTGGGACAAAGCACCGTTAACTTTGTTTCCGGCAGCTACTCGCCGTTCTACATCCGAATCACATCTTCCATCCGCGCTAAACATACTTCCTAAATACACAATTTCATTCACTTGCTCTAGACGTTCCTGGTTTACCCTAATCTCGCATTTAGTTCTTACGTCACCTCTTTCAAATACTAGAACCTTAGTTTTACTTGCATTCATGCGGAGACCCTTACTTTCACACCCCTCTTTCATATTAGTGACTAATGCCTGTAGGTCGGCTTCTGATGAGGCCATGAGCACCGCATCATCAGCGTACAGCAGACAGTTTACTGTAAAGTCACCCAAATTCACACCCATATTAAAATCTTTCAACTTCTGCAGGCAACTGTCCAGATACACTATGAACAGCCAGGCGGACATGACACATCCCTGTTTGACGCCTGTACAGACATCAAAAAGAGGTGACACATCCCCCCCTACTCGCACGCAAGCCTTACAGTCCCTATAAAGCGACTGTATTGCCCGCAGTAGCGAGCCGTCCACACCATATCCTGGCAGCAAGTCCCACAGCGTTTCTCTCATAACGTTATCAAATGCTTTCTCTAGATCCACAAAAGCGCAGAAAACCTTCTGGCTAAGAGCCAGAAACTTTTCCGCGATCATGCGGAGAGAAAACACTTGATCCATGCAACCTCTTCCACGTCGGAATCCGCATTGAGCCTCCCATAAATACCTTTCAGACTTTTCTTGCATTCGTGCCGTTATAACCTTTGCATACACCTTACTAGCTAAGCTGACCAAGCTGATCGCCCTGTAGCTGGAGCAGTTTAGGCGCGAGCCTTTCCCTTTGTAAAGAGGTACTACAACTGCTACTCGCCAGTCATCTGGGACCTCACCCGTCCGCCAGCACAAGTTGCATAACAGACAAAGTGTGTCCCAGACACGCGACCCACCGTACTTGATCATCTCAGCAGTAACTCTGTCTTTTCCCGCAGCCTTACCACATTTCATACTTCTTATCGCTTGTTCTATTTCTTTCATACTAATGACTTCAATGACATCGGGATCCGGAGCATCGAAGTGAGCTCCACTTCCCGATGTGGCATCTCTGTCTTTTCTTGCATACATCTTTCCATAATATTCACTCCATCTCTGCAGGACGTCACTTTGGTCTGTTAGGACGTCATTGTTAACACTAAGCACTTTATTCATACTGCAGATTGCCGAACAACTCCGGGTCTTGCCTACCTCTTTCCAGAAGAGCTTGGCATTATCCCGGAAATTGGACGACAACCTTTCATCCGGTTTCATTCTGCACCTTTCACGAGCTTCTTCTATCAGTGCCTTCGTGTTAACTTTCTGCAGCTTGTATCTCTCTTTCATATTAAAATCATTCCGCGAGGCTAAGTAGTCTAGCCATGCTTTCTTCTTCATTCGAACTGCTTCTTTCACTTCCTCATTCCACCATGCATCACGCTTATTACTACTGCCTCTTTTCGTTTCTCCACACACTTCCACAGCGGCATTTATCATACTGTCCCTAAGGTTCTGCCATACACTTTCCACATTCTCACTGCTTACATTGACGTCGCCAAGCTTTTCGGCTACCCTTTCATTATATTTATCCCTAATGGATGCATCCTGCAGCTTCCAGCTTTTGATGCTATAAGTCGGCCCAGGTTCAGGACACTCGGTACGATGACGCCAACCCGCGAACAGACCCCTAATCCTAGTTATGACTAGGTAGTGGTCTGATCCCAGCTCAGCGCCTCGATAAACCCTCGTGTCCATCACCTGTTTACGGAGCCGACTATCCATTAGGAATAGATCTATCATGCTTCTCTTTGACTTACATCTCCTCGTATACATATGAATTTGTTTGTGGTTGAACATTGTGTTCGCCACAAACAAATCCTTCTCCTTACAATATGCCAGTATTAGCTTGCCAGCGTCGTTCACCCTTTTATCCCCATACTTCCCGAGTACCGACTCAAAACCATTGCGAGGGGTACCCACCCATCCATTCAAGTCTCCACATACTATAAGTCTTTCATTTCCTTCTATCACATTTAGAGCTTCTCTCATACTCTCCCAGAAGTCCTCTAGCTCACTCGCGTTCGACGAAGATACTGGCGCGTAAGCAGCTACCAGGAAAATCTTCGTCAAACCAAGTTTTACACGGATCCAGAGGATTCTAGGACCTACCAGTTTGTACTCATACATACCGGAGGCCAATCGCGAGGACAGCAAAATTCCAACCCCCCGACTGCCATGCTCGCTCTCTGGTACTCCAGACCAAAGCGCGAGCATCCCACCCGGGAGCTCCAAGACTTCGCTGCCCTTGCGCTTGGTCTCTGTCAAGCACACTGCATCTAACTTTCTCTCATTCATAACATCCATCAACTCATTCATCTTATCTTGCATTCCTCCCCTAACATTCCACGCAGCTACCCTGCACTCCATCCTCCACTTCCCGCCGTGTCGGGCCGCGCGTGTAGGGTGGCGGTCCCCTACGCCGCTCTGGCTCACACTTTTCGCACCAGCGGGGACGAACTGGTGCGCGTCGCCTCGGGGGCACGCCCTAGCATAGTTCGCCCTGGTGGCACTCGTGTTGGAGTAGAATTGCAGCCGTAGCTGGCAGGGATGGCGACGTGCACGCTTCTACTCTTCATCCCCAAAGCTATATGCTCGGGGGTGGAAGTGTCATTTTCAAGGGCATAACTACGGGGAAGCCCGCTCCGGGTATGACCCGCGAAGGTGAAACCGGCGTCGCACCGCTCGACACCCCAAGCCGCTCACACCGGTGTTGCCCTCTGTCGCCTTACAGGCTTATCATGCCTATGGCGATTGTATAGGGGGGCCATCTAGTGAGTTGGCAAGTCACCGTCTGCCAGTATTTTGATAATAATATATTAAAATGGCAGACGCCGTCTTTAACCATAGTTTTAGTTACATACTCCATTTAACCTCAATAGCCCATTTAGTAGTTAGCATATTGTACAATAGTTTAACTCCCATTGGAGGTGGTCCATTACCGTTATTCTACATAAGGCATGTCTCAGTAGTTACACCAGCAGTACCAGGCCAAACCTGGTACTGCTGGTGTAACTACTGGTTTGCAGTCTTCCATGTGATATACTCTCAAAACTTTGTCTACATATTTCTCTTGATGTAGCTTAATCCCACTAGCATCTTGTACAATTTAGATTCCAAGCATTAACTCAGCTTTACCAAGATCTTTCATGTTGAAGCTGGATTTCAGTTGACTCTTCACCTTGAGCATTTCTTCCTCATTATTCCAGAAGATTAAAATGTCATCAACATACACAGCAATGATAATTATTTGACCATCCTGTGATTTTGTATAGACGCACGGCTTATTTTCTAATCTTTTGAAATTAAACCTCATAAGTACAGAATGAAGCTTTGAGTTCCACGCTCTTGGAGCCTGCTTCAGCCCATACAGTGACTTCTGTAAAAGACGGACACAATCCTCTTTGCCTTTTACCTCAAAGCCTTCTCAGGTTACTTCATATAAACGGTTTCAGTTAGATCACCGTTTAAAAATGCTGTCTTTACGTCCATTTGATCAACTTTTAACCCCATTCGAGCCGCCAAAGCCATTAACACTCTCAAAGAACTGTGTCTTATTACAGGTGAAAATGTGTCAAAATAATCAATGCCTCTGCATTGACTGAAGCCTCTTGCAACGAGTCGTGCTTTATAACGAATAATTCCCCCTGCCTCTTCTTTGATTTTAAATAACTATTTAGAATCAACGATGTTGCTTGCTCGTGGTAGCTTCACAAGTGTCCACATTTTGTTTTTGTTCAAAGTCTCTAGCTCCTCCTCAATTGCAACTTTCCAATTTGCTCCATCCTCTCGACAGTGCTTCCTTGACAGTTAAAGGATTGTTGGACATAGTAGTTGCTTGATAAGTAACATAATCTGGAAACTGTTTTGCAGTCCTTTGACGCTGTGGGTATCTCCTAGCTGACTGACCATCATCATGATCTGACATGATACTTTCAACTTCTGCTTCCTCTCTCTCATCAAATGTTGCCCACTCGTCATCGTCAGCTTCAAAAGCTTCACTACCAGGCACGACCTTTATGGTCTCAGGATCTCCCTGAATTGGCAAGTGTGTCATACCTTCTACAGAACCTTGTCCCTCCTAAGCTGTTTCTGAAATTCCATCCAGTTCATCGACCGTTTCTGTCAATGGAAGTGGAACAGCTTGCTCTACACGCGCTTCTTTTTTGCTTTCATACATCTGATTCTCGAAAAATACAACATCTCTGCATTTAAACAACGCGCCAGTTGCAGGATCAACTAAACGATAGCCTTTTGTTTCTTCGCAGTAGCCAACATGAACCAAAGCTTTACTCTTAGGGTCCCTTTTCTTGGGCTTTTGATCTGGAACATGAAGGAAAGCCTTGCACTCGAAAACTCTAACGAAGCTAAGGTCTACCTTTCGACCAGTCCACGGTTCCTCTGGTACCTTATTTTTTAGAGCAACTGTGGGTGAACGGTTTTTCAAATAAACTGCAGTACTAACTGTGTCTGCCCACAATTTTCTGCTTAAACCAGCTTCTTCCAGCATAGTTATAGCCGTTTCAGTTATAGTCCTGTTTGACCGTTCTGCTACGCCGTTTTGTTCAGGGGTATATTCAACTGTCAGCTGATGACGGATTCCCCTAGCTTTGGAGAATTCATCCATCCTCTTATTGACAAACTCTTTGCCGTTGTCAGACCGGATAATTTTTATCTGTTTTCCTTTTTGACGCTCTGTTAATTTCACAAATTCTGAAAGTTGTAGTGCATAGCTGGTTAGGTCATTAATGAAAGTAAGAAAATACCTATCCCGTATAGGAACTTTCATTCATTGGCCCACACACGTCTGTGTGAACTAACTCTAAGACCTCTTTTGCCCAGTTAGCGTTTCTAACTTTTTCAAATGACTTCTTTGTTTGATTTCCCATAACACACGCTTCGCACTCAAGCTTAGATATGGTATCGCCAAAAGTTACCCCTTTCGCCATCTTAATTTTTAACAGTTTAAGGGTTCGTACCCCAAGGTGTCCCATTCGCCTATGCCACAAAGTCATTTTATCGGAAGTCGTTGAAGTTAACGCCACCTCCTGTGAACAGTATTGAATCTCATACACGCCTTTCTCTACTGAACCTGAATGGGAAACATCACCATTTACACAGCATCCATCCGCTTTCAATATTTTAAAACCAGTTTTGACAAAATATATATTAGGATTTCTACTTACTATTGTGCTCACACTTAATAAATTAGCTGCTAACCTAGGTACGTACAATACATCTCTTATTGACACGTCCATCTCCTTATTAACAACATTTCCAACAGCCACACCAAATACTGTTTCTCCATTTGCTCAAGCTCTCTCTATTTTTTTATCTAACACTTTAAAGTCTGTTAACCAATCTCTTCTATTTGTCATATGGTTAGAAGCTCCAGAATCAAGAATCCACTCTTCAGATCCTTGTTTCCCTGCAGTTGCCATTGCCAACTTATAGCTATAGCTGAAAATTAGCGATTGTAATAGATATAGCAATGATAAAAATAGCTATTAATTGCGGTAATATATACGCTGAAAAGGAAATAGGTAAGAACACTATAGATAGAATTAGATTTAAACACTCCTTCCTGCAGGAACAAAAGTTAGTAAGGATGATTGATTATAATTAGAAACTTACCGGGATATTCCGGGTCCAATATTTTTACAAATATTTTATAAATTTATATAGTTTTAGGAAAGTACTTGAGCAACTTGTATTTAATATGCAATTACTTTATTTTATAATTCTTTTATAAAATAAAGTAATTATGTGATAGTACACAGTATCGTAATTGACAAATCTAGGTTGTTCCCGAAACTTCCTGTCAACGGGACCTCGAACTCCCACTCCACGCTTATACGGAGTAACTTTAATGCAGCATCCGTCCGATAGATGGCGTTAGTCGTATGATGGCGCGGTTCGACCACGCATCATTACACTGGCTTTGTGATGTCCATCACAGATAAAGCATTTTATTTGTCTAGTTTTATTAGCACTTCTCTGCTTTTGTTTGTGATATTTATTTTTGGCTTGCAGTGCATTACTTGCAGTACTAGAACCAGCTTGATATGTATCTTCCATTTGAAATAGCTTAGTTTTAACATAATCCGATGTTAAACCTATATTTGTGTTCGCTATTGCTAGTTTCATGGGTTGAAACGTCTCTGTCAACCCCTGTAACATCAGGGTAGCAAGAAGTTCGTCATCCACTTCTTTGTCTAAATCATATAGCTGTTGCGCTACCATCATCATGGCTGTCACATAATCTCGTACACTTGAGAATTGTTCCAATTTGATATTGACCAACGTTGAAAGTAGCCTACATCTATTATTTAGACCCTTATCTTCAAAAGCACCCTTAAGGTTCTCCCATGCATCTTTCGCAGTCTTTGCATGACGTACATGAACAAGACAATGTGGCTTTACCATCAAGCAAATTTTAGCTCGGGCCTATTGGTCCTTTTTTATACCTGACTCATCACTAGCATCCGGTGTTGTCATTGTGTATGCCCATAAATCTTCGTGGATTAAATAGAGTTCCATAATGAACTTCCATGTATTATAATCAGCATTACCATCTAGCTTCTCAATCGCCGGTAGTACTGAGCTCATGTTACCTCCATGGGATGAATGTGATCTCTCACTCAAACTTACTGTGCTAACAGAACTCCTATTCCCAGTGTTTAACATTATGATAGGATACTCCTTTAGTGCTGGTTGACCATAACCTGATAGTGTAAGGCAGGGCGTCAGTGGTAGTACTACTCTCTAGGATGCTTAAGCAAGGAAATACATATCAAAACTCGGTAACATATATAATACTAACAAATGGGTACAAATTAACAACTAACAGAAAAAAATTTTTTCTCTAACATTTTTTCCTACATCTCCACTGACATTCTCTTTTGTCAATACAAAATTATACTTTCTTTTACATTATAATGCTATGAGATTATAACTATGAAACAAACCTCTTTGCTTTAATAAAATAATACATTACAGGCCAGGAAATAGGAAATTAGAGGTTTCGAGTATGACTTCACTAATACGAGACAGGCAATTGCCATTTTGGCCGAGGCATATATAGTGCTTTAATTGATAAAGCATACGTTACATTAGTCATATTGGGGCAATTACTAAAAGAAAATTTTATTGATTTCCCTTCACTAGATTTTATGCGGCAACATGGAAAATCATTCTGTTATTTATTTTACTATTGACTGCCGCGGTGGCGTAAGTGGTAGTGATGCGAATGCCGCGCTGAGGTCTGCGGTTCGATTACCGGATCAGAACAAAAAAATATGTTTGGGTGTTGCCTATTTATGGATAATACGTATGTATAAAGAATTATTTTTATATTATTGTCTAGATTCTATAGCACAAGCCTACAGCTTAGTTTGTGCTAGAACTTTTATGTCCAAGAATCCACCACTGCTCTCACGCATAAAAACTGTACAGCAGGGCACCGTGAGGAGCACTATTTACCCCGCTGTAGTGTTCGGTGGGACTGGGGTTGGTGAAGTACTAAATGAAAACCGCAATGCCAGATCGTGCTTGACCGTTTATTCTTGCCACACAATCTGCCACAGTGAATTCTTGCTAGAACTATTCTTCTGGTCCAGGATTTCTTCAGGATTCTTGAGGATTTCTTCTGTAGTGGACTGTTCTGTTCCTGAGGACTGTTCCTGGTTACTGTTGCCGGTTGACTGTGTCAATACCCAAAATGGGTCGTGTATTTATTCAATTTTCGCATTATTTATTATTGGACAAAAATACAAGTCCAATCAGAATGTCTACATTTTAACCAATAGTAATTACGCAATATTTACAAATTTTTACTAAGCTACATCGAAACTTTACCGTAACGAGAGCCGCGGCACATTTTTGTCGATTTCTACCTTTAAATCTAATTAAAAGTATATAAACTATATATTTTCTTATATACTACGTTATTACACATTTATAAAAAATATAAAATCAACAAAAAGACTATATAATAAATCATGTAAACAAAACAAATCGAAACCACAAGTACTGTACGTACTAGTCTATAGATACGTAGGTATCATTGTACTATGCGATCTTCAAGTCGTCCCGTACATCTCTCCCGCCGTGCAACTATGTTGCATTATCTTCGAGTACGGGCGCGACGTCTGTTGACACGGGTAGTACTATCAGCTTCTTCACCGGCCGCCGCAGGACGCCTCCTTTGGTCGCGATGTCCACTGTCCGCACGATGTTGTCCGGTCCAGGGTACGTGGCGATAACTCGGCCTCGTATCCACACGTTGCGAGGAAGGTTTGCGTCGACTATCTGTACGAGATCGTTGTTCTGTACTGGCTGTCCTCGTCCGTGGGGCTCCCGCCGGTGTTGGAGCTCAGGGAGATACTCTCGTAACCAGCGTGTCCAAAAGAGGTCTGCTAGGCGTTGTGAAGCCCGCCAGCTTGACCTTGATACTGTGTCTTGATCGGTGAATGACCCAGGCTGCGGTACTCGCCCTTGGCCCCCCAGTAGGAAGTGATTGGGCGTCAGGGCTTCTGGATCCTCTTCGTTTACTGATACATGTGTCAGTGGGCGACTGTTGACTGTGTACTCGACTTCTGTTAATAGCGTGACGAGTACTTCTTCTGTAGGAAAGCGTTCGTGTAACGTTGCTGTTAAGGCCGTCTTCACTGAGCGGACCATTCGTTCCCAAGCCCCCCCCATAAATGGGGCTCCAGGGGGGATGTAGCGCCATGAGATTGTCTTCTTGGCTGCTTCTGCCTGCGTTGCTTCGTCGATGCCACGTCGAATTTCTTTGTCCGCTCCCTTTAGGTTAGTGCCGTTGTCTGACCAGATTTCTGTAGGGCAACCACGGCGTGCCATCATTCTTCTTAGGGCCATCACTGCAGAGTCCGTGTTGAGCGAGGCAGCGACTTCCAAATGTATGGCTCGGGTGGTGAGACAAGTGAATATTGACACGTATCTCTTCTGGTGACTTCTTCCGACGGTCACTGTGAGGGGACCAAAGTAATCAACCCCTGTGTATGTGAAGGGTCGCTTGTGGTGAGCTAGGCGACACGCCGGCAGGTTTCCTGTTCTCGGGTGAGGCGGTGTTTGAGTCTTCATTCGGCAGAACAGGCAGCTTCGGAGTAGAGTGCGAGTGATGGGTCTTATTCTTAGCACCCAATATTGTTGTCTGCACTCGTTCACTGTTGCTTCGACTCCAGAGTGATGTAGCTGACGATGTACTGCCTGTACCCAGAGTTTGACTGTTGGGTGTGCACCGTCAAGGATCATAGGGCTTTTAAGTTCTTCTGTGATGCCTTGAACGGCTTGGATACGGCTTCTCAATCTGATGACTCCGCTTTCATACACGACGCTCAACTGTCGAAGACGACTCTCCTTGTCGATCGGTTTTTCATTCTTAAGATTTTCTATTTCGACGGCGAAAGAGTCTTCTTGTGAGGCACGCATTAATAATTCTTCGGCCAATCTGAGGTCTTCTGCGGAGGTTCGGAGGAACTGTTTATTTTGTGATGACGCTGTTTTCTTCCATTCAGTCTGAGTGACGGAGGGTTTGACTGTTTTCTTCCATGTTGAATCCTCCTCTGTATTTTTCTTGGTCCTCTTGTAGCAGACTACCTGTTTATGTGGTCTGCAAAGTCGAATGAACTGTAGGACTCTTGCTGTTGTATACCGAAGTCTATCCCAGTTTGAGAAACGAGAGACGTCTGGTAGGCTATTTGCGAGCTTCTTTTCTGTCTTCAGTTTGATGTGATGAGTTTTCTCTTCATCAGTAGATATCTGTTGCTCCGCTGTCTGTGGTTCAGTAGGCCAAAGATCTTCTGTCTCGTAGAGGAAGTCGGGGCCCTTGTACCAGCGATGGTTCTTTCCGAAATCAGCTGGGACGTCGCGAGTGGCATCATCTGCCACGTTCTTCTTGGTAGGCACCCAGCGCCATTCGTTGACTTTGGAGCTCTCTTCTATAGCTGCTAGCCGATGAGCAACGTAGGGTTTATACGACCTTGAACCGGTTCGTATCCAGGTGAGCACTGTTTTGCTGTCTGTCCAGAACACCTTGCAGTCAGGCTTCCTCTCGTGCTCTTCTATTACTGTTTCCGCAAGTCTTGTCCCCATAACGGCTGCTTGTAATTCTAGTCTTGGGATCGATGTTAACTTCAACGGTGCTACTTTCGCTTTGGCCATAACTAGCGACAGGTTGACTTCGCCGCTGGCATTCTCCGTTCTCCAGAATAGGACTGCGGAGTATGCTGACTCGCTGGCATCGGTAAATACGTGAAGCTGTAGCGAAGTAGTGTCACTGTAGCTAAGATACTGTCGTGGGATTGAAACGTTACGTAGACTGTTCAGGTGAGCCATCCAATTTTTCCATTCTTCGGCTAAGTCGTTGTCAATCTCGGTGTCCCAAGCTGTCCCTCTGCGCCATACTTCCTGTAGCAGTTGTTTCGCTCTTATGGTGACGGGTGACGCAAGACCAAGCGGGTCAAATAAAGACATTACTATCTTCAAAGCTTCTCTTTTAGTTGGTATTTTTCCTTCGAGAAGTTTCGATGGGATGCGGGTGAGGCTGAGGTTGAAACTGAGTTCATCTGTATCGAGCTTCCAAATAACACCCAGCACCCTTTCTGTTGCTTCGTCTGGTTTGTAAAGTTCCAGATCTTCTGTATGTTGACATTCGCCGAGTTCTTCGAGCAGAGCCGTTGAGTTCGACTTCCACTGTTTGAGCTCAAAGCCGGCCTTTGTGTGTACTTCTCTTACGCCCGTCGTGATACGTGTGGCGTCCTGTATCATCTTGAAGCTGTCCAAGTAGTCGTCGACGTAGTGCTTTTCGATGATCGCTGCTGCTGCCTCAGGGTGACTGTGCTCATACTCTTTAGCGTTCAGGTTCTTGATGTAAATCGCTGTTGATGGAGAACTTGAAGCGCCGAAGATCAATGAGGTCATTCTGTATTCATCTGGTGGTTGGTTATCTCGTCGGCTGCCGCGCCATAGGTACCGCAGTGTGTCTCTGTCTTCCTTTCGTATCTTGACTTGCATGAACATTTCTTTGATGTCTGCTGTCACGGCGATCGGATGTTGACGAAAACGCATGATGACACCGGGTAGCGACTGTAGAAGGTCTGGGCCTTTAAGCAGCATGTCGTTCAGAGATACGCCCTTCGTCTTGGCTGCAGCGTCATGGACTACTCGTAGTTTGTCCGGTTTCATTGGGTTCACGACGGCGAAGTGAGGCAAGTACCATGTCTTGCCAGGAACTGTATTCTTCGGAGCGAGTTCAGCGTATCCTTTAGAGATGAGAGCTTCCATCTGTTCTGTGTATTTTCTCTTGAGCTCGGGTTCTCTATCTATTTTCTTTTCTATACTGAGGAGACGCTTCAACGAGTTGTCGTAGTTATCGGGAAAGTTTATATCTTCCTTACGCCAGAGTAGACCGGTTTCATATTTGCCTGTTTCTGTTTTCTTCGTGGTCTTCTCTAGGATTTGCAGGGCCTTGACTTCTGGATCTGGCTTCTTAGGATTCAGACTCAGCGCGTCCATCTCGAAGTACTGTCTTACTAAATCTTCAAGGCTGTCTTCAGCTTTTTCTGTGATGTGTGATACGACGTTCATGGTTCTCCCAAAGGTGTTACTATAGGTTCCGTGCAGAACCCAACCCAGTGGTGTGAGTGAAGCCACTGGTTGGTCCTTTCCACCTTTCCTTGTTTCCGATGTCAGTAGGAGATGCCAGTTGTCTTGACCTATCAGCACTCTCGGTTTTACTTCTTCATAAGTGAGCTGCCCTCTGATGTCTTCTAAATGTCGGCATCCTTTGAGCAGACTCACTGGAACTTGCTGAGACGAGACTTGTAAGTTTGTGATGGTGCGTGCTTGTATTCTTTCTTCGTATCCATTACGGCCCCTAAGTTGAACGTTGACCCTTCTTGAGGCTGTTTCTGTTGTCTTCAACTCGTTGATGGCTTCTATCTTGAGGGTTTCCGTAGGCCCTCTTGCTCCGATGCGGTCGGCGATGTTGCTGTCTATCAAAGTGACTGTTGACCCATCATCCAACAAGGCGAAGGTGTCGACTGTTTCTTTGGGTCCTTCGATCTGTATTGGTATGACCTTCAGAAATGACTGTTTCTTTCTATGAGTCCAGGCTGAGTTGATGGCTTCTGTTGTGTCTTCATTCTGTTTGTTCATTGTCGGCCTATCTGTAGTTCTGTTGTAGTGCAGCATCTTGTGATGAAAGTACTTGCAGCTGTTGACACCACACGGCTTGACTCGACAGTGATGCGTCTTGTTTCTGTAATGAAGGCACCGGAAGCAGAGACGCTTGGTCTTTGCTATATCCCATCTTCCGTTTTCATCAGCGGACTTGAACTGTTCGCAGTCTGTTGAGGCATGTCCCTTTTCTTGGCATATAGGACATCTTGAATCACCTGTTTTTTCTGTAACATTGTGTATCTTCTGCGACCTCTTCTGTAGTGGAGTATGCGGTACTATCTGTTCAGGTAGTGCATACGGTCCGCATAGCTCGGCTTCTTTCTTCAGGAACTTTTCTATTTTCATTAAATCTGGTTCGTCCCTTGGCAGAGTTGTAGCGAAGTCGTAGAATCTGTATCGCAGCGTAGGTGTGAGCTTGTCGACTACGGTCTTCGAGACTTCCGGGTTGTACATGTAGTTGATGCAGCCCAGTGTCTTCAATGTTGCTACTATGTTGGAGACCTTCGTGGCGAAGATGCAGATGTCACGTGCTGATTCTGTTAATCGTGGTAGACCTCGAAGTGCTTCCATCTCCATTATTGCTATGGATTCTGGTCTTCCAAATCTTGACTCCAGGGTTTTCACTATTTCGGATGGGTGAGCGCTGGTGATAAGTAGGCCCTCGACCGCTTCTTTTGCCTTCCCTTTAAGGTTTCTCCGTAGTCTGTTGGTATTCTCGACCGCTGAGAACATGTGCTCCGTCTCGTAGTAGGCGGCACGGAAGGGTAACCACTCTTGATGTGACCCGCTGAAGAAGGGCAGCTCTATAAACTTCGGGCGCTGTGCGGCTTTGACAGCGCTGGTGATTGCTGCGGCTAGTCCTGCGAAGTCAGGCTGGGCAACCGTCGGTGGATGCCTTGACTGTGAGTACGGTTCCTCTTCTTGCTTCTCTGCGTCTTGTCTTGAGACTACGGGAGTCTTGGCTGGGTGGTCCGTTTCGTTAGTGACCGTAGGCTTGGGTGGTTGTTCATGGGTCTTCAACCAGTGGTCGACACGTTCGTTGGCTTCTGTTCTGCTGCTCGATGAGGTCTCGTTGTCCTCTTCATCCTCGGAGTCCTCGGCTTCCATCGTGGCTATCCGCGCTGTTGCTAGTTCAACTTGTAGTCGCAGGAGCTCTTCTTTTGCTTTTGCAATTCTGTAAGTTTTGTTCTTGCTGCGAGTTGACCCCCCCTTACCCCCTTTTCGGCTGGTGGCGAGGTGGTCCTGTTGTCTGCTTGGGCCCGGCAGACCGGGTGCTCCTTTATTCTGTTCCATATATAAAGGTGCTTCTGTTCTGTACGTTGCCGGCAATGCCATGGAGTATAAGATTTCATCACATATACCACAACTCTTTGATTGTAACAGGAATGATATATTAGTAAGAAAACTGTGACTGTTGCTCCGGTTGTACCGGTCCTCGAGGAAGCGGCAGTGTCCCCCGAGGATGACGGCGTCTGTTCCACGTGCTTGCGGCTTCTTCCCTCCGATCTGGTTACTGGCATCTTGGAATCTTCAGTACTTCACAATCCGGCTCGACCAGGACCAAAATGTACAGCAGGGCACCGTGAGGAGCACTATTTACCCCGCTGTAGTGTTCGGTGGGACTGGGGTTGGTGAAGTACTAAATGAAAACCGCAATGCCAGATCGTGCTTGACCGTTTATTCTTGCCACACAATCTGCCACAGTAAATTCTTGCTAGAACTATTCTTCTGGTCCAGGATTTCTTCAGGATTCTTGAGGATTTCTTCTGTAGTGGACTGTTCTGTTCCTGAGGACTGTTCCTGGTTACTGTTGCCGGTTGACTGTGTCAATACCCAAAATGGGTCGTGTATTTATTCAATTTTCGCATTATTTATTTTTGGACAAAAATACAAGTCCAATCAGAATGTCTACATTTTAACCAATAGTAATTACGCAATATTTACAAATTTTTACTAAGCTACTTCGAAACTTTACCGTAACGAGAGCCGCGGCACATTTTTGTCGATTTCTACCTTAAAATCTAATTAAAAGTATATAAACTATATATTTTCTTATTTACTACGTTATTACACATTTATAAAAAATATAAAATCAACAAAAAGACTATATAATAAATCATGTAAACAAAACAAATCGAAACCACAAGTACTGTACGTACTAGTCTATAGATACGTAGGTATCATTGTACTATGCGATCTTCAAGTCGTCCCGTACAAAAACAATTTCAAAAATAATGACAATATTCCATGGATGTTCAAGAAAAAAATATTATTGGCTTATTGAAGTACGACCCGCATTTGATCGATATTTTTTGACATCCTATTTGTAATCGATGTATACTTACTTAGAGCGAGGATGTCAAAAAAGTATCGAACAAATGCGAGTCGTAATATAAGATGGTATTACCTACTTGCCAAGTTTCAAAGTTCTTAGGGACCTATTCCAGAACGTTTCTCAATACTCAATCGACGCTTGAGGCAAGTTTTTCTCTAATAAATACTACTCTCAAGTGTTTCTTGAGTATTGATAAACGTTGTGGAATACGGCCCTTAGTCAACGGAAAACTAGCCTATAAATTTGATTCCCTTGAGGATATCGATACATATTTTTATTTGTGGCATAAACTACCTCGATGTTGCAATGGTAGTGCTACAGCCGCGCTGAGGTCCCGGGTTCGATTCTCGGGTCGGAACAAATATTTGTGTGAGCCGCAAATGTTTTCTTCGGAGTTTGGATGTTTGCTATGTATAATGTGTATGTATTTAGAAATATCTAAGTATGTTCATCAGTTGTCTAGATACCATAGTAGCTATAGCTTAGTTTGGGCTAGACAGCGCAGTGTAAATAGTGTCCCACAATATAAAAATAAATCAGGTGTATATTTTTTACGTTAGAACTTTAATTTTTAACAGCTACAAGGTTCTGAAGATTTGAGTATTTAATTTGAAACTTAAATTCAAAACCTACACGCATTCTTGAAAGAAAGGGTATTGACATACAGACAGACGAATGGACCAACGGATATGCTATGCTTGCTCCTATAAGGGTTCCATTTTATTCCTTGTTGAGTACGGAACCCTACAAATTAAGAAAATATTATGTATCAATCCCGGCCTTTAATGAAAGTACAGAGTTTGATCTGTTACAGTTTTTTTTAAACTTGGCCCGGGCGGGCGTTGCACTGCCTTAATTTAATGATTGAGAAAAATAATTTCGAGTATTTTGACTAAACACAAAAGGACCTATTTTTTGTATGAAAACAGTCATGAAAGTAAATGTGATCATAAAAGGGTTCCCTTTTACCTTTTGGGGTACGGCACCCTAAAACAATAAATATGTGTGTGTACCACAGTGTGTACCAGAGTACACAGGTAAGAATTGAAACTTCTTTACGACATTTCTCTCATACGTTGATAAAGAAGTTTCACTTATAATAAAGAATTTTCACTTCAAAACAACATGGCGCGTAACCGAAAAACTTGACGATGTTTTTTTTACAGCTATAAAATTTCCCTCAACGTCGATAGACAAGTTTCACGTAAAATATTATGGGGCATGATCGCGGCATTCATGTCAAGGGATACCTAAGTCTTATTCTCTTCGTACCCCATTGGGAAAGATGCGTGATTATTTACATGTAATTCTTAAATCAGAATCTCACTAGCTATTGTTGATTGAATACCGTCTCCAAATGTCAAATGCTGATGTATATAATTGCATGAGCAGGGTTTGCATCTCCGCTAGGTAGCTTCCTGATTACGATTGAGTCTCAACTAGGTTACGCTTAAAGCTTAACTTAACTATCTTCGTGCTGTATCCCTGACGGGGTAGTCAGAGAGGACAGATCGCCAGGCATCGGGTTTATGCATACTTCTTTCGCTTCCTGCAGGTTTATTAACCGCTTCATACATGCACGTCTCGGTATCCGAGTACTTTTGACTTTCCGCTTTTGAGCAATCTGCTCACGTGGTCTTCATATGTAAGTCTCGGTCTACCCTGACTTCTTCTGCCCTCTACTTTCGCACAATATAATATAATCACTCATTCGTTGGACGTGTCCAAACCAAATAGGTTACACACACTTGCAATAGCTTGAAGATGACGCGACTTCATGGCTCGCCGGATGTTATCAAATAAGAGATGTATAAAAAACATTATGCGCGGCATTCGGAGGGTTTTCTTGTGTCTAGCCAACAACCTATTCATAAAACATCTTACCGTATACATTTACATCTCACTCCAAGGTAGATACTTCCCTCAAACGGAGCTGAGTTAACCTAATCTGAGAGCTTTCTCCGTTTACGCCCACGGCACCCACTGATATTAGGGTTCCCATAACTTCATAGGAATTTTTACTTTAGCTGCATTAAATTAGCCATAAAGTTAAGACACAGGTAATATGCGATATTTGAAAATCCGCCTGACCATTTTTACGAATAAACCCTTAAGTATTTTCTTTAAAGCATTATGTTAATTAGGGAGTCTTGTATCTAAGTTCTGCATCTACAACGCGATTAAATCAAAAATTGACAAATCAACATTCATAGAAAGTACAATGGGCCTTATCACTTCTGTCTGATATAAAATACTTACTACCTACTTCGCTATTGGTCAAACTTAGGTAAGTATATATACAATGGCAGTAGAGCTATATATATTATTATATCTACGATTTTATCCAATTGGTGTGTTGACGTTGATGTACAATGTACATACCTGATACTGTAAGGAATAACGCGGTTCATATCTTGACAATCCATTTTGCATACCGCGAACTGACACAGATGCAGACCTGTGCCTCGGAGTTTCACCGCCTCCGCTGTACACAGTGGATCTTTGCATAGACATAGCTGACAAAGCGGAGACCGAACGGGGATCTATCATGTTACACATACAATAACAATACACTGCACCATCACTTAATAAACTTTATTTATTTTACATTATCACAATCACGTTTAATATTTAAAAACAAGGTTCGTCGTTCACTACGAGGGGGCGCTGCCTTAAGACTGTAAGACATATGACACAGTTATCTTATCTGAGAAGAAACGATAAGAATGTGCGTTTTCAATTAGCACTGTTATATTCAACCGGTCATGTGAAATGTCGTCGATTAACGCTCTATTCGTTATTTGTAAAACGGTATCGGTCATAAACTCACTGCCAGTTTGTGCGTACTGCTGAGCGCTGGCCGATTCACGAAGCTTTGTTAAAGATGACGTAGTGTTTTGTAAATGGCCTTCAATTGTTTACATTGAAAATATACGTTTATACCAGTAGAGTAGGTCAAAAGAGACACGAAACGGTATACTTATACATTTAACTTTATCTGTTTGTTATGGCTCACGAATTTTGGATAAGTATTATGCGGAAGCTACCTACGTGGATTGAATATTAGATGCACAATGATCCAATGTGTGACATGAATTGTAACGAGTGTACTTAAGAATTGGAGGTGTTACACTTCTTAAATTACGAAGAACCTTTCGCATTATAATTAGGTACTATACTAGCGGATACCCCACGGATTCACCCACGTAGTGCTCGTTCATATGAGAATACCGGGATATAATGTAGTCTAAGTTACTCCTTATAACATAAGCTATCTGCCAGTAAAAGTCCCGTTAAAATCGGTCCAAAAAATTAACAAAATGAAGTTTCTATCATGTAAGTGCGTACTCTTAAAGTTTTTTTCATTATTTGCCACGTCAAAATTGCGTCGCCCACCTGATGGTAAGCCACGACGACGACCCGTGATTGAGGGTTGCTATCTTAACCCGATAGCGACCCTCACCTTGACGGCCCAAAAATATGCCTTTCCACGCTTCTCTTAAAGGACCTAGGATTGTAAGAGTAGGGAAACACACCGGCAGAGAGTTCCATGCTTTTATGGTGCGACGTAAGAAAGACCTACAAAATCTTTCGGTTATGGGCACGATTGTATCCACATTCTTAGGATGACATCTCTGCCCCGCCTGTGTTGTTCGGGAACGGAAGGGGGAGTGTGGGACCAATTGGAAGAGTTCTTCAGAACACTCACCGTGTTTGCCGTGTTGTATGCGGTAAAAAGCAGAAAGGTGGCGACCATTCTGCGTATCTCCAACGCGACGGTTCAAGACCTCTAGACAATCTATTATGCTGATGGTAAGAGCTTCTAGCAACCCTTATACTACATCAAAGATCTTGGTAGAGATTCTTGCATGCATACTATTCAATAACAATTAGGTACAATACAGTGAAGAATTGCATCTTGTTTCAGAAATGTTTTGGTTGCTCATGGTGTAGGTCATTGCCCTGGTTAGGTAAAGGTCACGGGTTCAAGTACCGTCGGAATAAATTTAATTTTTTTTCATTTTAATAATATTAATTTTAAAAAAATAATTAAATAACCTACGGAAATTACAAACTGACGCTTCATTATCTGTATAGATTTGAATTTCCGGTTGTGTCATCGAAATACCTTGTCGTACATATACGAATATAAAAAATAAATTATATATTTTTAAATTTAGATACTAAATACAGTGATAACGATAAAATTGCCGAACGAAACCGATCTTCAAATCAAGTCACCAACTTTCTCAAGAAGACAGAATTTGAGTACATTTTGCATGAACCACTTTGTACTGTTCAACAACATTTACTCTGTAAACCTAGACCGGGTTACAAAGTAAATGTTGCCACTGTGGAGGCCACTGAACTTACATAGTACCTACCTACTAAGTTTGAGTCCACCCGTGATCACGGTTGGTGTAAATTGGGTCGGCAGCGCGAGTGCTGCACCTCTGGTGTTGCAAACGTCCATAGGCTACGGTGGCCACTTTCCATCAGGTGGGCGCTTGTCTGCCACCTAAGTGGTTTAAAAAAAATCCTGTCTAAACGTTGGGAAGTATAAGGTAGGCTTTATACCTGATAATATATGTCACGAATAAGACTCTAAATATCATATCAATACTAGTAGGGGAAATACGTACAAAATGACATACGGTTTTGTTTTAAAAGAATAATTCTTTATTGGTACACCACAGCCTCGTAGTTTTTAACACCAAACATCTTTGGTTAATCATCTTAGAAAAATAACAATCATTTATGAAATAAAAATAACAAAAATAGAGATATTTTAACATTAATTGAGATCAGCTAAAATTCATTTTGTCCATATGCTGTGGACAAAATGACACATTACATATGGACAAAATGGCATAGAAATAAAAACTTTTTAATCATAGGCAAAGTTCACAAATTAAACGTTTGGTGCTCTTCGGAACGTCAGCACAAGAAGCATGTGCCCAACAACAGCAATTTAAGCACCGTAACCAGTCTTCTCCGGGTTTGGATCTAGAAAAAAGATCATTGCAATAAATGCATGCACAGTCCTCTTCATCATCTTGTGAGTTATTAGGAAAATTTTCTTCATCGCTGTCTTCGACGAATACAGTTTTGGTGACCTTTCGTTTTCTTTTTTCTGGAGGAACTTTGGGCTCATTTTTAGTTTTAATTTTTTCCATATTAGGAGTAGAAGTAAATACTAACGATGTTTGTCGATTCTTTACTTTACGTTTTCCCTGCCCACTTACAAAACGCCCTTTTGGAAGTGGAGAAATCTCTTCAATAGGAACAGCAAGAGTATATGTCGATGGTTCTTGAATGAAAGGAGTCAAATCATGTATTTGCTCAGTATTGACTTGTACCTGAGATGAATTGTCGATTTGTTCTTCAGTGAATGTTGATATTTGAGGCACATTATTGCAGTTAGGTAAAATGGCAAGGGCGTTTTGTTCCAGTGGTATGTTTGTAGTCTCCGCAGGCTCATACAAGTAATCAGGAAATATATCAGGATTTAAAGGCCAAATACCAGTGCTTTTAAATCCATGACAAGCATTTTGTACAGTTGCTGCTTTACCATATGCTTCGTTGAACAGCCCTGATATCTGAAATTGTGTAACAACACGCCCTGGGTGTGCTTTAAGCCACTTTGTTATTTCTTGATTAAAGTAAGTCTTCAAAGGTTCAAAAAACGAAACATCGAGTGGCTGCATTCGATGAGTGCAATGTAAAGGTAGACAAATAATAATAATACCATTTTGTTTCGCAAATTCTAGGGTATCAATTCCTTTATGACTTGCATGACCATCAACAATCAGAATAACCTTGTCATCAATAGAAGATTAAACGTAACTTTGAAAGCTAAAAAGCTACCTCGGCCAAAGAATTAGTTTAGCTATTCAAAGGGGGAACGCTGCCAGTATCTTCGGAACCTTGCCTAAAGGGACTCCTTATATTAATATATTTTAAATTATCATATTTTAAGGTTATTTAATAATTTGTTGTAAATGTATGTTTTATGTAAAAATAAAAAATAGTTCTAAGTAAGTTTTTACTTTGAAAGTGTTTTATCCATTTCAGATATACATCTGCTGTCATCCTACACCTAAAGTACCAGAAGGAGCTTCATCAACTAGTTCATTTTTTATATTTTTCCTAGCAAATATCATCATTGGAGGAACAAATGTACCAACAGCATTTACGCAACAGACCACAGTGGTGTTTACACCACGTTCTGCACTTGTTATAACGCCAACTTGTTGAAGTGAAAACTTCTTTAGCGGCGTTGGGTATAAAATCTTAAACTCGCGTCAGGACACGTGACCCTGATCGAAAAAGCGTAAGATTTTTTATCATCATCTTTACGTCGATCCCGGTCAATTTTTGAAGGAAAAACTTCTTTTAGCGCGGTACGCATATTTTTAGATGAGATAAAATCTCTGGACTCGCGACCATAATCATCATCATCATCTAACGTTGATTCCGGTCATCTACAGGTCTTATTAAATAATGCTGTGTAATCAATTAGGACTCTTTCAGTGTAGAATTATTTTTTATCATCATCATCTTTACGTCGTTCCCGGTCAATTTTTGAAGGAAAAACTTCTTTTAGCGCGGTACGCATATTTTTAGATGAGATAAAATCTCTGGACTCGCGACCATAATCATCATCATCATCAAACGTTGATTCCGGTCATCTACAGGTCTTATTAAATAATGCTGTGTAATCAATTAGGACTCTTTCAGTGTAGAATTATTTTTTATCATCATCATCTTTACGTCGATCCCGGTCAATTTTTGAAGGAAAAACTTCTTTTAGCGCGGTACACATATTTTTAGATGAGATAAAATCTCTGGACTCGCGACCATAATCATCATCATCATCTAACGTTGATTCCGGTCATCTACAGGTCTTATTAAATAATGCTGTGTAATCAATTAGGACTCTTTCAGTGTAGAATTATTTTTTATCATCATCATCTTTACGTCGATCCCGGTCAATTTTTGAAGGAAAAACTTCTTTTAGCGCGGTACGCATATTTTTAGATGAGATAAAATCTCTGGACTCGCGACCATAATCATCATCATCATCAAACGTTGATTCCGGTCATCTACAGGTCTTATTAAATAATGCTGTGTAATCAATTAGGACTCTTTCAGTGTAGAATTATTTTTATCATCATCATCTTTACGTCGATCCCGGTCAATTTTTGAAGGAAAAACTTCTTTTAGCGCGGTACGCATATTTTTAGATGAGATAAAATCTCTGGACTCGCTACCATAATCATCATCATCATCTAACGTTGATTCCGGTCATCTACAGGTCTTATTAAATAATGCTGTGTAATCAATTAGGACTCTTTCAGTGTAGATTTATTTTTCATCATCATCATCTTTACGTCGATCCCGGTCAATTTTTGAAGGAAAAACTTCTTTTAGCGCGGTACGCAATTTTTTAGATGAGATAAATTTGGACTCGCTACTCCCCGTTACGATACGCAGCTATAGTGTGTGCATATATGCATGTACCAACGCGACTAGATAAATAAATTATTAATAAATTGAGTTTTTTAAGTGAAAACGCCTCTTAGCGTGGTACACATATTTTTAGAGGAGATAAAATCTCTGGATTTGCGACTATAATCATCATCATCATCTAATGTTGAACCCGGTCATCTACAGGTCTTATTAAATAATATTGTGTAATCAATTAAGACTCTTTCAGAGTAGAATTTTTTTTTCATCATCATCATTAACGTCCATCCCGGTTAATTTTTGAAGTGAATATTCTTTTAGCGCGGTACGCTTATTTTTAGATGAGATAAAATCTCTGGACTCGCGACCATTATCATCATCATCATCTAACGTTGATTCCGGTCATCTACAGGTCTTATTAAATAATGCTGTGTAATCAATTAGGAGTCTTTCAGTGTAGATTTATTTTTCATCATCATTAACGTCGATCCCGGTCAATTTTTGAAGGAAAAACTTCTTTTAGCGCGGTACGCAATTTTTTAGATGAGCAAAAAATCTCTGGACTCGCTACACCCCGTTACGATACGCAGCTATAGTGTGTGCATATATGCATGTACCAACGCGTCTAGATAAATAAATTATTAATAAATTGAGTTTTTTCCTGCCTGTAGTGGCCAATATCTTTTGAGGATTTTGCACAGTAGACAGCCCTGACTCATCAGCGTTATAAATGCGATGTAGCCTAAAAGTTATAGATTCTAATAGCTTTCCATATAACTCATAAAACTTTTGAACTTGAGGTCTATTAAAAGCTTGAGTGCGATCTGCTGATGTAGCCTCCGGTTTGCGTAAAGATATATCTTTATTTCGCCTTAGGAATCCTTCCAACCATTCTTGTCCTGCTTTACGTTTTTGTGTATTAAATGTGTGAGGAATACCATTTCTTTCTGCCAACTCAAAAGATAATTCTTGAACCGCGGTCCGAGTCAGCCCAAACAAACGAGATTCGAGATACTTCAGATGATCAAGAAACTGCTTCTCCACATTGGGTGAAAATGTAGTCTTCCAACAACCAAGACATGTGGACATCAAAGTTTTGTTGCCGCCCTTAGCGTGCACTAGCACTCCAGGATTGCCGGTCAGTCGTACGTTTATAATTACACGGCATTTCGTTATATCTGTGAAGAAAAGAAACAGTTAGTAAAAGTAGCGTACCTACTTGATTATTTTTAATGGACAAACTGACATACATATGTCATTATGTCCGTGATCTGCCTACGTCATTTTGTCCATATAACGTTATAAAATTTAAAACTTGTTAGGTAAATACGTAGAAGCCTTTTAATAATGAAAAAGTTATTTGAATGCAACAATAAATAGAAGTCGGTTGGCAGAAATACTACACATGCATGTAAAACAATTGTAAACTTACCAATATCTTAAAACTGTTGAACTTAAAAAAAGACTCGTAATTCACTAACACTTGCAATCGGCCATAACTCCTGAACGACTGAGCGGGGCGCTTTCGTGTTTTGTCATGTATTTCACTGTAGTTTGGGTCACGTTATGTAGATGTCACTTGTTTGTCTAAGCGCACCAATATCAAAATACTAGGTCTGTGTCGTTTTGTCCGTATATGTCATTTTGTACGTATTTCCCCTACCTACACTTGAAACAATAACAACAATGTTGTAAGTAAATCACGGTGTCGAACCTCTTCGCGACAGGAGACACTTTGCATCCTTCTGCTTGTTCTATCGCCTGCACAACGGTTTGTGCTCTGAAGGGTTGTTTGACATGATCCCTTCTATCATCGAACCGCTCGCCATAGACGGGGTGTTCACCTTCACACTTTGCGTCCGGGGCGTTACGCGTACGCTTAGATTGTGGAATGAGCTCCCTGCCTGGGTTTTCCCAAACGTCTATTCAGTATGGGGTTCTTCAAAAGGGGATTTAGAAGGTTTATAAAGGGTCGGCAGCGCAAATACTGCACCACTGGTGTTGCAAACGTCCATGGGCTACGATAACCACATTCCATCAGGTGGGCCGTACGCTTGTCTGCCACCTCAGTGGTATAAAAAAAACAATCGTGTAAGATACCAGCGTCTTAGTTGTCCTATTGTACAAGCTTATTTTAGCATAATTTCTGTGTGTGCAAAAATTGATTGATTTTTTTTTAAATTCCTATACTGTATCGTCAGTGCTCGTATCAAATAAAGAAACAAAATAAGAAAATATTTTGTGACTTTCGCACTTAACGCCCTGTAGTCCATATTAAGCTACTTTATGCTAGGTGCCAATATAAATATACAATATACAGAAAACACCCAAACTCTGAAATAAACATTTGCGAATCACAAAAATATTTGTTTTGAACCAGGTTAGGTAAATGGTGATGTACGCGACAACCTTCACTCAGGCGGTATTGTCGCTGCATACATTAGGTACCCCGTTACGCCACCGAATATAAATGTTTAAAAATATTTTCTTTTTGACGCCAAACGCATTTGCATACCTTTTCTTGCCTGACGTTTAGACCTGGTTGACCGTGGTCACAGGTTAACTGTTTAGTTAAGCCTCGAAAAGCAAATAAACTTATAATATAGTTACTAAGCAATAGTTTAGAAGATTAAATGTTTGAGAGTTTTTCTTTAGATATTCGTCAAAGTAACTGGCTAGGAATGACATAAAGTCTATAATAAATTAACTGGATCATATACAGGATGACTTTAAATAGGTGTAATTGTTTTAAGGGGGTAAGAGTACAGCCCATGGGATGTTCAAAAATGTGTGGAACACCTGGTCGAAATCTACTGGTTTCGGAAATACACGATACTTTAACTTTTTTAGGAAAATTACCAAAATTAAAGAGAAATCCTTAAAAATAAAAATAAATACTGGATGCATGGATTTTATTTTTATTTTATCTGATTGCTGGATAAATTATCCATAAAATAAAAACATCAAATGTTATGAATCAGTTAAAATTTTAGAGTTATGAGAGCTAAAACTTGTAACAATAAAAAAAAATTTGCTTTATCGAAATTTCAATTGATTTTAGTGAAAAATATCCACTCCGAACTGGTCGTACAAACGATGTCATTAAATTCCTTGTTTCCTTAGCTTTCTAAAAAGGTATAATAAGTGTACAAAATTCTCAGATAGCGCCCAACATACTCAGTTAGTCCCGAGCAGGTAGTTATGATCCCTATTGTTAATGTATTGCAAGCCGAGCCGATACCTGGAATTCTTAAAACCTTTCTCACGGTTTCACTATGCGAGAGTGAGAGAATCGATAAATAGCACAACGTGTGTGAGTGAGATAGCAATTGTTGACGGTTGGCCGTTGCCTTGCGCTTGGGCCCCAAGTTGCGCGACCTCTGTCTAGTACTACTTAGATACTTACGCGTGCCGGACGTACCTATTATTCGTACTAGTTATTTCATCCATCTGTTTCTTTGCTTTATTTCAATGGCAAGCTACAGTAGCGAAGAGTACGCAGACATTGTGTTTGTGTACGGATTCTGTGACGGTAATGCTGCAGCGGCCAGAAGGGAGTACATACACCGATTCCCAAATCGTCGCGCACCTAGTGTACGTGTCTTTTCTGCGGCGTTTCAACGGCTTAGAGAAAGTGGAAGTGTTCATGAGCGGCGTCACGATGCTGGTAGACCTCGTCAAGTGGATGCAGAGCACGAAGAAGAAATACTGGATCGTTTTACGAGAGATCCCACTACATCTACACGCATAGTAGCCAGGCAAATGGGATTATCTCAATGCAAAGTATGGTTTACTTTACATGCAGCGCGACAGTACCCATACCACTACACACCTGTTCAAGCGCTAGAGGAGGGAGACCCTGCAAGACGAGTAGATTTCTGTCGCTTCATGCAGCATATGGACGCTGAAGACGCAATGTTTTTAAGTAAAATCTTATGGACGGATGAGTCCAAGTTTGACCAAGACGGCATAACGAATTATCACAATCTCCACTACTGGACTACACGGGGAGAAAATCCAAGAAAGTCCAAGGAAGGAGCTCATCAAAGAAGATTCTCTGTAAACGTATGGATGGGCGTTATTGACAGATACTTGGTGGGGTCATATTTCTTACCAAACAACTTAAATGGCGAAGCTTACGAGGATTTTCTTCGAAACCATTTATTCAACCTTCTCGAAGATGTTCCTGTTCGGGAAGATTTTCCACTAACTAACCGGGAAGAAATGATCTTCCAGCACGATGGCTGCCCAGCCCATTACCGGGCTAGTGTTAGACAATGGCTGGATGAAACGTTTCCACTTCGTTGGATAGGCAGAGGAGGCCCGACGCCGTGGCCAGCGAGGTGTCCAGATTTGACCCCCTGTGATTATTACCTATGGGGTCACATGAAGACATTAGTGTATACAACTCCCGTCAATAATGTTGAAGAATTGAAAGCTAGAATCATAGCAGCTGCTAATCAAATACAGCAAGATCTTACGGGAGTTGTTACTAGGTCCAATCTTAGAAAACGACTACGGGCGTGTATTAGGAACCAAGGAGGTCAATTTGAGCAAGATTTAAAATAATAAGGTGTTTTAATTAAATCAAGTGTTATAAAACGTGTTTTTCCTACTGTGTTTTTGTTATTTCTTTATGTAAATAACTTAAGTATTTTAATTGTAAAGATAACTTGCGTTTTTTCTTATTAAATATTATTATTTTGTATCAGTATGAGTATTATTTCATCTACATTAGATATTTTTTTCATACTACTCTTAGTAAAATTAACCATAGTCATCCTTACTTGCTTGGAGAACCAAATGGGCAACAATACACAATGCATTCATAAAGTCCACTAAAGCAAATCAATGAGACGTGTTACGAGGTAAATTAATGACACTTAAAGAAAAAACCTTAGCAGGGTAGTATGGTAAAGTGCTAATAATGTTATTAATGTGCAGTTTACGTATTACCTACTCGGCAATAACTGAGTTTGTTGGGCGCTATCTTAGAATTTTGTACACTTATTATACCTTTTTAGAAAGCTAAGGAAACAAGGAATTTAATGACATCGTTTGTACGACCAGTTCGGAGTGGATATTTTTCACTAAAATCAATTGAAATTTCGATAAAGCAAATTTTTTTTTTATTGTTACAAGTTTTAGCTCTCATAACTCTAAAATTTTAACTGATTCATAACATTTGATGTTTTTATTTTATGGATAATTTATCCAGCAATCAGATAAAATAAAAATAAAATCCATGCATCCAGTATTTATTTTTATTTTAAAGGATTTCTCTTGAATTTTGGTAATTTTCCTAAAAAAGTTAAAGTATCGTGTATTTCCGAAACCAGTAGATTTCGACCAGGTGTTCCACACATTTTTGAACATCCCATGGGCTGTACTCTTACCACCTTAAAACAATTACACCTATTTAAAGTCACCCTGTATGCTCACGAAAAGACGTATAGGTAACTGATGTTAATAAATTATAAGCCTTACAACCGAACAGGTTTGTGTGGAAAACAGGAAAGGAAAAAAAATCTTGGAAAACATGTTTGAGGCCCCATGTTAAAGTATCATGGGATAACTTATTAGTCACGCCTTTATCCCTAATGGGGTGGCAAAAGCATACTATATTATCACCCACATTTCACCATACGCAATTTTCAAGTTACCACCTGTTATCGGCCTATTGCCGTGTTGACATGGACAGGCGCAGGTTGTGGTGACCTCCTGTTTTAATGTGAAAATTTTCTAGGCGCATATAAGACTTTCAACTTGACTTGACTGCCGTAGAAAAAAAGGTAAAATTAAAATGGCTTAATTTTACAGAGGCACTAAAAAAAGTCATATATAAATTAAAGATACAGTAATATATTACTAACATGGCCACTGGTTTGGAACGCGTCCCACCTGAGAAGAAAAAGCAAAAATTCAGAAGGCTTTTTTTAATATCGAATTTACGAATTAATATTATTACATACAGGACGGTTATATTATGTCCGTCCTGTTTCTTTAGCGGCGTAATAGTATTTTGTGTTGTTAGTTTTTAATGCTTGTTGTATAACCAGATACGGTTACACATTGGAAGGAATTTCCAATGTATGCAAAAATTACGTATCTTATACGTACTAAAATAAAGTTTGCCTAATTTGTTGACATTTATATTTTGTGTTGCTTATAGCCTTTAGCCTTCCTCTATAAATGGACTTTTTAACAGTTTTGTTTTTTTCATTGTGAATCAGTATTACATACCTGAACAAACTCTTAAGCCTTATAATATTTGAATTTATAGTTGTTTTGGAGTAAAAGATTTTGAATTTGGTATCAATAATAGAATCGTACATTGGAAGAATAAAGTAACAATAACAATAATAAAAAATTAACAGCGCTTGGCGTAATTCTCGTCATGTTCAATAACGGTGCATGAGTGAAGGAAAGTGAAATATTGCAGTGACCGCTATTCACTGCTCTTTGTGTTAGTGCCAAATCTCCTTAACGAGCTTTACTAGGACAAGGACACAGGGCCAGGACATATTATACTGGAGTGAGACTGACCTTAACTCAAAATTAGAATTGACTAAGACGTAGAGGACGGGGACATTTATATAATAAGAAAGAAGATTGAAGAATTACGAATTAAGATTTGCTAATAGGTCTTAGTAACCAGGCCATAAAATAATAAAAAAAAATTGACACTTGCTTGCTTGACGCGTAAATGTCAATTTGATGGTTAAAAATACAACAAACAGCATATTTTTGGATTTGGGCTAGACTTAGTTACGAAGAATTAGGTTTAAATTCATAGAAACCTGACGAAAATGGCTCAACATTTAGTTAATGAAAACAGCAAATATATTTTAGAGTAAGTTATTTGTGTCATAGTTATCATAACCTATATTACAGACTTTATTTACATCACAAACATGATACATTCACGTTTTTTTAAAATTGCAGTTTATTTTCCGAGCAGACTGTGGACTCGCAAACATTAGAATCAATATGCACGCAGGTTCAAAAGAAATTTCCTAAGTCAGACCATTTTAACTGTAAGATTATCACTGTTTTTGTCTTACCTATCTATAGTAACAAAATTTATGAATTCTTTCATACAAATAGAGCTAAAACTCTAAAGACTTACTGCGTGTGATGTATAAATTATAGTCAGTAAGTAAAACAATATATTTACTATTTCAGTGTGTCTACTTTTGTCGTCGCTGATCACAGGTGGGGACCTATCTTTGCCTGGTCAGCGAGTGGTGGCTATAGCTATACTATTTGATATCTACAAGATGGACAATCCATTTGCTTCATTGTTCTTGCATTTATTGGAGGGCAAGCCTGGTCTCTTGCCTCTGGCGCCTCAAGAAAGAGTCCTTATCGGGCAGCTGCATGGCTTCTTGCCTGTAAATATAAAAGATGTAAGTGATTTTGAACTTTAAAATTCTTACACAATCTAATCTCGACTGGGTTTACATGTAAACTGTCATACTGTAACCTTAATCACAATTACTAAGTTCTGCTTATGTCAATATTCTCACTAGGCAATAACAATAGGCTCACCACTAATCATCCTACTAATAGTGTAAACATGAAAGTTTATAAGTATGGATGTTTGTTACTCTTTCACACAAAATCTACTAAATGATTTTGTTGAAACTTTACAATAATGTAGCTTACAGATTAGAATAACACATAGGCTACTTTTTATCCTGAGAACAAGTTCCTGTGAGAAATGGGAACATGAAAACTTCACCATGCATGCAGAGCTGCAGGTAGGCAACTAGTATTCAATAAATTTATGGGTGCTATATCAGACTGACAAATAGTGTAAGGGGTACCTCAAAAATCCCTAGGTCCAAGCAATCTCTCCAGCTAATGGTACACCTGCTGACTAACAGATGAGACAAGGATCCAGGCGCTCCTGATGTGATTGGGAGGTCAGATGACAGTCATGCCAAGTGACAGCTGCTTCTAGCAGATCCCAGGCTCTAGATCCAGATAGCGCATGGTAGCAGTAGCAGTAGTAATTCACTAAGAACTAAAAACAGCTTTGGACATTATTCAAAATTAAAGATCATGTTTAAAAGATGTAGCATTCTTACATAAGAAAATATGTGTACACTCTTTTTACAGGTAATGAAAAAGTCAGCCAAACAGGTTATGTTAACAGAAGTCCCAGGTAAGGATTTAGAGTTTGACTTCTCAACACTGCAGACTATTGTGGCTGAGAGGGTTGCTGATATGAGCTCCATGGCCAGGGCTGCAGCGCCAGCCCTCATACCTCTTAGTGACGGGTTTGTTTCATTATTTGTTTTATAAATCTTATAAATGATACTAGTATATTTTTAACACAATCTTAAGCAGCATCTTATTAAATTTTATGAATTAACCTTATAATTAAATTTCACTGCCTCTGTGAAGCGGTGGGAGTGTATCTGACTGCTACGCAAGAGCTCGTGAGTTCGATTCCCACCCGGGATAAAAGTTTGTGTGATGAGCATGATGGCTTACTCTGTGTCTGGGTATTATTAATATCTATAACTAGCTGTCCCGCCAAGCTTTACCCGTAACATACTTCGAACCCCGTGTTACCCATTTAATTTCGTCGTTTATTAATTTAGCAATAGTGTATTGAACATTTTCCAAATTCGTTGACTACCTACTTCTCCGCTCTCCAGTACCTACGCCCGCACGGCCCGGTTGAATTATGGTTACACGAAATAAATTTCTTTGCGCATTATTTAAAATTTGCTATAACTCGTAAGATATTCATTTTATTTGCGAGGTGTAAAGGGACAAAATAATCTTTATGAAATGCTGAAGCCAACTAACTCAGTAAAAATGATAAGGATTAATAGCATATTTGTGTAAATAGCCCTCATATTTCCGCTTTAAATTCATCATAATCATCCGAGCGTATGTCCCAGTTGCGTCTCGCGACGCCCGGGGTCCGCTTTCCTACATTTTCTCCTCCACTTCGCACGGTCGTCGGCATCCCCTGTAGTGAGACCATTGGCACGCATGTCATCCCTTACGACGTCAAGCCAGCACTTCTTAGGTCTTCCCCTCTTACCGGGACCCGGCGGGGCTGACATGGCCAGACATTTGTTACCTACGTAGCCCGGCAGTTGCCGCAAGACGTGACCATACCAACGAAGGCGACACTCTTGTAACTTGTCTACAATGTCACGGACGTGAAGGCTGCCGCGGATGCGAGAGTTCCTCACGCGGTCCATCCGCGTGACTCCACACATCCACCGCAGCATCTTCATTTCCGTGACACGCAGCTCCTGCTTGTGTCTCGCTTCAATATCGGCCACGTCTCGCTGCCATGTAAAAGGACAAGTCTAATAATGGTTTTGTAGACCTTTTCCTTCAGCCGGATCGGCATTTTAGGGTCACAAATGACACCGGTCATCTCCCGCCATTTGGCCCACGCGGCAGCAACGCGTGACTTCACCAGATCATCGCACGAGGAACACAGTCGAAGGCCTTCTGCATGTCTAGAAAAACAGTGCAGAGGCGTGTTCTTCGACCTGTATTTCTCTGCGACAACCCTCAGGGCAAAAACAGGGTCCGTGGTCCCATGACCAGGGCGAAACCCATATTGACACTCCGAGAGAGTACACTCCTGCCGGATCCGAGAGTCTATAATCTTCTCAAAGATCTTCATGGTGTGGGACATTACCTTTATACCGCGGTAGCTCCCGCACTCCTGCACCGACCCCTTACCTTTGAAGACTGGAGTAATAATACTCAGTCTCGATTGGTTTGGGATCTGCCCGCTGAGGAGTATGCGGTTAAAAAGGTTTATTAAGTTGCCCACACCGCGAGGACCCATCGCCTTCCATGTTTCGATGGGGACTCCATCGGGTCCGACAGCTTTCCGATTCTTCATGCGGCGAAGCGCAGTCAGGACTTCTCCAGGCGTTACCGGTGGCACTAGTCCCTGATTCGGAGGGAGGTCCGGAGGCTGCACCTCTTTGTGCTGTTTATTAAGCAGCTCATGGAAGTACGAGCGCCATCTCTCCTTTACCGCGAGAACTTCGCTTAACAGGTTGCCCTCAGGGTCTTTTACACAGCGACACTTGGATATATCCTGGAGCGCGCCAGCTTATAGATGAGACGATTCCAGCTTATCATACAGAGGTTGTAAGTGGTCTCGTCTGGCTCTGGCTACAGCTATCTTTGTGGCGCGCTTGGCAGCCCTATACGCGTCGCGGTCTTCGGGAGATCCGGTCGCTTGCCACTTTTTAAAGAGGGCTTTCTTCTCCCTAATCTCCCTCTGGACTGCGTCGTTCCACCACCAAGTTTCCTTGTCACATTTGCGTCCACCCTTAGACTCACCGAACACCACCTTCGCCGCTCTAAGGATGGCCGCCTGAACTTTGTCCCAGTAATCTCGAACTGGCCCGCACTTGTCACCGACAGCTGAGACGAACTCCTGGGACCTAGTTTCATCGAGCAGCCACCATCTGATGCGGCGCTGGCACCGCTCGATGTGTTTGCCTTTGGGCTTCACGCAGAGGTCCATGACAAGGAGACGGTGTTGTGCAGTAAGACTCTCTCCGGGTATGACCTTGCAGTTGGCCACCTTGCCGATGCTGTGTCGCCTAGTGAGTAGGAAATCGATCTGAGTTGTACGCCTCCCGCTCTTCTAGGTGATGAGATGTTCGGATTTCTTTTTGAAATACGTGTTCACAATGGCCAGATCGGCAGCCGCACACGTTCTGAGGATAGTTTCTCCTTCAGCGTTGCGGGTGCCGTATCCAACACCACCATGGACACGCTCAAACTCCTCACACCTCTCACCCACATGACCGTTTAGGTCGCCGCCCAAAACGATTCCCTGTGACAACGGAATGCTCCGAAGCACTCCCTCGAGTTGGCCCCAAAACGACATCTTATCGGCGTCGCTACAACCGGCCTGTGGCGCGTAGGCACTTTTCAGGTGGGTAATAATCCCATCGATAAGCACCCTCACGATCATAAGCCGGTCGCTACAGCGTTTCACCTCCAAGCGCCAGCGTGCAGCCTCTGTAGCCCGTAGGAGAGCACCACGGCCACCCCGTTCTCCCCACCAGGCGCACCCGTGTAATACAGCTTGTAGCCTTTCTGCAGAGGCCGGGCTCTGTTGCGCTTCCACCGAGTCTCCTGCAGGAACGCCACGTCCACCCTCCGCCTGGAGAGTACTTCGGCCAACTCTACCGCACGCCCAGTCAGCGTGCCAATGTTCCACGATGCGAAGCGGATTCGGGTTGGGGCTATATTCTTTAGCCGTGCTGGCCCGACACACGGCAACCCTAGCCCACTTGCCACAGGAATCAGGCGGAGCTCCTGCGCGCCGTTTTGCGGCGGCGCCCTATCCCTAGCAGCATTCCTATAGTACTTTTCCATTTTTGTTTCGGCGGGTGGCTTTTATGGGAGCGACGCCATCAGACCTCCCAACCCCAGAGGGGAAAGCCAGCGCCAGAGCCTCGTCCGTTGGTCAGCAGGTGCACGCACTAGCACGGGAGGTTGACTTGGGCCCCGAAGATCTTGGTGGGGCCCCTTACTTATTTCCGCTTTAAATTGATGGAATTTTTAAGTATTAAAATGGATATAGTATGTTATTTGTACTTAAAAGATAGACATACGCTTTGCGTCCGGAACGCTCACATACGGTTAGGTCCGATAGAGGCTTTATTTCGCGTACGCTTAGGTTGTGGAATGAGCTCCCTGCTTGGGTTTTCCAGAACGTCTACAAAAGAGGTCTTAGAAGGTTTTTAAAGGGTCGGTATATCTCAAAGGTTTTAGGCAGCGGTTTCGTTGAAAGCTCACAGACGGCTTATATTTTCCGACATCCCCAATAAATAACGTTATAATTCAGTATATGTATACAGAAACATATCAAATTATACATAAAAACCTTCCTTTTGAATCACTCTAACTATTAAAAAAACCGCATTGTAATCCGTTGCGTAGTTTTAATGATCTAAGCATACATAGGGACAGACAGCGAAAAGCGACTTTGTTTTATAATATGTAGTGATATGTTTAGAAATATAGAAGTATGTTTATCAGTTATCTGGTAACCATAGTACAAGCTCTGCTTAGTTTGGAATCAGATGGCGTTGTGCGAGTTGTCCCACCGATATTTATTTATCCTTAATTCCATATCGTAAGACACATTCTTATTTTTCAATTGGGCCTGTATCTCCTTCAGCTTACTTTAGCCTTTAATTTTAACAATCAATATAAGTAGTCTAGTTGAGGCATGTGCTAAGATTTTCTGAACGCATATCTCATCTAGCCCACGGCTTGACATGATGATGGGATGAGACAATCATTATGCATAGCAGACGCAATGCTTGCGCAGAACGAGGTCTCATCCACAGTTTCCCAAAATTATTAGTGCATATATATAGAAATACCCCGAGCTATTTTAGGTTCTTTTTAAACAGAAAATATCAGTGCGTCATGACTTCCCTTGTATTTTGTAGAATATACGTAATAGGTGCGCCTACACTTTATCGTAAGTAGGTATTAAAGAAAACCGACTCAGATAGAGAATCGTCAATTATCATGTTAGTTCCGGGACCAACACGCATCAAAAGCACTCATAAATGGTAATGACACAAACGATCACCCATGATAAGACTGGACTTAGCATACGCCACTGTGATTGTTTATCGAACACCCAGCATTTGCGACTACAAGCTGTATGTGCTAATTTAAAAGTCATCACCATCATCCGAACGCTATTCCCGGTTATAAACAAAGCCCTTACTATAGAGCCTAGGGTCCTTCCATAGATTTTTTCTATTCTTCTCCTTACTTTTCGCATAATTTTCAGTGTCTCCTGTAGTGAGGCGTACAGCTCTCATGTCATCCTGTACCAAGTCAGGCAACGATTTTTTGAGGCTGCATCTCCTGTCGTGGCCTGAAGAAGTCGGCATTTTCAGTCCCTAGGTATCCAGGTGGTTTAAAAGCAATCATAATCATTCGAGCATCTTGTTGATGCCAGTTGCCGCTCCGCTTTTGCTACTGCTTCTCCACTTCGCACGGTCGTCGGATTCCCGTGTACCTCTCTCTTACAACATCATCATCCATATTGGGTCTTCCCCTCTTACTGGAGCCCTTATGCTATGCTAATACGACTGTAGGTTTTGAATAAAAGCACTTGGCCACAAAATTTACTTACTCTTTAACCTGACCGGTTTCGCCTTAAGACATTTTCAACCACGGCCTCACCCGAACTCCCACCGCATTTATATAATCCCGTCTCTTATAAATTCTACAATAATGTATAAAAATTTGTCCGATTTGTCGATATACAGTCTTCCTATATAATTGGGCAAACCCCCAAAAAAAAATTATTTAATTAGACTAGTATACTGATCCTGAGAGATGAGCGATTTCAACCAAACACACAAACAATTTTCTATATTAGTATAGATTACGGTACTTAAGTGATGTGCATCTATATCTAGAGTCAAGTAAAGTTTAATACACATAAATTTTATTTAAGTCAGTAAAAATGTTTCTCACTTTGCAGAAGTCCGCCAAACCGGATGGCTATGAAAGAGCTCTTAGAATCACTCATATCGAACGATTATATGCCGCTACACCGAACGCTCAAGGCGTCAGGACCGATACCACTGCCCACCTTTCTGCTGGACTCCACTGAAATTACTGCTGATAAGGTAAAATTTATTTACTAAACTATCTTCACGCTGTATCCCTGACGGGGTAGTCAATATAATCTTAATAATATCATAAACGTGAAAGATTGCGTGGATGATTGTTACTCCTTCACGTAAAAACTACTGAATGGATTTTAATGAAACTTTATAATAATACAGCGTATACATCAGAATAACACATAGGCTACTTTTGATCCCGGAAACAAGTTCCTGTGGAAAACGGGAACAGGAAAACTTCTATACGGAAGCGAAGCCGCGGGCGTCCACTAGTAATATTATAAATGCGAAAGTTTGTATGGATGTTTGTTACTGTTTCACGTAAAAGCTAATGAATGGATTTTAATGAAACTTTACAATAATATAGCTTATACATCAGAATAACACATAGGCTACTTTTTCTTTCCTAACAAGGGTATTCAAAGGTGTAACCTAACCCCTGTGAGGTATTATAAAAAATGTGTACGAGTGTGTGTGTCTGTGTGTGTCAGAGTGTTTTAAATGAACCGAATGATGTCTCCACCCGCACTTTTGGGTACGCATCCGGTTCATTTAAAACACGGTATCGCATTAAGACATGCTTTCAACTACGGCATTTATTCAAACACATTCTTCCGGCACACCGATTGCTACCGGTTTTTTACATTCTCATTCACAAGTTATGTCCTCAACTCCTGTTCAATGAGTGCGACGGCGTTAAGTACCCTGCTCACTTGACCGAGAGTGGCTACCAAAGCGTATGGATGTTGCAGCACCAGAGTGGAAACTGGGACTGTCGGCATCTTACCGAGGCGTTCGGCGCTAGACATTTTAGTAGTAGCATAATATCCGTGGGAATTTCTACACGTTAAAGGACTCTGCAAAAACCTTCAAAGACACCTTTTAAAGAACGCCATATTGGAAACGTTCAGGATTACACGAGGTAGGGAGTTTATTCCACAATCAAAGTGTACGCATTACCGCGGAACTTTACCGAAATTGCCGTCCACAATTAGTTTGAACTAGTTGAAGCCCGCGGCTCCTCCCATATGTTGAAGTTTTTTCCACAGGAACTTGTTACCGGGATAAAAGAAGCCTATGTTTAATTCGATGTGTAAGCCATATTATTGTAAAGTTTCATTAAAAAACAATTCATTAATTTTTGAGTAAAAGAGTAATAAACACACATCCACAATAATTGTGATAAGGCCGCCAATTGTATAACATTGTATTTTAGTTTTATTGTTCACTTCCGATTTCTGTTCTATGCTGTACAATAAAGTATATGGCAATGGGATCAGCACCAGTTGCGTGGGACAAAAATGCATACGGTGAAACATGGCCGTTTGTTATGCCTCTGCCTACCCCTTCGGGGATAAAGGTGACAATATATATGTATATATATCTATTTATGTATCTATCCAAACATTCTTGCAAATTTTCAGGTTAATAATTTTAGTAAAATTAAAGGCAATATTCCAGAACGTTTTCCAATACTCAATCAGTAGATTTTATAAGGCAAAAACTAGCCTCAAGCGTTGATTGAGTATTGAGAAACGTCTTGGAATCCGGACCTTAAAGTGCAAATTACACTCAGTCTTTATATATCTGGGGGTCATTAATTTCCAGGCCGTATGGAAGTGTTTAGTAAACAGAGGAGCATACCAGCCGCTGTACGACACAGACTTCGACGGCCTGACCGGGCTGAGACCCGAGCGGCTAGAGAAGCGTCAACCCACGCCGCAGCAACACAAACCTAAGGTATTGATACATTTTTAAAGCAATTATTTGCTAAATTTCTCATAAATTTTTAATAAAGTGGAAAAAGACAATTCGATTCGAGACAGGGATTGAACCTGTGACCTTTGCCTAACCAGGGCAATGTTCTAGCCACCTGAACTATCCGAACCGTATCGAATCAAGTTGAAATTCTCCACCGTATTTATATCGTCACAGGTTCAATCCCTGTCTCGAATCGAATTGTCTTTTTCCACTTTATTAAAAATTTATGAGAATCCTAAGGTAAGCTGAAAGCTGAATGTGAAGAGGTTAAACGCTTCTTAAACTATCGCTATCTCTGTCACAACGATATTATAAGCTAAATATACAATGACATTCATTTGATACATTCCATACATTATTTTTAATTACTATAAGTTCCAAAGTACTAGATTATAAAAAGCGTTCGTTCGTAGCCCTTCTAACACAGTGTTCTGTAAATGATCACTGCTTTAAGCATTTTTTTACTATGGCTGGTTCATTTTCATATTCATAGATCGACTGCCTCTGTGGCGCGGTGGGAGTGCATCCGACTGCTACGCAAGAGGTCGTGGGTTCGATTCCCACCCAGGATAAAACTTTGTGTGATGAGCACGATGGTTTACTCTGTGTCTGGTTGTTATTTATCTATAATATGTATGTATTTAGAAATATATAAGTATGTTTATCAGTTATCTGGTTACCATAGTACAAGCTCTGCTTAGTTTGGAATTAGATGGCGTTGTGTGAGTTGGCCCAACGATATTTATATTTATTATTAATTCGCCACAACCTGCGCCTGTCCACCACTGTGTTTCAACACGGCAATGGACTCACCACCTGTTACGTGGTACAAAAATTCACACGGTGAAACGTGGGCGCATAATATGCCTCTGTCACCCCTTCGGGGTTAAGGCGTGATTGAAAAAACAAAGTATATACGGTATAACCATATATTTTTTTCTTTTACTGTTCGCCTGCTTGAACTTTGAAACGGCTCGACCGTTTTCAACGGCACTGCCATTGACAGATAACTGATGTTATAAGGAGCAACTTTGGCTACAGATTTTATTACCGCCGTATTCCCACGAGAACAGGAACTTCACAGGTCAAAGCGCGGGCGTCCGCTAGTAGATAAATAAGTATAGGTATAGTGACTTGAGTAAAATGTTTTGCCCCATTTAATTCGTACTAGGTGACCCCCCTTCTTCGCCCGTGACATACTTCGAACTCCCGTCGCACCTATTTGATCCCGTCGCTTATAAATTCTACAATAATGCATAAAAAATAGCCCGATTTGTCGACAGTTAAGACTACTGCTCCGCTCTCCAGGGTAGTAGCGTGATAATATATATAGCCTACAAACAAACTCTTCGCTTTATAATATAAGTATAAATGAATATCATATTTCAGCAAGAAGAGAAAAAGGAGAAACCAGAAGAGTCTAAAAAACCTTCAGATGAACCGAAAGACCACGCGACAACGATGACCGAGGCGAAGGAACTGATGGCCGTGGCGCTCAAGGAGGCCCTGAGCGTGCAGCAGCAACAGCGACTCTTGGCGCTGCTGGACCAGGACCCCAAGCTGGTCTACGACATCGGCATGTCTCCGCCTCAGGTACTCTCTCTCTCTGTCTCTCTCTCTCTCTCTCTCTCTCTCTCTCTCTCTCTCTCTCTCTCTCTCTCTCTCTCTCTCTCTCTCTCTCTCCTACATGATGGGGCTTAGGCACTACTACTTTTGTGACGAGTTGCAGTTGATGGTTAATATTATGCATGATGCGCTGAAAGGCAAAGGAATGAAAGTGAATGTAAATAAGACGAAAGTAATGGTTGAAAGAGAGAAAAACATGACAGATTGCTCGATTTTTGTGGAAGGAAAAAGAGTGGAACAAGTGAAAGAATTTATATACCTAGGCTCAAAATTTGCGAGAGATGGAAAGTGTGATGATGACATTGAAAGAAGGGTTTTGGCTGGCAACCAAGTGAATGGAGCAATTTACACCTTTATGGGCACCCAGAACGTGTCTAAAAAGTCAAGACTGGCCGTGCATAGAGGAGTGCTTGTCCCTACACTAACATATGTCAGTGAAAGTTGGGTATGGCAGAAGAAGCATAGAAGTAAAATTAATGCAGTAGAAATGAGGAGTCTGCGAAGTATAGCTGGAGTGAAATTGATAGATAAAGAAAGGAACAGCGTGATAAAGGAACATTGCGGTATGACAGAAGACGTAGTGACTAAGATAGAAAAAGGGATGCTTAGATGGTTTGGACACGTGGAGAGGATGGATGAAAATAGACTGACGAAGAAAATTTATGCAGTGAGAGTAAATGGGCAAACTGGTAAGGGTCGACCTCGACGTACATATACCGATCAAATTGAAGATCTTTTGACAAAAGGCCAGGTCAAGAGCACCCTTAATCGGCAAGCGTGTATGAAAACAATTATGAAAGTTGACGAAGCGAAAGTTGTATGACAGAATTGTAGCAAGTGGAAAGCCATAGTCTCTGCCTACCCGATTGGAGACAGGCGTGATGATATGTATGTATGTATGTATTGGTAGTGTAATCACGGGTTGGATATGTGTTCTGCAAATATTTCGTAGTTTCGTTGTTTTATAAAATAAATAAATAAATATCCATCACGCCTATCCCCGAAGGGGTGGCAGAGGCATATTATATGCCCACTTTTCACCGTGTGGATTCCTGTCCCACGTAATAGGTAGTGAGCCCATTGCCGTGTTGAAATAGACAGACGCAGGTTGTGGCTACCTGCTGTTGAAATTTTCAAACATAACATAAACATACATTAACGCCTTTATCCCCGAAGGGGTAGGCAGAGGCGTACTATACGCCCACGTTTCACCGTATGCTTTTGCTTTTTGTCCCACGTAACAGGTGGTGAGCTCATTGCCATGTTGAAATGGACAGGCGCAGGTTGTGGCGACCTGCTGTTGAAATATTTCAAGCCGCCCATAAGGCATTCAACTGGCTTAACGACTGCCATGTTACTGGCAACCGGGACCAACGGCTTAACGTGCCTTCCGAAGTACGGAAACGCTCGCAAATGTAAATGCCACAAAGTGGTCACCCACCCGAGGACCAGCCATAGTGAAAGTTGCGTAACTCAGTGATCGTTTACAGAACACTGAGACCGCGAGGCCACGAGCGCTTCCGACCGATGTTTTATATGTATAATATGTATGTATTTAGAAATATATAAGTATTGTCGGATTTTTAGATTATTATTCCTAGAGAAACTCATAATTAACATAATTTTGACTCTATATATCTTTATTTATTTTATTTATTTTTGACTCTATAGCTCTGTGTATAAAATGACTCAAAATATTTATTAAAAACTTGAACTTCAAAAAAAATGGCATAACCTAGAAAGGCCAACCAGGTTGGTAATGGTTCCAGGGCCCCTTATCGAGGGTATACTCAGTTCCCCAAACGCACAAAGCCGTAGAGGAGTATTGTATATTTCTAGCCGGTTCAATTCAGAAGTGCCGTGATAATTTCAAATAAAATAGCATAAGCTAGAAAGGCCAACCAGGTTGGTAATGGTTCCAGGGTCCCTTTTCGAGGGTATACTTAGTTCCCCAAACGCACAAAGCCGTAGAGGAGTATTGTATATTTCTAGCCGGTTTAATTCAGAAGTGCCGTTATCATTTCAAATAAAATGGCATGAGCTAGAAAGGCCAACCAGGTTGGTAATGATTCCAGGGTCCCTTTTCGAGGGTAAACTTAGTTCCCCAAACGCACAAAGCCGTAGAGGAGTATTGTATATTTCTAGCCGGTTTAATTCAGAAGTGCCGTTAGCATTTCAAATTAAATGGCATAAGCTAGAAAGGCCAACCAGGTTGGTAATGGTTCCAGGGTCCCTTTTCGAGGGTATACTTAGTTCCCCAAACGCACAAAGCCGTAGAGGAGTATTGTATATTTCTAGCTGGTTCAATTCAGAAGTGCCGTTATAATTTCCAATAAAATGGCATAAGCTAGAAAGGCCAACCAGGTTGGTAATGGTTCCAGGGTCCCTTTTCGAGGGTATACTTAGTTCCCCAAACGCACAAAGCCGTAGAGGAGTATTGTATATTTCTAGCCGGTTTAATTCAGAAGTGCCGTTATCATTTCAAATAAAATGGCATAAGCTAGAAAGGCCAACCAGGTTGGTAATGGTTCCAGGGTCCCTTTTCGAGGGTATACTTAGTTCCCCAAACGCACAAAGCCGTAGAGGAGTATTGTATATTTCTAGCCGGTTTAATTCAGAAGTGCCGTTATCATTTCAAATAAAATGGCATAAGCTAGAAAGGCCAACCAGGTTGGTAATGGTTCCAGGGTCCCTTTTCGAGGGTATACTTAGTTCCCCAAACGCACAAAGCCGTAGAGGAGTATTGTATATTTCTAGCCGGTTCAATTCAGAAGTGCCGTTATAATTTCAAATAAAATGGCATAAGCTAGAAAGGCCAACCAGGTTGGTAATGGTTCCAGGGTCCCTTTTCGAGGGTATACTCAGTTCCCCAAACGCACAAAGCCGTAGAGGAGTATTGTATATTTCTAGCCGGTTCAATTCAGAAGTGCCGTGATCATATTACTTATGTTGATTAATTGTAAAATTCACTCTTTTATGGTACGACATAAGAAAGACCTGCTAATCTTTCCGTTCTGGGCACAATTGTGTCCACAGTGTGAGAATGACGTAAGAGCACGCACCGTGGTAGATACGGTAAAACGCAGCTAAGCTGGCGATCTTTTAGCGCAAAAATCCTTTTACTCACAATATTAAAACTAAACTATCTTCACGCTAGGCATATCCCTGACGGGGTAGTCAGAGAGGACAGATCGCCAGGCTTCGCGATCCATGCATACTTCTTTCGCTTCTTCAAGATTCATCAATCGCTTCATACACGCACGTCTGGATATTAGAGTACTTTTGACTTTTTGGTTTTTCTTTTTTTTTTGACTTTTATTATTACTAGCTATAAACAATGTTGCAGCTGCCCGACCTGGTGGAGAACAACCCGATGGTGGCGATATCTGTCCTGCTCAAGTTGATCCACTCGCAGCAGATCACCGAGTACTTCAGTGTACTAGTTAACATGGAAATGTCTTTGCACTCTATGGAAGTTGTCAACAGGTGAGTCATGCATCAGTCTTCAGCAGGCTTTACTGAGCAACTGGGCCGCCGCTTTGCCCACGTTGTAAAGTTTAATCATTTCACAGAAGAATTTACAATGTTTTTTTTTTCAAAATTGAGCTTGTTGCCCCGCGGTCTCAGTGTTCTGTAAACGATCATTGAGTTACGCAACTTTCACTAAGGCTGGTCCTCGGATGGGTGACTACTTTGTGGCATTTACATTTGCGAGCGTTTCCGTGCTTCGGAAGGCACGTTAAGCCGTTGGTCCCGATTGCCAGTAAAATGGCAGTCGTTAAGCCTGGTTAAAGGCCGTATGGGCGGCTTGAAAAATTTCACAACAGCAGGTAGCCACAATCTGCTTCTGTCCATTTCAACACGGCAATGGGCTCACCGGTGAAAAGTGGGCATATAATATGGCTCTGCCACCCCTTCGGGGATAAGGCGTGATGGATATTTATTTGATTTTTTTTTTCATATGAAACCTTTTTTTTTTGCGGCGTACTACACTTTTTGGGATGGATAAAAATGTTAAACTCGCGTCACGACACGACAACCTGATTGAAAATTCGTAAGACAGAGGGAGAGTTGACCACCAGTGTGGCGTAGGAGAGGAAGTAATAGCCCCCTCTCTTTCTACCGCATGACGAATATTATAAATTGTCAAGTTTGTGTACGATAAATGAAAATTTTCTTTTACCACATAAATGATAGTACTTTTATAAATAAAGCAATTCGTGCAAAATTATTCCCTAACCATTCTAAAATACTCAAAAATGCACAACGTTAATGTTCAAGCTCGTGAAAGCTCTTGAGTGGAAGAACTCGTGGCCCCGCGGACTCAGTGTTCTGTAAACGTTCACTGCGTTAAGCAACTTTCACTATGGCTGGTCCTCGGATAGGTGACCACTTTGTGGCATTTACATTTGTGAGCGTTTCACAAAATCACAGTCGTTAAGTCCAGTTTAATCCCGGCTTGAAAAATTTTAATAGCAGGTCGCCACAACCTGCGCCTGTCCATTTCAACTGTGTTTCTCGGTATAACTATTGATGCCAATTTGCAGTGGGGCCCACACATAGAAAAGACAGCCTCTAGGGGGCCGTTCAAGTATTACGTAAGCACCAAGGGGGGGTGGGGGGGTCTCTGTTTTGCTTATTTTGGATGACATGGGGGGTGGGGGGGTCTAGATGATGATTACGTCATCGTTAGTTATTTAAGTTTTTTCGGGGATTCCCGCAAATAATACATATGCGTAGGCACTCGCTTTGAGAACTGATTAGGGGAATTACCGCGCATTAGGGAAATTACCGTGCGCTATTCACTTGTCTAATAATTCACTCTCGTGCCGGCCGGCTGCAAGTGCGCATCTATCAGTATTGTTTTGTTTGGATTCTAAACGTATTGTAAGCATTGAAAGTTATCATTTGTGTTTATGTTGATGCAATTAGCCAAAGTTTAACGTTTTAATTATTTAAATTTAAATATCTTATTAGAATGTCATATCATATAGACAAATCCAAGTTATACCAAAAACTGTTCGAAAGTTTTAAAAAATCTCATACTGGGACGAAAGTGCAAAATGTACAAAAGTTAGTTAACGAAGTTTGGCGAAATTATAAATTACAAGCAAAGTCAGATAAGGAACTAGATATTATTGTATCTAAGAGAATTGAAGAAGAATTGCAAGCGGCGACTAAAAATAAATCCAATCTGCTTATTTTTTTTTCCAAGGTGAGTAAATATAAGTACAAAGTTTCTCTTTACGTTCTGTAACAATTAAAACGATTTATGAGTAAAAAATATGATGGCCTATCTCAAAGTAAAAAGGTAAATGATTGATATTTTATTTCTTAAGATCGACTCCGGCAATTGGTCACAAAATACACGGTGTTTTCAATATCTGTATGTGAAGGGTTTCTGTGGGGAAAAGCTTTCAATAATATTTAAACGCTGGTTTTATTAAATACGGTGAATTTATGTAGCTTAATAAGAGAATATCCAGCAGAACTCTTAGAAATTTTTCATTTATAGGCAACGTCTTCTACCAGTAAACCTGCAGAAAAAACACAAATTATACAGCCATTTTCTAACATTGAAAAACAGAAAGAAGATAAAATTAAAACCGGCAATGAATCACAAGAGCAATGCGAAAATAATAATAATGCAGATAAACAAAGAGCAAAACCTTCTCAAGAAGCTTTGAAAAATAAGATTACTCTACTCGAAAAAAATCTGAACGCTTTGTATTCTGCCAGAGATACTATGCCAAATTGCGCTGAAGTTGATAAACAGATCATTAAGTTGCGCGAGGAACTAAAAACAGCAAAAAACACTTTAAACAGGAAGATTCAAAACGCAGTTGCCCAGAAGAAACACAGGGATGGTATGAAAAGAAAGTTAGAAGATATTTGTCAGGAAAATCCTGAAATAAAAAGAAGACTATCTCTGAGGGATTCAGTAGGACATCCTAAACTTGAAAGCGATCAACCATTACTATTGAAAACAATTGCGGATATAGCTTTATTTGGGAGTGCATGTGATGACAGGAGACGAACGGAATCTATTCGCAGCGTAAAAACTCTTGACGAACTCACACAAGAACTGCGTAAACTAGGATTTGACATTAGTCGCAGTGCGACATATCTTCGTTTGATTCCCAGAAAATCGAATTCTACAGAGGGACGAAGACATGTATCGACAGTCCCTGTTAGGCTCATTCGTGCTCAAACTGATCACCACAAGAGCCACTTAGATAGCGAGTTCGCTGAAACATCAATCCATTATTTAGAGAACATAGCATCCATACTTGGACCAGATCAAGTATTTTTCTTATCTCAAGATGACAAAGCTCGAGTCCCTATTGGCGTCACTGCGGCAAATAAGCAAGCACCTCTTTTAATGCATATGGAATATAGAATCAAATTACCTGACCACGATTGGGTAATCGCTGAGCGTCATAAATTAATACCATCTGTTTATGCTGGTATCAAAGTTACTTCCAATATGCTAGGACAACCGCAAGCCGTCGGATATTCTGGGCCAACATTCATCGCTATTCGAAGTGGAAAGCATAGTTCATCTACTGCTAATACTCATGCTCAGGATTTCGAGACGCTTCTCGAACTTGAAGAGTTTCGACCATTAGCAAAAACTGACCATGGACTAGTAAAACCAGTAGTAATTATGACGGTTAATGGAGGGCCAGATGAAAATCCGCGTTATCAAAAAGTCATAGGGTTTGCTATACAACATTTTAAACGACATGATCTCGATGCATTGTTTATAGCTACCAATGCTCCTGGAAGGAGTGCGTATAACAGAGTAGAGCGAAGAATGGCTCCTCTGAGTCGGGAACTGGCTGGTTTAATACTGCCTCATGACCATTTTGAGTCTCATTTGGATGAACGTGGCATTACAATTGATGAACAATTAGAAAGATATAATTTCGAATTTGCAGGAAATGTATTAGCTGAAGTATGGAGTTCAATGGAAATTGATGTCTATAATGTTACTGCAAAATATGTTGAGGCTGATGAACAAGATGTTCCTGAATTTCCAGACATTAAATGGTACTCAGAACATGTGCGTGAAAGCCAATACTTGCTTCAAATTGTAAAATGTAAAAATACAGAATGCTGTCGTCCAAGAAGTGGCCTATTCAGATTACTAGACAACAGGTTTCTTCCACCACCTGCAAAAGTAAAACAAACAGTTGATGACTTGGTTTTGGATGAAGGAGGACAATTTCTTGATCTTCCAGTCAATTTAGCTCTACGCTTGAGTACTACCCTCAAAGATTTTTTGCAAATGCCCTACGATTATTTTTGTCCGACGGTAAAATTGAGGCTCTCAAGCCGAACATGCAAAACGTGTGGTCTTTATCATGCTTCCGTCAAATCATTAAATCGTCACATCGAGAAGATCCATAAAAAAGTAAACAGAGGGAAAAGTTAGACCTGTAAGAGTCGCTGCTCGTCGTGCTAATGAACTGATGTGCATTATTCAAAATTTAGAGCACCAAGATGTTGAATGGCTCGATGAGAGTGACGTAGACATTCCAAAATCGGATGAAAGTGAGCAGACTCACAACACTGAGCAGCAATCCAATGTCATCGATAACTTAGAATCATGGATTCAGGTTTCATGGACTGAAGACTGTTAATGTGTTCCGAAAATATTCTTTATGTTAGTTATGTTCTTTATTTCTGATTATATTTTTTTGTCATTTACTCTATGTGTATCAGTTAAACCTAATATTTTCATGAATTTTCCTATTTTAAAAATAACAATATAAAAAAACATTTATTACTAAAAATGTTTACGTAAGCATAGGGGGAGGGGGTAAGTGCTTTGCTTACTTTTGATGACAAGGGGGGCGGGGGGCTAAAAAATTGTAAGAAATCTGCTTACGTAATACTTGAACGGCCCCTAGGTTAAGTTCGGCTGCATACGCTGTAAAAAAGATCAGGACTCTAACAGATGTGGATACGGCTAGAATGGTTTACTTCAGCTATTATGTCTTACGGGATTCTCCTTTGGGGGAGTGCTGCAGATTTAAATATTATTTTTGTTCTACAAAAGCGGGCTGTACGCGCTATTTATAATTTGGGCCCCAGAGTTTCCAAGAAAAATTCAAAGAAGTAAATATTCTAACTGTACCATCACAATACATTTTTGCCAATCTTATGTATGTCCAGAAAAATCTATCACAATTTTCTAAACTCTGTGATAAACATAATATAAACACTAGAAATAAAAATAATCTTTCAGTCCACCACAGTCGACTACATAAGATTGGCGATTCTTTCCAGGGTAACTGTATACGCTTTTACAACAAGCTTCCCTGTGACCTGAGAAATTTACCTTTAAATAAATTTAAAAAGTTAATTAAATACAAGGTTTGTGAAAAAGGTTATTACTCTGTTAAAGACTATTTGCAGGACAGGGACGCCTGGAAATGATCTGCTGGCAAAGTGAAATAATATTAAATTGTAAATAGGCCATCAAAAAAAAGCCTTCCTAAGTTTCTTGCCGGTTCTTCTCAGGTGGGCCGCGTTCCGAACCGGTGGTCACTTTAAATATTTTAAATAGTGTATGACATTTTGTAAGCGCCGTTAAAATGGTCTATGCAAAATAAAGATATTTTTTATATTTTTAAACACGGCAATGGGATCACCACCTCTTACGTGTGACAAAAGTGCATACGGTAAAATGGGGGCGCAGAATATGCCTCTGCCTACACCTTCGGGGATACTGCGTGACAAATATGGTTATGTCTACAAAATTTTACGGGCCCACTAGTTATATGTGCGCTATCGTTTCCAGACTAACGACATCTGTGGACCTGCCGGTGGAGTTTGTCCATCTGTACATAAGTAATTGTATATCGACGTGCGAGACCATTCGCGACCGGTACATGCAGAACCGTCTCGTGCGATTGGTCTGCGTGTTTCTGCAGTCGCTCATCAGGAACAAGATCATCAACGTTAAGGTATGTAGCGATACACTATGAACCTTTCCCTGCCTTTAACCCAAGTCTTAAAATGAGTTCTCAAATGTTGTATGAAAGAAGTTAGAATAAGAAGGATCTTAGAAGGTTTTTAAAGGGACGGTGGCGCGAGTGCTGCACCTCGGGTGTTGTAAACGTCCATAGACTACGGTGACCACTTTCCATCAGGTGGGCCGTATGCTTCTCTGCCACCTTAGTGGTATAAAAAAGAATATAAATAAATAAGCAATTTTTGACTGTCTCGGTGGTGTAAGTGGTAATGGTGTGTTCGACTACCGCGCTGCGCTTTTGGATTAAAATCGTGGGTACGAACATATATTTATATGATTCACAATATTTGGTTCCTATATATATATTAACTGACCCGCCCGGCTTCACCCGTGACATACTTCGAACCCTGTGGCACCCATTTAATCCCGTCGTTTATTAATTTTACAATAATCTATGAACATTTTCCAAATTACTTGATTACTTCTGCGCTCCCTAGTACCAACGCCCGCACGGCCTGGCCGAATGATGGTTACACGAAATTATTTTTAGCGCATTTTTTTATATTGCCTTATCTCCTAAGATATTAATTTCATTTGCAAAGTGTAAAGGGCAAAAGTAATCTTGAAGCCCACCAACGTATTAAACAGAATTTTCGTTAAAAGCTCTCAGACGGCTTATTTTTTCCGACACCCCCAACATATATCGTTATAATTTAGTTAATGTATACAAAAACTTAACAAATTATACATAAAAACTTTCCCTATAAATCACTTTATCTATTAAAAAATACTGCATCGACATTCGTTGCGTAGTTTTAAAGATCTAAGCATAAATAGGTCCCTATTTATTAGACAGCGAAAAAAGACTTTGTTTTATAGTAGGTTGTGATGTATTAATTTGGGCTAAATGCTGTATGAAAAATGCCCCTCAATATTTATTTTGATGCTGATTTGATTGGTAACTTTTAAGCCTTTAGCTACTAGCATTAAACAAAATATCGTGTCCATCAGTATGACCGGTCACTACTGTTATTTAACATCGAAATCATTATAAAGAGTTGCTTCCTAGTGACTACTAATCATAAATATTTGTTACCCTCGATTTTAAAGAAATAAACTATTTTAAAGTGACTGGTCATTCAGACCATCAGGGTGACCGGTCATTTATCCAGTGAGCACAACAAGTTATGCGTATTTTTTAGCACCATAGTTATTTTTTATTATACTAGCGACACGCTATGGCGGCCGTTTTAAGTCAAAACAATATCAACATTTCAATAGTGATGATATTTTACTTGTTTTACATAAGCACTCTGTTTTCTACCGTAGTATAAATACCCTCTAATGTGGTCGACTATTCACATATTTCTACAAATAAAATTTAATTAAAATTAATACGAACATTCATGAGAGAACAAATGTCAAAACGGCCATCATAGCGTGCCGCTAGTATAGTCCGAAATGGGAATACATTAACATGAAGAGAGAGAATTCCCAGCCAAACCTTATGTGTAATATTTTGTCGTAGTCCAAGTTATTTTGGATGTTTAAATAAATAAATATCGTTGGGCCAACTCACACAACGCCATCTGATTGCAAACTAATCAGAGCTTGTACTATGATAACCAGGTAACTGATAAACGGACTTATATATTTCTAAATACATACATATTATAGATAAATAACACCCAGACACAGAATAAACCATCGTGCTTATCACACAAATTTTTATCCTGGGTGGGAATCGAGCCTACGACCTCTTGCGTAGCGGTCGGATACACTCCCACAGCGCCACAGAGGCAGTTTGAATAGCTAATGTGGAGTTCCGTCCGTGCAGGAGCTGTTTATAGAGGTGGAGGCGTTCTGCGTGGAGTTCAGTCGCATCCGCGAGGCGGCCGCGCTGTTCCGCCTGCTCAAGCAGCTGGACGCGGACACGCCGCCCCACTCGCATCCCGCGCAGGGGTAGACACACATAAACACACATACACACTCACAAACACACAAAGGTTTTGTTCGTTATGGAACTATTGGTATCCATTTTATTGTGTGCTAAAGCTAGTGTCTCCTCTCTAGTAACTAAGATTGACATTTCTTGCAGGATTTGCGCGGGATCTTGGAAAATGGCGGCCGCCCGCTATATATTATTTTCCAAAACTAGTGCATTAACCTTGTTTTATGTGTAAAATGGTAGTTTCTTAGACATAAAAGTTGTGTAATCGTGCTATAGTGAAAGGCAGTGATATATTGCAGTGAAAAGCTATTTTACAACTTGTCGTGCATTTCCCACTGAAAACCACAATAACACTCTACCACGTTATTGGGGCAAGGACACAGGACCTATGACTGGACTTAACATCGACAAAGGACTGGACAGGACTAAATTAGAAGATAAGTTTTAAGAAATATGATATTAAAAATAAGATTTGGCTTATATATTAAGATTGGTCTTCGTAACCAGGCCATAAAATATTTATAAAAAAAAGGACAAAAATTCTGTTCGTTATCGAACTATCGATATCCATTTGATTGTGTATTCAATAATTCAATACAAAGCTAGTGTCTCTTCTAGCGGTAGCAAAAACATATCTTTGTTGAGAATGGATCATTTGTATCTGGATCAGGTCAAAGATTCTAATCAGTAAAGTGCTTCAATGTTTCATTTGTATCAGTGACTCAACTTGTATCTAAGCTCGATTTATTAGCGCAAATAAATTAAAATGAATCGTTTTTATTGACCTTTGTTTGAAGAATTATGTAAAGTATATATTATCTTAGTAATATTAATATAGTAATATTCTATTAGTATTTTGTTAAATTGAATTTCATTTGCCTAATGTGTACCATAATAATCCAATTTCCTTCATACTTTCTTCAGGCTTAGGACTGACAGACTTACCTTTCACTAAACTGTCTTTAGTTCTTTACTTATTGTAACACTTATGTAATTGAAAATCACAGACCCAGCGTAAACAAACCAGTGTTTTCTTCCACAAACAAAGGTCAACTAAAACAAACAAATAAAATAATAACAACGCGTACCTAATAATAGGTGAGCTAGGGTTGTTGTCTCTATCAATCACCCACTAGTAGCGAATCAGTGAGAGAGACGGAGTCGGCGCTCTCCGACGCGACGGCGACTACGCGACCCGAAGCGCTCTGAATAGTGTAGCTCACTCAATCGTGTCAGCGAGCGCCGCGAGCCGATTGAAACCGAGATTCAATAGAGCAAAAGTGCAAAAGATTCATTTCAAGCGGTGTTAAAGATTTAAATCAGTGACTCACTTTAAAGAAACGACTCCCAGAGTCGTTTCCTCTGGTCTCTTCTCTAGTATCTAAGATTGACATTTCTTGCAATGTACTAGTGTTTACTTTTTATTTAAATTGGAAACTGTAAAGAAAGACTTGTTATTACAAAAAGTAGTAAGACGTTCACATAAAAAACAGCGCCAAAATAACGAAAATATAATACTTCAATTAAAAGTCTGTAATATGTCCATTAAGCTTTATATCTAATGGAGATCAGTGCTTTATGTACATTGTAATTAGATAATTTTAATGTAAAGGTACATTCTTTTAGGGAAAAAATGTACTCGTTACAGAAGGAACCTCGTGGCACTAATTTATTCCCGTCGTTAACAAATTTTACAAAAATGTATAAAAATTAGCCCGATTTGTTGACATTTATAATTACTGCTCTGCTCACCTGGATAGTGGCGCGATGCCTGGCTCGATAAATGGGCTAACATAAAAAACATAAAAACATACTTTCACGCCTTTATCCCCGAAGGGGTAGGCAGAGGCGTACTATTTGCCTACGTTTCACCGTATGCTTTGCTTTTTGTCCCACGTAACAGGTGGTGAGCCCATTGCCGTGTTGAAAATGGACAGGTGCAGGTTGTGGCGACCTGCTGTTGAAATTTTTCAAGCCGCATTCAACTGGCTTAACGACTGCCATGTTACTAGCAAGCGGGACCAACGGCTTAACGTGCCTTCCTTCTTATGGGCTATCCTTAAGAAAAATAATTTTAGTGCGTTCAACCAAACAAACTCTTCAGCTTTATATATTAGTATATGTTTTATTCGAAGGTCAGCTTCGAATAAAACATATACTAATATATAAAGCTGAAGAGTTTGTTTATATGTCAATAGTGGCCTATTAATATAATCCTGTTTAGAATAATTATGTGAATAATTGATTAACGAATAGGCTGAAGGGGCTTAGATGGAATTAGGCGCACAGATGCAGTTGCTTAAATATTATCTACTTTCTACGGAGTAAAATAAGATCTCTTTTATGGTAATGGCGGTAGTTTTAGGGGGTTTAGATCTTGTGTATAAAACGATTTATGAGGAAACGATTATGCAGGAAGCGAAAGAAGTATGCATGGATCGCGGAGCCTGGCGATCTGTCCTCTCTGACTCACGACGTCAGGAATACAGCCTGAGACCAATCTAAAATCGGCGCCATTTTAAAACAGAGTTCCTGCCTAAAACGATACTCGTAACTATGAGGGCGAGCTTTTTCTATATAACTATACACGTGACACGTTATGGTGGCCGTTTGAATGCATTATACTTATGGAAATAGCACTATACCGATTAAAAAAATAAAGAGGACAATTTCTTTGTTACAAATTATTTGAAAATAAGAATGGCTAAATACAAAACCTACAGTGTAATTTGTAAGCTGTCCAAATTGAAATTTCCTGTGCGCAAGTGTCCTGTTTTACCTATAGTTCTATCTTTTTTATATTATTCTATGCTGACATAATATTGTGAAGTGTGGCCTAATACAATGTACTATTTTAGGATAATATTATGGCAGCGGGTGGTATTATTCGAAGTGGAATATGTGAAAGTTTGTATGTTTAATGAAAACATGTGTAAAACGGATCTCTGTATAAAACTTTTTTAATTTTATTTAGATACATAAATGTAAAAATCAACGATTTCTTACCAATCCGTTGCGAAAAGATCATATAATTCGTAATTGTGTAAGAATTGTGAAGCATCACGAGTTGCTAAGTTAAAAGCACCAAAAACAAACACATATTGATGGCCGTTTTGACACAATATAACATGAGTACATGACCTGTAAAAAACGCCCTATATTCTTCAATGCAAATTGATAAGCCCATAGAAAAGTAACATCGTGATATGTATGGTGTACAGACAAACAAAGAAATTGTGTATAATTATAAACGTTTTGTTGATCGTTTAGTAAAACTTTTATTTTTGTTGTGTAAACACAAATAATCACTAGAGAAAGTGGCTTGCATGTCTGGAATAGTAGGGGAGGTAGAGTTAATTTTAACAAGGAATTTCATACCTACTGACATTCATAATATTAATAGTTCTTTACTACTATATAAGAGATTTGACCGTCTGGTAGGTGTGAAACTAAAAGATACAGCATGTTAAAGTTGTTAAAAAAATATACAAAATATATTTTATACTGTATCAAAATGTGTATGGTGATTATTTTTAACCAAAAAACCGGTCAAGCGCGGGTCGAAATCATGTACCGAGGGTCCTTCTCTACCCATTATACCGCCATGATAAAATAAATACCTTATTCGACGAAAAGGCCAATTAAGCTAGACCTCCAAATTGTATTAGCGCCCATACAACTCAGGGGTCTAAGTTAATTGGTTTATAATGTATATGTATAGGGACACCACAAAATTTTCAATGTTTTCTATTTTTTGGAGATTTTCCTTTATTTGTGCTGTAAGACCTTGCTTAGTGTACTGCCGGGTACTACCTCCTCTACTATAATATATTTAAGAATTTGATACAAATAATACATTCTGAGATTTATAAATATTTTATTGACCAGCCATTCTGACGTCAGGATGAATGGTTGCCTCCGTGTTCAACATAAATTTCTAAAAGTTTGTTGTTATAACAATTGCTTACTAATTCACTACACAATAATTCATTCACTAATTGCTACAATTTAAGTTTGAACTTCGTACATACAGCAAGTAATTTGATAGTAATTTTGGAATATGCTTTCAGATCCGCTTGCTATATGCAACCAGCCATTCTGACCTGATCTCAAATACACCATGTTTGTGTCGCGAAATCGTGTAGAAAACTGTATTAAGTCATTTGAACGGCCATCTAGCGTGTCGCTACTGTACATAGACAAGATACTAGTTTATAGAGGTCCTTAGTATTTACTAATGTGTAACGGGTATTGGCGTGTTAATAGAATAGCTAAGTAATTATATTTAGACTAATTTAGTATATAATGTAGCTTTGTGTACTTTTTTATCGGAAGCACAAGCTATCCTCTCATCTAAACTAAATAAATGTGATACTAGTTAAGTGTTTGTTTTATTATACTTTTAACATATCTGCAAGGGGTGCCACCAAGGAACAGTGTCTGCTATTACAATCGTGTCTAAATAGTCGCTCAACAGAAAGCCACCGGTACAATTTTGACAGTTTTTCGTAGTCCACTAGACTTTCATCGGTCGGCCGGCAGAATCCTACTAACCATTGGCCGATAGGCAGTTGCATTTCTGATAGTCTACTAACATTTTGACAGCCAAAAACAGCTATTCTGGTTCTATTCTACAGCTTGTCAATAGGTGACTCGGCCCCCAGGACTCGGGGCCTAAGCAAACTTCACCTGCTGTCTAACAAACAGTGGAGAGCAGGCGGCACGTGGTCCTTATATGGAATACTAGCTGATGCCCGCAGCTTCACCCGCGTGGTGAAGTTATGCTATTCGAGATTTCGTAAAAGCCCCTAAAATTTATGAAAATCCAATTATTTACTCACGAGGAATGTAGCTTTATAATGGTGAAACAATTTTTAAAATGGCAAAAATAAACTTACAAATCTTTTCTAATATTAGGATAGTAGACTCTGATTACCTCTCTGACTACGCCGTCAGGGATACAGCGTAAGATAGTTTTTTTTAGAATAGTCATAAGTACTGGTGGCCGATTCTGCCATTTCAATCGTGTCAAAATCGTCGCTCAACAGAAAGACGCCGGTACAATTTTGACGGTTTTTCGTAGTCTACTATTACAATCGTACTCCAATAGATTTCTATCGGTCAGCCGATAGAATTCTACTAGCACGTACCGCGCCAATGGCCGCTAGTCAGTATTATTTTTAATAGTCTACGAAAATTTTAACAGCTATAAACAGCGATTCTGGTTCTATTCTACTGCTTGTCAATAGTAGACTCTGCCCCATATACTGTCGGTTCGTACACCATTCTCTCTAATCACAGGGGTTTGTGTTAACATATCATATCAGAATTAATTTAAGATGAGGCTAAGGTGCTTATGCTTGTTTGTCACCTTAATGGCAGAAATATGAAATAAGGTGCAGCCAATGTTGGCGCGTAACAACAATTTAAATTTGGTAATGTTTAGCATTGGCAAATTTCAATTGTTCTTTAGAAGCATTGGCAAGATTCAATCAAAGTTTTGTTCCACAAATCTTTATTAAAGTATCCCCTCAAATGAGGCAAGGATATCCACTGGTTTTCAGGACTGTAAAATCTAACATTAATTTTTAGTCACATTAGCAGAAGTAACTGACTACCCCATCAGGGATACAGCGTGAAGATAGTTAAGTTAAGTTACATTAGCAGAATGTATAATTTGGCATTATAAATTATGGGGTAGACAGCCATAAGTGTAAAAGGTCCTTTAAAAATGTCTAATGTCCAAGCAACATCATCTGCTAGTAGAGCATTTGTTGAATAACAAACGAGGGAATATGACAGGTGCTCTTAATGTCTCTCCCAAACAATGCCGAAAAACAAGAATCCAAAGGATAGCTACTTAAATATAGGCAAATAAAAGTGTACAGATTTCAAATCCCAGTAGGGTTTGAAAGGAACTGGGATTGCAATCAGATGGGATATTTTGAGTATAAGTATCAAAACAAATAAGTCATATTTTAACTCACAATATAATGACTACAACTTTACTATAATTGAATTAATTCTAACTAAGCAAAACAATGTATGAATGGAGAGTCTTTCCACAAAAAATACCAATGAGGAATAAACACCTTACACTAAAGCACCTTCTAAAACTTTCTTGATTTCATCATCAGCTGCAATATCCAATGGCGTACAGTCATCTTCATCCTTCAAAAGAGCAGCACCAGCTCTAATCAATATTCTCGCTGACTCAACATGGCCACAGGAGGCAGCATAATGTAAAGCAGTCTGACCACAATCATCACAAGTGTCGACTGGACAACCCCCATCTAAGGCAGCCTGTAAGGCTTTAGTAGCATTTCGGTCTGCTGCCCAATGTAACGCTGATAAACCATTTTCATCTCTGTCATGTCGTAATTCAGGGCGTTCTGCCAGGAGTTCTGCTACACGGTTGGCACAGTCTTCCCGAGCCGCTTCCAATATTGACAACTCATTATACACTAGGTCAGGTTCTTCTTCAGTTTTGCATAAAGAAGAAACAGCTGCCCAAAGTTCTTTGCCTACAGGTTTTGAATTGACAGTCAGAATGTCAGTTACTTCAGGTGCATATTTTTGCACTAAAGTGATATACTTTTCTTTAGCTGAATCAGCTGGCAAGTCACCGAGAGATTTCCAGGCTTCCCATTTTCTGCGGCCGCGACCATCCAACCAACCGGGCTTGGGAATGTTACATTTGCCCTCAGTACCTTGTTTGTAAAGGCTATATAGCTCTAAAAGCTGATTATTATCCAATTTGCTAGCCAACTTCTTCATATGGTCAGCTGCTTTATTAAACTGTATGTCTAAAGGGGACTGATCGTCTTCTGAAAAATCTGAATCAGGGTATTCTGGTAGTGCTTCAGCCATCTTGTATGTTATTGGTATTGTATGTTTAACTATTTTGAACTTGAACTGTCAAATTTAATCCTTCTAAAGTATGTACTTGTTTATTGGTAGCATCTGCTGCAGCCGAAGGGCTTGTAAATTCAATGAAACCATATCCTTTACTAAGACCAGTGGAACGGTCAAACACTACTCTAGCACTCTGTACAGGGCCAAATTGAGAAAAATATTCCTTCAATTGACGATGACCTACAGTCCAGGGGAGATTGCCCACATATAGGCGAGCTGCTCTTACTGTGCTGGCCATAACCTTAGACTGCGACAATTTCAAGTAAATGCAAAGAGCGATCTCCAACTAGAGCTCTGTAGTCCACGCCTGAACTCTCACTCAGGGAATCCAAGTCCAATAGAGCACCTTTCAGTCCCCACTTCTTCAGCAAAGCTTCAATAGACCAGTCCGTGCTGCGTTCCTGGTAAGAACATAAAAACCGTGCGTCAGTGCCGTCCAAAAAGTAAGCTACAGTCGATAACACTTCCTCAAACTGTGATGGCTCGTAAAAACAATCTGAAGCTAAGAGTAAATCTACTGGTCTCAATGTGTGCACTTCTGATAAGAACAATCCCCAGGCGAGTCCAAGGATCTGTACGTCACGATTGGGGACAAGGCCGTTCGCTTCGCAACACGCAGATAAGTGTCTCAAAGATCTCGGCAAAGCGACGCTATCCGTAAGTGTAACACGGGCCCCACACTTTGCAGCTAATATTCCAGGCAGTCCGGTGCCGCAGCCGAGTTCTAAGACGCGTAGACCGCGCAAATGTCGCCTTTGTGTCCACAGATACCAGGCTAAAAGAGGCGCCGATGGCCACGTGTAGAACGAATAGCCGGCCGTAAGAAGCTCCGGTATAACTATCTCCAAATATTCACCTCGAGTGTCACCGTTGGTCGTAGACTTGCCACGAAACACAAACTTTTTTAACTGCCCATTCACAGATCTACCATCGCTCATTGCATAAGCATTTTATTCTGATAATAAATTAAGATATTTTTGACGCTTCAGTTTCTTTCCGACTGACTGATTGATTGCACTTTGAAGTAAAAAAAAAAACAAAAATTCTCATGAGAATGAGAAATGTCAAAACAAATCGAATCATCAAAACCAAAACTTTTATCGAATTCAACTATCAAAATTCTTTTGTAATCTATTATTAAGTTTCCTTGTTGTGGTTGATTTAAGAACAAGATTAATTAGATCAATTAGATCAACTAATCGCAGTATACTGCTGGATTTACGTAAATATATAGCTAAGCGTATATCGATAGCTGCTCCTGGGAGCCAAATAAAGTCGCTCCAAATCTAGGTAGGGTTTGAAGCCACTGGTACAGTGTATTCAATACATTGTGATGAAGAAGAAGATTGACAAGTTACGCTCCAGTCAACTTGCCACCTTTTGCCTTTTATCTCTTATCTATTTTTTCCTATACATACATACATACATATCATCATTCCTGTCTCCCATCGGGGTAGGCAGAGACTATGACTTTCCACTTGCTACGATCCTGTCATACAACTTTCGCTTCTTCAACTTTGAAATTTATTGTTTTCATATACGCTCGCCGATTAAGAATACTGTTGACATGGCCTTTTGTCAAAAGATCTTCAATTTGATTGGCATATGTACGTCGAGGTTGACTCTCGCCGCATACATTTTCTTCATCATTCTATTTTCATCCATCCTCTCCACGTGTCCGAAATATCTAAACATCATGTTGTTCCTATCTTTATCTATCAATTTCACTCCAGCTATACTTAGCAGACTTCTTATTTCTACTGCATTAATTTTACTTTATGCATTTTCTGCCATTTTCCCTATAGAAAAATAATTAATAACTAGAAATCAAAATATTATATCTAACTACACCTCGTGACTTCTGAGCACTAGGTACAAACCTTTATACTCCTATTTAAAAACTAGATAGCGATTTAATTGATTTTATTAAACCGAAAACGTATTTTTTAATAGGAAGAATATTTACGAAAATTAAATCTATTTGATTTTCAGAATCAATTCTAAAATAGTAATCGATTGTTATCGATATCTTCCACGTATTTTTTCAATTTACATCCCTAAAGAGATTATTTTTGTAATGACTTTATGGCCTGGTTATTAAGACCTTTTAGTCAAATCTTAATTCATATTTCTTCAATCTTCTTTCTATTATCTAAAATGACCCGTCCTCTACGCCTTAGTCAAGTTTAGTCTTAAGTCAAGGTCAGAAGTCACCCCAGTATAATAGTGGTTGTTTATAATGAGGTTTTGAGTGGATTCTAAGCGGCAAGAAAAATAAATCGCATTTCACTGCATGTTTCAATATAGCATTACCACAATTTTTATGTCCAAAAAACCACCACTGCCGCACATAAAACAAAATAAATCCACTATTTTTGGAAAATAATATATAGCAAGCGTCCGCGTAGAATCTCACTAAAGTGATTTTTTTTTTAATGTATTGCATTCACTAAAGTGATTCGTAACAATGTTGCTATATTTAATTGTTTTTTCCCACACTCTGCTTGCATCACTACATCGTATATAACGAAATCTCTTCCAACGGTGTCTGTCCTCTCTTTAAAACCTGTAAACAGTTTTTGATGCAGGTTTTTGAAGTGAAACTTCTTTATACTTATGGGCCCACAAAGTACAGAGGTAACAAATACTGGTTTTTTTTTAATCCAAAAACAAAAAATAATTCTAATTTACAATGGCAAAATAGAAATATTTGTATTTTATCAACTTCCTATCGTAAAATGGGGACAATAGACACATTTTTAGATTTTGATTTAGATTTTCACAATGCTTCCGACGTTTAATACAAAAAGAAAATATGATGGAGTATAGGTTAATAATAAATATACATTTACTAAACAATAAATATTGTTTTCGTGCAATAAATAGTACACAAACTGCAAAAATACAAGTATTTACTAAACAATAAATATTGTTTTCGTGCAATAAATAGTACACAAAATGCAAAAATACAAGTATTTTCTATTCAGACTGGATATGGGGTCAATGGATAAGCCAAATCGACCCATAAAAAAAATGCCAGGGCCGCCATCAACTGTTTCGATCGTATGTAATTATCATAAGTACCTACTCACCACAAAGTTATTCTGTTTGTGAACCAAATCAAAATATTTTGATTAAATATAACAAAATACTTTATTATTAATTGCACTAAGGAGTTGAAATCACAGTTTTTTAGTCATTAGAAACCATAGATTATTGCAATAGCTATCTCTTATATACATTAATAAATCAGCCTTAATTATTTGTAAATCACTTCTTAAATAATCATCATCATCATACATTAATTCTTTAAGAATATCAGCATAATTTTTGTAGTAGACGGTCGCCATGCAGGTACCTTATTACCCTGAAAACAGTTTTTTAATATAATACACAATAAAGTCAACTAAACGTCTTTTTGTTTAAATTAATGTGTGTCTATCCACACATTCTCGTCTATATCAACCCCAAAGAACGTTTCTATTGACCCGCGATATGGCGTGTCTATTCCCTCCTTTCGTGTTTCTCTTCACTTCAAATATTATAAAATTATACATGCGTCAATGATTTTAAGAGAAAATGTTACCCCCTACAACTTCCTAGACACACTAATTATGTATGATGATGATTGATTAATATATTACACAGCTCTAAGTAAAAACATATCACGAAAAACATAACCATAAAATATTCGGAATCATATTTCTTGAGAATGCCATTGTCAATAAAACAAATATTTGTGAATTTTAATTTCATATTTTTTCCTAACTAATGAGACTAGTTTGGATCCTGTACTTGTTCATCATTTCTTAGGCCGAACGATGTATGAGAGATGGGCATTCTCCTTTATAAATAAACACTTTGTGATAAATATGTAAGTCTTATACTAACCTGTTATTCTTTATATTTGTAAACATAACCGAGACTTAAATTGGTTTGCCAAAGCAGTTTCACTTCTGACATGTGTACTTTGAACGCACGCACTTTAATTTTTTGTTAAGTGAAACTTCTTTATCAACATTGCGAGAATTTTATAGCTGTAAAAAAGCTCGTCACGTTTTTCGGTTACGCGTCATGTTATTTTGAAGTGAAACTTGTTTATCATAAGTGAAACTTTTTTATCGACGTATGAAAGAATTATTATGGCTATGGAAAGGTTTATATTTATATGTATAATACATGCATAATATAGTAGAGAAATATTCATAATTGTATAAGTTTCTAAGTAAGATGTCGTCAATAAACAATTATTTTTGTGCTACATTGCAAACGCTGGCTGGATTCAACTAGACAGATCAAAATAACGTACTACATAGTGTACACCTTAAAAAGGCTTACAAAAAAGTTCATGTTGGTGTATGTCTATATCATAACATTTACTCACTGGTCAGAGGTTTGCCTGCCCATAAGATTAAAAGCTGACAAGATATCACTAATCTTCAGTACATAACTATATAAAAATAATTCAGCTTAACTTTTCAACAAAATGTAATCTTAATATAATATTATAAATGCGAATGTTTGTATGGATGCTTGTTACTCTTTTACGTAAAAACTACTGAATGGATTTATTATTAATGAAACTTTACAATAATATAGCTCATACATCAGAATAACACATAGGCCACTTTTTATCCCAGGAACAAGTTCCTGTGGGAAACGGGAGCTTGAAAACTTCTCTACGCGGGCGAAGCCGCGCGCTTCAACTAGTTTAATTATAAAGAAATTCATAGTTCAGTTCAGTCATTCAGACTATGATAATATGTACCTTGAAAATAAGATTGTTTATTAAAGCGTGCAACCCTGACTCTCTCGATTGTCATATTCATTCATTCAATCAGATTTTGACTTGATTGTTTGTCGACAATAAGTTCACTCATCTTGTAGTCGATCATTCGTTCAGCAGTAGTCGGCCGGTCTTCGACTTCGTGGTGTTAACTTTTTGTAATAAGTTTATTAATTTTTAGTAATAAATTACGTGCACAATGTCTGCTGCAACAAAAGGTGAGTTGAAGTTATAATTGAGTGTATTATTTTATATAGATGGCATGACTCATCTGCCATTAAATATTTTTTACACAACATGGGGTCAAATTCCAAAGTGGTAAGTGAAATTTTCACACAAGGTTTAATGATAGGTACAATGTTCATTAATAATAATACTTTGTTCATCAACAAGCATAACTTCTCATCGAATCAAACAGAAATCAACAATACCTAGGTATCTGCTTCTATAAATATTTTTTTAGTTATTTTGTCGTGTGTAATACTTAGCCGCTGGACCGATTTTGATAAAATTTTGTAGGTGTGATTCAGAAAAACGATTAGATTAACATTTGGATCCTGTAGATAGCGCTGTGAACGGGTTCTAGATTAGGGACAATGTCACATCAGCCAGGTACTTCAATAATCCATATGCATAGTAATCTTAATCCTAATATTATGTGAAAGTTTGTTGCATAGTAATCTTAATCCTAATATTATTATGTGAAAGTTTGTATGGATGATCGTTACTCTTTCACGTAATAACTGCTGAACGGATTTTAATGAAACTTTACAACAATGTAGATTATACATCAGAATAACACATAGGTAGGCTACTTTTTATCCCGGGAACAAGTTCCTGTGGGAAATAGGAACGGGAAAACATCTCTTCACGAGCGAAGCCGCGGGCGTAAACTAACTAACTATAACTAACTATCTTCACGCTGTATCCCTGACGGGGTAGTCAGAGAGGACAGATCGCCAGGCTTCGCGATCCATGCATACTTCTTTCGCTTCTTCGAGATTCATCAATCGCTTCATACACGCACGCCTGGGTATCCGAGTACTTTTGACCTTTCCGTTTTTGAGCAATCTGCTCACGTGGTCTTCATATGTAAGTCTCGGCCTTCCCTGACTCCTTCTACCCTCTACTTTTGAACAATATATATTCTTCGTCAATCGTTCCTCACTCATTCGTTGGACGTGTCCAAACCAACGGAGCACGCCCTTTTCCAGCTTAACACTGACACTTTCATTCAAACCTGCCATATTGCGTATCACTTCGTTACGTATTCGGTCGGCCAAGGTAACGCCGCACAATTTTCGAAGTGATCGCATCTCCACAGCATTCAATTTACTTTCATGCATCTGCTGACATACCCAGGTTTCGCTACCGTAAAGCAAAGTTGGCACTAGCACTGCGTTATGAATCGCCATTCGTGCTTCTTTTAAGATGCTTTGTCACTTTACTAACTGGGACAAAGCACCGTTAACTTTGTTTCCGGCAGCTACTCGCCGTTCTACATCCGAATCACATCTTCCATCCGCGCTAAACATACTTCCTAAATACACAATTTCATTCACTTGCTCTAGACGTTCCTGGTTTACCCTAATCTCGCATTTAGTTCTTACGTCACCTCTTTCAAATACTAGAACCTTAGTTTTACTTGCATTCAAGCGGAGACCCTTACTTTCACACCCCTCTTTCATATTAGTGACTAATGCCTGTAGGTCGGCATCTGATGAGGCCATGAGCACCGCATCATCAGCGTACAGCAGACAGTTTACTGTAAAGTCACCCAAATTCACACCCATATTAAAATCTTTCAACTTCTGCAGGCAACTGTCCAGATACATTATGAACAGCCAGGCGGACATGACACATCCCTGTTTGACGCCTGTACAGACATCAAAAAGAGGTGACACATCCCCCCCTACTCGCACACAAGCCTTACAGTCCCTATAAAGCGACTGTATTGCCCGCAGTAGCGAGCCGTCACACCATATCCTGGCAGCAAGTCCCACAGCGTTTCTCTCACAACGTTATCAAATGCTTTCTCTAGATCCACAAAAGCGCAGAAAACCTTCTGGCTAAGAGCCACAAGCTTTTCCGCGATCATGCGGAGAGAAAACACTTGATCCATGCAACCTCTTCCACGTCGGAATCCGCATTGAGCCTCCCATAAATACCTTTCAGACTTTTCTTGCATTCGTGCCGTTATAACCTTTGCATACACCTTACTAGCTAAGCTGACCAAGCTGATCGCCCTGTAGCTGGAGCAGTTTAGGCGCGAGCCTTTCCCTTTGTAAATAGGTACTACAACTGCTACTCGCCAGTCATCTGGGACCTCAACCGTCCGCCAGCACAAGTTGCATAACAGACATAGTGTGTCCCAGACACGCGACCCACCGTACTTGATCATCTCAGCAGTAACTCTGTCTTTTCCCGCAGCCTTACCACATTTCATACTTCTTATCGCTTGTTCTATTTCTTTCATACTAATGACTTCAATGACATCGGGATCCGGAGCATCGAAGTGAGCTCCACTTCCCGATGTGGCATCTCTGTCTTTTCTTGCATACATCTTTCCATAATATTCACTCCATCTCTGCAGGACGTCACTTTGGTCTGTTAGGACGTCATTGTTAACACTAAGCACTTTATTCATACTGCAGATTGCCGAACAACTCCGGGTCTTGCCTACCTCTTTCCAGAAGAGCTTGGCATTATCCCGGAAATTGGACGACAACCTTTCATCCGCTTTCATTCTGCACCTTTCACGAGCTTCTTCTATCTGTGCCTTCGTGTTAACTTTCTGCAGCTTGTATCTCTCTTTCATATTAAAATCATTTCGCGAGGCTAAGTAGTCTAGCCATGCTTTCTTCTTCATTCGAACTGCTTCTTTCACTTCCTCATTCCACCATGCATCACGCTTATTACTACTGCCTCTTTTCGTTTCTCCACACACTTCCACAGTGGCATTTATCATACTGTCCCTAAGGTTCTGCCATACACTTTCCACATTCTCACTGCTTACATTGACGTCGCCAAGCTTTTCGGCTACCCTTTCATTATATTTATCCCTAATGGATGCATCCTGCAGCTTCCAGCTTTTAATGCTATAAGTCGGCTCAGGTTCAGGACACTCGGTACGATGACGCCGACCCGCGAACAGACCCCTAATCCTAGTTATGACTAGGTAGTGGTCTGATCCCAGCTCAGCGCCTCGATAAACCCTTGTGTCCATAACCTGTTTACGGAGCCGACTATCCATTAGGTATAGATCTATCATGCTTCTCTTTGACTTACATCTCCTCGTATACATATGAATTTGTTTGTGGTTGAACAATGTGTTCGCCACCAACAAATCCTTTTCCTTACAAAATGCCAGTATTAGCTTGCCAGCGTCGTTCACCCTTTTATCCCCATACTTCCCGAGTACCGACTCAAAACAATCGCGAGCGGTACCCACCCATCCATTCAAGTCTCCACATACTATAAGTCTTTCATTTCCTTCTATCACATTTAGAGCTTCTCTCATACTCTCCCAGAAGTCCTCTAGCTCACTCGCGTTCGACGAAGATACTGGCGCGTAAGCAGCTACCAGGAAAATCTTCGTCAAACCAAGTTTTACACGGATCCAGAGGATTCTAGGACCTACCAGTTTGTACTCATACATACCGGAGGCCAATCGCGAGGACAGCAAAATTTCAAACCCCCTGACTGCCATGCTCGCTCTCTGGTACTCCAGACCAAAGCGCGAGCATCCCACCCGAGAGCTCCAAGACTTCGCTGCCCTTGCGCTTGGTCTCTGTCAAGCAGACTGCATCTAACTTTCTCTCATTCATAACATCCATCAACTCATTCATCTTATCTGTCATTCCTCCCCTAACATTCCACGCAGCTACCCTGCACTCCTCTCTTGGTATCTAAACAAGGTAAGTAAACAATAAAAATATGAATTTCTTTATATAACACTATATTATCCAAAAAAAGAAGCCCCTGGTCATACCTAGTACAGTCAAAATACACACAATAAAATTATTTGTTTATTTTACTATGCTAGGTACCTACTTCTAGTGTCTTCATCAGAGAGCGATAAAGAAACTCAGAATTATAATTCTAAGGTTCTTCATCGTTCTCTGAAAAAAATTCTATTAATGGGTTGGATTCCGCAGACACAAATATGGCCAAAGTTTCAGGTAAAAATGTTTCTGCTTTCCTTTTTTTTATGGTTCGTAGGCTACTTAGCAGAGGATCTGAACTGAGAAGAAGCCGGTTAAATATGTCTTGGTTGCAATTGATCCTAGACAATTTTCTCGCAAAATCTTGGCGGGAACATCTAAAATGTTTATTTCGCGCCTCAGCAGCTTCCTCGGAAAGCTGTCATATTGGTAATAATGCCTTTTCAATTAGGACTGCGCCATGGAATAAAATTTTGTGCTATCTACCATAGTCATAATAAAAGTGTGCTTAATTAAAAATGTCTTCCCTGCTATGTCAATCTCTGTTGGGACTAAAGAGTTAATAGCACTTTTAACGTTTCTTATTTCCTCTTCAGTGACATCACTGGTTTCTTTGATGAAACGGAATCTGATTGGTGGACAAAATCGCGGCGAAGAAGGCGTAGGATTACTCCATACAACTTTTTCATTATTATCTCCACAAACTAATTGAAGAGGCACGAAGCAGCTTTGGAATATGTTTAAATCGCAATCCGTATCACTTCTAATTTTTGCTTAAACTGTGATTGTTGGGACCCATTGCAGCCCCATTTATTAATTAAAGTTAAGCATCCACGCTCTTGCTCCTTTAAAGTTATCAATACCTCTTCTAGGTACTCTGATAAACGCCTAATGGTGACATCCATTAGTGGCTGTAACTGAGCTTCGGCACTGGTACTCGTTACCGTACACTATTCTTGAGGTGGATAACATTTCTTCTTGGATTTTTCAAATGTTTGGAAAATCCAACACAGAAAAAAGTTCTTATTGGTCTTTCTTATAATTTCGTACTGTCCTTGTGTCAGATCGGCATCTATAAACATTTGCAAAGTTTGCATTGGTGTCAAGGACTGCTCTTTACTGGATTGCGTACGCAAAAACGCCTTTTTATATTTAGTTGCTCGTGTTGGGGTACTAGTGATATCTTTTAGTACACTTGATGTATCTTTGTTACCAGATTACCCCAGTTCCACTTTCGCAGCATGTATTAAAATCTCCTTTTCAAAGTTAGAACGCAGTTCTTCAGTCTTCCGCCTTTTGCTTCTCTCACTTACATCTCTGAACGACTTGGATGGTCGACCTGGCCTTTTTTGTGAAGTTCCAACAACAGGTATTTCAAAAGTGCCTTCCAGCCAAGATCGATTGTATTTTATAAAATTGTCTTCCTTATAGTGAGCTTTAGTCCACCTTTGTTTCATTTCTGATTTGAAACGGGCAAAACCACGTTTCAAATTGAGAATTTGGTCGTTATTGTAACTCTCACATGACAAAAGTTTATCTTTTAAATAGTTCAATTTGGCATCTAAAGTAGGCAAATTTTCGTTCTTCATGAGTTCAAATAAGTATTGTCGAGTCACAACTCTTACTCCTGATACACCCTCTGAACCTAAAACAAACATATAGGTACCATGTAGAAAGTTAATATTAAATATTTCCTATTTTAGACGAAATTTAGCTGAAACGTTTCCGGAGATGTTTTTCATTGTATTTACAAGGAGAAGGATCAGATAATAACCTACAATAAAAATTATAGCCCGATCTACCCCGATACATAAACAAAAACACTAGCAAAGAAAAAATATTGACATAAATTTTGGTATAAAAATGAGTTTTATTAAATTGCAAACAAAAATGTAACTTGATAGTTGATCATAATTTTATTTATGTATTTTGTAAGTCTCTTGTCCATCAGAATCCATCACTTAATTCGTAAGAAGAACTTGAGAATATAAAAATACACTTTGAAAGTTTAATGTTTAGAAAAGCGCCGACAACAAATACGTACACTAGGTGAAACGGTCAAATTGCGACTGATGCTACAGGGGCGGGGAGCGCGGTAGCAGGTAGATAAAGCATGGGTATTGTGCCGGAGTTCGTGCTATGATCGTGGAACTCGTTTTTATAATTGTTGTTGTTTTTAAGCTATTGCATAGTTTTTATCGCCGGCTTTAATCAAGAAATTCCGTAACACAAAAAACCTAAGACCCGAGGTCACACGAAGTTTACCGAGCACGGCCGAGCGTTTTATCGCGGGCTTTAATCAAGAAATGCCGTAACACAAAAAAACTAAGACCCGAGGTCACACGAAGTTCACCGAGCACGGCCGAGCGTTGGCTTAACGTGTATGTATATATATTATATGGTACGATTGTACGAAGCTCGCACGGATCGAGACGTGATGATAGTGAGTGTGACTGTAAATTATTATGTAATAATTTTAATAAAATGTAAATAAATAAATTGAAAAAAATTAATTGAGTGAAGCATTAATGAAGAGATGGTTGGGTGTGAATTTACCTAACTTAGGTACCTACCCCAAAGGCCGGGAGTCCCACAAACCGTTCCAGGGGGCCGCGCCTACTATTGACAAGCCGTAGAATACAACCATAATCACTGTTTTTAGCTGTCAAAATGTTAGTAGACGATCAAAATGCAACTGAATAGCGGCCACTGGTGCGGTACGTGTTAGTAGAAATCATCAGCCGACCGATAGAAGTCTATTAGGGTACGATTGTATTAGTAGACTACGAAAAAAAGTCAAAGTTTTACCGGTGGCTTTCTATTGAGCGACGATTACAATTCTTTTCTGACGCGATTAAAGTCCCCTGCTGCCCGCCCGTACATTACAATCCGAGGAGGCGAGAACCGTTGCAGCAGTGGTGCAAAGAGGCAGTTGAGCGTGACCTGCTCCACGATTGAAAATTCGCCGAATAGCGGTCCGAGTTCTGCCAGGCGATCATGGAGGAGTGGAAGTAGCAACTCAATCAATCAAGTGCAGGGCACGACATATTTGAAGCGGTAAGATCTGTCATGAAGGATTGGCTGGAGAAGCGACAAGGTTGCATTTCTTACCGGCTGATGCAGGTGCTTACCGAGTACAGTTGTTTTAGTGTGTTCCTGCATAAAATACGGCGAGAGCCAACGCCTGATCAGGTCGCTCAGAGGATACGGTCCTCCACTCACCTGCAGATTGCCCAGAGTGGAAATAGCAACGACGTGGCCTCGTAGCGGCCATACTAGCGAGAAATCTCACGTTGCAGTCTATGCTCCGGATACATTCAGCAGCAAAAGTAAATAGATCTCCGTCTCCTTGTTTTGTAAGGAAGTGATATGCGAAAAAGAGAGTGTAGAGAAGGAACGGGAGATGATTAATACTGTCCCGTGCCGTATAAGACGCAATGGGACGACGCCTGAAGACGACACTCTTGAAATTCAAAAACACTTTTATTCATGTAGATGCAGACCATTTTAGGCACTTAAGAATAGTCATGACAATTATTAAAAAAAAGAGCTATTCTAGTTGCCAGTTCCAAGGGCAGCCTACCCGTCATGAAGAAGAATCTGTTTCATTATAGGTATAGCTTGATCGCGTAAAAAAGTTTACCTTTTATTTCTCCGATGGGTACCTTGTTGTTTATAATTTATTTTTATGTATGTAATGTTTTATTTTTAAATGGCAATGCGTCGCTTTGTCATGATAGTTATAAGAAAATTTTAAAAAATATCAAGCACTAGTTACTAGTTCATTAGTTCGCTCAGTAACTTTTTTATCGACCCATACGTTTGTTGTGAGATTATAATACACTCCCGGACACCTAAATCGAGCCACCTTTTTTTCGTTTGGAGTACTGTAACTTATAAAAGATGTATGTAGAAGGAAAATGTTTTAATCCAGTTTTGGAGCTGGTATACTCATCATTCATTTAGAGTGCCACTGTTCTAAATTTGAACTACGGTTTATTAAAAAAGTTGAGTTACGTTGAAACAAGTCCATATTTGCTTTTTTCAAGGAAAAAAATCTAATCGATTTTTAATAAAGACATGTTTTACATGAAAAGAAATGTTTATTTAGTAACTTGTATTGCCTCCCAGTGCATTTATGACAGCTCTCATACGGTTTGGCATAGAATTAATCAATGTCGGTAGGACATGTTGAGGAACGTCCTCCCATTCTTCCAAAATTAAATTTTTGAGCTCCTGCATGGTTTGCGGGGCAGGATGATGAGTTCGAACACGCCTCTTCAGCTCATCCCATAGATGCTCTATAGGATTCATATCAGAACTTCGCGCTGGCCATCTCATAACAGTGATACCAATGTCATTTAAGTACTCCCTGACGATTCCCGCAGTATGGGCCCTTGCATTATCATGCATTAAAACGATATCTTGGCCAATAAATCCAGCATATGGCATCACGTGGTTCTCTAAATATTGGCGAATGTATCTATTGCCATCTAGGGGTGGCAGTCGTGGTCCCGTCACTACCTCTAGCTCAGTTTTGCCTTCCATAGAGATTCCTCCCCAGACTGTCCATGATCCTCCACCATAACTCACTTTCTCGTCAATACAGCATTGCGCGAAACGCTCGTTCTGTCTTCGGTACACTTTGCCGTTGTCACTCGGTAACGAGGTTCTCCTGTTCGCCGAACGAAGCCGCCAGTCTCCAGATATCGGTGGTACACTCTTTGAACAACGGAACGACTTATGTGAAGTTGTGAACTCACATCTCGCTGACTTAGCCCAGATTGAAGAAGTGCTACAGCTTGCGCGGCTACTTCAGGTGAAGTATCCATAATTTTATAGCCAAAAATGGTTCAAATTATAGAAAAATAACTAAACTAAACTTTGGTTAACAACAATTGCGAAAATTCAAACCAATTCGACATTAAATTGCTGCAAAAGCAACTTTAAACAGTCATTTTTTTTTTTCAAATCAGTGACCAAGCTCGGCTTTTGTTCTTTATTTTAAATTCTAAAATTCTAATTTGGAATAATACATACGGGAAAGACGATGAAATATGCCAGCATTAAAAATGCATAAAAACTTTGTTAAATTGTATATTTTTTGTGTATTGGGCTTTTAGGCCCGAGAATGTAAGGTGTCTCGATTCAAGAGTGTATTATGTAAAAAGTATCAAATATGGAACATACTTTTTTATATATAATTTTTTTGGGCGTTATTGAAAGTGATCGCCTCTTACCTTTCAAATCCTCTATACGTCTTTACCAGTGCCTCATATACATCACCTCACCTATACACAAGTGCACCTCCTTTTAGGTAGATATATATATTATAATTTACCCTGAGTTAGAGAACTAGTCTACTCTCATAGTATATTCTTTATCTTAGGTTTGACCCGATAAGTTATACCTACCTATGATAGCTAGTTATTTTTTAGCCTCGAGATTTCATTATTTATTATACCTATTGAAAGTAAATCTGAATATTCACATCTGATGAAGTGTCGGTGACATTTTTCGTAATTTGTGGAAGGCATTTGGGCATTATATGCCTTTACCAGTTCTCCATGTCTCTCCATCCACAATAAATCGAGACGCATTAGACGAGACTTTGTCACATATATGTTTTATTCCCAGAGCGAACCACGAGAAGGTTCCCAAATTTACACCCCAAAGTATCGGTGGTAAGCTTCTTGGGCCTTATTAGTTTTATTACTGTTCGGGCGGCTCGGCGTCTAATTTTCAAAATTGTGTTCGATGTTGTTGATCTATAGTACCTAGGTACAGTTTATCAAAAGTGTAATAATCTCGATTGATAACATCAATATTGATATGTCTTTTTATTACGATTTACGATAGCTTTACTGAATTAAAAAAATTGTGGCCGGTGAGTGGAGTTTAATAAACTGCCATTTTTTTTTATTCATCTTACAACTGACTAGAAAGCCCGCTGCTTCCCCGTGACATACTTCTTAGATCTTCTGTCGCATCTATTTAAACCCGCCGCTTATAGATCCTACAATATTGCACAAAAATTTGCCCGATTTGTCGACATTTATGACTTGACTTGATATTTACTGACCAAAACATTAACCCCAGGTATTTTCATCGTGGGAGCTAAGCGCACCGCGTTCGGTACCTTCGGTGGAGTGTTCCGAAACACTTCAGCTACTGAGCTGCAGACAGCCGCCTTTACAGCTTCATTGAAGGAGGCTGGAGTAGCTCCCGAGCAGGTGGACACTGTCGTCGTGGGACAGGTTATGTCGGTAAGGAGATACGACATCAGTAACCTAGTAAAAAGGCAGAAGTGAAAACTTCATTGACAATCGCAATCATCGACGTATGAATTGAATATACTAAACACAGCGACACAAAAGCGAATAGCAGCTGACTGTACCTTTCTTGCTCGGGTACACTCGGCGTTCCCGAGTTCACCCGATACAGCCGTTCACATCAGAGCGCGACGGATCAGCCTGACTTACTACCTACGGAAAAATCTGTGTGCGGCGCGCCAAAAGAAGTCTTTCACTTCAAAAATAAGCTGTTCTTGAAGTTTCACATCGGGATCAAATTTTAATGAAGACCTTTAATGAGCGTCAATAGCCTACGATCTCCTTTTTCGTCTTAATTAAAATTATTTCTATTTGCATCCAACCTGAATTTGGAGTCCATTGAGGGGCTTTGATTTTCCCTGAACTTGTTGTTGAATTTATTGGGAGTCTGTCCTTCCAACCCCGCATAGGTATTTGCGTCGTTGCCTCGTCCGTATGTCAGCAGGTGCACAGCTAGCCGGTGAGGTCGCTTGATCCCCGAAAGATGGCGCTCCTTACACCCAATCCAATCGCCTAAGATGGTAATGATGAATTCTCTCAGAGGTAGGTAAGTACGGTTAGATTTTGCTTAGCCCGCTCTGCTTCATAATCTTACTTCTGTATTTTTTACTTATCGCAGTCTTTTGCGTGTCTTCTATCAAAACCTTTTTGAGTCTTCATCTCAGTCCTTGTTTTTTTGCTACAGGCATCTCAAACAGACGGAATTTACACGCCACGTCACGCCGCGCTCAAAGCTGGTATCCCCAAAGAAAGACCAGTGTTGGGCATCAACAGACTATGTGGGTCTGGGTTCCAGTCAGTCGTGAACAGTGCACAGGTAAGAATGAACTAGTGCTGATAGTAAATTTATGAAGGAAAGTAAATAATAGGTGCTTGATGTGCAGTCAGCCTCAAAAGTAGATTAACATGATCCAAAGTTGAAAGAGGTGAAATTGGCGGAGCTTAATGGGCCCCTAATACCCCATTATTTCATTCTCAAACTTGATCTTAGTACTTTACATCTTCCTAGGATATCCTAACTGGAGCAGCTAAAATATCCCTTGCCGGTGGAGTGGAAAATATGTCTCAAGCTCCCTTCGCAGTCCGAGGAGTGAGGTTCGGTACTGCACTGGGCTCGAGCTATGCCTTTGAAGATACCTTATGGGCTGGTCTCACCGATTCCTACTGCGGTCTCCCTATGGGGATGACTGCGGAGAAACTCGGTGCGCAGTTTGGTATTACTAGAGATGAGGTGGACAACTTCGCGTTGAGATCTCAGCAGAGGTGGAAGACTTGTAAGTATTTGTTTTGTATTCATCAACTGTTCTTTGTTTCAATTAATTGACAGAGATAGACAGAGAAGCGAGATACGACTACATTTTAAAAAAACAAATAGAATAGGTATTCTCTGAAGTCCTCACTAATTTACTCCAGTAGGAGGGTTATTCCTCCTAACCGAAGTCAATTGCGCAACATTTAAAGTGACGGCATTTGGATGATTAAGTGAAGGCATAGAATCTAGAAATAACCGTCTGGACAGTCAGGTTCAACTTCTTACAGACAATCTTTTTTTATCTGTAAATGTGTGAATGTTCATTAAATATTTTTATCTTAATTCTTTATCCTAGATTTAATCGTAGCTTTCAATTTGGTGACTCAAGACCCAAAAAAAGAAAAGGTTTCCTTCGTCCTTACGTCACATAAATTGACCATTTTGGCAGCGACAGTGCATCAGTTTAAGTTAGATATCGCTTGAAAGTCTGGATGTGCCTCATTTATATCCAACCCCGTATTTATTAGCTGCATCTTCTTCTCATCTTAGCGTATTTACAGTTACTTCCAAACTCTACCTGGGGGCCGAGTCTACTATTGACAAGCCGTAGGATAGAGACGGAATCGCTGTTTTTAGCTGTCAAAATGTTAGTAGACTATCAAAAATTCAACTGACTAGCGACCACCAGCGCATCACGTGTTAGTAGAATTCTATCGGCCGACCAATAGAAGACTTTTGGAGTGCGATTGTAATAGTTGACTACGAAAACTGTCAGAAATGTACCTTTGGCTATCTATTGAGCGACGATATCGAGTCGATTTCGACACGATTGAAATAGCAGACTCTGCCCCCTGGATTTGGAGCCTGAGGTCCGCTGAGCTTTGGTTTGTTACTTTATTTTCGGCGTTGCTGGAAGCGACCGCTGTCTCGGAGATCAGACCCTATAAGGGCGCCAGCACCGTTGCCTAGTCCGTTAATTAACAGGTGTACCAATAGCAGGTGAGGTGGCTTGAGCCCCGGAGATATTGGTCAGGCCCTTTACCGCCTATATTTATTACGTACAAATCCTTACAATAGCTATCGTTTCTCGTACAGCCAACGACGCTGGAGTATTTAAAGCAGAAATCGAAGCCATGACCTTGACGATTAAGCGCAAGGAGGTGAAAATAGAGGTCGATGAACATCCCCGCCCACAGACTACTATTGAAGGCCTAAAGAAACTGCCGCCCGTTTTCAAGAAGGAGGGTCTTGTCACCGCTGGCACTGCTTCGGTGAGTTTTTTAATTATATTTACCATCTCAATATTTTGCATCAATTTTTAATAGTGAGACGAGGCCCCTATTAAAGCGACAGAGGAGATGGAGATGAAAATGCTGCAGTATTTGTGAGAGATATAATGCGTGAGGAATTCAAGCGAAATTCAGAAGCCGTCGCGTCCGTGACATTGCAGACAAGTTGCTAGGGTGTTACCTTCGCTGGTTATGGTCATCTCTTGCGGTAATCGCCAGGCTACGTGGAGAACAGAACTAATGTCAGGCCAGGATGCTCCCGCGGCTATGTCCCCGAAGGGGTGGCAGTGGTGGCATATTATATGCCCACTTTTCATCATGTGTATTCCTGTCCCACGTAATAGGTGGTAGTGAGCCCATTGCCGTGTTGAAATAGACAGACGCAGGTTGTGGTAACATTTAGTAGTGCCGGCTAGGAAAAGCTGGCAAATGGTATTGGCGTATAGGATGACATGTGTGCACATAATCTACTGATGTTGATTAGCTTGCAAAGTGGCGTCGCGAGGTGCAACTGGGACTGACGCTTGGATGATGATAATTTTGCATCAATTATTCACAAATAAATATTAGGTGATCTTAACTAAGGAATGTCCACAATATAGAAACGTTCTCCCTCAGGGTATCAGCGACGGCGCTGGCGCCATACTCCTGGCCAGCGAGGAGGCAGCCAAGGGTCTGAAGCCCCTCGCCAGGCTGGTCGGCTGGTCCTACGTGGGAGTAGACCCCAGCATCATGGGCGTGGGACCCGTGCCGGCCATTGAGAATCTGCTCAAGGTTACGAAGTTGACCTTGAATGACATTGATCTTATTGAGGTGAGAGCTTTTATATATTCTGATATATCTTTTTAATATTCTGATTATATCGGTGATGATGATCTGTCAGACTTGTGATTGAGTACCACTGAATCAAAGGTTGTGATACACAGGTATTTGTTTTGGATACCTACCAAGTGAACTAAACTAAGTCCAAGAGTGCACTTTATTTAGGTTACCACTAAAATATGACAGCTTTTCCACAAAATTTGGCATACAAGTTTTTGCGAAGAAGTAGGTAATTATTCTATATATTTGGGTAACTATCAGAAATATTAGGTTTTTAGGGGTAATATCCGGATTTTTGATGGGTAACTCATCAGAAATGTAGTTCCTTTACTATGTGTATTTTTTTAAGAAAATGTACATCATTTGTAATATGTAACTTTTCAGAAAAGTAGTTCATTTGTAATTGGTACCTTTTCAGAAATGTAGTTAATTTCTTATTTCATTTGTTACTTTTCAGAAATGTACTTAATTTTTTATAGGTAAATTTCAAAAATGTAGTTGACTACCTCGGTGGCGTAAGTGGTAGAGTATGCGACTGTTACGCGAAGATCGCGGGTCGGAATAAATATTTGTGTCATCTACAAATGTTTGTTTCGGAGTTTGGGTGTTTCCTATGTATAATATGTATGTAGGTATTTAAAATTATATAAGTATGTTTATTAGTTGTCTAGATCCCATAACACAAGCTTAAAGCTTAGTTTGGGCTATATAGCGCTGTGTGATAAGTGTCCGACAAAATGTTATTATTATTATTTGTTATGGGTAAACTTTTTTTATACCACTGAGGTGGCAGAGAAGCGTACGGCCCACCTAATGGAAAGTGGTCACCGTAGCCTATGAACGTTTGCAACACCAGAGGTGCAGCACTCGCGCTACCGACAAACCTTCGAAGACCTCTTTTAAGCACCCCATACTGTAGACGTTCGGGAAAACCCAGGCAGGGAATTCATTCCACAATCTAAGCGTTCGCGGAATAAAGCCTCTATCGGATCTAACCATATGCCCAAACTATTAGAAATGTGATTTCACAACTGCTTATAAAATTAACATCTGTGTATAACACCACCAGATCAACGAGGCATTCTGCGCCCAGACCCTAGCGTGCGCCAAGGCTCTGAAACTGGACATGGAGAAGTTGAATGTGAACGGCGGCGCCACCGCACTCGGACACCCGCTCGGGGCTTCGGGCTCTCGCATCACGGCACATCTCGTACATGAGCTCAAGTAAGTGTCTACACTAGGAGGAATTACACAACACATATGATATATCTTAATCTATATATATAAAAGAAAGTCGTGTTAGTTACACTATTTATAACTCAACAACGGCTGTACCGATTTGGCTGAAAATTGGTGGGGAGGTATAGCTTAGTGCCAGGAGACGGACATAGGCTACTTTTTATCCCGGGAACAAGTTCCTGTGGGCAACGGGAACGGAAAACTTCTCTACACGGGCGATGCCGTGTGAAATTAATAAACGACGGGATTAAATGGGTGCCACGGGGTTCGAATAATGTCACGGGCGAAGCCGGGCGGGACAGCTAGTAATATTATAAATTGGAATGTTTGTATGGATGTTTGTTACTCTTTCACGTAAAAACTATTGAATTGATTTTAATGAAACTTTACAATATTATAGTTTATACATTAGAATAACACATAATAAAAATAAAATAAATAAATATCCATCACGCCTTAACCCCGAAGGGGTGGCAGAGGCATATTATATGCCCACTTTTCACCGTGTGGATTCCTGTCCCACGTAATAGGTGGTGAGCCCATTGCCGTGTTGAAATAGACAGATGCAGGTTGTGGCTACCTGCTGTTGATATTTTTTAAGCCGCCTATAAGGCCTTCAACCAGGCTTAACGACTGCCATTTTACTGGCAACCGGGACCAACGGCTTAACGCGCCTTCCGAAGCACGGAAACGCTCGAAAATGTTAATGCTACAAAGTGGTCACCCATCCGACGACCAGCCATAGTGAAAGTTGCGTACCTCAGTGATCGTTTACCGAACACTGAGACCGCGGGGCCACGAGCGCTTCTTAGAATAACACATAGACTAATTTTTAAATTTTAACAAGTTCCTGTGGGAAACGAAAACGGGAAAACTTCTCTACGCGGGCCTCAACTAGTACATACATATAATTACGCGTTGACTGCGAAAGGTAACAGCACACCAATTAGTAAGAGTAGGTACACTTAGATTTTAGTGTCAAATCAAATGTGGTCCATTAGTTGTCAGGTGAAGTTGGTTTGGGCTCTGGAGCAGGTAGGCTCTGGGTAGTGCTCAATTACACCAATAAACTAGGTTATATTTATAAAGTTTGACTTTGCTCTTATATTTATGTTACGTATAGCTTATCAGAAATAGTAATTTTTATATTTTTTATGGATTACCTATTAGAAATTTTGACTTTTAATATGGCTTATAAAAAATAATGTTTTTTGCTATGGGTAACTTATTAAATTTTTGTTATTAAGGGTAAAATATCAGGAACTATGTATGTTATAAGAAATTTATAAGAAAATAAATAGTTTCTCAATGTGTGTCTTACAGAATTTTTTACTCAGTAATTTATCATTAATGTTTTTTTATTAGACGTCGTGGATTAAAGCGAGCCATTGGATCAGCATGCATCGGTGGAGGACAAGGCATCGCACTCATGATTGAGTCCGTCTAAACATGAACTACCGAATGAAGTGAATGATGAATGAGTGAACGAAGTTAAGATATCAATCGCATCAAATTGAATGTTATAACAATAAACTTTGATTGTGCATACAAAATGCATTGAATTATCTATTTTAGATATTATTTTCCTTAAGGTAGAAGACTGTCAAATCAATTCCTGTACCTATGACGTCATGCTTTCATAATGTTCAGTAATTGTAACCAAAGTAAAAAAAAATAAGAGATGGTGTAATTTTGACAGCTCTCTTAAGATTGTTATATGAGATCAGGGACCCATATATATACATAATGAATTGTATGAATATATTCTATACCGTTTTAATGATGCTCTCATAATACTTTGTACCTTATGGCATGGTCTAATCTTGGATTAAGAAGAATTTCGGACAATGCAAAGCTACCTTTCCCTATTGCTCGCACGATATCTTAACGTCTTGTTCTCGCTGGGATGGCTTTAAATGAGAATGTTCAATTTTTTTCTGGATCAATATCTGTCACACTTTAGTTGCCTACTCATCATGTAAATGATTCCTAGTCATAAAAAATAACAACTTTTTTATTGTCCATAGTATTTTTTTTTTTATAATACAAAACTCACCATTTTAAAACAGTTAATTTATTTTTTGACATTATAGGTTGTAAATTTTGTATCTATATAAATAAGGATCTATAAAAGTGAACCGAATATCATAGTATATAACTGTAAATTATGTTGGATAGTCCCTTAAAAGAAATCTGAGTTATGACTATTTGTCAATATTGGGGATCAATATAACTAATAATATTAAAATGAAATTAAAAATTTAAAAGAAGACCCCGGCTCACATCACAAACATAAAAAGTAAAAAGTAACATTATTTTTGTAATGTAAATTGTAAATTAAATTCTTTCATTTGAGACCCCAATGAGTATATTTTGATAATATTCACTTACCCTTCCCCACTTTCACCCTCACAACTTTTAAACAGCCATACCGATTTTCATTAAACATATCTAAGAACACTTGCACGTAAATCACCTTTAATACAAAAAACAACTAAATTGAAATCGCTTCATCCGTTTGAGAGCTATGCTACAGACAGACAGACACGTCAAACTTATTACACCCCTTTTGTGGCGTCGGGGGTAAAAAAAAGACTAACAGCAGTCAGATGATAGTAATAAGTGTCACTTTTGTTATAATAAGTGTAAATAATGCTATCATGGTTTATCTGTATATAAATAAGTAGGTATATGAAAATGTAATCATATATCAATTCTACACTAAGCGCACAATTTTTATGGAGCGTATTTTCATAATGATAAACTTTTGAATGTTAATAAAATGTTGTTATAAATTGTTTTAATGTGTTTTTTATTCCTCATCCTATCCTTAACCCCACTGACTACTCCGGGCTACAAACTATTAAACTGCTTTAAATTTGTTTCGCGTTGTTTGTTTCGTTCTATGATGTGTACCTACCCACCACTTATTTAAAAATGGGTCTAAAATTAGGCTTAGACACAACTTTAAAGACTATTCCCAAAAAGGAATACGTAGATGAATGTCGCAGAGTAAGTTAGATGACCAAGTGTTGAAGTACCCAGCGTAGACGTGCATGTATGTAACGATTAATGATGCTGCAAGAAGCAAAAGAAGTTTCCATGGATCGCAATTTGTCCCCTCTGATTTGTCACTTCAACACTAACTGCTATCCTCACCCTATATCCCTGACGGGGTACCGTCAGGGATATAGGGTGAGGATAGCAGTTAGTGTTGAAGTAAGTACCTATAGATAGACGTAATCACATCGCTTAATGTGCCCCTATTCAGGGTGGGAGTCAACGACAAACGACATTCTTATATACTTGATTAAATAAATACCTATGTCTATGCATTATTACGTAAGTGGGATTTATTCTTGCAACGCAAATCGAAATGATAGTTAGAAGAATCCATTATCTTTTAGTAAGTACGTATTTATATATTCTATCCAAAATTATTTTCTGTTTTGATCAGAAATTTGAAAAATAATATGCATTATTTGCTTGTCCTCTAGAGTACTCTAGGGAATATTCGGAATCCACTGAGGCATCTTTACCCCTCCCTACCCACAAAACAATCTCACAGCGTTCACCAAGCAATAGACCTTTGGTTCCAACATCTTAATTCTATCTGGGTGTAAGATGCCCAACCAAGATCTTTAGGGGGCCCCCAGCGACCTCACCTGCTAGCTTGCTGCCTGCACCTGATGACTAACAGACTAAGCAACGAGACAAGCGTCTTAAGGATTTGGGAGGTCAGGCGGCGCATTCCCTGAAAACAATGCCGCAAATTTAAAAGCTAAGCGCTATCTGCTCCTAACAACCGTGCAGGTGACTAATTCGGTCAACATCAGGGATAATTTTGATAACAAAAAAAATATAATCGATACTTACGAGTACACGACATTAGTCGTCAAATATTAAATTTAGTCTAGCACTGCTTCAAATGTGTCTTATTGGGCCGTGCTAGAACGCTGACTCCGACTTGAGCCACTTTGACTGGGCTATCTTATGAAAATCTGTTTTCTCCGATAATTAATCGTTACTAAATCAGAATTAGTCGCTAAATATTAAAATCTATTGATCGCTAGTTCAAAATTTATAAAGGCTTCTTTTGGGCCACGCGCGCCGAGCTGAAACCCGCTCTCCTTCGAATCTCAAAAAATCTACACCACACTAAACATCTCTCCGAAATATAATTTCGCAATTTAATCGAATATTTTTAGCAAGTCGCAGATTTACCAAAGTCTTCACTTAGCAGTTTAATTTTCAAGATAGGTAGGTATATACCTATAGTCCAAGAAAATTGCCAAGAAATAATACCTATGTCTATATTGGTATGGTGTGTCATCTGCGACTTGATACGAATATTCGACTTAATATCGATTATATTTGGGAGAAACTTCGTTAGGTGGCCTAGATTTTTGAGATTCGAAGCTTTATAACTTTTAACACAATGTCCGACGAAATCTAATAATTGGCGATTAATTTCGACTAAATAGCGTTTAAATTTTAATACTGGTGTCATTTGAGACCCTAAAATGCCGATCCGGTTGAAGGGACAGGGTCTATAAAACCACCATTAGACCTGTCCTTTTACATAGCAGTGAGACGTGGCCAATATTGGAGCGACACGAGCACGAACTGCGTGTCACGAAAATGAAGATGCTGCGGTGGACGTGTGGAGTCACGCGGATAGACCGCGTGAGAAAGTCTCGCATCCGCGGCAGCCTTCACGTCCGTGACATTGCAGATATGTTTCAAGAGTGCCGCTTTCGCTCGCTAGCTGGTATGGGCATGTCTTGCGGCAACCGCCGGGCTGCGTGGGAAACAAATGTCTGGCCATGTCAGCCCATCCGGGTCCCGATAAAAGGGGAACACCCAAGAAGTGTTGGCTTGACGTCGTAAAAGATGACATGCGTGCCAATGATCTCACTACAGGGGATGCCTACGACCGTGCGAAGTGGAGGAGAAAAAGTAGAAAAGCGGATCCCAGGCGACGCGAGACGCAACTTTAATACCAAGGTAATCAAAATTCTAATTCCTGATGTGGGCCGAACCGTGGACCCCAGACTCCAATTTAGGCAGGCTTTGGTAGCAAGTAGCAACTGCGACAGCTGCTTAGTTAAACTGGTTAAACGCTATTTTGTGTACCTACGTATTATAAAATAGATGGTCTGATGCCTTATCCGGTTTATTTTTATTTACGCCTATCTAGCTTATCTCTTCATGATAACGGTATCTAAACCCTTGACCGAAAGTTGTTCTGGGTCTAGAGTACCAAATAAAAAGACAAGATTTTAAAAAGTTAATTATGATCCACTATCTGCATCGCGTCGTCAATACCTACACGTGCGATTACAAGGAATTATCAAAACGGTTGTGAATTGTTTGTGTTCTGACGTGTGCGTGTAAACTACAAAATGGCTGTCGCTATTAATAAAGGTATTTTAATATTTGTACATGAATACCTATTTACATCTTGTTGTTTTAGAATATATTAGTGATTTTCACAAAATTATACATTATATTATGTGCCGTTTTGAATTTGTTTGACCTTCAGTGGTAGTTAAGTAATGTTGTCACTATGTATCTATCTGTCACTTTCTTACAGAGGTCAATGTCCATTTGACGTAATAGGATAGCCAGTCCACAAACCGGAACGAATGGAATGTTATTATAGGTACTCATACTTATGAATAGGTAAATAAAGCAAGCAAAGGCATAGTAACATGAGTGGCCTTACATAATTATATCGGTTAGGGCTAACGTGCTAAAATTAATAAACAACGGATTTAGGTAAATAGGTGACCGCAGGGATAAGCTAATTACTATACATATAAGTCAGAGAGTCGGGAGTATGGCATTGTCCCATATGGTGGGCCACCACAGGACAATCTGTGATACCCGACATGCATAGCTGGGCACCGTTAATCAAATGGTTAACTTCGCTAAACGTAATTCCGCTAGAAAAAAAAAAGTTAGCTTCGTTAAACGTAAAGCGTTACATTTCGGAAGAATTAACGCAAGTTAACGTTAATCCGTTAATATGTGTAAAATTGCATCTTTAAATCGTTGCGATGGTAAACTTATAAAACCTGTTGGTTTAGGATCTGGAAGTTAACAGGTTAGGAACAAAACAAAATACTTGTATAATTCATATTTGTAATTTAATAGTCGGGCATATTCCCCTTCATGTTGAAGTTCTCGTCTGAAAGCGTTCTCGTTTTGGTGTTAAAATGTCTTTACCCGTGGAAAAAAGACGTTCAACTGCAGCGCTTAAGGGTTTTAATTGGGACTAATCCCACCTGCATTCCCATTACTGTGACTCCTGTTAACCAGGATCTATAGCAATGACCAAGACCACAAAAGTTACAGGAGTAGTTAGCATGTCTTGGAACCCGCAACGAAATTAATCAGAAAATAATTAAGGAAGTTGGAAAAAGAACGTAACTCCTCTTCCCTCATTTGCAAAGCGGGAGACCTTGAAAACAACTAGGTGTAAATCCTTAGACTAGTGTAATAGCGAGTGGTCTATTTAGACTCTAAGACAGTCTGAATAACGTGTGCTGAATAACGCGTAGTGTAATAGGTGCTTTGGGCATTGGATTAACGATTAACGTACTTCAGTTCATATTATCGGAAGTTAACGTGTCCGTTAAAATTATTAAAAGATAACTTTACAGTTAATCCGTTAATCAAATTGTTAACTTCATTAATTAACGATTAACGAATTAACGAGTTAATGCCCAGCTATGCCGACATGGTCCAAACACCACTAAAGATTAGATTTGGAAGTACTTACCATATTTTGTCCTCAGGAATATTCATAGTTGCTGCTAAACGCACACCCTTTGGCAGAATGGGTGGCGCATTCAAAGATATGCATCCATCGGATCTGCTCGCCGTTACAGCCAAGGACGCTCTCAAGTCTGGCAACATCGCCCCGGCTATTGTAGACACAGCTAATATTGGTCAAGTTAATGGTGTAAGTACTTGAAGCTTCTTCGACACAGTATTGCTTGGATTAACGATCCATGCAGTACTATGTAATGTGTAGTGATGAGTACCTACTCGCTCGATCTAGCATCAACATCAGTCTCAGTTGACTTTGGCTATGTCAATGGTCCTCAATTTAAAGACACCACCATGCTAATCGTCAGGCAGGTAAGTCTAAGCTTTTGGATGACTAAAAAAGGCACCAACATCATATTTCTTAATTTTTTTTTTAAAGTAAAAAGGTTTTTCATTCTCGAGCTGGACTCGAATCAACGTCTTCTGGTTCAACTCACCAGACGCGTTCACCAACTACACCACCGAGACCTGCTAGAAACTGACGAATTAATCCAATAATTAATTAATTTAAATTTAGAAAAAGTTGGCATACTTATTGTTCAAAATTGTTTGTTTCAAAATTGTTTCTATATTCTTGTCGGTTTCCCTTCTTCTACAACCCCTGTTTCTTTAAGCGGAGCGTGAAGAGGCATATCATTGGTCACTAACTTGAGGGCCACCGGTAATAGTCTTATAGACTGTGAGTCTTATAGGCGTTGTCATTTTGACAAATTAAATATGTAAAAAAGCTATCCTGATTATTTTTCCAAGAAAAACATATGAACGACAAGAAATAGGTAGCGAATATTGTAAGTTCCAGAGAAGCCTCTGTTTATGTGTTGAAGTTCAACTTAAGGCTTTTCCAGATCAGTGGATCATCAGACGGCGGTCTCTCGCCACGTCACGGTGCCTTGAAGGCGGGATTACTACAAGAGACTCCTGTGCTCGGTGTAAGCAGACTTTGTGGTTCTGGCTTCCAAGCTGTCATCAATAGTGCACAGGTAAACTGTAACTGTAATTAGAATTTTTTTTTTTCTGGGTGGTAACTTTAGCGTTATAGCGAATCGGATATGCCGTGAATGTGACTTTGTTTTGTTATTCCGCCTGAAATTGAATAATAGCACATTTGGCTATTAATATTTCGAAAGCTTTAATCTCTTGATGTAGTCATACTTTTGTGAATTTCTAAACTTTAATTGTGCCGCGCTGGTGCACACTGGCAATGATGCAACTGGCGATCCTGAGTTCTCGGGTTGGAATCCTGAGTTGGAACAAATATTAATTTCGTAGTTTGTATGTTCTATGAATATTTAATATACGTAAGTTGCTATATCACAGAATTATCACTACAAATGATAAAACAAAGTCGTTTTTAGCAAAATTACACAAAAACATTATTAATGCTTATGATTTTTAATAAGTTAGTTGGCTTCAGCAGTTTATGAAGATTATTTTGTCCCTTTACACTTTGCAAATTAAATGAATATCTTAGGCGATATGGCAATATAAAAAAATGCGCAAATAAATTAATTTCGTGTAACAATAATTCGACCGGGCCGTGCGGGCGCGGTTGTAGGTACTTGAGAAACAAAGTCGTTTTTGGCTGTCTGTCCCTAAGTATACTTAGATCTTTAAAACTACGCAACGAATTTCGATGCAGTTTTTTTTTAATAGAATGATTGATTCATAGAGAAGGTTTTTATGTATATTTTGTTAAGTTTTTGGATATATTAACTTAATTATATCGATATATATTGGCGGTATCGGAAAAAATAAGCTGTCTGGGAGCTTTTAACGAAAACGCTGCCTAAACCCTTTAAGATATTACAAAATAATGGATTGTGGAATTATGTATCTAAAATAGGTCGACAAAAAAGTCCGCGACGGTAGAAAGAAATAAAGAAAAGAAATAATAAAGCAATAATAAAGCGGTAATTTAATGGCTGTTTACACAAATACATTATTATTAATGCTTATCATTTTTAATATGTTAGTTGGTTTCATCATTTTATGAAGATTATTTTGACCCTTTACACTTTGCAAATTAAATGAATATCTTAGGCGATATGGCAATATCAAAAAATGCGCAAATAAATTAATTTCGTGTAACAATCATTCAAACGGGCCGGGCGCGGGCGTAGGTACTTGAGAGCAGAGAAGTAATCAAGTAATTTGGAAAATGTTCATACATTTCGTGAAATTAATAAACGACGGGATTAAATGGGTGCCACGGGGTTCGAAGTACGTCACGGGCGAAGCCGGGTGGGTCAGCTAGTAATATTATAAATCCGAAAGTTAGTGTGGATGTTTGTAACTCTTTCACGTAAAAACTACTGAATGGATTTTAATGAAACTTTACAATAATATAGCTTATACATCAGAATAACACATAGGCTACTTTTATCCCGGGAACAAGGTCCTGTGGGAACGGGATCGGGAAACTTCTCTACGCGGGCGAAGCCGCGGGCGTCAACTTGTATTATTTAAGTGTATGTAATGTTTTTAAGGTGTTGTTAATGTTTAGCAGTTATCTAGATCCCATAGCAAAAGTTCTTAATAAGTAGGTGTTGAAATACCTATAATTGAAATATTTTCATTTGTTATATCGACCTAAAACTGCAGGGATTTTTCTTAAAGTTGTAGATAAGCATAGGCTGTAAATTTCTTTGCACTGTACCTTTATAAGTTTTAATCCAACGTTCTTACCTCGTGTTGTAGGATTTTACCAAATCATACAAAGCTGCATTGTTCTCAGGATATCCTCACTGGAGCAGCTCAAGTATCTCTCGCTGGTGGTACCGAGAATATGTCAGCAGTACCCTTTGTCGTCAGGAATGTACGTTTCGGAGTAGGTCTGGGTGTAAACATACCTTTCGAAGATGCCTTAACCGCTAGCTCCCTAGACACGTATTGTAAGTTCACGATGCCACAGACTGCTGAGAACTTAGCAGAGAAGTATGGACTCACGAGGACCGAAGTTGATCAATTTTCTTTGCAATCCCAGAGCAGATGGAAGAAGGGTAAGAAAGAGAATTTATTAAAATAAAGAATCTATAATCTGAGCAATGTCGTCACCTAGGTTAGGTTCTATATGTCCAGAGTTGACAACAATTTACTGTTCTTGCAGCTCATGACGCGGGTGTTTTCAAAGCGGAGATGACCCCAGTCACTGTGAAGGTCAGGAAGCAAGAAAAAGTCGTGGAAGTTGACGAGCACCCCCGACCCGACACTACTGCTGAAATGCTCAGCAAACTGCCCGTGTTGTTTAGAAAAGGAGGCGTTGTTACGGCTGGTAACTCTTCAGTGAGTAATTTGTACTGATACAATTTAAAGAAATTTATTGTTTACCACGTGTGCCAGAAAAATACTTCCAACTTCAAATAATACCTTTTGATAATGGATCGATTTTAATGAAATAATGATAAAGACTGAATGTTACCTTATCATTTCAAGCATACAAACAAATTTTTAATGTACAAATTAGATAAAATAAAATAAATAAATAAATATCCATCACGCCTTATCCCCGAAGGGGTGGCAGAGGCATATTATATGCCCACTTTTCACCGTGTGGATTCCTGTCCCACGTAATAGGTGGTTAGCCCATTGCCGTGTTGAATTAGACAGACGCAGGTTGTGGCTACCTGCTGTTGATATTTTTTAAGCCGCCTATAAGGCCTTCAACCAGGCTTAACGACTGCCATTTTACTGGCAACCGGGACCAACGGCTTAACGTGCCTTCTGAAGCACGGAAACGCTCGCAAATGTAATAAATAATTGTTTGTGTGATACAAATTAGATAGTTTTATATTATACACTAGTTAACGCACGCGTGGTGAAGTTTTCCCGTTCCCCACGGGAACTTGTACCCGCGATAAAAAGTAGCCTATGTGTTATTCTGACGTGTAAGCTATATTATAGTAAAGTTTCATCAAAATCCAGTCAGTATATTTTGCAAATTAAATAGCAAATAATAATAATTTTTAATAATTTTTTATTTTTATTTTAGTATATTTTGCGTGTAAACTATCGCTTTTATAATATTAGTAGGATAGTAGTGGTACATTTTTTTTTATTGGCTCGTACCTTTGTTGCCTGATAAGTGCTAAGGAAACCATGATAAAAGTTCCTTATTCTATTAAAGTTCTCATTTATGTAGGAGATATGCTCAGAGAAATATTCAGCTTTTATGAAATGAGGAAGGACTGCGCTCGTGGGCTATGGCTATATTTAATTTTTTTTCCGCAGGGAGTGAATGACGGTGCTGGCGCTCTCGTTGTGGCTAGCGAAGAAGCTGTCAAACAGCACGGTCTAACCCCGTTAGTTAGACTGGTGGGCTGGTCCTTCGTGGGAGTAGACCCCAGTATCATGGGCATTGGCCCCGTGCCAGCGATACAGAGTCTGCTGTCTGCAACAGGATTAAAACTAGATGACGTGGATTTAGTTGAGGTATCTATTACTAATACATCGCATCGCTGCGTATTCCCAGTTACTGTAAAGAAGCGCTCGTGGCCCCGCAGTCTCAGTGATCTGTAAACGATCACTGAGTTACGCAACTTTCAATATAGCTGGTCTTCGGATGGGTGACTACTTTGTGGCATTTACATTTGCGAGCGTTTCCGTGCTTCGGAAGGCACGTTAAGCCGTTGGTCCCGGTTGCCAGTAAAATGGCAGTCGTTAAGCCTGGTTGAAGGCCTTATGGGCTGCTTGAAAAATTTCAACAGCAGGTAGCCACAACCTGCGTCTGTCTATTTTAACACGGCAATGGGCTCACCACCTATTACGTGGGACAGGAATCCACACGGTGAAAAGTGGGCATATAATATGCCTCTGCCACCCCTTCGGGGATAAGGCGTGATGGATATTTATTTATTTATTTTATTTTTACTGTAAAGCCTTATGCTTGTGCATCTCAGTGGTATAACAATATCACAATTTCTCCAGTTGCGAGCTGTCGAAATTGGCTCAGCTCAATCTCACGCGTTAAAGTAATCATCAATGGACATAGAATCTTTCACCAGAAACAATTTTGAATTTGTTATAAGAGCTGCTTTAAAATTGATGGTTATAGCAGACTACAAATTTCTCACCTGGTATTCTAGATCAACGAAGCGTTTGCAGCCCAAACACTAGCGTGCGTGAAAGAGCTCGGTTTGGACCAGAACAAGCTGAATGTGAACGGTGGAGCGATTGCCATGGGACACCCTGTGGGAGCCTCTGGAGCTAGGATCACTGCTCACCTAGCTCACGAACTTAGGTAACTAATTTAGTAATATGAAACTAAACCAAGCAGTAGTGTAGGCGACTGTCGCTGAGGTCTCGGATTCGAAACACAGATGGAACAAATATTTGCTTCGGAATTTGGGTGTTTTCTATATCCCATATGTAATTTTTACATTGATACTAATATTATAAAGAGGAATATATTTGAAGTCTGTAATGAATAGGCTCAGAAACTACTGGGCCGCTTTACAAAAATCTTTCACCATTAGTAAGCTACATTATTTGTGAGTAACATATGATACATTGGATTTTCAAAAAGTTTAAGGTTCCGTACGAATTCTCGAATAGTATGATAATCGATAGTATGATAATAAATAAATAAATACATATATCTAGAAAATAACTTAAAAATACTTATACTCAAAATACTTCTAATATATAAAATTTCCATGTCACAATGTTAATTACCGTACTCTTCCGAAACGGCTTACCCGATTCTCATAAAATTTTGTGTGCATATCGGGTAGGTCTGAGAATCGGTCAACATCTATTTTTTATTCCCATATTCCCACGGGAACGGGAACTCTGCGGGTAAACAGTACAGTAAAGGCAAGTTGTAAGTATTTGCGGTACGAAGTTTGCGGGGTCAGCTACTATACTTATAAATATGTTTATCAGTTGTCTAGATCGCTTAGCATAAGCTTTTATTAGCCTAATTTGAGCTAGTCCTGTTAGGTATAAATATGCCTAGTTTTAAGGTGTCTAGCTTAGTACCTACATATCTTATGCATAAATACCGTTCTCTGATAAATTGTTCAATGAAAAGAAGTTCGTCCGTTTTTTTTTTTGAATACTCGGTATATACGTTTACGCGTCATCATTCCTACTGCAGGGGCAGCAGGAAAGGTGTGTTGGACTCCCGGCCCTTCGGTTCCGTCCTACTCAATAAGCCCCGCGGTGTTCCGCTTTCCTCCCAACAGGGTTGCGGGATAGACCTAAGGGCTATTCACGGCGACCCGGCTAAGGGATTGCCCCAATATGAGGCTCTGCCTTTCATCCGTAGTCGGTTCTACATTATTAAATTTGCTTGCCATTTCTTTTACACACAGTTATGTTACAAAGAAGATTTATTTGACCTGAGATGTAATGTCCCTTTAATTAAAAAAAAACCTTATAATTTTCAGGCGCCGTGGACTTAAAAGAGGTATTGGGTCAGCATGCATCGGCGGTGGTCAAGGCATAGCACTTCTACTTGAAACTGTATAAAATGGCATACCTATTTAATGGTTCGTGATAGGTGTTATGTTAGTTATATAAGCATTATGTAATTGAAAAGATTGTAAATAAGTTAATATACATTGATTTATTGTTGGTATTTGTTTTCAAGTTTTTGTACCTGAAACTGATAACCCCTAACCCAGTCGTCAAACCCACCCAAAACTGCATCTGCATTGCATGGCACACTCACAACTATTATGTTATACAGTAGTTACATACATATTATCATGCCTTTTTCCCCGAAGGGTAAGTCAAAAGTCGTAGAACAAACGTTGTTGGTTATGGCCTTGGCCATCGGTCCTGGCAGGTTGCAGGTGTTTTACTACTATAGATTGGTTCCAAACGTTAGGCACGTTTAGCCGTTGGTCCCGGTTGCCAGTAAAATGGCAGTCGTTAAGCCTGGTTGAAGGCCTTATGTGCGGCTTGAAAAATATCATCAGCAGGTCGCCACAGCTGGTGCCTGTACATTTCAACACGGCAATGGGCTCACCACCTGTTACGTGTGATAAAGATGCATACGGTGAAATGTGGATGTATCGTATGCCTCTGCCTGCCCCTTTTGGCGAGAAAGGTGTGACAATATATACTATTATTATAGAAACGTGAGCATACCTATCTAAGATTAAAAATAAAATAGTTTTGGAATTCTGGTAATTATGTACGTTTAGTATTATCTTGATATATTTAAATTCAAAAAACAGTAGGTATCTACCTGGATAGGTACAATTTTAGTCAACGTGCATTATCATGGAATTTGTGTGTTTACGAGGACAATCTGTCTATCAATACAAGCAAGTAACTACGAGTTGATAAGAGCAAAAATGGGTACACAAATATTTTAGTTTTGAATAAAACACGTTAACGCGCGCATATGTAATGTAACCTCCTTGATCCATAACCTGCTTTATCTTTCTGTTCCAAAATGGCGGCCGCAGCGAAAGGTTAGTTTTGTTTTAAATTTACGTATGGCTTGTAATCGATTCGGGATTAAGTAATCAACATTCTAGATCATTATAAAAGTCAAAAGACACAATTTATTATGCTTATTTTGTAATAACTACGGCGATTGAGAATTTAGATAACGTTAGAAGATAATTGTTTATCTTGATGTCACTTGTTTTGTTTTTTATTGGCCACATAGTTACTGATTCCACAAAAGTAGTTTATGTAGGTATGACGTATTAGGTTCCCTCATAATATTATTGTTAGAAATTTTGTATTACAGTAGTAGGTACCTATTTTTGGCCTCTACAAGAGTCAGAATTCATATATTTATTTATTTATCAATCACGCCTTATCCCCGAAGTGGTGGCAGAGATATATTCATATAGTATGCATAATTCACCATGTGTATTCCTGTCCCACGTAATAGGTGGTGAGCCGTGTTGAAATAGACAGACATAGGTTGTGGCTACCTGCTGTTGAAATTTTTCAAGCCGCCCATAAGGCCTTTAACTTGACTTAACGACTGCCACGCTACTGGCAACCGGGACCAACGGCTTAACGTGCCTATCGAAGCACGGAAATGCTCGCATATGTAAATGGCACAAAGTGGTCACCTATCCGAGGACCAGCCTGAAAGTTGCGTAACTTAGAGATCGTTTACAGACAACTGAGTCCGCGGGGCCACGAGCGCTTCTAATTTAGTCAGAATTCAGGAAAAGACAAAACATTCTTATGTAATGGGTACCTACTTACTTAACGTTTCCTGTTGGCTGATTTCGACGCTATTTTTTTACATTCTACTAAGGGGGCATAAAAGATACTGATATTTATTGAAAGTGGAAATGGTGCACCAATGGTTGGATTTTAATTGGTTTTACACTGGCAGATAGCAAATATTATAAGGAGAAGCAGTGTTTGCACCGCAGTAAAGTAGGTACAGCCGCTTTCTGTTTAACACTCGCAAGTTTTTTGGACGCCAGCTTCGCCTTATCATCTAATTTTTAAATGACTACGGTATTGGACGTCATTAGAGATTTCAACACCAGGGCACAAATACAACAAATACATGGAAGTTCCACTCCAGTGGATGCCAGGCGTCAAAGCGCTCCCGTCATTGATATCTTAACAAAGTTAAGGTATTTAAGGCCCCCGTCTTCCATGGTCGAGTTAGAGGCAAACAGACTCTTCCTGAGAGAATATGTATCCTATTTTCAGATGAGGTACTAGGTGTTAGGACAAACAAATTAATATTTATTTCTCGCAGCAATTTTCGTAATCGCCGGCAAACGGACGCCATTTTGTAACTATGGCGGCCCTCTTCGAGAGTTGCCAGCATCTAACGTATTCGCAGCTGCAGCTAAGGATGCAATACAATCGGCCAATATCGATTCATCATACATCGAAAGTACCATTGTTGGTAATGTAAACTTTGTAAGTTCTTTCTTCATATTACTTAAAGCAGAAAAAAAAATCATGAACAATAAAATAGGTAAATTACTATTTCAGTTAAGTCAATGTGATGGCGGGAAGACGCCTAGATATTGTGGCATCTATTCCGGAGTTCCACTTAGCAGCCCTGCGTTGGGTGTCAACAAGGTTTGCGGTACTGGTTTACAAGCAGTAATAACCAGTGCGGTGGTAAGTGGTACGAGTACGACTTAATTAAGTAACAAATTATCTCAGTTCATTCAAAAAGTGTCAGAGTGCGATGGGACCTACCGATGTCTTCAGGGCCCAAGTTAGCTTTACCTGCATGGTGCAGCTGCCCAAAACAAAGCCCTGTACTAAACTAGGCTAGCGTGATAAATTAGGTCAATCAACCTCGCAAAATGAAATTAGAAGACGTCTGCGTGCAGCAGTGGACTATGCTCCTAATGGCCGAGTTCAAGACGAAGAGAAGGTAGACCCGAAACAAACCCCTTGACTAATTCAGGTTAGCGTGGTAGATAAGGTCACTCACTCTCGCAAAATGAAATTATAAAACGTCTGCGTGCAGCAGTGGATTGATGATCCGGTCAGATAGTAAGTATTTCTGCATTCACAAATGGCGCAGAGAGCATCCGACAGTGACGAAACAGTATCTCCATACGATTATTACCAAAACTGCTATGGCGATGGTGACGGTATATTTAATATGTGATTCGGGCTAGCCGTCTTAAAAAAAAAGAAATATGATCTTCCTCGTTTTAGTGTTTTCCCCGTTACTTCCAAACCTAACCTGATTTGGAGCCTGGGATTACGCTATTGTCGCTGCTAGGAGCGGCTCCCAACTCCATAAAGACGCGTGCACTATCACCACCCAAAACCTCGTCCATTGTTCAGCAGGCGCATCACTTGCAATTGAAGTTGGTTTGGGCCCCGAAGATCTAAGTGGGGCCCAGTATACCCCAACCATCTAAATTAAAAATAAAAACCACTACCTCATAATGTGATTTAATTTGTTCATATGGTAATATCACCACTTCGTCTTCCAGGATATCTTGACGGGAGTTACAAAGATAACTCTAGCTGGTGGAACAGAATTGATGTCCTCTCTACCGATGCTTGTAAGAAATGTACGCTTTGGAACAGCATTAGGCACTCCTTACATTTTAGAAGATCACATTAAGAAGGTATTTCCCGACAGTTACACTGGGCAAACAATGCAACGGATGGAAGAGGAACTGGCAAAGAAACACAAAGTGACGAGAAAAGAAGTTGACGAGTTTGCACTACAAAGTCATTTGAAGTGGAAAATAGGTAGGCAAAGGATTGCAAAGAAGACTCTGTTCTGTTCTGGATGAGACGATCTCCTTCTTCGTGTTAGTTTAATCCCAGTTGGTTCCAAACTCTACCTGAATTTGAAGCCACCTTTAGCTTAGAGCAGCTACTGTTTCGTTTTTGATTTTCTGCATTGTTGGAAGCGATTGCCGTCTGATCTCCCAACCTTAGTCAGCAGGAGGTATACCGCCAGCAGATTAAGTCGTTTGGGCCCTGGAGACTGGTTCCTTACACCCATGTCTTAACTTTGAAATAAAATAGATACCATTATACTTGGAGTTTTCTAGGGTTCTAGTAATTTTCTATATTTGGATCCCTAATAATAGAGTCAAATATCCTTTAACACCAGGATCTATGGCAATGACCAAGATTTGAAATCTCCGAGCTACAGGCTCATGTAATCTTTACTTCTATATAAAGCTGAAGAGTTTGTTTGTTTGGTTCAACGCGCTAATCTCAGGAACTACTTGTCGAATATGATAAATTCTTTTTGTGTCAGATAGCCCATTTATTAAGAAAGGCCATAGGCTATATATCATCACGCTACTATCCCCGAGAGCGGAGCAGTAATCCTAAATGTCGACAAATTGGGCAAATTTTGATGCATTATTGTAGAATTTATAAGATACGGAAATAAATAGTTGTGACGGGAATTCGAAATATGTCACGAGCGAAGCTGTGGGGTAACATAGTTATTGATAGTTTTCATTCTTATTTCAGCTCAAGAATCGAATGTATTTGACCAGGAACTAACCAGTTTGACTGTTACCCTAAAAAATAAAGAGATAACTGTAGACAAAGACTTACTGCCACAGCCTTCCTTGAAGACTGAGGAACTGGGCCAGCTACCCGCATTATTAGATGACGGCCACATCATAACTTCTGGCAATTCTTCTGTAAGTTATACCTACTGTATTGTTTTTTTTTTAAGCTACTAAGATGTGTGTTACAGCCCACCAGATAGAAAGTGGGTACCGGATCATATGGACGTTTTCAGCACTAGCAGGGTTACACTTGGGCTGTTGACCCCATTACGGACTAAACTGAAAAGGACAGACAGGCTTCGGCTGTTGTTGAAAATTTCTAAGACTGAACGACTACCATGTTATTGGCAACTGGTACCAAAGGCTTAACATGCTTTCTGAAGTACGGAAACGCTCGTATTGGAAACACCACAAACAGTTACCCATCTCAGGACCAATCGTAGGGTGAGATGCGTTACGCAGTGATCATTTACATAGCAGGGCTTCGAGCGCTTCCATAAAACGGTATTTCATTAATTTCGTTTATTGGGTTTTAAGGTATGCAGCGCGAATGTTACACCTATGGCGTTGCAAATGTCCATAGGTTACGGTGACTACTTTTTCCATCAGGTGGGGCCGTATGCTTATTTGACACTTTAGTGGTATAGAAAAAAAAGTAAATGAAATATTGCTTTATACTAGTCATACCTACTCATGACAAGTAATTCCAAATAGTTTGTAGCAAGAGGTTAGTTCAGTCGTTAAAGTGCTCTTGTTTTATATAAACGTAGATGGTTCTGGATCTACGGGATTTACTGGACCAAGATCTACGGGGCTCTAGCGATTGCACCTGCCAGCGGTGCACCTATAGGCGCCTATACGGGATTAGAAGGTCAAACGGAAGTATCTGTCAAGATGCCCAAAATCTAAAGCCAAAGGATAGCCAAATAAAAGTGGACCAATCCCGTCCTAATCCAGGTGGGGTTTGGAAGCAACTGGGAATACATTATAAGATGAAGATTTTTACTGGATATACAGAGTACCACCAATTACCATCATAGAAATCGTAATAAGAGGAGAAATGCCATGTGGGAACAAAGAGTGTTCTTTTGAACCCCACCGCGAAGTTTGTTTAAAATACAGCGTTAGCGGGATATCCGGCGCTCCGGCGTCGAGGCTTGCCGAATATCCGGTACCCGGTATCCGGCCAAACCTATGGAATTAAACCTAAGGATATTTTATCGCAGTTGATTGTTGAGCATATCGCAGCGACCCACGAGTGTTTCCGAATGTTATTTCTCCTGTTATTACGATTTCTATGATCACCACAAACTCTTTTTTGAGCATCATAAGTGGTTCTGGACAAACATTACTCACAAAGTACATAAATAAGAAGAATAAGAAGCAAGGAATCTCCATACCAATGTGCGAAACGGCTTACCCACACAGACGCACGCATCTACAGGCCACTACACATTGGCTGAGCTTACTGTTACATTCTAGCTTCCAGCAGATGGAGCAGCAGCTCTATTGTTAGCCAGTGAAGGAGCGGTAACCTCCCACAACCTACGACCGCTCGCCAGGGTGGTAGCATGGACATGTGTGGGAGTGGACCCTAAAGAAACTGGTAACGCAGCGGTTTCTGCTGTTCGAAAGCTTCTTGAAGAACAAAAACTGAAAGTGGATGATATCGACTTATTTGAGGTACTTACTTGCTGATCTCGATTGATTAAGAATGATATGTGTGTATGTAGCACAGAACAAGGAATGCTCGCTTCGATCTCGCTCGCTCCTAATAGACACGAATGTAATTATAATACCGCTTGCGAAGTTTACGTCAAACTGTATGTGAAAATCACATACGCCACCTGTCAGTTGCCTATTGCCATTCGTCTGGAGTAATTAGTGTATGAAAAAAGTGTGACGCCCTGACTTGAGGCTTGATTAAATGAGATATAAGTAAGGCGTCTTTAGCAGAGAGCGCGCGAGTGATATTGATTCCTTGCTGTGTGGTATGTAGTAACGTTTTTATTAGAAAAGGTCGTTCTGCAAGTCTTTTATATTATTCATAGATCAACGAGACATTTGCTTCGCAAGCGCTGATCGCTGTAAAACTGCTGAAGATAGATGTGAGCAAAGTGAACGTCAGTGGAGGGGCGCTGGCTCTGGGACATCCTGTATCAGCGACAGGCGCTCGAATGGCGGTCCACCTTGTGCATGCGCTGGGGTAAGTATAATTCATTGGAAATATGGTAAACTCTGAGAGAAATGTCTCCCGCGAAGTGGTTTGAGTGACCATGAAGTGGTTTGTGTGACCATGAAGTGGTTTGTGTGACCATGAAGTGGTTTGTGTGACCATGAAGTGGTTTGTGTGACCATGAAGTGGTTTGTGTGACCATGAAGTGGTTTGTGTGACCATGAAGTGGTTTGTGTGACCATGAAGTGGTTTGTATGACCATGAAGTGGTTTGTGTGACCATGAAGTGGTGTGAGTGACCATTAATTGATATGAGTGACCATGAAGCAGTACGATCATGACGTACCTAATATGAATGATCAAGAAGTGGTATGAGTGTCACTTAGCACTTAGCATAATGATCCAATTATGAGCCTAAAACCAGGGAACTCCTGCCCGACTAACTCACTGGACTGGTTCTGTAAGCCATGGAGCCACAAACATTATTTTACATAATTAATTTCATAGATTTCCCACCTTCATTTTATTAAAATTATGTTCATACCACAGATTACAGAATACTTTTTCTCTCTGCTGTGGTCCAAACATTCTAGAGTTGAAACTAAGTGCAACTATGAGAGCGATGAGTGACTGATGTGAATTATGAATTAATTTACTTGTGTTTTGCCATTTCAGGCGGCGAAATTTAAAACTTGCTATTGCAGCATCCAGCTGTGGTGGTGGACAAGGAGTAGCAGTACTGTTTGAAAAAATATAGAGTAGGGGTGTAATATTGGACATTGAACGAAAAATATTTTTAACGTAAAGACAATAGTTAAGTTGCCTGTAAAAAATTGCATTTAGTGATAAGGTCGCCCATTGTTTCCGTATAAATGTAAATGTTTATTTATGTTCAGTAAAGTTAAAATTTTCAATTTTTTTTTATTCTTTTCTGTTGTATGTCACCGTTTATGCGACACGGTCTTCCGGACGTCATCCACGTCCGTGCCGACACAGCTCCGGCCGATATAATCAATGTTACTAAATAAAATTGGTTTGGACACGTCCAACAAATGAGTGAGGAACGATTGACGAAGAATAATATATATTGTGCGAAAGTAGAGGGTAGAAGGAGTCAGGGTAGACGGAGACTTAAATATGAAAACCACGTGAGCAGATTGCTCAAAAACGGAAAAGTACTCTGATACCCAGACGTGCGTGTATGAAGCGATTGATGAATCCGCAGGAACCGAAAGAACTATGCATGGATCGCGATGCCTGGCAATCTGTCCTCTCAGACTACCCCGTAACGGATTCAGCGTAAAGATAGATACTAAATAAAATGGGAGTAAGAAGCCAAAGCAAAGCTCTCCGGGGCGCAAACGACCTAACCTTCTAGCGGTGCTCCTGCTGCCTAACAGATGAGGCACAGAATACCGTACCGCAACTCACGGAGTTGGGAGGTAGACAACAGTTGCTCCTAGTAATATCAAAAAAGCTAAAAGATAGCCGCTAGCAGCCGAATGAACGTGGACCCCAAGGGCCAAATCCCGTTAGGATAAGCAACTGGGAATACACTAAGATGAAGAGAGACTTTGGAAATAGGACATTTGTCTTTGCGGTGGCTGTGCTGCGACTTTGCTAAAACTTTTGCATCATATAAATGGAGATAGTACGATTTAAAGGGTAGTATTGAAAATGATACAACTTTACATTTAAGCTATAAATTTTATATTTTCATACTCATCTGTTCTATAATTTGGCAGTGTTATTGTTATATAACTCCAAGATTAATTATTATTATAATATACAATAGATAATATTCCATATTCCCGGTAGATCTATAATGGAACTGTTGAATAGTTCTACGGGGACTGGGATCTACTTACTATACATACAATAAAGCAAATCTTGATCATTTACAGTTTAAGCAGTGATTTAGTGCTAGGTAGTATAAGTAACTCTGTCTCCATTGATGAGAGAGATGGAGAATGTGCTAGGCAAAAGACATCAGCATTAAAATTATCAGCATGCACTTCAATATATACCTATTACTAACTTAATAATAAATAATTATGTAAAACACAATATCTTATTGTTAATAACCTAAGGATATACATAATAATTATTGAAGACACCACCAATGTTATGTTAGCGTTTCTCCTTTGGTTACCTGAAAATTTAAGAAAAAATCGCATCACTACCTCTTATTCTATAGGGTATACCTAAGTGAGTCAATTTCAAAGTTAAATATTGTATAAGTTTAACTAATGTGTATGTGGATATTTAATAATGGTATAATAATGGTCTAGTTTTTAATATTTAAGATAGATATGTCTGGTTTTGATGTTGCAAGAGCAATCAATGTATATTAACACTAAGCTTAATCATATCTGGCACCCACAGGAAAACGGAAGGAAGGCTTCCATACTACTTTCTATATATAATGCATAATCTGGTCAAAATACTATTGCAGTTTTGTGTTGCAAAAGTTGTAGAGGCAGACATTGCACAAGAATCACTTCAATTCATATTTGTGAATTCTCCTGAGTGTGACAGTTTAAGGTGGAAGAGCAATGTCTTTCTATGGGTTGTGCGTTCAATGGGTAAAATTTACAAGGTGTTTCTATATGTAAAGAAAAATAAAATTAACTTACACATGCTTCTAAATAGTCAATTTTTCTCTCGAGTGATGTTAGTTTTTCATTGAGTGTTGCAAGGCGAGATCGGCAGGACATGTCTGAAGAAAAATTATTGGAATATTTAAGTAGAATCACTTTACCTCATCCAATGTTATGTCTCAAATACTGCCTCGGTGGCGCAGTGGTATGCAACTGCCGCGACTGAGGTCTCAGGTTAGATTCCCGGGTCGGAAATAATATTTGTGTGATCCACAAATGTTTGTTTCTGAGTTTGGGTGTATCCTATTTATAATATCTATGTATTTCGAAATATATAAGTATGTTAATCAGTCCTCTAAATCCCATAACACAAGCTTATATTAGCTTAATTTATTTTAAGCTGGATGGCAGTGTGTAAAAAAAATGTCCCACAATATTTATTTATTTTATTAAATACATAAGAAACTCCCCCACTTCCAAACCCAGGTAGGTTAGGTTTCAATTTTAACATTGGGAGTAAATGTCTTCTGACCAAAAGTTTTTTTTTAAATAATAATAATACGTTATTCGTAGAAAAGAAATGACATTAGTTTACATAGCACTAAGTTTTGATTTTAGCAAGATAAAACGACACAGGTGCAACACTTTTAAAGCCAAATTCCATCCCATGTTAAGATTAAACCTGTGTTATGAGAACAGACTTGCTTCCGTACAATGTACCATTCAACAATAATTGAAAAGGTAGTGCCATACTACTGGTACCATAAACTAGAAAAGCCTGTATTATTAGGAACCAGCTATGCAATTCACAAATCTCAGATCCAAATCCGCTACAACCCAAATGTCATTGATATTCGAGTTCTATGAGTATCGATGACATTTGCGCCGGGCCACTTTGTGGCATTTACATTTGTGAGTGTTTCTGTGCGTCAGAAGGCACTTTAAGCCGCTGGTCCCGGTTGCTAGTAAAATGGCAGTCGTTAAGCCTGGTTGAAGGCCTTATGGGCGGCTTGAAAAATTTCAACAGCAGGTAGCCACAACCTGCGTCTGTCTATTTCAACACGGCAATGGGCCTCCAATGGGAATCCACACGGTGAAAAGTGGGCATATAATATGCCTCTGCCACCCCTTCGGGATAAGGCGTGATGGATTTAATTTATTTAAAAAGTATGTAAAAAGCAACTGACTAGCTGATCCATCAATAAATGCACAGCTGAAACTGTCAAACAGGTTAGGCTGAGAATTTACAAATATCTTGTAAATTCTAGTAAAGTGGTGAAACGGAGGCTCTAAGTATGCCACGGATGAAGCCGCGGGCCATACACTAATACAAGAAAAATACTTCCTTATATAAAATTTGATGTAATATCAGACAATCACCAATTATTTTCAATAACATTTTTTGCTGAGTACCTTCTAAAACCTACTAAATTTTGTGAGGAAAGTAGTATACAAGTGACATAGTGATTACGGTCAACGATGGTGTGTTAAAATTAGTGTATATTAATAAATAGAATTTTAAAATTACCGAAAGAGTTTAAAAAATCCGTAATCTTCTTTATACTTCCTGTTATAACTTCTATGTATTCACGGTTTGCCCAGTCTTGTTGTATTTGTTTCTGAATAGTTTCTCTAGGCGGCGTAGACATTATTATTATTTAGTGATATATATTTATTCTCGGAACAACTCTCGGATTTTTACCGCTGTATTCACTAACGGTAAATTATATGACAGAGAAAGAAATACAGCGCTTTTAAATAAGTTACTGTAAAAAAATATGTATAAAAAAATTTGCATTACGAACGAATTGACACTGACAAATCTGACAGATTCATGATACATGCAGCTTTTTTTAACTTCGGCCCACGCGCCCACTTTAAGCTGGCATAGGAAACAGTCCATTAAATCTTCGCTTAACTATTCAGTTTTTAGCATCAAATATTACAAACCGATGGTTTTTACTTCGTCTGTTTTTGTACGAATAAATTAGCAACAACAGCTCTTATAGTTATAGTCAACAGTTATAGTCATCAGTGCTACCAACGTACTCGTGCCACAATATTGAAGTTACGGGTCCGTTCCGCTACTATACCAATAAAGGTTACGTTCCACTACTACAACATAAACTGAACAGAATATTGAATGAACGTTTACAGTGGTAATGGTGGTACCAAAGGTCACGTTCCACTGCAACGAAATATTGTTTGAGCACCGTTTACAGTTGTGATCAGCAACCTTTTTATTCCGTTAATATAATGTAACTCTATCACCGCATCATGGAAGTCTTACGTGAGGGATGTAAACAAGCTATTGTAGATTATTTATCTTTAACATGCTCAACATGTATTAATGCATATGACCTGTGCCACAAGATCACTTTCTTCATCTAATGAATTTAGAAGATAGGACTGGTTGGATCTGACATGGATGCCGCTGCAAAAAGCCTAAAATAGCAAATAACTCCACACCAGTAGGTCACATGTAACAGGGAATGACACCATGTAACAGGGAACCATCTAATAAAGTCCATAGTCATGAGGAGTCAGTATCTTAACGATTCAATAAATGTCTCAATAAGAAAGAAAACAGTGCAAAAGACAACATCTCTATCCCAGTGCCCCAACGTGTCGGGTAATCCAAGTACTACTATTGAAGAGAGCACACTCACCGCCGTGTTAATTGAGTTACGTGCCTTACGCTTAAGAGTGGAATCAAAGATATATTTCCCAAGAAACAACTATGTCCGAGATGACAGAAAACACAATGTTTATTAAAACATCTCTACATGACCTTCACAATAAATATGATATGCTACGTAAGGATGTAAACAAATTGTTTGAAATCTCAGACGTTAATTCTAGCGCTCAATTTGAATGTAAATTACAGTGCCAAGATAATGAAAAACTGCTGATTTAGAATTCAGAGAAGCAACTGTAAGCTATCAAATGGAGCTTACAAAACACAGACTGGATAATATAGATAAAATGATAGTAAATAATAGTACAACAGGCGCACAATACCAAAATAAATTTAAAGACAAACATGTTGGTAGTCAAGGTTCTGCAAACACTGTCATACCGCCACATGATCAACAGTTACCTCACCAACAACAGCCAACTCTATCTCCATCACGGGCCTCAGCAGATCAATCAAAGCTGGTCCCCCCAATGATAGGTACAAATCACGAGTATTCACTACAGGCAAAGGACCACAACGCCAGCAACGAACTGTAATCCACGCGACAGGTGATGCTGACGCAGACGTGAAAACTTTAGTGCGTATGAGATACATTCATGCTTGGAACTTTCATGATGAGGTGTCTCAGGAAAACATACGATCTTATCTGACGAAGATGCACTCTAACGTCGAAGCAATAGCCATGATAAAACCCAACCCAGAGCATACCAAGCATAACTGTTTCATTGTGGGCGTTCCGGCACATCTCTTCAATTCATACCTTGCACCAAATAATTGGCCTAAAAATACCTCACTCCAAGAATGGTACACACAATGGTCCCCAAAGAAAAATAAAACATTTTTTTCGTGAGGAAAACTAAAAAATTGGATTAGATCTTTTACCAAAATGTTCGGTTCCAAACCAGGTGCTCAAATACAAAAATATTGCTACAAACATTCCCAAGCAATTTATTAGCTCTTACAGAAATAGGTCTCGACGACAATGTGTTCGACTCTGAAGTGTTTCCACAGGTTTACAGCGTACTGCGTTGCGATCGTGTTGGGCGAAGTCGAGGTGGAGTACTAATCGCTGCATGTTCCTCCTACTCACTCACACACTTGGACTGTCAGTCCAAAATCGGAGACGAAATTATTTGTGCAAAAGTCACTAAAGGTAATATCAATTTTGTATGTTGTGGAGTCTATTTACCTCCAGGCGTACCACAAAACCGGTATCATAGTATTTTTAACTGTATTAGAAAAATAATGTCTAAAAATTGTACGCTCAGATACTTAATAATAGGAGATTTTAATATGTATTCAGCTAGTACCACGGTCTGTAACGATTTTGAACTATTCATACCTGAAAATAATTTAATACAAAAAAATACAGTTACTAATGACCTTGGTAGAATGCTGGATTTAATTTTGATAAATCCGCATATAGCAGGAATCTCGGTTTCTCGTTGTCCCTGAATCGTCTCTAATGAAATGCATCACCAGCCGTTAGATGTCACTATTAATGTATTTACGCTGCATACAAATAGTTATGTAAATAACAATAGCCCAAGTAACTTAAGTACTAACAGTAGTGCTACACCCATCCGAAACTACCGAAACGTAGATTTTTTCAAATTATATTCGGCGCTCTCAAATACAGACTGGGAGCCGGTATATTTAAGAGATGATGTGAATGAAGCTGTGGATACATTCTATAAGTTATTAAATAATAATAATATTGTTTATAATATTGTGGAACACTTTTCACACAGCGCCATCTGGTCCAAAGTAAGCTAATATTAGCTTGTGTTATGGGATCTAGATAACTGATAAACATACTTATATATTTCTAAATACATACATATTATAGATAAATAACACCCAGACACAGAATAAACCATCGTGATCATCACACAAAGTTTTATCCTGGGTGGGAATCGAACCCACAACCTCTTGCGTAGCAGTCGGATGCACTCTCACCGCGCCACAGAGGCAGTCATTGAAGTTAAATGAAGTAATTGATGAACACATACCTCTAAATAGGGCCAAAAACACATTAAATCAACGTTTCCCGCACTGGCTTTCCTCTAAGACCATTAACTTGAACAAACCTAAAAATAACTATCATAGGCTATATAAACAGACTAACGAACAAATATGTTAAGGGCAATAGAAAATACAATGAACAGGCTACGTTTGGCAAAATGCTATCGCTTCAGATAAAAGATGAATTCTGTAAGTATTTTAAAAATGCATTTCTGCCCGATACCCCATCTTTGAGTATTGATAACGCAAGCATCTCGGCAAATATATGTGCAAATAATTTTAATGTTAATATTACCCGTTTCAACGAACTGGAAGTGCTTAGAGCTATATCGCGACTTGCGTCAAAGGAAACTCAAGGGCCAGATGGTGTACCTCAGTTCATTGTTAGAGATGGCAAGAGGATTTTCACAAACCCATTACTATATATATTTAATCTCTCCATCCAGACGAATGTGTATCCAACAATATGGGAAACTTCCAAAGTGCTTCCAGTTCATAAAAATGGCTCTAAATCCGACTTCAAAAACTACCGACCTATTGCTGTCCTGTCCATATTCAGTAAAGTCTTTGAGTCCATATTATATAAAAGAATTTACACTGATATAGCTGGATGGTTTGCTGAAGAGCAACATGGATTCTTACCGAAGCGCTCTACTACTTCGAATCCTCTCAATATTTCTACGTTCAAACCTAAATAATAAGACTGAAGTGGATGTAGCGTATTTTGATTTTCAAAAGGGTTTCGATAGAGTAGACAATGATGTACTATTAACAAAAATGGCTACTTCAGGTTTTTCTAGACCATTGCTTCAATTCTTTGCTAACTATTTAAAAGAACGTAAACAATACGTTTTATACAAAAATAATTGTTCTGAGCTCTACCCAGTCACCTCGGGCATTGGACAAGGTAGTAGCCTAGGTCCACTGCTTTTCTTAATATTAATAAACGACCTTCCAACACACATAAAATATTCCATGGTTCTTATGTATGCAGATGATGTTAAAATCACACTACCAATATATGACATAAATGGCACTATTAAACTTCAGGCAGATATTGATAATATTTACACTTGGAGTATTCATAATGGTCTTAATCTCAATATCAATAAATGCGCTATTATGTCTTATTCGAAAGCTCTACTTCCGATTATCAAATCATATACGTTGAACTCTGTAACCCTGAATCGTGTTTCATCAATTCGTGATTTGGGGACACATTTTGACCCAAACCTTACCTTTAATCAAAATATTATAATAACCTGTAATAAATCCCGAAAAAGTTTAGGATTTGTTATGCGACACACAAAGGTTCTTAACTGCCCCCATGCTATAACCTTATTGTACAATTCGTATGTCCGTAGCTTATTGGAGACTAACAGCGTCATCTGGAATCCACACGAAAAATCTTAAATACTTATGATTGAAAAAGTGCAAAAATCTTTCATTCGCTACTTCTACCTCAAACTGTATGGTTACTACCCCTACATGTACCCCACACCATTTGTGCTGGGAATGGTCGCCTATCAGAGTCTAGAAGTTAATAGAAATCTCAGCCTTATTTATTATTTATTTTTATTACTTATTTATTTTTTCCGCCTAATTCGTGGCAAGCTGTCTAATTCTACATTTCTGAAATATATTTTAATAAATGTTTCTCTACCAATTAGGCGTTCATTACGCCCTCGGCATCGTCCCCTTTTTTTAGTACCTACCTCTTCTGTAACCCTTATTAGTAGCCCACTATACCTAACCCTCACCCACATCTACAATATTCTTCTGCAGGACGAGACCGTAGATGTATTCATGTTTACGGAACCAAGATTCCTGGCTGCAGCTAGTCACTATCTGGAGAATAAAACCACATCCAGTACCATTATTGAATAATAATATAATGAACATTTTAAATATTTTATTGTTACAAATATTGCAAAATAATTTATGATGTGCTTACGATATAAAACCGTCCGTTGAATTTAAGTTAACTTAAAATAAGTTTAGATATAATTATGTATGTAACTTATAACTTATATGTCCACACATATAAGTTATAAGTTACATACATAATTATATCAAAACTTATTTTAAGTTAACTAAGGTTAACCAACTTTTACTAACAGTATAGCACCACTGCTATACTGTTAGTAAAAGTTGGTTAATAAATAAATAAATAAAAAACATGATTTTTGGCGCCAACATTAGCAATGGTACGGGCGATGACAAGCATTATGAAGTTAGAGTCAACCAGAATCAACAGACTTTAGGCAGGAAGAGTGACAAGTGCGGACGCTTGCTGTATATTATTTTCTAAAACTAGTGCATTTATCTTGTTTTGTTTGTGGGAGTAGTGGTTTCTTGGACATAAAAGTTGTGTTAACGTGCTGTAGTGATAAACAATGATATATAAGCAGATAAGGCAAGAGAGAAAATAGCATTTCACTGCATATATTTAATTGTCTTTCACTATAGCACGTTAACACAACTTTTATGTCCAAGAAACCACCACTCCCGCACATAAAACAAGATAAATGCACTAGTTTTAGAAAATAATATAAAGCAAGCGCCCGCTCTTGTCACTCTTCCCGCCAAATGTCCGACAACCAACAATAACAACCAGAGTCAACAGGGAGTCAACAGACGGACTTTTGGCGCCAACATGAGCAGTGACGCACGTTTGTCGTATATTATTTTTGAAAACTAGTGTAAATTCGTGTTTTTGTGTTTAATAATGGTGGAATATTAAACATAAAGAGTTCGGAAAAGTGCATTAGTGAACGAGAGTGATATATTGTAAAGAAAAGTGGTGTTGTTTGTGTTAGTGCCAAATTTCCATAGATAGCGCCAATAAGGGATCCACTGCCTTATTAGGGCACGGACTAGGACCTAGGACTGAGGACTTGACATCAACAAACGACTAGACTGGACTAAAACAAAATAACAAGTAAATAATAAATACTGAAGACTAGGCTGTATGAACTAAGTTTCCTTTGCTTGCCCAAGTTGGGCGAAGACAACAAAAAAAAAAGGAGTCAACAAATATTTATTTCATTTCGTTTCTTTCGTGCCTCTGATATTTGTGGTTATGTTATTATCTTATATATTTGCTGATTTTATTACAAATTTAAAAAGCAGTTGACGGGTTGTGACTTATTTAATATTTGTTTCCTATATACTTACCTATGCAGTCTAATACAAAAGAAATGGAAGAAATCGAATACAAACTAAATAGTAAAAACAATGTTTTCATTGTAAATGCAATGGATAAACTTGTGACTCATATATATATGAAAATATTGAAGTTACTTCCGTCTGCTGATCGACGAAAGCTTTTACATGGACCACAGCCAATAGAAGCTGAAGTTGAGGAAATAAAGTTACTATGGGCGAAATGTTCTACTAAAGATATAAGGGTGAGCCAGGCGGCATGTCATGGTCTTCTGATACTGGTGGAACTTCATGCTCTAGAGGTAGCCCAGACAATGTCGACTCTAGTTGGTATACTCCCTAGTGCACAGTATGTATAAATAAATAAAAACTATTTTACTAAGAGACAAATTTAATAAGTACTCCGAGGGTAGATAAATAAAAATAAATAAATATTGTGGGACCCTTTTCACACAGCGCCATCTAGCCCAAAGTAAGTTATTTAATTTATTTATTTATATTTTATTTTTATTTATTTTATTTAAAATTATTTAATATTATCTTGTGTTATGGGATCTAGATAACTGATAAAAATACTTATATATCTCTAAATACATACATATTATAGATAAATAACACCCAGACACAGAATAAACCATCGTGCTCATCACACAAAGTTTTATTCTGGGTGGGAATCGAACCCACAACCTCTTGCTTAGCAGTTGGATGCACTCCCACCGCGCCACAGAGGCAGTCAAATGTACCCTAGAGCTGGTTATACAATAACATTGACATGTATTGACTAAATATTTTAAATTTATCTTTAGTTTTTGTGTATGACATTTTGTAAGTGCTATTAAAATGGTCTTTGCAAAATAAAGACATTTTTATTTTGTAATTTTTTTTACAGCTGGTGCATTAAACGGGCGTTTCCTATGTATAATATGTATGTATTTAGTAATATATAAGTATGTATATCAGTTGTCTAGATCCCATAACACAAGCTTATATTAGGTTACTTTGGGCTAGATGGTACTGTGTAAAATAAAATGTCCCACAATATTTATATTTATTTACAGTCCCATAGATTAATTTTGAAACGTAATCTCTGTATGTGGCACTTATAGAAAATTTTTAATAAATTACAGTTTTCACTTCTACCCACTCTTAAGAAACAGTGTTCAAAGTTTTCATCCTGATTAAAATTATCTTTTAAATTCGTTTTTGCTTATAAAATCAACCAAATTCTACTTAAATTTGTAATATTAATGAACAAAATTCGAAATTACAATTAGCATTTGTGATTCCTACCAAAATAGCAGTGCAAATAATCAAGTTTTAAAACACTTCTAAAACCTATACTTTATTTGAATCCATAAACATTTATCTGTGCATAATGAAGTGTTTCCAGTGTGATAGTAAATTTCCTAGTGATGAGAGTCTAATACAGAGTGACGGGTGTAAGCGGAATGTGTGCCTGACATTCAGTGGCCTAACAAGTAGTGAGGCTAGGGTTATGGGTTTGAAATCGAAACATACACTATTACAGTTCGCGCCACGAGTCATGAAAGTGCGCAGACGACGATAAATAGGTGTAAGTTGAGGTAGGGGTGAGAGACGTGCAGTGATTCCTTGCCTCTCTCGACCCGCGCACGGCCTGGGCTCACCTTGGGTACCAGCGATAACACAAGTGTCACCTAATTTCATTAATCGGACAATACTTATAATAAATAATTTGTTTAGAACGTCAATTTTATGTGTTTATATTAAAAATTATTAAAAGGTATTGTAAGTGTACATAGTGTTAGATATATTTGAACTTAGTGTTTTTGTAAACAGTGTTGTAAAGAGGTTATATATAATAGTGTTTTTAGTGTTATTTTGAAAGAAGTGATTTTTTATTAGTATCTACAATTTCTGAAGGGAAAACTGAAGGGAAAATGTGGGATGTGCAAGCAGGATTTATGAAAGGAAGAGGATGCACGGATCAGGTCTTTTCCTTACGGTGCGTAATTGAAAAACTTTTGGCGAAGAGTCAAAAAGTTTATTGCGCTTTCGTACACTTGGAAAAGGCCTATGATAGAGTGGTGAGGAATGAACTGTGTCAATTGTCCATGTATGATTAACACTGATTAACTTTTATTTCAAGTGTATGTGTAGTTATGTATCAAATAAACATAACAATAATTTTTTATTGTTATAATCATTTCTATCCTATACACAGCGAATTTATATTGAATATCATTTTCTACACGCGCATGATAAGTTGAGACCTGCGAGAAATGTTGTTCCCCGATTATTATAATAATAAGTCTACAAATTAGAACATTTAATAATAGAACAGTAAATTCATGTCATTGTCAAAATGACCAATTGACATCCGCAGGCCATGTTCCCTCCTCAGCCTTAAGTTGTGAAAGAATTAGATGCAATGATGAATTTTCACCAATTAAAACTGTGTGCAGTGTGGATAATAGTATATTAAGTTCAAGTAGTAATTGCGAGGCATCTACGAGTATAATAGAAAAGTTGCAAATAAAAAGTGATGCAAAGACCATAGTCTATTGCGATGAAATAGGTAAAAATTTTGGACATTATTTATCACAGTTAAGTCATTCTGTAATAAATCATACATATCCAGGAGCTTCATACTCTCAAATTATAGATTTTATATTGACTGGTACACACTGCATGCAGTCTACTATAGTGGTGCTGGTTGGCAGAAGAGGCAATATTAATAGTGACAAACTTTTAAAAGTTTTTGATAAGTTATCAAGTCTGCAAGTAAAACAAGTAATTTTGTCCACCCTGCCATACAGCACTGCTATGAGCCACAAGGAAAATCACTTAAGATACAAATTAAATATGAAACTACATACCATGGTATCATATTCCAAAAAAATTGAATTGTTCGATTGGAACATAATTTTCAATAATAATAGTTTGTTGACATTAGATAGATATTTTCTATCAAAATTTTTACAACGAAAGGTAGCTCTGTTGCTATCTAATTATTTAATTTTTCAAGCCAAATTATTGGCTAGTACAACTGCTTTTATTGAGCAGGATAGTTTTGATACTTCCCATTTGGAAAATGAAATTCCAAAAAACTAGTTTATAGGACAACAGATAATAAATCTGGCCAGTTGACTTTGGCCCCTGAGAATAATCTTAGTAAAAATATTGTTTTTATAAACCTGGTGCACCATAATGTTAGAGGTTTAATAAACGGTAAAGATTTAGAGTTAGAGCTATACATTAATGCAAATTCTATTAATATTTTTTGTGCTACAGAGCACTGGTTAAAAGATCATCAAATCACATTGTTGAACTTCGTAAATCACCAGGTTGCTGGCTCGTTGAATAGAAAACATTCTAAACGTGGAGGCTCTTTAATATTAATTAATAAAAACTTAAAATTTAAAGAATGTAAGGATTTAGTAGCCCTCTCCATTGAGCGAGTTATTGAGATTGCCAGTATTGAGTTTGAGCATTTCATCTTGTTAAGCGTATACAGTCCCCCTGATGCTTCTTACATTAAATTTGAAGAAAAGCTTGAAGAAGCACTGTTCAAATGCCAATGTTTAAGAAATCTATAATAGTTTGTGGAGATTTTAATGTTGATATATTAGATACATCATTAACTCCATCAGAGAGAAATAAAATGAAAAATTTATTTAAATCCTTTAATCTGCATAGTACATTCTTAGAACCCACTCGTATTACAGCCACCAGTGCAAAATGTATTGATAATATTTTTACTGATATTAAACCTATAGATAAAGGTATTGTGGATCCTGTGGAGTCAGATCATCGTGGCCAATGGATAAAATTTCCTAAAAGTAGTAACAAAGTCAGCAAAAAACAAATTAAATATGTACCAATTAACCAAAGGCGTTTGAACAATTTTAAAGAAAATGTATTAAAGAGATTACCATATCTACCTAACTTCACTTGTGTAGACCAGTCATATAAACACTTATTTAATTTGATTAATGATGAGTTTGGCAAAGTTTTTACCTCAAAAACTCTACAGATTGGTGGTCGTCCTGTTTTCAGTGACTGGGCAACACCAGGTATCTTTAAAAGTAGAAATAAATTATTTGAATTATATTCAGAAAAATCATATAATTTTAGGCAAACCTTTCAGGAATATGTTAAAAATTATTCAAAGATATTTAAACAAACGTGTCATCTTGCTAAGTCAAACTTCATTAAAAATAAAATTTCTAATTCTGTAAATAAAATAAAAATGACTTGGAACATCATTAACTCTGAATGCAGTAGATCTTTAGTGACTGAAAGGGATTTCCACTTAAAAGTAAATGGTTGCCATGTTACAGGGGACCTGGAAGTGGCTACGGAGTTTGAACACTTTTTCAAAAATGTACCTATATTGACAACAAAATCTCTCCAAGCATCTTCCAGTTCCGCTGAACTTTTATTAGAAGAATCTGTACTTTGTTGCAGGGATGCATTTGTATTCACAGATATTTGTGCTCAGGACATTGTAAAAACATTTAAATGTATCGAAATTAAGAAAACCGCGGACATTTGGGGATTATCGGTCAAAACTGCATCATGTATAATTGAGGTAATTGCGCCCCATCTAGCAACTGTGTTTAATGACTGTGTTTCTAGTGGTACATTTCCTGATTTAATGAAACACAGCAAAGTCGTTCCCTTGTTCAAGGCTGGCAGCGCTACAGAGCCGTCTAATTTCCGACCAGTGTCAGTGCTGCCAACTTTGAGCAAAGTATTTGAAAAAATAATCTTGAATCAAATGCTATCCCATTTTAATAGTCATAAAATACTCCATGCGAATCAATTTGGGTTTACGAAAGGGCGCTCAACTTCCGATGCTGGTGTTGAGTTATTAAAATGTATTCATGAAGCATGGGAAGACAAGCACGATGCATTAGGTATATTTTGCGATCTATCAAAGGCTTTTGATTGCGTTCAACATGAAACGCTGTGCAGGAAACTACACCACTATGGAATAAGAGGCAAAGCTCTCGACCTTCTGTCTTCATATTTGAACAATAGAATACAGAGGGTCGATATTAATGGTACACGTTCTGTAGGATCCATGGTTACAATGGGTGTGCCGCAAGGCTCGATACTTGGGCCATTCTTGTTCCTCATTTATATTAATGATTTACCATTTTATGTAGGGGACAGGAATAGGATTGTTTTGTTTGCAGATGACACCTCATAAATTTTTAAAATTAAAAGACAATTAGATAACTATGACGATGTAAACAATGCAATTGCAAGAGTAGTTCATTGGTTCAGCTCAAATAATCTTTGCCTTAATGAAAATAAAACTAAATGTATAAAATTTACTCTACCAAATGTAAAACAAGTTGCGGCCAATGTTCAACTGAATGGACAAGTGTTAGAGTTTGTAGAATCAACTGTGTTCCTAGGTATAACTATTGATGCCAATTTGCAGTGGGGCCCACACATAGAAAAGACAGCCTCTAGATTAAGTTAGGCTGCATACGCTGTAAAAAAGATCAGGACTCTTAACAGATGTGGATACGGCTAGAATGGTTTACTTCAGCTATTTTCATAGTATTATGTCTTACGGTATTCTCCTTTGGGGGAGTGCTGCAGATTTAAATATTATTTTTGTTCTACAAAAGCGGGCTGTACGCGCTATTTATAATTTGGGCCCCAGAGTTTCTCTCCGAGAAAAATTCAAAGAAGTAAATATTCTAACCGTACCATCGCAATACATTTTTGCCAATCTTATGTATGTCCAGAAAAATCTATCACAGTTTTCTAAACTCTGTGATAAACATAATATAAACACTAGAAATAAAAATAATCTTTCAGTCCACCACAGTCGACTACATAAGATTGGCGATTCTTTCCAGGGTAACTGTATACGCTTTTACAACAAGCTTCCCTGTGACCTGAGAAATTTATCTTTAAATAAATTTAAAAAGTTTATTAAAAACAAGCTTTGTGAAAAAGGTTTTTACTCCGTTACAGACTATTTGCAGGACAGGGACGCCTGGAAATGATCTGCTGGCAAAGTGAAATAATATTAAATAAAAAAAAAATAAATATCCATCACGCCTTATCCCCGAAGGGGTGGCAGAGGCATATTATATGCCCACTTTTCACCGTGTGGATTTTTCTGTCCCACGTAATAGGTGGTGAGCCCATTGCCGTGTTGAAATAGACAGACGCAGGTTGTGGCTACCTGCTGTTGAAATTTTTCAAGCCGCCCATAAGGCATTCAACCAGGCTTAACGACTGCCATTTTACTGGCAACCGGGACCAACGGCTTAACGTGCCTTCCGAAGCACGGAAACGCTCGCAAATGTAAATGCCACAAAGTGGTCACCCATCCGAGGACCAGCCATAGTGAAAGTTGCGTAACTCAGTGATCGTTTACAGAACACTGAGACCGCGGGGCCACGAGTGCTTCAAATAATATTAAATTGTAAATAGGCCATCAAAAAAAAAGCCTTCCTAAGTTTCTTGCCGGTTCTTCTCAGGTGGGCCGCGTTCCGAACCGGTGGTCGCTTTAAATATTTTAAATAGTGTATGACATTTTGTAAGCGCCGTTAAAATGGTCTATGCAAAATAAAGATATTTTTATTTTTATTTTATAAGATTAATTATTATAATATAGAATAATACAAATAACTATACATTTTTTTACATCTGTACCAACTTATTACTGTGAGGTCACAGAGGTCAAGCCTCAACTTATCGTATTTATAGTACACTTTTCTCTTCGAATATACATGCGCAGTCGACGCCATTTTCTTTCATGACTCGTGGCGCGTACTGTATTCCTTTGTAATCCTTGTCGGGAAGCATTATTCCAGGTACCCAAACTGATAAAATCTTATGACACTGTGATTGAAGAACTCAACGGAATAAAATCTCAACTGGCTTCCCAAACTATCGCGACAGCTTCCCCAGAAGCTCTGCCTGTGAATAATATTGTTAACACTAACAGAATAATTGAGGAAATGGCAGAACGTGAACGTCGTGTAAACAATATAATTCTAGTAGGAATATCAGAATGTTAATCTGATGATAAGGATACCTGCAGAGCCCATGATGATCAAATAGTCCAAGACATTATCAATGAGGTTACAGGAGGGGGGGGCGCACTATACTGACAAGGCTATCAAAATTAAAAATGATCCGTTTAAGGTAAAAAAGATAACTTCAAACCTAGACCCATGAAGGTTATCATGAAATGTCGCTCAGATGCCATTAATGTCTTGAAAAACAGAACAAAGTCCCGCAAAGAGGTATGAATATACAATGACAGAACTCCACAACAACGTGAGAAACTAAACCTACTACGCTCTCTTCTTAGGGACCGTCTAGATAAAGAAGACACAGATCACCACAGAGCACCTAAGAAAAATAAAAAACTAATAAGCACTAAACAACCTTACACAGACTTGACATTTTATTACACCGACTTGGGCGCATTGCCAGCTAAATTCGATTTGCTGCTATTTGCTATTTTTAAACATTGATGCAATGGACTCCACTCAGTATATATATAAATTTTTAAAGCAATTATTTGCTAATTTTCTCATAATTTTTTAATATAGTGGAAAAAGACTTAAAAAATTATAGGAAGAAATAATCCTGAAATACCTTATAAAATAGGTAACATAACAGTTAACACTGTAAAAGCTCAAAAAGATTTGGGTGTCACCATGACTAGTGATCTAAAATGGGCTGAGCATATTAATGGCATTGTTAAAAGAGCAAAGTCTTTTATTTATATTATCCGAAAATCTTTTCAATTTATGGCACCTTCTGTGTTTGTCAAAATATGGAAAACATATGTTAGACCACTACTGGAATATGGATATCAAATCTGAAACCCATATTTTGTAAAGGACATAGACATACTGGAGAGCGTTTAAAGAAGAGCTACTAAAATACCATTTGGTTTCCGACGTAAGCCATATGAAGAACGCCTAAAACTCCTAAAGCTAACAATACTACAGAAGCGAAGAGCAAGAGGAGACCTTATTGAGACCTATAAAATACTAACACACAGGTATAATTTGCCTAATATACGGGATATATTTGTGCTTCGACAAGGCTCGTATTCGTCTCGGGGACACAGCCTCACTTTCAGCCGGTCATTCTCGCACGCCCTTACTGCCTACTACTGTCTAAATAACCGCGTGGTGGATATGTGAAACAAACTTCCCGAAAGTGTTGTGACTGCCAAATCGGTTAACTGTTTTAAATCTCGTTTGGACGAATGGCTCAAGTGTGAACAATAAAAAAATTAATATTTTAATCAGTGACTTTGACATTAATATACAAACAAAAGTTTATACGAACTCTGTATGATATGGACATATCAGCAAGTCGCTGCTCGTTCATTATTTAATAATAATAATAATAATTAAAAATATATTTTATAATAGGGATGCCATCGGGGCCGGGGGCGCGGTTCCTCAATTTGAGTTTGAGGACCGCCGCCCCGAGCTCGGCACCAGACACGGGCGGAATCATCGCCTCTGTGTCTGCCGGCGTCTGGCTTGGTGCCATCCGCGGTGGGACCCACTCTTCCCGCGCAGGGAAGAGGGACCTGACAATGTGGCCGACGAATGAGGGCTCGAGAGACTTTGTGAGGGGAGGCGCCCAGGGCCGGAGTTTGTCACTCACGGCTTTGTACGGGCGCCCCCACGGATCTTGTTTTAGGGTCTCTAGCCACTCCTTCCAGGCCGCCTCCTTGGCGGCCTTGATCGCCGAGCTGAGGGCAGCTCGGGCAGCCCGGTATGCGGCAAACAGCTCTTCTTCTTGGGCAGGATCGCTGTTTCTTCGACCGCGATGGCGAGTGTACCTAAGCTGGGCTGCGTGGCATGAAATACGCAGCCCAGCCAGTTCATCATTCCACCAGTACACTCGCCCCCGCGGACGAACAGGCCCCGCCCTCTTCATCGCCGCATCGCAGACGCGAGTCAGGGCTCGCGTCTACGTCCGGGCCTCCGTCGACCGCGGCCCAGCGCTCGACGATGGCCGCCTCCTTCGCCAGTTCCCGGTCCAACGTCCGCAGACGCCACCGCGGACCTTCGTCAACCGAACGGCGGCCCCCGACCACCGGGGTCTCCGAGCCGGCGTCGACGATGCCGAACCATATGTAGCGATGATCCGACATCGTCTCCACCCCCTCGATCACCCTCCAACCACGCGTGCGGCTAGCCAGGCCAGAACTGGCAAAGGACAGGTCGATTATACTTCGACCTGTCCCCGTCCGCCGCACGAACGTGTGGACCGACCCTCGGTTGAGCAGCACCAAGCCGTTGGACACCGCCCACTCCTCGACCATCTCACCCCGGCTATCGGTGACCGGAGATCCCCACGCCTGTGAATGCGCATTGAAGTCTCCAGCCACCACCACCGGGGTGGGGTGCGCTTCTGCCAACAAAGCCCCGACCTCAATTAACCACTGCTCATACTCCGCGAGGCTTCTGTTGGACGAGAAGTACACCCCGACTACTGCAACGTCTCCCAGCAGGACGAAAACGCAGCCGCGTCCCTGGGATACTTTGTCGTATGCACCCCGCTGGGATACGATAGCCACCAACTCGTCGCGGCTGCCAGCCCAGTCGTCTCGGGCGCGAACCGCGTACGGTTCAGCGACTATAGCCACAGTCGCCTGCAACTGTGCGGTAGACTGAAGCAGCAGATCTTGGGCCGCCGCACAGTTACCGACGTTGGCCTGCAGCACCGAGATGGGAGCTATCTAATTTTGGGCGATGTCCATCACCTCCTCTGTGTCCTGTGTGGGCTGACGTGTACGCCCAGCATCACCCCGACGCCTCTTCTTCTTACGAGGGTGGGTCAATAAGTCCGTGACTTTTTGAACTTCTGAACTCTTTACTGAAAAAGAAACACTGCCCCTGTCAACAGGCATCTGTCAGTCGACTCCTGTCAAAATTTGAACTTACTGCGTCAGTTAGTTTGTGTTTGGCAGCTATTTTTATCAGACTAATCAATCTAAGCAATCTGAGAAGAAAATGGAAAAGAGTGAATTTCGTGTGCTTATTAAGCATTATTTTTTGCGAAAAAAAAACCATTACCGAAACCAAGGCTAAGCTTGATAAATACTATGGGGACTCTGCACCATCGATTTCAATGGTGAAAAAGTGGTTTACTGAGTTTCGTTGTGGCCGTACAAGCACTGAAGATGCCGAACGTCCTGAACGCCCAGTTGAGGTGTCTACACCCGAAACAATCGAAAAAATTCACGATATGGTTTTGGCCGACCGAAGATTGAAAGTGCGAGAGATTGTGGAAGCCATAGGGATCTCGCATGGTTCAGTGGTTTCAATTTTGAATGATCACTTGGGCATGAGAAAGCTTTCCGCAAGATGGGTGCCGCGTTTGCTCACAGTCGACCACAAACGCAATCGTGTAACAACTTCACAGGAGGGTTTGGCGTTGTGTAATCGCAATATGGAGGAGTTTTTTCGCCGTTTTGTAACCGTGGACGAAACGTGGATCCACCACAACACACCAGACCAAACAACAGTCAAAACAGTGGGTTTCTAAGGGTGAATCGGCGCCAAAGAAGGCCAAAGTGGGTTTGTCAGCCAATAAAGTCATGGCGACTGTTTTTGGGATGCACGCGGGATAATCCACATTGACTCCCTTAAAAAAGGAAGAACAATCAATGGAGAATATTATGCCAACATATTGGGCCGATTCAATGACGATTTAAAAAAAAATTTGCCCTCATTTGGCAAAGAAAAAAGTTCTTTTCCACCAAGACAATGCAAGGGTGCACACATCTGCAGTTGCCATGGCAAAAATCCATGAATTGGGCTATGAATTGCTCCCTCATCCGCCCTATTCTCCAGATTTGGCTCCGAGTGACTACTTCTTGTTTCCAAACCTGAAGAAATGGCTTGGTGGAAAAAGATTTGACTCGAATGATGAAATCATCTCACAAACAAAGACCTATTTTGAGGACCTCGACAAATCTTATTTTTTGGAAGGGATAAAAAAATTGGTGTAGCGGTGGACAATGTGTATAGAGCTCAAGGGAGACTACGTTGAAAAATAAGATGATTTTTTAATCAAAAAAACTGTGTTTTATTCAAAAAGTCACGGACTTATTGACCCGCCCTCGTAGATGCCGCCAAACAGGCCTTTGTGCCCAGGCGGTGCGCAGCGGCACCTCCGGCCGCTGCGCAGATAGGACACTGGGGCTCCGCCGAACAGCCAGCCGCTTTGTGACCGGGCTGGCCACAGCGGAAGCAGAGCGCGCTATGATCAACACCCGCGGCGCACCGGGCCCCCACGTGTCCGACCTCCAGGCAGCGGAAGCATCGCTGCGGCCTGGGTTCCAATAGGACCGCCCGGACTCGGGTCCATCCGACCATCACAGGGCGGCCATCTGTTATCTTCTTGGCCGCCGCGACCGGGCACTTGACCCAAGCCGTGCCCTCTCGACCTGTTTGACGGACTATCTCTCCGACTGAGACATTTGTAGTGGCGCACTCTCCCACTTCCACCACTATCTGCGCAACCTTTTCTTTAGTGGCCGCATCCCCAAGACCGGAGATGCGCAGCTCCGCGCACTTCTCCGGTCTAGCAATGCGGACATCATCGGGCGCAATCGCGGCTCCGGGAGCAGGCGATCTCCGATGCCGTCGAAGCGCGCATCCAGGAGGAACAGAACCTCCTCTCGCGACATCGACGGCGGGGCGCTCGCCTGCTTCTTTAGCATGTCGATTTCTGCCCGCATAGCAGCTAGCTCACGCTTCAGGCGGGCATTTTCTTCAGAAACCGTGCGGGCACGCAATTCCCGCACGTATTCTACAATGGATCCAGCGGCGGACCTCAGGCCCTGCACGCTTTGCCCCTTAAGACGGGAGGACTTGTGGGCAATGGAGCGGATTGCCTCCACCGCCTCCTCGACCGCCTTCTCCAGCTGTTCGGCCCTGAGGTCCGAAACAGCCACCGGTGTTGTCTCCACTGGAGCGGGAGACTGACGAAGGAAGGAGAGTCGCCTCTCCTCCCTCCCTCGGAGCTCCTCGGCGAGCTCCTCCTCAGCTTGGAGCTCTAGCTCCCGCTCCTTGGCCGCGTTCAGTTCGGCCTTCGCCTTCGCGAGGCCAACGTATTGCCCCGTTGTTGGGAGGCGACCGCGGCCCCGCTTACCGGGCTGGCCCCGGACAGAACCGGTGCCAGCCGACTCCTCACTGGCCCCCTCCGACCCCGAGTTCCTGCGCTTGCGCCACAGCCGGGAAAGCGGGGAGGGGGAGGGACCAGGAGTTCCTCTATCATGGAGACCACACTGCTATCGGAATCCGACAGCAGCAGGTCTCTCGACGGCCGACGCGGAGAAGAGAAGCGTCGCAGCGCGACAGTATTACTCGCGCCTCTCTAGTAAGGCTGGGTACTGGGGTGCCAGGCCTAGCCTTTATCTCCATTTCAACAGCAGCCTTGTCGCCAGGCTAATCTGCGTCCGTATTTAGTAAGCCAAATTCGTAAGTTGTTTCCAGTCCGATATTTTTTAAATTATTTTTGTTGAGCGCCATAATAATTCCCACGAGTAGGAGACGATAAACAAACTACTCCCTGGGTTACGTTCATTCCAGGGAGCGGGATACATACTGTGGGGTGTTCCAGGTGCCCCACAGGTTTTAACGACTTCGCTGTCGGGTGTTATAGACTTTTCCCTGTCGCGGGCCGGCCAATGAAGGCAAGCCCTTCGGTCCCAAGGACCATTGCATACCAACTGGTGCCACCAGTTGGATTGTTGCGAAGACCCCGGAGATTACAAAACGCGGGGCGGGGGGATAACCCTCCGCAACTTCGACGCTGGCACGAATGCCTGTAGGCCCCTGCGCGAGCAGGCAGCCTACCACACCACGAAACTTCGCTACTACCGGCCGTGGCCGGGAGCGACACCAACGATGAAACGCTTCAACCGGCCATGCCGGGAGCAGTTGCAAAGACCGTGGGCCTTGCAGGCCCACCATACCACGACCCCCTCGTGCAATGGGGTCAACTGCACGTCCACACAACGGCAACACAGTGCTTCAACCGGCCGAAGTAGGGAGTAACGACAACGAGAACGAAGGACGAAAACGAAGCGCTACTACCGGCCAGGCCGGGAGCTTTCACCAGTACGCAGGCCTTGAAGGCCTGCCACACTGCGACCCCCACGACATGGGGTCGACTGTCGGGATATTGGTACATTGGTTAACACACACAGTACTGAAGACTGCGCCCATTAACCGATGCTCCAGGGTGCACCAGCAAAGCCCATTTTCCACTCTCGCTCGGGCGGTCCCCGGGGGGGATAGGAAACTAGACCGCCAACGTGGAGGTTCCCCGACCTAGCACCCCATGCAACAGATGTTTAGTCCAGGTTACAAATACATGTTTAATTCGTGCCCCTAATAAAGTTTTACATATTTTCATACAAACTTTGCTCCCCTATTTTGCAACCTTAAAAAAATAAAAATTTAAAAATTCATAAATATAGTAGTAATATGTAGTATTTATTTATTAAAAGCAGGTATACAAATTTTGATGTTAGTTTCTTTGAAAATGAAGAATATATCATTGAAATAAGAACCCCCATTTTACCTTCTTATAGGTAAAATATTCAAAACCACGTAGCACGAATAAATTTATTCGAATACAGAAACACTTACTAACCTTGGTACTACGGACTAACTTTGGTAATCTCGAACTTCGATACAACTCTTTATCCCTTATTTTACCCCCTTTAGTGAGAGAACATTATAAATATAGATTACGCTATAAATTTTAAAAGGGCTTCGGCTGGGCGTTGCTTGTAAAATAATGAGTCACCCTGTAATTTTATTAATAAAGACAATCTTTTTTTACCTAATTATTTGAAATCAGGAAGAGATATGCGTAATTTCATGTTTCCAACTCTTTACATTTGAAATATTTTTCATGAACTCTCCTCATTCATGAAATCAATTAATGAAACTATTCTTAACATGACTGTACTTTTTTCCCAAAAATCTTAGGTATGTCCAGTTGACAAAAACATTAAAGTATTTAATTTAAGTTCCACTATGTGGACACGCGTAAAAACCCTGGCGTGTCCAGATGACGAAATAATAAATATTATATTTTGAAGTTTCACCAACTGATCACACGTGTGTCCAGCCTCCCGTGTCGAGATGGTGAATAACCCAACCTTATTATAGTTTCCATAGATTTAATTGATGTATGTAGTATGAAGCTCTACCTGCAGTCCCATTATGTCTGTGTGTTTAATTGTTTATTATCCTTGTCGTTTCCTAGCAACTACTCAGCAATAATTTCAACAATGGCTGGTTTACTTATCCTAGACATGAAACAAAGAGTAGGTGCTGGCTTTCAGTATGAGAATCGGTTTAGATTGAAATCTCCACAGCATCCTTTCATCACAGTATTAGAGACAAATGAGAAAACGGAATATGATATTCTGACACAGATGCAAGCTTTGTGCACCCATCCTGAGGAAGTGTAAGTATACAGCTCCTTGTTAATATTCAAATTGCACATAATTATAAGTCACCTAAAAGCTTAAGAACAATAATCTGCATCATTCATCAGTGACGCAAACTTTTCCAAACCCTACCTGGATTTAGAGCTTGATTGAGGTTCACTTTAATTTGCACGTTGACTTTTTATTTTTAGTATTGTTGAAAGCGACTGACTTCTGACCTCCCATCCCCGTATGGTCGCCTCATTGTTACATCGTCCGTTGGTCATCAGGTGCACTGCTAGCAGGTTTGGTCATTTGGGCTCCCGAGATTTTGGTGGAGCCCCTTACACCCCAAAAACAGCACTGTATTACTTAAACAGGCAATTTCAGCTGGTAGCACAATGATTTGATGATGGCCTCGTCTGACTCCATATCTGGTGCATATCTGATGGTGACCGTGCCTCGTCTTTACTATATATTTTAAAAAGTCGCGACGGCACCCCAGTCTGTTTACTGACCGCGCCCCGTCCTCCATGTGGGCTGAGCAGATTTTACTGACACCTGTTCTGTGTCGCAGGATGACCAGGGTATTAATTACGGTTTTGACTTTTTAAGAAACTCATTCCTCAACATCCGAGCGTCTGTCCCAGTTGCGTCTATCGATGCCCAAGATCCGCTTTCCTACTTTTTCTCCTCCACTTCGCACGGTCGGATTCCCCTGTAGTAAGATCATTGGCACGCATGTCATCCCTTACGACGCCAATTCAGCACTTCTTGGGTCTTCGCCTCTTACCGTGACACGTAGCCCGATGGTTGCCGCAAGACATGACCATACCAGCGAAGGCGACACTGTTGCAGCTTATCTTCAATTCACGGGTGTGAATGCTGCCGCGAATGTATAAGTTCCTCTCGCGGTCTATTCGCGTGACTCCACATATTTAATAGTACCTCATTTTAAGAAACTCGTTCTAGACTTTTAACTCACCTGACTACAATCAGTCTCCTCATCAACAGAGTATCAACAAACTGCGTGGAGCTTCTCTGGCCTGTGTTCCTGTGGTTAACTAGCCATCCGCAGAGGGAGTGCAACATCAAACCCTGGCAGTTGTTACTGAGCCTACCGGATGGTACTCCTAAGTCATCCTTACTGGTTGCATGTCTCAGCAGTCAACAGGTGAACTTTCTTCTTTATCCAAGTATATGCTCAGTTGTTTACAGATCCTATCCGTATTTGGAGCTGGGAGCAATTATAATGGTGGTTTACTTAGCTGCAAGTATATATTTGACCTTTATTTTCCACACGGGAACAACCGCCGTTTGACTTCCCAAACCCTGGCGCTTTCGTCGTTAGCTCGTCCGTTAGACACCAGGTGCCCCGCTAGCGGTTAAGGTAGCTTAGGCCCTGTAGATTTTGGTGAGATCCCTTACAGACAACAGGTGAACTGATTAAAAATTTCAACTGCAGGTAACTATGGCCTGCATCTGTCTATTTCAACACAACATTAGGCTCACCAACTGTTACGTTGGACGCCTGTCTCTGGTTATCCATTACTATTACTTATTGTGTGCTTTCGGGGATAAAGTATGTATGTATATAGTGTGAATATATGTATGTATGTATGTATAGCGATACTGTCTATCGTGTTCTATACTATAAGTATTGTACATCTTCGTGAAATAAATAAATAAATATCGTTCGGACAACTCACACAACGCCATCTGATTCCAAATTAAGCAGAGCTTGTACTATGGTAACCAGATAACTGATAAACATACTTATATAAATCTAAATACATATATATTTTAGATAAATAACACCCAGACACAGAATAAACCATTGTGATCATCACACAAAGTTCTATCCTCGGTGGGAATCGAACCCACGACTTCTTGCGTAGCAGTCGGATACACTCCCACCGCACCACAGAGGCAGGCAGATATAAATAATGAACACTAATGTCTGTAATTTGGTTGAACAGATGCGCAACCCGGATGCACTACAACATTCCAGCGCGGTGTACTGCGCCGTAATAGAGGCTGCAATAAGCCGTCAACCACGGTCTAGCGACTTCAGAGTGCTGTTGGTCATGCTTGCCAGAATATCTACGGAGCTTGTCAAACATAAGTACGTATTTTCGTTGTTTCCAAAATGTAGGGGTTGCGACCTGCATGGTACCTAATGGGGTTCGCTACGCTACTAATTTAAAAACACTTTAGTAACTTTAAAGATTTATTGCAAGTTTACAGTAAAGGATAAGCTAAGCTGTTGCTTAAACTAGTAAAAGATGGAAATGAATGCACGCCGGTTGCTTTCCGTTATGCACTGAGCTCGCGACACACTTAGTGCGGCCGTATTGTATCGCTGAGTCAGCAAAAACGTGTTCGATGGCAATTATTGCCCGAACACTAAACTTCAAACATTTAATTATTAAAATGTTAGGTAACTCATTATTTTATTCATTTGATTAGTCCAAAAAATCTATCGAGAAAGTTGATTTACTTATAATTATTTTAACCACCTATCTTCTCTGACTACCTCGTCAGAGATACAGCGTGAAAATAGGTATAAAATAATAGCTATCGGGATATTTACCAGGTCCACTTTCACGTGCGAGTATCCGATATTTCGGAACTGTTGCAAGCGCCATGATCAAGGAGTAACAAAAACATCACAAAATGGATGGAAACTTCACGCTGAATACCTGACGGGGTAGTCAGAGAGAACAGATCGCCAGGCTTCGCGATCCATGCCATCATCATCTGCTACTGTTAACTGAGCGGGTTTATCGGACAGGAATTTCGAGTACCAAAAAGAATTCCGGTCCCCACAAACTATTACTGTGATCAACTACGTCTATTCCATAATGCAGGCGGGACCCACGGCCCTGCTACAGCATGCTGCACCGGTGCTTCAACCTTAACGACTCTCGAGTGAAGCCCGTTGTGGGTATCACGATCTTACTGCTGGCTGAGAACCTTACAGAATCCTCGGCCTTGCATCTGCCTGATTTGTTTACTTTATGTAAGTAGTTTATTGTTTACTAGCGGCCGCTTTTTTTTTTTTTATTTAAACTTTTACAGAAAGCAGAATGGAAATAAGTTAATGGATAAATTTTTAAAGCAATTATTTTGCAAATTTCTGATAATTGTTTTTTTTCCTCGTGTTCATTCCCTGTCGAATCGGATTGTCTATTTCCACTTTATTAAAAAAAAAATTGAAATAAGTTGTCCATATCTATAGCATTGTTATTCTAAATTCACATAAATAGTAGAAATAGTAGAAGTCAAAGAAACAGAATTACGAAGAAACTTTTTGTACTACTTTTCCTCAGGCCTCAGCATCATCAAACAATTCGAATATCCCGGAATTAGCCTCAGCGCCTTCGTGGCTCTGACTTTCCAATGGTTCCTAATGCCCGCCTACCTCACGGGCGCAGCCACCACTGCGGCCTCCAAGATCTTGGGCGTATACCAGAACAGATATGCAGACGACCAAACTCTCAACACACAGAGAGCCGTGTCCAATACGATCTTCGAATCATTACTTCACACAGACAGCCACCTATCCGTCGTTTTCAAGCTGCTCCAAAATTGGGAGCGTCTACGACACAACCCTGCCAAATTGGGGAGCTGGTTGGATATCATAAGCGCAACACATGATACTGTCAAACATGAACTGTTACCATTTCTGCTTGGAATAGTTTTGGAGAAAAAGACGTCTGAGGAGACAGTGTTAAAAGCTTTGAAGATCGTAGTGAATTTAGCGAGTGTGGATAGTCAGGTGTGTGTGCAACTGTTGCCGGTATTGTTGTATAAGATCGGGAGAGACGTGCGTCCTACGGTCAAGTTAGAGTGCGTGAAGGCGCTACCGTTGATGGCCAGCGTTACGGTGAGTTAAAGTTACTTCACAAACCTATACAGGGTCATTTGTAAAACACCAGCAACCTGCTAGGAGTAGATAGCCAAGGTCATACCCAACAACGTTTGTTCTACCACTTTTGGCAATTCGTTACACTGCGAGTACTATCGTACATTGCAACACCGAGCTTCGTCATTGGTTTTCGCTCTTGGATTCGCTTAAAAGGACTCCTGGGTCTCCTTTTTGTCACGTACTGCATACCTCGATGAACGATGGAAATGCGCGCATCAATGCGGTTGGAAAAAGTCAAGGTCAAAGGAGTTATGACCGGTCCACCCCCATCCCCTGTGATTTTCACGAGTTGCGTATTACTGTAATTCAATCAGTACATTAAATAAAAGTTAAACTAGAAAAAAACATTCTAAAATTTAAAAAAAAATGTATTCAAAATCAAAAAAAAAATCGTAGAACATGTTTTTATGATGTTAGCTACCTAGTCCTAGCAGGTTGCTGGTGTTTTACAAAGGACCCTGTATATAGATATCTGGATAATCATATATGTCATGATATTTTGCAGGAGAATGTGCCAATAATTGTGAACACACTGGGCAAAATGAAGGACGGTAAAGGAGTGCCAACTTCAATGCTCTACATGCTGTATACGAGTCTAGCGGAGACAGAGGTACGATTCGAATAAATTAGTGACAAACAGACTCAAACCTTGTTCCATGTTTATCCTATTGAGGGTCGATATCCAAAAACTTGTGTGAACGAATTTTTTAACCAAAAATGTTTTTATTTCATGCATAAATGACCGAGACTACCAGGACGGCTTCGCTCGCGTCGAGAAGTTTTCCCATTCCCTTTTCCACAGGACCTTGTTCCTGGAATAAAAAGTAGCCCATGTGTTATTCTGAGTATAAGCTATATTATTGTAAAGTTTCATTAAAATCCATTCAGGAGTTTTTACGTGAAAGAGTAACACATCCATACAAACTTTCGCATTTATAATATTATTAGGATTAAGATTAGTTTAGACAATGTTGTAATATTTGTACCAAAATAATTATTTATATGTAATTGAAACTACTTATGGCTTGCCATCGCAGGTACGGTGCTGTTCTTACCTGCACGACGTGCTAATGGATGTCGGGATGAGCAACGTCGACAATCTCAAGTGGGAACAGGACATTGCCAAAGCAGCCGCCATCAGGACGGTCTGTGAGAAACGATTGGGGTTTGTTCAACTGTATTATATTACAAAGAAACTTATAAGTGAAGTGAAAGCGTCAGCGTTAAGCTGGAAAAGGGCGTGCTCCGTTGGTTTGGACACGTCCAACGAATGAGTGAGGAACGATTGACGAAGAATATATATTGTGCGAAAGTAGAGGGTAGAAGGAGTCAGGGTAGACCGAGACTTACATATGAAGACCACGTGAGCAGATTGCTCAAAAACGGAAAAGTCAAAAGTACTCGGATACCCAGACGTGCGTGTATGAAGCCATTGATGAATCTTGAAGAAGCGAAAGAAGTATGCATGGATCGCGAAGCCTGGCGATCCGTCCTGTCAGACTTCCCCTTCAGGGATACAGCGTGAAGATAGTTTAGTTTTTAGAAATTTATAATATATCTTCCTCAGGCCTTAGCATCATCGATCAATTTGAATATACTGGCTCCAACCTCCAGGGGCTATATACTGATGTACTGCTGACCGTCTCATCATTATAGTACAGTAAATTGTTCCATAATGTATTGGGTTGGTTTTGGCAGACAAATCTTTTAATGAACTATGTATTATACACATTCAATTGGATGCCGGTGTGGTATTCCAGATCCTTTTGCCGCCTGGGCGGTATATATACTCTGTCTAGTATTACAGAGCAATCTAAGCATGTCCCTCCAGTTTTGCTAAAGTTGCTGGTTCAAATCCAGCTCGAAGGACCATGAAGATATCTAGCCGTTGTTATGTACTGGACTATAATTGGCTTCCTAGTTTAAAATCAAACATGCTTTATTTTAGTTGGAACTACTACTAATAGTGTTACATGTAACTGAGGAGCTACACAAATCCCCAGTACAGGTCGCGCGGCGAATGATGAGCTCCGACAAAAATTAGTGGGGATAGTTTGCGCATGTATAATCGCGCACAATATTATTACACAAAAATATCAAGTTGAATACGACACTCCTTTAAACCTTTACACATTTTTTTTACTCTATAGCGTAGGTAGGTGGGTACGTAAGTAGGTTTATATTATTTACAACAAGTGAGTTCAGTGTTTTAGTATTTTATTTAGTTTTCAGTAATCGTATTTCTAGAAAAATATTTTTATTGTAATATTTTAATGTAGAAATAGGTATATAATGTGTGTGACACTGACAATGACTTATTAAAGTAAAAGAATTGGAAGAAGTCTCTGCCTACCCCGGTGAATGATAGGCGTATTTCTTTTTGTATTAAACAAGAAACTGTCGAAAATTTGTAATTAAACTAACTATCTTCACGCTGTATCCCTGACGGGGTAGTCAGGGAGGACAGATTGCCAGGCTTCGCGATCCATGCATATTTGATTTCGCTTTCTTAAGATTCATCAACCGCTTCATACACGCAAGTCTGGGCATCCGAGTACTTCAGACTTATCCATTTTTGAGCAATCTGCTCTCGTGGTCTTCATGTGCAAGTCTCGGCCTACCCTGATTCCTTCTACCCTCCTCTTTCGCACAATATATATTCTTCGTCCCCATATCGTTCCCCACTCATTCGTTGAAAGTGTCCAAACCAACGAAGCACGCCCGTTTCCAGCTTAACGCTGACACTTTCGTTCAAACCTGCCATATTGCGTATCACTTCGTTACGTATTCGGTCGGCCAAAGTTACGCCGCACAGTTTTTGAAGTGATCGCATCTCCACAGCATTCAATTTACTTTTATGCATTTGCTGACATTCCAGGTTTCGCTACCGTAAAGCAACGTTGGCACTAGCACTGAGTTATGTATGGCGATACATAACTCAGTGCTAGTGCCAACGTATATAATAATAATAATTATAATTGGTATAAATATTTAATCAAACAATTTACACAATAAAGCATTTTTCTTTCTTGTCCAGATTGGACAGACATTTTTCTCGGGGCATCAAAACCTCAATACGCTATTAAAAGATTTGCCAAAAAGAGTAGAATATTTTATGTGCTTGACAGTACCGAGACTAGTGACAACACGTGCCGACATATCGCGGAGTAGTGTGCGGCTATGCACTAGTGTGCGTGTAGGATTTCGACCACTCCTGCGTCTACGCTCCTACACTCCCGCCCTTCAGCTCTCTCACCCCGCCAATTAGACCTAATTTTTGAGTTCTGCGCATTCCCCTTCCAATTTCTTACAGAGCTCATCATTCGCCGCACGACCTATACTATATTGTAGATAATGGGATGCGATTTTTCTTTGCTATACTGAGGATATTGTCTGCCCAGATACGGTCATGCAGCATATACATTATCGCTTTTATCAGTAACTAGCTTATCCCAGCAGCTTCGCCCGCGTGGTGAAGTTTTCCTATTCTAGATTTCGCGCGGAACCCTAAACTGTTTGTAAATCCAATATAGCCTATGTTCTAGTAAGCCTCACAAAGAATGTAGCTTTTTAAGGTGAAAGAATTTTTAAATTTTGTAGTTTCTGAGCCTATTCATACAAACTAACTTACAAATCTTTTTTCTTTATAATATTAGAATAGACATGTCGATATTTATTGTGCGGGAGCGACACAGCTAATAATAGATTGTTGTCTTCATATGTAAGTCTTGGCCTACCCTTCTACCCTCTACTTTCGCACAATATGGATACCCAGACGTGCATGTATGAGGCGATTGATGAATCTGCACGAAGCGAAAGAAGTATGCATGGATCGTGAAGCCTGGCGATCTGTTCTCTCTGACTACCCTGTCAGGGATACAACGTGAAGATAGTTAGTTAATAACTTAACACTGGGCAGAATGAAGGACGGTAAAGGAGTGCCCACTTCAATGCTTTACATGCTGTATACGAGTCTAGCGGAGACAGAGGTACGATTTCGGTCGACGAGTACGTTCCCATGTTTATCCTATTGAGGGTCGATATCCAAAAACTTGTCTTTCATCTCATTTTGTGAACGAGTTTTAGTTCAAAAACTCTAAGAATACCTTCAAGCAACCACTTTTTTTGACCAGTAGCGCAATTCACAAATCTCGGTTCCAAATCCTCTACGGCGCAAATGTCATTGATGTTCATAGAACTCGAATATCGTGGACGTTTGCGCCGTAATGGAATCGGATCCGAGATTTGTGAATTGCGCTTCAGACATGCCTTCAGTCGACTTTTCTTTTTTCTAAACTAATCATACCACGCAATGGCACCCCGAGATCTGAATTCATTTCCGGAAAAAGCGATGTTTCCATGATTGTATTATTCATTGGCGTAAGTGGCGTTCTGAGGTCCTGGATTCGAATCTCGGGACGGAACAAATATTTGTTTAACAGCCAAAGCACCTGTATTTCCAGCCCCAGTAGCTTCGGCAAGGAGCTGGTGCCGGTGATCTCGTCGCTGCTGAGCCGCTGCGGCGACGCGGCCGGAGCGCCCGCCAGCGCGCTGTGCCTGGACAGCCTGGCGCTGCTGTGGCGCGCTCGCGACCTGGCGCCGCCCTCCACCTGGGCCGCGCTGAAGCCCATCCTGAGCCAGGAGACCAGGCCTGCTGTGCAGATTGCGTGAGTGATCACACTTGTAGCTCCATCTGAAATTATAAGAGAAAGGATAGTCTATTTAAAAGCAATTAGTATGCTAACTTCTTGAGTGGGGTCCATCGCATCGATGTTTAAAAATGGTTGTAACCACAGTATAAGGAGAGAAAACGTAACAGTAGCGTTACGCCTTTGAAGTTTACAAATATGTCGACAGCGTCTAGACAGTGATGCTTGTAGGGTTGTCACAGGTATACAAGGCTGATATTATTTATAACTTATTTATTGAATCGCACTCGCAATCAGCTATCAATATATAATGTAATATATGGTATATAATACATCAATAATATAAACACCGGTTTTACAAAATAAGGATCTGCTATTTCATCAATTGCCGCACACGCAAGAAGGGAAGTTCATTTCATGTCGAATCGATAGTATTTTTTCATGTAAAAAAAATAAGAAATACCAAATTCTATGGCGATACGAAGTTCACCTGGTTTATTAGGTAAAGTATTACTAGTAAATGAGTTATTGACAAATATTTTTGGTTTTTGACTAAATAGTCTTAAAATTCCTGTTGTTTTTCTACATAAAAATGACTGGGTACACTTTGAACAAGTTTAAATATCAATTATGACAAAAAAACTTGCACACACTTTACACAGGATAATACAGTATAGAGTATGGTTATAATCTCACATGTGTGACCTGCATACCATATATAATTATTTAAACTATCATGGTCATTCACATATGTAAAATATTGATTTTAGCACGATAAGCCCCATGATCACGGAGCATACTCCGTGATCATGGCGCTTGTAACAGTGTCGAAATATCGGATGCTCGCGCGTGATAGTGTACATGGTAAATATCGCGCATACCATATTATTCTTATGCGATACCCAACATGAAATTTTATTACAGCTGGCGCGGTGACTATAATGGATTCCAAAATTAGTACGAAATTAAAATTCAGGATATGGAAAACCCCTTTCACGATATTCAACACGAAATTCGTGCTTAGCATACCACAAAACCCCGTATACGTTACCCATCATGAAATTTTTTATCAACGGTGCGGCGTCGTATTGGATTGCAAAACTAACACGAAATTCGTATTCTGCATACCAAAAAGCCCCATACGATACAATAATTATAGTTTCATCGATCTACATAAACGCGCCGAATTGTGTGCCAAGGTGCAAACTTGCGAAATAAGGAGTATCGTATTGTAACGGTGGGAGTGGGTCCGTGATATAGCCCTACGGTTGCAGCGCGTGCAAGCTGCTGGGCTGCGCGCCGGCGCTGCGCGTGGGCGGTGCGGAGTTCGAGGCGCTGCTGCGTGAGGCTCTGCGGCACCTGTGGGCGCTGCTGGACAACTGCGGCGACGCCGACGTGGCGCAGGCCGCCTGCGACGCGCTCGCCAACTACAGGCTGGACGACTTCAGCCTCAAGGACATACCCGAGGTATGTGTTAACCTACCTATTGTTATTATTTTGTTCTATTTAATCAAGGTAGGCATAAAATGTTGAATGGACTAGACGTTTTTATTCTGATTTTCTTTTTTTGATTTTATAATTTTGCGTATAGGCATCTATGATTGTGATGAGTGGTAAGGCTAATTAATATGCCAACTTTTTTTGGCCTAAGGATTTTGTTTTATTTTGTAACTTTATACTGTGTGTGCCGTGTACATGACGTCCCTCTAAGGCGTCAGCTGAAAATCAGCGCTGTCTAAAATTTTTACTCAGTGCAGCTTGAGATGAGATGACGCCTTTTCGGACACGCACTTTGTAAATTGTTTAATCTTACAAATGTATTTAACTATGTGCGTGTCGAATAAACAGTTAATTCATTCATTCATTCAGACGTATAGATTTGATTTATTTATTTCTACCAAATATAGACTAGTATGCTTGCTACCTAACGCGTTGTTTCTATAGGCTATACCTGCTTTGCTCGTCTCTGGCTTTTCAGTAGGTTGTATTTGCCGTGGTCACACACTAACTGACACAGCGGTGTATTACCTTCATCATCGAACCCGTGTGATAGAAGTTTCTTCATCCACCTGCACCCAGTGCCAGGCCAGTGTAACCTGGTCTATGGTTATCAATCACGCCTTTACGCCGAAGAAGTGGCAGCCCAAATTTCACCGTAAACACTTTTGTCCCACGTGAGCACATTGCCGTTTTAAAATAGACAGACGCAGGTTGTGGTTCCCTGCTGTTAATATTATTTAAGCCGCCCATGAGGCGTTCAACTTGACTTAACGACTGCCATGTTACTGACAACCGGGACCAACGGCTTAACGTTCTTTGCGAAGCACAAAAACGCTCGTAAATGAAAATAGCACTAAGCGGTTACCTATCCGTAACCAGCCATAGCGAAAGTTGCTTAACACTGTTATCGTTTACAGAACACTATCATTCATTCAACCTGGTAGAAATCCTACTATTATTATAAACGTGAAAGTTTGTAAGTATGGATGTTTGTTACTCTCTCACGCAAAATATACTGAATGAATTTTGATGAAACTTTACAATAATATAGTTTACATATCAGAATAACAGATAGGCTACTTTTTATCCCGGGAACAAGTTCCTGTGGGAACAAGTTCCTGTGGGAAACGGGAACGGGAAAGTTTTACAAGTGTACATATATACATAGTTAAAAGCCTTGTATGTATTTTCTAGATATTTAGGAAGCATGTGAAGTTGCCGCCGTCGTTCTGCAAGACCCCGGAAGACGCGGCCAGGAAACCAGAAGATGTGCTCGACTATGTGCCCTGTAAGTTTATTACTTACTAGTTGATGCGCGCAATTTTGGCCTCGTGGTCATTGGAGTTTTCGTATAAAATCCTAAACTTTTTGAAAATCCAATATTGCCTATGTTACTAAAATAAATAAATAAATAAATAATAAATAAATACATAAATCCAATATAGCCTATGTTACTCCCGAAGAATGTTGCTTGCTAATGATGAAAGAATTTTTAAAATCCGCCCAATAGTTTCTGAGCTTATTCTTTACAAACATACTTACTAATCTTTCCTCTATAATATTATTATTCTATTATAGATATAACTGACAGATTTAACCTTAACTAACTATCTTCACGCTGTAACCCTGAGGGGGTACTCAGAGACAGGGCGGCTGGTGGGTTATAGAACTGGTGGTGCACTTTACTTGCTCACCTAGTATGATTAGAAATTGCAACAAAACAATAATTTACCTACATAAAACATGTTAGTTGTTTATTTTTTTTTTGTTTTCAATGAGATGCCATTTTTCTGAACCGAAATAATATTCTTAATAATATTCTTTACTGTGTAGACACAGTAAAGAATAAAATCAAAATGCAATTCGGTACTTTAATAAGTCTACACAAACAATAATGAACGCATCACAGGCGAATTTCGTCAATTACGCAAGTATCCGAGGGCTCTCGGCAATCTTCGGTTCGGTTTCGGTTCGCAGGTGCGGCGCACGGGAACAGGCTCCTTACTCGGTACATTTCTATGATCTATGTTTTGTCTCATGCGTCAGGCGTATTTGCTCTCGTCTCATACAGTTGTATTAGCGGTTCTTGTGCAATCGCCGGAGCGCACGAGAATTTTACTTCACAGGGAAAATGTCTTAATAGTATAGCATAGCGCGTAAATTGTTTTATAATAATTTGAAATTTTATTAGTTGTTATGTATGTTTAAATTTATTATAAAAAAGGTAAGGTAGGAAAATAACGATGAAGAAATATTATTATTATTTTAATCTTTTATGTGGTGGTTAAGCGCACGAGCGCAGTTAAGGTACAGCCGCCTCTGCTCAGAGAGAACACATCGCAAGTCATCACGATCCATGCATACTTCTTTCGCTTTCTACAGATTCATTAAACGCTTCATACATGCACGTCTGATGTCCGAGTACTTATTTGTACAGATTTCTTTATCTAAATGTATTTCCAGTTGCTTCCAAGCCTTACCTGAACTTGGAGCCTGGGGTCTACTGTTATTTGACAGGAGCAGCTATTGTTTGAATTTTGATTGTCGGCATTGTTGGCAGATACTGCCGTCTGACCTCTTAGCCCCGTAAGGGCCTGAGTCGTAGCCTCGTCTGTTGGTCAGCAGGTGCACCGCTCGCAGGTGAGGTCGCTTAGACTCCGATGATCTCGGCCACAGAATAAGTAATAGTACTACGTACAGAAGTTTCCCTCCCTTACAAAAGTTAGTTTTAGGAATGAAAACATACCTAGACTGCGGGCAAACATTGAATTTTCTTTGCGCGCCAGAGATATATGACCGAGCTACGAAGTCCTAGCGGGGTTGTCACTTGAGAAGTTTTTGTACCTAGTTAAGTTTATTAGGAGCGCTCGTGTCGTGCGAGCCATGGGCAGCGGCAGCCCGAATATACCTAAACTGCGGAGTGACACCCCCCTATCTCAGCGAGATCGGTGTACGTTTCAAATTTTCAAAATAAAATATCCAAATAACATAGTTTTATTTTAAAATACACTTATACATACAATCACGCCTAAAACTCCGAGCGAGTAGACAGAGGTAAATTAAACACCCTCACAGTACCAGTAGTTTTGTTTGTCCCATAATAATAGACAAATGCTGATTAAGCCTGCCCTCTATTATGTCGATTATATGGAGTAGAGCATCGATAACCATTATTACTAAATAAACTCACGTGTAAATTTCGGGATAGCCGGACTAGTTTCGCTCACGAAAGTTATTATTCTAATCGATAACCATGCTGTAATCGAACTAATGCCTACTGCCTATAGCTAGGAAATACTTGAATAAAAATAGGTGTTGAAAATGCTCACTTTTTCTTGCTCGCGCCTAACAAATTCAAAAGTTTACTAAAAACTTGGTAGGTAAGTTTACCTCGAACTGTATGCTAAAGTTGTGACAACCTGTCTGTTGCCTACCATTCGTCTACTCTATAGTAATTAGTGTTATCCAATAAAAAAGGGTAACACTTCCGACACGCTTGGTGTCCAGAATATATACATTAAGGCGCCTGAAGTAGAACGCACAAGTGACATTGATTCCTTGTCCCGTGTGGTCGCCCATTGGTCGAAATTCGACCAAATTAAAAAAAAAAATCTCTGTGCACTTCTTTTCCTAATAAACTTAAACTGTGTTGAATTTCAAGTTCATCCGTTCGCGCATTTTTTTTAAATAACAACAGTTTGCTCTGCGCGTATTAAAATATAGATTAGATGAAATTTTGCACAAATATTTAATATTATGAAAAACTAACTTTCGACCGCGATTACGCTCGCTCGTTTAGAACTACCCTCTTAAACGTATGGAAATACGGGTTGAAAGTTAGTGTTAAGGCTTGTATAATACTGTATGTGTGCAGGCGAAGTGTGGCCCGCGCTGTACAAGTTCACGAACCGCTTCGCTCTGCCCGGCGTCATCCGCCTCGCCACGCGCCTCATAGAGCGCGAAGTCCGGGCCTACCGCAGCGGGGTGTATGCCCTGGAGACGCGCTTCGAGCCCGAAAGCCTTTCCTCGCTGCCTGCCTCCAGTGTGCTCAGGGGAATCTTCGACTGCTTTAAGAAACAGGTACTGACTGCATTACGACACGCATATTATTTTTTAATCTGCAACACATACGGTTTTTTATATTCTGTATAGGGCAACGCTACCCTATTGATCCGCTTCCTCCCGGCTGAAGGACATGTATCCATGGTCATTCAATAAATTAAAAAAAAAAAGATCCACTTTCTCCTCTAAGCGCCACACAACTCTCGGTGAACACGACAGGTCAAGTTGTGGTCTTGTGTTGGAGTATATCGATACAAACTGGAGCCTGACTTACTTATTTTAGATAATAAGAAAAAAGATTGAAGAAATATGAATTAAGATTTGGCTAAAAGTTCTTAGTAACCTGGGCATAAAATAATTACAAAAACAAAATTACGAATCAATCAGATTGGATATTTACATTCGAATGAGTAGCCGAATCTGAAATGAATGGTTTAATTAAGATACATATATTTATTGTCACGCCTTTATCCCCAAAGGGGTAGGCAGAGGCATACTATACGTCCACATTTCACCGTTAGCATTTTTGTTCCACGTAACGGGTGGTGAGCCCACTGCCGTGTAAATTTTATTAAGTAAATTAAATTAAGAGCCTATAAAAATCCTCTTTCAGACAATCTCACCGTCCCACGAGTTCTCGGAGCCGGCCATGCTGTCCCTGCTGCACACTGTAATGGCGGAGTACCCCAGGCCGCTGCCGCCCGTGGACCTGTGCTTCCTGGCCGAGGCCTGCCAGCGCGGCAAGGAGTGGCGGCGCTGCTGCGTGACGCTGGCGGCCCGGCAGGCGCACGTGGCGCTCTCGGCCAAGAGGCTCCTGGATACTTACCTGCAAGCACTCAACAAGGAATCTGATGTAAGGAGTCTTTTCTGCCTCGGTAGCGCAGTTGTAGTGTTGGAACAAATATTTCCGGATCCACAAATGTTGGTTTCGGAGTTTGTGTGTTTCCTATGTACTATATGTATATAAACATATTGTCACGCCTTTATCCCTAAAGGGGTAGGCAGAGGCATACTATACGCCCTGATGGACAAGCGCAGGATGTGGCGACCTGCTGTTGAATTTTTTTCAGACCTTCAACCAGGCTTAACGTCTGCCATTTTACTGGCAACCGGGACCAACGGCTTAACGTGCCTTGCGAAGCACGGAAACGCTCGCAAATGTAAATTCCACAAAAGGTCCAAGGACCACCTATGTGCTTAGCCTAATGTTGCTTAACGCAGTAATCGTTTACAGAACACTGAGTCAGCGGGACCACGAGCGCTTCAACAATATGTATGTAGAGATATATAAATACTAGTTGATGCCCGGGGCTCCGCCCGCGTTATGAACCTTTCCCGTTCCCATTGCAGTATTAAAATTTTTCTCTCCATAAAAATCTTCATTACAGTTCAAGGGATAAATAAAAAAAATACTCTAATTGGTACAGCCGCTTTCGAATTTTACGTTTAGATACAAATATTGCGATTCATTTTATTTATATAGATGTATTTGAGATGTCTAGATCCCATAACACAAGCTTATAGCTTAGTTTAGGCTGGATGGCGCTGACCCGGGAATCAAACCCGGGACCTCATGCGCATAGGAAATACCCAAATTTCATAACAAACATTTGGTGAAGGTACCTTACACCCAAAAGTGACTCGCTGATATCGACTTATTAGTTGACTGCCTCGGTGGCGTAAGTCAGCCGCGCTGAGGTCCCGAATACGATTCCTGGATCGGAACAAATATTTGTGTGATCTGCAAATGTTTGAGTCTTTCCTTTGGATAATATGTATGTAATTAGAAAGTTTTGTCTAACCACTGTCTTGAATTGAACAATTATTTTTGTGCTGTATTTGTCTAGGAATGCTATAAACATCCCGCTAGTACCCAGTAGAGCTGAGTAGTGATCATAAATGAAAACAAATCAGGCAAATTTTCACAGCGCAATACAGGTTTTGTAGCGGCGTGAACTTTTTTTTTAATTGAGACTTATCCCACCCGCATTCCCATTGCTGTGACTCCTGTAAACCAGGATCTACAGCAATGACCAAAACACCAGAAAAGTTACACCGAGCTCGATCTCGATGAAGTCCCAGAAGTGAGCATGTCTTGTAACCCGCAACGAAATTAATCAGAAGATAATTTGAAGGAAGTAGGAAAAGAACGTAACGCCTCTTCCCTCCTGTGCAAAGCGGGAGACCTGGAAAGCAACTACTCGTAGGTGTAAATCCTACAGAAATAGGGAAGCACCACGGTAATAGTAGATATAGTATGGGTCCTATGTGAGCTATGTTTGATTCCAGTAATATGTATGGCAGAAACGTTTAAAAGCACGAAAATTCACCCTCGATGCCACGAGATCCGCATAGGAAGCTACTCCCGATGTTACTTGTAAACAATTAACCATATTATATCACTCGTTTTGCCCAATTCTACACTCCCAAAGTAAATAATAAGTATAAAAATAAAGTATAGCGTGAACTTTCATATCGCGATGCAGAAATATTAGTATCGGTGTAGTAGATCAATGCCTCTTCTTTGTTACAGTAATAAAAATGCTTTAATTTCTTTTCCAGGAACTAGACGTTGAGATATTCTTTGAAATTCTTCCGATAGTTTGCAAAACGATGCCACCAAACTCTATACGATCGCCTATCGAGGAGTGTCTAAGACTATCGTTCGCGGCCATTGCTAACGTTAAGGCGAAAGAGGATGAAAGTGATAGTGAAAATGAGACGAAGGAAGAAGAGTATCTGTTCATCAGACAGTTGGAGAGGATAAGGGTTTGTTTAGAGAATGAGAAGATAACAGAAGCTAACAGAACCCTGCTGTCACAGATTGTGGAGAGCTATTTCGCTAGTATAGACGACGATAATATTGTAAGTACTTTAGTTAGTGTACTAAGGCTTTCTATAAATACATACATACATATCCTCACGCCTGTCTCCCATCGGGGTAGGTAGAGACTATGATTTTACACCTGCCACGATCTTGGCATTCAATTTTCGCCTCTTCCACTTTCATAAGTGTTTTCATACACACACGTTGGTTAAGGGTAGTCTTGACCTTGACCAGACTCTAGTATTATGTAAAGATTTTAGGATGAAGCGCTCGTGGCCCTACTGACTCAATGTTCTGTAAACGATCACTGCGTTAAGCAACTTTCGCTATATGGCTGGTCCTTGGATGGGTGACCACTTTGTGGCATTTACATTTGAGAGCGTTTCCGTGCTTCGGAAGGTACGTTAAGCCGTTGGTCCCGGTTGCCAGTACCATGGTAGTGGTTAAGCCCAGTTGAAGGCCTTATGGGCGGCTTAAAAAATTTCAACAGCAGATCGCCACAGTCTGCGCCTTTCCATTTCAACACGGCAATGGGCTCACAACCTGTTACGTGGTACAAAAATGCATACGGTGAAATGTGGGCGTTTTTATGCCTCTGCCTACCCCTTCGGGGATAAAGGCGTGACAATATGTTTGTAATATGTATAAATATATAAATAGCGGGGCCACGGGCTCTTCCTGTGTTTTCTGTGTAAATGTATACAGACCGGTAATAGCAGCACTAACTATCAAGCATCGTATTCCCACCCCGGCAGGCTTGGCGGACGTTCGTCCAGACGAGCTGCCAGCTGTCCAGCAGCGACCTGGAGCGCATGACCTCCCCGGCCAGTTGGTGGGAGGTCAAAGGTCACCAACTGCGCAAGGCGTGCGCCATTCGCTGCGCTATGGCCGAGAGACGCGACGGCAGTAATGCGCTCAACTGGCTCAACGATATCATTGATGCTATGTCTGGACAGTATAGGTGAGTTTAAATTTTGAGGGACATTGTGGGACTTTTTAAAAGTGAAATTTTAATTACATCGTCTCAAAATTTTTAGCCTGTGTCTTGCATGTCGCGTGACGGTCGGCCGCGGAGTATTATAAAAGAGTATTAAGAGGAAGTAAAAATATTTAACTTTTACCGTGGTTTCATAAAACCATGCAATCCTTACCACTACATATTAGGGCCACTGCATATTAGGGCCACTGCATATTAGGGCCACCACATATTAAGGTCACTACATATTAGGGCCACTACATAGTAGGGCCACTAAAACTATCACTAAAAGTTTCACTTTTACCGTGGTTTCATAAAACCACACAATCCATTTTTTTTTACTCTAGCCCAAAGTAAGCTTATATGAGCTTGTGTTATGGGATATGAGACGACTGATAAACATACTAATTTATTTCTAAATAGGAAACACCCAAGAGGAAACTCCAAAACAAACATTAGTAGACAACACAAATATTATTTTTTTCCGACCCGGGAACCAAATCCTGGACCTCAGTCACGGCAGTCGCATACACTACCACTGCGCCACCGAGGCGGTCATTATCATTTTAAAGTGGACTAATATTTTAAATAGCGAAAAAAATATATATTGTGTGAAAGTAAAGGGTAGAAAGAGTCAGGGTAGGCCGAGACTTACATATGAAGACCACGTGAGCAGATTGCTCAAAAACAAAAAGGCTAGAGTACTCTGATACCCAGACGTGCGTGTATGAAGCGATTGATGAATCTGCATAAAGCGAAAGTAGTATGCACGGATCCCGAAGCCTTGCGATCTGTCCTGTCTGACTACCCTGTCAGGGATACAACGTGAAGATAGTTAGTTAGTTTTTTTAAATAATATTTTAGTCTCCAACTGGACTCGAACCAGACATAATTGGTCGGTTTCGAGCAGTTCTCGGTGGTGTAGTTGGTAAACGCGTCTGGTGCGTTGAACCAGAAGACGCTGGATCGAGTCCAGCTCGAGACTGAAAAATTTTTCAACATTAATATTTTAATTTAGAAAAAGATTGCATAGTAATTGCTTTTCAAAATTGTTTTTAGTATGGGTAAGTCAAAATTTCTCAAACATGCATGGTTATATTTTCATTATTTTCGCAAAAAGAATACGCCAAGTATCGCATCTACGAACAAAGAAAATCTAATTCTTTGCTGCGGAACACGTTTTACACAGCGCCATCTAGCCCAAACTAAGCTATAAGCTTGTACTAAGGGATCTAGACAACTGATATACGTACTTATACATATATTTCTAAATACATACATATTACACATAAACTCCCAAACATCGAAACCAACATTTGCGAATCACACAAATATTTGTTCCGATGTAGGATATAGTTAGTATACTACATACATACATATTGTCACGCCTTTATCCCGGAAGGGGTAGGCAGACGCATACTACACGTCCAGATTTCACCATATGCAGTTTTGTCCCATGTTCCACGTAACAGGGCAATCCGTTGGTATACTAATTGCTTTTCAAAAAGTTTTATTTATATATTTATTTTATTTATTTATTCTTAGGAAAGCTTCCAGACTAATTAATTTTTTTACTGCAAACTATTTATAGAACTATTGCTATTTACAAGCTTCCACATAGGTATAATATTACTAACCTTAAATTACTATATTTTATTATTTCATTTTTATAATTGTAAGGACAATGTTCAGTGTTCAGGTGTTGAACCAATGTATAATACTCTTTAAAATGAGTGTATTTATTTACAAAACAAAAAAAAAGTAAACTAAACATTAAGGAAAAAAAATTACAAATAAAGGAAATAGACACTTCAATTCATATTTCACTTCTCTGTACCTTACCCTTTCAAAGTAGGACGCCATTTAAAAATAAAAAAAAACAAAGAAACCAACAATTGTGACTGCTTCGGTGGCGTAAGTGGCAGTACACGCGATTGCCGCATAGATGTCCCAGGCTCGTTTTCCTGGTTAAAACAAAACAAAAACAAAATTTGTAATGTTAATGTTCCCACTTGCTATATGACAGTGAGCACGAGTTCTCGCTGAGCTGCATGTTGCCCGCACTGAAAGCCGCCGACCCTGACGCAGCCGGAACTAGGGAGTGGCTGCTGCAGCTCATGGGAAGGATACAGCACTATTATAAACAGTAAGTACCTACATTAGGAAGTTGTGCTATGAATAATCTAATAGTGCACGATAATGATATATATGTGCAGTGAAATGCTATTTTGTATCTTGCCGCGTAAAATCTACTGAAAACCTCAGTATTACAACCACCATTATACTGGGGTGAGTCTGACCTTGACCTTAGATAATAAGAAAGAAGATTAAAGAAATATGAATTAAGATTTTGCTAAAAGGTCTTAGTAACCACGCCATAAAATAATTACAAAAAATAACCTACATTATTAACTACCTAAATTCCGCTGCTTCGCTCGTGACTTATTTAGAACCCCCGTCGCACTCATTTAAGCTCGTCATTTATTACTTTTTACAATAATATATAAAAAATTGCCCTATTTGTTGAAATTTATGTTTACTGTTCCACTCTCCAGGGTAGTAGCGTAATGATATATAGCTTATAGCCTTTCTCGATAAATGGACTATCCATCACAATTTTTTTTCATCAATTCGGACTAGTAGTTCTTTAGATTAGCGCGTTCAACCAAAGAAACTCTATAGGTTTATATTTTTTTGTAATTATTTTATGACCTGGTTACTAAGACCTTTAGCCCGGAGCTCCGGAGTGCACATACAATGTGCAAATGGAACGGAGATTAATAGACCAATACGGTTAGGCAAATACGCAAGTGTCTTTCAGGCGGAAATATGCGCCATCACAGAGTGTGCGCAAACTATACACCGCCATACAGTCATAAAAAAGGTGACTATCTACAGTGACAGTCAAGCAGCATTGAAAGCCCTAAATAAAGTAGAGACAATGTCAGCAACAGTCAAGGAGTGCAAAAAATCACTCGAAAAGCTGGCGGAAAGAACTGAAGTCTACGTTGCCTGGGTCCCCGGACATGAGGGAGTCCCGGGCAATGAACTAGCGGACAAACTAGCCCGGGAAGGGGCTGACGAATGCGTGATCGGAAAGGAGTAATTACTAGAGGCATAACAGTAGAAACCAACCTCAGATGGAGGTCTTCGATAGGCATGAGACAGTCGAAGATCTTCATCAGAGGAATGGATGCGAAAAGGACAAGCCGAATGGTCAAACTTACCAGAGCAAATATGAGGCTCGTCATAGAGATCATCACAGGACACTGTCGCCTCAACAGGCACCTAACAGTGATAGGAGTAATGGATGACCCATTATGCCCAGTATGCATGGAGGAAGAAGAAACCAGCTTCCACCTACTAGCTGAGTGCCCCATGTATTCGTTAACAAGATGGGAAATTATGGGCACAGACAGACTAGGAGAAGAAGATATAGAACATCTGAAGGTGGATCAGATAGTAAGCTTCTGCAAGGAAACAAGTAGGTTCGACGGGGCGCCGTGAAGACTGCTGGGATACCCAATCCAAACCGCAAGGAGGAGATTCGGGGAAATGAGCGAAGTGGGCGGCAAGAGATGCGGTCGGATCGTTCGCTCGGCGGTGCCGGCGTCCCCAACAGGAAAATAATAATAATAATAAGACCTTTAGCCAAATAAGAAGAAGAGGTCAGGGTAGGCCGAGACTTACATATGAAGACCACGTGAGCAGATTGCTCAAAAACGGAAAGGTCAAAAGTACTCGGATACCCAGACGTGCGTGTATGAAGCGATTGATGAATCTCGAAGAAGCGAAAGAAGTATGCATGGATCGCGAAGCCTGGCGATCTGTCCTCTCTGACTACCCTGTCAGGGATACAGCGTGAAGATAGTTAGTTTTTTTTTGTTTTTTCTTTAGCCAAATCTTATTTATTTCATATTTCTTCAATCTTCTTATTATGTTTTCATTTAGTCCTGTCCAGTCCTTTGTCGATGTCAAGTCCAGTCTTGCACATTAACGTGGTAAAAGCTAGTTATTAAGGCTTTCAATGGAATTAGCGCCGCAAGATGAAAAATATAGCACGTTTACACAACTTTTGTCTAAGAAACTACCATAGTTACACACAAAACAAGTATATTGCCCTAGTTTTGGAAAATAATGTACAGCAAGCGTCTCCTATCCAAGAACTTCCCGCGCAAACTCTTCAGCTTTATATATTAGTATAGTATAGAGTATAGATACACGTGAAGACATGGTTTCAGGGCCAGTAGTTCCCTGGGCAGTAAACGCTACATGATGGAAGTGTTCACGCTGAGCGTCCTGGTGTTCAGCGGCCTTCACGCTTTGGAGCCCGACCCTGAAAAGCTGTGCTACGATCGGCGCCGCAGTCTGACCTTACTGCCGTCTGCTGTCGCTACCCTGGCCAGCAATCTTGCCTGGCAAGACTGCACACTACAGGTATCACTCCAATCTATACTAATACTACCTGACCCGCGCAACTTCGTTAGCGCCAATAAATAAAGAACCGCTCGACCGATTTTGTGCTAACTTCACATAAACCATCTACTAAATAGTCCGAACAAAGCCTAAACATTTGGTTTGGATAGGTGAGCCCGTTCTTGAGTTATAAAATTACAACGAAAAGTGGCACAGATTTTTATATATATACATTTGATTTCCTCGGTGGCGCAGTGGTAGTGTATGCGACTGCCGCGCTAAAGTCCCATGTTCGATTCTGGGGTCGGAACAAATATGTGACAAAATGTTGGTTTCGGAGTTTGGATGTTTCTTATGTATAATATGTATGTATTTAGAAATATATAAGTATGTCTATCAGTTTTATAGATCTCATAGTACAAGTTTGTAGTGAATTAAGAGTTATTCACAGTCCACAAGTTTATAGATATTTTCTGCATTGGACTGAAATTAAATGAATATATTTTTATTACCGCCTTACGTCGCCTTAAGACGTACGTACAGAGGTGGATTAATTCGTCAGTTTCGAGCACGTCACGGTGCTGTAGTTGGTAAACGCGGGTTGTGATTGTCATTTTTTTTTTTCACTTTAAATAAATAATTTAGTTAAAGTTAGCATACTAATTGCTTTTCAAAATTGTTTCTAAAATTATTGCTTCTACATTTACATTTACTACCAGATTTTCAGGCAATAGGGAAAGCCTGAGACAGAACTCAAGGCCACTCTTTTCTTATCGCCAGTAATTACATTAAAATCTTTTTACTCTGCCAAAACTTTGTTGGAAGTGACCGCCGTCTGACTTCCCAATCCTGTAAGACCGTCTGCGTCGTTCCCAATTCTGTAATACCGCTTGGGTTGTTGCTTTACCCGTTAGTCAGCAGGTGCCACTAATCGATCTTACTGTTGCCCCATCTGCCTACACTATTATAAATAAATAAATAAAAATATCTTTATTTTGCATAGACCATTTTAACGGCGCTTACAAAATGTCATACACTATTTAAAATATTTAAAGCGACCACCGGTTCGGAACGCGGCCCACCTGAGAAGAACCGGCAAGAAACTTAGGAAGGCTTTTTTTTTGATGGCCTATTTACAATTTAATATTATTTCATTTTGCCAGCAGATCATTTCCAGGCGTCCCTGTCCTGCAAATAGTCTGTAACGGAGTAAAAACCTTTTTCACAAAGCTTGTTTTTAATAAACTTTTTAAATTTATTTAAAGGTAAATTTCTCAGGTCACAGGGAAGCCTGTTGTAAAAGCGTATACAGTTACCCTGGAAAGAATCGCCAATCTTATGTAGTCGACTGTGGTGGACCGAAAGATTATTTTTATTTCTAGTGTTTATATTATGTTTATCACAGAGTATTGATGTGTCACGTTTCTGTCCTCTCGCAGCTGCTGGAGTGGCTGGCGCACAGCCGCGACTGGGCCGAGCAGGAGGAGCTGCACGCGCTAGCGGCCCAACGCGCTCTTCTAGCCATGCGACACGTGCCGACCTTTGCCGCGCGTTCCCATTGGACCAAACTGTGAGTACCGCTTACACGTTACCCAATGTCCATGTCCCAGAATGCTCATGTCCATAGCTCAGAATGTACATGTCTCAAAATGTTCACATCACAAATGTCCATGACCCAAAATGTCCGTATTCCAGTATGTCTATATCCCAAAAGGTTCATATCTAAGAATGTCCATAATCAAAAATTAACATATCCCAGTATATCCATGTCTCAAAATGTCCATATCACAAAATGTCCGTATCCCAGAATATCCATGTCTCAAATGTCCATATCCCTGAATATCCACGTCCCAAAAAGTCCTTATCCCATAAGTTCATATCCCAGAATACCTATTAAAACGTCCTATTTCAGTTTATTTATTTATTTTTAGTTTATTTAAATGACAGTTAAACTAACCATTTGCAATTGTTACAGAGAAAGTCATTTCCAGCGAGATGTTGGTGAAGAAATCTCACATATGGTGCAAGACTCACCCTGAGACTTAGCTAAACGATTTCAAGCCCTTGAACAAAATTATTCAGTGAAGTGGTAATCCTTCCCCTATACCGTCAATTTTTCGCAGTATAGTTGGTACTAAAGAAAATTTGTTCAAACTCCATCAGTAGCTCTCAAATAATATCGCACAGATATGAAAAGGTCACCTATACCGTTCAAAAGTGACGATATAGGGCTGAAAGTTGATGTTTTCTAGAATAAGTTAGACTTAAACTTAAACTTTTAGTTTCTTAAACGTATTAGGTGGGGAATATCTTTTCACCGGCTATCTGTGTTCTGTGGGGCTTGTATTATGTATAGAACTGATCCAAGACGGGCCCGCTAGTTAAGGGATTCTTGAAAAGGGAACTGCTATGGATTCAAGACCCGCCTTTACGGTTGAATATTTCCATAAACTCAATTCAAATAAATAAATAATAACTGTTTTGATAATAATGTAAATATTTTTGTAATGCTTTTTTATTATTGCATGTTAAAATATAAGTATGCCGTTTTCGCCGTCCTACCTCATCAGAATCTACTCTTAATTATGTTAGCCATAGGTTATGTTCTAACGGCATCTAGCAGTCTATTATATAATCTTACTTGCGTCTAATTTAGTTTAATAGTCAATAGACGGCGGTGTAGAACTTAAAAAAAATCGGTATTATAAACCACTCTGTGTTCAAGGTAAATTAACATTTAGATATATTTAAAATGTAGTTAAATATCTAAGAAGTGCCGAAACCATCAGGCGAATTGTTATATAAATTTATCTTCACGCTGCATCCGTGACGGGATAGTCAGAGGACAGATCTTCACAGAGACTTAACGATGCATGCATACTTCTTTTGCTTCCTGCAGATTCATTAATCACTTCTTACAGGCTATCTGAGCATCCGAGTACTTTGAACTTTTTAATTTTGAATTTTTTTCCTCTATTCATTTAATTGTATTAAACTCCAATATTATGCGCAAGTTAAAACTAGAACCTGATTCAGGGAGACCTTCCTAGTTGTTGATTTGTCTATATAAAATTACTAGGCAAGCCCTGCGGCTTCGCCCTTAATATACTTTAAACCCCAGTGGCATCGTGAGTTAGAACCGCGTGTGATATATCTTTATTTTGCATAGATCATTTTAACGGAGCTTACAAAATGTCATACACTATTTAAAATATTTAAAGTGACCACCGGTTCGGAACGCGGCCCACCTGAGAAGAACCGGCAAGAAACTTAGGAAGGCTTTTTTTTTGATGGTCTATTTACAATTTAATATTATTTCACTTTGCCAGCAGATCATTTCCAGGCTCATTTATTTAATGGTACATTTCTCAGGTCACAGGGAAGCTTGTTGTATTAACGTACCTAAGCGTACTTTAGTTAAATACAAAGTACATCCATGAAACAGGAACTTTCTCAAAATAGTGTTGTTTATTCATTTTACAATAGTGTATGACAATTGGCCCAGTTTGTTGTCATTTTTAATCACTGCTATGCTCTCTTGGGTAGTACAATTATAATAATATTTAACCTTTTTTATTGGCTATCCAATTCATTAACATTTTTAAAAACTAACAATCTCTCCAGCTTTAAAATATTAGCATATATTTAACTACATCTGACTATGTTCAACCTTAAAGTACAAACTATGTAATATATCAAAATATCGTTAATGTAAAATGTGATTTTATTAAGTGGTGTATAGTTTTTAACAATTTAGTATTAGAATAAAAAATCAATATAATTATACAGGGTCATTTGTAAAACACCATTCTGCTAAGATTTGACTGGAGACTTTTCAATTATTTTTATTGAAATTTTATTTTCACAAGTTTATTAATATCTATTTACGACTACTGACTTGACATTGAGTCGCGACTCCGCCCGCGTGGTGTAGTTTTCCTGTTCGGGTTTCCCACAGGAACTCGTTCCCGGGATCAAAAGTAGCATGTGTTTTTCTGATGCATAAGCTATATTATTGTAAACTTAATAAAAAAATAATTCAGTTGTTTCTGCGTGAAAGAGTAACAAACCTAATTTTTTACACATGTTCGCGTATATAAAAATAGTAGGATTTTTATTAAATATTAAACAATATATATTTTTTTACTTATTTTACTTTATTTTAATGTACAGCTTCAATTAAAATACTACGCAACTCGTGAAAATCACAGGGGATAGGGATGGGCTGGCGCTAGCTGGCTCCTTTGACATTGATCTTTGATCTTGACCTTTGTCAGCCGCTTTGATGTGCTATGTATATCCAAAGAGACTCAGGAGTTCTTTGAAGCAAATCCAACAGTGAGTACCTATGACGCAACGCGACAAAACAATGTATGATAGTATTCGGTTCGTAACGAATTATCCAAACTCGTAAAACAAACTTTGTTGGTTATGACCTTAGTTATCAAGTCCTGGTTTTGTTTTACAAATGAACCTGTATACATATTTTATAACAATTACACGATGAATCTTGTTTATCAAAATGTTATGAATATGTAATTTAATTATAAATCTAATACTGAATAAAACTGAATTATTTTTTATGAATAATATGAATCTTGTTTATCAAAATGTTATGAATATGTAATTTAATTATAAATTTAATATTGAATAAAACTGAATTATTTTTTATGAATAATATATCTATTATTTTATATTGCCCTGAGGATGCACGTGACAGACGGTAGATGTAAAGGACTACAATATATTAAAATGTATTCAAAGCCTGAAGATTTGGGTGTTTTCACTCTAAAACAAACATTTGTTAATTACACAAATATTTGTCGGACCCCGGACACGAACCTGAGACCTCACTACGAAAGTTGCATACACTTATCAGTGCGCCACCAAGGCCGTGAATGAATTATGTACTTAAATAATAAAGTCCTTACAAATTTGTTAGAGATAGAGCAAAGAAAGTTGCTCACTTCATCTCGCTTGCGCCTAATAATCTCGAAAGTAATATTAATACCAGTTGCCAAGTTACATAATCGATTCATAGATTCAGTGCAGTCCATCTCATCAATGTTTAAAAATGCTTGTAACACTGTTCATTGGTATCGGAGTTGTTGAGTAGCTCCATAGATGGCTCTGGTCATACTCTTAAATGACGTTTAAAATGTCGTGAAGAATTTCAACTTGTTTCGGTACGGTTCGGGTAGTTCAGTGGCTAGAACATTGCTCTGGTTAGGCAAAGGTCACGGGTTCAATCCCCGTATCGAACCAAATTGTAATTTTTAACTTTAATAAAAAAATATGTATTTGAAAATCCCAAACGCGACCTGTCTGTTGCCTACTGTCAGTAGTAATTAGTGTAATCGTATGAGAAATCGCCGGGACGTGGACACTTACGATATGTCTAGTCCATGCCCTCAAAAGTTGCACAGCGAGTATGGTCAATGGAGCAAATGAGTTAAAACTGCGACTGCAAACGTACGTTAGGACGACTTCTTGCCAGATGGTTCGAAGACCTGGCAAAAGGGCGTAGGGTGAGACCTGATGCGGAAGGCACAGGACCGTGTATTGCGGCGTGCCATTATAGGATGATTTGATTGATTGATGTATGAGAAAAGGGCATGCTTGGTTGTATATAACATATAACGTATGGCATCTGTAGTAGAGAGCGCGCGAGTAACATTGATTCCTTGCTCTGTGATTTATATCACTCGGCACTCGGAGATTATATGACTGCATCTGCATGCATATCTATAAAGATCTATAAAGATATGCATGCAGATGCAGTCATATAATCTCCGAGTGCTAATCTATTGAGCACAGCAGTTGGAGCAATGGAGTTTCCACGACGTATTGACGTATAACTTTGTCTGTAAACAGCGCCATCTATCCCAAATTAAGCAAATATATTCTTTTGTTAAGTAATAACTGTATTTTTAGGTGATGCTCGCGACTCCGCCTGCGTAATGAAGTGTTCCCGTTTCCCACAGGAACTTGTTCGCGGGACAAAATGTAGCAGACTCTTGACTATCTCTGTACCACTTTTAATTTAAATCGTTACAGTAGTTTTCACATAAATACTTTCGTATTTATAATATAAGTAAGGATAGAAAACACCTAATCTCACACAAATACTAGTTGCGACCCGGGATTCAAACCCGTGACATTAACCACTCACGTCATCCAGGGAGTATTGACATAATACAGGACATAATGATGTCGGATTTACCTCCATTGCTGGATTTGTTCCACCGTCGACCTACTTGAATTCATCAGTGTTAATATATAGGTACATTGCCAACACTGTTTGGCTTTGGTTCTGTTGCTGCTCCCGGTTGTCTTTGGAAAAGAATGAACTTTTTGTTTGCGCGGAAATTTAATATAAATAAATAAACGCACGTTTACACAACTTTTACGTCATATGCAGTGAAAGACAGTGATATATTGCAGTGAAATGCTATTTTACATGTTGCCGCACAAATTCCACTAAAAGCCCCATTAACACTGCTGCCACGTTACTGGGGTAAGACTATACTTAACTACAACGTAAAAGACTAAAATACTAAACTAAACTATCTTAACTGCTGTATCCCTGACGGGGTAGTCAAAGACAACGTAGCTATTAAGAAGATATGAAATAAAAAAGATTTAGCTAAAAGGTCTTAGTAACCAAGTCATAAAATATTTACAATAAAAGAAAATCATATCCATGTGGCAATGCTAAAATATAAAATCCCGTCGCTTATAAATTCTACAATAATGCATAAAAAATTGCCCGATTTTTCGGCATTTATGACTACTGCTCCGCTCTACAGGGTAGTAGCGTTATGCTATATAGCCTTCCTCGATAAATGGGCTATCTAACACAAAAAAAGAATTTTCAAATACGACCAGTAGTTCCTGAGATTAGCGCGTTCAACCAAACAAACAACCTCTTAAGCTTATAATATTAGTATAGATTCTCTTGCATACAAGCTGTTTAATTAACCTTATTAGTGTGAACAATGTCACAAGAAACGGAAAATGAACAGTCAGTACACCAGATGGCAGTCCACTCTCGATATTACAATTTCAGATCACAAAATTTTAATGGAAAATTGAAAAACTTTTTAAAGATTCTAGGAGTTTTATTAAATCATTGACCGTTACAGAACATTTAGGACCATATTCCAGAACGTTTATCAATAATCAAGTAACACTTGAGAGTAGATTTTATAAAGCAAAAGCTAGCCTTAAGAGTTGATTGAGTATTGAGAAACGTTCTGGAATACGGACCTTAGATTCGTAGAACTTAAACAAATGTGCCCATCAGAATGGCCGGTCAGTGCCCATATTTTACATCGTGATCTTTATATAGTTGCTTCTTTAGTATTTACATTTATTGAAAAGCTGTTAATTACAAATTACAAACAGACAATTCAATTTTTTATCTATATAGATAGATAATAAATAATAAATAAATTTAAAATCTATATGTTTGAATATCATTATTTTTATTTTCCAGTAGGGGACGGCGGCACCGCCGAGCGAGCGATCCGGCCGCGTACTCTGCCGCCTAATTCGCTCATTTCCCCAGACGTCCTCCTGGCGGATGGGTTTGGGTATCCCAGCAGTTTTACGGCACCCCGTTGAATCTTTTTGTTTCTTTGCAGAATCTTGCTATCTGATCCACCTTCAGATACTCCAGGTCCTCTTCTTTGAGTTTGTCCGTTCCCAGAACTTCCCACCTTAAAGAATACATAGGGCACTCAGCTAGTAGGTGGAAGCTGGTCTCCTCGTCCTCGTTCGTCCGTCGTCCATTACTCCTATCACTGTCAGGTGCCTGTTCAGGCGACAGTGTCCTGTGATCATCTCTATAACCAGCCTCATGTTTTCTCTGGTTAGTTTGACCAGTTGGCTAGTTCTTTTTGAATCCATTCCTTTGATAAAGATCTTCGACTGTCTCATGCCTGTCGAAGTTCTCCATCTAAGGTTGGTTTCTACCACTATCCTCCTGCTGATTACTCCCTTAGTGATTTTGTGAGCAATTGGCTGGCATGGCTCCGGTCCGACCAAGCTTTCATCAGCTCCTTCCCGGGCTAGTTCATCAGCTAGTTCGTTGCCCGGGATTCCTTCATGTCCAGGTACACATGCAACATCTACTTTTATTTTTCTTGCCAGCCGGTCAAGTGACTTTTTACACTCTTTAATCATTGCTGACGCTGTCTCCTCCTTGTTAAGGGCTTTCAGTGCTGCTTGACTGTCGATATATATAGTTGCCTTTCTTGTTTCAATTTCGTGACGGATAATATGCGCACATTCTGTTATGGCGCAAATTTCCGTCTGAAAGACACTAGCGAACTTATCTTATATATGGACAGATATTATGGACCTGTTTATCTCCGTTCCGTTTTCGCATTTTATATGCAAACCGGCAACGGAGAGCCTTGTCAATTCCTTCCTGGAACCGTCTGTACCTATAGCAGATAGTACCTTCATCATTGTCTATCCGCCAATTTTCTCTTTGTCCTATATGTATTCTATACTTTTTGTCAAAGATTCTCTTCTTTTTAATTAGGTCATTATTGAAGAGTATCATTGTCATTTTTTCTTCATAGCCTTTGCTGATACTTGCGTGTCCACTTTGCCCTGAGTATCCTGTCCATAGGCCCAGGCTTTTCAGTTTGAACCATTGTTCTACTGCCTTCTTTTTTATCTCCAAATCCGGGGGTGGAGTCCCAGTATGATCTCAAGCGCGGCTGTTGGAGTTTTCCGCATCGCGCCTGTCGTCATCAGGGCCGCCAGCCTCTGTACCTTATCTAGTTGTGTCTTATTTGTCTTAGTGACGGCCTTGTGCCACCAAACTAAGGTCCCATGTAGTATCCTGGGTAGGATAATGGCTTTATATATCCAAATTGCTGTCGCGGGTTTTACTCCCCACGTCTTCCCTATTGCACTTTTACACTGCATCAGAGCCATTTTGGCTTTTGAGCATGTGTTATTTATGTGCGTGTTAAAAGTCAGTTTGCTGTCCAGTGTTACTCCCAGGTACTTGATTTCCCTAACCACTTCCAGGACGTGGTTGTTCAGTCTCACCGGCTCAGCATCTTCTATCTTCCTTTTGTTAGTGAATAACACAATTTTGGTCTTTTCGGGATTTAAATTCAACCCTTTGCTCTTACACCATGTCAAAGCTACCTTTAGCCCTTTGTTCATGATGTCGCACATGACGCTTAGAACTGTGCCTGTTATCAGGAGCACCTCATTATCAGAAATCGTAAATTCAAATTGAATATCATAAATATCAAGTTGGGACAACTCACACAACGCCATCTGATTCCAAACTAAGCAGAGCTTTTACTATGTGCCTATACCTATACCAAATAGTTTAATGATAAAACTATATTAGACTAAAATACTATAATTATTTTGTTTTTAAATGTTATTTTTGCAATATTCCGCTTTTTTAGAATGTCGTACGATGTCGACACGTGTTTCGCCTACACACGAGGCATTGTAAAGACTATTTGGCAGCAAAAATAGATTCCGTAACGGTCACATAGATAAATCACATTTCGCGAAGCATTTGCTGGACACCGGGCATATTTTGAATGATAACAACAGTTTTGAAATTTTACATTTATGTGAAAAGGGTCTAAAAATGTCCGTATTAGAGCAGTTAGAAATTATAAAACGGGACGGGTGTGCTTTGCTGAACGAACAGACAGACTTCCACATTTCGGTTTTGCTTAGTTTATTCAAAAATAGACAAAACAACTAGAAGTCTACATCGCGCTATCGTTTGGTTGCGTTCGAACTATAAAAGGTTGAGGTGAACGCATAAGTACTTTTGCTGCCAAATAGTCTTTACAATGCCTCGTGTGTAGGCGAAACACGTGTCGACATCGTACGACATTCTAAAAAAGCGGAATATTGCAAAAATAACATTTAAAAACAAAATAATTATAGTATTTTGAAATGGATTTCCGCCATGTAACGCCTGATTCAATTAGTTATATTACACTACGTTTGACTAACATAAATATCTTATCAAATATATTTTACAATCAGTTTAAAACAATAACTGCCTCAAGGGGGCATTGGAAGGCTTTTACTGGGTCCCAAATCTAAAACATTTTTTCGAACAGATTGGCCAGCACGTATCCCCGCCACCTTAATGATAAGAAACTCTTTACTGCAAATGTAGGTCTGTGGAGATGAAATGGTCTTGCAGAACTGCAGTTCTCTCATGAAGTTAACAGATACGAGTAGGTTTAAAAGGCACGAGTGTATAAATACTCGTAAATGCTTATCGAAGATCTTGATAACCTTCTGAGCAAGTGTCTCCATTTACAGATTATTAAAGTTACACTTCTTTTGGCGCGTTAGGGAAAGAATATGAAAGTATTTTTATACAATGCGAGCGCAGAACGTCGCGAAAAACCGACACCGTGATTGGGCTGATAAGTGTTTTCATGACAACTTATAGAGACCCTGAATTTAGCTGATAAGTGTTTCCATGACAACTTACAACTACATTCAAAGTAGTTTATATTCTTTTGATGTCTTTTTTTCATACTAATTTGTCATTCCTGTTACAAACAAAGAGTTGTGGTATATGTGATGAAATTTTATTAGAGTAAAGCAGTATAACTACAAACGCCTACACACAATTTTTTATTGAGAAAATTATTGTGTAATTACATATATCAGCAGATTTGTATCGCATTTAGGGCAAATAAAATTTATCACGAATATTTTTTAACAACGAAGGTACAGAAATTGTCACCAGGCTTCAAGTCAGAGTTCATTTCAACGTACAAGACTTGCCTTGCTTCTACCAGAGTTCATGTCAATGTACAAGTTGGGGCTCAGACAGCCGTCTCGTCGGCGGGCGGAGGCGCCGCCTTGGGCGCGGGCTCCGTGGGGCTCCGCACCGGCACGCGGATCACCTCTTCCTCTAACTTAGTATCTGCCGGCATGTTCTGCAAATTATACAAAAAAAAACTTTTAACAACACTTAACCTTTATACATAATGTTGAATGTAGCAATTATTAAGCCGTTATTGATACAACAAAGTCTTAGAAACTCTGCGTCCTTTATGTTAAAAACGGAGGCGACCATCCATCCTGACGTCAGATTGGTCAGCCAAAAAAATATTCATATTTCTCAGAACCTGTTACATTTGGCAATTATTGAATAATATATAGCAAATAATATTTAATATTTGCTATGTGTATATATTTCAATAAATATACATTCAGACCCGCTGGTCATAGATAACCGGCCATTCTGAAGCTAACGCTTGACTGTGTCATTGTATTTCAAAATCAATTAACAATTCTGCGTTTGTATATGAGCAGTGTGTAAATAATGAATGGAAATAGCTGTATCCGATTTTTAAATATGTGTAAGAGACCTTACAAGACCTCCAGGGCCTAAGTGACCTCACTTGCTGACTAATAGACGAGGCATCAACGCATGTGACCTTACAAGTTAGTAAAGTCAGATGGCAGTCGCTCCCTACAATGCCGAAAAGTAAAAGCCAAACAATAGCTGCTCCTAGTAGCGAAATAAAAGTAGACCCCAGACTCCAAATCCAGGTAGGGTTTGGAAACAACTGGGAAAAAACTTAAAATTTATTTACCACTTTTTAAATTTCTCATTATCCCTTTAATTTCCTTACGCGCTTATACTTTGCTTTGTTTGTAGAATATTCAGCGGGGCGGCAATGGGTCTGACAAAAGAATCTACAAAAAATACGAGAAAAACGGTGTTTTTACTTTTTTTATATTTTAATAAATGGCTGAAATATTGGCGGGTTATCGCAAAACAGCTCAATTATCAGTCGCGCTCTCGTTCGCACCCGAACGCCGCGCCGCGCCTTGTCGCTATCTGTGCTACGTTGTGACGTCATAATGAGCGCGCCTAATCTCGGAAATTCAAAAAAGATCTAAAACTTCTCGTCGTTATAACTTCGGAAATACTACATGTATTGGAGTGAAATAAAAACTAAAGTAATGTACATGAACTACGCTCCAATTGTAACTGTATTTGATAGTAATATTTTGACCCTTTTGTGTTCTCCATTCGCAATCGACGTATAAATTTTGGTGAATTGTCATTTGTTTGATATTCAGAAAAGGCTAAACATGATACAAAAGACATTTCACCAGTAAAATTACGTCTACGCTGTTAAGTCGTATGGTCGAGAATTAAGGCCCTGGGCCACTATTCTCGATCACACCAACATTGCCGTTTCTAAATATAAAACAAATGACATTTCACCAGCAAATTTCCGTCTACGCTTTCATGTCGTGTTGTCAAGAATCGGGCCCCCGACGTGCTTGGTAGAATGAAATATAGAGAGCGCTTAAGTGACATTGTGCGGCGTGTAGTGAGGCGACTGACCTCTAGCGCGGTGTAGTGCTTGTGCAGGGCGGTGGGCAGCTTGTTGTGGCGCGGCAACGTGGGCACCAGAGCCCCCAGAGCGCCCCCGCCCCCGCGCCTACGAACCGGGCTGTCGCAAGCCGTTGGCGCGATCACTGCGCCCACGCTTCGTAGCAGGCGGGCCCTTTATACCATACACTGAGTTACAGGGGGCAAATTGCACATATACCATCAAACAGCTGAGCCTGCTAGCTGGTATTATACATTCGGCTTTATACATTCGGATGATAGACATTAAAAAGCTAGATAGCAACCTAAATAGGTTAAATTAAAATTATAAACTTACATTACATGGGCATATAATATGCCTCTGCCACCCCTTCGGGGATAAGGCGTGATGGATATTTATTTATTATTTATTTATAAACTTACAAGTTTTCAAAAAAATAAGAAGTGGTCTACTTAAGAGACGCCGCACACTAAGTGAATTTTTACGTTGCTCGTCGCGGAGACCCACGTCACTTCGTCGTACCGTACGTATCCACATCAGATTACGCCGAACGTAACGTTCCACGACATGTCACGTCTTCGTAATGTGTTTATGTGTACGAGCCCTTAATTAAACATAATAGGAGCAAACTAATAGACCGTGTACTTACGCATCTAATAGTTTTAGCAGCAGCCTGCTATACGCCGTGTATTCGTCTTCTCCAAACTCCCCAGGATGGTGCCTGGCGAACTCATACGTGTCACAAAACTGATGCACCAATTTCTGACCTCTGCCGTCCAGTGGAGCAGCCAAGGATGATAGGAGGAATGCGCGAAGTGATTCACGCGGGTGTCGACGGAGACCTGAATCTTGGTGGGCTATTTCATCCTCTAAAAGAAGAGAACACACTTATAGAATCCTCTTATGCTACCTGTCATATTCTACAAATTTATATTTAAAAAGTTATTCCTTACCAAGTGTTTTTACATCATCAACTGCTCTAAACCTATAGTGGTAAGGTTGTTGAGGTTCCAGGATATATTGGGATGGCTCCGTGTTTAGCAATCGAGGTTCATGCATTATCCTTGGTACAGCTTCAATACGGCGTTCTATCTCTCTCTTCAAGCACTGAAATAAATGTTACACTTAATATAAATTTATATCAACAATAACCCAGCATCCTATGTGTTATAACACAGTTTGCTGAACATATTCTAGTTAAAAAAATATAATGTTGCCCTTATTTCTCTATATTTAACAGTTCCAAATGGATATAGCGCTAATGACAAGCCTCTGAAATTTGCTTAGAACTTGTGAAGCGTTTTTCTCCAAATGTACTACTAAGATACTTTAATCAATCTGCTACTGGAAATAAAAACACTGGATGTTTTCAAGGCATTTTTCACTTACATAATTGTAAGTGAAAAAGCAGGGGCACATTATCAAAACAAATATTGTTCAATGAGAAACATGAATAACTAGCACAGGGTTGTAAATAATCTTAGAGCTGTTTCAAGTTGCTCTACTAATCAGCACAAGGTAGGCTTTATAGGACAGATTTGAGTTATTTTACAATTGCGGTGTATCTAAGTAACCATTATCTCTTAGGAAAGGGAATAGGGAGCTGTAGATATAAGTCAAGTTGAAGGCCTTATAGACGGCTCGAAAATTTTGAACACCAGGTCACCACAACCTTCTTCTGTTCATTACATGGCTCACCACTTATTATATGTGACAAAAATGCTTACATTAATATGTGGGCGTATAGTATGCCTGTGCCACCCCTTAGGGGATAAAGGCGTGAATGTTAAGTTACGCTTAGGTAAATAAAAGCAGGGGTTTTTCAATAATCAGTATGTTGTGTATATACAGAAAGTATCATATATCTTACTTTTTTGGCGTCATTGCCAATTGGGGCATGTGGTCCCCTCCGGGACCGCAGAGCAAATCTTGTTATTTGTCTCTTGGCAAATATGAACAAGATAACAAACGTAAGAACTCCACCACTTATTATAAATATTATGTTCAATATACTGGTAAAATTCGGCATTGTTTTAATATTTATGCTCAAGTAATTAGGACACACAGCACGTAATTAAAATGCAATCTTCAAACTTTTCAACAACACAAAAAAAATAATTTACAGTGGATATTGGAAATACAAAACTAAATTTATACCATCACAAAATTTCCATTACCTTTATCACCGAATGCAATAGCTTTATTTAACTTGTATTAGTAAGAAAGAAACAGAGCATGTAAGAATGCTAAAGAATCAAACCCACATCCATTTTTTTTTTTTTTTTTGTTCTTGTGGCGATACTATTGCTCCGCCAATAACTCAGTGTGGATTTGGTAGGGGTTTAGTAAGTCGGTCCACACTTAGGTACGATCCAAGTTTTGTGAGTGTACAAGGTAAATGATAAAAACCCACATCCATTCGACGAGATATTCTGTTTATCTGTCAGTGTCACTTAAACTTAATCATATGACGTTATGCTGTCCGTTCAGGATAAAAATATTTCTATCCATCTTAGCATAATCTATTTTCGAACGATACATAATTTCTATGAGGTAATAATGTTCGTCGAAAAGTTTTAAGTTCAAAAAGTATGTCTCAGTCTTAGACCATCTAACTAACATTAGTTAGAATCTAATTAACATTAGAGTGACGAAAACTTTTGTGACTTCTCGTACCTAAGTCTCGTACGGATCCCATCATCGAAAATTAGTTTAAGTAAATTACCAAATTTTTAAAACCTATCTAATGATATCCCTCACTCCCTCACCACGGCCATCCAAGATCAAATACCTATCAATAAAAAAGAAAAATTCAATTATTATTAAGATTTGTACACTATTTTTACGGTTTAGCTTTCTAGAACTAGGGCTTTTCTGTAGAAGAGTTAGGATAGACGCAAAACTATAAGCTTTTTCCTAATTTAATACGGAATTGCTATTAGGGTAGGTAGGTAATAATAATAAATATATACATATTATATATAATAATAAATAGTAAAAAAAATAAATACTTTGGTACACTTTATAGTACCAAAGTATTTATTTAAAAACAATATTCAGTAACAGTATTCAATAGGTAATTTATTCCCTTCCTTAATATCTCGCTTATTTAGTTGCTACATGTATTTGGCACCCTGCTGAAAATAATGGTACTTAGCTTAGGTAGGTAAGTTAATTATAAAATGGGCAATCAAAAATGCAGTTTATTAAATCTTGGACTTGGTTAAATTTGTTGAGTAACCTGGCAGATGCATAATAATTATAAAACTATTTTGTGGGACACTTTCCACAAAGCGCCATCTAGCCCAAACTAAGCTTTAAGCTTGTACTATGGGATCTAGACAACTGATAATCATACTTATATATTTCTAAATATACATAGCATGAAGCGCTCGTGGCCCCGCGGTCTGTGTTCTGTAAACGATCACTGAGTTACGCAACTTTTACTATGGCTGGTCCTAGGATGGGTGACCACTTTGTGGCATTTACATTTGCAAGCGTTTCCGTGCTTCGGAAGGCACGTTAAGCCGTTGGTCTCGGTTGCCAGTAAAATGGCAGTTGTTAAGCCTGGTTGAAGGCCTTATGGGCGGCTTGAAAAATTTGAAAAACCTGCGTCTGTCTATTTCAACACGGCAATGGGCTCACCAACTATTACGTGGGACAGGAATCCCCACAGTGAAAAGTGGGCATATAATATGCCTCTGCCACCGCTTCGGGGATAAGGTGTGATGGATATTTATATTTATTATAAATATACTTAGGAAACACCCAAACTCCCGGGACCTCAGCGCGGCTGTCAGCACTTACGCCACCGAGGCAGTCTTATTGTGTTGACTAGTCTTATATCTACTATTCTAAGGTGGCAAACAAGCACGCAGCCTACCTATTTTAGAATTCTAAGTCCTAAAAACTTTTAAAAATCTTATGAAACGCCTCAGTCTGTCCGGCTTTCCGTCCATCTGTACGCATCTATTTCTCAAGAACCTGGCATTCGATTCATTACATTGAATACAATACATGCTTAAGAGATTTTGTAGTCGTCCGATTCCTTATCGCTACGATAGGGAAGGGTGCCTTACTTGTTTAAATAGTAAGTATTTCTACAGGTAGAGCAATTCTATGTATGAGTGAGCCACATAACCAGGTTCCTACTTGCTTTTACCCTCATCATGTATCTGTTGAAATACCTAGAAACATTTATTATTTATTCATCGTTTATCATACACCGTCGCGTTCACAAAACGAACATAAATTCCTTCATCATGATTCTTTCTATTGAGAAGTTGGGCGCGGCACGCATGTCTTTGGCGGGAAACGCAACGTGCATACTAATATTATAATGGCGGCGACGTGCGATGACCAAACAGACGTTGTTCGATTATGGAAAACGAATGTCGATTGTGAATCGACTGTCCACTGTGGCTACAATAGGTTTCTTTACAAATTTAGTTTCCTTATATAACTTCGGATGTGATTTCAATTCAGTCCATGCTGTTAGGTTACCTTATATTATTGTCTATTCATAGGAACATTGGTTTCGAACCATGTTCGATGCAAGGCGGTAACGTGACTGTCTGCTTGATAGGTCTATTTATATGACTGTGCTAGCTGTGCCCCGCGGCTTCGTCTGTGACATAGGTACTTCGGACACCCATACCTCGAACCCATGCTGCTTATTGTTAGTTTTCTAATACTTTCATATGAAATTGGATTCCTTTTTGTACACCCTTAATGGTAGAATTTCGATAAATCCTGAAACACGTGTTTATTTATTATTATTTTGACTACCTACCTCCGTGGCGCAGTGGTCGGAACATTTATTTGTGTGATCCACCAATGTGTGTTTCGGAGTTTGGGTGTTTCCTATGTATAACATGTATGTATTTAGGTAAGTACCTAAATGTGTTTATCAGTTATCTAGATCCCATATTATATTAGCTTACTATGGGCCCCTTTAAAAGTGTCCCACAATATTTATTTATCTATTTGCTGGCTTACGAAATTTGGTATTGCTATCATTGAAAATGAACAATTTCCAATATAAACTTACAAGCTCTTTTTTACCACTTTATAAGTAAAATTCTGCAAAACTGCGATACACATGTATGGACAGATGTAGTTGTAATATCACGTTTCTAAAAAATTACGAACTTTCATACGAAACATAGCCCGTATTTTACTCCCTTAGTGGTGGAATTTAAAAATATCCATTATTAATGAGTACCTAAATTATAAGGTTAGGTTCCCCTAACAAAATCAGGTTCATAGGTGTAAGGGTTTCGGTTGACCGTTGACAGTTGACTTAATTTTTTTTTAAAACGATATCTGTGTTAAGCAACTTTCGATGTAGGTTACGGATGGGTGACTGCTTTGTGCAATTTTCATTTACCAGCGTTTCCGTGCTTCGAAATGCGCGTGTTCCCGGTTGCCAGTAACATGGCAGTTGTCAAGCCAAGTCGAAGGCCTTATAGGCGGCGTCCAAAAATTCAACAACAGGTAGCCACAACGCGCATCTGTCTATTACAACACGGCAATGGGCTTACTACCTATAACATGGGACAAAAATGTTTACGGTGAAAAGTGGGCATATAAAGGCTAAACCATAAATTATCTAAACTACAAGATATCTATGGGCGTGACTGCTAAATCATTATCATCATTGGAGCAGCAGTCCCGGGTTATTGGTCCTCGCACGAACTTCATTCCTTTTACACCGTTGTTAGATCGACACCATGCATGTTATTCTCCACCACGTCACGAAGAAAAACACGTCAGAATGAAAAGTGGGCATATAATATGCCTCTGCCACCCCTTCGGGGATAAGGCGTGATAGATAAATAAATAATGTAAAGCTTAAACAATATCTCGATCGGACATAAAAGATATGTTGCGTCCAAGCCTTACCTGAATTTGAAGTCTGTGGTCGACTTTTATTTGCCTGCTAGGAGCAGTTTTCGTTTGTTTTTTTAGTATGGTTAGGGAGATTGACCTCCTAAGCCCGCAAGGGCGCTTGCGCTATTGAATCGTCGGTTTGTCAGCAGGTGCATCGCTGGTAAGCAGGTGATTTCGCTTAGACCTGGTGGCAAAGATTAAGTCAATCGTTCTGGGCCTGATTTTGAGTGAGTAGAATGTATTATAGATTACATAGATTATTTAGATATAGATGTTGTTTTGCATTTTATTTTAATAGCTTAAGCTTACTACTTGTGACTTTTAATTTGTGAGTGCGGTCTTTGCCTCTAAGTGATTGGAACATTGAGAATGTAATTCTAAATGTACTTAGTGTAAGTTTTGATGTTAACAATCGTTGGTAGACCTTAATTAAATAAATAAAATAAAAAATAGACCCTTGAGATCATGACCACCTACGCCCAATTAGATTAACACTAATTAATAGATTTGTGATTGAAAATTTGCATGTGCTTTTTTCTTTTATTTTGAACAATTTTAAAAGCAATTAGTACACTATGTATATGTTAAATTGAAATTTAAAGTAGAACTTTTTTTCTTTTTTTCTCGAGCTGGACCCGATCCAGTGTCTTATGGCCTTCTGGCCTTCTAATCTTCTGACCTTATGTCGCCTTAGGACGTAATTAATTCGTGTTCTGCTCAAAACTGATTTTTTTACTTTAAATTTATATTGAATTGTTTACTTGTTTAAAACGATCATGAGTTACTGAATCCTATGTTTAGATTTGAAATTCATGGATAATGTTCTGCGACATGCGATGCGGATGAGAGAAAAGTAAAGTACAGGGGTATCAGGGTAATTATTATACAAGCAATAATGCAGAGTCTATACAACATTTCATAAAACCGTAGCGGGGTCGCCGTTCCCAGTTACTATCAGTCGTACTTGTCCCCACGTACATGGATTAATTTAATGGAGGGCTATGAAATTTCATAGAGCCTAGAAGTCAAGAAAGAGCATAGTTAGTGGAATGTGTGTGGCAATCACAATCATGACGAAAGTAAGGCTGATGATAAAGAGCTTCGGTACCAATCCTCAGGCACTGCTCACACCTCAGGAGTGTATGTAATATATATCGGTAAGCTCGAAATGTAAAATGTTCATTTTTCGTGATTTTTCGTTTAGCGGATCGTCCCATCGCCATTTTGACATGTTGATGTTAAAATCATTGACCTTGTTGCGAGGACAATATGCTGCAGTTTTTTAATGTTTTTCGGTACCTATGGTTCGAATGAAGACTGTTTCTTTTACCTCTCAATATCAAAATAATTGCTGAAAAGTTGGTAAGAGATTTCAGTTTTCCAGGCCTAAACAAAATTGTCAGTGACTGTGATCAATGCCTTGGGGGCCGAGACCTATTAACAAGCCGTAGAATAGAACCAGAATAGCTATTTTAAGAAGTCAAAATAAATAAATAAATAATAAATAAATATTGTTGGGAGAACTCACACAACGCCATCTGATTCCACACTAAGCAGAGCTTGTACTATGGTAACCAGAAAACTGATAAACATAATTATATATTTCTAAATACATACATATTATAGATAAATAACACCCAGACACAGTATAAACCATCATGCTCATCACACAAAGTTTTATCCTGAGTGGGAATCGAACCCACGACCTCTTGCGTAGCAGTCGGATGCACTCCCACCGCGCCACAGAGGCAGTCAAAAGAAATGTTACTAGACTATCAAAAATGTTACTAACTAGCGGCCACTGACGCGGTACGTGTTAGTAGAATTCTATCGGTCAACCGATAGAAGTCTACTGGAGTACTATTGTAATAGTAGACTAATAGTGGCGGTGGCTTTCTATTGAGCGACGATTTCGACACAATTAAAATAGCAGACTCGGCCCCCATCGCTTGACGGAAAGCCTGATTGTATTTAGAACCGTGTCTATTGAGATATGTATTACTTAGGAGTTGACGCGCCGTTCTAGGACCTTCGACAGGAATATACGTAAGAGTTGCATTGTGTCTAAAACGCCTAGAAAGTAGGGTTGCATGGCATGAAATATGACAAATTACAGGTAGAATATCGTCATTCGTCAATGATACTCGTAGGCTGTACTATCATAATAACCCTATTATTTAACCCTAATATCTGAAGAATTACAGACCTATATCCAAACCGCAGGTTCGACAAAATAGCCTTTCGAATAAACCCGTTTCCGAAAACTTTAACACAATAATATATAAAGTACGCACTTAGGACTGTATTACAGAACGTTTCTCAGTACTCAAGAAACGCTTATGGCTAGTTTTCGCCTTGTAATACTACTTTCAAGTGTTTCTTGAGTATTGAGTAACGATCTGTTATACGGCCCCTAGACTTAGACCACACAGGTGCATTGCGGAAGTTCATACAGAGTTTTTTTACTGTAATAGGTAGGTTTACTTTTGAATTTATTATTTATTTTTCTTCACGCCTTATCTCCGAAGGGGTGGCAGAGGCATGTTAAATGCCCACTTTTCACCGTGTGTATTACGTTTGTACGTTGTATTACTAGCGCTTCTTGAATTTATTACTGTTTACTTTAAACTGTGGAAAAGTATATTTTGCCCGTGGAGTGTGGTGCAATGGTTCCCCAATTATTATGCCATCGCACCGTACACCACTGGCAGTACCTATGCACTTGCTTTTTTTAATAATAGTGTGTTAAAATACACACATTATTTCTGAAGTTTTTGACAACTGTAGGAGCCACGTGCCGCCACGAGAATAAAGAATCTTATAAAACTTTCGTTTTGTAAAGCAGGTGTCGTTTTGAATAAGAATGTTTGATGATGTCGCAATGATGCAAAGAGTAGCCGTTATCGCTTGTGAATGTAGTGGAATCGTTGTAAGCTGAGGGAGGATTCTTTTGTAAACATACGGAGCTCCATTGAATGAAACTAAAACGCTATGAACAGCGTTTTTTTTTATATAAGTAGGTATTCAATTGACCGTACGCTTGCCTTATCTAGTCCGATCGCACTTTCGCGCTGGTGTATCTTTTTTTTTCGTCTGGATATCCTTCTGCATGCCATGCCGGACTCCTACTGGCTAAAACCACACGTTTCCCTTCCATCTGTCTATAGCCAGGAGTCCCGGCTGAGCCCTCTGAAGGATAGCCCCAGGGCAATCATGTAATGAGATGGTTATAATAGAAGATATTAGGATCAAATCTGGCAAAACCTACACTTTTAGGTATGGAGTAATTCCACATTCCTCTAAATAAAAGGGTAAACCATATAGGTGTATGCATCATTTATTACTATAAATAGCGCAGAAACAGAAGCGCTCGATGGCCCCGCTAACTTGGTGTTCTGTAAACGATCACTGCGTTAAGCAAGTCTGTGTCAGTGGTTCTTGGATGGATGACCACTTTGTGGAATTTACATTTGCGAGCGTTTCTGTGATTCGGAAGGCACGTTAAGTTGTTGGTCCCGGTTACCAGTACAATTGGCAGTCGTTAGACCTGGTTGAAGGCCCTTTGGGCGGCTGCAATGCATATGGTGAAATGAGAGCGTATAGTATGCCTCTGCCTACCCCTTCGGGGATAAGGGCGTGACAATATGCATTGCCGTAAACGGTTTTGTGTCAACATAAAGTTCAACATTGACCAACTGGACCGTTCGTGATATCGTTTCGTATGTACACTTTCTACACTACACCCTATGAGCATTCAAATCGCGTCCACGAGTCCACAATGGCGACGGCACGCGAAGCTATGCGCACACGAAGCAGGTACACCAGTTAGCAAACGATAATTTTAAAGTAGCGAAATATTGCTTTGCTAAAATAGGCACCTATTCTGTGATACTATCCATAGAAATAGTGCCTATCGTAAAAACAGGAGAATTGCTGCGACATACTCAACAATCAAGTACGTATATACTTCGAACCCCGTGGCACCCATTTAATCCCGTTGTTTATTAATTTCACAATAATGTATGAACATTTTCCAAATTCATTGATTACTTCTCCAGCCTACGCCCGCACTGCCGGTCGAATTATGGTTACACGGAATTAAATTCTTTGCGCATTATTTTGAATTTGCTATAACTCGTAAGATATTAATTTAATTTGCAAGGTGGAAAGGGACAAAATTATCTTCATGAAATGCTGAAGTCAACTAACGTAGTAATAATTATAAAAATTAATATCATATTTGTGTAAATAGCTCTCAAATTACCACTTTCTAATTGATGGTTTTTTTAAATATTAATATGGATATAGTATGTTATTCTTAAAAGACAGACGTATACCGTCGCGAACTTTTAGTAGATCTACATTAGATACACAATTGCACCATACATTTTTGTTATATCTCAAAGGGTTTAGACCTACATTAGATACATAATTGCACACTACATTTTTGTTATATCTTCAAGGCGTTTTCGTTGAAAGCCCCAGACGGCTTATTTTTCCGACATCCCCAAGAAATATCGTTATAATTTAGTTAATGTATACAAAAACTTAACAAATTATACATAAAACATTCCTTATGAATCACTCTAACTGTTAAAAACCGCATTGTAATTCGTTGCGTAGTTTTAAAGATCTAAGTTTGACTTGCTAAGTCAAACTTCATTAAAAATAAAATTACTAATTCTGTAAATAAAATAAAAATGACTTGGAACATCATTAACTCTGAATGCGGTAGATCTTTAGTGACTGAAAGGGATTTCCACTTAAAAGTAAATGGTTGCCATGTTACAGGGGACCTGGAAGTGGCTACGGAGTTTGAACATTTTTTCAATAATGTACCTATATTGACAACAAAATCTCTCCAAGCATCTTCCAGTTCCGCTGAACTTTTATTAGAAGAATCTGTTCTTTGTTGCAGAGATGCATTTGTATTCACAGATATTTGTGCTCAGGACATTGTAAAAACATTTAAATGTATCGAAATTAAGAAAACCGCGGACTATTGGGGATTATTGGTCAAAACTGCATCATGTATAATTGAGGTAATTGCGCCCCATCTAGCAACTGTGTTTAATGACTGTGTTTCTAGTGGTACATTTCCTGATTTAATGAAACACAGCAAAGTCGTTCCCTTGTTCAAGGCTGGCAGCGCTACAGAGCCGTCTAATTTCCGACCAGTGTCAGTGCTGCCAACTTTGAGCAAAGTATTTGAAAAAATAATCTTGAATCAAATGCTATCCCATTTTAATAGTCATAAAATACTCCATGCGAATCAATTTGGGTTTACGAAAGGGCGCTCAACTTCCGATGCTGGTGTTGAGTTATTAAAATGTATTCATGAAGCTTGGGAAGACAAGCACGATGTATTAGGTATATTTTGCGATCTATCAAAGGCTTTTGATTGCGTTCAACATGAAACGCTGTGCAAAAAATTACACCACTATGGAATAAGAGGCAAAGCTCTCGACCTTCTGTCTTCATATTTGAACAATAGAATACAGAGGGTCGATATTAATGGTACACGTTCTGTAGGATCCATGGTTACAATGGGTGTGCCGCAAGGCTCGATACTTGGGCCATTCTTGTTCCTCATTTATATTAATGATTTACCATTTTATGTAGGGGACAGGAATAGGATTGTTTTGTTTGCAGATGACACCTCATTAATTTTTAAAATTAAAAGACAATTAGATAACTATGACGATGTAAACAATGCAATTGCAAGAGTAGTTCATTGGTTCAGCTCAAATAATATTTGCCTTAATGAAAATAAAACTAAATGTATAAAATTTACTCTACCAAATGTAAAACAAGTTGCGGCCAATGTTCAACTGGGTGGACGAGTGTTAGAGTTTGTAGAGTCAGCTGTGTTCCTGGGTATAACTATTGATGCCAATTTGCAGTGGGGCCCACACATAGAAAAGACAGCCTCTAGATTAAGTTCGGCTGCATACGCTGTAAAAAAGATCAGGACTCTAACAGATGTGGATACGGCTAGAATGGTTTACTTCAGCTATTTTCATAGTATTATGTCTTACGGTATTCTCCTTTGGGGGAGTGCTGCAGATTTAAATATTATTTTTGTTCTACAAAAGCGGGCTGTACGCGCTATTTATAATTTGGGCCCCAGAGTTTCTCTCCGAGAAAAATTCAAAGAAGTAAATATTCTAACCGTACGATCACAATACATTTTTGCCAATCTTATGTATGTCCAGAAAAATCTATCACTGTTTTCTAAACTCTGTGATAAACATAATATAAACACTAGAAATAAAAATAATCTTTCAGTCCACCACAGTCGACTACATAAGATTGGCGATTCTTTCCAGGGTAACTGTATACGCTTTTACAACAGGCTTCCCTGTGACCTGAGAAATTTACCATTAAATAAATTTAAAAAGTTTATTAAAAACAAGCTTTGTTAAAAAGGTTTTTACTCCGTTACAGACTATTTGCAGGACAGGGACGCCCGGAAATGATCTGCTGGCAAAGTGAAATAATATTAAATTGTAAATAGGCCATCAAAAAAAAAGCCTTCCTAAGTTTCTTGCCGGTTCTTCTCAGGTGGGCCGCGTTCCGAACCGGTGGTCGCTTTAAATATTTTAAATAGTGTATGACATTTTGTAAGCGCCGGTAAAATGGTCTATGCAAAATAAAGATATTTTTATTTTTATTTTTAAGCATACATAGGGACAGACAGAGAAAAGCGACTTTGTTTTAAAATATGTAGTGACGATGATACTGTCTATGGTGCCTATTAGGTGTATAAAATAATTATGATTCTACATTATAAAAAGGTAATGGCAAATTTTGTCAAAATTTACCTTATTTTGTTTTTATATTTTCCAATATTTGTGCTATTGAGACCTTGCTTCTGACTAAAATTTACAGTTTTAGGTCAACTGGAAGTATCCTATAGGTTTTGGGTCGAAAATGTAAATGGTAGATCCCATTGACCTAGAATCACGAAATTTTGCAAAGGTCTTACAGAACAAAGAAAGGAAAAATTCTAAAAAGTAAAAAAAAGTTAAATAAGGGGTATCCCCATAATAAAATCCAATTAACAAGTACCTTCTGAGTATTATGGGCGCTCTTACAATTTGGAGGTCTAGGTCTAGGGTTTTCTCTTATTTTTACGGGACCCTCGGCGCACGAGTTTGACTCGTGCTTCACCGATTTTTGACATTATCGAGAAAAGGGCACACTACAATTAAGGAATTAGGTACTGATATAAGAATTATATTATATTATCTGTAGTACCTACTGAGATGCAGCATAAGGCTTATCCATCATAACTAGGGTTAACCTACCTAGGTTTGAGCCCGGGGTCCGCTTTTATTGGCTGCTAGAAGATGCGCTCGTGGCCTCGCGGACTCAATGTTCTGTAAACGATTACCGCGTTAAGCTACTTTCACTATAGCTGGTCCTCGGATGGGTGACCACTTTGTGGCATTTACATTTGCGAGCGTTTAGGCACGTTGAGCCGTTGGTCCCGGTTGCCAGTAACATGGCAGTCGTAAAATCCAGTTGAAGGCCTTAAGAGTGGCTTGAAAAATTTCAACAGCAGGTCGCCATAACCACCTACCTACATTTCAACACGGCAATGGCCTCACTACCTGTTACGTGGGACAAAAGTGCATACGATGAAATGTGGGCGTATAGTATACCTCTGCCTACCCCTTCGGGGAAAAAGGCGTGACAATATGTGTAGAAGAAGCTTTAGTTTGGCTTTATATTTTCGGCATTGTTGGGAGCGACTATCGTCTGATCTCCAAACTCCTTACTGACTCTACTCCATGTCTCGTTGCCTTTTCCGTTGATCAGCAGGTGCACCACTAGCAGGTGAGATTACTTGGGCCCCGGACAGATTGATGGGGCCCCTTACACAATCATGGTTAGACAATAAACATAATAATTACCTACAGATTATTAGGAACTCATTCTGGTTCGAGTTGTAAAACTCTTTTTGCGTTTAGTCCATTTATCGAAGCAAGCTATAGGCTATATAATCATAACGCAACGACCTTGAAGAGCGGAGTAGTACCTAATCAAAAATAAATTGGGTAAATTTTACTATTAAAACAACACCAGCCTTGTCAAATTTTAAATTCCGTACATTCAAATGACAACTCCTTTAGACAACGATCTCCCGACATGAATGGGCTTCATGCAAACTCATTAATATCGTTCTGAGGGCGTAATTATGTGATTAGTGAGTGAGTGAGTCACCGCTAGTTGTAGTTACATCATGAAGTATTCATCTTGCGCCTACGTGGGCTGCTTTCATCTCCCATGACAGCTCACAGCGAATAGGGGTCATGGTTTTTAATGTTTTTGTTTTTGCATAGACGTAAAACAACTGTCTGCCTACTTATTTAGAAAAGTTAAGTTTGTCTAGCCACGGGACCTGTGTTTTATTATCATTCAGCTACAAAAATAGCCAATTGCCTCTAACATTCCAGAAAGACCGTTTTAACAAGTTTCAAAATCCAACATTTTCAGTATTCAACACATTGCACATTAAAATTGTGCATCTAACTAAACATTCTCTAAATTCAACATACAGAGAATTTCCCATACTTAAGTGGTATTAAAAATTCAATATAACGGGCTGGAAGGCAAAAAACACTTTAGCAATTAAGTTTATAGCTCTGTGGATGTTAACTGTGATGAAGAGGAGAAATCACAAAGGTAGACTAGAAGATAGGCAGAGCATAAAGTAGTAGACTAGGCAGATGCTTTCCATTGAAACCTCACGCATTGACTTCTTGGGTGTCCGTACACTCATACACTTGGACCTCTGGGGGTCCTTGGACGTTCACTATTATATTTGGACCCCCTCAACAAAAAGTCCATGTAGCATTTGGAGTCTTGAGGTTCACTTGTAATTGGTACCTGTCGATGGACTTTTAGTTTTTGGCATTGTTAGGAACGACTGCCGTCTGACCACCGACATACAAGAGTAAGCAGACCAAACATATATCTTTGCTTATGGAGCAATACTTCTTGTGTAGCTTCACTTTGACAGCGAACAGCGCGTTGCCAAATTTTCTACTACAATTATGCTACAAAATTGAACCACCAAAAATAACTAAGCTAGGCTACGAGTACCTGTCCATGTGTGTGTAGTAGGCAACGTTATTTTTCGCTAACGTTGGGTCTGCTTACTGTATATATGTCTGTGCGTCTGACCTCCTAATCTTAGAAAAATAAAGAAAATATCTCCATAAAGGTGCCTGCTTTGTAACCATGTCGATTATTCAGCAGGTGCACCGCTAGCAGGTGAGGTCGTTTGGGCCCCGGAGATCGTGGTGGGGAAAAGGGGCCCGGGCGTAAGGACGCCCATGGTAGCTGTTAATAGTACTATATTAGAGTAAAAACATTACAAGTGGGGTGGATAATAAATAACCACAGGTCACGGCATAGCCAACATTCACTGTCTTAACCGATATTACTCTGCTGAACCAAATAATATTGTATGCATTTTATTTTATTTTCGTGTGGAAATCCTATATCATACATGATATGATATGCGCACTAAAACCACACGTTTTCCTTCTATCTGTCTATGGCTGGGAGTACCGAGTGAGCCTTCGGAAGGATAGTACCAATGGTTCTATGTATATGATATGCCTAAGGAAAGAAAGCCGCCTCACCAAGCCCTATTTATACTAATAGATACATAGGAAGAGATGCTGAAGAGTTTGTTTACATGGTTTAACGCGCAAATCTTAGGAACTACTAGTCCGAATTAAAACAATATCTTTGTGTTGGATAGTCCATTTATCAAGAAAGGATTTGTCTTTATAACATCACGCTACTACTCAGGAGAGCGGAGCAGTAATAATAAATGTCAACATATCGGGCAAATTTTCGTATTTTTTGTAATACTTAAAAGCGACGGGATTAAATAGTTGCGACGGGGATTCAAGGTGTTTCACGGGCGAAGCAGCGGGGGTCAGCGGGTATGTTATAAATATGTGTAACGTGACTTATGAAACTGGTATATTTATTTAACCTTGATTGCCTTGGTGGTGTTTGCGACTCCCGCGTAGATGTCTCTGGTTCCATTTACGGATTGGGACAAATATTATTTGTGTGATCCCAAAAACTTGTTACGCAGTTTTCTGTGTCTATATTTTAATGTCTTTAGAAATATATATGTACCAAAGTATATTTATCAGTTGTCTAGATCCCCAAGCTAATATTAGCTTACTTTGGGCTAGATGGCGCTGTGTAAAATAAATCTTTCAATGCCCCTTAATATTACTGATGTGGCAAACAAGCATACGGCCCACTTGATCGAAAGCTACTACGCTATTATATACGACCTACCCTACTATCTAGCCTATTATCTTATTTAAAGCGACAAGAACATTCTGTGACCTGCTGATAAACTTATTTTTCTGACTCCCGCACACTATCTTCTGATTAATTTCTATATCGTTTCGATGCGGGTTTCAAGACATTCTAACTTCTCATAGAATTTTAGCGAGATCGAGCTCGGTGTAACTTTTCTGGTCTTACATATTACTGTAAATACAGGTTTACAGGAGACACAGTATTGTCCTCTCTGACTACCCCTTCAGGGATACAGCTTGAAGATTTAGTTAGTTTTAGTTTAGTCTACAGTATTGGGAATGCTAGTGGGAGTAGTATCTGCTTGAAACTGGGACCAACGTCTTAACATACCTGCAACCGAAGCACGGAAACGACCGTAAATGGAAGTGCCTCAAACGATCACCGATCTCAGAACTGATCATAGCTTAATGTGCTTAACGCTTATATTAACAGAATGCTGAGCTAGTGGGGCTATGAGTGCTTCAAGAACAAATAGGTCATACTCTTAAAATAACGGCTAAAATATGGTGGTGAATTTCAATTTGATTCGATACGGTTCGGGTAGTTTAGGTGGCTAGAACATTGCCCTGGTTAGGCAAATGTCACGGGTTCAAACCCTGTCTTTAATCAAATTGTCTTTTTCCACTGGCAGGTACCTATTATTATTTGTTCTGAGGTTATGTAGATTTGTAATAGGTATCTTTTCCAGGATAAAAATATCTTATACTACCTACCACTACAACTAATAGGTATTAATATTAGTTGCCTGAGGCTATTATTTCCTCCTTGTTTTGTTGAAGACAGTTCAAAAACGGAAAAACAAATATATATATAAATCTCAGCTCTACGTTGTGTTCAGCTTACCAAAGGATCTATTAAAGTCTCCATAAAAACCTTCCAAACGATGTAGGGCCTAAATGGTTTTTTTTATTCGACAGCAAAACCATTATTTAAATACGTAAGTATTCAAGTCACACACATCCCCTCCTATAGAACAATGGGTAGGTAGCGTACCATTTCGACGCAGGAAGCGACGTACGCGCATCTTATACAAAATGGCCGCCAATACCTGAGCCAGAGTCCAGTATGGCGTTATAAGTGTGTCTGGATGCTATGGAGATATCACACCATAAATAAAAAAGGATATCCGTCATGGTTTCCGTTTCTTACTTAATATTTCTTAGCGCGTAGGTATACGGCGCGTGAGTGTCATTTTAGGCATGCTCTTCCTTCCGCGTGAAAGGTGTCATTCGGTTATTTTTTTTTGTTTCTTTGTTAGCCGTTAGCCTAAACCCATGTAACCCAAGAAAAGGGATATACATCCTTGAGACGATGCAATTAATTGCTCCTTTTATATTAGCAGGGACATTTTAGTCCCATACGTTATGTTATCCTAGCCACTAGAACACTTACGCGAAGTCGTGATAAAGACACTATCAAATATTACTTTTTTACTAGTATGGACCTATTGAATCGATTAAGCTGGGAACTTAGAAGACCTTTTATTTGGTTTCTCACAAGAGTCATAAGTTACACTTATCTACAAAGACCACATAAACTAAAAAAATGTAGCCCTTCAAGCCTAAAAGAAATCCTACTTAAGCATGGTTGTCTAAAGTACTAGTACCTACACGAAGTGTCTAATTAGTATTCATATGGGCGCGTGTAGTCCTCATCGCGGTGGGGACGGGTTATTAGCCCGCGCCGCCTCCGCGGCCAGGCATATTGTTCCGAGTTCTGCCCACCGAGTGTCGCGCATAACCGGTATACGTTAATTTACTCTGTCAATATTTGAACTGCAAGGCTTCTACTTCATGTGGATTCAGAAGAGACTGGGCCGGTGGCTGGGAAGGCAAGAAGTCGGCATAGCTGTTTGATATAATATACGGCTGTGTCACTTCAAGCCAGCTCAATCCACCGGCTTTCTACAAGAGAAGATTGAAAATTTCGGACGTTACCGTAGTGAGGAAAATTTGGATCGCTCCCGTAGTATTTTCGCCGGAAGAGTGCGCAGCGCGCACCGCGCACCTGACAGCTGTCATTGCGAGTTTCCTTTCGCGTTTCACGGGCAGGACGTGGGAGGAAAATCTTTATTTATATCACACACGACGATGTTCCCGTAGAGTGCGATCGGCTGTGTATGTGCGTGACGAAACGATACGAAAACACGACGACAGAATGGCGAACGAGGAGATTTTGGGTCCGCGGAAGACGATGTTTGTTCTTGTGATAGTTGTTGGATGTTTCGCGGTGTTGTGGCCTAGGATCCTGTCGCCGCTGATAGTGGGCCCCAGTCAGGAGCAGTTGAAGCCGAACAAATTCGACCGGGACGCAGGTAATGTCGTTATTTTTATCACAAGCTCAATGTCAATATCGCTGGACGTCCCATGACGAAAGCGGTCGTTATAATGTACACTATTGTTCTGTATGATGAAGGATGACTATAATCTAATTAGATGCCGGTTAGAACTATGAAATTTACGAGTAGTTGCAGCTGATGTCATGTCATACGGTTAATATAAATATGCTGAGTACACAAATGAGTGAAATCCGGCGATAATCGCGTATTTGCTATACGCAATCGCAAGATTTATCTGTGTAAACACGTCTTGCTCCAGCTGTTGACTTTGCGCATATAATATGTAGGTACGGAGATTGGAATTTCATATCAACACAACTCCCTAGTTTGTATGGTCTATAAAAATATAACAAACCTGTTTAATATGAAAATTGAAATTTGTAAATTTTCATATTAAACAGGTTGTTATATTTTATATTATATATATAATTTTTATAGTTACAGCATGATATGCCCAAGTTGTTTATACAGTAAATTATTATTACATAAAAAAATAATAATATACCTAATAGGAAAATGGTTGCATTATTTAATAACAGAACATGATAAGAACTGAAATTAATTGGAAGTGGTACTTATTTACCTACAATCAACAGATTATGTATGTTGCACAAATTTACATTACTTACCATATTACTTGGTTGTGCTTTGATCAAACAAATTAAATTACTGAGACCACTTTGAATTTTTTTACTTATTAAGGACCAGAAGTATCAATACCTTATTTCAAATGTCATCATAATCAATGTAGCTTTAATCCTAGTTGTGTCTGAAGCCCTCTTATTTCTACCTTTTCCTTTCACTTCATAGTCTTCAGCATTCTTTATTTTAAGTGAGGCCAATCTCTACAACATCAAAGCAACACTTTTTGGGTCTGGCCTCCTTTGACCTGGGGCAGCCAATATTATATTCTTATGTATTTTGGTGTGATCTTTTTAAGACATGGTAATAACTGCAGCTTGTTTACAACATCACATTCGATTTGATGATAACTGCTGATGTGAGTATCTCTTATGTAGTCCATTGCAGCATATTAATTTCTGCAACATGCAGCTCTTGCTTTTGTAATATACCTACTGCTAGAAAATGATAATATTGTGGTTCATGCAATCGAGTGCTGAGTTTCAATATTTTATATTATAATTTAGGAGACCTGAGTTTAGATATATAAGAACATTAGAACCTAAAAAATTAGGAACATTCAAAATAAATAGGCTACATCTTGGACTGTGATAGACTGATTTGATTAGGAACTCAATAAAATAAATACTATTTCTGTTCAGCAAAAAATTTAAAAAATCCTTAACCACTAGTTGATGAATGTATTATTGAATTCTTTTTAGTAGCATTATAATAAAACACTAAAAATATGGCACCATCGTTTATTTGCAGACAAGAGACAAGAGAGTTGACAATATAGATTATAGACTTCCTTAACTATTACAGTTCTCAATGTTACCAATCTAAAGATGGAATAATCTTAACATGTATCTGTTAAATGAAGCACCTTTTAGTTCCAACCCATATTCCCAACAGGATGCTGTGAAGTAATATTTGAGAAAGACATGGCCATCCTGCAGTTGATGAACGAAGTCTGTAGCTCCGTCACTCACACAGACAAGCTGTCACCATACTCTGCAGCCGAATGTCGAAAAGCTGTCAATGAAACCTGCGGTGTTGACATAATAGCATTCCTGAAACGTACTGAAAATGTTGGGAAATCTTCAAGACAGCTCATCGAGATTATGAAAAACAGCAACAGCTCCTGTCTTCAGGAGCATTTTGGTGTGCCTGTCTGGAGTCACGGACCCCACATTATACAGAACTCGTGGACTCAATTGGACAGTTAGTCTAAATATTTCTATCCTCCGAATTCTAGTTCAGAATGAATGAAGGTTTTAGTTCCAAGATTTAAGATTAATCACCAATGCTGTGTCAACATGTGCTAGAACATTTTTATTAAAAAAAAATTTCTAGACTACATTCAAAATCAAGTAAAAGGGTAAACTAAATTTTATCTGAACTAGAATAGTGAGATTATGATATGACAATTGAGTTTTCTATGAACTAACTAGCATGGGTTTGTGAGCTTTTACTAACTCTTTGATAATACATCTAAGGTGTTACATGTAAAATTCTTATCATGAAGGTAGGTTAAATAAATAATGGATAAAAGGGAGGTCTTCCTTAGGGCAATATGTAAAGTCTATGCAGAGAATGTCACGCCATACTTGTAAGAAGGACATCTGACAGGAAAATGGTCTGTGCTCATTAGCATGTTCCTGATTTAGTCGAAGTGTTGCTGTGTGGGCGATTCACGACGCTATTACGTTAAAACACTCGAGTAAATGTAACAGGTTTATTGATGAATTGGTGTGTGTTAGTAGGCTATTGTTAAAAACTAGCAAAAGATGGAAATCAATGCACCCGGTAGCTTTCCGTAATGCAATGAGCTCGCGGCAAACGCTCAGCAAAAGGTGATCGATGGCAGTTATTGTATCGAATACTGCTATATTGCTAAATTACATGTGGTGCTTTACTGGTCTATGCCACCAAATCGGCAAGTACTGATGCATCCGATCATCGCGCTGCATGCGATGGGTAATTTATTTTAATTCTAGTAGTATAATTTCAATTAAAATTAGTGGGAGTTACTCTCTTATGCATTTACGTGGCAGCAGTAAAATTATTGATGTCTTTAAAGTCGGATACACCGACAGAACCCGGTTAAGACTGGTTCACCAACAGCGGCTCAAACTATTGAGTACGATGTACTATTGAGTACGCAGTTGATCTACTTGTAGGTCTCGGGTATCGAATCTCTTTAGACTGCAGGTCGCGGAAGCAGCCCCAAGACGGCGGCGGCGACGTGACAATTTCACGCACGCTTCTCGCTCCAGGAAGGGATAACACCCAACCCTTAGCCAAAGTCTTTCGTGAGTTCTGGGACATATTTCCTGGCACTAGACTGATAGGTAGAGATCATGTGGTTTTAATTCGAGGTTAGAGTCCAGCATAACAGCCGTGGGGATTTCCACACATAAAAAAAAAATACTGCAGGTCACATCTTGTGACCTGTTTATAATATTCTGCTTGTTCGTGAAATTGCTTGTGTGTGCCATTTCTTCTTCACCACAATGTCTTCAAATATCAGGTTATCAGTGTTTTACATACGTTATTTACAGACGCCCTGCGTAGACCCTGATGAGATTAAACTTATAAAAGATCGCCTACCTCCAAACTATTCCAACTAATCAGTGCTATTTGTGTTCTCTGGCGCGTCTTGTTGCTCAGTATATGTTGCGATCTTCGGGAAATCCGGTCGCTTGAAGATGGTTTTCCTTGCCATTATCATCCTGTGGACTTGGTAGTCCACAGGATGATAATAAATAGATAAAAGTTTTACCCAGGTTTTTGGCAGATAATTGTACATAATCGAAAGCACCCGGACCTAGTTTTGTTATTACTGAATTGTATAAACATCGTATCTTCAAGCAACGGAAGCTTGTGGTGATTACTAGTCACATGTGGCCGAGCTACTTCCAGCCTTTGACGTGGCGGCTAAATTTAGACCTTGTTTGATGTACTGGGTCAGTCGTTTTGCATTCACGCATATTTAGCTCATGCAGGCGTATTGTTTGCTATCATCAATATAAAAGTATTAAGTAATAAAACAGAAATGGGAAATGGCTTTATTAAGAAGTACTTATGGAAGAAAAGACAACTATTTTCCATATTTATTCATTTTAAATTGGCGTCATTGTTCATGACAATCGCGATTTGTATATACTATCCCAATTGATGCAAGTTACTCTTTTTATGCGACCAAGAACTTAGAATAGAAGGAGCTTACAGGGTAGGTATTCCTTCATCCCAGGAATTGTCCTTCCGAGGGCTCACCAGAGTTTCCTGGCCATAGGCAGATGGAAGGGCACCGTGTGGTTATAGTTGGTGGGTCTCCGGCATGGCATCCATGAACATAAGGGTTTCCTCCCAGTTAAAAAAAGTGTTCCTTCATTTAGAATTAATTCTACAGAGCAGCACAACCTACGTTTTACTTAAGATTTTGCGGCAGCTGGAAAACGGCTAAGTGAACCGATCCACCTGTTTTCGCTGTAACAACGTCCTTGGTTAATCGCGGTTCACTCGCGATGGTATTCTTCAAATGTCTTTCCAGCATATTTTTTTATAAAACGTTGTTTGCGGTGTTGTAATCAGTGAAAGGAAGAAAACTTGACGTTTGTTTGGTAGGGTGCCGGCGTAAATAGGGTTCGGTTTCCTTTCCTGTCAAATATTTGTTTAGGTGATATTTACGTACAAGTTAAATGTAAGATTGGATTATTTAAAAAAAAAGTAAAAGTATAAGTTTATTTAAACCCATGCTGTTTTAAACCCATTTTCATTGGTGACTGAGCCACCAAATCTAGCTAAGATGTTGAGATACCCTTCACGACTAAGTTGCTTTGCTTAGTGCAGGTAAACTACCTGCACCTGCGACAATTCTTGTGTGTGTACCACAGAAACTGGTAATTCTTTATCTGCGCACTAGTTTTCCGGATTCTTCGAGCGAAAGAACCCGAGAAGCTCTTGAAGACGCATATATAGAAATAGGCTGTGATAGTAGCCTTTTGGACGTCTCCATGTCTTTTCATTAGGCTAGTGGCTTCGTATGACAAGTTATAAATAACAATGACAATGCAGACATATAAAATATCTGTCGAAACGCCTGACTCCGCAATACGTATTGTTTGTGACATTACAGATTTTCAGTGCTTCGTTTGGTACGTCAGCGCTGCAGCTTTCGTTCCTCCTACCTTTAATAGATAGCAACGTGCGCGATAGATCTCGATTTTTATTATTCGGGGCTTGTCGTAGGCTCTGTCACTTGTGTTTATGATATATACACTATGTATCTCATTCTAGAATTCCTTACCGATTACGCGACGAGATATTTCTCACCGATCGCCACATTCCTTGAGCATATTTTACAATAATATTTTATCGTATAAGTATGATACTCTATTGTCTATAGATAGATAGCACCAAGGATAAGCTCTAGCTATGGCTACAAGGTACTACAAGAGTGCTCTACATGGGAGAAATGCGATGGCTATGGCGCTTATTGGAGTATTAAATTTTTAGAGCTAAAACATTATAACTACAGACTTGTGGTCGTAAGACTGTTCATCGATGGGTCCGTCACTTATCTGATTGATGCCAACGAACCGCAGGTAGCAGTCAGCGTAATGGGGTGGCCGTGATGCTTATTGAGGAGCTCCAAAGGAACAATTTAGAGGTAAAATGCTATAGCGACGGTGAGTGTGCTCATCGATAGGTCCCATCTCATTATGCCTATGAGCTGTAATTTTGTAGCCACGAAGTCGTCTGGGTGTCATTTTGGAGCGAAAAAGGGTCTTAGAAGGTTTTAAAGGGTCGGCAGGGCGAGGCTGCACCTCTGGTGTTGCAAACGTCCATAGGCTACGGTGGCCACTTTCCATCAGGTATGCCCTATGCTTGTCTGCCACCTCAGTGGTATAAAAAAAGAACACGGAGAAGTATTTTATGGTGTTCCGTCACCTTGGAGATCGTTTTTTTCAAGATCCTAAGGAGGTGGTTCGTACATCAGCGCATTAACTCACATTTGCAGATTGTATAAGTACCTACGGTTATTCGACTATTATCAATTTGAATAAAATCCCTTCGTAAATCATTTATACAATAAATGCATATTACGTACACAAGTAGAAACCGAAACTGTACTCCGTATGTCTTGTAAGATTTCAACAATGTTTTCGCGCATGTAAACAGCTAGACGTCATAGCTTTCACGGCGTACTCGTGTCACGAGAAATCAAGTAATACTTGTTTAGTTTGCTGCAGTTGTAGTTGCGACAAAGGTGTTAAACATCACATTGTTACCCAGAAGGTTGACCGGGTAACGGTTAGGTACTTGTTAGGCTAACAAATGTAGCCCCAATTCGAATCGTGTTTAGATAAATTTACGTCAATTGAAAGAATTTTCAACTGTATATGGTCACGATTTTCAGCGATCCAATTAATTGTGAGAAAAGTGGATATGCTTAGTCCATCGAGTTGCGCTAAATAGAACAAATCTAAAAAACCGCTTCACGAGTAGAGAATGACATGCTTGATTTGCCTCAGATACTCAGAGAAAAAAAGACGCATAGCAAGCAAGCGGAATTCGGTCCCGACACAAGTCCTGTGGAATGTATGAAAGTGTATGATGTTGTATTGTGTTGTCTAATGCACTGTATAACTTGAAATTTTCAAAGTCGATCTGTTTAATAATAATGAAATTGCTGTTAGCTGATGTCATACGTTTTACATAATTATTGACTTCAATAACTCGTGTAGGATTACGAATAACTCGTACGTTGCTGCATTGCTTTGCACATGATCACAGTATATGCCTACATATCTATGCTATAATTTAATAAAGCTGAAGAGTTTGTTTGTTTGGTTGAACGCGCTAATCTCAGGAACTACTGGTCGGATTTGAAAAATTCTTTTTGTGATAGATAGCTTATTTATCGAGAAAGGCTATAGGCTATATATCATTACGCTACTACACTGGGGAGTAGAGCAGTAGTCATAAATGTCGACAAATCGGACAAAATTTTATGCATCATTGTAGAATTTATAAGCGGCGGGATTAAATAGTTGCGACGGGAGGTCGAAATATTCCACGAGCGAAGCTGTGGGGGTCGTCTAGTTTTTTATATACCGGCTTTTGTTTCATCAAAGTTGTCACATCACAATGCATTTGCATTTCCCTACTGTTTTTAAACTAGCTTATGTCCGCGGCTTCACTCCTCTTACTATAGGTATCCTGCCTCCTTTAAATTTTATCACGTTGTATCGTTTTTGACAAAAAATTCTTGGGACTCAAACTATTTGGGCTTTCTCATTAAGGGTTATTCATCCATCAAGGTAGGTATTTTTTTAATTCGGACTAATCTCACCCCAATTTCCCATTGCTGTGACTCCTGTATACCAGGATCAAGCATCACAGCAATGACCAAGACCACAAAAGTTACACCGAGCTCGAACTCGGTGAAGTCCCAGCAGTTAGAATGTCTGGGAACCCGTAACGAAATTAATCAGAAGATAATTTGAGAAAGTTGGAAATTGAACGTAACGCCTCTTCCCTTCTTTGCAAAGCGGGAGACCTGGAAAGCAACTAGGTGTAAATCCTATAGAGAGGTAGATAGTTATATCAAAAACTTGAACTGTCACATTTAACTTCAAGATCTAAGATATATAGAAATACTGATCATGAGTAGCACAAATGCTGGCAGCTTACATAAGATTAATTTCCATGAAGGCATGACGTAGGTACTTGTTAGCATTAGTGGCAGGACCTTGGCGGCCCATATGTTATTTTTTTAAACAAATTAGGTAATGTGCCAATTGACGGACCGGGTCAAATTGTTACATGTGCGCACGCGCATATGTATGCTCTTTGTTGTAATGTTAAATATACCATATTTTAACTAACTGCGTTGGCGTTGTATTCTTATTAAATTTTTTGTTATCCAGTTCGTGAATATTTGCTATATATAATGGACTGTTGGTGAAAATTTTATGAAAATTTAGATAATAAAATAATTTATTTATTATTATTTTATTTTCTTGTTGGGAACGCCGGCACTTCCGGACGAGCGATCCAATCGCATAAGTACGCCGCCTACTTCGTTCATTTCCCTAGATCTCCTCCTCGCGAAATTATATATTATCCAATTTCACCGCCTTAGCGGTAGATTTTTTAAAAACCCTTACTGGAGCCTATGTTATATGAGCTAGCAGGTGTAAGTGTCTTCCGAAGTACGAAAACGCTAAAATATGGAAATTCCACAAAGCGGTCACCCATCTCAAGTCCAGTCATAGCGAAAGGTGCTTACAGCAGCGATCGTTTACAGAACACTGATTTAGCGTTGGCATGATATGCGCCTATAGATGAGATATTTATGTAACGAGAGTAACTACAAACTTAATTACCACTTTTTGCTAATTAGTGCAACAAGCTTATCAATCACTCGAAACGGTGTGACTCAGACAACTGTCGACGCTCAATTAGGAAGTGGCTGGGTTACAATTAACCTCATGTTATGTTTAATAGCGGCTACGTCAGTATGTTTAACTGATCCCCTCCCGTCTCCCACGAATATCTATGACCTACTTCGGAGCTTATGTAGATAATCTCATGAAGGCCTATGATGCTGATAAAAATAGACTGACCAAACAGATTTATTTATTTATTTAAAACTTTAGCACAAAGTACAAGGCGGACTTAATGCCTTAGGCATTTTCTACCAGTCAACCTTAGGGTGATGCAGAGATGATATTAGGTAGGTGCTCAGGGATATGAGAAATTGTACAGCATACTATATGATATACATAAACACGATTTACACAAATATATAAATACATACATACATATACACAGACATACATACATATATATACACAAACATAAATATATAAATAAAATAAATACATACATACACAAAAATGGACATAGTGACGAAAAAGAAAACATTATTGTTTTAGCTATGGTTCACTATAAAGCAGCCGTACCTTCTCCCTAAAGGATTCCCGACTAGTAGACAACCTGACATCAAGAGGGAGTGCATTCCAGTAAAGAATTGATTGCACAACGAAAGAAGAGTGTACAAAACTAGAGTTGTGAGTGGGACAGAGAAGGCGAGAGTGAATGGGCGAGCTGGTAGGGGTCGTGAGCCAATCAAATCAAAGACCTTTTGGGAAAAGACCTGGTCAACAGTAGCTACCCTTAACCGGCGAACGTGTATGGAAGTACACTTATGAAAGTAGAAGATTCCAAAGTTCTATGCCAGGATAGTAGTCAAAAGTAGTAGATAGTAAGTGGAAAACCATAGTCTATGGTATGGGAGACAGGGCGTTGTGATATTTGTGGATAAAATTTAAGTCAAAGCTGTATTCGTACTATATATTTATAAATTTTGCGGGGTTTACCCACAAAACTTCAAAATGGGGTCAGTTATAGAAGCAATGTTTTTCCTATGGTCAGGTTTCAGGTCAGACGATTCAACCACTATGGTGGTTAAATCGTCCTAGGGTCTGCTGTACCTATAGCATACAGTCTTTCAAATCCATAAATATTGGTTAAATCGTGATTTTATGCTTTATCCCCATTTGTCAAGAAATAGTTGAGCTCTGTAAATGCTGTCCTTGAGCGCAGAAAGAATATAAGAACATGCGAACCGATTCGTCAGCCAAAAGCTCGCTCGCTCGGCTTAGGTTACCTAATAGTTTATTTTTTCGAAGCACGTGGCGCCGCTGACAAAGTGTTCTGTAAATAATCACTATGTTAAGCATCCTCCGCTATGGCTGGTTTCGGATGGGTGACCACTTTGTGACATTTACATTTGCCAGCGTTTCCGTGCTTCGGATGGCACGTTAAGCCGTTGGTCCCGGTGGTCCCGGTTACATGTAACATGGCAGTCGTTAAGCCAAAATTTCAACAGCAGGGTGGCTACCTGCTGTTGAAATTTTGGCTTAACCTGTGTCTGTCTATTTCAACACGGCAATGGGTTCACCACCTGTTAGGTGGGACAGGAATACACACGGCGTATAAACATACCTCTGCTCCCCTTTGGGTATAAGGCGTGATTGATAAAAACCTAAAAAACTGTAAACATGTATGTTCCATGTGTTGTTCACCGAATTTCTTCTGTGCGTCCTAGAATCAGTTCGATCGTGACATAAAATTTAAATCTTGGATTCGATGTAAAAAGTTCCAATCACTAAGTTTTATCTTAAATATTGGACCTGCGGGCTAAGTCTACAAATGCAATCGTATCAAAATAGAACAGAAATCGCCACTTAATAGAGAGCTGGCAGAAAAAAAATCAGTTTTCGTAGTCCACTATTACAATTGCGCTCCTATAGAATTCTATCGGCCGACCGGTAGAATTTTATTTACGAGTGCCGCGCCAGTGACCGCTTGTAAGTTGTATTTTTGATAGTCTGTATGAATATTTTGACAGCAATTCTGCAGCTTGAGAAGTGTGATTGTGAAATATATAATAGTTTTAGTAGACTAACTAGTTTTGGACCAATCGCAATAGAACCGCTATAGAATAGAACTAGAACCGCTTTCTATTGGAAAATAGTAGACTCGGCCCCTTGCTGACCAACGGCCGACGCAACGACGTAGTAATTACAGGTTTGGGAGGTCAGACAGCAATTGCTCCCAACAATGCCGAAAATTAATAGCCAAACGATAGCTGCTCCTATAGGCCAGATATTGGACGACCCCAGGCTCCAAATACAATACAGGTGTTTGAAAGCAACTAGGAAAACACTTATACTAGCGGCACGCTATGATGGCCGTTTTTACATATTACTATAGTGATGTGAAATCCTTTTAAAAATCCTTTTCCAACAGGAACTTTGAACGTAGATGCTGCAGTGTCATCCGTCCAAGAACGGCGTACAGTATGGTTAGCATTAAGCCATGTTTCATCTAAAAACACAACGACAAAACGGCCATCATAGCGTACCGCTAGTCTACACATATATTATAAAGAGGAAAACTTTGTTTGTTTGTTTGTAATGAATAGGCTCAAAAACTTCTGGACCGATTTTAAAAATACTTTCACCATTTGTAAGCTACATTATCCACGAGTAACATAGGCTATATTTTATTTTGGAAAAAATAGGGCTCCGTAAGATACTTGGGATTTTCGGACACAGGGTGTAAAAAATCAATCAGAAAAGTTACTTATTACCGAAACCCACGCGGGCGAAGCTGCGGGCGGAAGCTAGTGTAGAATAAACACGAGACGCCCTGGTAAGATGTACATGAAAATATCGTCATCTTCTATTCCTTGAGCTGTAAAAAATTGGCTAGATTTGGTTCCAGAATACTCAGAATATGTGTCAGCCTGTACTTTCTGAGTAAAGTTTCTAGTTTCTACCTAACTATGCATATCAAAATTTGTAAGATAAGTACTTTCGTCGTTAAAACAGATTTGATTAGAAAATTTCTCCATTATTCGCGTCCAATTATGACATTAATATGAATGGTACGTATTGTATGAATGATTTATTGCAGCTCTTGTACTAGTGTAACAACTAGAGTCAGTCGCCTTTATTGAGAACTCTTCATGATATTATGTTAAATTTTATTAATTCCGTCTCGATGATGAAAGTAATAAATATTAACGTCAAAGTAACTCAACTATCTTCACGCTGTATCACTGAAGGGTTAGTCAGAGAGGACAGATCGTCAGGCTTGGCGATCCATGCATACTTCTTTGGCTTCCTTCAGATTCAATAATCGCTTCATACCAGCACGTCTGTGTATTGTCTGAGTATCCAAGTACTTTGGACCTTTCCGTTTTTGAGCATCCTGTTTATATAGTCCTCATAAGTAAATCTCCGTCAACACTGAGTCCTTCTACCCTCTACTTTCGCACAATATATATTCCTCGTCAATCGTTTCTATCTCATTCGTTGGACGTGTCTAAATCAACGGAGCACGCACTTTTTCAGCTTATAGCTTACACTTTCAATTCAGTTTCTACATACATACAAATTGTCACGTCTTTATCCCCGAAGGGGTAGGCAGAGGCATACTATACGCCCACATTTCACCGTATGCATTTTTGTTTCACGTAATTTCCCAATTCAGTTTCTGGGGACCGATAATCTAATTACAAGCAAGCATCTGCAACAAAGTTCTTTATCGAACTGAACGTGCTTGGCGGATTGAAAATGGGAGCCAGGGCGAAAAAAGGTAAGAATTTTCCGTCTCGACCCTTTGCTTATGCCATAGGCTGTGCCTAATTATAGGTACGCGTTTATTGGTTCAAGATAATTTAAGGTGAGTCGGTTCACAACTTCGTTTCAAGCCAGTGTTCCACGACACGCAGTTCTTTTTTCTTTGAGCTTCGGGGTGGTTGTCAGCAATATGGCCCCCTGTCAGTCACTTCGTTTATTTTTTATGACTCAACACTATAGTTTTGGTGTTTTTTTTATTCTTGGTCTACATCATCCAAATAAATCAGTCAGTCCACGACTGGACGTAAACCTCTCCCAATTTACGCCACAACACTCGGTCCTACGCCTTCCGCATTCAGTCCCTCCCTCCTGCGACCCTTTCCAGTAGCGCAATTAACAAATCTCGGATCCTAATCCTCTACCGCGAAAATGTCATCGATATTCATAGAACTCGAACATCGATGACATTTGCGCAGTAGAGGATTTGGATCCGAGATTTGTGAATTGCGCTGCAGGTCGTCGATCCATCAGACAGTGGGTCGTCCTACCATACGTTTACTGAGTCGCGGTCTCCACTCCAGAACTCGTTTGCTCCATCTGTCATCGGTTCTTCTATAAATGTGGCCACCCTGGTTCTCTGATGGAAAACCCCATTTCGGAGTTTATCTCTTAAAGATACCCCAAGCATAGCACGCTCCATAGCCAGTTGTACAACCTTTAGGACATGGACTAGCCTCACCGTAAGTGTCCACGTCTCGGTACCATAAGTCAAAACCGGTAGAACACCTTCGTCTTCAGGCATTGTGGTACAGGTGAGTAGAAAACTCGACGCAGTTTGCTGAATACTGCCCAGCACAAGCGGATCCTACATCACAAAAACAAAATTATCTGAAAATATTCAGGCTTTGGCATTGAGTTCCCGTCTTTTTTTAAATTGGTAAGGTCTTAGGGCATTCTTGAGTGTACGCAGATACCTAAGCGCCGCCATTATAGACAAGGACCACCTAACTGCTAATGAAAATATCAGACTTTGGCATTCAGTACCCGCCTTTTTTTATATTGTCAAGAACTTAAGGCCTGCCTGAGTGTACGCAGATACCTAAACGCCGCGCCGCCCTAAGAGACAACAGCCACCTAACTTGTAATGAAAATTTTCTTCCTTATTAGTGATTGATGAAAGCGCACACTAAGCGTTTTCTTACGTAAGAGCTAAATGATTTGCATTGTGATTGTCGTAATAACACCAAGTTTGCCTAACCCTAATTAATGTTATTGGATGTCAAAATATGCATATACTTAATAGGAAAGTCATTTAATAAGTAGAGCAATAAAACTAACGATAATATTTACCGTATCTTTAATGCTGCCGCGTTGGATTAGCATTCTTGCCATACTTGCTATTTTTCTTGCCCTATAAAGTGACTTCTGGGTTAACCCTTAACGATTTGAAGAGATTGATGATTTTACACATCAAATCAAACTAAACAACTCAGTTTTTTGTATGTTACGTACATACATATAGTCACGCCTTTATCCCCGAGGGGGTAGGCAGAAGCATACTTTACGGCCCATTTCGCAATAACCACGCAACAGGTGGTGCTGGTAAGCCCATTACCGTGTTAATGAACAGGCGCAGGTTGTGGCGACCTGCTGTTGAAGTGTAAGGCCCATAAGGCCTTCAACTTTGCTTAACGACAGCCATGTTATTGCAACGTGCCTTCCGAAGCACGGAAACGCTCGTAAATGTAAACGCTACAAAGCGGTCACCCATCCGAGGACCAGCCATAGCGTAAGTTGCTTAGCGCGTGATCGTTTAAGAACACAGTTAACGGGGCCACGAGCGCTTTGTGTATGAATATACTAATAACATACAATACAATAAAACTGAGTTCCTTTATTCAAAGATACCAAAAGAAAAGATAATCACTCTTACGTACGTGAAGTTAGTGTCTTATAATTTCATAGGGATTGATTCAGAAATTTCGAGAATTTTTCCAAGTTAACTGACTAAAGCTATTAGTTAAAGAACGAATTCTGTTAGATTTTGTAGTTTTCACTATAATAAGAAGCTAACTTTCGGTCTTTATCGTCTCATTTTTTAAAATGCTTTTTTGGTATGTAATTTAACAGAACTATCGATAAAATGTATCAGGAACTGTAGAACTATGCTGGACGCTTTAAGAACTACTTTTAAACTATGAGTCGCTAACTTCACGGACGTATCGCTCCTTAAATAAAGTAAGGGCTAATTGATAAAAACATGTCGTGGGAAGGAACTTTTATTTTATTTTGAAAGCATGGTTTTGAAATTGAATAACAAAACGCTTATTACTACACTGATCTTGTTGGTTTTACTAGAGAATATATTAACACAAACTCGTATGTTTTCAACAGCGTTAAAACAAGAACGTCCAGCAATACGAGGAATGGGCCCTCATCCTGCTCTTCGGGAAAGAGGTCGTGCGATCCCCGCCGAAGTTCCTGCGCCACCAGTCGCCAGAGGTCCAGTTCAGATGCCTCCCCACGTCAGGGTACGATCCTCCCCCCTATCGGTGTACTTTGAACTGGATATCAAGGTCAGTTAACGGAGGAGTGCGGTGTGAAGCTTGAGCGACGCTTAAGGTAGGTGGGGTTTCCTGGTGGTTGAACTGGACCACAGATTAGAAAGCTTTTAGTTATTTGGATATGAGGCAGTTATTAGTGAAACTAATGAACTTAATGAACACAGACTCATAAATGGTTATAAATTTCATGGGATTTTTAATATCTTTGCCTATGATATGTATAAATTTGCGTCATAAACGGCCATACTTTTTTTCACAGTTAGATTTTATCACCATACAAAACTTCCTAGAAGATTGGTATATTCTGAAATCTGGTTTACTGGAAAAAATACTTAGGAATAGATCGGCCTGATATACATACTTATATCTTTTGCCTAATGTACAAAAGATATGCGGACTGTGGTTCAGTTTAAAAACCGCTAGGAGATTTATCAGTACTAATACGTAGCGGCCCGCTTCGCCAAAGGTCAACATAACATGGTAATTCAAAGGTAAGTGCTGGAGTAGGCTGATATAACAATATATGTGAGCTTTATAGCGCTTATTATAAAGTATAGTACTTCTTTAATTTTTTTTATTATAAATATATAGTAACTTAAAGTTTATCCATATATTTAGCTTATATTTGAAGCGCTCGTGGCCCAGCGGTCTCAGTGTTCTGTAAACGATCACTGAGTTACGCAACTTTTACTATGGCTGGTCCTCGGATGGGTGACCACTTTGTGGCATTTACATTTGCGAGCGTTTCCGTGCTTCGGAAGGCACGTTAAGCCGTTGGTCCCGGTTGCCAATAAAATGGCAGTCGTTAAGCCTGGTTGAATGCCTTATGGGCGGCATGAAAAATTTCAACAGCAGGTAGCCACAACCTGCGTCTGTCTATTTCAACACGGCAATGGGCTCACCACCTATTACGTGGGACTAGAATACACGCGGTGAAAAGTGGGCGTATAATATGCCTCTGCCACAGCTTCGGGGATAAAGCGTGATTGATAAACATACAAACAAGTATAATGTAAGCTAAATATATGAAAATAAAAAAATATCCATCACGCCTTAACCAATTGCCGTGTTGAAATAGTTTAACTACTGTCTACTCTCTCCAAGTATAATGTAAAAAAATCAATAGCTACCTGCTATTGATATTTTTACATTATACTTGGAGAACGAAATACCTATAATGATAAGAGGCAGAATGTTTATGCCAAAGCACTACTTAATATTATAGAGGCGAAATTTTGTGAGTGTGAGTGTCTCGCACAAAGGCTGAACCAATTTGAAGAAAATTTGGTGTGGAGATAGCTGACATCTTGGATTACAACATAGACTGTTTTACTTTTTATCCCAATTCTTTTTATAGAGATTCTCAATTCTTATTATATTGTGTAAGCAGACAAAATAACTATTCTTTAAGAGAGGAATTGTACGCCTGACTGCTCCAACAGAATGGAGAAAAGATAGATAGAAGCACTTTATATTATTGGAATTTTTAATATCGACTTTGAATAGAACAGAGAATTGCTGAGTACTTGTCTTACTTATGTACTGATTACACCAGCACTTAGATAAGCGTCTAGACTAGTCTAGAGTGATTTACATACAGAGCCTAAAAATATTATCTTAATCACTAGATGAATCAACATCTATTATAATTGTATATATAATATGTATGTATTTAGAAATATATAAATATGTTTATTAGTTGTCTAGATCCCACAGCACAAACTTTAAGCTTAGTTTGGGATAGATGGCGTTATGTAAAAAGTGTCGCACAATATTTATACTTATGTGTTCGAATCACCTTGATTTTGTTTTTGTCATCTTTGGTATTTGTCAACAGTCTTTCCGTTTGTGAGATGAGGAAATTCAAATCTTTGGACGTCATATCTTTCCATCAGGTAGGCAGCGTCATTTTAATGTTCAGATAACGATAAAAATCTTTACGCTGTGTCCCTGACGAGGTAGTCAGAGAACGATAACGACGAACGACGAGATCACTAGGATTCGCTATCTATGTAAACTTCTTTCGCTTTCTGAAGATTCATTAAACGTTTCATACATGCACATCTAGGTATCCGAGTAGGTACTTATGACCTTTCCGTTTTTGAGCAATCTGCTCACGTATTCTTCGTATGTAAGTCTCAATCTACCTCAACTCCTTGTACCCTCTACTTTCACTCTGATATACTTTGTCAATAGTTGACCAAATAAATAATTTATGTATAGTAATCCGCTCTTCTGACGTCACTGATACGTCATTCCGTAATATTATACTAGCGCCATGATGGCCGTTTTGACGTTTGTCCTTTCATAAAGTTCCGTATTAATTTTAATAACATTTTAGGGTTAAGGGACAAATCGTCCCAAGCCAAAATTTTGTAGAAATATGTAAATAGTCGACCACATTAGAAGGTATTTATACTATGGTAGAAAACAGAGTACTTATGTAAAACAAGTAAAATATCATCACTATTGTAATATGACAAAATGGCCATGCCGCTAGTATAGTAAGTCTAAAAACAGTAGATGCCGTGAAAAAGTTTTCCATTTTCAAAATGCTACCAACTACCCCATGTTACACTCACATTGCCAACCCTACGATTATCAGTTTTCAAAATATTAAATCCTGTAAATTACTAACCAAAATGTCAAGCAAGCATCAATGCAGATTGCTGAGTGCCCGACTGTTAGGGTAGACTCAAGTTAAGGTCAGGGGGCCGAGTCTACTATTGACAAGCCGTAGAATAGAACCAGAATCGCTGTTTCTAGCTGTCAAAATGTTAGTAGACTATCAAAAATGCAACTGACTAGCGGCCACTGGCGCGGTACGTGTTAGTAGAATGCTATCGGTCGACCGATAGAAGTCTATTTGTACGATTGAAATAGTGGACGACGAAAAATTGTCAAAATTGTACCGGTAGCTTTCTACGAGTATTGAGCGACGATTTCGACACGATTGAAATAGCAGACTCGGCCCCCTGGTTTAAACATCAAAGCAACTAATGTTATCGAAAATACTAGAAACAGCTATTTTGCAGCTGAAGACATTCGTGTTGTTTAAACTTGTCATCTTTCAACCATCCGATTGCCATAAGAGGAAAAATGTTCGTAGACTGCATTAGTAATATATAAAAATAAAATAAATATCCATCACGTCTTATACCCGAAGGGGTGGCAGAGGCATATTATATGCCCACTTTTCACCGTGTGGATTCCTGTACCACGTAATAGGTGGTGAGCCCATTGCCGTGTTAAAATGTACAGACGCAGGTTGTGGGTACCTGCTGTTGAATTTTTTCAAGCCGCCCATAAGGCTTTCAACCAGGCTTAACGACTGCCATTTTACTGGCAACCGGGACCAACGGCTTAACGTGCCTTCCGAAGCACGGAAACGCTCGCAAATGTAAATGCCACAAAGTGGTCACCCATCCGAGGACCAGCCATAGTGAAAGTTGCGTAACTCAGTGATCGTTTACAGAACACTGAGACCGCGAGGCCACGTCAATACGTGGCCTATGGCTGGTAATGTATGCACTGGGTTTATAGGGATTGTCACAATTGACAATCCCTATAAACCCAGTGCATACATTACCAGCCATTCATAGCGAAAATCATAGAGTTGTGGTTTCAACATGTTCAACGGCATAAATGTAATACGTATGTCCATATTGTCCAAATATTCACAGTGAACTAATTATATACTCTAAAAAACTGTTCGACAAAACACACTCGAAGAAGTGCCAACATTTATATAATTGCTTAAAACTGATCTGGTTGAGTTTAGTTAGCAACAGGCTGATCTTTTACCATCAAACTGGTAATAGACGCCACCGTTCCGACAATAAGTACAGTTATCTAAAACAACATACACAAAAATGTATTTAAAACACATCTATTTTGCATAACACTGAGACGAAATTTTGAAAACATTATTTGTCTTTAAAAAAAGAGGTTGAATAAGTTTCTTGTGATGACTACATTATGATGGACCATTTTACATCAATTCTCAATCGCACGACTTGAACGTGTAGTTAGTAAATTTGTCCTTGTTTCGCCTTTTCTAATTATGGAACAAATGTCTTTGTACCTGCCAATTTTGTTGTATCGTCGAGAATTGAGTCCCAGTAGCTACAGTTTAATATGAATTATGTCAAAAAACTCCTTAAAAATTAAAGAATTAATGAAATGAACAAAAATAAGATGATAAAACTACAAGATCAAGCTTGTTGTTACCGTATTATTGTAAGATTTGACCTCTCTATACATTGTGGACTTCGAGAAGGTTTTTGACTCAAGCTTGCAGTCTGCTTTGTAGTTTTTGACTCAAGCTTGCGGTCGGCTCTGTGGGTTTTTTAATCTTCTCTAACTTCATAACTATCTTCTACTCAGAGATCAATACAGAAAACGTCAATTCGAAGAACAGTATATACGCTACAAAAATGTGCTAAATACCACTTACCTATCAGCAACTGATTTGTTTGAGGATTCATTGGGTGTTCTGGCTTTCAAACGGCTGGAATGGAAAAAGGCTATTCACGAGGTAATAGAAAAGTTCGAGAACTGTCGTCCCGAAGAACTTGGTGCCAAAGGCCAGGACCGAAAAACTCGCCCAAATCCACCAATGTCTATACTATACTTATACTTGAGGGATCCTTAAATGTATCATCTGCATTTGAATACAGATTTTCAACTGACAGGGTATTACCGCCGACGGATACGGATTCATCAACATTATACCACTAACAAATTCGTTTCTCAAAGTATGGTTAACAATGATAAATTCCCATTACTGTGACTTTTGTAAACCAGTATCTACAGCAATAAACAAGATGAAAATAGTTACACCGAGCTCGATCTCGATGAAGTCCCAGGAATAGTTAAAGTGTCTTGGATCCCGTATTGAAATTAATCATAATTTCAAGGTGTAGAATAATGAAAGGTTATATCACTAACAGGTACGATATTTAAGTAATTTAAAGTAGTCCTGCAGTACAAAAAAATGACTTCAGAGTTATTCTTTTCAGAACGACATTTTTCCAGATAAAATGTGTGGAATTTGAATGTAGTTTATATCTCGTTGCGTGCATCCTAGTTTAATTTCGTAAAGGCAAACATCAAGTAACTCGTACATAAACAGTCGTTGGCATTGGTACGCGGCCTAGACACGGTGTGCAGAAATAGCTAGCAGTGACACTCCCGCACATCGTGACGCTGTCTTGCGCGACGTCGATCGTAACTTTTTGATTTATAGACTTTCCTTTTTTAAAATATACAAGGTTTGGAATACTTTATTAATTCCACAAATAGTTCAAATTTACAGCCAAAACGTTTCACCATTATCACATATCATTAAGAGTACCAGTAAGTAGTAAAGACTTTCTAAGGGCCGTATTTTAGAACGTTCCTCAATACTCAAGAAACACTTGAGAGTAGTATTTTAAGGCGAAAATTAGCCTTAAGCGTTTCTTGAATATTGAGAAACGTTCTTTAATACGGCCCTAAGTTTTACTACCCGTAATCACGGTACTAAAAGTCGTTTTAAAATAACAATTATGATATTGATATATGATATTTGTAATAAAACAGAGAGGATCTATCGAACTAAAGGCATTGCTGGGCATATTGAGTTGAAAGCGGGTCAGTTACGCGAAGATCAAACAATTTGTCAATGGTGTCGGCAAGCTCCACGGCTCGTAAGACAATAATCTCGGTGTTTAAGGTCGCCCACATACTATACGTGTTCTATATTGGCCGTAGATGGTTTATGTGTAGAATGTAGATACAAATTCGAGACACTTTTGTTTCTGCCTACGTATGGATTCTTCAAGAATCCGTGTTTAATGAAATTTCTCATAAAATTATAATTAAATTATAATTCTAATAAAGTGGAAAAAGACAATTCGATTGGAGACGGGGATTAAACCCGTGACCTTGGCCTAACCAGGGCAATGTTCTAGCCACTGAACTACCCGAACCGTATCGAATCAAGTCGAAATACTCCACCATATTTAAATCGTCATTTTAAGAGTATGACCATTTCTTTTTGAATGACCATTCATTTTTGAAATTTCCCGAACGAATTTCAGTATTTTCAGTGTGTGGTGTCCAAAATTATTGCATCCGTCTATCGCTTTGAGTTTTCGACTAAAATGATCTTTGGAAGTGTGATATAAGATTTATAATGGAAAAAAAAAACACTTATTAAGTTTAGACATTATTTTTTTGTAAAACTTGTATAAACACTTACTCACTTTAATTAATTTATAGTGAAACAATATAACTTAATTGAGATCAGTCTTAACCCTGTGACCGTCGTCTTACAGGGGCAACGTTTTAACCAACTGAGCTACCAGAATCGAACAAAATATAAGAATTTATACACTACACTAGGTACACTTGCCGTCCCCGGTAAGTCTGAAGGGAGCGAAGCGTTTTGCCGTCTTTCGAGTTCTTTTGTCGATGTCTATTTCCCTTTTGGTGATTATTCCTCCATGGTATGTTCGATATTCAACTTATTTTTCAATTTCATCAAAAAGTGTGGAGTGGTTGGGAGGAGTTCGAGGACAAAGCGAAAATCCGAATCGGCGAAGAATGGACAATTATAATCAACATTTCACAGCATGATCAGACCCATCAAGACAAAAGTAATTGAATCGGATCTCTTGTTATATGTTTCTTCAAATATAATACTCACATTAATAGTCATCCTATCATATTATTTTCTCTGTTTGATTTCTATAACAAATAAATTACACATAAATGTCTAGTTTTGCAATCTTTTTGTTAGAACAGTGTAGTACTTTATGTTTTACAACTTTCACATGATGGCGTAGAGTTAGCTCAGCCTTTGTGTTAAGTTTCTAAAGCCCACCACTCTCTTATGATGGAAATGTACCTTTAAAATAGAAAAAGCGATTCTACTAATAATATAAATGTGACAATATTCTTGTTTATGACAATATTCTTGTTGATGTCTGTGACAGTATTCTTGTTTTAACCCCTAAACCAATTAGATTATAACCTGGTATACAGATAGCAGACACTTTTTTTTTATTTAATAATTATTTAATGGCCTGGTTTCTAAGACCTTTTAGCCAAATCTTATTTTTTTATATCATATTTCTTCAATCTTATCTTCTAATTAGTACTGTCCTGTCGATGTCATGTCCTTATTGTCCGTCCTAGTCCTTGCCTCAGTATAATGGTGATTCTTATACTAAGGTTGTCAGTGGACGTTTCGCGGCATGAGAGAAAATAGCATTTCACTGCATATATATCATTGTCTTTCACTATAGCACGTTAACACAACTTTTATGTCCAAGAAACCACCACTCCCGCACATAAAACAAGATAAATGCACTAGTTTTAGAAAATAATATAAAGCAAGCGTCCGCACTTGTCACTCTTCCCGCCAAATGAGCAGCCACTTTGAATTACTAATACCACAGATAATATAATATAATTCTTATACAGATGCACGAACAGGAACAAAAAATGGTCACGGCCTTAACTTTCCAAGCAGGCAGGCAGTACGGAAGTTTGTATATAGATGGCGACAATGTTTTGGCAAACTATTCTTATTATTTACTACACTACACTAGATGTCACTATAAACAGAAATACTCTGCCGTATGCCTTTTCTAGCTAATTGACGTTATCAATGTTCTGTACTCTTGGGCATGATAAAGAAAGGTCATGTTATAAAGCAACAAATGGGGGTTTTACTTATTTGGATATTTTATCTATAGGTACTAATATTATAAAACTAGAGTTAGTTCATTCAGTGCTTTTTAGTTACGTAGGTACTTGTAAGTGACCATTTGTAATTTCCATGCATGGAGTTTGTTTGTAGAGGACACTGGAAGGTGGCCATAGGAACTTCTAAAATAAACATGATAAACCCATTCCAGGGTTCATGAATGTTCAGGGGCCAGGATCCAAGTTCGAGGACGTAGAGCCCATATTCTCGACCCGGGGCCTGGGATCCCGAATTCCGGCTTCTGTGTCTTAGATCGAGAGTCCAAGGTCAGCTACTCCAGATCCTCTGTTTAGAGTCAAGGGTTGGGTTCTCCACCGAGGGTATGCAGTAGAGGCTCTAGAGACCTCACAGTACAGGCTAGGATCCAAGGTTAAGGGCCTAGGGTTCATGATCCTGTTCCCGAGATCCGGGGTCCACGGCCTGAGTCAAGATTCCAGGGTCTTAGATCCGAAGTCCAGGCTTCTGGGCTAGAATCTGAGTTTGTGAGCTTAGAGCCGGTAGGGCCCCGAGACCTTAGATCCTGAGGTCAAGGTCAACTGTCTAGAGTCAATGGATGTCTATAGCCCCTGGCTCCAGGGTAGCTAAGTCTATGGTCGAGATCTCGGGGTTTAGGTTGTAAGATATACCTATTGTCTACAGTGCAGGCTACAGAGACCGAAACCAGGGGTCAAATAAACCCTTAAGTTCTATAATATATGTAGATAATGATGCATGATAGATCTATTCCTAATGGATAGTCGGCTCCGTAAACAGGTGATGGACACAAGGGCTTATCGTGGCGCTGAGCTGGGATCAGACCACTACCTAGTCATAACTAGGATTAGGGGTCTGCTCGCGGGTTGGCGTCATCGTGCCAAGTGTCCTGAAACTGAGCCGATTTATAGCATCAAAAGCTGGAAGCTGCAGGATGCATCCATTAGGGATAAATATAAAGAAAGGGTGGCCGAAAAGCTTGGCGACGTCAATGTTAGTAGTGAGAGTGCGGAATGTGTATGGCAGAACCTTAGGGATAGTATGGTAAATGCCGCTGTGGAAGTGTGTGGAGAGACAAAAAGAGGCAGTAGTAATAAGCGCGATGCATGGTGGAATGATGAAGTAAAAGAAGCTGTACGAACGAAGAAGAAAGCATGGTTGGACTACTTAGCCTCGCGGAATGATTTGAATATAAAAGAGAGATACAAACTGCAAAAGGTTAACACTAAGGCACTGATAGAGGAAGCTCGTGAAAGGTGCAGAATGAAAGCGGATGAAAGGTTGTCGTCCAATTTCCGAGATAATGCCAAGCTCTTCTGGAAAGAGGTAGGCAAGACTCGGAGTTGTTCGACAATCTGCAGTATGAATAAAGTGCTTAGTGTTGACAACGATGTTCTAACAAAACAAACTGACATCCTGCAGAGATGGAGTGAATATTATGGAAGGATGTATGCAAGTAAGGACAGAGATGCCGCATCGGGAAGTGGAGCTCACTGTGACGCTCTGGATCCTGGTGTCATTGAAGTCATTAGTATGAAAGAGATTGAACAAGCGATAAGAAGTATGAAATGTGGTAAGGCTGCGGGAAAAGACAGAGTTACTGCTGAGATGATCAAGTACGGTGGGTCGCGCGTCTGGGACACTCTTTGTCTGCTATGCAACTTATGCTGGCGGATGGGTGAGGTCCCAGATGACTGGCGAATAGCAGTTGTAGTACCTATCTATAAAGGGAAAGGCTCTCGCCTAAACTGCTCCAGCTACAGAGCGATCAGCTTGGTCAGCTTAGCTAGTAAGGTGTATGCAAAGGTTATAACGGCAAGAATGCAAGTAAAGTCTGAAAAGGTATTTGTGGGAGGCTCAATGCGGATTCCGACGTGGAAGAGGTTGCATGGATCAAGTGTTTTCTCTCCGCATGATCGCGGAGAAGTTTCTGGCTGTTCGCCGGAAGGTTTTCTGCGCTTTTGTGGATCTAGAGAAAGCATTTGATAACGTTGTGAGAGAAACTCTATGGGACTTGCTGCCCGGATATGGTGTGGACGGCTCGCTACTGCGGGCAATACAGTCTCTATACAGGGACTGTAAGGCTTGCGTGCGAGTAGGGGGGGATGTGACGCCTCTTTTCGACGTCTGTACAGGCGTCAAACAGGGTTGTGTCATGTCTGCCTGGCTGTTCATAGTGTATCTGGACAGTTGCCTGCAGAAGTTGAAAGATTGTGATATGGGTGTGAATTTGGGTGACTTAACAGTAAATTGTCTGTTGTACGCTGATGATGCGGTGCTAATGGCCTCATCAGAAGTCGACCTTCAGGCATTAGTCACTAATATGAAAGAGGAGAGTGAAAGAAAGGGTCTTCGCTTGAATGCAAGTAAAACTAAGGTTCTGGTATTTGAAAGAGAAGACGTAAGAACTAAGTGCGAGATTTGGGTAAATCAGGAATGTCTAGAGCAAGTGAATGAAATTGTGTATTTAGGGAGTATGTTTAGCGCGAATGGAAGATGTGATTCGGATGTAGAACGGCGAGTAACTGCCGGAAGCAAAGTTAACGGTGCTTGGTCCCAATTAGTAAAGCGACAAAGCATCGTAAAAGAAGCACGACTCGCGATTCATAACGCAGTGCTAGTGCCAACGTTGCTTTACGGCACCGAAACCTGGGTATGTCAGAAGATGCATAAAAGTAAGCTGAATGCTGTGGAGATGCGATCACTTCGAAAATTGTGCGGCGTAACCTTGGCCGACCGAAAACGCAACGAAGTGATACGCAATATGGCAGGTTTGAGTGAAAGTGTCAGCGTTAAGCTGGAAAAGGGCGTGCTCCGTTGGTTTGGACACGTTCAACGAATGAGTGAGGAACGATTGACGAAGAATATATATTGTGCGAAAGTAGAGGGCAGAAGGAGTCAAAGTAGACCGAGACTTACTTATGAAGACCACGTGAGCGGATTGCTCAAGAACGGAAGAGTCAAAAGTACTCGGATACCCAGACGTGCATGTATGAAGCGATTAATGAATCTACAGGAAGCGAAAGAAGTATGCATGGATCGCGATGCCTGGCGATCTGTCCTCTCTGACTACCCCGTCAGGGATACAGCGTGAAGATAGTTAAGTTAAGTTAAGTTATAATCTATTGTATCAAGCCTCCGAACGTGAAATGTATAATTAATGAAAGCAAAATAAAAGAAAGTACCTAGATAGATTATGATTATCTTAATGTTAATAATATATAAATGTGAAAGTTTGTATGGATGTTTGTTACTCTTTCACGTAAAAATTACTGAACGGATTTTAATGAAACTTTACAATGTGGCTTATACATCAGATTAACCCATAGGCTACTTTTTATCCCAGGAACTTGTCCTGTGGGAAACGGGAACGGGAAAACTTCTCTACGTAGGCGAAGCCGCGGACGTCAACTAGTTTAATATAAATATTATAAGATATAAATATTATAAAGTGGAAAGATTTGATGTATGTTTGTTACTCTTTTACGTAAAAAGTACTGAATGGATTTACAACATATAGGCAACTTTTGAACTTTTGAAGCGCTCGTGGCTCCGCGGTCTCAGTGTTCTGTAAACGATCACTGAGTTACGCAACTTTCACTATGGCTGGTACTCGGATGGGTGACCACTTTGTGGCATTTACATTTGCGAGCGTTTCCGTGCTTCGGAAGGCACGTTAAGCTGTTGGTCCCGGTTGCCAGTAAAATGGCAGTCGTTAAGCCTGGTTGAAGGCCTTATGGGCGGCTTAAAAATTTCAACAGCAGGTAGCCACAACCTGCGTCTGTCTATTTCAACACGGCAATGGGCTCACCACCTATTACGTGGGACAGGAATCCACACGGTGAAAAGTGGGCATATAATATGCCTCTGCCACCCCTTCGGGGATAAGGCGTGATGGATATTTATTTATTTATTTTATTATTATTTATTCTCGCGTGCATCGCTGTGACGTGCGCGACCGAAAGAGATAGAATGCTCTTTTTTTTTTACAGGTACTATTGGCATAGAGAGACGAATGTTGGTGGAGAACTGTTCAACTTATTAAGTCGCCATCTATTATTATAAATGAACAGTATCGAGAACCAATTATTCACGCAATCTACATTAATTGTATTATTAACAGTTTAATATGTTAGTATAGCGCTCGCGGCCCCGCGGTCTCAGTGTTCGGTAAACGATCACTGAGGTACGCAACTTTCACTATGGCAGGTCGTCGGATGGGTGACCACTTTGTGGCATTTACATTTGCGAGCATTTCCGTGCTTCGGAAGGCACGTTAAGCTGTTGGTCCCGGTTGCCAGTAAAATGGCGGTTGTTAAGCCTGGTTGAAGGCCTTATAGGCGGCTTAAAAAATTTCGACAGCAGGTAGCCACAACCTGCGTCTGTCTATTTCAACACGGCAATGGGCTCCCCACCTATTACGTGGGACAGGAATCCACACGGTGAAAAGTGGGCATATAATATGCCTCTGCCACCCCTTCGGGGATAAGGCGTGATGGATATTTATTTTTATTATTTATTAATATGTTAATATCACAGATTATAATATGGTTTTTATTTTAGAAATCAATTACCGGACTTTAAACAGCTAAATAAGATTTTTATTTTTTGTAATCTTGAATTTGATACCATTACTGCCATCTAGGGATAATTTAATGTTATTAAAAATATTTTGTTCGCATTGGTACCCCCTGCTAATACCGGCTTTATTGGAAGCGACTGCCAACTGACTCCCAATCCCGTAAGGGCGCTTGCGTCGCTGCCTCGTTCGTTAGTCAATCACTTGCAGGTGAATTCTATACACTCCTATTCCTCGTAATCATCATTATCATAGCCATGAAGATGATGATATACCTAGATCGATGCTTAATACAGGGTTTAGTTCTCTCTCAAAGATCGCCTCGACAATCGGTAAAGTGTGGGCGTATAATATGCCTCTGCCTACCCCTAAGGAGATACGAGCGTGAGTGATACGTAAGTAATTAACTTGATTTACTTATAATAATGTGCTTATGAAAATATGAACGGCTGACGAGTTAGATGGGAATGTTACAATCTATGAGGCCACCTACACTTCCTAAACTTTTGACCATAGATCAAGTAACGCGTAGACGGTTAATTTTCTGAGGTTAATTTGTAAATACATTTATTTGTGTGTTCATTTTTCACCGGTCATTTCTCGTAGACATTTTTTATCTTGTACGCAGTAGTTCAAGACTAATAATTTCTTTGCAATTTTCAGTTAAGTTTAACGATAAGCTAAGAATATTTTTGATTTAGAGCGGAATGAACCCGATACAGTTTTCTTCAAAATCGAATTAGTCTTAACCAGAAATTGCACTCTCTAAATAAAAACTGGATGTCGCTAATAAAGATAAAAATAGTTTGAGGCGAAATTTTCATGAAATGCATCCATAGTGTCCGGACTGTTCTTACTGCTGAACCACAGAAATTCTAACTTTCTATGCAAAAGTTTAAATTAATTATCAGTCTCGCATTTATTCCTAAAGGAGTGACAGAGGCACACTATACGCCCACATTTCACCGTATGCATTTTTGTCCCTTGTCAACTTGGTTTATCGACTGCCACGTTACTGGCTACTTAACGTGCTTTCCGAAAAACGGAAACGCTCATACATACATATTGTCACGCGTCTATTCCCGAAGGGGTAGGCAGAGGCATATTAAACGCCGACATTTCACCATTTGCATGCATTTTTGACCCATATATCAGGTGGTGAGCCCATTGCCGTGTTGAAATGGACGGGCTGTGTCTACCTGCTGTTGAAATTTTCCCATAAGGCGTTCAACTTTGCTTAACGACTGCCATTTTATTGACAACCGGGGCCAACGGCTTAACATGCCTTTTGAAGCACGGAAGCGCTCGCAATTGTAAATGCCACAAAGTGGTAACCCATCCAAGGACCAGCTAAAGCGGAAGTTGCTTAACGCAGTGATCGTTTACAGAACACTGAGGCTGCGGGGCCACGAGCGCTCCGAAACGCTCTTAAATGTAAATTCTACAAAGCGGTCACCCATGTGAATAGCAAAATATGATAAACACAGTGATCGCAGCGATTTACAAAACACTGAGATAGTAGTGCTACAAGTACTTAAAAAAAACGTGTGGCACTCGGGGACTGCCGCGGTAAAGCTATTGCATAGCATTTTTTATCAACTTATGCAATTATAATAATTTATTTATACTTGTACTAGCTGACCCGCACAACTTCGTTAGCGCCACTGAAGAGATTTGTTACAAATAAATGTAGAACCGCTCGACCGATTATGTGCAAACTTCACATAAAACATCTTCTAAATAGTCCGAACAAAGCCTAAACAGCCTGGATAGGTGAGCCCGTTCTCGAGTTATAAAATTACAACGAAAAGTGACATTGAGTTTTATATATGTAGATTATTAATATATAAAATATATATTATTTCTACAGTACTACAGTCGTATTATATACATACACGTTAAGCAAACGCTCGGCCGTGCTCGGTGAAGTTCGTGTGAGCTCGGGTGTTAGGCTTTTCGTTACGGAATTTCTTGATTCGGTCGCCGCGCCCAAGGCCCGCGATAGAAGCTATGCAATAGCTTAAAAATTGAATCATCTGCAAACATAATCTTTGAACAGAAAAAGTTAGCACAGAGGTCACATGTAGGACGTTTTCCCTTTCAAAGTGCATCTACTTGTACATTTGAATGGCAATGAGGAGTGCACATTCAATAGATGAATAATTTGTGTACATACTGTTCTCGCAGTTGGTGTCTTTTGTTTGGCACTGTTCCTAGTGTTACGGTTCATATTTTCCTACTTCCTGTGAAGCTTTCTCAGAAATCTTGCCGACTGGTAGGCAAAAACCGCTATAAAAATCTTTCCTTGATAGATTTTTTTTTAATTTGATTAGGTAGGTATGCTTCGGAGTTCTCATAAAACCTCTCTGTTCTTCCTTCAGTTAAATCTAAAGAGGCAACCGAAAAACGTGACGATATTTTTTTACAGCTATAATATTTCTCTCGTACGTCGATAAAGAATATTCTCTGTATGTCTGTCTATCTGATTATTCAGTCTAATATCTAAAACATCTACATTGATTTTAACGAGATAGCTTTCATTGGCAGATAGCTGATATTATAAAGAGTAATTTAGGCTGCATTTTTTTTGCTGAGTAACATATTTTTCTGGTGAATCGCGGGTAGTCCACTAATTAGTTATACGGATTCGTTCAATATACGCACACTTTAATTCACCAGACTCGGATCTCTGGTCTGATTGTGATGCAACAGATTAAAAAAAGGCATTCTTAATAGACAATGACAAAACAAAATCACTGCCAATAAATTAAGTTAAAGTTTTGCGTCTTGAAAAAAATCATACGCTTCGATTAATCCGCAAGACAGTGCGTATCGTGTAAATACAGGAAACCATTAAAGACAGATCGTAAATGAATACACTGGCTACAGAGTCTTCAGACTCAGTTCAGTCGCCGGACCCACGGCCGCGTGTCATATCCATATCAAACTTACGGCTCTTTCCATTAACAATCGGTGTATTTTTTTTTGATCGTTTTATTGAAGCTAAATGAATCTTTGGACATCCTAACATCAGAATGGATAGTGCGTTTTCGAAACAGGTATTTTTTAATATTTTTTTTTATGTTTGCATAATCTCCTGTTGAAGTCGACTTGATTTGATCGACTGCTAGAGAGATGTTGTTAACCCTAAAAAAAAATATCTTAATAATATTATAAATGAGAAAGTTTGAATGGATGTTTCTTACTCTTTCACGTAAAAACTACTAAATGGATTTTGATAATGAATGAAACTTTACAATAATGTAGCTTATACATCAGAATAACACATAGGCTACTTTTTATCCCGGGAACAAGTTCCTGTGGGAAACCGCTGGCGTCCACTAGTATCCAATATTTTATGCATACATTATAACACATCTTCGGCGTGATTACAAAATTAAATCAATGCTACCAGTTATAGTACAGTACTAGCTATTAGAATCTAAGGAAACTTAAAAAAGCTAATAAAATACTTAAGAATGCATAGCATTTTTAATTTAAAAATGTATCGACGTCTATCGTTGTAATAGAATTCTATTTCTGAAGCTATCGTTAGTCTATGACTTCAATATTTTTTAGAAGCGATAATTTTATTTAAACTGAACCAGTGATGGAAATTATTAAAGCTAACTTGGTTCGATCAGGGCTTAAGCTTTGCCTAAGATTGATAGGCAAATGTGTCTATCAATCTTAGGCAATGAAATAACTATGTCTTATAAACATATTATTTTCATAATAAGAAATCAAAATTAACAAGATTACGACTAAAGATTAAGTAATCATTAATATCTTGTGATTACTTTTATAATTATTTTGTTCATCTGTAATCAAGATTGAAGATTACTTACCTCTATTCAATCATAAACTTCAATCGGTAATCTGATTACAATTTGCCCAACACTGGGTAGACTTTGCCTCTCATCCCAAAAATATCAAAAGGTTGACATTAGGCCATGTCGTGGAAATCCATTTGTTTGATCGCCAGTTCGCACGAGTAAAATTCGCGTTTAACTAGGACTATGCCGAACAGACATAGTTTATAGTACGAGTATATTATATTAAATAACACCACTTGTGCTGTTCCACAACATTTACCAGTACTTTGTAAACCGAACCGGTTTCGGTTTGGGTAAGTTTAAGTTTGAGTATTATTAGTTATTATTACTTACTACGTCCAGTCAGTGGTCATATTGTGTACCTTTGAGAATGCCGTGAGGCGAAACCGGTTATGGAACAGTACAAGTGGTGTTATTTAATATGTGCAGCAAGTTCCACAATATGCCATCAATCAACTGTATTAATAATTTATAGTACATAGTTTTCATATGATATCTACAATCACGCCTGTTCCCCTGAACTATTAAGTTATACGGGGCCAATAGCGCAGTTGGCAGAGCATTACCCTTGAAAGGTCCCGTTCTGTACCAAGTCTTGAATCAACCATATTATGTATTGTAAACAATGTAAGCACAATTTGCATAGGTTATTTAAATAGATTTATTTCCATTCTAGCCACCACCGATCCCCGGCATGCGACCCCCGCTGGGTTCTCCCGGCGGCCCTGTATCAGCGCCCAAGTCCTCCATGGGCTTCGTGATGCCTATTTACACTATTTGCATAGTTGTGTTCTTCGTGTATACTATTTGCAAGGTAACTATTGAAGATTCTACATACTTACACACAATCACACCTCTATTCAAGCAGAACCATAACGTAACCCACACTTCGTTACACTGGTTACTACTGATATCTGTTGCATAACGATCATACACTGGATGATCGTTATGCAACAGATATCAGTAGTAACCAGTACGATTCAGCAGTCTGTGAGTATAAGTTAGCTATGGGGAAGCCTAACCCATGAAGATGGTACGGCCTCACCACACCCTAAGTTACTCAATCGAATAGCTAAAGGTTTCGGTTTTCTCAGTATTATGCCAATAGATATCATCTGACTTTCTAAGGGACGCCATCTTTATCGGTCAATCAGCGACTGCACCACATACCATAGTATTTTCATTGCCGTGACACGCAGCACCTGATTGTGTGACTCTTACAGAGACCAAAGGTGTTATAGACCTGTCCCTTCTGACCGGTATTTTTGAGTCAAAAATTATACCAGGCATCTCGTGCAACTTAGCTTACGCAGTTCCAATGTGTGTCTTGACGTCACAATCGATGTCATTGGACGGAATAGAGATCCCAGGTATTAAACCATCGCCTATGCCGACGGGACCTGTAGAGTTTAGTGCCAAGTAGGTACTCGGTCTTGGCCACAATAAGTAACCATGGAGGCTACGCATGTGAGTCCCTGATACAAAACTGAACAAAAACGGACTATGGAACAATTGGGGTACACTAGCAAATCGAAACGATTTTGAAGTTCCGATTAAAACCTTTTGGACCCCAAATCTGTTTAGAGAGCAGAAGGTCAGAAAGTTGACTTCATCGTTCGTGCTCTTTCGGCAAGGAAATTAAAATTTAGAGATGCTCGGTCAAATCGTTGATCATTTCCGGCATTTAACCTGTTTATTACAAACATCCCTAATATACACTTACTGTCCGTTATCAGGACGTCTATCTCGTTCCTTGCGACCTTGTCGGAGCTTCGCCAAGTCCATTTTCTAAAAGGCTTTTTATTAAAGTAAGAATTTATTAAGAAGAGCCTCTGCAGTAATCGAGAACAGAGGAAGTGCCGGAAACTGGGGCCCGTTTCTTATTTGTTCTTGTTTGTGCCTTCATATTGGGAGGGTTTGGCCTTACTATACCACTCTGGCTAGATGGGTTCGTACAAGTTTTGTCTCGAAATTTTCTTTTCTTCGCCATGACCTCGTCCGTTAGTCAACAGGTGCACAACTCGAAGGTGAGTCTGGCTTGGACCCCAAAGATGTCTACCTACATCTTTGGGGTCCAAGCCAGACTCACCTTCGAGTGCCCTATCGCATCTAAAATCGGCTTTAGAATAATTACATTATTGTGCGATCTATCCAAAAATATACACAATTTACAAGTATTGGAAACCCCAAAAAAAACGAAAATCTGGCTACGCCCGTGGCTGACACCACGGAACATAGGTAGCTTTTATTTGGTCATACATATTGCCTTGAGATGGACATCGGCTGGTCTCGTTAAGATCTAGTTGACTGGCTCAGGGATGGAAGGAGATTAGACCGTTCAAATGGTATTGCCATGCCAGTCTCCAAATATCCCTAATGGTTGACTATACTTGCCCAGGATGCAGCTGATTTTCTATAAGTACATTATTGATTTTTGAGACGGCTTTGCGATCCATGCATACTTTCAGTTTTTGCAGATTCTTTAATCATTTCATACATGCACGTCTGGGTATCCGAGTACTTTTTAGTTTGATCTTTTAGTTTTTTGAGCAACCTGCTCACGTGGTGTGCGTTTATTAGTCGTATTCGGTCGGCCAACGTTACGCCGTATTTTTAAATCGATATCCACACTATCCAATTTACATGCATACATCTTCTGAAATGCCCTAGTTTCACTACATCTATTACTGACAGTATATTTGTTGTTGTTGCCTGACGTTTCGACCAGGTTGCACCGGCCGTGGTCACAGGGCTGACTGAGACATTCTATTACTGAGACAGTATAGGAATTAATCTTCTGCTACTTACTACACAGATTCTATTCAAGCGCACTGGAACTACACCGTACGAAAATATTTCACCGGACCCTCAGTTCAGGCGGCGAGTCTTCCGCGACGGCTCAAGAACATCACCAGATAAACTGGGTATGTACTCTACTTCTTCTGAACTGGGGAAGACCTTGCGGTCTATGTGATATAATAGAAAATTATTGCATCTCTTTCAAATTTACGCAATTTTCGCTCTTTATAGAAATACCAACTGTACAAAGACACTTTAAACTTGTTTTATATTTGCCACTTTGAAAGAGTGCGGCAAAGATCTAAGCACTTAATATAGTGCATTAGATTCATTCTGTTCACTTGTATTTTTGTTATCTTTTGTAATAAATATGTAATAATAAAGTAACTACTGAAACGGTATATTAAAATAACGTCACAAGATTTTTTTAAGTTGCTTAAAAGACACAAATATTTATGCACAAATATTTAAAAAAAACAGCACTATTTAATGATAGATCATTGCTAAATCTAGATAAATTGGCGGACAAAGTCTGTCGGTAGCCCTTCAGATGGCTAACCCGGGCCGCCTGGTCATAGGCAAATAGGCGTGTGATTTTAGTCGGCAAGTAGTAGGTCTATAGGTAAATTTGTATTTTATGTTATTTAAATGTAGTCAAAACTTAACTGAGACCACTCTTGCGCATGCAGGACCGAAAGAACGAGATACAAGTAAGTTTTTGTTTATATCAAAATATACCTTTTTAAAACGGATAATATTGCAGCCATTGGTCGTTTCATTAATTAGACAGAAAACAAAGGGTACATATTCGTTGTTTACAATTGTCAGGTCTCGGGAACTTTATTTGCCTTTGGGTTGAGAAAGGTTCGTAGAACGAAGAAAGGCTGACTGGGCGTGCGGTAGAGTTGGCCGAGGTACTCTCCAGGCGGAGGGTGGACGTGGCGTTCCTGCAGGAGACTAGGTGGAAGGGCAACAGAGCCCGGCCATTGCAGAACGGCTACAAGCTGTATTACACGGGTGCGCCTGGTGGGGAGAACGGGGTGGCCGTTGTGCTCTCCGAGGGGCTGCAGAGTGGTATCTTGGAGGTGAAACGCTGTAGCGACCGGCTTATGATCGTGAGGGTGCTTATCAATGGGATTATTACCCACCTGATAAGTGCCTACGCGCCACAGGCCGGTTGTAGCGACGCCGATAAGATGTCGTTTTGGGGTCAACTCGAGGGAGTGCTTCGGAGCATTCCGTTGTCACAGGGAATCGTTTTGGGCGGCGACCTAAACGGTCATGTGGGTGAGAGGTGTGAGGAGTTTGAGCGTGTTCATGGTGGTTTTGGATACGGCACCCGCAACGCTGAAGGAGAAACTATCCTCAGAACGTGTGCGGCTGCCGATCTGGCCATTGTGAACACGTATTTCAAAAAGAAATCCGAACATCTCATCACCTACAAGAGCGGGAGGCGTACAACTCAGATCGATTTCCTACTCACTAGGCGACACAGCATCGGCAAGGTGGCCAACTGCAAGGTCATACCCGGTGAGAGTCTTACTGAACAACACCGTCTCCTTGTCATGGACCTCTGCGTGAAGCCCAAAGGCAAACGCATCGAGCGGTGCCAGCGCCGCATCAGATGGTGGCTGCTTGATGAAACTCGGTCCCAGGAGTTCGTCTCAGCTGTCGGTGACAAGTGCACCGACACTGAAGGCGAACCAGTTCAAGATTACTGGGACAAAGTTCAGGCGGCCATCCTTGGAGCGGCGAAGGTGGTGCTCGGTGAGTCTAAGGGTGGACGCAAATGTGACAAGGAAACTTGGTGGTGGAACGACGCAGTCCAGAGGGAGACTAGGGAGAAGAAAGCCCTCTTTAAAAAGTGGCAAGCGACCGGATCTCCTGAAGACCGCGACGCGTACAGGGCTGCCAAGCGCGCCACAAAGAGAGCTGTAGCCAGAGCCAGACGTGACCACTTACAACCTCTGTATGATAAGCTGGAATCGTCTGAGGGGCAGAAGCTCATCTATAAGCTGGCGCGCTCCAGGGTCAAAGCGGCACAGGATATATCCAAGTGTCGCTGTGTAAAAGACCCTGAGGGCAACCTGTTAAGCGAAGACTTCGCGGTAAAGGAGAGATGGCGCTCGTACTTCCACGAGCTGCTTAATAAACAGCACAAAGAGATGCAGCCTCCGGACCTCCCTCCGAATCAGGGACTAGTGCCACCGGTAACGCCTGGAGAAGTCCTGACTGCGCTTCGCCGCATGTAGAATCGGAAAGCTGTCGGACCCGATGGAGTCCCCATCGAAGCCTGGAAGGCGATGGGTCCTCGCGGTGTGGGCATCTTAGTAAACCTTTTTAACCGCATACTCCTCAGCGGGCAGATCCCAAACCAATGGAGACTGAGTATTATTACTCCAGTCTTCAAAGGTAAGGGGTCAGTGCAGGAGTGCGGGAGCTACCGCGGTATTAAGGTGATGTCCCACACCATGAAGAACTTCGAGAGGATTATAGACTCTCGGATCCGGCAGGAATGCACTCTCTCGGGGTGTCAATATGGGTTTCGCCCTGGTTATTCCCATGTGGGGGAAAAACAGGACCCTGTTTTTGCCCTGAGGGTTGTCGCAGAGAAATACAGGTCGAAGAACAGGCCTCTGCACTGTTTGTTTCTAGACATGCAGAAGGCCTTCGACTGTGTTCCTCGTGCGATGATCTGGTGGGCACTGCGGTCCAAAGGGGTTCCAGAGGTCTATATTGACACTATCCGGGACATGTACTGTGACTCCGATTCAATGGTTCGGACTGCTGTTGGCGACACGAAACCCTTCTCCATCACCGTTGGGGTACACCAGGGTTCGGTCCTTAGTCCGCTTCTGTTCAGTGTAATATTAGACGAATTGTCGGACAGCATCCGAAACCCACATGAGCAGCCTCCATGGTTGCTCATGTATGCTGACGATATTGCGCTGGCAGACGCGGACAGGGGCAGATTGGTGCGACGTGTAAAGGCGTGGAAGGAGACGCTTGAGAACGGCGGTCTGAAACTAAATGTGGCGAAGACCGAGTACTTGGCACTAAACTCGACAGATCCCACATCCGTCCGCATAGGCGGTGATTTGGTCGAGCACACGGACCAGGTTAAATACCTGGGATCTGTTTTTCACACGTCCAGTGACATCGATTGCGATGTCAAGTCACGCATTGCTGCCGCGTGGGCCAAATGGCGGGAGATGACCGGTGTCATTTGTGACCCTAAAATGCCGATCCGGTTGAAGGGACAGGTCTACAAAACCATTATTAGACCTGTCCTTTTACATGGCAGTGAGACGTGGCCGATATTAGAGCGACACAAGCAGGAGCTGCGTGTCACGGAAATGAAGATGCTGCGGTGGATGTGTGGGGTCACGCGGATGGACCGCGTGAGAAACTCTCGCATCCGCGGCAGCCTTCACGTCCGTGACATTGCAGACAAGTTGCAAGAGTGTCGCCTTCGTTGGTATGGTCACGTCTTGCGGCAACCGCCGGGCTACGTAGGTAACAAATGTCTGGCCATGTCAGCCCCGCCGGGTCCCGGTAAGAGGGGAAGACCCAAGAAGTGCTGGCTTGACGTCGTAAGGGATGACATGCGTGAAAATGGTCCTACTACAGGGGATGCCGAAGACCGTGCGAAGTGGAGGAGAAAATGTAGGAAAGCGGACCCCGGGCGTCGCGAGACGCAACTGGGACAGACGCTCGGATGATGATGATGATGGGTTGAGAAAGGTTCTGAGCTGAATAGTAGTGTGGTGGATAATATAAATATTCTTTATATCCGGCCAGGATTATGTTGAGATCATAGATATCTTAACTATTTAGATGTCTATAGTTGGGATTAATGTTTATGATTAACGAGATTTTACTGTGTAATATAGTAGTATCATTGACGTCGCTTCCACCACATAACACTTGTGCAGTCAATTATATGCAATATGTTGGCACAGATGCACTACAGAAATATCCCAAGCAATCCGTATAATTTCACGATCATAATCAGATAAAGGCTCTTATAATATCTATAGGTGGATATCAAAAGTTAATATTCCCAAGTGGATGTTTTGACTTAGCCAAATCTGGAGCCTTCTCTCTGAAGCCTTTGCTGATGCCCTTGCCATCAAATCAATATTTTTGTCATGAAATGAATATTTTTGTCATTTACTCAATATTTTGTCATTTACTCAATATTTTGTAATTTACTCAATATTTTTGTCATAAGCATTAGGTATGGTTATATTGTACTTGAGGATATATGTGTCGTTACAAATGTCCATGGTGCTCAGGAGACGTGGAATTGGAAGCTCTGAGAGCGCGGCTGGCGGAGACAGAACGCGCCATGCAAAGGATCGTCAGTCAGATGGCGCAACGCGACGCGGTATATGGCGGATGGTGGACTGGTCTTGGAAAGTCGTTGTAATAGACCGATAGCTTTAGCGCAGTGCTAGGGTCAGAAGAATATTAAAAAACCTTTTAAAACAGTAGTTTTGGAAAATAATAAACGGCAACCTTGCGCCATTTTTCATCTCGAAAATCTCGAAAGTTCAATTAGTTCCCATTTGGACTCACATATACCAATCAAAAGATACGGCCGCGGAATAGGGCTGAAAGTTAGGCAGACACTGGGTTTCTTTAGGATTCTGCGCATGCCTGCTTTTGGGTGCGGAATACAACCTACGATAATATAATAGTACTAAAATCGTTACGTCTTCCAAAGAGTCTAGGTTTTTTAAATGCCAATTTTTCGAAGTCTTGGAAACATTCTCCATGAGAGTACCGAGTCATTGACCGTACAATGACATCATTCAGTTTAGTCGATGCTATGTGAAGTAAATATATCACGTAGGTCCATATCTAAGTGTCATTTTATTCATTAAATAAATAAATATTGTGGGACATTGTTCACACAGCGGCATCTAGCACAAAATAAACTTACTTATATATTTCTAAATACATACCATATGTAATACATAGGAAACAACTATTTGTGGATCTCAGAAATATATTTCAAGGTTCGATTCCGGGATGAATAAAATATTTGTGTAATACATAATACATTTATTTATTTTATTTTTTATTTTACGACGCTGTGTAAAAAAAAGTCCCACAATATAAAAAAAAAATATTCCGACCCGGGAATCGAACTCAAGACTTCAGCGCGGCAGTCGTATATACTGCCACTTACGCCACCGAGGCAGTCTGTTTATTAGTCTGTATAATTTTACTTCTATTCCTGTATTTATTTCGGTCATCATTTTGCCATACTAGCACTGCTGCTTGTTACACATAAAATCTATTTAATAGTATGTAAAAGAGACACTTCGACCATGTCAAAGATAACTCGTAAACTGAATATTCGTTAAATTTAATGCTGCTATACTGTCTAAATCTCGACATTTCCATGACCACTTCATTATATCCACCTAATTTATAACCCGTAAAATTTTAGAGGTATACTAGCGGCTTGCGGCATGGTGACGGTTGAGCCCTTTTGTAGTTATTAGGATTTTAGGAATGTATTCTAACGAACAACGACGGTGCATACATACGATTGTGGACCTAATTACTGTAACAATGTAGTTGATTTTATGTTTACAGAGTGGATTTTTGATAATAGAGTATTAATGTATGTTTTCCTGTTAACAATAAAATGTTTCAGTCCATTAACCTATATTATTTGTACGTTTTAGCACTTAGATGGGTTTTTATTTGTATTTTTATTATCCCTGTATCCATATTTTATAAAATATTAAAGTTGGCTGTTATTGTTAAGCTTTAAATTCCTAAAGTACCACTACCACTAGGATACAAGGCAATTAATATAACATGTTTGCTAATACTCGTAAATATTTTTATTGAGATAAACAACATAATTTATCTGTAGGTGCACAATAAACCTATACTAAAAAGTTGATCTGTTGTAATCTAGTATCACGTGCCCAGCCCCTTATATTATATTAAACAATAACTATGTATACAATAATTGAAAGGAAATGAATCGTATGATTGATATATTTTATGAAAAATCGGAGAAAAGATGAAAAAAAAAGTTTTATTCATGTAGACCATTTTAGGCACTTAAGAATAGTCATGACAAAAATTGAAATTAGAGCGATTGTAGTCGCAAATTCCAAGGGAAGCCTACCCTCCCTACTTATGGAGAAGAATCTGACAAGAAACGCCACGGATGCTTTTTAAAGTGTATGTATGACTTACAATAATCAAATTACATTGTTCTTTGGAGTTATGCGAGAACAGTCGACTAAACGTAGTTAGATCCGAAATTTAATTAGGAATATTTCGCATTTTATTTAAAGTTTACTTTATAAATATTCTCCAAGTTCCATTATCAAAAATTCACTTAATAATTTGTGCAGATTGTACCGAAGATAGCGTTAAGTGTGTGTTGGCCCACGTCCAGCTGCGACGAGCATGTCCAATCGTGTGATGCATCCCGTCTATTTTGATCTGCGTCCTTCGTTGTTTGCTATTATGTCTATTTATATTCGTTTTCGTCTTAAATATGGCTTTGAGATTCATTCATAAATTATCACTGTTTTATTTATGAATGTAGACTGTAAAATTCAAAAGAATTATACATTTATTTATAAAAAAAAATAGTTTGTTTTTTTCTTATCTGTTTTTTTGCAAAAGTGTATTTTTTATGCAGGAATCTCAATTACTTCAGTAAATATTAAATGTAATGATAAACGGTATTACGTACACATACTTTAAAATATTAAAGTAATTTTTTGGGTGCATGGCAGAGAACTGCCAAGTTACTTTGAAAATAAACATGCAGTAAATGACTAATGTTTGACATTATCGGGCACAGTTGTTAACGCCATATCAGGGCTGGTAGCTGAGGTGCAGCAGCAGATGGAGGCGAGCTACGCGCAGAATCAGCAACGACAGGTCAATGCATGTAGTGACCCTACCTTGTCCTTTGTCCTTTCAATACCTGCGAGACTAGGCGAGATAATGTACCTTACATACAGTTATTTAAAAAAAATCCTGTGTGTTTTAAACCATACGATTGAAGTAAAACTAACTTTAGCTCCATCTAATGGCTATAAATGTGTGTGTGTGTGTGTGTCTGCGAGAGAGAGAGAGAGAGATTAAGAGAAGAGAATCCTCCTCTTGCACCTACAGTAATATACGAAACTTACTCTTCATATCTTCACTTACTTATATCTCCCTCTCAACTGTTTTTCGCCTCGCCGGATCACACTTTTCATAACGCATTTACCAGCGTGAAGTGAAGCGTGCGCTCCCCAAGTGAAGCGTGCGTAAAGAAGTTTTACTTAAAAAAAGCAATTTGTAGCTATGGCATCTCTCACTGACTCTCGACTAGTCACGCCGGCTCATACGACCCCATGACTCCAATTCCTTGACTCATATTTCCTCAAAGATTTGTTCGTTTTTTTGCCTTATCTGTTTTAATATTTTTCTGTTGCCGAGTTTTTGTTTAAACGTTTCGTGACTGAAGTATTATAACCAAGAGTTCAGATTAAAGTTACATGTATACTAAGAAATAACTAGGCTCAAGTGTTACCCTAAATCTATAATGATTCAGAACGAACACTTTACTACTTCAGTATGTCCTTTGAGTACTCCTTTTAAGTGTTTACGTATGGCGAGATGGTGTGGTATCGTACGGTAGAGGTGACGCGGTAGCCTTAAGGACGCTGTGGCATTTACCATGTATCAAATTAATGTAATTACTTTTAAACTTTTTATAAACCTTATGATTGAGCATAATTTGATCAGAAATAAAATCTACGCGCTTTGGCAACTTTGCAATATAACAGCATGCCCTTTTATTAGCATCCTTCGGCATGCCACAAACTCGTATCGAATCTATACTAATATTATAAAGAGCAAAGATTTGTATGTAAGTATGTTTGTAACGAATTGGCTCAAAAAATACTGGATCGATTTTAAAAAGTCTCTCTACTATTTGAATGCTACATTAAAACTGATTATTATAGGCTATTTTAATTGCCAAAATGTTGAAAAAATAAATATCCTCTCCCGAAGAACCTCCGCGAAGCCGGGACGGGCCGCTAGTAAGTAATATAACGTCTTAAATCATTGCAAGAAGTTTGAAAATAACTTCATCGGAATTTCTCCGCCATACCGTTAGATGGCGCCCATTCCTTTTGCCGGTCATTATTCTATGTCAAAATTGGAGTCTTCAAACGGCAGATTAGACTTCACAGACGTGTTTTTTTTATTAAATTCTATCACCTTTATAATTTCTTCGCGCACTTATCCTTACTTCGTTATGTCCGTAGCCAAGGAAGCATGCCCGTAAAGTTTAGATGTACGTGCCTATTGTTGCCTTTGTCTGCCTGCACCTGAGTTACATGTCGCTGACTAACTATTCATATATAAATGAAGCTAAACGAAAAATGAACTTAAAAAAAATCCATAAAATGACAAATAAATTAAAATGAGTGCCTTTTTGCTTCTTGCAACACTTGTAAGTATGCCGCTGAAATTAATTATTTTTGCACTTTTTTGATGCGTTTATGGAACTAGGTATATATGTAGACGTTACTAGCATTAGTGTGATGTAGTTGTAAAATTGCTGCTATATAAACACCAATATCTAATCTTATAATTATAATAATATAAAATATTTTCAACGTAATGTTAAAAACATCAATTCTCTCTCTCTTTCTGTCTTTACGTATCTCACAATTTATACTAGCTGCTGCCCGCGTTTCCACCGCTTGGTGAAGGAACTTAAACTATATGTAGAACTGAGACCTCCCTCAAGGCTGACTTCCTTAGTTTCATATAATATGAAATCAACAAATTTGGATTACTACTATTATCCCAGAGTACACTTCCTTTAAAAGGAGAGTTTGACTCTTATTAACATTTTGAAACTTTTTTGCAGTAGTGAAGCTGTTACTTTTACATCTCATAATGCATCTATTTTTTGTTCATGATCTCTTTAACCGGTATAACGTTTTTCGTTACATAATACATTTATCATAATTTTAAAATAATATTTTAGCGGTGTGCTTCAAAGTGATTATCAGCTGTAGTTCAAAAAATGTATACATCATTATGGACTTTAAAAAATTTAGAATCTACGTTCCGTAGTACCTTCGGAACGGAAATTCTGTCTTAATTTATGCGAGACTTAAGTTCAGGGGCCCCAGTATACGTGTTTCGACTACATTATTTCTACGATATTCTATGACAATGTCCAGTAACATAGGTAATAATTGAATGTTTCAAATACTCGGGCCCCAAGTTAAATGAATGGTACAACATTCGAATGTGTCTTGCGTCTCGTGCTGCGACTAATTCTGCAGCCTCTGCTAGTTTTAGTGGTTTTTGCTTTACGTTTATTTTTATAATAAGTTTTTTATGTGTTTTTGGGTGTGCTATAGAATATACTTCGTTTACGTTTTACGTAGAATTTTAGTCCTCATCTTTTAATATTTAGATTTCAAGCTTATATCCAGTCGAGTCTACTATGTTACAGTAAATAGCTGTTCTATTTCTATTCTAAATCGATTTCATTGCGGTTGATCTAAATCTATCATATGTATTACAATCGCACTTCATAAGCCGCAGAATAGAACCAAAATCGCTGCTTTTAGCTGTCAAAATATTAGTAGAGTACCAAAAATGCAACTGACAAGTGTCGGATCGTCGTCAAGATCTAAAACATAAACTTTTGAGTTGATGTTACTTGAAAATTTTAAAAGAAAGTATATGTAAATTATTGCCGCGCTAGCGATATAAGCAGTAACTTTATTTTTTGACAGAATCAAGTTAAATATCGACCCAGTATCAGTGTCATACGATCTATCAGATAAGCTAATTTGTTTTTTAATAACTTAATAAGAACGGGTTATCCTTGTTAAATTTAAAGGCGGTAAATCATAAATAACGAGATTTCTTCCTTAGCTCCTTAGCTACCTTAGCTTAACTTTTTCTTATAATTGTCTATACTATAGATAAATAATTCCAAAGATTTTTTTTTCAACCTTACTAATACTACAAGTACCTGATTATACTGAATCTACTGTGGAATATTTGTTCTCCAAACTCCCAAGTTATGTAAATTAAACATCGATGATATAGCTAGCGCGGCAGGATATTTTATCAATTACTTTATTTGCACCTTTCAAAGACGTGAAAGCAGCCAAAATTTGACTCTCAAAATAAATAGAAACTTTAAAATTACAGATGCTATCCATATTCATTTCGATCATTTCTAATTAATTCGGCATTCGCTAGCAGTTAGTTAGCGTCATCTAAAATATTTACTTAATACTTACAGGATGTGCAGCAGGATAATCACACTCGCCCGTACACAAACGGAACTATATTACATAACAGCGGCCCGGTACACATAGTTGCTAGTGAATATCAAGAGCAGCCTAAAGAAAGGACACCTGAACCGCAGACAGAGAAAGAGGTTTCACCCGCTCCCGAAACTGCACCTGAAGCCAACGAAGCAATCAGAGAACCTGATGAAACAATAACAGTAGATAAAAAGACCCTGGAATTAGAAACTGTCGATAGTGAGACAGAAGAATTTCATGAGCTCACATCAGAAAATGTTACCAAGTCTGATATAGAAAAAGAACAGACCCTTGAATCAGAACAAAATATTGAAGATATCCCTTCTCAACTAGAAAAAAATGTCGAAGAAACAACAATTGAATCGGAAGGACGGAAAAATACCATGGAACCTACACCTGAATTAGAGAAAGATGTGAAAGACGCACCACAACCTGTAGAAACTACAGATATAAGATCTGATATGGATGAGGAAGAATTAGAAGAAGAAATTGAGGAAGAAATTGAAGGAGAATATTTAGAAGAATTGTTACCGAGTAAATTAAAAATATCAAGTGAAGAAAATAAAACAACTGATCTGTCCGGCAATAACTTAGAAGAATTAATACAGATGACCAGTGATGTTAATATTGAAAAGAATGGAGATATAAGTAGAACAGATGAGTTTTTAAAAGAAGAAACGAGTGCAATAATTGATGAGAAGAAAGAGAAGCAGTCTACGCCTGAACTAATAGAAGAAGCTATCAGAGATGAGGATTCGGATGACAACGAGAAATCCAGTGTGAAAGTGAGTATTATTTAAGTATTTGTATTTTTAATTACTATCATGGAAAGCTGTTCGTAAAATTGGAAGTTAATATAAATAATTTAAATCGTCCCTAATAGCCTTAGAATTATTACAAACGCAATCTAAATATTTTGGTCACGCTGTCATTGATTTGTGGCAGAAATTCTTTGAAATATTTACGAAATTAAACATTCCACATAGGTGCGGCCGGCGCCTGGCATGAAATTTAAAAAGTTTTGAAATATAGAGTAAAGAGGTTACTTCTAAATAAGCGTACTCCAGTCTAGAGCACCTCGAAGTTTAAAACGCAAGCCTAATTTAGGATAAAAAAAAAATTAATGGCAAAAAGTAAAGTAACACACATACATAGAAATTTAAAATTTAGTATCAGTCGTGGGTTCGATTCCCACCCAGGATAAAACTTTGTGTGATGAGCACGATGGTTTATTCTGTGTCTGGGTGTTATTTAGCTATAATATGTATGTATTTAGAAGTATATAAGTATGTTTATCAGTTATCTGGTTACCATAGTACAAGCTCTGCTAAGTTTGGAATCAGATGACGTTGTGTGAGTTGTCCCAACGATATTTAAATATCTTTTACAATACTTTAACTTTTACAAAATATTAATTATACCAGTATGAAAATATAAATAAGTGTAATCTCAACCTATACCGTGATTACTAGCACGACACAATTTGACCTCAAATCAGTCTCTTAATACGCTCTGGTTTACTAACTAGAACATATATATGACGACACTGTGGTTTGGGGACCTAAGCTTTCAGAGAATCCCACACATAACTTGGTAGGCATATCTATAAAGCAAAATAGAAATTGCAGCCTGTGCAGCTTGGCAAATACTGTTTGAAACGGAACTATTATTATTGCATGCTACGACAATTTCTGTAGATCAAGTTATATAACTCTTTGTTGTATGACTAGTGGCGCCCCCATTCTGTTTTTGCCAAACTGTAGTTTGGTTATTACCTATTTGTGTAGTTTGGCTTAGTCAATGATCCCCGCACATGCTTTGTTAGCTCACAATTTGCAACTGTGTCCAAAAAAAAATGCATTGATTATTTAATATTACGTATCAGATACAGCGATTTTATTTGATCCGTTCAGAGTACAATCTAAAGTTTTATTTAGTACTGCAATCATTAACTCTAAACCCATCCTTATGAAGAGTTCCGAAACATCCTTCCGAGGACGTACCAATAACCCCCTCTCCCCCCTTCCTGCTTTAGACGGACAGGTTCAAGTCTGGCATTACATTCATGGGGATTCCACTGGTTAAAAAAAGGGTCTCGAACCATCAACAACAGAAAAAAAAGACTTCTATCTATACTAATATTATAGAGGAAAGATTTTTAGGTTTGTTTGTAATGAATAGGCTCAGAAACTATTGGGCTGATTTTAAAAATTCTTTCACCATTAGAAAGCTAAATTCTTCGTGACTTCGTGAGTAACATAGGCTATATTGGAATTTCAAAAGTTTTGGGTACCGTACGACATCGCGAATAGGACAACTTTACCACGCTTTACCAAAATATGAACTTGGAAGGAAGTTTTCATTAAGTAGAAAGGTTACCCTAGAACTTTTCCCCTCCCCATCTATCATCCCCATCCACCATACCATCAAATTTATTTTAGTCTTATACAAACTAAAAAACTGTGTATCTGTACAACAGTACAAGGTAAAATTACTAATTTCAAAATCGCTGTATCTATAACCGCACGTAGCAGCCGTTTAGAGCCATGGCTTCCTCTTAGGTGGTAGGCATGGAGGTGACGGCGCACATGGCCGACGGAGGCGCTTGTGGGCGCAGGTCAGCGGACTCGCTTCCGCTTCCGCGCTCGCCCGTCGCTGCCACTCCGCTCCCGCGCGCGGTGAGCCCTCACTGCACTGTGCATATCGTACAAACTATCTATGAGTGTGAATAGGACAGGAGTTTCTTTACACGAACTAAGTGATAAATAAAATTCATTGTTTTGTAGTTTTAATAAAATATTTTTTTTAGAGTAAATTATTGCCGTATTACTTACTGCTCACTATTTCTACATTTGCAATCGGTGTTCTATTTTGATTTACGCAATTCTTGTTTTCCTAAACACCTACTAATGGGATTAATAATAAGTTTTTTAAGTGATGTACAAATGACTCTTTAAACTATAAAAATAATTTTGAAAAGCAATTAGTATACTCACCATTTCAAAAATTGAATTTAATAAAGTCTTACAAGCCTAGAGAGGGACTATACCCAATACTTCAACTTCCTTGTCGGGGAGTCGCTTTACCAACTAAGCTACCAAGGAACATTTAAAACTATCATTTTTTCCATCTTATACGTTTTAAAGCGACGAAGTCCCTAGACGACGACCGCTTTCTATCAGGTGATCGCATGATCACCTGATAGAAACTATATATATAGATATATATACTATATATATAGATATATATAACTATATATATAGATATATATAGATTTATCTGTCACCTTAGTGGAATCAGTAAAAGACGCAGAATGTGCAGTCTGTTGCAGCTTTCCGATGTAATTATACCTACTGTAATAAAACTACGTTTCTAAAGCTGATTTACGTCAACAGTTTTTATATTTAAAACGCAATCAGTTTGTTTTGGGTTTTATCGTTTTAGATCTTTGAATTGCTGAATAGTATAAAAAAGTGTAAAAAGAATCTCCTGTTCTAGAACACGTATCTTATGTACTGGTCCTATCCTCGCTATATTTTAACATTATATAACAATTATATATGTCTTATATTTACATTTTACTGTAGTGAACCCACTTACACTTAAATAACTTCAGTATGATGATGGGCTAGAAATAATGTATCAATATACTTATTAGAATGATGAAAGTTTAATGGCACAAAGTAAGTGTATATTTTTATTTGTAATAAATCAGTCTAATTACCCGCAGTGATACCACTAATTCCACAAAATAGTCAAATTTGTTTCTTTTATGTCCAAATTTAGTCACATTTGTATCTTTTTTTCCACAAATTAACACAATTTTTTTTCGATACTTTCGATTTTTTCGTACGCTGCACTTATATAATAGTAATATATTGACAGTGTGCGGCGAGATTCGGACTCGGTAGTATTACTTAGTGTGTGGGTTCACTTATAAATATTATAGAAAATAGCCACTATAGAAGTAGAAATTAATAAAAAGTGTCCTAATCAAATAATGAAGCGCTCGTGGCCCCGCGGTCTCAGTGTTCTGTAAACGATCACTGAGTTACGCAACTTTGACTATGGCTGGTCCTCGGATGGGTGACCACTTTGTGGCATTTACATTTGCGAGCGTTTCCGTGCTTCGGAAGGCACGTTAAGCCGTTGGTCCCGGTTGCCAGTAAAATGGCAGTCGTTAAGCCTGGTTGAAGGCCTATGGGCGGCTTGACAAATTTCAACAGCAGGTAGCCACAACCTGCGTCTGTCCATTTTCAACACGGCAATGGGCTCACCACCAATTACGTGGGACAGGAATCCACACGGTGAAAAGTGGGCATATATAATATGCCTCTGCCACCCCTTCGGGGATAAGGCGTAATGGATATTTGAATTCTGTTTATCTCTCTCTCTCTCTCTTATCTCTGATTCTTGGAAATTATTATTCTTATTTCAAAATAAAGTCTGGCTAAACCGGGTTAACAGCAAAATTAATCAATTAAACAGTATAACATTTTTATTTTTTATTAATTTGATTTGGACACTAGATTTCTTATTTAATTATTTTTAATGTAGGGTAGAAAAATATTATGTTGCTTAACATTCCAAATGCATTGCTTTTATTAGAAACTTGCTTGACTGTTGCTTAGTACAATTGTTATCAAATAGTTTTGTGTGTACTGCAATAGGGAATAAAGTTATACTTATTTTTTCTTTCGCAGTCTTTTTTATAACACTTCTATTTGAACATCTGTAGTCTAATCTAAAAACAGTTTTGTAAAATTGCGTTTTAATTTTCCTATGTATTCTTCATATAACTAACTGTCTGTCTTCGCGATATACCCCGGGCTAGTCAAAAGGCACAAATCGTCAAGCTTCGCAATCTATGCACACTTCTTTCGTTTCCTGCAGATTAATAATCGTTTCATACAAGCACGTCTGGGGTATTCGAGTACTTTAACCTTTCGGTTTGTTATATACATATCAAAAATATATACGGTTTTTTACATATCATTTACTAAATTGCATAAATTACTTGATAGTACACATAAAACTATTTCCACAGAATGAAACTGCTTGCATTTTCTCGTTATTGTTGATGTTAGATCTCTTTTATACCTTTATTTTTTTCGTAATAAACATTTTACTATTCACAAAAGCAGTTTTATTTAAATGCCTATTTTTAACCGTTTGATAATGCATGAGGTGTTTGAACCTTCTTAATATCCAGGTTTGGAACCTGTGACTTTTGCTGCTAGTACTATGTTTGGGTGAATTATTGACCGTGTTAGCAATAAAATCAAATTCTTACTCATGGAGCGCATTTCAACTGCACACCTATTGCAGGATTAAATAAATAATATTCATCATCCTCTTGCCCTTGACCCAATTTACATGGGGTGGGCGCAGTATGTCTATTTCATACTGCAAAATGTTTTGGCTTGGTTTTTATGGTCGGCCGCCAGCCTGACACCAACCCTCCTTGGGAATGCTATCGTTTGGTGGTTTGCCCGCCACCACACGGGTGTCTTTCCAAGCCTTTCAGTACTCCGAACCTTTACAAGGGGCAGGTTGCTTTTTCACAGGCGAAGGTTCTTTTTTGGTATGAGTAGTCCTTGTCCATACAATGCGTTGACGTCAGCCATAGCTATGCAATACGGCATAACCCTGTCGTGTACCTTACGGGCTACTTGTGCAGCCCGCGCTCCTTATACCATGACGTCCATCGTGCTAGGTTCTTCTTCCATATATATTTGCGGCTCCTATAGTATCTAACGCTTTAAGAAACTGCCTCTGACCATCTCTAGTAAATCTGGTCTGTGTTAACGATCCACTTTGACGGATTATTTCTTAACAAGACGTAAGAATATCTAATTTGTTAAAGGCATTTGTTATTAAATATAAATTTTATATAGAAATCATGTTATTTGAGTAAAACATTTTATTTAGTTACTGAAAATGTATATGTCATTTTCACTTAATAAATAAATAAAATTGTGGGATACTTTTCACACAGCGCCATCTAGCCCAAATTAATCTTTAAGTTTGTGTTATAGAATCTAGACAACTGAGAAACAAACTTATATATTTCAAAATACATACATATTATACATATGAAACATCCAAACTCTGAAACAAATATTTGTGGATTCGATATAAAGACCACAAAAATATTTATTCGGATCGAACCTGAGACCTCAGCGCGGTAGTTGCATATAATAACACTTTAGTCACCGAGGCAGATGATTGTACTGATTACCATTTTTACTGGTTTATTGAATGAATGGCAACCCAGACAAAGCCCTTATAGGTGACTTTATCAGTCTCAAATCAAATTTAACTAACTACCTTCACGTATCCCTGCATATCTGCTCACGTGGTCTTCATATGTAAGTCTCGGCCTACCCTGACTCCTACCCTCTACTTTCACACACAATACATATTCTTCGTCAATTCGTTCCTCACTCATTCGTTGGACGTGTCCAAACCAACGGAGCGGAGCACGCCCTTGAGCAAACTCTCGAGAGGCGTAAAATTTTCATTTAACTCGAGACCAGTAGATCAGGCCCTGTAAAGAGATTTATCAGTTCTCTCACTTCTCTACAGTGCCATGCAAATCTTGGGCACATGCAGGTATCAGCGAAGACTAATGTGGCATAATTCACATAGGCGAAGTTCACCTCAGTCGGCTGATTTAGGAATTTCTTAGATGTAACTAAGCATGTCGTGACAAATACATACAGAATTTCATCTCCATTCTAACTTGCTGACTTGTAGTGACTTACATGACGCCACTCCAGGTCCAAAATTGATGTTTTGACGTGCGAGGTACTCGCTTTCTAACGATGCGGAGGTCCAAGAAGCAAGCAGCATATATAGAGATATGGTGTGTAGTGAGGGGCTGGCAGAATTCCGTTATGTAACAGCAAATTCTCCTCAAACGCCTTAATCTGATTGTAGATCGCCAAGAGGACCTTTTGGAAGCAAGCTCCTCCCAACGATTAGGATCAATATCACAGGCGTTCAGGTGTCTTTTTAATACGTCCCTATATCGTAAATGCTGACCGCCGCACCTGAAGAACTCTTCCAATTGGTCCCACCCTCCCCCTTCCGTTTCCGAACAACACGAGCGGGGCAGAGATGTCATCCTTTCACAGTGGACACAGTCGTGCCCAGAACCGAAAGATTCCGTAGGTCTTTCATATGTCTCACCATAAAAACATGGAACTCTGCCGACGCACGTGTTTCCCTCCTCTTACAATCCTGGGTCCTTTAAGAGAAGCGTGAAAAGGTATATTTCTTGGCCGTCAAAATGAGGGTCGCTTTTGGAACCCTGCGTGCGGGTTGAGATAGCGGCCCTCATTCACGGGTCGTCGTTTTTGCTTACCATCAGGCGAGCGACACCATTTGACGTGCAAAATATAAAAAAGAAAACAAAACGTGGACAAATAATAGTGGTACGATTCCAGCACGAGGCCGAGAGCGTGCAGTCGATTTACCTGGAGACGGAGATCCCGCAGCAGTCGCGGGTGCTGGTCGCCGACTTCGCAGAGGACCGCGCGGATAAGCCACAGCCGACGAAGCATTCACCGGTCTGTACCTTAGTGTGTTACTAGATTTGCCCCGCGACTTTGCCCGTGATATACTTTGAACCCTTGTTACTTTTCCTAATTTTTCAATATCCCCTTTCTTTTTTATAATTTTGCAATATCCCCTTTCTTTTTTATAATTAGTAGAATAATTTCATAGTTTTGCAAAAAACTCATTACAAGAATCTTGCTTAAAGTTTAGGGACCATGAATTTTATTGATCAAATATTTTTACAATCTCTTTTATTTATTTATTTATTGAATATGGGAAAACAAACAGTAGCACATTTGGAGTATACATTACATTCTTACAAATAAACTTAACAAATATACTATCCACTACATTTTCCACAGATTACCCTGAAATATAAATTTAGAAGCAACAAATGACTGCTAAATATAAACTAGCTATTCAATAAAATAAAAAAAATTAGAACAATGACATAAAGTACCGTTGCAAGCAGAGCAAAATTCGAGTTAACAATATATGCAAGCACACGAGTGAAACCCTGAAGGGTCTTAACAGCAGCTCGTTGCACATTGTGAAAATTTACATAGTTATAGTATGAAACCCTACCCCCAGGACCTACTGCCAATCCCCCAACATTACACTAATGCTATTTTTAAATTTAAGCCTGTTATGATGTAGTATATCAATATCACCAATTTTTTTATTAAAAGTGTCCACCAAACGGTGCAATGGAGAACGAATGCCTGAATTTGTTCGACATAAACTAGTAGCGAATAGCCGTCTGCTGCGCACTTCGCGTCCATGCACCGTTCGAGGAATGAGATAACTTATTCTGTTAACTAACTCAGGACAGTCAAATTTAATGCGGCAAATATCGTAAAGAGTTATCGCTTCAAGAAGTGTTCTTCTAGACTCCAAAGTAAGCGTATTATACTTCTGAAGAAGTAGACGATATGACAGTTTATTATGAAAGCATCTGTACTGCATTGCACGTAGATACTTACGCTGAACGCTTTCAATAACGTCCTTGTACTTTGCATAATAAGGATTCCATATTGGCATTGCGTATTCCAATTGTGGTCTGATTATGGACTGAAAAAGGTTCAAAAAGGTAGTAGGGCGATGGAAGTCCCTGGTCGCTCTCATTACGATTATGCTTTTCTGACTATGCTTTCTACGTGGATGTCTAGATTGAGTTTAGAGTCAAGTTATACACCACATAACAACATAGCTCATTTTTATTAAAACGCTATCAGCTAATTTATAGTCGAACTTAGTAACATTATTTTTTTTAGTAAAAGATGCTGTGACATTTGGGCAAGCTGAGGTGTAATTTATTTCGAGAACAATATTCAGAAAAACTATCAAGATCTTGTTGAAATTCCATACAGTCAGATTCATTACAAATAATTTTGAAAACTTTTAAATCATACGCGTACAAAAGAAATTTAGAATATTTGAAACAAAAATTTATATCATTTATGAATAAAATAAATAGCAAGGGCCCTAAAATGCAGCCTTGTGGAACTCCAGAAGTAACAGGGATAGAACTAGACTCAAAGCCATTTACTACTACTTTCTGTGTTCTATTTGTTATATACGAAACAAACCATCGAAGTAGATCACCCCTGATACCATTGTATGCGATTTTATTAAGTAATAATAAATGATCCACTTTATCAAATGCCTTTTGGAAATCGGTATATACCACATCAATCTGATGCCTGTTATCGATTGCTTCGAAGAGTTGAGTAGAGAATAAAAGGAGATTAATTAGACACGACCTATCCCGGACAAAACCGTGCTGTTGATTTATTAGGATACGACGCATCATTGGAAACAGCTCTTTATGTACGAGTTTTTCAAAAAGTTTAGATAGTGTTGATAAAATGGAAATGGGGTGATAAGTTTCTACATCAGTTTTGGATCCAGTTTTGTGTACTGGTACGATATTAGCACGTTTCCAAATATCAGGAAAGACGCCATTAGATATGCACTTGTTAAACAAAATTAAAATAGGAAAGCATATGACATCAAAAGTATTTTTCAGAAATAATGGTGGTATACCATCAGGACCTGGGCCTTTTTTTGCCATCTTATGATTTTAATTCTGTACGTATAGTATCTAAAGAGAAATTAAATTTAGAAAAATTGATATCGTGTTCTGTGTCCGTATGAGGCGGGATCCATGTCTCCTCCTCTAAAGAGGAGGGCTCATATACAGATGGATGATGGATGATGGGCTCATATGGAGATGGAAAAAGGAGAAAATAGATTGCACGCAATGGTTGGATCGTCTGTGGTGGCCTGTTTAAAGTGAACAGTGCATTTTATTCTATTTGTAGCTTTACGATTTGCGACGTAAGACCAGAACATCTTCGTGTTTGAGGGAATGGCATCCTCTACTGATTCCATGTATCTCTCGTAACACTCATGGACTAACTTTTAAATTTAGATCTAAATACGTTAGATCTAATTCCTCTTAATAGTAGGTAGGTAGGTAGATACGTACCGGCTGTTTTAAATTGGAGATGTATCGATACGTCCTGCGCTTCTGCCGCCCTTCTGCTTTTATAATTCAAAGCAGAAAGAAAGTACTTCCGACCCGTAACCCACATGTAGGGTATGTTATGTAAATCCAAAAACAAGATGCACACGATACTTTCGTTTATTTTTTTATTTTTTACGTACAATAAATTAGGTAGGTTCGATCAATCGTTCACGAAATTTGTCTTGTGTTCTGTTTGGTCATAGTCACTTATTTAGAAAGGGACACACTACCACCGACCCTCTCTCGCGGACCGGTATTATTGCCTTAGTGCACAGTCTAGTTATAAGGTCTTTGTGTAAACCTGATTCCTACATGCTGTTCCAAATTACAGCAACAGCATACAAGTTGTTTTCTGAAGAACTTATAACCTACCCGCAATACCAAAATTTCCTAATTTTATTAATCCTTGAGTGAGGCCTATAAAAAGATGTGTTTTAGTGACGCTCGGATGATAATACTGCAACCAAAAAACTAAAAAACCTGTACCTACTCGTTGTCTGTACTCTCTTATCTTCAAAAATCCGTTAGCAGGCAGACGTCCTATCTTAAAAGCTGTATTTACTCCACTCCACCTCATCCCTAATGGGTGTATATTTACAGATGGTGGTGAGCGGTAAGATGACTCTCTCGTTGATACAAGACGCGCCCCGAGAGACTCCCGAACGGGATCCAGGTAAATATGTCACTGATTAACATCATGCCGACACTATATTGGTGTAAAGACTCCACCAGGATTGCCGCAGCCCAGAGCCACCTATCTTGCTTATTGTGGGACTTTTTTTTTGTAGCTTGTGTTATGGGATCTAGACATCTGATAAACATACTTATATATTTCTAAATACTTACATATTGTACAGAGAATACACCCAAACATCGAAACAAAGATTTGTGGATCACACTAATATTTGTTCCGACCCTGGAATATATACCTCAGGCGCGGCAGTCGCATACACTACCACTGCGCCACCGAGGTAGTCCTTAGGTATAGCGTAGTGACGGATGAGGATATGCCATAGGCACAGGGGTTAAACTATTGGGAGGACAGGAGATAGTCGTTTCTTAAAATATCGATCCCAGATTCAAAAATGAAGATTTTGAATTTCACCGGTTACTTATCTTGAAATAAAACACTACAATTGTACTGTCTCTTTTAAACCTGACCTGTTTCACCTTACAGAATTTTCAGAGGTAAAAGCACATATTTTATGCATCTCAGATGTCATTGTGTTAAATATAATGAAAGTCGCACAATAATGGTTTGAAACTGACTAATGATGTGTAATATAATGTTTTGCATTGTTATTTGAAAAATTTGGAAGCGCTCGTGGTCCCGCTGACTCAAGTGTTCTGTAAACGATCACTGCGTTAAGCAACATTCGCTATAGGTGGTCCTTGGATGGGTGACCACTTTGTGTAATTTACATGTGCGAGCGTTTGTGTGTTTCGGAAGGCACGTTAAGCCATTGGTCCCGGTTGCCAGTAAAATGGCAGTCGTTAAGCCTGGTTGAAGGCGTTATGGGCGGCTTGAAAAATTTCAACAGCAGGTCGCCACAACCTGCGCCTGACCATTTCAACACGGCAATGGGCTCACCACCTGTTACGTGGGACAAAAATGCATACGGTGAAATGTGGGCGAATAGTATGCCTAATCCCCTTCGGGGATAAAGGCGTGACAATATGTATGTATGGAAAAAAAGTTTGGTGATGCAGTTATACAACAAATCTTTCGTATCCATCCTAATTGTGTATGGTTTTGTAAAAGTGGATGGTTAAACGCCGTACAGAGATTTCGAGTCGATCGAGTTTTTAATAATATTACCCGTTACGAGACGTACGTACAATACACGGCCGCGTACGACACAGCCACGCCCCAGTTCTTTTAATTTTGTATAAAAAATAGTACACTTAAAACTCTTTTCAGAGTCAACGCTGGATGAGTTTACTACAGCCAGTGCTGTCACACAAAATGCTGCTGAGGTATGATGTTATTATACTGTATTAAACGTAATTATAGCTATCCTTTCACAAGTATAGGTTCTGCAAAAAAGGACATATCACATTTCGACTCAACAATAATTAGAACTATTTTATAAGAAGGCAATCTATCCTGTGTAGCATTTACAATGACTTGGGTTGCGTGACTTGTATTTTTTGTTTTGACTTGGTTTGGGAGGAGTAGACTTCTTGCCATGTCTTAGCATTAGAACTCTAGCAAACGTGATTTCTTCCTTTGCTCCAAAGGTGTTTCGATTAGCAAATAAATTTGCGCATGTTTACTTCTGCAAATTACTTCCAACGTTTATACCAAAGCGACAAGTGACATAGACCTATAATGTTTTTTTTTTTATTTTCTAGAAGGAAGACGAACTATCTGACGAGGAGATCGAGGAAGAGATAGAAATTGAAGAAATAGAGGAAGAAGTTGAGGAGATAGAGGAAGAGGAGGAGGAAGAAGTAGAAGAGCCGCAGCAGGAAGAGAAGAAACCGAGCAAGAAGACAGAGTGAAAGTACTGATAGTGGGTAATGTAGGCAGGGTGTGATTTGTGAGGCTATGACATTAACTAATATTATACTTATGTAAGGGTCCCAAACCAATCTCACCTGCTGACTGACAAACGAGGAATTGGCGTAGGTGCCCGTAGAGGAGTTTGAAAACGCACGAGCTTCTAACAAATGGAAAAAAATTGCCAAATCACAGCTGCTCTTAGCTGCCAATTTAAGCGTACGTTCTAAGGTTGATATGTGAGAAGCAACCAAGACTACTAATTATAAGCTCAATTTTGTAGTTTTCCTTAGTTCAGAAGTATTTGAATAGTCTGGAGTAAACGATTTCATAGCGTCACAAATTACAATATTTTATAATTCAAACTATTATTGATTTTATATATTACTTCTGCAATTATTTCTGTATTTATTTTCGCTTCTCATCTCTTGTTGTATATTATCACTCTGTTTATTTATATCTGTGGTTTTATTAAAGGTGTATATTTTATTCCATATGTTGTTTATGCTTTTGACGTTTTTAATATTATTGCCGTAGGGGTTAATAGGTTTAAATCTGGCTGGATATGGTCTACTCTCGTATACATACACAATTAAAAGAAAAAAGGAAACAAAAGTTCACTCTAAGAAGCCTTCGATTGAATTCACCACTATGTATAAAGTATCGAAAATATGTCGGTGTTCCGCAAGGCACAATGTTAGGTCCTACTAGTTATTGAATCAATGTTACTACTAAGTCTTCGGTTTATCGGCATATACAAGCGTGCAGTTTTTATACAATAATCTACTCTAATGTAACCATATCCATCCACTGTTTCTATTAAAGTAAATTATTTAAAGAAATAACGAATTTGATATATGTAGGTTCTTATTGAGTGTTAATCGTTTGTGCCAAATATTACATCGTGCTTTTTAGCGAATTTGTGTATATTATACAATCCTTTCCTAACCTCGAGTTTGTGAATTAGCCAAATTTTACTTAAATCATATTATCTATACATTTTTCTATTTATATATTGATTGTTATAATTATATTAGGTATGTGTGCAAAAAAACTGCATTAATTTTAAGCTCAAAAGTGAATATACTTTTAATATACCAAAGAGGTATTTTCGAGATGACAAACATGTTTAAGCGTCATTTTATTCTTCACTGGATAGGCAGAGGTGAGTTTAGTGAGGACAAACTTATTAACAATAGTGTCTTGCTTTAAGAACATTGTGTATATTTGATACTCCGCTCAATTAAATGTGCAGTTTTTTCGCTACCACTTAAGTACCTATACTGAATGTGTCTCAATCTATCCGTCGCTCTGAACGGGTGGTTTATTGTAGGCCTTAAATACGTAATGTAATTTTGCACCGGTGTGAACTAAATATAGCTATAATTATGCATTTAAGGTTATTATTACAAACTTGTTTTTTGTTTGTTTGTTTATAAACATTTTAGTAATCTGTTGTATTTTTATTTTGATATTATGGAATAATAAAAGATAATCATGACATTCTGGAACTTCTCAGGGTAATTATATTTCTTATTTCAATGACAGACAAGTCAATTCAGTATGTTTTAAAGACGAAATAGGAGCTGAAGTAATTTTAATAGAAGAGAAATTACATATAATGCTAAAACCACGAACCTAAATAAAGTGGATATGAACGAAGAACACCAGAGTTTAGTGTGCTATTAGCACACAAACCTCTGGTGTTGCAAACATTCATTGGTTCGGGTGACCACTTTCCATCAAAGGGACTGTTTGCTTGTCTGCAACGTCGGTGGAAAAAAAAGCCTAAGCCTAAATTATGTCCGTACTTTATTTTTCTAGGTCCGTGGCCAAAATACTTTTTTTTTGAATTTGAACCGTTTAGACATTTGAATACGAGTAAACTAGTAGTATGTATATAGTTTTAATATTTTAACATTTTAAATAGCATTTTGTTATCATGCTTATTTTTGTTTTTTAATTGTAAGGAAATAAAACAAATTAAAATATTTCTTAGTTTTATTGTGCCACTGTCTAATAACGCATTCTCACTCCCTCGTTCTGTAACACCCCTTCCAACACACTGCTAAGCAAATCGCTGGGGCGTCCTTGTCAACTTGGAATAAAATGTAGTGATTTTATCCCTTTTGATTCAAATACATGCATAGACGTGAGATGAATGGCGTCCTACCGTTATCTTCGGGGTCCAAACGGGCCCCAACAGCAAGTGGTGTGCCTGCTTTGGTGGGCCAAGATTAGGAAAACGAAAACGAAAATTTGAAACCAATTCCTGTACCAGCTCGCGAGTGTGTGGCACACGACCGAATACTGAAACGTCACTTAAATACAACGCACAGTGGAAGGGCACTCAGATTTCAGTATCTCTCAAAATTTAAGTGGTATACATAATATCAAACGATTTGCAGGCATAATCAGCTAAGCAGCCGACAAATAATTTGCATCATAGCAACATTCACGATGTATCATTTTACGCAACAGTTTTGGACTAAATAATATTTACTATGCTACTTAATTTAGTTAAAATAATAGAAAATAATAATAGTTTTATTTGGTACTCAATGTAATTTCCATAATGTTCTGATAAGTAGGTTTTTAAGTTATGTACCAGAATAAATAACTTAAAAACTATTTCGAAATTGAACGTAAACATTTGCTGACCTAATTGTCGTAGAACGAAACGTTCAATTTGATTAAAACCAGTGACATTAGCGTGACTTGTAAACATTTTTCAAAAATAAATTGGGATATGGAAGAAAAACATTGGAATGTACTTCTTCAGCAGGCGTCTGTATGTAGCAATGGAGTCAGCACGGCAAATAGGGCCGACATGAATAGCCGCTATCTCCAAGAATGACCATATTGACAAAATCACTATCATCAAATTGCGTTGATAGTTACTGTTTTCCTCCATTTGTTTTTACAAAGCGTTTCAAGACTTCTACTAAAACTTAATGTAGAAAAGGAAAGATGAGAAGGGACATTGTCATAAGATATTAATCTTTCTTGTGTGGTGTGAGGAACACAGTTTAGTTGGTATATATTTTTGATCTTTGATGTTTTTTTGGTCTGTTATATAATAAATAACTTTTACAAGTGTTATACTAAAATAAAAAAGATGTTTTATTTTTTGAAATTAGAATTTTCATCAGCCATCTACCTGTTTTAATTTATACAAGTTGACGCCCGCTGCTCCGCACGCGTGGTGAAGTTTCCCGTTCCCGTTTCCCACAGGAACTTGTTCCCGGGATTAAAGTAGCATTATGTGTTATTCTGATGTGTAAGATATATAATTTTTAAGTTCCATCAAAATCCATCAGTATATTTTTGCGTGAAAGAGTAAAAAACATCCATACTATTATACCGAATCGCCGTTGTGAACAGACGTATTTATAATGATTAAAATAAACATTGAATTATTTTTTAAGTCGTGACCTACATTTCCTGCATTTGTTGTGACATGAGTTGTGTTGTGTGACGATAATGATATTAGTTTAATCTAACATTTTATTATGATGGACGGAAGTCCATTCAATAGAAGTAGAAGGACTGTACGAACACCGCCGCCGACTCCTGCACCTACACCTCATTCAAATGGAGGCTAAGAAGTAAAAATAATTTCAACGCCTGAGATACAGAATTGGATGTCCTTTATTAATCAACAACTAAATGAGATATGTACAATTGCAGCAGAAGGAAAACTGAACTCTGAGCAGAAATTGTGCATAAGTAACCTATGTCGAGAGGTAGGCAGCGGGACTTCGCAAATCGCAGTCCTATACCAATCCCCGAAATCGAAAGCTGTCCAAGCCAGCAATTCTATTTGTACCCTTGAAGACAAGATAGACCTTTCTCAAAAATTACTGGACTTTAGGTCCAGTAATTTATGCGCTGTTGAGGAATCCAACAAACGTTCTCCAGTCACATCATTTGCTGATATGGTGAGAAAAGGAGCAAACACCTTCATGCAAAAACCGAATGGAAGTTCTGTAGCAATTTACCCTAATGATAAGGGTAAGTCCAGCGAAGACACGAAGTCTCTCGTGCAAAAAATAATCTGTCCTGAACAAATAAAGCTCCAAGTGAGAGGCTTACGAAAAACGAGAAACGGTGGAGTCATCATCAGCACAGACTCAAAGGACGAAATCGAGAAATTGAAACAATCTGTCCAATTAACAAGCTCAGGCCTAACAATAGATGACCATTATAAAAAAAAAGCCTAGGATAATAGTGATAGGAGTGCCCACAGCTTTGCAGGATAAAGAAGTTTTTACCTGTTTATACCAGCAGAACCTTACCGACAAGTTACCCAATTGTACCCTGGAAGACTTCTTGACTTCAATTAGGTTAAGTCATAAATCGGGTAAAAAAGAAGCTGAGACCTGCCATTATATAAAAGAAGTGACTGCAAGTATTCGCAAGGCCTTAATTACAAGAGACAGAGCTTTTATAAATTGGTCATCCTGTCCTGTGCGCGATTTTACCCTGGTCACTCGCTGCTACAAGTGTCAGCAATATGGTCATGCAGCAAAGACATGCCGGGAAACAGTTTATACATGCGGGCATTGCGGAGAAAATGGGCATTCAATCAAGGACTGTACCACGAAGTCAGCTGCACCAAAATGCGCTACTTGTATGCGATTCAAAAAGCCGCATATCCATACTACAGGTTCTTCTGACTGCCCAGCAAAGGCGATGGCCGAAAAAAGATATGTAAATACGATTGATAATGAAGGCGCCTGAGAGCGTAGCAAACAAAGGTATTTACAGACCTATCTTACTTTTTATATAGTTTTAATTATTATAATCTTGTTTATGATTCGTAACATAATAGATGACATAGATAATTTCTTTGTAACTGAACCTAATACATGTGAGGTGGAAGAGTGTAAGCATTACTTGACCTCGTTTACGAGTCCACTAACCATACTAAACCAACACATTCGCAGTATTTTTAAAAATTTTAATAACTTTATGACACTTCAGCACAGGTTAAATATTACCTCCGATGTTATTGTATTAACGGAATGTAGGCTTTCTCTGCCATATAATATACCACTAATAGCGGGATATAATATGTATAGAAGCACCACAATATATAATCAGAACGATGGGGTGGTATTATACACGAAAAATGATATTAATGTCTCTATCGAGGAGTCGAATTTGCAAGATTGTAATAGATTACTAATAAAAATCGGGGCAGATTGAGCGATTTTAGCTGTATACAGGCCAACATCTTTTAAAAATAAACAAAATTTTCTTGATTCATTAAATGAGACCTTGCAAAGTTTAACATCTTTTAAGATCCTAACTGGAGACATTAATATAAATATACGGCAGGGGTAGAAAGATTTAGAAGATGATGCTCAACAATATCTAAACCTTTGTTCATTCCATGGTCTGTACCCAGGGCACACATTTACAACACATGTTACTGGTTCTTGCTTGGACCACTTCATGATAAAATCACATTATCCCTCAATTGCACTCATTCTTAATTCAACCATAACCGATCATAACGCTGGCCTACCAACCTTACATTGTTAAATACCTAAGTCAGATAAAACACACATAATAAGAAAATTAAATATGAATAAACTTGAAGACGATTTAAACAACATCGACTTCGACCCAGTTTACAATTCTGATGATCTGCATTTCTGCATGCTATACCTAATTGAACAAATTAAAATAGCAATACAGAAAAATACAGGTATCACGCGTTATCCAAATAAATATTTCAGCATTAAACCCTGAATCACTCCCGGCCTCATTCGCTGTATGAGACATAGAGATAAATTACACATACAATCTAAGCGTAATCCCGGTAATTTAATTCTACAGCTATCCTACAAAAGATATCGGAATTTCTGTAATGATCGATTAAGAAAAGTAAAAATTAATTACGAGTATGACAAATTAGAACTACAAAGGGCTGGATCAAGTAGTAAAAATATTTGGAAGCATATTAAAAACATAACAAATAGTACGAGACGGAGTGAGTCATCTTCAAGTTTATTGCGCGCACACTCGTCGCATATATCAGCTGCTAACTTAGCAAATAATTTCTTTGTGAATATTGGTAAAAATTTAGCACAGCAAAATCGAGGGCATTCTAAAGGAACACGCTTACCGTTCTCATGCAGAACTAATCTAACGTCTTTTGTTCTACCAGACACTGACGAGGAAGAGGTAGAAAGCATTATCATGAACTTGAAAGACGATTGCGCAGTGCGGTGGGACCAAATATCTAATAAAATCATTAAAAAATTCTAGTTTATACTAGTGCCACCATTAGCACATATTTTTCAAAAATGTTTATCCAACGGAATTTTCCCTACCTGTAGTTGTACCTGTTTATAAGTCTGGTGCTAAAGATCAGGTGACTAATTACAGGCTCATTTCCATACTACCAGCCTTCGCAAAAATTTTAGAAAAACTCATAAATAATAAGTTAGTGAAATATTTGGAAAATAATTCGCTATTATCTAACACACAGTTTGGGTTTAGAAACAAAAGGTCAACTGGTGACGCCGTGCATCGGTTGACAGATTATATCGCACAAGAGCTTGATAAAGGTCATCACACAGTGGGTATCTTTCTGGACCTTGCAAAGGCATATGATACTGTTTTTATCCCTATACTGTTGCGCAAGCTTGAATATATTGGAATAAGAGGCAAACAGCTAAAACTTCTTAAAAGCTATTTAGAAGATCGTTCACAATGTGTAAAAATTGACAGTGTTCTCAGCGATGACCAAGAAAACACCTCCTTTGGTATACCACAGGGAAGTATTTTAGGGAGCACTTTGTTCTTAATTTATATTAATGAACTTTGTAACATAAATTTAGATCATGGTATTATCATATCATACGCAGATGATACTGCACTCATTTTTTCAGCAGAATCCGATACCGAAGTGTTCAGGCTTGCACAGCGTGGTTTCAATGTCGTGACTAATTGGCTTCAGCACAATTTACTAACACTAAATATTGACAAGACCAAATATATTAAATTCACAATGCGCAAACGGGCCTCAATCCAGAATGTAAATAATTTATACGTGCATTTTTGTAAGTGCCCATATATAAAATTGACTGACAATATAAAATACCTGGGTATTATAGTAGACGAAACACTTTCCTTCAAACAGCACTGTGAAATGCTAACTATGCGACTTCGAAAGTTAATTTTTATTTTCAAAAAAATAAGGTACATCTTCGATATTCATATAATTAAACAAATTTACTTTGCCCTTTGCCAGTCAATATTGACTTATTGCATATCGTCATGGGGTGGAATAGGTAAATCATTATTGTTGCCCGTTGAGAGAGCGTAAAGAGCTATTCTCAAAGTATCAACATTCCGCCCTTTCCTGTTTCCCACTAAGGACCTTTATCAATCATGTAAAGTACTAACTGTCCGGCAGCTATTTATAATGCATACAGTTCTTAAACAGCATGCAGCACTTCCCTACACTGAGGTGCAAAATAAAAGACGAAAAAAATTAATGTATGTACCGAAAGAATAGCAATTAAACACGAGTTCACCGCCAAATTTAACTTATTCTTGGGACCACTATTGTATAACAGAATAAATGCGAGGTCGAACATCTATCCGCTGACTTACAGTCTCTGTAAGAAAGTTGTAAATCATACCTTACAAATTATGTCCTACGAAGAGTCAGAAGAGTTATTGATAGTATTAAAATAATTATTGTAATTAAATAAGTTATTAGGTTAATATCATAACGAATTATAATGTTAAGCTCTTTTAGGAACACAGCTCATAAAAACTTTCAATAAAGTTATTTATGTATTTGTTTATTTTAGAAATAGATCTTAAACTGGACTTTAAGCCTGAAACACAGGATTAACTAGTTCAGGCGCGTATATTTATTACATACCTACCTAAGTAAATACTACTTAGCATCAAGTATATAAATGCAAATATGGAAATGTAGTTAAGTGCTTTCAAATTATGTAGTTACTAATAATAGGCTAAGAATTCTGTAAACATATGTACCAAAAATTTTACTGAAATAAATTTATTATTATTATTATTTATTGTCTCTTCTTCACGGGTATCTTCTTTTTTTTTCTTATGAAGATACCCGGTCTTTTGGCAGGCTTACATGGAGACATATTGGTCCAACACTCAGAGGCCCTTTGAGAATTTTAACCTAATAGGGAATGAGACCCCCACTACAAACAATCCACGCCCGCCTTATGTAGAAAAACGGTAATGGATCACCTCCAATGGGAGTTAAACTATTGTGAAATGTGCTAACTACGAAATGGGCTATTGGGTTGGGGGTTAAATGGAACTGGGTGATAAGAACTATGGATGAAGACGGCGTCTGCCATTTTAATATATTATAATCAAAATATTGGCAGACGGTGACTCGCCAACTCGGTGGCCCCCAATACAATCACCATAGGCATGATAAGCTTGTAAGGCGACAGGGGGCAACACCGGTGTGAGCGGCTTGGGGTGTCGAGCGGTGCGGCGCCGGTTTCACCTTCGCGGGACAGGCCCGGCGCGGGCTTCCCCGTAGTTATGCCGTTAAAAATTACACTTCCACCCCCGAGCATATAGCTCTGGCTCCCTCCCTCTGACCGGCCAATTAAGGCAAGCCAGAGTTGAGATTTGCTGCACTCCCGGGAGTAGCACTCTCACTGCTCTCCCGTTAGGCCATTAAATCCTAACCGGTGCAGAAGGGCAATAAAACTCTAAGGAATCGGGACCGATGTGTAGCCACGCACATTCAGCTCGCCACAAGCTGCCCTGCGGATGTGAGCTTTTCATTATCTTTCTGATACATTTTTTGTTGATATCAGAAAGTGGAAGACTCAAAAAGGGAATCTACTATAATCATAGGGTTGCGTTAATCCTATTAAAGATAACGACTGTCCTCGAGGGTATTATATTATTATTACTTATTATTATTATACTTAAAATCTTTCGCGTTTATAATATAAGTAGGATTTTTACTAACAATAAAGCTGAAGAGTTTGTTTGTTTGTTTGGTTGAAACTACTGGTCGGATTTAAATAATCTTTTTGGATTCAATTGTATAGCCCATTTATCGAAGAAGGCCATAGACTATGTATCATCACGCTACTGCCCTGGAGAGCGGAGCAGTAATCATATATGTCGACAAATTAGGCAATTTTTTATGGATTATTGTGTAATATATATTTAAGCGTCGGGATTAAATAGGTGCGACGGGAATTCGAAGTATGTCAAGGGCGAAGCCGTGGGGCTCACCTAGTATTAGCTATTTTAAAATTACGGTGGACGGGTTACCCGCTTTCCTTACAGGTACAGGCTCAAGATAATGGCTTTACGTGAGAAATTCACGCACACAATAATTTGTACATTGAGATTGAAAGCTGTGGAAAAGTACAATGGGTGGCCTTACCACATAAAGCGATTTCTACCAGGGTAAATTTTATAGACAAAAGTAGGAGTCGTAAACCATGTCCGGAAGGGGCCAGCTACCCCTTCTGCCCTTCCCTGGGTACGCCCATGGAATAAAATATCCAAAAGAAAACTGGCTCATTGGAGATACGGAACCGAGCAGGAAACTCCGCATCGTTGCATTTTTCGAATGTATTTGGCTTCTCTAGGTTTCATCGACAGACGGTCGGTCTTTCATGGTCAGAGAGTGAAGATAGCGAAGATAAAGACATTATTCTAACGCTTATATATATTCAATTCCAGATTTAGGAGATATCCCGACCACTCTTACATTTTAGGGGACGTTTAAAAAAAGTTTGACAGGTCATTTGACAGCTAAATTAAGTTAAGTGGTATTCCACTCAATGTAAAATTCGTAATTTTACATTGAGTGGCGTTTGAGCTCAACTAACCTGAGTTCATCTTAAATTTAACACATGCTTAAATTTGATGTTTGAGGATACGAATTTTGTATTTAAGAGCTGCTCAAACATTTAAGATGCCGTTAGATATTTGAGTGACTTTTGAGTATTCGGTCGACAGTGAGGTCAATCACGGTCCCAAAATAAATAAATAATAAATAAATATCCATCACGCCTTATCCCCGAAGGGGTGGCAGACGCATATTATATGCCCACTTTTCACCGTGTGGATTCCTGTCCCACGTAAAAGGTGGTGAGCCCATTGCCGTGTTGAAAATAGACAGACGCAGGTTGTGGCTACCTGCTGTTGAAATTTTCAAGCCGCCCATAAGGCCTTCAACCAGGCTTAACGACTGCCATTTTACTGGCAACCGGGACCAACGGCTTAACGTGCCTTCCGAAGCACGGAAACGCTCGCGAGTATAAATGCCACAAAGTGGTCACCCATCCGAGGACCAGCCATAGTGAAAGTTGCGTAACTCAGTGATCGTTTACAGAACACTGAGACCGCGGGGCCACGAGCGCTTCTGAAATTGGCAAAGGCCTGCATCCAGCAGTAAACTGCATGATAATTGACAGGCTATTCAGTTTGAATGAAGATGCATTGCAGTTACTCACGGTCGCATACTTGGCTTGGCCCTATCAGGTATTTTATTTCGTATATACGAAAATTTTATCGCTTTTTCTTCGAAATTTGTTGCCAAATATTAGATTTAGTTGGACACTGGTTCAAAAGTTATAAGGGTTTTATTGGACCGAGCACCACACGTCTGGCTTCAATCGACTAAAACACCCCACTGCTAGCCCAAACTCTCAGCCCCAGGTCCACGTTTATGGAGGATGGACGCCATTTTGGTATCTCTGGCGTCCAGAATTTTACACACCTTACTGCTGAACGTAGTATCGCCATACTTTGCAGTGTGAGATCTCCCGCTCCTGTGGCTGCAGGTAATCAGTCGTTGCCCTATCCATGCAGTGCACCATGTTCTTGTAGTAATTGTCAAATCAAATCAAATCAAAAATCTTTATTCATGTAGGTCACAAAGTAACACTTATGAACGTCAAGATTACTGCTTCTACATTTACATTTACTGCCAGATTCGCAAAGCAATAGGTAGAGCCAGAAAGAACCTGGCAATAAAACTCATGGCCACTCTTTTCTAACCGCCATTTGACACAGTTTGATAGCAAAAAGTGTCGTGACAACTTTTCGTAAGAATTTTTTCCGTCTAGCCCCCTTTCACAACGCGCGATAAGGAACTTCGTTCCAAAAGAACAAAATAAATGTTGTGTTCATTAAAATTACACTTACATAGTTCCTTTGAATTTATGTGAGAACAGTCGACTAAACTTAGTTTGCCTTAAATTTAAATAATATTATTTGTAACAATTGCTATAACAGCTATGAGCTGTCCAGTCCCAACAGACGGCACCCGTTCACGGGTATGACGCATATATCAGCCATCGCCTTACTCAAGCGTATTGTAGGGATCAAGGCGACCCGATACATACGCCACCACTGCCAGGACACTTAGGCGAGCATGGCATACCCAAAAACTACACAGCAACTATCATGTCAACTATCATACCCAGACGTGCGTGTATGAAGCGATTGATGAATCTCGAAGAAGCGAAAGAAGTATGCATGGATCGCGAAGCCTGGCGATCTGTCCTCTCTGACTACCCCGTCAGGGATACAGCGTGAAGATAGTTTTTTTTTAACTATCATGTCAATTTCAGAATTATAAATAAGTCTACATAGTGCTCACACAATAACAAAGTCAAATTACATATAATTATGTATATTAGTTATTACCGGGACTTAACGCAGCCATACCTTTAGTTGCCTGGCGTTTCAAATTATTTATACTGGAGAATGTAAAAAAAAATAATGTAAAAAAACACAACATATATATGCAGATTCAAGACAAGTAGATAATATAACACAAGTTTCATTCGAATCCTAAATAGCTCGAGCGAAGAGCAATCAACTCATTTCCATTTAATTTTATCATTAAAATAATCATTAATTGTGTAATAAGCCCTTTTCAAGAGGTGCGTCTTAATTTCCGCCTTAAATTTATGTAACGGCAGGTTCATAATGTCTAAAGGAATTTTATTATATAGGCGTACGCCAATTCCTGCAAAAGAGTCGTGAACCTTTTGTAAACGATGATGCGTTCCAATTAATTTATGCTTATTTCTAGTATTTATCGAATGTATCTCACTGTGTCTATTATATAAATGTATGTTCTGTTTAACTAACACGATATTTGCAAATATAGACTGTGATGCAATCGTTAAAATGCAAATTTCTTTAAATTTCTCTCCTAGAGACACTCTAGCACTCAATTTATATATTGCACGTATAGCTCTCTTCTGGAGTACAAAAATTACTTGTAGATCAGCTGCTTTACCCCACAGCAAAATGCCGTAAGACATGACACTATGAAAATAACTAAAGTATACTAGCCTGGCACTTTCTACATCAGTGAGCTGCCTGACTTGGCAAAGGCTGCCGAGCTGAGTTTACCTGCAAGAAACGTTATTTAGGCGTTCCACTGCAGTTTGCTATCTAAAGTGATTCCCAAAAATACAGTTGATTCTACAATATTAAGGGTATCACCGTTCAATATTATATTTGTACCGCAATTCCTGACATTAGGCATGCTAAATCTGATAAATTTTGTCTTCTTAGCGTTAAGTAGCAAATTATTGGTCGTAAACCAATCTACAACTTGGGCAAGTGAACTATTAACGCCGTTAAAATCAGTAAGCGTACGATCTACTTTAAAAATAAGTGACGTATCATCAGTAAATAGAACAATTTCGCACAAGTTCTGTATATAGAATGGCAGATCGTTAATATAAATTAAAAATAGAAACGGACCTAGAATTGATCCCTGCGGTACGACCATAGCTACAGATGCTCCAGAGGAGCGAATTTCATTAACATCAACATGTTGTATCCGATCATTTAAGTAGGAGGCAACAAGGTCCAGTGCAGAGTCTTTGATACCATAATAAAAGAGTTTCCGCAATAGTGTTTTATGTTCAACGCAATCAAATGCTTTGGAGAGATCGCAGAATACACCAATAGCATCTTGTCTATTCTCCCAGGCGTCATATATATGATTCAGAAGTGTCACACCTGCATGAATGGTAGAGCGACCCCTTGTGAACCCATACTGCTCTTTATGTAGTAGCATATTTGAATTAAAATAAGCTTGTAGGTAGGGTAGGCCGAGACTTACATATGAAGACCACGTGAGCAGATTGCTCAAAAACGGAAAGGTCAAAAGTACTCGGATACCCAGACGTACGTGTATGAAGCGATTGATGAATCTCGTCGATTTGTCCTCTGACTACCCCGTCAGGGATACAGCGTGAAGATAGTTAGTTAGTTATTTTTTTTTTGTAGATGTTGTATAATAATTTTTTCAAAAATTTTGGTAATGGCAGGTAATATTGAAATAGGTCTGAAATTATTTTGTTGTACTTGCTGTGTTTCATTAAATCCGGAAACACTCCTTTATCGATACATTTATTAAATATTTCAGCTACATGTGTAGATAAATTAACAATAATAGACTGTATCAATTTCACAGAAATACCCCACAAGTCAGCTGTCTTTTTTGAGTTAAGCGACTTGAATACTTTAATGATATCGTTGGGGTTAACACATTTAAAGCTAAATAAGACATTGCACTGATCTACGCTGCCCCCAAGCATGCGTTGAGCTTTGATTGGACAAGAATTTAAGGAGCTTGTTGTTTTCGCGGGTATGTCTATAAAATAGTTGTTAAACGTTTGTGCTACATCTAATTTATTATTAATCACCTTGTTATTTATAATTAACTCAAAGTTATTATCACGGAGGCGTAACACTGGCACTCAAACTCACCGAAGAAGTCGCTCCGGGTGCATACATGAATCAATTCGGTTAGCTAGGCAGCCGTGGTGCCTTTCAAGCCAATACCCCATGACGGGTCTTACTGCCTCAACTATGGCGTTCCCTCCCATGCTTCATGATGTAAACTCTTAAGAGCTATGGCACGCATTTTATTCACAAAGGGCGCGTCGGACAGAGTGTAATTTTGATACCCATTCCGAAGAAAATACCGAGTTTTCATGTAAAAACTGATTTATAACCTTCGCAAGCCATGGATATTTTTGATACGCAATTTCAGGACTAGCGCTAAAACAAGACCTACCTGATTGTTGAGTCAAAAATCCCCATATAATCAAAAATCTATATCATCACATCACTGCTTGGTTCTATGTGGGTCCTATCATGAAATTTTCATGTCATATGTATTAGATATAGTAGTATACATATAATCTATATCTAATACATATAGATTATATGTATTAGATATTTTGGGACATTCTCAATCTCACCTTAACGATCGATGTCACTGGATGCATGAAATACAGATCCCAGGTATTTAACCAGGTCCGTGCGCTCAACCAATTCATCGCCTATGCGGATGGATATGGGATCTGTAGATTTTGTATGGTGGAGTTTTCATCAATTGTTTCTAAGTATTTTCAATGCCTCAGAATTTTCAAAGACCAGACCCATGACAGACCAGACCCAGACAATTACCCATGTTTCACTACCAAAAATCAGCATTGGCAGTAGAACTGTGTAGCAAATCGAGAGGTGTGCTTCGTTTGCAATTAAATCTCTTTCTTAACTGTGACTGCACAATTAACTTTCATTTCCAGCTGCTAGTTGCTGTTCTACATCCAAATAATATTGTCCGCCTGCATGAAACTCTCCCTAAGTACATAATTGCTCTAGATGTTCCCGGTGACAGTACTCTACTTATTTGTATTCATTAAAATAATAATAGGTACTTACTGTTTACTGCAGACGTACCAGAATCAAAAAATGCGATTATGGCCACCTTTGCAGATGACACTGCAGTACTATCGACCGATAAAGACCCAGCCTTTGCATCCAGAAATCTACAGGAGCATTTGGACAGAGTTCATTTTTGGATGCTTTCATGGAAAATTAAGGCTGTTGCCACTAAATCCAACCATTTCACATTCACTTTAAGAAAAGAAGACTGTCCACCTGTAAGATTAGGCCAAGATGTTTTGCCGCACAGCACATCTGTAAAGTACCTTGGATTTCACATTGACAGAAGACAGACCTGTGACAGACGTGATGAACTGAACCTTAGGTATAGATCACTTGAATGGCTTCTGGGCAGAAAATCACGTATATCTGTGGAAAATAAACTACTAATCTACAAAGCAATATTAAAGCCAATCTGGACTTATGGCATTTAGATTTGGGGTTTGGCAAGAACTTCGAACATTGAGATTCTGCAGAGGTTTTAAAATTGCGTGCTAAAATCAATAATAAATGCTCCATGGTTCACAAAAATTTATAAGGTACACGAATATCCTCACAGTAAGGGAGGAAATGGTCAAAAGCATAAAGCTCTACAAGACTCGAATCAATAATCACCACAACAGACTATCAGAGTCTTAGTAATCCCATAAACACAAGACGGCTTAAACAATCTCACACCTGGGATTACATCTAAGCAACAAAGGAGGCAGCTCACCTATGGGACGGCAAGCCTAACACGCCAATAATACTTTTATAATAACTGCTTATGGTCTAACTGAGAGACTGATTGCATGTTGGTGTAAAAATATGAAAAAAAAAAAAACTAATAATAATAATAATAAAACCCTCGAGGACAGTCGTTATCTTTTATAGGATTAACGCAACCCTATGAGGGCATAGTAGATTCGCTTTATGAGTCTTCCACTTTCTGATATCACGGAAAAAGGTATGAGAAAGTAATGAAAAGCTCACATCCGCAGGGCAGCTTGTGGCGAGCTGAATGTGCGTGGCTACACATCGGTCCCGATTCCTCAGAGTTTTGTTGCCCTTCTGCACCGGTTAGGATTTAATGGCCTAACGGGAGAGCAGTGAGAGTGCTACTCCCGGGAGTGCAACAAATCTCAACTCTGGCTTGCCTTAATTGGCTGGTTAAAATTCTCAAAAGGCCTCTGCGTGTTGGACCTGTCTCCATGTAAGCCTACCAAAAGCCCGGGTATCTTCAAGAAAAAAAAAGAAGATACCCGAGAAAAGAAGAGACATAATAATAATAATAAAACAGATGTTATAAATAATCATGATGATTTATTGTAATGCTTAAATTAAGTTTAATATTATGTACATTCTACAGTTTTGGTTCACTCTTCTCTTGTATTTTGTGTAGTTAGTTGCCTGAAACATGTAAAACAAAAGTGTTTTAAGACATTTATGGTCGTATTGCAGAATGTTTCTCAATACTCAATTGACGCTTGAGAGTAGATTTTATAAGGCAAAAACTAGCCTCAGATGAATTGGTTGAGCGCACGGACCTAGTTAAATACCTGGGATCTGTATTGATTGAGTATTGAGAAACGTTATGGAATATGGACTTTAGCATTTTTTAAAGATTTTAACTGTTCCAGATTGGGTCAGCTCAGGCTCAATGGAAGCTCATGCTCAAGGAGTCTCCACCAAGATTTTTGTGTTCCAAGCAACCTTACCTGCTGACTATTGGATGAGGCAACCATGCAGGTACCCTAATGAGGTTATACCACAGTCACTCCTATCAATACTGAAAATTAAACCAATTGATGAGCTCCTACCACCCAAAAGTGGAGCCCGAGCTCCAAATCCAGTTAGGGTTTGGAAATAACTGTGAAATCATTTAAAATTAAAATAATGAATGATGATCATGCTTTTTCTTACAGTATTTCTTATTGACATCTTTTGTCCAAACTGGGACACAAATCCAAAACCTTTAGCATAGCAGTTTTATGTAAAAATTACACATGACAAAGTTATGTGTACAATTTCAGTTCAGAACAGTAATGAAACAAATGACATCTAATGCAAATAAACTATCTTCAGGCTGTATTCCTGACGGGGTAGTCAGAGAGAACAGATAGCAATCCATTAATACTTTTATCACTTCCTGTAGCTTTTCTGCTGACTAAAATAAACAATTACCCTTAGTCAATATCAATTACCTTTAGTCCAGCCCTTCATATCTTCAAGATCTTTGACCATAGTCCAATCGTGTCTGACTGAAGTGACAGTTTTGGTAGCTTGATGTAATTCAGGAAAAAAGACCCAATTCTCCTGCATTCCAGTCTTTTTAATAACACCTGCGATGCCAAGGACTACTGCTGCAGGTACAGCGATTATTGGTGCTCGCTGCCAAGCGCTCAACATAGCACCAGCTACAGCTCCCCCCAAGAAATAATTCAATTTGTCGTCACTGTTTCTAACATTCCTTGCAACATTAGCAGTCACAGTAAATGCTGCCGCCATTCCAACCATAGGGCCCATGTACCAAGCAAACCTTCCCAAGCTGGCACCGATCCCCTTGGGATGAGAATACATGAGAACATCATATGTACCTAAGGCTGCTGCGGTGAGCCCTGCGTATTTGGATGCAACCAATGTCTTTAGGAAAATATCTTGGCCATCAGGCGTATCAGTGTATTTGTATCGTAAATACTGGTTCATTTTAAAGCTAGACGCTTTTAGAATGTTACACAACACAATCAAATTTAGAGAAGAGTGGTGGTACTGGTGGTAGTTGTGTGGTGTCAAACAAACTGTCAAAGTCAAAACTGTCAATGGCGGTTACGGCTACTGTCATACAAAGCGTGGAGGTTTGGCATTGAGTTAGGAATAAAAAAGGTGAGCGTGTTGTTCTATATTAACTTTCGGTTATACAAATATGATCTAAATCGACATTGTACTCATAAACTTATAGCCATCTTGCTTTTACTTACTTGTAATACCCCGTGTAAAAAGAGACAACAATGTATTTACTCGACTTAGTTTTGGTAAAATAAAAACGTGACGTCCTAGCAATGCATGGTCGTGGCCGTTCGCCATTTTAGTTTCTCACTTTAAACTGTCAAAGCAAGTCTGTAGAGCAGCCCTTCAAAACATGTTTCATAACGATTTTTCAAGTGTGAATTGTAGTCTAATAATTTAAAAACAGGCTTTTTTATTTTAGGTTGCTTAAAAATTACAGTAAAAGATGAGACTGAATATCATAGTAACGGGAAAGTTAAAAACTCATATAAAATCTATTTTTATTTGCTCTCTTCATTTAGAAGAATCTGAAAACTGAAAAACATACTTATATATTGCTAAATGCATACATATCATATATATATATAACACCCAGACACAGAATAACCTATCGTGCTCATCACACAAAGTTTTATCATGGGTGGGAATCGAACCCACGACGTCTTGACATTACGAGACGATACCGTATCATCACGAATATTTTTAGTAAGTATTTTACTTAACTTATCCTAAAGGCATATATAGCATGTAGACTTATACTTTGCCCGTTTGCTCCAAAGAGATTAAATTTTTGCTATTAATTAATTTTAAGTTTCATGTAAAAAAATCTGACCCAAAGCTAAATAAGTTATACTAGTACTCTGTCTACGGTGGAGGTGGAGAACGCACCGGTTTCTGTTTTTTTGTTTGTGATTATTTTATGGGCTGGTTCTAAAACCTTTTAGCTAAATCTTAATTCATAGTTATTTAATCTTCTAACTTATTATGTAAAATATCCACGTCCTCTTCGTCTTAGCCAAGTCTAGACTTAAGTCAAGGTCAGTCTCACCCCGTTCCGTTACGTTTTGTAGAACGGCGAGTAACTGCCTAAAACAAAGTTGACGGTGCTTTGTCCCAATTAGTAAAGGGACAAAGCATCGTAAAATAAGCACTCGCGATTCATAACGCAGTGCTAGTGCCAACATTGCTTTTCGGCAGCGAAACCTGGGTATGTCAGAAGATTCATGAAAGTAAGTTGAATGCTGTGGAGATGCGATTACTTCGAACATTATGCGACGTAACCTTGACCCACCGAATACGTAACTAAGTGATAGGTTATATGGCAGTTTTGAATGAAAGTGTCCGCATTAAGCTGGAAAAGGGCGTGCTCCGTTAGTAGTTAGTAGGCCGTGACTTTCATATGAAGACCTACGTGAGCAGATTGATCAAAAACGGAAAAGTCAAAAATACTCGAATACCCAGAGTTGCATGTATGAAGCGATTGATGAATCTGTGGTAGGCGAAGGAGGTATGCATAGATCGCGAAGCCTGATGATCTGTCCTTTCTGATTACCCCGTCAGGGGTAAAGATAGTTAGTTAGTTAGTTATTATACATGTACTCCCACACAGTCAAACTGTTTATACAGTTTTATGGGACATTGTATTAAATTAAGATTTTTTTTTTACTGTTTATAAATGACACTATAAGTATGAACAAAGTGTGCACCTTAGACGAATTAAACAGTCAGTGGTCAGTGCACAACTGACCACTGACTGTTCAATCTCAAGGAGCTCGATGCTCGATCCTTTATTGTTGCAACATACCTATAAATAAGTTTATTTTCACATTCTTTTTGCATTTTCCTATTTATTATTCAATAAAAACTCTCGTTATCATCTATCACAATAAATTTATGTAATTTTGTAAAACCGTAAAACCGCTAAAACCATGAAGTGAAGTCGTAATAGCGTTGTTGCACCGAAATTCTTATTTCTTGCATGTATATCCGGACAATCCGTCATTAGTGTCAAAAGTATCAAAAATGGCGGCGGACGGTGACGAAGTGATTAGTGATCAGGAAAAAGTTAGAATCGTTTCAGATTTCATTTTACATTCCCCACCGGGAGAATTTAATGAGGTGTTCAACGATGTAAGGGTTCTATTAAACAATGATACCCTTTTGAAAGAAGGAGCCAGCGGTGCTTTCGCGCAATACAACAAGGATCAACTAACGCCCGTGCGCCTTGAAGGCTCGGAACTGTATACACTCATCACCGATCACAATGAACTCGGTGGTGGGAGATTCTTCGATCCACGTTCGAAACGTTCCTTTAAGTTTGACCACCTACGTAAAGAAGCATCGGAGTATGAACCCTTTGAGCCAGATCGAGCGGCGGAACCGTGGAGGGCTGCTCTCGACGAAGAGCTGACGGCGTACGTGGCCGCACATTTCAAGCACGGTGCGAGTCTCGTGGTAGGACGCACTGTCGACGCAGGTGTAGTTCAACTTGTTGCGTGTATTGAAGATCATCAGTTTCAACCCAAGAACTACTGGAACGGGCGGTGGCGTTCGGTCTGGTCAATGACAGTAGGTGCAGGTGCGACAGAACTACGCGGTATGTTGCGAGTACAAGTGCATTATTACGAAGACGGTAACGTCCAGCTGGTGAGTTCCAAGGAGGTGCGGGCGCCCGTAATAGTTAACGGGGAAGCAGCCACAGCCAAGGAGTTCGTGCGGCTGGTATGTGATGCGGAAAATGCATACCAAACTGCCATTTCGGACAACTATAAGACCATGAGTGACACGACGTTTAAGGCGCTGCGGCGGCAGCTGCCCGTTATGCGCACGAAGGTGGACTGGGCGCGGCTCGTCTCTTACACGATCGGTAAGGAGCTGAAGAGTCAATGATGTCCTGCCGCTGCGCTCTGAGCCGCAGCGGCCGCTCCACGCCTGTACATATTCGCGTAAGAGTAAATCTTGTTCAAATGTTTACGGGTGCCGGGGGAGGCGCGGCGGCCTGCCCCGGCGCGTATATCTATGAATATATAGAGAAATCGCTATCGTAACTGTTAAATTTTATTGCATTTTGTTACACTCAGTACGGAATGATTATTAATTAATAGAGAATTGTCTGTATGGGGCTTATTTTGGACAGTACACTCTTTTGTGGCAAGAGATTTATTCAACGAGTTTATGTCCATTTTGTTAACATAAATGAGATTATACCGAACAACTTATGTACTTAGGTGTAGGCAAAGTTTGCACTCATCTTAGATCTGTAGAACTGATGACCAGACGTTTGCTCACTGGTGATTAGGTACTATGCTGGGGCTGATAGATGGTTGTGTAAGCAATATGATGACTGTACATTTATTGTTTTAGCTTTGTGTAATTATTTGAAAGGCAAATGTCAATTACAGTAAGATTATTATATAAATACTGAAAAATCTTCATAATGGATGTTTAATTGATACATGTAAAATTTAAATTAAATCCATCCAGCTATTTAATTATTTCTTCTGTTAATGGTATGTGTGATATTGCTTGCACACATTACAAAGTATTTTAAGACAGCAAATTGGGCAAGAATGGTATTGTAGTATGTCTCTAATGGTGCATTTAAGTATAGTTAATTTAACAAAATGTCCACATAGCTTTAAAACAGCATCATGGCATGTAGAGCACAATCTTCTATCAATATTTTTTCAATTTACAATAAAATTTGGAGTGTTGCTCAACATTAACAAATTCAGTTATGAAGAAATAAAAAAAAATATTAGAGAATTATTGTCCATATTATGGCTTTGAGAGAGCGAATGATGCGTAATTTTTTTTATATAATGTGTAATAATTGTAACGCCAATAAGGATTATTTTGTAATTATTATTTTAATAAAGAACGTACATTAAAATCCAAGATAATGTATGATTGGATTCATTTCAATAAAAATATATATTAAAATGTTGCTAACAACTCTTTTTTTTTCTTTCACAAATTCATTTTATCTTATTTTTGGAACATCAAGTAAATCAAGTACCTATCAGATGGGAGATGTATTTTCTTATTAGCTACCATTACGGTGAAAAATACATAAAAATAACAGACAACGATTTGTTGCACATTTTGCTGTTATGTTAATGGAATGCTATCAGAAATAAACCCAGTGCTAAACCTCTATAAGCTCAGGAACTCCATCAAAAACATTTATTAGGGAAATAGGAGGTGTTTATTTAACACAACATTTCCTGCAATAATTTTATTAAATTTTACTATTGAACGCTCTGCAGTTTCACTAGCGCACTATCGGTTCACATGAGAATATGGTGTAAAATGTAGTCTTAACTTATGCCTTATAACATCAACAATCTCCCAGTAAGTCATGTTGAAATTAGTCTGAACAAAGACAGGCAGAAAAAATGTAATACAGATTTTTTTATTTGAGTACTTTTTATACTTTCATATGCATTTAATGAAAAGCTGTTAATTTGGAATTACAAACAGACACTGCAATATTATATATCTGTATAGATTTCAGCTGAGACACTGGGCTTGCTAGACTCCAAAGCAAACCCAGTGTCAGATTGAGAGCTTAAAAAGCAAATGAGAATAACGCACAAATGATAACGAGTGCTCACTCATCGAGGTAAATAATCCAACCAAAGTAATAGTATTAGTACAGGTCCAGGTTAGATATTTATTTATCCAAATGTGTTGTGAGATGTCTCGTAATTAATAATTATATTGGAGGGGTGCTGACTTGTAGCGTGTGTAATCGTACATGCGCTTGAAAAATAGGTTATGTCAGTCACCTGAGAACCGGTGGCGTAACTATAGGGTGGCAGGGCTGGCAAAATGTCACGGGCCCCCGACCCGAGAGGGCCCCGGCCCAAGCGACTGAGACTTCAGAAATAGTCTAACATTTTTACCAAATTTTACTTAAGAATTATTTTTTTTTAACTAAGTATGCAGAATCAGGACTTTAACATACCAATTCAAAGTAATCATTAAGATTTCATCACATTTAAAACACAAATGTCGATCAATTTCTGAACGTATCCATTGGTTGCTCCATTTTTTGCCTCGATACATTGGTGGTACGAGTGGCGATAACGATCGGGGAATTCCCTACGTCATTTTTTTAAGTATTAACCAAGAATGTACTGTTATGGCGCTGCCGGGGCCCCCGGGGCAAGTATTCTGTGCCCGGGGTAAAGAAAGGTACGTACATACATACATATTATCACGCCTGTTTCCCGTCGGGGTAGGCAGAGCATAGTCTCTGCCTACCCCGATGCTTTCCACATGCTACGATCCTGACATACAGCTTTCGCTTCTTCTACTTTCATGAGTGTTTTCATACACGCTCGTCGGTTAAGGGTACTCTTGACCTGGCCTTTTTCCAAAAGATCGTCGATTTGATTGACATACGTGCGCCGAGGTCGACCCCTACCAGTTTGCCCATTCACTCTCGCCACATATATCTGCTTCGTCAGTCTATTTTCATCCATCCTCTCCACGTGTCCGAACCATCTAAGCATCCCTTTTTCTATCTTAGTCACTACCTCTTCTGTCATACCGCAATGTTCCCTTATCACGCTGTTCCTTTCTTTATCCATCAACTTCACTCCAGCTATACTTCGCAGACTTCTCATTTCCACGGCATTAATTTTACTTTTATGCGTCTTCTGCCATACCCAACTTTCACTGCCATACATAAGTGTGGGGACCAGCACTCCTCTATGTACAGCCAGTCTTGCCTTCTTAGACACGTTCTGACTGCTCATAAAGGCGTACATGGCTTTATTCACTTTATTTCCTGCCAAAACTCTTCGCTCAATGTCATAGTCACACTTTCCATCTCTCGTAAATTTTGTACCTAGATATACAAACTATTTCACTTGTTCTACTCTTTCTCCTGCCACAAGAATTGAGCAATCCGTCGTACTTTCCTCTCTTTCAAAAACCATTACTTTCGACTTGTTTACATTCACTTTCATTCCTTTGTTTATTAACGAATCATGCATAATGTTTACCATCAATTGCAACTCCTCCGCCGATGTTGCTAGTATTACCTGATCATCGGCGTATAGGAGGCACTTGACGGTCAGTTCATCCATATTTATACCATACGTACTCTCTTGCAGTTCTTTCAGGCAGCTGTCCATGTATAGGTTAAACAGCAACGGCGACGCTACACAACCCTGTCTCACACCTTTTTCAATGTGAAAAACGTCTGTGCAAGCTCCGTTGATCCAAGACACAAGCACTGGAGCCCTCATAGAGAGATTTCAGTGCTCGTATCAAGTGGCTGTTTACTCCATACCTGGCCAGTGTTGACCACAGTTCATTCCTCACCACTCTATCATAGGCCTTTTCCAAGTCTACAAATACGCAATAGACTTTTTGACTTTTCGCCAAAAGCTTTTCTACTACGCATCGTAAGGAAAAGACCTGATCCGTGCATCCCCTTCCTATCATAAATCCTGCTTGTACATCCCACATTTTTCCTTCAGTTTCATTCATCACTCTTTTTATCAAAACTTTTGCATACAATTTGCCGACGATGCTGAGCAAGCTTATGCCGCGGTAGTTTTTGCACTCTTGCTGTGACCCTTTTCCCTTATAATGCGGCACGATGACAGCCTTACACCAATCTCTTGGTACGCTGCCATTCCTCCAACAAAGGTTGAAAAGGCAGTACAGCTGGCAGGCTACCACGCCTTGTCCCGCTTTCAGCATCTCGACAGAGATCCTATCAAGTCCCGCAGCTTTTCCCACTTTCATGCTATTCAATGCTTCCACTATTTCTTCCATACTTATGATTTCTTCCTTACCAATTTCATTCATTTCCCAGATACTAGTCTGTACTTGCATATCCTCTTTTTCAAACAAGCTTTCAAAATATTGCATCCATCTTTTTAACACACATTCTTCTCCTTTCACAAGACTACCATCGTGGTTTCTGATATGGTTGAGATGCGATGTCGTCTGTTGACCCCTCACTGTTCTTATGGACTTCCAAAAGAATTTCATATTCTGTTGGAAGTCATCAGATAATCTTTTATCAAATTCATCTCTGTCATTCTCTTTCTTTCTTTTCATTACCTCTTTTGCAACACGCTTATACATTTTGTACTCCTCTTTTGCCATTTTTAGGTCCACATCCGTTGCCTTCTGCATTCTTTGATTGACTTTTGTAGTCAACCAGTCCAACCATGCTTTCTTCTTATCAGACAACGCCTTTCGGACTTCTGCACACATTCTCTTTCTCTTATACCCTTGGCTTCTCTTGCTTACCCCACACACTTCCACCGCAACTTCCACTAGACCTTCCTTAAATGACTTCCATACTTCTTCGATCTCACATACGTCATCAGAATTTTCAAATTTCTTGCTCAGCTTACACTTAAATTCCTCTTTTATGCCTATCCCTTGCAAATTCTCGACTTTTATGCGTTCTAGTACACTAACAGGTGCATGCACACGATGCCGCCACCGCTGAAACTGACCTCTTACTCGACTAACAACCAAGAAGTGGTCTGTGTCAATCCCGGCACCGCGGTATGACCGAGTGTCTAACACTTTCTTTCTCATCCTTGCATCATCTACAATCACATAATCAATCATGCTTCTCTGGCTTCCTTCTTGTCTCGTAAACAAATGGATATCCTTGTGGTTGAACATGGTGTTGGTTACCACAAGGTTCCTCTCCAAACATACCTCAAGCAAACTTTCTCCATTTTCATTCACTCGTTCATCACCATACTTTCCCAATACACTTTCATAACCATCACGCTTCACACCAACCCAACCATTAAAATCATCTAACATTACTATTCTTTCATTCCGTTTGCATTTACTCAGTATATCGCTCACACTCTCCACAAAATGCCTGCCTCTCACTTTGGTCCCCTGAAGATCGGCGCCACCGCGCATCTAGCGGAGCATTAACTCCTACATCAAAGATGCGGGTGAGACCAACCTTCAGCCTCAACCAAAGGAGTCTTGGGCTCACACATTCATATTCTGTCACACATTCATTCATTCTCGCGGATAGTAACACACCCACACCCTGACACGCTGTACTGGTCGGGGCTATGGGGAGTACAGTAGGCTGTATAGGGCCCATGTGTAGTGGTGTCACATCCTTTCCTCTTTGTTTCATTCACACACAGAATATCAATTCGTCTCTCTCGCATCATCTCACATACCTCCTCAATTTTATCTTTTAATCCTCTTCTAACATTCAGTGTAGCAAAGCGGCTATCCATAGCCCACTTTTCGCCTCGATGGGAAACGGGACGTGACGGGTGGCGAACCGCATCGCCGCCATTTTGGGTTTTAAAATTTTGAAACACCATAGCGTTCCCACGAGTGGCAAGGGAAAACAAAAGTCCACCTAGACAGAGCCCCGCTTGTCTAAGTAAGGCTAGCCTTGTTCTGGGGTCGCCCGGTCCCAGGGCATAAGGCACGTTAATGCTAGGCTCGCCCCTAGCCACGCAGTACATAGGCACGGCAACCTTGGCTTGGCGGAGAGAGGATGGGAAGAGGATGAGGTAGGGAAAGGATTTATGGATAGGAAAATGACGATGTAGGAGAGGGGCTAGGATAGGGTAAATATAATATAATTTCCATATCAAAAGGGGCCGAATAAATTTAATAAAAAAGGTGTCTATTTTAGATGTTAAATTTGGAAAAAAAAATTTTGAACGCATTGCCTTTTTAGTGAGGTGGTAGTAAAAAGGCTAAAAGGTCTTATGTGCTAGACACTAATTAGCACGACCAATTAAAGTCCTGGTAGTCTCGGTATTGACATGAATTTTTGAAATTAAAAATGTAAGCATATAGTGTAGTAGAAAAATGGTCCATAAACTTTGAATTTTGTCAGAGGTAGGTAAAACGGCATTTTGACGAGCTTTACGAAGAAGAGGGTCTCCAAGATTCGGAACTGTTGTTAAAAGTGAAAATACTTCTAATCGAGCATTGGACGTAATTTTTAATCAACTGAAATCGCTTTTCATTCCAATGAATGAAATAGTTTCCAATTTCAATTGGAGGAGGGAGCAGCGGAGACGAGCGATTGACCAATGCTGGTTGGAGATGTGCCAGATTCTTCATCATTGTGTTTAGTTCTTCACAGTAAACATCTACAATAATGCTCACCCCGTTAGATAAGAAGCTGTGATGAATCACACCGGCGCTAGACCACCAAACGTTGACCATCACTTTTCTAGGGGTCAGTTTTCGTTTCGGGCATTGTTTAGGTGCTGAACCAGGATCCAACCAACTTGCTGAGCGCTTGCGGTTATCAAACAGAATCCATTTTTCATCGCAGATGACAATGCGGTTTAAAATTCCTTCATTTGTGTGTCTGTTGAGAAGTGCAAGGCACTTAACGCTGGCGATTATTGAGTTCGTGGGGCACCCATTTGTCAAGCTTTTTTACCTTGCCAATTTGACGTAAATGGACTAATATTGTTTTACGCTAACGTCGAAAGTTGCTGCTAATTCAGCCGTAGATTGTGTATCATCAGATTCCACAGTCGCCTTTAATTCGTCTTTGTCGACCAAAGTCTTCGGACGACCGCGAGGTTTATTTTTCAGGTCGAAATTTCCAGAACCAATTACAGGTGGTGCGTTGGTTTGTAGTGTTAGCTCCGTAAACGCCGTTGATGTTGCGTGCCGCGTTGCTACCACGACGGTACTCATATTCCATAATTACTCGAATTTTTAACGTATCCATGATGACGAAAAAGATTGAAATGCAATGAAAATGTAACACTAATCAATAAACAAATGACTAATTTTGGAAAAATATTACCAAGTTTTTAAAATAAAATTAATTTGAAATTAGAATTCTTAGCCAAACAAACATTATTTTGATTTGAAATGGCCAGTACTGCAGAACGGCAATTTCATATGGACGACCTATGATTTACGTCATTTTGTTTAAAAATGGCTGAGTGGACGAACGAAATAAATCTTTATTTTTTTAGAATCGTCTGAAAAGTAGTTATGGGAGGCTCAATGCGGATTCCGAAGTGGAAGAGGTTGCATGGATCAAGTGTTTTCTCCCCGCATGATCGCGGAAAAGTTTCTGGCTGTCAGCCAGAAGGTTTTTTGCGCTTTTGTGGATCTAGAGAAAGCATTTGAAAACGTTGTGAGAGAAATGCTGTGGGACTTGCTGCCCGGATATGGTGTGGACGGCTCGCTACTGCGGGCAATACAGTCGCTTTATAGGGACTGTAAGGCTTGCGTGCGAGTAGGGGGGGAGGGGGAGGTGTCACCTCTTTTTGATGTCTGTGAAAGACGTGACGTAAGAACTAAATGCGAGATTAGGGTAAACCAGGAACGTCTAGAGCAAGTGAATGAAATTGTGTATTTAGGAAGTATGTTTAGCGCGGATGGAAGATGTGATTCGGATGTAGAACGGCGAGTAGCTGCCGGAAACAAGGTTAACGGTGCTTTGTCCCAGTTAGTAAAGCGACAAAGCATCATAAAAGAAGCACGAATGGCGATTCATAACGCAGTGCTAGTGCCAACTTTGCTTTACGGTAGTTAAACCTGGGTATGTCAGCAGATGCATGAAAATAAATTGAATGCTGTGGAGATGCGATCACTTCGTAAATTGTGCGGCGTTACTTTGGCCGACCGAATACGTAACGAAGTGATACGCAATATGGCAGGTTTGAATGAAAGTGTCAGCGTTAAGCTGGAAAAGGGCGTGCTCCGTTGGTTTGGACACGTCCAACGAACGAGTGAGGAACGATTGACGAAGAATATATATTGTTCAAAAGTAGAGGGTAGAAGGAGTCAGGGTAGGCCGAGACATACATATGAAGACCACGTGAGCAGAGTGCTCAAAAACGGAAAGGTCAAAAGTACTCGGATACCCAGACGTGCGTGTATGAAGCGATTGATGAATCTCGAAGAAGCGAAAGAAGTATGCATGGATCGCGAAGCCTGGAGATCTGTCCTCTCTGACTACCCCGTCAGGGATACAGCGTGAAGATAGTTAGTTAGTTAGTTAGAATTGTACTACGGAGGCTTTTTAGGCACTAGCACCATAATCACTTCAACGACTGCCATACTTGACGACCATGAACCAACTACCGAGTGCTAGTGGATGCCTGATGGTTGGCTGGCCAGCACATATCAAAAGGCTTGTAACAAGCGGCTTGGTAAGCGTGTGAACGTAACATTACATTAATTGAACATTAAACGATCATTTTCGAAACAATAATTAATAAAAACCTATTTAAGAAACTTTACAATACAGATTTCGTCACCTGACTATTCTTTCAATTGAAAAGATTTTGGATATAAACTTTGATCGATCTTTTAACTTTGATGACGGCGTTATAAATACTTATTATACCCCCCTGTATTTCCGTGGCAGAGGTGTGCAAGAGGCATACGCCCACATTTCACCGAAAGCGTTTCTGTCCCACATAACGGTGTTGTTTGTAACGGTGATGAGATCGTGACAGGACTCGTACAGGTTGTGGGCCTGTACGAGTCCTGTCACGACTCACTGTCTACATTTTATCCCTGTATTTCCGAGGGAAGGGCAATATGCGAGTGAAACCGCGGAGTGTCCGCTAGTCACAAATAGGTATAAAAGTTAGTTAAGTTTAGTTATGGGATTTAGGGCCGTATTCCAGAACGTTTCTCAATACTCGATCAACGCTTGAGACTAGATTTTGCCTTATAAAATCTACTCTCAAGTGTTATATATAATAATAAATAAATAAAAAAAAAAAAAATAAAAAAAAATTCTTGAGTGTTGATAAACGTTCTGGAATACGGCCCTAAATCCCATAGCACAAACTTATCCTTGGCTACTTAACTTAGCGTTGTGTAAGAAAGTCCTAAAATATTCGTTTATATTTTTTATCAGTCACGCCTTTTTTCCTCGAAGGGGTGGCAGAGGTATATTATACACCGTATGCATTCCTGTATCACGTAATAGGTAGTGAGTCCGTTGCCGTGTTGAAATATACAGACGCAGGTTGTTATAATTCCACAGCGGCTCGAAAAATTTCAACACCAAGCCATCCTGCTGTTGAAATTTTACGAGCCGCCAATAAGGCTTAACGATTGCCAACCGAAGCCAAACCTTAACGTGCCTTTCGAAACATTTTAATAAATGATAGTTATCAAATATGTTGTTGGAACGTAGGAGTAAGTATTATGTTATCTGTGGGATAGCTATCAACTGAGAGTTTTATCATCGCTCGTGATTGCAGATTCTAGTATTTTATCTATCCAGATACATACCTATAGCAATCATACTTTTCATTGAACTTCGAAGTGTATCCGAGGACTCTGTTGATATTCTTATTCATCTGAGCGTAATGCTCCGGTTGTTAAAGGAGCAATTGAATTGACAATTTTTATGGAAACCGCTACTGTGTAACCTCTTAATGGGCATCAAAGTCACCATAATACGCTTATCCGTTAGTGAGCAAGGTGCGCCCACTAGGAGATCAAAGTTGTAGTAGGCTTGACCTGCGGACATTTTGGTGATCCCAAAACACTCTCCACTCTTTCAAATTTTCTTCTCCCCGAAGAGGTAGACAAAGGTATAGTAATACTCCTATTTTTAAAAGTTGTATTTGTCCCACGTTATAGGTAGTGATGTGGTCTTGACATGGACAGAGATAGGTTATGGCTTTCTGCTGTGGAAATTTACAAGATGTTCAAATTTGCTTAACGGCTTGCTTATGGCAGCCGGGACCAGCAGCTTAACGTGTTCTATGAAGCACGGGTTCGGTAGAAAGGTTTACCCCTGGTAACTAAGATTATATTGAAGAAAAATATGTTGAATGCGCATCGTTGATAAAATGAGTGTTCGTATACCTACTTATACGTGGGTAACACTGAAAATGTTTAGACAATAAAAAACGGCTTAATGTAGAAATTTGCTAATACTTTTATTGGTTTTCGAAGTAAACTCCGTTCTTCTCTACACATCGTCGCATTCGATGGAACCACTGAGAAAAGCTGTGGGCCCACTCTTCCTTAGGGGTCCCTTCTATGGCAATTTCATACGCTTTCACCGCATCTTCAGGGCTCGTAAAGCGAATACCTCGAAGTTTATCTTTAGTTCTTGGGAATAAATGAAAGTAGCAGGGCGCCAGGTCGGGACTGTATGGCGGATGACTCATTATCTCGACACCTGCCATAGTCAAATATTCAACAATCCGTTTTGCGGAGTGCGCTGAAGCATTGTCGTGGTGAAGAAGGATCCTGCTTCGAGGGCGCTGCTGTCGATTTTTTCCAAGATAACAGGCAAACAGCGGTTGACGTACCAGTCTGCAGTAACTGTCCTTCCATCTTCTAGCATAACTGTCGCGAAATGACCTTTCCGACCAAAGAACGAGGCTATCATCTTTTTTCCTTGACTTCTTCCTTTCTTTACCTTAGTTGGCCGATCCTCAAAAGGAAACACCCACTGAGCTGATTGTCTTTTGGTTTCGGGTTCGTAGCAATATATCCTGCCTTTATCACCTATGACGATGTCAAATACAGCATTTGAGTCACCGCCGTTGAACTTATCTAACATTTCGCGACACCAGTCCATGCGAAGGCGTTTCTGGTCGTCGGTTAAAGTATGGGGAATCCATCTGGTACAAAGCTTCCTGTAGCCTAAATGTTCGTGTAATATTTTTGAACTTGACTCATACCAATGCCTAGGCTTGCCCGTATCTGCTGATAGGTCCCTCTCTTATCTTCCTCTATCATACGTCTCACAGCACTGATGTTATCTTCAGTAGTCGCTGTTAAAGGACGTCCCTCACGCGGATCATCACTGAGATTGCTACGTCCACGCTTAAAGTTGTTAAACCAATTGTAAATAGTGGCACGAGATGGGGCTTCATTATGAAATGCTAATCGCAGCCTATCATAGCTTTGTTGTTGAGTAAGCCCACAACGAAAGTCATAATAAATCATTGACCGAAAATTTTCTCGCGTTAAGTTCATTTTCACGTTTAACAAGAGTTTTATTTATTTTTAATTCTGGCTACCACCATCATTTTTACACATAAACACCCGAAAATACACTTGTTTGAAAAATTAAAAAACGGAGCGGCGATCGCGTCATCCGCTGTTTTCCGCCAAAATCCAACACGAGTTTTACATTTGCCGCCAATTCACAAAAACAAATGACAAATGAACGCAACATATTACATTAGGTTACCAAAGAGTTCTATAATTGAAATTCAAAAAAAGTTTTCATTTGCAATATTTCTTTCTGGCCAGTTCTAAACATTTTCAGTGTTACCTAGGTATTCTGTTATTAGATTATCGAGTTCCCGCCACGTTCGTTGTGCGCTTGCTCCGAATGTGGCGGAAGACGAAGATAATTTTGTATTTAGGTCGTGCTTTATCTATACACTGTCGCCAAAGTTTTGCGAACTGTATCCACATCACGATATTCAGTAACTAATATTATTTATTCATAAATACTTACGCATGTTTATAATGATGTCATGGTGTAGATACCATTGGTCTCGGATTTACCAATTTTCTAGGTTACAATGATTTCTTAGAGTTGGTAAGTAATTCACACAAAAAATCATGTTTGTTATTTAGAGCTCGTGGCCTAGCGGTCTCAGTGTTCTGTAAACGATCACTGAGTTACGCAACTTTCACTATGGCTGGTCCTCGGATGGGTGACCACTTTGTGGCATTTACATTTGCGAGCGTTTCCGTGCTTCGGAAGGCACGTTAAGCCGTTGGTCCCGGTTGCCAGTAATATGGCAGTCGTTAAGCCTGGTTGAAGGCCTTATGGGCGGCTTGAAAACTTCAGCAGCAGGTAGCCACAACTTGCGTCTGTCTATTTCAACACGGCAATGGGCTCACCACCTATTACGTGGGACAGGAATCCACACGGTGAAAAGTGGGCATATAATATGCCTCTGCCACCCCTTCGGGGATAAGGCGTGATGGATATTTATTTATTTTATTTATAATACATATACACACAGGTTAACTTCTATAAAATGTAGTGTAGTGATGTAATTAAGCGTTGCACTCTATAGAAACGGCCCACAACCGATTGGAACGTCCATGAAGGGTTCCACACGTTATAAAAAATAATCGGTTACCTATTTAGGTAAGGATCTTCGCTTGAATGCAAGTAAAAGTAAGGTTCTAGTATTTGAAAAAGATGACGTAAGAACTAAGTGCGAGATTTGGGTAAACCAGGAACGTCTAGAGCTAGTGAATGAAATTGTGTATTTAGGGAGTATGTTTAGCGCGGACGGAAGATGTGATTCGGATGTAGAAAGGCTCTGATCGGATGTAAAAAGTTAACGGTGCTTTGTCTCAATTAGTAAAGCGACAAAGCATCGTAAAAGAAACACGACTCGCGATTCATAACGCAGTGCTAGTGCCAACGTTGCTTTTCGGTAGCGAAACCTGGGTATGTCAGAAGATGCATAAAAGTAAGTAGAATGCTGTGGAGATGCGATCACTTCGAAAATTGTGCGGCGTAACTTTGGCCCACCGAATACGTAACGAAGTGATACGCAATATGGTAGGTTTGAATGGAAGTGTCAGCATTAAGCTGGAAAAGGGCGTGGTCATTTGGTTTGGACACGTCCAATGATTAACGAGGAATGATTAACGTAGAATATATACTGGGCGAAAGTAGAGGGTAGAAGGATTCAGGGTAGGCCGAGACTTACATATGAAGACCACATGAGCAGATTGCTTAAAAACGGAAAAGGCTATAGTACTCGGATACCCAGACGTGCATGTATGAAGCGATTAATGAATCTGCAGGAAGCGAAAGAAGTATGCATGGATCGCGAAGCCTGGCGATCTGTCCTCTCTGACTACCCCGTAAGGGATACGGCGTGAAGATAGATAGATCTATTTAGGTAAGTCCGGGGGTGTTTCACAGGGTTCAGTTTTAGGGCCATTTCTATGGAGTGATTGTTTAGCTTCAATGCAATTAAACACCGCGAGTTTTCGGCGAGGCGGGTATGTCAGAAGGACTAAACTGCATCGATCGATCGATATTGCCTTTCTGCCGGTGTGTTTGAAAATCCGGGTACTTACTCTTGTGGAGGGGGCGACTCCAGCAAGGAGGAGTGTCGGTGGAGGAGGGTCAGTGACGGTCAAATAACAATACAATGATGTGTTTTTTCTTCATCTTAAGTGTTTTCTCAGTTGGCTCCAAACCTTACCCGGATTTGTAGCCTGGAGTCCACTTTTTGTGGCTGCTAGGTGCAGCTATCTTTTGGCTTTCAATTTTCCGAATTGTTGGGAGCGACTGCCATCTGACCTCCCAATCCCGTATGGGCGCTTGCGTCGTCGACTCGTTCGCTCATGAGCAGGTGCACCACTACCAGGTGAGGTCGCTCGGACCCCGGAGATATTGGTGTGGCCTCTTACCGTTCACGGGCTGACGCATATAATATAGCAGCCATCGCCCCACTCAACCATATTATAGGAAATAGGGCGACCCGAAATATACATATACGCCACCACTGCCAGGACACTTAGGTGAGCATGACATACTCAAACTGCACAGCAATGATAATATCAATTTTAAAATGGTACATAATAGTCTACATGGTGCTCACATAATAACAAAGTCAAATTACACATATTGAACAAAAAAATGAAATGAAAATTACAAATGATAAGATCCAGGATATTACAAGATATCTCTTCATTACTTTTAAAGTTAGATTTTTATTTTTCAACGGTTATATGGACAATCAACTTCAGTATTCGATACTACTTATATTATTACTTGAGAACCAAGCAAGCGGTCATTCGACAATTTGAGCGCTCTCCAGCGACGACGACGGTCAACTCCGCACCTCCTTGATAAATGGATACAATTGAATAAAATTGTCTGTCAGGTCTTCCGTCCTCCGCGGGTCAATCATAAATCAATCCATGAATCTGTACCTACTGTTGAACAAAATAATGATGTATTAAAAGATATTTAAGTTAATCATATTATAACATCTTCTAACTTCTAAGTGAAAATCCAAACCTTCCAGTTTGGAATTTAGTTTTCAACTAACAGAATACTGATTACTGAGTTGTGTTCTGTAGGTGATTTTAGACGGTTTACTCAGATGAACGTTCACTCTAGTGATTGCTTCATTTTTATTTCATTCCGTTTTCACTCAGCAAAATTCATCAATATCAATCATTTAATTTAATCCCAATTCAGCTGCCATTATCACTGTTAAGCATCTTTCATTTACGAGCTTTTTGTGCATCAGAAAGCACGGTATGCCGTTAGTCCCGGTGGCCAGTAGCATGGCAGTCGTAATCGTATATTTGTCAGCAGGTTGGCACAACCTGTGCTTATCCACTTCAATACGGCAATAGGCGCTCCACTGACCACCTGCTTCGTGGGACAGAAAAATACACATATATGCCTCAGCTACCCCTTCGGGAATAAAGGCGTCGTACCACCCGATATTTAAAATCTTAACTCCCTTTAGGAAAATAAAACATTGGCCAAATAAAAGATTTTCCTTTATTCACAGCCTACAATAATATAAATTAATATTACCTTAATTACCTTATTAATAAATCTATATTACATATTAATCTTTATAGCATAATATTAGTTTTAAAATAAAATATACGTCTACATCTAACGTCAGTCAACTTGTAATATAATATTACAACTAGGTAAATAAATGCAGCAACTTTTGACTTATTGCATTATTTCAGGGACAACTAAATTATATTTATTTCTTTTATGAATTCCTATTTCAAAGTATGGTATTAAAATTACTATTTATTTTTGATTTCATACTTTCATTGGCTTCGTCACAGAATGTCCCTTTCGCAAAACGTCCCATTCGTAAAACTCGCCAGAATTTCTACTGTGTATGCAAAATGTGGATGTATCAGTCTACCTCTGTCTGCTCTTCGGAGTAAGGTTCGGAGTAAGGAAGTTAAGGTTAGTTAAAAATATGTAGTTTTTTCATACTGGTATTAAGTACCTATTAATCAAATAAATACAACAGGTTTTCATAGTAAATACCTATTTTGCTAAAGGGACGTTTTACGTATGCGAAAGGGACGTTTTGCGAAAGGGACATTTTGGGAAAGTGACGTTTTGCGACCTAGGGACATTTTGCGACCTAGGAATATTTTGCGAAAGAGACATTCTGCGACGAAGCCCTTTCATTTAACCAAATTCTTGCTAATAACTTTATCTAACATTTTCTGTAATCCTAAAATGACGTAAAGCTTGATCATTTCGTCCTCTGGGTATAAAGTATCTTCGGTCGACAAACCCCGGTTCATAGAAATGGTACAGGCCACGAGACGTGTGAGCCGTCCTTAGCTTTTTCGTTTCCTGTTGTGGTGGTATAAAATTTTTTGGTGGCAATACCACCGATGGTATTGGACCTTCGACCCCAGTGGGTACTTCTAGATCTTTTTCAGTGTCTATGACGTGAAAATCTGATAAATTAGGATTTTCTACGGTTTTATTTTCTATAAGTTTTTCTAAAAGTACAGGAGTTTTATTTGTATTTAGTATAACACTATCGAATATTTTATTTTTATTGTCAGTTTGGTTTATAATTAAGGCAGGATTAATGTTATTGATGTCTAAGCCTTGATCATGTTTCATCTGTTCAGTATTATGAGGCACATTGGTTTTGATACTTGAAGCATTTCTATATAATTCTTCAACATTGTTTAAAGTAAATGTATCAAGATTACCAACTCTCTGAGCCTGATGTTCGTTGGTGTTATGATTGAAATTTTCTACATTTTCATTGTTAGTGGAATTAATAACTTTATTAAATGTATTTTCAGGTACATTATCAATATGTCTATCTTCACTATTTTCTTCTTTGTTTGTTAGATTCTCATATAGAGGGTCTTCAAGAGGGATTCCTTCAGGTATGTCTTCGAAATTGAACTCATCGGTGATGAGAATCTCATCGCCATCAAGAGATCTGGCCTTGGTGAAAAGGTTGTCTGCAGATGTGTATTGAGATGTGTCGTGGCTGATGCGCGGTGGACAATCTTCTGGTATGGTGAATAACTGTGGAGTAAAATTTATTTTTAATAAAAGCGAAAGGTTTTTTAGCTTTTAAATTGTGATGTACATTATTATCTATATATACTTATTATGTTAGTGTTAAGCAGTCCGTGATTAAAATTCTCACAGTCAAGTTGCATAACATTTATATTCTCGATTTTAAGATTACCTCGATAATTTACCTCTAATAGGTACCAAAATAGTGATATAATAAACTAGCTGATGCTCTTGGCTCTACCCGCGTTTTACCCATTTGCCACATAAATTTGTTTTCCGGACAAAAGTTTTGTCCGGATGTAAGTTATCTTTATACAAAATCACATAGCGAAAAGCTATCGAACTAAATCTATTCTAATAATCCTACATCGCGCTATGAGAGTTCTCGCGCTGAGGAATGATATATACAACAGCCCAACGTCAACCGTCGGGCCGCGGCCCGCCAGGCGCGATCACCTTGCCTGGTCGGAGTATCCTCCCTTTTTATCGGAGGAACATCTCCACCCGTACCTCGACTGTTGAATTTACGCTAAAATGAGAGAATAATAAAATAGAATCACCTGTGTGTCATTATTTTCGGGTACATAGTAGTCCATGACCCTGGCGTAAGCCGGTATGGTGCGGGTCCGGGGCCCCACGGCGTGCAGCGCGACGCACCGGTGCCCGCCCCGCGCGGCGGGCGCGGCGCCGGCCCGGGCGCCCAGGTACAGCGAGGCGCGACTGCCGCTCGGACTTAGTTCTATGCGACGGACCACTGCGGAGGTAACACATGATTAATGGTGGCTGTGAAGAAACAAGGTTTTTGGTGTGACTAGTGCACTCGAGGAAAATTAATAAATAAATTGTAGGGACACACTGCTGACGCAGGAGTTTTACATACCGGTGCGCTAGCATTCGTTATGCGCGGCAATCGTCTCCCCGCACGCTATGGGTTATGTCAAATAAAATGGCATAGTGTTTTATGTATTATGTGTTACTGGTACCAGAACAAATTATATATTTTATGAAGAAATGGATCTGCCCATATCAGAAGACTACACATATGTAACCCCAACATTGGTGACGCCGACGTGATTGATATAACGTAACCCCAACGTAAATATTGCATAAATAGTGTCCCACTTTTCAAACAGCGCCATCAAGCCAAAACAGACAACTGATAAACACAATTTTTCTAGATACATGCATATTATAACACCCAAACTCCGAAACAAACATTTGTGGAATACACATAAATTTGTTCGGACCCGGGAGCTCAGCGTGGCAGTCGCATACATTTATTAAACAAACCATATTTTAATCGTCCTCTTAATTAGTTCGTACTATAATGATAAATTCACCATCAGTCGCTTGCCTTCGGGAAATAGTTTTCTTCTTAGCTTAAGTATTTTCCCAGTCGCTTCGAAATCCTACCTGGATTTCACCACTTTCCATCATTGCTAAGAGCGATTGTCGTCTGACCTCCTAGCCCCGGTGCGGGGCCTGCCAGGTCAGCAGGTGAGGGGTTTTAAGATCTTGCTGTCCCTTACAGCCTCCGACAAATAGTGACCTGCGCAGCAATTCACAAATCTCGAATCCAAATCCTCTACTGCGCAAACGTCATCGATATTCGAGTTCTATGAACATCGATGACATTTGCGCAGTAGAGGATTTGGATCCGAGATTTGTGAATTGCGCGTCTGATCAAGTTCAGAATGACGTCAAACTACTACCTCAACATTCATTTCCCCGATAGTAAATGGTGTTACTTACGCGTAGAGGGTTGTTGAAGCTGCGAGTACAGACGCTGCGCGTCGGCGCCATAGCCACCAGGCAGCCACACTTCCAGCAGCGCCATCTCTGGGAATTCGCCCGACCACACCACGCACGCCTGACATACGGCACACGTATAGCAAAGACAGCTCTTAATGAGGGCCGCTGTCATACCTAGTAGACTAGGACGATTTAACCAATGGACGCGCTATCTTACCGTTTGCACCTATACCCCGCTTACCATTTACTAAGCATGTTTAGCCAAATCGCTGTTACGCGGACTCAGTCTATCGTACACGTTTGGAGGGTAATTTATAAAGAAAAAATGATGAAATGTGCTGTGAAATGGAGTAAAAGTTATAGCGGTCGAACAATTAATGTTTCTTTTCACTCGTAAGTAAAATTTTATTTCATTCACATAACTATTTTTAACAAAAACCATTAATTATTGAAACATACAAACAATTTAATCGGGCCTATATTCAATATACTTTCATAACCATTATTAGACCTGTCCTTTTACATGGCAGTGAGACGTGGCCGATATTGGAGTGACACAAGCAGGAGCTGCGTGTAACGGAAATGAAGATGCTGCGGTGGATGTGTGGGGTCACGCGGATGGACCGCGTGAGAAACTCTCGCATCCGCGGCAGCCTTCACGTCCGTGACATTGCAGACAAGTTGCAAGAGTGTCGCCTTCGTTGGTATGGTCACGTCTTGCGGCAACCGCCGGGCTACGTAGGTATCAAATGTCTGGCCATGTCAGCCCCGCCGGGTCCCGGTAAGAGGGGAAGACCCAAGTGCTGGCTTGACGTCGTAAGGGATGACATGTGTGCCAATGGTCTCACTACAGGGGATGCTGAAGACCGTGCGAAGTGGAGGAGAAAATGTAGGAAAGCGGACCCCGGGCGTCGCGAGACGCAACTGAGACAGACGCTCGGATGATGATGATTCAATATACTTTAATTCTCTTTAAACATTATACAAAGAGTTACCATCTCAAATTTGCCTAATAATATCGTGTCAAATTCGTATTGCATACCAACATTTTTCTATTTGCTGTTGTATTTTTATTGGTTGTTAGACAGTGACAACACTTCATGCAAGAGTAAGAAAACAATATGTGTGTAGTTTCCCCCCGCACGTAAGTTGGTTGAACGTGATTTCATACTTTATTGAGTACATTACGCGTCCATTGGTTAAATAGTCCAAGCCAGCAGAGCTTCGATAGCGACGCCCAGAAACATTTTTACGGAAGTGACGGAACCCCAAAAATAACCCAAGAGTTTCTTGGAGTGGAGGGGGGCTAGCTACGTCTGTGTTATTATTTAAATTAAAATATTGTGCCACCTGACGCGTTTTGACAGCCCGCAGAGTTGGCTCGTCCGTGGATCAGCAGATGCATCATGTGCTGGTGAGATTGATCTCAGAAATGTTGATGGTACACACAAAATATGGTAGTATTATTTGATACGTAAAAAAATTACGGGTTGCAGTCCGGGTGTGAAACCTAAATTTATTAATAATTTATTTGTATATTGTGTATATGTTTTCACTTCAAAAATTGACCCGGATCGACGTTAGTGATGATGATGAAAAAATTACTATTTTGAAATCCAATTAAAATAATATAATAATAATAATAAATATATGTATTTAGTCATTTTCAAGGGCATAACTACGGGGAAGCCCGCTCCGGACCTGTCCCGCGAAGGTGAAACCGGCGCCGCACCGCTCGACACCCCAAGCCGCTCACACCGGTGTTGCCCTCTGTCGCCTTACAGGCTTATTTTGCCTATGGCGATTATATAGGGGGCCCATCTAGTGAGTTGGCAAGTCACCGTCTGCCACTATTTTGATAATAATATATTAAAAAGGCAGACGCCGTTTTCATCAATAGCTTAAATCACCCAATCCATTTAACACCCAACCCAATAGCCCATTTCATAGTTAGCACATTGCACAATAGTTTAACTCCCATTGGAGGTGATCCATTACCGTTCTTCTACATAAGGCGGGCGTGGATTGCCTGTAGTGGGGGTCCCATTTCCTATTAGATTAAAATTCTCAAAGGGCCTCTGCGTGTTGGACCAATATGTCCCCATGTAAGCCTGCCAAAAGACCGGGTATCTTCATAAGAAAAAAAATAGAAGATACCCGTGAAGAAGAGACAATAATAATAATATTTATTTATTTAAAAATGTTTACATCAATATATGTCATTGTTTTATCATTAGGGATGTCACACACAAAGAGGCTTATAATATTTAATAATCGTAAAATAAGTAATATTAAATGAATTATGATTAACAAGAGCTGATAAAATCTAAAATGAGTCATTAATTAATGCGTAACTTGTAGATGGCGACTTGTCTGATCTAGGTTTAATTAAACCTGTGTTTCAGACTTGGCTGTTCTACGCTGTTATTTATAAATTGTCTAAATTTTCTAATCAGAATGATGGGATGAAGATGAATGACGTGTATAATATAAAATACTACATGTAACAACTATAATATAAATATAACAAAACTATACCATGTAATAGATACTTCATTTTAGAATTTCCAACAGCCCTTCTGTGTCTGCGTAGTTGAGTGTCTGTAAATATTCTGTTACTCTAATCTTACATTCTCTGTATCTTAGACTATATATGGATAGTATTCTGTTAAGTTTATTATAAAGATATGGTCCCATAAATAAAATAAATCTATTTGTGAAAGCATGTTTAGCTTGTGGGTTTGAGCAAACTATATCTTTTCTCCTCTTTTCCAGCTTGGTTATAGCCATAGGTAGTTTAGAGTGCTGGATTAATATGGCGCTTAATATAAATAGCTGGCGCACCGTCAGCACCTCACATGCCTTATATAGTTCATGAGTGGGAAATCTAAAAGGGCGAGACGTGGCTACCTTTAGGATTGCTCTTTGAGATCGTTCCAGCGGGAGCAAGATTGAGCTCGCAGCCCCACCCCATGAAGTGATACAATATGTAAGAACGGATTGGCACAGTGCAAGGTACACCTGTCTTATTAATTTAAGGTCTCCTACAGTACGTAGATATTTAAATATATACATCAATTTGCGCACTCGGGAACAAAGCAAGGAAATATGTTTACGAAAATTTAAAAGTGTGTCAATCGTAACACATAAGTATTTTATCTCTTCAGTTTTCAATAAAATTGGACAAGGGCATGCAGTGTCAGCTAAATTACAGTTATGTGCGTATAAATGTATGTCAGTAGTGGGTTTGTTAGAGTTTCGCATTGTAAACAATATGTATTTAGTTTTATGAGTATTTAATGTTAGTAGATTATTCGGCAGCCACTTAGTAACAAAATTAAAACCTTTCTAGGCGTGTTCGAAAACCTCTTTCCGAGAATTTGCTGAGAACAAAAGCGCTGTGTCATCGGCATATGAAATTACAATACCTTTTTTCAGCTGAAGACTACATAGTTCATTAATATATATTAAAAATAGTGTTCGTCCCAGCACACTACCCTGGGGGATACCATAGCAACTATTTCTGGCTTCTGCACTTGTATACTTTCCTATCTTTACGTATTGTTGGCGATCACTGAGATAGTCAGAGAATAAGAGTAACTGCGTTCCTCTAATTCCAAGAGACTCAAGCTTCCGTAATAGTATAGAAGAAGATATAGTATCGAATGCCTTTGCAAGGTACAGAAAGATCCCAATGGTGTGCATACCTTTATCCAGATTAGTAGTGACGTAATCAGTTAGTGTATAGACAGCTTGACTTGTGGATTTCTTAGGCCTAAAGCCAAATTGGCACTCTGAAAGTAAATTATTATTTTCCAGATATTTTATTAGTCTATTATTTATAATTTTTTTTCAAGATTTTTGATAGACCTGTCAAAACAGATATTGGTCTGTAGTTATCGACTCTGGTTTTGTCTCCAGATTTGAAAACCGGTGTGGCCACAGCCCTTTTGAGTGATAATGGGAAAACTCCAGTGTTAAAACAAAGTTGAAAAATATGAGCTAAATGAGGTGCAAAGAGATATTTATACCTTTTCAGTATATAATTAGGAATATTATCCCATCCTGTAGCACAAACATCCTTCAACCCGGTTATTATTATTATTATTTCCTCAGCATCGGTACTGAATAAGACAAAGGAATGAAGTGGTGTGTTTGCTTTAGGGAGGGTAAGTCAGAGAAACCATTAATATATTTTATGGTGCTGTCTGCCATATTTTTTCCAGCTTTTATAAAAAAATTGTTAATATTATTAATAGCATCAGTTGGATTTACATCGGATGGAAATAGGTCAAGTGGTGACTCAATGGGCTTTGACCTAAATGCATTTGTTTTTATAAATTTCCAAATTAATTTAGTACTGTTCCCTGCCCTTTGGAGCTGCTTTTAATAATATTGTATTTTTAGTTTTCTCAAAAGGTTATTGCAATAATTTCTATATCTTTTATAAGTTAAAGTCAGTATTTCATTATCAGGTGCTTGTTTTTGTTATTGGTGAAGTTTATCTCTATGCCTTATGCAACGAACGAGACCAGGGGTAATCCAGGGTTTGATGTTATTATATTTAGTATGCATCGATATCGTGACAGAATTTTTCACTATTGTTGATTGCAATGAGTCAATGAAGTAGTTTATACAAATATTAGGGTCGTCTGATATGTAAACCGGGTCAAAATTTATGCAGTGTAAGTCTTTATCAAGACTCGACGTATTGACTCTGGTAAAATTGCTTGTGCAGTTGTTTCTAGGCACACTCATTTGCATTGCTAGCAAAATTGTGCGATGATCGGTAACCCAAGAATTAGTAATTAGTGTTTTTGTTATTTTCTTAGTTTTTTAAAATGAAATGATCGACGCATGATCCAGTTTTAAACGTTGGGACATAATGAGTAGGTAGCGACCCATGAAAAGAACATATGTTAAGGTACTTCTGTTTTTGTGCCTCTGTCTCAATATGCTCGGGTATTATATTAATGTTTATATCTCCTATGAGTACAATGTTTTTAAAGTATGAGAATTGTTTTAGTAGCATATCGAGTGAATCTAAAAATCTCTCTGCACTCTGTGATGGCGGTCTATAGACGGCAATGATTAATGTGTCAGGTTGTAGTTTAATCAACAAACAATTGCACTCCTGAAGCAATGGTTCTTCCACGACTGTATTTAAATTGTTTTTGATATATACCACTAGACCGTCATTTTGATTGATGTAATTACTGGATGTATGTATTGCATAGCCATCCAGAGAGGGCAAATTACCTCTGTTAACTTCCAGCCAGCACTCCGTCAGTACGATGATATCACATGTTATTCCCAATTCATGCAAGACCACCTCAAAACCGTTTATGTTTTTATTTATGCTACGAATATTTTGAGTTAGTAATGTTAGCATTTTGCCTTCTAGTGGAAGGAATCGTTTACAATCCTCCACGTTACAGAAATAGGTTTCAGACACAGAAAAGCTGTCTAAATCATTTAGCAGTTCATTAGATGGCATATTAATAGAAATAACAAGTGCTTACAAATTAAGTATTAATGGCGCTCTTAGGCGCCTTCATAATCTATAGAATTAATGTAATTAGCTTCGGCGTATTTACGTGCTGGGCAGGTTTTAGCGCCTGTTTGATGGTCACATTTCCTTTTAAATCTTTTGCACGTCGCACATATTGGTGACATCGATTTATTTGTACATTCCTTGTGAGAATGTCCAACTTCTCCACAGTGGTTACAGGTCCGAGTAGTTTTACGGCAATATTTCGCTGCGTGTCCAAATTGCTGGCAATTAAAACACCTAGTCACAGATGTGAAATCTCTAACGGGGCATGAGGTCCAGTTGATAAATATACGGCCTTGATTTATTAATACCTTTCTTATGGCCGAGGATACCTCAACTATATAGTTGCAGGTGGGCAGATTTTTCGTGCCTGATTTGTGACTAAGTTTTGTTGTCTCTAAGAAAGTCTCTCGTATGAGACTCGGCATCTTCTCAGTCAAATTCTGCTCAAACAGACACTCAAATACCTCTTTGTCGGTAAGAGCTACAGGGACTCCAATTATCACGATACGTGGTCGGCGCTTAGTAGGTTCTTGAACTGTAAGCCCAGATGAAACTAATTTGGCCGAGTTCTTTAACCTCTCCATATCGCACTTTCCCTCGGTGCTAATTATAACTCCACCGTTCCGAACTTTTCCAAGGCCACGTATTTGCAACTTGAGCTCCTCAGGTGATATAATTTTTTGTACTAGGGCCTTTGTGTCGTCACTGGTTTTGGTTTTGTCGCTCGGGTAAATGGCAACGGCACTAAGGTTTGCTGGACGGACGAGGGTTTCGGAGCCTTTCTTGACCATATTTGCGTAAGAGGGAATCTCGGGTGTCTTAACTTTAGATTCCACGATCTCTGTGAAATGGTCAAACGAATTTTGCAGATTTAGTTGATCCTTCAGGTGCCTTAATGTATCGTGAGCCTGGATGGTTTTTTGTTTTAACAACTGGTAGATTACTGCCATGTTGGACGTCACATGTATAACTTTACGGCAAAGATTAACGACTCGTAATTTTTGTTCATAGTTCATTTTTCCGTCCCCAACAATCGTACATACCTCATGAACAATTCCGTCAATGGATTCCAGCCATCTCTGGAGGTCCGAGGTAGATTTCACTTCCGTGGGTAGTGCAATCTCAGGACGTGGAGAGGGGTTAGCAGCATCGAGTGATTGGGATGGCGTCGGTGGAGGACTTCGCCGTATCAATTGGCTGCGACCAAATGGACTAGATCCTGCATTTGCCATGTTTTCTCGATTAACACACTTTTATAGCGAGTACATATTGCACAAAGTTTAAAATCAGTTCACTTTAATCAACTACGTTCACGACACACTTTTTAGTCTTATACTGCACTTTGTTATATGAGTCACAATAATTTTTATTTATGTTTCTTAATTATCACGTACACGTCTGCATTGTACAGTAATCATGACAGTAATCAAAAATGACAGGAATACACATGGTGAAAAGTAGGCATACAATATGTATGCCTCTGCAACCCCTTCGGGGATAAGGCGTGATAGATAAATAAATAAATCCAATTACTAATTACTACTAATCCAATTAATAAGAAAAAGACAAAAATAAATTTGAAAAGAGTTACTTCGAGCCGGATTTGAACCAGTGTCCTATGGATTCCAATTTCTAACCATCTACAGTCCACCAACTGAGCTATTAAAGGTTGATAACTGAGTTCGAAATCATCAATCTAATACTCCAAAACTTTTTATAGCGTCTCGGTAACGATGTCGAGAGTCCAGAGATTTTATCTCATCTAAAAATTTGCGTACCACACTAAAAATAGTTTCCACTTCAAAAATCGCTAAAATTTTTACACTAAACCCAATATGAGCCGAGCGTTTCTATAAATAAATATTCATCACGCCTTATCCCCGAAGGGGTGGCAGAGGTATATTATATGCCCACTTTTCACCGTGTGGATTTCTGTCCCACGTAATAGGTGGTGAGCCCATTGCCGTGTTGAAATAGACAGACGCAGGTTGTGGCTACCTGCTGTTGAAATTTTTTATGCCGCCTATAAGGCTTTCAACCAGGCTTAACGACTGCCATTTTACTGGCAACCGGGACCAACGGCTTAACGTGCCTTCCGAAGCACGGAAACGCTCGCAAATGTAAATGCCACAAAGTGGTCACCCATCCGACGACCAGCCATAGTGAAAGTTGCGTACCTCAGTGATCGTTTACCGAACAATGAGACCGCGGGGCCACGAGCGCTTCTATAAATTTGATGATTCCGTTACGACTCATCATCTACTGGATCTACTGGTCTATCTGTAACGCTAATGCTCGTTACCACATAAAAATGGAAGCCACAAAAAGATTGCAATCTTTTAAGTTCCACTTCAAACATACAAGGACAAATACCTCAATGGACAAATACCTCAATGGACAAATACCTCAATGGACAAATACCTCAATAACAGCAGCACAGAAGCAGACAGTCTGGTTGGCGTCGCAGTCGAAGGGCCCGTCGGTGTGGAGCCCCACCTGTACCGACAGTAGCTTCTCGCTGTGGGCCCCCGGGGCCCCGGCCGAGGACTCGGAGGCGGTGGAGTGGTACGAGCGGGTCGCTTGCACTAGAGCACAGCCGTTACCTGCCAGCAAAAAATTGGACTTAGTGGAGCAGTTTTTTTGTAGTATACAGTCGATAGGTTTAAAACGTCATAATAAGTGTGAACCTGTTTTAAATAGACCTACCAAATCGTTTGTATTTCGTTTTGGTATAAAATTCTAAATTAGCATAAACCATTTAAAAAGGCAAAATTCAATATACTTAGTCTGTCTTGACGTGTATGCTAGTTTGCGTTTAATTTCGAATTATCGTGTAAATGTTTTGTTTTATTTTTTGACGTTGCGAAATATGGGCAAGTACTTTGGCAATCCCTAATTTGGCGAGCAATATAATTTGAAAATAAAACTAGTTTCTTAATCCGGATATGACAACTACAGGTCTCACTAAAGTTTTATTTGAATTTCGAACTGAAAACACGAAAATAATGAGCCATTTTAATAAAAAAGAAAACTAAATATTATAACGCGGTAAATTTAAATTTCAATTTTTTTTTATTGGTCACCTTGAACTTTGACACTGAGTCTTTCTCCAGGAATGAGGCTCATCACGTCGGGTATCCTGACCCCCGGCACCAGCGTCACGGTCTGCGCTCGCTCCCGCGACCTGACCGTCACGTTCAGGTTCGTGAGGGGAGTGTTGAAGGATGACCACGCTGTTAGAGCTTCGAGGGCCACGAGAGTGTCCTGTAACACAATGTTCGGTTAGCTAGGAAATGCTAATAATGTATTTTAGGTAATACTGCCTTTAATACAGTTGGAGTGTATTGAGCTGGCTACTGAAGTCTCGGATTCAAATCGTTGGAATAGATATTCCTATGATCTCAATGTTTGTTTCGGAGTTTAAGGTAGCTCACTTAGGACCCGTCATTTACTAATACCTTGGTGCTTTCCGTTTTTCTATAGATAGTCTATAGTATTGCTAGTTGCCTTCCAGCTTTCGATTTGGTGATACGTCCTTTGCTAACTCCCTCAAATTATGTTCTGATTATATTTTAATGCGAGGTCCAAGGCATTGTAACTTGTCCTGGGACTTTACCGAAATCGAGCTCGCTGTAACTTTTGTCTTGGTCATTGCTGTAGATCGTAGTTTACAGGGATTACCGAATGCTTGTGGGATAAGTCCCAATAAAAAGAGACCTTAATATGTTTGAAATAATAAAGTGGCACTGACCTGCGTGGACACGAACCCTCCTCCCGAGGAGCGGTGAGAGGCCAGCCAGCGTAAAGCGGCGACAGCGTCCGGCGAGACGTCGCGAGGGGTCGCAGCACGGAGTGCCAGAAGGGCATACGAGGTCGCCTCGATGGAGCTCGACAGACTGCCTGCACCAGCAAAGGACACAAACCTTTAGGGTACCGTGATTTTTTTTATAATTATTTTATGGCCTGGTTACGAAGACCTTTAAGCCAAATCTTATTTTTTATGTCATATTTCTATAATCTTCTAATTTAATCATGTCCAGTCTTTGTCAATGTCGAGTCCTCAGTCCAAGGTCCTGGTCCTTGCCCTCAGTATAATGGTGGTTCTTATACTGAGGTTTTCAGTGGACTTGACGCGGCAAGATAGAAAATAGCATTTCACTGCATATACGAGTATATCATTGTCTTTCAATGTGCTATATTTCACTATAGCACGTTAACACAACTTTGTGTCCAAGAAACCACCACTCCCGCACATAAAACAAGATAAATGCACTAGTTTTAGAAAATAATATACAGTAAGCGTCCGCACTTGTCAATGATCCCGCGCAAAGTCAGGGTACCGTGAGGATACAAGGGGAACCCCACCTGCAAATAGCTGCGAGTGGGGTTCGATGGAGAAAACGAGACTCTTCCTAAGTGAAACGTACCGGCGAAACGTAGGTAGGTATATCACGTGGGTTACGTGGGCATTACGAAGTCAAGCCACACATAAGTACTGCTTGAGTCGAGGCTAGTAATGTAACTGAACTCTTTTGTAATACCGTGAATTAAACTTATGGGATAGGTCTAAATATATCATAAGTGCTGACATACGCCCTTATGGAATTGGGAAGTCAGTCGACAGTCGCTCCCAAAAATGTCAAAAACAAAAAGCCAAACGATAGCTGCCAAATTAAAGGGAATCCTATGTGACTATGCTCCGATTCCAGGACTTAGGAGCAAATAGGAATACACTATAAAATGAAATGAGAGAAGTGCTGAATGCCTCTCATACTTCTTTATTTAAAAAAGAATAGACAACTTTTTAAAGACATTTGTAAAAGAATACTCACTCGCTTCCCACCATACGTAGCCACCACTTCTTCTAGCCACTTTAAGAAGTTCCGACACCTCCTTATCTCCATCTTGAAGCAACTCCGCACTCCTCATCAAGTTAACACTATTGGACTTCCTAAGATCTTCCTCGTACCTCTCAATCTTCATATAGGCGTAAGCCAATAGCGCGTGCGCGTACACTCTGGTAGGGGTTTGGGAGTTCAAAGGAGGGAGTGCTCGAAGGCATGATAGGGTGCTTCGGAGGACTCGGTATGAGACGGGGATGGGGTTGTCGATTAAAGAGGTGATGACGTAAGCGGTAAGACCCACGCTAGCTAGCTCGCCGTCTTCGTTCAGTCCTCCCTGGAGAAGAGTATAGACATAAATATGTTTGTAAATCTTGCTTTTATTACTTATTTATCATTCACGCCTTTATTTTCGAAGGGGTAGGCAGAGGCATACTATACGCTATACGCTTACTATTCACCTTATGCATTTTTGTCCCATGTAACTGGTGGTGAGTCCATTGCCGTGCTGAAACGGCCTTCAACTTGGCTTAACGACTGCCATGTTACTGGCAATCGGGCCCAACGGATTAACGTGCCTTCCGAAGCACAAGGTGGTCACCCATCTGTTTGTCTTAACGCCGTGATCGTTTACCGAACACTGAGTCAGCGGGGCTAAGGGTGCTTCACGTTTTTGTCGTGCCAGATAAAGAAATCTTAATACTTACTTAATATGTAAAATGTTAAAGTGGGGGCTTACCCGCCTGCTTGTACCATTTCAGCCCCAGATTAATAGTACTCAGAAAAAATGTTACATAAATGAAAAACAACAATTTTTATTGTTATATTTATTAAGTGGCATAGTTTAGGCGAACTGTTCTTTAAATTGCCCTAGACCTACTCTTACGCACCGTGGTGTGTAATTGTGAACTTACCCGAAGTTCTCTATGGAACACTTGTCCTTCATTCCTAAAGCAGCCGTTCTCCATCTGTTGGCTTAGCAGCCACCTTTCAGCGCGGATGAGTGCTGGTGGAGTTTGGAGATTGGGCCACAGTAGCTAAGAAAGAAATACAGTTTTACTAGTCTTTTGATCTTTTTATAACAGTATAATCTACTGTTATAAAAAGACCATGCACAAAACTGAGACCTTGGGACGTTCGGAAGATAAAAATAAAACCATGGTAATGGACAAACAGAATTAACAAAAAAAATATAAAATTATATAATAATTTGAGTATACTAGTGCTGGATCAGAAATAAAATAAAAATACACAAAATTGGCTCAGAAGACGAAAAAATCTTGAAAATAAATGGGGTGTGTCTGTGTCATAGACACGGCCATTTATCATATTTTTTAAACTCGATGGAACGTCGAGTCGAATGTAAAATGAAAAATCAACACGCAGCAAAATGACCTCTAAAAAGCGGCGCTTCCCACTCCACCTCGTGTGATGTGTCACAGTCCTGACTTTATGTGTGTGTTCCAGAGTACACAGGTAAGAAGTGAAACTTCTTTACGACATTTTAACAGCTATAAAATTTCATTTATATTAATAAAGAAGTTTCACTTATGATAAAGAAGTTTTACTTCAAAACAAAATGGCGCGTAACCAAAAAACGTGACGATTTTTTTACAGCTATAATATTTCTCTCAACGTCGAAAAAGGAATTTCACTTTAAAAATCTTTGATAATTTAGCTATCTAATATTGTAATAGAATTTTGAAAGCAGGTGATAGATATGTAGCTGCAACACCAATAACTGTATCGCTCAATTTTGTTCAACTGTATAACTCATTCGTTTTTTTTTAAATTCATTCAATCACGCTTCCATTCCGTGGTACCATTACAATTCCCAGTGATGGGACGACGGAAAAAAATTGACCGTGGTCAGCTAAAATAAGCTTGTGTGGATCTAGACGACTGATAAACATACTTATATATTTCTAAATACATACATAGGAAACACCCAAACTCCGAAACAAACATTTGTGGATCACTCAAATATTTCTTCTGACCCCAAAATTGAACCCGGGACCTCAGTGGCGGAAGTCGCATACACTACTACTGCGCCACCGAGGCAGTCAAAATAAAATACCCTAAATGATAATTTGACTGAATATTAGATGGTCAAACCTGGTGTGCTTTTCTTAAATGTTTAACAGCAAACGCAGTAAGCCACGTTGATGACGTCACGTCGGACGGGCCGAAAGCGCTAAACCCTCCTGAAGGGTGTACGTACTGAAGTTGGCGAGTGAACCCTGCAACAATTGTTAAAGATTAGTGGGTAATTTAAAAAATAAACAATATTGCGTTATGGCTAGCTAATTGATGCCCGCAGCTCCACCCAGGTGGTTTTTCTGCACCCGTTTCCCACAGGACCTTGTTCCCGGGATAAATAGTAGCCTGTGTTATTCTGATGTGCAAGCTAATTTGTTAAGTTTCAGCAAAATCCATTCAGTAGTTTTTGTGTGAAAGAGTAACAAACATACATCCATTCTCAGAGCCAAAGATCAATGGAGTAGTCAAAGTTTCGCTCTACCGTTTCGATCCAATGTAATTTTGATCTAATAGCTTCAAAAATACTTTTCACTAAAATCTGTTCGGAACACACAGCGTGACGTCACAGAAAGGGGCATCAAATTAAAATCTGCGCTGCATGTCGTGGTGTCAGTGGGGGACTCTGACAATCGACAAGTCTAGTTCAAGCAAGTGATGATATATTCGTAGTAGAGAAATTGTATACTAATGTACTTGATAACACTTTCATTAATTAGTTGTGAACCGGAGTTTGTATTTTAGAGGCAGAAAAAAGTGGAAAATCTTTTCTGAAAATTAGATTATGTAATATATTGTTTTGTGACTGAGGAGGCGAGCGAAGCCAGCCGTCTAATGTCTCCGTTTTAAGTCCACTGGTACGGGAAAAATGCTATCGATGTCTGACCGTTTGTTCGTTCATTCAGTCTACAGGTCACATTTTTATGCAACGCAATGTGTTGTAAAATGATTTTTTCATGCAATTTGGCATGGACAATCCTTGAAATAGCCAAAGACTTTTAGCAAGGGGGTTTTTCGATCGGAGGGGGGGGGATGTAGGCAGGGGAGGGGAAATGGTTCCGTAGTGGTTGGCAAGAGCGCTCAAAACCTACGTTTCATCAATTTACTCCGAAGTGTACGTTTCACAGAAGTTCTAGTAATATTTGGTAGTGACCTCTAGCGACGTGTTCCCTGGCGAGGACGGCGGCCATGGAGGAGCGCTCCAGCTGCGTCAGAGCCAGCAGGTTGGTGGCCAGCTGCGCCATGTTCTGCTCCCCGCAGCCGCGCGGTATCGTCACGAGCGAGTCGGCGTCCTACCAGACATACCATAGTATCCATTTAAACTCTCATAACAGTGAACAGATAGGATAATAGTGTAAATAGTATGGGGTTCTTCAAAAGGGGTTTAGAAGGTCCATAGGCTACGGTGACCACTTTTCATCCGGTGGGCCGTATGCGTGTCTGCCACCTCAGTCGTATAAAAAAACTTTTCACTAAAACAACTAAAATATTTTTTTTTTATCTGTACTAATATTATAAAGCAGAAGAGTTTGTTTGGTGAACGCGCTAATCTCAGGAACTACAGGTCAAATTTGAAAAATTATTTTTGTGTTAGATAGTTCATTTATCGAGGAAGGCTATAGGCTCTACCTCCTTGGATAGCGGAGCAGTAGTGATAAATGGCGACGAATCGGGCAAAATTTAAAGCATTATTATATAATTAATAAGCGACGGCATTAAATAGGTGCGACTGGAGTTCGCAAAATTTCACGAGCGAAGCCAGGCCAGTCACCTAGTTAGTCAAATATGATAAGAAATACTGTCTTATCATATTTGACTAACTAGGTGACTGGCCTGGCTTATGATGTAACAAGAATAATTTAAAACGAAGATCCACATATAAAAAAAGTTAACATTGTATAAGACTGTCACAATGCTAGGACACTATACCGCTCGTTCCGAACACCCCCTCAACACCCCGCGAACAAAATCTGTCGGGAGCCCTGGGGCTATCATTCCGTTGAGCTCACCTGGAACTCCCGGCCATAGACAGAAACGAGTGGTTTTAGTTGGTAGAAGTCTGGCATAACATCCATGAGGATTTGCAGACGAAATAAGTGTAGTGTGTAAGTTAGGACACTGGCAGTATCGTCTAACCGATCGCACAATACGCTCAGGATGCTGTGTGAACTGCCCCGTATTTACGCATGAGGGATGCACTCCGTTTGTAGATGATGGTATAAAAGTGTTCAACCCCAGCTTCCGCAAACATCCCTGAAGTACTACAAAAACGTGATAATCCAAGCAACATTCAGAACGTATTATTATATTATACAAAATTGGACTACACATAGTACTGACATAAGGGGGGGAGGATTTATTTAGTACTCACGGCTAATAAAGGCCCTGTCATATCGTTGGTGATCCATAACGTCAAAGTCTCGGTACCTGGGACGGCTTTAACTCTAGGCCACGTCCACTCTATATGTGACGAGCTCAAATGTATACTGTCGATATTATATTGTCTGTGGTCCGCGCTATCTGTGGACAACATTTTTGTAAGGTCAAGCCGAAAGTACTTTTAAGCTAAAAAGTTGGATTAAATAAGTAAAAATTCAAGATGGCTATGAATCCATATTTTGCTTCAAATATATTTTAGTACCCTTTAATAGCAAACATTTAGTACTCAATCTAGTATGTCTGGACGCTATCGTACCGATATTAAAGAATACCATTCGGTTCAACAAATGCACCTGCGACTTTCCATTACATTCCAAGGAATTCACATAGTCAGAACAGACATGCCTAAAACTTACCATTCGCACATAATAGTACAGATTTCTGCTCGTGTACTGGCACCCCCTCGGGTTCGATGACCATCTTGATGATCACTTCATCACTGTAATGAGAAAAATCATCATTATTATACAAATGTCACATACATACATATTGTCACGCAAAATATTAGCCCACATCTCATCGTTTTTCTCATCATTTTTGTCCCACGTAACAGGTGGTAAGTCCATTGCTGTGTTGAAATGAACAGGCGCAGGCAGTGGTGACCTGATGTTAAAATTTTCAAGCTGCCCATAAGTCCTTCAACCAGGCTTAACGACTGCCATTTTACTGGCAACCGGGACCAACGGCTTAACGTGCTTTCCGAAGCAATGTAAATTCCACAAAGTGGTCACCCATTCAAGGACCACCTATAGCGAATGTTGCTTAGCGCAGTGATCGTTTAAAAGAACATTGAGTCAGCGGGGCCACAGATACTTACCGTGCACGGGTGCTTCGGTAAGTATCTGTGGCGTATACACCGGGAGACCACAGCCGAGTGCCAGCACTGCGTAGAGCGCAGCGAGGACACAGCGCTCCACACATTGGTGGAGTGATCAGCGTAGGCGCAACAGCGTCAAGACAGACTTGTCTTCGCCCAAGACTACCGGCCTCCATGACCGGGGGCTTGAGGACGGCGGGACGTCCTCACAGAAGCAGGCCCAAGACATTTCACGCACTCCTCATGCCCCAAGAAGCTGTATAAAACCCGAACCGACCCCCCAAGAAGCGGGATAACACCCGCACCCTAGCTGAGGCCGCGGTGGTAACCAAAGTCTGCCGAGAGCACTGGGACATATTTTCGAGAAGTTACCTGGGGCGTCCAGCAACATGCAGTTAGGCAGGGACCGTGTGGTTTTAGGGGTATGAAACTCTAAGGACGATAACCTTGGATTTAAACTTCACATTATCTCATTATCTCGAACAATATTTAAAGGACTAGTCCATATAACGTCTTTTATACTTTTTAAGGGACTTCCATAATGCGTTCAAAAATCTACCCTATTCAAATACCTATAAGAAGTACTTACCTATATTTGAATAGCGTAGCTTAAGGAAGTAATATGGAAGTCCTATTTCACGAACTTAACGAAAAGGGAATATTTCCTTACCTAACAAAAGTGGTAGTGGTGGCGTTAGGACAGTGGCCATCATGGATGGTACTGGCGCGCAGACTGAGGCGCGCAGTACTGGCCACTCGGGCGGTGATGGTGACGCGACGCGCGATGGACGCTCGAGCCGCGATACAAGCTGTCTCCTGGCTCTCCGACCCCGCTTCTATGTGGGGGTCTGCCAGCACTTGGATTTTGACCTGGGGAAGATTAATAATATGTATGATAGTGAAATTATTACAAAGAAACCTTTTCCCCAAATCCCTCCATTCAATTGTGAAATAACATTTGGTAGTATTTTGGGTTCCGCAGCAAACAAAGATTCCGACTGTTTATCTGTCTGCTGTATAGTCGCCACCGTACTAGTAATCAGAGGTGTTTCACTCCGCAGTTTAGGTACATTCGGGCAGCGCAGCGCTCGGAGCAACTAATGGCAGTGGGCTGCCGCTCGGCTCGCACGACAGTTGTGTCCTTTATTTTGTGCGGTACCGTAACGCTTGAGCATACTTGTTAATTAATTTTTTGCTTATCGACACCCGCAATGTCTTCTAAGCCTAAACGTCCTGACCGATGATGCGCTGAAGTAAACACTCTTAAAGGGTTAGGAGATTATACCAAACGGCAATCGCTCAAAAAGGAAAATCTATTACCAATAAATGATAGCTAGCATTATAAGAGTTTCAGTTTTCTGATACAGTTAACGGCAGACCACATTTTGGAAGCAACTGGAAATACGCTGTACACGCGGGTGATCGAATGTGTCCATTTTTCTGTAACAGTTAAACAATTATTATATTTTCCTTTTCATAGGTATATCCGGTGTAAAGAAAAACATAATAATATTAAATCTATAGGGTTTTTCAGGTATAAAGGTCATAACTCAAAGACTTCCAAGGTAGACTTACACTAAGCGGCTCGTACAGATAGTTGAAGATCCTGTACCGAATGATGGCGGAGTCACCGCGACGCAGTCGTTTTGGCCCGTCCGCGTGGATGAAGAACTCGCGGAATACCTGCACATTGAACACCGACATGACATTTTTGAGAATATCGCTACGAAGAGAGAATGACATTTTTATAATTATGTCTTTACTTTATTTTTAATGATTTTGAGTATTTTTTTTATATTGATAATATGGCATGACGAGTTTACGCCCACTTCACTAAAAGTGGACACAATCGTGCCCAGAATAAAACGATTTCATAGGTCTTTCTTATGTCGTACCATAAAAGCATGGAACTCTCTGCCGGCGCACGTGTTTCCTTCCTCTTACAAGAACCCAGTCTTTATGCGAAGAGTGAAAAGGCATATGTCTTGGCTGCCAACCTAAGGGTCGCTATCGGAGCCCTTCTAGCCAGCCATGAAAGGGGTCTTTGCTTTCCATAACGCGGGCGACGCCATTTTGACATGTCACATGTAGCGCTCGTGACCCCATTAACTCAGTGATCTGTAAATAATCACTGCGTTAAGCATTTTTCACTATTACTGGTCCTCAGATGGGTGAACGCTTTGTGGCATTTTATTCACCAGCGTTTTCGTGCTTCGGAAGGCAAGTTAACCCGCGGGTCCCAGTTGCCAGTAACAATGCAGTCGTTAAGCCAAGTTGAAGCCTTATGGACGGTTTAAAAATTTTTAAAACAGGACGCCTCAACCTTCGTCCCATTTCAACTCGACGATGGGCTCACCACCTGTTACATAGGTACATATTGTCACGCATTTAAATCCGAAGGGTTAGGCAGAGGCATAACTATACGCCTTCATTTCACTGTATGCATTTTTGTCACAGGTGCTGAGTCCATTGCCGTGTACCACCTGTTAGTTGAATTAAACATGCACATGGTATCCACTCTTTCGGGGATAAATACTTGAATGCTAGATAAAAATATCAGTAACACTCACCTGTAAGACTGCAGGAGCGGAAACAGCTACGCCAGTCTTCGATACGCACGTGACTCCCGCCTCGAACCGAGTGATGGAGTCCGGGGCTCGTCCCGTAGCCACTGCCGACCCGTTGGCGCCCAGACCGATCACGCGCCATAGCCATGCCTGATAACGAAATATAGCTCTAAGTCAACACATAACTATATAAATAGAAAAAATAATAAAAAACATAATAAATTAACAGACAATACCTACTGGTTAAAATAAAAACTAATGTAATTGCTGGCGATTTAAAAAGAGTGGCCATGAGTTTTATTGCTAGGTTCTTCAGGCTCTACCTATTGCTTTGCGAATCTGGCAGTAAATGTAAATGTAGAAGCAATAATCTTGACGTTCCTACATGAATAAAGATATTTTCATTTCATTCATAATATTGATGTTAAACTTCTTTTGCCTCTTTCGATGAAAAGAAAAAGCGTCATAAAAAATAATATGAATCTAAAAAGCTTTACATGGTGAGATTTCTGTTACGTCTTTATTCGCGAAGAGATGGCAGAGGCATATTACACTATATGACCACATTGCACTTTATTTTCAGCCTCGAAGCTGGATTTAAATCAAGGCCTTCTGGCTTAACGCACCAGACGCTTTACCATCTAGGCTATCGAGATTCATTTGAAAGTGAGGAATTAATCCACCTTTTTCTCTTTAGTCTTAAGGCAACGTAAGGCGTCATCTATCGGCACATAGCAAAGTTGCACGATACGAATTTATAGAATTACACCTTTAATACTTTTTTTAAAAGTTAAGCAACATAGTTATTTAAAAAAAAATCCCTATTGGGATGAAAAGGGGGTGCAAAGATTGTATTGTGTAAAGTGTTTTCTTGGTCTGATCAACTTTCTAAGCCACATGGCCGGAATCGCGGGCGCCCTCTAGTGTTATATAAATCATTGACATATTATAGGGAGAATAGTGAAACTCGTATGATAATCCGTTAATTAGGTTTTAAGTTTATCGAAACAGACAGACGCGTCGGACGATTTTGAGTTTATTATGTGGAAGAAAACTGTCAAATAGTTAATTGTAGAGGGCGCCAAATGTTTGTTACAAAGCAACTGTCAATCTTTATACTATTTCGTTAGAAATACCCGTTTGTAATTACACTCCCGGACTCTTGAATCGACCCACCTTACATTCCCGGGCCTAAAAGCCCAATACACAAAAAATATACAATATAACAAAAAAGTTTTTATGCATTTTTAATGCTGGCATATTTCATCGTCTTTTCCGTTTGTATTATTCCAAATTTGAATTTTAGAATTTAAAATAAAGAACAAAAGCCGTACTTGGCCACTGATTTAAAAAAATAATGACGGTTGAAAGTTGCTTTTGAAGCAATTTAATGTCGATTTGGTTTGAATTTTCGCAATTGTTGTTAACCAAAGTTTAGTTCAGTTATTTTTCTATAATTTGAACCGTTTTTGGCTATAAAATTATGGATACTTTACCTGAAGTAGCCGCGCAAGCTGTAGCACTTCTTCAATCTGGGCTAAGTCAGCGAGATGTGAGTTCACAACTTCACATAAGTAGTTCCGCTGTTCAAAGAGAGTACCACCGATACCTGGAGACTGGCGGCTTTGTTCGGTGAACAGGAGAAGCTCGTTACCGAGTGACAACGGCGAGACAAGATCAATACATTGTCACTACTAGCTTACGAAATCGACGCCTTAACTCTGTTCAGATACAAGAACAGCTCAGGGACTTTCACGGAGTGGCTGTAAGTGCTCGGACCGTTAGAAGGCGACTCAATGAACGTGGTTTAAAGCCCCATAAGCCAGCCAATGGACCCAAATTGACACGAGGACACCGAATAGCCCGTCTAGAAAACTACGCGCGCGAACATCTAAATTGGACTCGACATCAATGGAGCCAGGTTCTCTTCACAGATGAGTCCAAAATAATGCTATACGGTAATGACGGAAGGAGTAAGGTGCATCAAAAAGTGGTGTAAAACTGCATCAAAACATTTTCCTTCTACATACATCTTTTATAAGTTACAGTACTCCAAACCAAAAAAATCAAGGTGGCTCGATTTAGGTGTCCGGGAGTGTATTTATTGAAGAATTGTGTGTAAGCTACACACAATTCTTCAATAAATTTAAACTTTTTTTTTTTCTTTAAAATTTTTGGTTTATTCATCGGCTTGCCAGGTAGAATACATGTTGTAACGCTTTATTGCACCACAAAAAGGAACTTAGAGCAAAAACAAAACGCATTACGAAGTAATACATTTTCCTATGAAACAATGTTTTCTGTCTAACAAACATACAGCACATGCATGAAAGTAAATTGAATGCTGTGGAGGTGCGATCACTTCGAAAGTTGTGCGGCGTAACTGTGGCCGACCGAATACGTAACATAGTGATTCGCAATATGGCAGGTTTGAATGAAAGTGTCAGCGTTAAGCTGGAAAAGGGCGTGCTCCGTTGGTTTGGACACGTCCAACGAATGAGTGAGGAACAATTGACGAACAATATATATTGTGCGAAAGTAGAGGGTAGAAGAAGTCAGGGTAGGCAAAGACTTACATATGGAGATCACGTGAGCAGATTGCTCAAAAACGGAAAAGTCAAAAGTACTCGGATAAAGGTAGGTGCGTGTATGAAGCGATTGATGAATCTGCAAGAAGCGAAAGAAGTATGCATGGATCGCGATGCCTGGCGATCTGTTCTCTCTGACTTCTCCTTCAGGGATACAGCGTGAAGATAGTTAGTTAGTTTTTTAGTTAGATCATACTTCAGAGAAATCACTTCGCGGTGCGGGGTCGTCGCCCAGCAGAGCCGCTGGGGGCGGAGTCTCGCAGCGCGCGGCGGCGGCGCGGGGAGCTTCGCCCCCCAGCATGCGGACTCCGGCCGACGCGAGCCACCACGACGTCAGCTCCATGCTGCTGGTGGGAACTGCTGGGGTGTCGGAGTCTGGAATTTGTGGTTCAATTTTAATTAAACTGCCTTGGTGGTGTAAGTGGCAGGGTATACGACTGCCGCGCTGAGGTGTCGGGTCCAATCCCGGATTGGAACAAACATTTGTATTATCCGCAAAAGTGGTGTTTCGGAGTTTGGCTGTTTTCCTATGTATGTATTTAGAAAATATTTAATTTATGAACGATTAACGAAGAATATATGCACTGTGTAAAAGTAGAGGATAGAAGGAGTCAGGGTAAATCGAGAATTACAAACGAGGACCACATGAGCAGATTGCTCAAAATCGGAAAGGTCAAATACTCGGATACCCAGACATATTAGTTAGTTATTTAGTAATATTGTATAAGTCGCTCGTGATCCCGCGGGCTTGGTGTTCTGTAAACGATCACTGCGTCAAACAACTTTCGCAATGGCTGGTCACGGATGGGTGATCACTTTGTGGCATTCACATTCACGAGAGTTTCCGTGCTTCAAACGGCATGTTAAGCCGTTGGTCCCGGTTGCCAGTAACATGACAGTCGTTAAGTCCAGTTAAAGACCCTATGGGCGCCTTAAAAATTTTCAACAGCAGGTAGCCACAACCTGCGTCTGTCTATTTTAACGTAAAGTAACGTAAAGTAATAGACATGGTGAAAAGTGGGCATATAATATGCTTCTGCCACCTCTTCGGGGATAAGGCGTGATAGATAAATAATTCTAAAAGTATGTCTAGATCCCATACTACAAGTATATTTTAGCTTAGTTTAGACTAGATGGCGTTGTGCAAAAAGGCATCCCATAAAAATAAATAACCACCAAGATTCTCCAATCGGTATCTAAATAGGTAGATACAATAAATATCGATTTTAGACTTACTAAAGAAACACTCTCCAGCCGCGTCATACTCAGTCAGGTTCCTATGACCCTCAATGAGCCGTTTTAGGTTGTTCATTAGCAGTTCCCTGGTAGTGGGGGGTGGTTGGACCCACTTGGCACTCGTGTCCAGTACCGTGAGGGCACAAAGAGCTGGCCCGGGTGACGAAACTTTGAGAGAAACTGTGGAACCTGGTTGGGTTTGTCGAGTCAGCCATGTTGCTTCCACCTGGAAAATACATCAAGTAATTTATAACCGTAGGAAAATTGCTATATAAGTTCCGCTCGGAAGCGGAATAACCAATTTTGGTGCGTTTTTATTCATGACTAGGTGACCCCTGACCACTGACCAACGCGGCAACGGCTCAACGTGACTTCCGGAGCACGGAATCGATCATAAATGGAACTGCACCAAAAGAACTAATCGTGACTATAGATGTTTGACGCTATTGACTTTCAGTTGGTATATTATTTGTAAAATTATAATTTGGCCAATGTCTGCAGTAAGGAGTTCCATCTGATTTATTAGTCCCTGCGTTATGGTTTGGCCAATGTTGGTTGTAAGTTACATCTACTTATGCGTCGTGCTACGATCGCTTCTGTCAAACGAAAAGTATCTATACTCTTACTAAATATACTAGGTCGATGCAGTCGCAAAGCTTAAAGCTTTGCTAGAATCGTATATTGGAGCGGAACATAATAGTCTTAAGGTGCGCTTTTGATTTGATATAATATAATGATAGTTATATGATATAATGGGATACGAGCGTCGTTACTATCTGGTCCTCGTCTTGTTGATTCGAATTCCAACAAAAATATAAAAATCGGTTGAGAACTCTATGAGTCATTGCGTTACATACACGGAACCATCGGAGTTCCACTCCAATTTTGCTGAAAAGTTTGTTTGTTTGGTAGAACGTTTTAATCTCAGGAATTACTGGTTGGAATAGAAACAAAAATGCCAATTTATCGATATCACGCTACTATCTAAGAGAGCGGAGCAGTCATTATAAATGTCAACAAAGAAATATTGTTGTAAAATATATAAATTAAGGGAATACGGGATTAAATAAGTGTCATGGAGATCCAAGTGTGCCACATGCGAAGTCACATGGAGCGAAGTGAGCGTAACTCCATTCTTCCCCGATTCGGATATTCGCTTTGTCCTCGAACTCCTCCCAAACTACTCAACACTTTTTGATCAAATTTGACACATAATACGACATCTAGCCATAGATGTTTAGAAAAAATGAAATCGAAAATCGGACATATCTTGGAGGAATAATCAGCGAGTGTATGCGTTACTTGGTGTTCGGAAATGGTGACGGCAAGACGCTTCTCTCCTTTTAGACTTACCGGGGACGGCAAATGCACCTAGTTATAAATGTGACTACACAGCGTGAAATTAAAAAAAAAAAACTTACCTTATTATCAAAACACTCGTCCATCTCAAAATGCTTGGCAGCACTGACCAGTTCCCCGTTATAATAGAAATACGCGATAAGGTGAGCGTCTGGGCACATCTGATGTGATATCTTTATAGGTAGCATCACTTTCAGCTTCCTCTCCAGCAGAGCATCTGACGTCACCGTCGTGACGTTTATGACGCCATCTTCAGATCGTATGGCGTTATTATTTGGCCAATGTTGGCGGTAATGACTTTCAGCTTGTATATTGGTTGGCACGTTATTATTTGGCCAATGTTGACGGTAAAGATTTTCTGCTGGTATATTAGTTGACAAGTGATAGTTTAGCCTATATTGGTGGTTAATGCCTTCTGCTGGTACGTTAGTAGACAGTTTATTGTTTGGCCAATGTTGTTGGTATTGACTTGCAGTTGGTATATTGGTTGTAGAATTATTATTTGTCCAATGTTGGCGGATAGGAATTCCACCTGGTATATTTGTCCCTATGTATTGGTTTGGCCAATGTTGGTGGTAAGTTACATCTATTGGAATATTGGTTGTTCTTTGAGGGTATTGTAAAGTAGACTTAGTGGTACTTATTGGAGTAATGCCTTCTTTGGTACTTCTAAGAGTAGTGTGGTACTTTTGTGATTGACTTGCAGTAAGTGTTACTGGTGATGTCGATTTTGTGTTTTCGTTTCTCCGCTCTTCAATATAAGGTTCACTTTTATTTGAAGTAGTGTCATCAGTGTATATAGAATTAGGGTCAAAATCTGAACTAAACCGGTTATAACTAGTTTTAGTCAATATATCTGGTGTAGTTTTTGGATTGCTAGTAGTATCTGTTTGTATACTGGTCGGATCTTCTTCTATAGCGTTAAAAGACCTTTTTGGTCTATTATTGTAGTCCGCAAGGTTGGTACTATCTCTTTGGGCCGTGTCGTCATGGTCGTAAGCATAATAGTTGTCGTTACATTTGTAGTTGCGAGGTGCAGTGTATATTTGGTCGTTGGAATTGTATGTGGGACATTGAGTGGTTGCACCCCAACGGTAGATGATACCGCCTCGGGTTATTACCTGTGAAATGAATGAAATTGATAATTTTGATGAGAAATTGTAATGTATTCCCAGTTACTTGCAAAGTCTAGCTTGTTCTAACTGTTGTGATTGTTTTTAATATTGTATTATTACTTGTTTCTTCTTCACGGGTATCTTCTTTTTTTTTTCTTACGAAGATACCCGGTCTTTTGGGAGGCTTACATGGGGACATAGAGGTCCAACACGCAGAGGCCTTTTGAGAATTTTAATGTAACAGGGAATGGGACTCCCACTGCAGACAATCCACGTCCGCCTTATGTAGAAGAACAGTAATGGACCATCTCCAATGGGAGTTAAACTATTGTACAATATGCTAACTACTATTGGGCTATTAAGTTGGAGGTTAAATGAACTGAGTGATTAGAACTATGGATGAAGACGGCGTCTGCCATTTTAATATATTATAATCAAAATACTGGCAGACGGTGACTTGCCAACTCACTAGATGGGCCCCCTATACAATCACCGTAGGCATGATAAGCCTGTAAGGCGACAGAGGGCAACACCGGTGTGAGCGGCTTGGGGTGTCGAGCGGTGCGGCGCCGGTTTCACCTTCGCGGGACAGGTCCGGAGCGGGCTTCCCCGTAGTTATGCCCTTGAAAATGACACTTCCACCCCCGAGCATATAGCACTGGCTCCCACCCTCTGACCGGCCAATTAAGGCAAGACAGAGTTGAGATTTGCTGCACTCCCGGGAGTAGCACTCTCACTGCTCTCCCGTTAGGCCATTAAATCCTAACCGGTGCAGAAGAGCAACAAAACTCTGAGGAATCGGGACCGATGTGTAGCCACACACATTCAGCTCGCCACAAGCTGCCCTGCGGATGTGAGCTTTTTAATAACTTTCTGATACATTTTTTTGTTGATATCAGAAAGTGGATGACTCAAAAAGCGAATCTTCTATTATCCCCTCATAGGGTTGCGTTAATCCTATAAAAGATAACGGCTGTCCTCGAGGGTTATATTATTACTATTATTATGCATGTGAAATATTAATCAAATTGGATTGTAAAATCAGAAATGTAATCATATTATATATGCATATTATATGCCCACTTTTCACCGTGTGGATTCCTGTCCCACGTAATAGGTGGTGAGCCCATTGCTACCTGCTGTTGAAATTTTTCAAGCCGCCCATAAGGCATTCAACCAGGCTTAACGACTGCCATTTTACTGGCAACCGGGACCAACGGCTTAACGTGCCTTCCGAAGCACGGAAACGCTCGCAAATGTAAATGCCACAAAGTGGTCACCCATCCGAGGATCAGCCATAGTGAAAGTTGCGTAACTCAGTGATCATTTACAGAACACTGAGACCGCGGGGCCACGAGCGCTTCGTAGCAAGGGGTAGCAGAGGTATACATATTGTGTGCCCACTTTTCACCATGTGTATTCCTGTACTATGTAAATTGTATAACTATATGAAACTAGATATACTATACTATGTGAAACAGTTAAACACTTAGTAACCTTATAAACGAACTATACCCTAAAACTAAAAACAACTTTTTTTTATACCAAGGAGGTGGCAAACAAGCATACGGCCCACCATAGTATACATACCACAAAGTGGACAGTAAGCGGCGTAGTGACGTGCGTGTTGACGTACAGAGGGACCAGAGTGCGCGAGGTGCGCGAGTCTGCCTTCAGAGGGCCTAGCGCGGCTTGCACGACCCCGGTTCGAACTCGCACTGTCAGCGATGCTGTGGTTGTACTGTCATTTCTTAACTGTGCCTGTACAAGCAAATTGTATTTTATCAAATATCTTAATCTTAATCTATATATATAAAAGGCAAAATCACTGACTGACTCATTGATCACGAAAGCTGTGAAGCTCACACTTCCTATGGAGATTCTTTGTAATACGTAGGTTTCCGCTAAGAAGGGATTTTGCGGAATTCTACCCCTAGGGAAGTAAATAAGTGATAATCGGTTGTATAGAAGTTTGTAATTTTTAAAGTTAGAAACATGAATTTATGTACAGATATTTTTAGTTACAAATAAATGGGTACGTGTATCGCGGTTTTGCAAAATTTTACCTATAAGGGGGTATACAAGGGTTAAAAATTATATATGGGAAATTTTTATTTTTCAAACACAGCAGCACTAAATTTCTTATACCTGCTTATAAAAAAAATACGCGTTTAAGAACTTTGATAAATTCTACCCTTAAGGAGGTAAAACAGGAGTTGTTATAACTGATTCATTGATCACGAAACTTATAAAACTAACAAAGCTACCAAGCCCAAATTTTGCATAGGGGTTCCTTTTAACACGTAGTGTTTCCTATGAAGCAGTTTTGCGAATTTTTACCCCTAAGGACGTAAATAAGGGATAAACGGTTGTATGGAAGATTATAATTTTCAAAGTTAGTAACATGTACCGTACCAACACCTGTTTTAGAAGAATCTCCTATGGCCTGTATTATCGGTGAGTTAGGTGTTCCCACGCGAACCGAAACTATGTCAGTAAACAACGCACAGCTTAAACATTAAACATGGAAACCTGAAATTTGGTGACTGTATACTTTAAGTCTTTGGATAAGCAATAAAAATGGGATTCCCGATATTTCCTTGGAAACGGAAACTATCAAACATACCTGAAATTTAGTGATAGTATTTATTAGGTATCTACCTTGAATCAGCACTAAGTAAGGAATACCGGGTATTTCTACGGGAACGGGAACTACGTGGGTAAAACCATACACAACCTAAAATTTGGTTTCCCCACAATTCCTGGTATCCCCACTGGAATGTAATCTTACTTATATTATAAATGTTAAGTTTGTAAAGATTTCTATATTATTTGGACGTTTGTTATTTAATCACATTTTGATGAAAATCGGCATATAGGTAGAATATTTCCGAAAGTTGATGCCCGCGGCTCCGCTCACTTGAAGTCGCTAGTACACAAAAAGGTTATCTCGCGGGAAAAAGATGTTTTTCCGGGATATAAAGGAGATTTCCTTTATATTAATTCAGGAAATGTCTCGCACAGGATATTCAGTTCAAGCAGTATCGCCCGCGTGTATATTATTCAGTTGTAAGTAACTCAGCAGCAAGTATTCCGATATCATTCTGTTTTTTGTTGTTACAAAGCGAACACTTCTTAAGTGGTATCATAAGAATAGCCTACGCGCCACCCTCTTTAACTAATATCTCTTTCTTTGTCTGTTTCTCTTATGTGGCGCAAACGAAGTTGCGCGGGTCAGCTAGTAATATTATAAATGCGTAAGTTTGTGTGAATGTTTGTTACTCTTTCACGTAAAAACTACTGAATAGATTTTAATGAAACTTTACAATAATATAGCTTATACATCAGAATAACACATAGGCTACTTTTTATCCCGGGAACAAGTTCCTGTGGGGAACGGGAAAACTTTTCTACGCGGGCGAAGCCGCGGGCGTCAACAAGTACAGTAATAAACTTAAGAAGATTCTGTGAAAATTCTGTGTATCCAATTATTTCTTTAGTCATTATGTTACAGGTATAAATTCGTTCCATTGCATTTTCAAATTAAATTACTATTAGTTGTAATTTAAAAATGGAACGAATTCATAACTCGGATAGGTAAGGACTAAAGAGGTGACTTGCTAAAGTTTAAATTTCGAAGTTGTGTAACAATAAGAATGCGCAATTTAAATAAAAAAGTTTATGGGTTAGATGGTGGCGTTGCATAAAATTTTACACAAATTAAAAAAAGCGCTATTCGAGATTTGGCCACAACTGAGCACTGCCAGAGCAAAATTCTAAAGCTATCGTCTGGTAATGCTACTCATATCATAACCAACCTTTATTCCGCAAACACTTAGATTGTGGAATGAACTCCTGCCCGGGTTTTCCCAAACATCTAAAGGATGAGGTTCTTCATAAGGGGTCTTAGAAGATTCTCACAGGGACGGTACCTCAAAAAAATGTCCCACAATATTTATAATTATTTAAGATAATTATTTGTTCCGAGTGTACCACGGAATAAGAATAACTCCTTCTGTACTAACCAAGAAGTTATTTATTATTAAAAATACCTCAAATCTATAAGCTAATGCTTCTCCAATAGCAGCGGCAAAGGTGATTCTCGCTACGCCACCGCCATCTGTTAGCGCGTCTACGCAAACGCCACGTGACGTCACTGGGGCGGGGGACGCTTCTCCTTCGGCAGGGTAGCGACACACGCGGATCTGTTCCTTGCTGGCTGGCTTGTCGTCCCAGCGGGTCGCTTTCACCTGGGATTAAAATTGTAATGTTTTTGTAGTAAAAAAAATTGAAATCAAGGTCAACCTTGTGGGACACGAAAAGTGATAAAAAGAGTGTGCATGAAGCGATTAATGAACCTGCAAGAAGCGAAAGAAGTATGCATGGGTCGCAAAGCCTGGCGATCTTTCCTCTCTGACTACCCCGTCAGAGATACAGCGTAAAGTTATGTATGCTTGTCAAAAATGTACTAAAAAGACTACATTTTTACAAGCTTTGAGAATTAATATTTTTTGGACTGTTTTTGGCTTGGTTAAATTTTTGTATATATTTTTGTGAACTTTCAATATCCTCGTATTCTACATCTTAGTCAAGAATAGCGTCAAATCCAACTCAGTCTTGTCTTAGTAAAGTGATGGAAGCATAACTAAAGATTTTGTGGAGTAATAATAACAATTCTTAAAAAGGAGCATTAAACTACTGTACAAAGTGAGTAACGAAACTACAGTAAATATAAGTAATAATGTCTAATAGAACTCTGGAATAGTGCAAATACATGTTTGCTATACAGAATCACTTGTAAAACACCAGCAACCTACTAGGACTAGGTAGCTAACATCATAAAAAAAAGTTACTATGATTTTCTTTTAATTTTTGAATACTTTTTTAAAATATCAGTTTTATCTGTCTGTGTCTGATTGACTTACAGTACTACGCAACTCATGAAAATCACAGGGGATGAGGGTGGGCCGTCGATAGCTCCTTTGCCCTTGACCTTTGTGGACCGCAATTATGCGCGCCCGTTCATCGTTCATCGAGGCATGTAGTATGTGACGAAAAAGATACCAAGAAGTTCTCTTAAGCGAATTCAAGAGTCAAAACCTATAACGCAGCTTGAAGGTTCAATGTATAATACTACCCTTTTTGTAACGTTTGCTAAAAGTGGTAGAACAAACGTTGTTGGTTATGACATTGGGTATCCACTCCTAGCAGGTTGCTGGTGTTTTACAAATGACCCTGAATAAACACCACTCAATTTATGAAAAAGATAGCGATGTCATTTTGTTGAGATGAAAGTTAGTCTACCTTTAACTTGTATGGCAGTCCACGTGATATGACAGCTCGGCGCTTAGTGAGGAACTCCAAGGTTATCGGCTTATCCACCACTTGCGATACTACTGTGGTATTCTGCCAGATTCTTGTGCCCTCCTCCTGAACAGATATCAAAAAGTATAAGTGTAGTTTAGGTAAGCAGCTGGTGGTTCAAGGTCTCAGGAGGTTATTCCAAAGAGCTTAAATATGGCAGTATTAACTTATCATGTTCATTAGTTTCTATGACCACATTTCCAATCCATCATCAGACCAGCTCTAGGACGATTTAACCAATGGACGCGTAATGTACTCAATAAAGTATGAAGGTGGGGAAACTACACACATATTGTTTTCTTACTCTTGCATAAAGTGTTGTCACTGTCTAACAACCAATAAAAATGTAGGTATGCAATATTTAAGAATTTGACACAATATTATTCGGCTAATTTGAGATGGTAATACAAAGAGTATAATGTTTCTAGAGAATGAAAGTATATTGAATACAGGCCGATTAAGTTGTTGGAATGTTTCAATAATGTAAATGAAATATTTTTTTACTTACGATAGAAAACAAACATTAATTGTTCGACCGCTATAACTTTTACACCATTTCACAGCATTTTTTCTATCGTCATTTTTTGTTTATCAGTTACCCTCCGAACGTGTATGATAGACTGAGTCTGCGGAACAACGACTTAGCTAAAAATGCTTAGCAAATGGCAAGCGGGGTATGTCATGCTCGCCTAAGTGTCCTGGCAGTGGTGGCGTATGTTTCGGGTCGCCTTATTCCCTATAATACGGTTGAGTAGGGCGATGGCTGATATATACGTCATACCCGTGCACGGGTGCCGTCTGTTGGGACTGGTCAGCTCATAGCTGTAATAGCAATTATTACAAATAATATTATTTAAATTTAAGGCAAACTAAGTTTAGTCGACTGTTCTCACATAAATCCAAAGGAACAATGTAAGTGTAATTTTAATGTTGTAAGCCACACCTACATTTTAAAAAAGCATCCATTGACTTTCTTGCTAGATTCTTCTTAAAGTGAAGGCTGCCCTTAGAACTGGCAACTAGAATAGCTCTAATTTTGATATGATTTAACACAACATTGATTTTGTTTTTGTTTTGTATAAATTCATTACTATATTATTGGTCAAACATCATGTCATCATCAAACTAATGTAATTACTGGCGGTTAAAAAAGAGTGGCCATGAGTTTTATTGCCAGGTTCTTCCTCAGGCTCTACCTATTGCTTTGCGAATCTGGCAGTAAATGTAAATGTAGAAGCAATAATCTTGACGTTCATAAGTGTTACTTTGTGACCTACATGAATAAAGATATTTCATTCATTCATTCATTCAGGCGCAAACGGTAAGATAGCGCGTCCATTGGTTGAATCGTCCTAGGACCGGCTCCATGGTGCAGTAGGCAAAGGATATAAGTAGGTATATAGGAGTAAAATAGCCTCAAACAATGAACACATTAAAAATATCAACACTATCTTCGAAGAAGCCGTGAGGGATGTTGACACAAGAAATGTTATGAAAAATGGAACAAAAGATCATTGGATATCAATACCTAATAGCCCATGGACAACGAAGACTGAATGGAATGTTCCAGAAAGTAAAGACAAAGGATCATTACCGGTCTTTTCAGTATAAAAACCCAAGTTCAGTAGATAAGGGGCACTATGAGCTCAACCGTAGTAGAGTTAACTAGTCTAAGTTTTGGTGTAAATTTATATAATTAAATAAATGTTCAATAATTTTGACTGGCGCCCAACGTGGGGCCCAGCTAAAAAGTGTATCTGTGCAGTTCAAAGGCTTTTGAGAAAAAACCTCCAAGTTCGCAAGACACAGTTCACGTGACTTTTAAGTCTTAAATTCTGGGCAACCTACAAAATAAATAAGTCAAAGATATTAAAAGGAATGCTGATCTTCAGAATAGTCGCCATCTGCATTTTGTGAGTACCAAAGACGCATTATTCCTTTCAAAATTCCGCTCCTTTAACCCCCAAGATTTATGTATACACCTAAGACTAGTATAAGTTGTAAACCAGACCCAAATCCAAATAATAATATGCAGGGCAAATCAAGCTACGTACCATCCAGTGTACCTAGTGTATCACATGGTCACACCCACTGACAAATCCTTGTCCAGTGCAATTTACAATTGACCCTAAAAAATTAATAGGTTTTGTACCTACTTATAATGGAGATCCATTTACTATTTATAATTATTTAAATAATGCGAGGCAATGGCTTCAAGCTGTTGGAGGAAATACTCCGCTAAATGTTATGTTGTTATTAACTAAATTAGAAGGCAGAGCCGTTAATATTATATCTATGATTAATCATTCCTTTAATTGGGAGTGTATCGAAGAAACCTTAAAAAAAGAATGTGCCGATAATAGGGAACTTAATACCCTTTTAGTAGAACTAGCAAATGTAAAAAGAAAGAGTAGTTATAAAGATTTAATATTCGAAATAAAACAATAATTATTTTTTATAAAAAGTAAATTGACAGATAAGCATGGTCTTGCAAAACAAGAGTTAATTGAAGCAATAATGGAACCTTATATTAATACTGCACAAAATTCATTACGAAATAGTTTGCCTTTCCACGATCAAATATAAGTTAGCAATTGTAACTTTAATGAAACAGTTGCAAGAGTATTGCAATTAGCAGCTGAAGGTAGTTTTGACAATATTAAACAAAAGTTTTCTAATTATTTACCAGCTCCTAGGGTAATTAATCAAATTCAACCCCAAAATACACCTAATTTTAGACCGATTTCTTTTAATAACCAATTTAATAACCAGCAGCCTAAGTTTCAACAACAAAAAATTATTAATGTTCCAATGGCAAACAAGCAAAATAGTCCTTATCACGTTAAATATCCATGGACACCTAATGCAAATAACGTATTTCAAAGACCACCGCATCCACAACTTCAACAATATAGGAATAACAATCCTAAACCAGGTTTTAACTTTCAACCACCACTGCAAAAACCTACACTTAACACAGGAGATGTAACTATGCGAACAGCTCCACAATTAAAACCTAACCAAATTAATTTAGGCAAAGGTTTTGTAGCGGAAGAAGTATTTTATCATCAGGAGGAACCCAATGTATATGAGGAAAATGAATTCCAAAATCCTTTTTTCAATTATATGCCTGAAGAAAATCAGGAATTTTCTCAGAAAAATCAAAATTTTTGCGAAGTTACAGATCCACACGAAACATCATAGAATTTAATCATGTGAAATCATATTTGCCCTATTTTGAAACAGACAAACCTAAATTAAAAAAAAATAATCGACACAGGTAGTCAACGATCTTTGATAACGCCTAATGGTAAAATTTGTATTTTTTCAAATTTTGGCAACCTGAAAAATTTACTGTAAGAACTTCACATGGTATAACAACTCATAATGGAATAATAGAAACGCCATTTTGGTGTAAATATTTTGGCGAAGATAAGGGACCAATGAAATTTTATATTTACAATTTTAGTGATAAATACGATGTCGTAATGGGTACATATATGAGAGAACAAATTAATGCCAAAATAGATTTAAAAGAAAGAAAATCAACTATACCTGATACAGAGTTACTTATTTTTCATATGACAGAAAATGATAATTAAATTTAAAAGAATTATGCACAACTTATGATGATTTATTTACAGAAAGCGTAACTAATAGTGCAACGACAAAAATTAAACATCACATTAATTTAATTAACTAACCAACTAACTATCTTCACGCTGTATCCCTGACGGGATAGTCAGAGAGGACAGATCGCCAGGCTTTGCGATCCATGCATACTTCTTTCGCCTCTTCGAGATTCATCAATCGCTTCATACACGCACGTCTGGGTATCCGAGTACTTTTGACCTTTCCGTTTTTGAGCAATCTGCTCACGTGGTCTTCATATGTAAGTCTCGGCCTACCCTGACTCCTTCTACCCTCTAATTTTGAACAATATATATTCTTCGTCAATCGTTCCTCACTCATTCGTTGGACGTGTCTGAGCACGCCCTTTTCCAGCTTAACGCTGACACTTTCATTGAAACCTGCCATATTGCGTATCACTTCGTTACGTATTCGGTCGGCCAAAGTTACGCCGCACAATTTTCGAAGTGATCGCATCTCCACAGCATTCAATTTACTTTCATGCATCTGCTGACATACCCAGGTTTCACTACCGTAAAGCAAAGTTGCCACTAGCACTGCGTTATGAATCGCCATTCGTGCTTCTTTTACGATGCTTTGTCGCTTTACTAACTGGGACAAAGCACCGTTAACTTTGTTTCCGGCAGCTACTCGCCGTTCTACATCCGAATCACATCTTCCATCCGCGTTAAACATACTTCCTAAATACACAATTTCATTCACTTGCTCTAGACGTTCCTGGTTTACCCTAATCTCGCATTTAGTTCTTACTTCACCTCATTCAAATACTAGAACCTTAGTTTTACTTGCATTCAAGCGAAGACCCTTCGATTCACACTCTTCTTTCATATTAGTGACTAATGCCTGAAGGTCGGTTCTGATGAGTTCAGTTTACTGTAAAGTCACCCAAATTCATACCCATATCACAATCTTTCAACTTCTGCAGGCAACTGTCCAGATACACTATGAACAGCCAGTACAGCCTGTACAGACATCAAAAAGAGGTGACACATTCCCCCCTACTGGCACGCAAGCCTTACAGTCCCTATAAAGTGACTGTATTGCCCGCAGTAGCAAGCCGTCCACACAATATCCGGGCAGCAAGTCCCACAGCGTTTCTCTCACAACGTTATCAAATGCTTTCTCTAGATCCACAAAAGCGCAGAAAACCTTCTGGCTAACAGCCAGAAACTTTTCCGCGATCATGCGGAGAGAAAACACTTGATCCATGCAACCTCTTCTATAATACCTTTTAGACTTTTCTTGCATTCGTGCCGTTATAACCTTTGATTGCCGAACAACTCCGGGTCTTGCCTACCTCTTTCCAGAAGAGCTTGGCATTATCCCGGAAATTGGACGACAACCTTTCATACGCTTTCATTCTGCACCTTTCACGAGCTTCTTCTATCAGTGCCTTCGTGTTAACTTTCTGCAGCTTGTATCTCTCTTTCATATTAAAATCATTCCATGCTTTCTTCTTCATTCGAACTACTTCTTTCACTTCTTCATTCCACCATGCATCACGCTTATTACTACTGCCTCTTTTCGTTTCTCCACACACTTCCACAGCGGCATTTATTATACTATCCCTAAGGTTCTGCCATACACTTTCCACATTTTCACTTCTTACATTGACTTAGTCAAGCTTTTCGGCTACCCTTTCATTATATTTTTCCCTAATGGATGCATCCTGCAGCTTCCAGCTTTTGATGCTATAAGTCGGCTCAGGTTCAGGACACTCGGTACGATGACGCCAACCCGCGAACAGACCCCTAATCTTAGTTATGACTAGGTAGTTGTCTGATCCCAGCTCAGCGCCTCGATAAACCCTTGTGTCCATCACCAGTTTACGGAGCCGACTATCCATTAGGAATAGATCTATCATGCTTCTCTTTGACTTACATCTCCTCGTATACATTTGAATTTGTTTGTGGTTGAACATTGTGTTCGCCACAAACAAATCCTTTTCCTTACAAAATGCCAGTATTAGCTTGCCAGCGTCGTTCACCCTTTTATCTACTTCCCGAGTACCGACTCAAAACCATCGCGAGCGGTACCCACCCATCCATTCAAGTCTCCACATACTATAAGTCTTTCATTTCCTTCTATCACATTTAGAGCTTCTCTCATACTCTCCCAGAAGTCCTCTAGTTCACTCGCGTTCGACAAAGATACTGGCGCGTAAGCAGCTACCAGGAAAATCTTCGTCAAACCAAGTTTTACACAGATCCAGAGGATTCTAGGACCTACCAGTTTGTTCTCATACATACCGGAGGCCAATCGCGAGGACAGCAAAATTCCAACCCCCCGACTGCCATGCTCGCTCTCTGGTACTCCAGACTAAAGCGCGAGCATCCCACCCGGGAGCTCCAAGACTTCGCTGCCCTTGCGCTTGGTCTCTGTCAAGCACACTGCATCTAACTTTCTCTCATTCATAACATCCATCAACTCATTCATCTTATCTGTCATTCCTCCCCTAACATTCCACGCAGCTACCCTGCACTCCATCCTCTACTTCCCGCCGTGTCGGGCCGCGCGTGTAGGGTGGCGGTCCCCTACGCCGCTCTGGCACACACTTTTCGCACCAGCGGGGACGAACTGGTGCGCGTCGCCTCGGGGGCACGCCCTAGCTTTATTCGCCCTGGTGGCACTCGTGTTGGAGTAGAATTGCAGCCGTAGCTGGCAGGGATGGCGACGTGCACGCTTCTACTCTTCATCCCTACATTAATTTAATTAATGAAGAACCAATTTATCAAAGGCCATTTAGGTTACCCCAAATTCAGCAAGAAGAAATTAAAAAACAAATTAACACTTTATTAAGTGAAAATATTAGTAGACCTTCGGAATCACCATGGGCTTCACCCATACATATTATTCCTAAAAAAATAGACCAATCAGGAATACAGAAATGGAGAATGGTAATAGATTATAGGAAATTAAATGAAAAAACTAAATCAGATAAATTTCCCTTACCTAATATAGATGACTTATTTTCAAAATTACAAGGAAACAGATATTTTACTACTCTTGATTTAACTTCAGGATAACACCAAATCATGATGGATGATAACTCTATTGAAAAAACAGCGTTTAGTACATCAGATGGTCATTAGGAATTTATGAGACTGCCGTTTGGTTTAAAAAATGCTCCCGCAACATTTCAAAGGATGATGAATAATGTATTAAATCAAGAAATTGCTAGAAATATATGTTTAGTTTATTTAGATGACATTACAGTCTATTCAAAAAAAAGAAAAGAACATATTAATAAGTTACGACAGGTCTTTGGAGCATTAAGGAAGGCTAATTTAAAAGCAAATAAAAATAAATGTGTATTTATGGAAGAAGAAATAGAATTTTTAGGTCATGTACTAAATAAAGATGGTTTAAAACCAAATCAAAAGAAAATTGAAGCTATTAAAAAATTCCCTATTCCAAAAACTCTAAAATAAATAAGAGCCTTTTTAGGACTTATAGGTTATTATAGAAAATTTGTACCTAATTTAAGTAGAATAGTAAAACTTCTTACGGAAGCTACCAAAAAAGATGCTACCATAGATATACATCAAAAGAATTATATTGAAGCCGTACAAACTTGTAAACAATTATTGACTAATGCACCATTTTAGCGTTTCTCGACTTTAATAAAACTTTTATTATAACAACCGATGCATCAGACATAGCGTTAGGAGCAGTAATTAGTCAAGATAATCATCCCATAGCATATGCATCTAGAACATTAAATAGTACAGAACAAAAATATAACACCACTGAAAAAGAATTATTAGGAATTCTTTGGGCTATAACACAATTTCGACCTTATATTTATGGTAGAAAATTTATATTACGTACAGACCACAAAGCTTTAATATGGTTAGCAAAATTAAAAGAACCTAATCAAAGATTAACTAGATGGAAATAAAAATTACAAGATTATGATTTTTCAATAGAACACGTCAAAGGCAAAGATAATTATGTAGCAGACGCATTAAGTCGCGTAGAAATTCATCATACGGGCACTAGTTCTTCAAATATTAATTTAGAGGAAAATTTTGAATTAACTAATTCAAGTGATTCTTCAAAAACAATTTCTGTAAGAAATCCTGAACGATTTGAAAATTTAAGTCAACATTGTACCATACATTCTAATCAAGAGGATAGTGATGAAGGTTTCCCCATAGTTGATGCATACCCACAAAAAAGATTAAGGCGAGTTATTTTTGAATATGCTCCATATAAAAAGCAATTAAGCAAAACGACATTTGGTATTTTTATATTCCTCCAAATGACGAAGAAAGTGTTATTAAAGATTTTATGTTAGAATTTTTTTATTCCTTATTATTTTATTATTTATTATTCCAAAATTTCTTATTCTTTTATTATTCCAAATGATGAATTATATAATAAAGTTTCCGAAACTTTTAGAAAATATTTTGATCATTCCAAATTAAAGCCAATACGATACACAAAACCTCTTATAGGTTATTCATGAAAAATGAAAATATAAATGAATATTCATGAAAAAGAAGAACAGTTACGATTAATTAAAGAATATCATTTAAAAGATAATAGACATCCTGGTATTGAAAGTTTATATAAACAATTAAAAGAAAAAATATTATTGGGAAAAAATGAGAAAGCAAATAAAACATTTTGTATTTAAATGTGATACTTGCAAAAAAGAAAAATACAATAGACACCCAAATGTTACATTAGCTAGTGAAACTGAGACGCCCTATGAACCAATGAATATTTAGCACATAGATTTTATGTCTTTGGAAAGACAATGGTATTTAACAATTATAGATAAATTCTCCAAATATGCCATTATAAAACCCACAGAAAAAACACAAGCTTGTGAGACATTAGCTGAAATATTTGCATTAATTGGAGCTCCCATGATGGAGAGCAATCATTTTGTAGTGAAATAATAAATTAATTATTTCAAACTTATAATATTGAAAACCATACTACTTCATCGCAACTTCATAAATCAAATTCAAATGTAGAAAGATTACATAGTACACTACAGAAGTTATATAGATTACAACGAGATACTGATATAGATAAAAATCAAAAAATATATTTCATAACGCATGCTGTAAATATGTCCCCATTTGAAGTTCATTTTGGTAGAAAATCTTAAAGTTGTGATACAAAATTATACAACTCAACAAAAAGAATTTGTAAACCAATTAAATAAAAATGTTCACGACTTATTACAAAAACAAAAACAGCAGCGTAATGAAAGGGCCAACAAAATGTTAGACAAACAGCAGATTATATATATATATATAAATTAGGCTATAAAGTATATTTAAAAAATAGTAAGGCCGAAAGGCATAAAACAAATGCACGATTTTTAGGACACTATAATATAATAAGCTCTGAACCACATAATAAATATAAATTAAGCAATAACAGAATTTATCATAAAGAAGAACTCCTTGTTGCAGAATCATTCATATCTACACATACAAATTCCGAAAATTAGACCCTAATGAACATGTAATACTTGTAGAAATGCAATCCACTCGTACCATTGAAGGGAAGTGGACAATAATTCATATGTTAGAAATAAAACCTATATTAGAGCAGAAGAATAATAAGAGATACAATAAGTAATGTTATATCACTCTCAAATTTTAATTTAAATGATGTAAGACACTTATATAATCGCATTAATATAATTTTAGATCATGTAACAGAAATATGTAATCATTTAGATTTACAAAGTCGATCAAAAAGATTTTAGAAGAATACAATAGTCAATTTAAGAAAATAATTCATACTCAAGACGTAATAGATAAACAATATACTGAAATAACAAATAATAAAGCCCATCAAAAGATTGCTTTAGAAATTTTATTACACGCTCAAGAGAGAAATTGCTGAGAGATTATCAACAGCAATTACATTTGCTGAACATCATATGTATCATTATAGTATAATTCAGTCTCATATATTACAAGACACACTTGATAAAATCAATTACAATGTAATGATATCTAGTAATATAAATAATATAGAACCCTTTATTACTGTAAATAGAAATAGTAAAATTATTAATCATGTTGTATATTTTATGTTAGAAATACCTTTAGTTAAGCCACAGTTTTATAATACAAGAAAAATTGTTCCTATTATCCAAAATATCCCATCTTGTACCTATCCTATAATGCGAAAGGTCACCTTAGCTTATTAAGAAAAAGAAATATATGAAGTAGAAGACTGCACTTTACTATCGCAACTGATTTGTAAAGGAAATATTCGTCAAACATCAACTTGTGAAACGAATTTCTTATGGAATAAATCCACAGAAAAGTGCGCTACAGTCCCAATAATAATCCCAACAGAGGAAATGTTGGAAATATCTCCAAATGCAATATATATATATTTCAATATTACTACAGTAAGAATTAATTGTAAAAAACATGAAAAAACATCATGGATTAAAGGACCTTATTTATTGTCAGGAGAAAATTGTGAAATTAATATTTCAGGAACTACAAGATTTCCTACACAAGAATCACATAATAAGATAATTATAACAAACTTGGAAATCAACAGAACTAAAAATATTCCTGAAATAGAATTAAATTATGATCCAACGACCATATCAGAAAAATTGATGCATTTAAAACAGTTGGAAGATTTAGAACTTCAAGGAAGACATAATTTTATTCAATATGGTTGGATATCTGCTATAACTTTATTAATTGCTTCAGTGGCAACAATAAAATTTCTTCGATACAATGTTTGGATGAAACTTCGGACTTCAAAATTAAGGGAGGATAGTAAAATAGCCTCAAACAATGAACACATTAAAAATATCAACACTATCTTCGAAGAAGCCGTGAGGGATGTTGACACAAGGAATGTTATGAAAAATGGAACAAAAGATCGTTGGATATCAATACCTAATAACCCATGGACAACGAAGACTGAATGGAATGTTCCAGAAAGTAAAGACAAAGGATCATTACCGGTCTTTTCAGTATAAAAACCCAAGTTCAGTGGATAAGGGGTCTTGCCTACAGCTGCTACACAAACGAAATCCCAGTCACAGGTGGAGCCACACTGGCGCTGTACGCCGATGACGCCGCGTTTATCACTACGTCGCTATCTACGGATCACGCGGCGCAGAAGATGCAACGGGCCCTAGATGCGCTCCCCAGTTGGCTCCAAGCCTGGAGGCTGAGAGTCAACGTAACCAAGACCCAGGCCCGCTCCACGGGAAGGCACCACATTCCCCCACTGATGCTGAACGGAGAACCGATCAGTTGGTCCCCCAGAGTAAAATACCTGGGAGTGACACAGTGAAATGCGAAAGTTTGTGTGGATGTTTGTTACTCTAACTGCTAAATATATATTTTAATGAAACTTTACAATACTATAGCTTCAGAATAACACATAGGCTACTTTATCCCGGGAACAAGTTTCTGTGGCAAACGGGAACGGGAAAACTTCTCCACGCGGGTGAAGCCGCGGGCGTCAATTAGTATATGTAGATATACATAGTGCTCCGTGCTCCGTTGGAACAACGAATGAGTGAGGAACCATTGACGAAGAATATATATTGTTCAAAAGTAGAGGGTAGTAGGAATCAGGGTAGGCAGAGACTTACATATGAAGACCACGTGAGCAGATTGCTCAAAAACGGAAAGGTCAAAAGTACTCGGATACCCAAACGTGCGTGTATGAAGCGATTGATGAATCTCGAAGAAGCGAAAGAAGTATGCATGGATCGCGAAGCCTGGCGATCTGTCCTCTCTGACTACCCCGTCAGGGATACAGCGTGAAGATAGTTAGTTAGTTATATATAGTGGTATAAATAAAAAAAACAAATAACCTGGAAAGAGAAGTCAGCCACCAGTACATCAGGCGGGTCTGGCTCGTGCAGGCCCAGGCCTACCCGCCTGGCCGCTACGGCGTGTCGGTGGCAGGCCTTGGGCGCGCGCAGCTGAACAGCTGTCCGGACCCCCGCACCCCCTCCGCCACCACCCGCACCCCTCAGGCGGATCACCAGGATACCCTCCACTGCTTCCGACCATGGGTACCTGTTTCATACAACTCATTTTTCTTGTAAATATTTTATAGTCTGGTTACTAAGACCTTTCACCCATATCTTAATTCATATTTCTTCAATCTACTTTCTTAATGTCTATAATGTCCCAGTCCTCTATGTTTTAGTCAAGTCTAGTCTTAGGTCAAGGTCAGTCTCACCCCAATATAATGGTGGTTCTTATACTGAGGTTTTCAGTGGACTTTCGCGGCAAGAGAGAAAATAGCATTTCACTGCATATGTAACATTGTTTTTTACTATAGCACGTTAACACAACTTTTATGTCCAAGAAACCACCACTCCCGCACATAAAACGAGAAAAATGTTGTAGAAAATAATATACAACAAGCGTTCGCACTTGTCACTGTTCCCGCGAAAAGTCCTCATACAACTCATTTCAAACGGTTTTTATACGGTCAAAAAGAAAAGTGTGTTCGTACTTATAGTAGGGGATGTAGTGTTAATACTCACTAGGAATTTTATACCAGCTGATATTCATAAGATTAATAGTACGTTACCAATACATAGTAGATACCAATTAACATCCCAAGTAGCAAAATTATGTCATATAAATAGTACAATAAAGTTTATTATGTAACTTTCAGTGAACGAATAGGGTCTTATAATAGTCTTTTACGTGTTTATATAATGCAGGCTTGGGCGCAGATATATAACAATTAAGTCGTGTTAAAATCGTGTTATGGTTATAATAGTAACCATTACGTTGTGTTAAAATTGCATCGAAGTTACATAGAACTAATAATACAACAATTAAGTCGCGAAAAGGTTATATTGTGATCACATTAGCGATAAATAAAAAAAAAAATAAGAAAAAAATATGATGAAATGTTATGTGTATTTGTTCAAAGTTAAATATAAAAAGGTAAGTCAATATTTTAATCATTAAGTAGATATTATTTATTCATTTTGTAGGTCTAGAAGCCTGTGGTGAAGGATAAGATATTAAACTTGGGAATTTAAACTTTTCGATTAATTACATAGCAATATTGGATGAAATTTTAAAGGGCCTTCAAAATATTGATATTTTTAAAATAAAATATATTTAATTTAAACATATTAATACTTCCAACATCCGCCATATTTTCATATGATATTGGATGACCGCAATATAACATGTATACGACTATTTTTGACTTGCGGTAAAACAGTTGTGATTAGAGTTCTGTTGGAATATAGAAAAAACCATTTTATAGTATTTACTTTTTCTCTTATAGGTACATCAAGGTGATGTTTTTAGATGTACATAAGTTATGAACAAAATGTTGGTCAAGCATTTAAAATGGCCTTGGGACAACACACATTTTTAGTTATTACAGAAGTGTTATGGATATAATTATCATTGATTGTGATATCTTTAATGTGATCGATTTTGTAATAGTGTAATAACTTACAAGTTACGTTAAAATTAATTTTAATGAATAAGTACCTGTACTAGTTATAAGAAAACTGAATAATGCCAAATAAAACAACCATTTCTATATTTATGGATTTTATTCACACTAGATTAAGAATGAAAAATGTACAGAACTACCTATATTTATACCACATTCGTGACTGACCTCAGTTCTCTCCAAATTTATTTAAGGTATCGCTGCTATCTTTAACAATTGATAATTTTTATTTACCTTTCTTCTAAAACCACCACTTTATGGATTCCAATAAATTATTTTCTATTTATTGGAATCCATAATAGAATTTTGTTGAAAAAGAAATGGCGTGTGGTTTATAAAAGTTATATTAGAATAATATCTCAACCTGGATGTTATATAAACATGACTTAATATGACTGTTTTTTAATAGTTAATTACAAAATCACTATAGGACACAATGTTATTTTAGTATTTATTTAAAGGTTTTTATAGAAACAAAAATGTCAGCTTATGACTGCTATCTGACTGAAACGTTTACTTGACATAAACTCTAGTCTTGTAAACGTCATAGCAGATACGTTATATAATAGGCGTATATCTTTGTAGAGACAACATTTACCAGACACATTAATGTGACTAATATTCTATAAAACTATTGCGTCTCATTAATAACTTTTTTACAATTGTTTCGTTACCTCGAAACTATTATAAGACCCTTACTACCCTGTTAGTTGTATAATTCTAATATAATATAACTGTTCTGCTACTTGGGATAGACCTTTGAGTTGTATGGGCGCTTTTACAATTTGGAGGTCTAGTTTATTTGGCATTTACAACTTTTGGTTCCATCACTACCAGACTGATTGACGGTCAAATCTGATATGTACTGGTAAAAAACTATTAGTGTTATGAATATCAGCCGGTATCAAATTCCTTGTATTTATTTATTTATTATTAACTTGTGAAAATAAACGCTATCCACCCTACTACTCGTATTTTATACCTACACGCGTTGAAGTTATACGTCGTTGGCGTAACAATTTAAAAATCTTTTTATTTTTTCATCTTTGGCCTTGTCCTACGTTTGTAGTAAAAACTAAAATGTAGACTCATGCTTCTTTTATGATGCTTTGTCGCTTTACTAACAGGGACAAAGCACGGTTTACCTTTTTTCAGGCAGCTACTAGCCGTTCTCATCTTCCGTCTGCGCTAAACATACTCCCTAAATACACAATTTTATTCACGTGCTCCAGACGTTTTTTATTAATGGCGTTAGCAACCACAGTACAAGCACCTGCAAGCAAGTACACCGACCTGACGCAGACGGTCCAGGCGAGCCGCTCGCCGCTCCGCAGCACGCGGGGCGCGTGGCGCACGCTCAGCTGGAACGGAGGCAGCTCGTACTGGCCCACCCAGAACACCGCAGCGCCCTGGAATTCCTTTTCTTTACCTCATCTGAATTTTCCTCGAACACGTATGCTGTTACTAATGATATTTGTAAGTGCAAAATAAAAAAAATATCCATCACGCCTTATCCCCGAAGGGGTGGCAGAGGCATATTATATGCCCACTTTTCACCGTGTGGATTTCTGTCCCACGTAATAGGTGGTGAGCCCATTGCCGTGTTTAAATAGACAGACGCAGGTTGTGGCTACCTGCTGTTGAAATTTTTCATGCCGCCCATAAGGCATTCAACCAGGCTTAACGACTGCCATTTTACTGGCAACCGGGACCAACGGCTTAACGTGCCTTCCGAAGCACGGAAACGCTCGCAAATGTAAATGCCACAAAGTGGTCACCCATCCGACGACCTGCCATAGTGAAAGTTGCGTACCTCAGTGATCGTTTACCGAACACTGAGACCGCGGGGCCACGAGCGCTTCACATATATGTATGGTATGGTAAAGGTAATAGGTCCCTTTAAACCATCAAATAATCTATACTAATATTAAAAAGCTGAAGAGTTTGTTTGTTTGGTTGAACGGGCTAATCTCAGGAACTATTGGTCGGATTTATTTTTATTTGTTTTGTGTAAGCCCATTCATCGAGGACGGCTATAGGCTATATATCATCACGCTACTACCCGGGAGAGCGGAGCAGTAGTCATAAATGTCGACAAATCGGGATTTTTTTTAAGCATTAATGTAAATAAATAAATAAATAAATATCCATCACGCCTTATCCCCGAAGGGGTGGCAGAGGCATATTATATGCCCACTTTTCACCGTGTGGATTTACCTGTCCCACGTAATAGGTGGTGAGCCCATTGCCATGTTGAAATAGACAGACGCAGGTTGTGGCTACCTGCTGTTAAAATTTTTCATGCCGCCCATAAGGCATTCAACCAGGCTTAACGACTGCCATTTTACTGGCAACCGGGACCAACGGCTTAACGTGCCTTCCGAAGCACGGAAACGCTCGCAAATGTAAATGCCACAAAGTGGTCACCCATCCGAAGACCAGCCATAGTGAAAGTTGCGTAACTCGGTGATCGTTTACAGAACACTGAGACCGCGGGGCCACGAGCGCTTCAACGTAATTAATATAGAATTTTAAAGCATTAATGTAGAATTTTAAAGCGACAGGATTAAATAGTTGCGATGGGAGTTCGAAGTGTGTCACGAGCGAAGCCGGGGGACGACGACGACGACGACTAAGTAAAATTTATTTAGCGTCATTTACTGGTAATGAGCGAAAGAGAGAAAGAAATGTGGGAAATTCTTCGGGGATAAAGGCATGACTATAGTCAAATAAAGGAAATAATGAAATTTACTCAAACATGCATGGAAATACTGTCATTATTTCGAAAAAAGAATACGCGAAGTATCGCATTTACGGACAAGGAAAGCGAAATTCATTGTTGGAGCGTATTTTGAATATAGAACAATGTTGTATGAAACGGCGTACAGCTCGGCCTTCAAACTCATACTCGACCTGCAATTGTTTATTTCCCGGCCTTTGCAATAATGTACTACTATGTACCTGCGAGCCATCCTCCAAGGTAGCCCGCAGCGTCCACTTGCCGGGCGGCGCCAGCGCGTCCAGCTGGTGCTGCAGCTGCGCCAGGCCGAGCCGCGTGCGCAGGCGCTGCCACTGCGCCACGCGGGTACCCTCCCATGCTCCCTGCGGCCCTTCTAGCCATACCTCCTCTATCTAGAATTTGAAAACAAACAGAAATTATTTCGTGATTTACAAAAAAAATGGAGATAATGGATATTCTACAAGAAAACCTGTCAAAAATGTATCTATTTATTTGAAGTTCTTCGTAACGCGTAGTTCCCGTTTCCATAGCAATATGTATATAGTTTATATAGCTTAATTGTGCGAAAGTAAAGGATAGAAAGAGTCAGGGTAGGCCGAGACTTACATTGGAAGACCACGCGAGCAGATTGCTGAAAAACGGAAAGTCAAAAGTATGCAGAGAAGTGCATGTATTAAGTGATTTATGAATCTGCAAGAAGCGAAAGAAGTATGCATAGATCGCAAAGCCTGGCGATCTGTCCTCTCTGACTATTCCGTCAGGGATATAGCGTGAAGATAGTTAGTTTTAGTTTTTTTTAGTTTGAAAGTAAGTGGGAATACATTACGATGAAGAGAGAGCCACTCAAAGGCGATAGTCATCAATTCTTTACTAGATAATTATGACGTAACGGCCTCGTAAAAATGAAGTTTAAGATTAACAAATATAGTGAATCAAGTCATTACCGTTAAGTGTTTAACCCAATGGCCTTGTTCTCACATTAAGACTGTATATAAGTCGATGAACTTCAATAAATATTGATATAATATGTGTGTGAAAACGTGAACAAACAAGACTATACAACAATATAACTGACTTTTCGAAGCTTTTACTTTAAAGAGAAAGCGTTTTAAAGAGTTTTTGGAAATGAGATTTTAGATCCTTGTTTTTTTAAGCATAAAGTTCACGGCAATTATTGTTAAGATTTTTCAAATAGATTTTTTTAATATTGTGTGACATGTTTTTACACAGCGCTGTCTAGCCCAAACTAAGCTAATATATGCTTGTGGTATGAAATCCAGACATTCACATAGAAAACATCTAGACTCTGATACAAACTTTTGTGGTTGATACAAATAATTCTTCCGACCTAGAAATCGAACTCCACACCGGACGCAGTCATATACACCACTACTAACGCTACCGTTGCAGTCAATTTATTCAGATTTCAATTTATTCATACTGCGGTACACTATACAAGACAATATGAAGGTTAGGTATCAGGTATTGCTCCTCAAATGCTGCTTGATGGAACGTTTTGATTTATACCCAGATGTCTATAGCGAAGTTTTGTCTTATTCGTGTCGATGGCAATAGAGAATTCAAATATGTATAGCTCATAGTTATAAACTGGACGTTTTTGATCGACATGAACCCGCTCTTTTAGACTTCTATCTTCACGCCGCTGTATCCCTGACTAACAGATATAGAGGACATATCGCCATCCATGCATACTTACTACTGCAGATTCATTATAGCTTCATACATGCACGTCTAGGTATCCGAGTACTTTTAACTTTTTCGTTTTTAACTAATTTGCTCATGTAGTTTCATTTTGTAAGTCTCGGCCTACCCTGACTCCTTCTACCCTCTACTTTCGCACTATATATATTCTTCGTCAATGATATATATATAGTTTCATTATATATATTTATTTTAGACTTCTAAACCATAAAGTTAAGAAAACGGCTCAGTCAGTCCATGCGTGCGTCCGCTTCTCAGGAACCATAAATGAGATAGAGACGAAACGGTTTGCGGCATTCAATTCAGGATACCATGAATAAGTGCATAGGCGATTTTGAAGTTTCTACCACATCCGATTTTAAGACTAGTTTCGGTTTAGAATAGAAGTCCTCTGATTCCTTCACTACGATTATCGTAGGGCTTGTTACTTGTTTGTCTTTTGTTCGGGGGTTTATCATATTTCTTTGAAGTAGCGAGTTTAGTGTTCATTTGTGAGAATAAATATAAATATACAGGGTGAGTTCTATAGTAATATTGTTGGGACAACTCACACACGTCATCTGATTACAAACTAAGCAGAGCTTGTACTATGGTAAACAAATAACTGATAAACATACTTATATATTTCTAAATACAAACATATTATAGATAAATAACCCTCAGAACAATCATGCTCATCACTCAATTATTTATCCTGGGTGGGAATCGAACCCACGACCTCTTGCGTAGCAGTCGGATACACTTCCACCGCGCCACAAAAGCAGTCGATACTATAATACTTTTTGCTATAGAACTCTACGCTAAGCTAACCGAACACGGATTCGCTCGACTTATTACAAGTGTGGCTTGTGCTTTCATTATACTATTAGAACCCGTTATCATGTTGTATACTTGAATTAGTCAATACAATACTACTGCAATAAATGGTACTATTACATTTGTGTTATTGTGCCGAACGGTACATTGGTACAATCGGTAACTGTATACTGATACTTCATACACTGGAGCATCGGATACATCGATTGTTCAATCTATTGTGGTGTCACGCCTGTTAGTGATATATCTATGTATAGAAATAGTGATTACTAGCTGACCCGCCCGGCTTCGCCCGTGACATACTTCGAACCCCGTGGCATCTATTTAATCCCGTCGTTTATGAATTTCACAATAATGTATGATCATTTTCCAAATTAGTTGATTACTTCTCGCTCTCCAGTACACCCGTACGGCTGATCGAATTATGGTTACACGAAATTAATTTCTTTGCGCAATATTTTGATGTTACTATATCTCCTAAAATATTCATTTAATATGCAAGGTGTTAAGGGACAAAATAATCTTCATGAAATGTTGAAGCCAACTAACATATTAAAAATGATAAGGATTAATAACGTATTTGTGTAAATAGCCTTCAAATTATCGCTTTTTAATTGCTGGTTTTTTTAAAGTATTAAAAAGGATATAGTATGTTATCCTTAAGAGATAGACATATATTGTAGCGGACTTTTTGTAGACCAATATTATACGATTCCACCATACATAATTTTGTTATATCTCAAAGGGTTTAGGCAACGTTTTCGTTAAAAGGTCACAGTCTGCTTATTTTTTCCAACACCCCCAACAAATGTCGTTATAATTTATTTTATGTATACAAAAACTTAACAAATTATACATATAAATCGTCCTTATAAATCACTCTATCTATTAATAAAAAATCGCATCGAAATTCATTGCGTACCTACTTTTAAAGATCTAAGCATACATAGGGAAAGAAAGCGGGAAACGACTTTGTTTTATAATATGTAGTGATGATGATGATGATGATTAAGACTCACTTCGGCCGGTAGACCACTTAAATTAATCTTATCATCATACATTCATGTCCATTTTGGCATGGGACGGTAAAAAGAGCTGTGTATTCAAAATAAAAAATGCAATATGCGAGTATTTGTAAACATTGCAATAGAAATCGTACGTGTAAATCATTTACAATTGAATGCGGACTGGCTAGTGGTTTGGTTGTTTTGTGAACTGCCAACATAGCTATCTACATAGTGTCGGTACTGAATGTTTACTCAAAGCCGTCTACCACATTTAGATAGGTACTTCAAAATACAACTGCGTTCGTAGAATTCTAATCGTTATTCTCTGGACACACCGAAGCAGACAGAGATGACTGGCGCAGAGACTTAAACTGTTCACAACTGAGTCAGAAGATGTACTTAAGGAGAAAATTCTCTCCATTGATATACATGGTGAGTTCCTCACTAACCTTCGATTTGCCAATGATATAGTAGTCTTGGCTAGGACCCAGACAGCACAATGCTCGATGACATTAGATATGTATCCGAATGATTTAGGTTAAAGAGAACATGGACAACAAGGAATCATATTGAACATTCATGCTGTCATTCGTAACTTTAAGTAGGCTACAGAAAAACTAATTACTCGAATTTGGCCGAATCTTACTAATATTTTATTCTAAGAATTTTAAGAATGTATGGGTGTATGTTTGTTACTCTTTCACGTAAAACTATAGACTGGATTTTTGAATGAAACTTTGCAATAATATAGCTTAAATATTAGAAAAACAAATAGGTTACTTTTTATCAGTAAAATTGAATTCAGTTGACAGTCTTAAGCTCGCAGTTGATATCGAATATATATACTTAGGACAAATCATCCATCCAATTAAATGGCTCTAACCTCAAGAAAGAGGTCCGCAGGTCAACGTTGAGAAGCTATGGATTATATTCTCAAACCAAACAAAGTACCACAATACCAATAAGAGCAGGGGTTTTGATCAATGGGATTGAGACGTGGCCTTTGACATAGGTCACTAAGAAGCTTGCTGGCACTCAGAGGGCAATGGAGCAGGCTATGGTCGGAGTGTATATTCGTGATCGAATCCGGAACAAGAAAATTTCGAGGAAGACCCGTATCACCGACATAGCCGAAAGAAGTTCAAATCCAAATGGCAGAGGGTGGGATACTTGTAAAAATGTCGTCCCGTGGGGACGAAAGATTCTTGAAAAAGAAAGGATAATATTATAGATAATATATAGATATATAGATAGATATATACTTTATTGTACAGCATAAAACAGAAAACAGTGAAATTAACAATAAAACTAAAATACAATGTTGTAGTACAATTATTTGTGATCGGCGGCCTTATCACTATTTGTGATCTCTTACAAGCAACCATTGGATGGATATACGTTAAATATATGTAAAATTTATTGTTGGGGCTGCTGTACTGTACGTTAATCATCAAAGAAATAAAATAAAATATAATAATCACACACACCCTCACATACACAATATTCGTACAAAATCCCATGATATATACCCACTCAACATAGCAAAAAGTCCCATAATAGTTATTATAATTTAATGATGATAGTTGATGTTATATGTTCAAAGTGACATGTAGTACTCCTTCACCGCCTTATTAAAACTTTGTAAAGTTTGTACCCGTTTGATGGTAAGAGGCAATGCATTCCATAGACGTACAGCCCGAACAGTAAATGAATTGTCCATAAATGTCGTGGAATGCTTCGGAATTTCGAGTATAAGGTTCTCAGACGACCTTAAGGACCTAGAATGAGTGTCATATAAGAACTTAAAACGTTCTTTGAGATAAGGAGGTGAGTTAGGTTTGAAAAGCATATTGTATAGAAGAGAAAGGATGTGGGCATTCCGGCGAAGGTGTATAGATAACCACTTGAGCCTATTTCGAAAAATGAACCTGATACAGAAGTTTTGAAGTCGCTCAAACATATTAAGTTGGTCCTCAGTGAGATCAGAATAGCTGGCGTCTGCATAATCAAGGGTAGGGAGGAGTGTTTTTGCTAGAGCATTTTTAGTGCAAACCGGCAGAAGATCCCTTAAACGTCTAAGAGATCCAGCGGATGCAAACATTTTTCGACGCACCTCTCTAACCTGTGGACCCCAAGCCAAGTCTTTGTCAATATAGACCCCCTGATTTTTCACCTCATTACTGAAGGGTATCTGTGTACCATCGCAGTATATTGAAGGTTTACATGTCCAGTCGATTTTACATGTGATTCTGGCACTACCAACAACAATCACTTGTGTTTTTTGCGGGTTCACACTCAGCGCATACTGCTTACACCATTGGCAGATTTCATTTAAATCTTGGTCTATGGCAGTAATAGCTTCAGAAATGTGTTCATGATTCACTTGTGAATAAATCTGTAAATCATCTGCATAAAGGTGGTAGTTTGATGAAAGTTTGATAGAAATAGAGTTTATAAAAACTGCGAAGAGCAAAGGAGATAATACGCCACCCTGTGGTACGCCAGCGGAGGTACTCATATTACACCAACTTGACAAGGTATCTTCAATACGAATACGTTGCCGGCGCCCAGACAGGTAGTTACGAAATCAGTCAACCGCCGTTGGGTATATGTTAAGGGAGTGCATTATACCCAGTAAGATTTCAAAGTCAACAGTATTGAATGCGTTACTGAAGTCAATTAGAGCCAGGACCGTCACTTTCCCCTGCTCCATTCCTAAACGAATGTCATCCGCTATATAAGTGAGTGCGGTAGTAGTACTATGACCGGACTGAGAACCAGATTGCAGAGGATTTAAGAGAAGATTTCGGGTAAGATATTAGTTAATTTGATTATACACGAGACGTTCGAGTACTTTAGAGAGGAAGAGAAGGATAGAAATAGGGCGATATTCGGGAAGGTGGTGGAATTACTCTTTTTTGGAAGTGGAATGACCTGTGCTTCTTTCCATAATGATGGGAAAGTCCCGCTAGTTACTGAGTAGTTATATATATATATATGAGTTAGGATTGGAAGGATTTCATTTAAAATTGGTATAATCAAATTGCGGCTGACATTATCACATTCAGTTGCATTAGAACCTATCGATAACACACTCCTCTTAACATCAAATTCGGAGAATTGACTAAAGATAAACGCAGGAGAGTCAGGTGTTGGAAGAGCTGAAAGGTATTTTAATGTTTTTTTCTTTTACTGTCCCTTCCAAATGGGACGAAGAAGAGAAATGCTTATTGAGTAAATCATCTTTGGAAAGTGAACTTTGTCGCGATCTTCCAACCCCTAGTGAGCGCATAAATTTCCAAACCTTAGCTGGGTCTCCATTTTCAACCGAGGAATGAGTGTGATGGCGTTGTGCAGTTCTACACACCTTATTGCAGTGATTTCGGATAGTTACATATTTTTCCCAATTTGAAGTGGTTGGCCGACGTCTATATTTATTTTTTGCACATGCTTTTAGTGATAGGATCTTTTTAATTTCTACTGTAAGTCAAGGTGCTGGAAAGTGCTTCACCCTTATTTTACACAATGGCAAGGTGTATGTCAAAAAGCTGAATAATATTTTTTGTCAAGACTTCGATTTTTTTATCAACACTATTTAAAGCCAAGATTAGTCCAATCAATATTTTCAGCATCCATGCACAGATTTTCCAAATTAATGGTTTTGAAGTTGCGCAGCAGTAGGATTTTTGCTTTTTCTTTTGATGGTCGGATTTTATAGGAAAAAAAAAACAAGAGATCATGGAAGGAGAAGGCACCCGCAGGTAATATAAGGTAGGTTTAGACTGGTTCGTTTGGACAACTCATAAAACACACAAATTTCTATGCCAGCGAAATCACTAATTTATTAGAATTCATGTATACATTCATTATTATTAAATACTATTAATTAAAATAAACTGATCAATGCAAGAGAAAGTAAAAATAAAGATGTTTATGTATAAGACTTGAGAGAAATCCTTGAAACGGGTACACGCTCGTGAAACGGGTTCTGCTAGGACAGTATAGCGGGTTCATTTGTGATTGACCAACTTCAAAAGCAGATTATACAAAAAACAAAGCCTTTTGAGGCATCCTCAAAATACATAAATAAGTACGCCTTTTTCTACTAAGGGGTACGCAGAGGCATACTATACGCAGAAAATTTATCAATTATATTTAGTGGTGAGTCTTTTGCCGCATAAAAGTCGGTCAGAGAGCCCATAGGTTCTTCATCTTGACTTGATAACTACCATGTTGCTGGCAACCAGGACTAATGGGTTAGCGTGATTTACGAAGTGAATTGACCCATCGATTATAATAATTAATAGTAATATAATTCTTATTTTGAGGTGGTGTATAATTTGCTGAGATGGCTAGCAGTAAAAGAATAGTGAGTTATGGTTATATTTATTTACTTTAGAAAACCATTATAATAAGTAGGTACAAGAAGAATTGTAAGTTATGCTAGCATTGATTCATTTATATTACACATGTCTCGTAAATATAATACTTATATTTATTTACTTTAGAAAACCATAATAATGAGTAGGTACAACATAACATAACTTAACATAATTTCACGCCTTTATCCCCGAAGGGGTAGGCAGAGGCGTACTATACGCCCACAAGAAGAATTGTGGTAGCATTGATTCAGTTATATTACACGTGTCTCGTAAATATAATATAACTAGCTGTCCCGCCCGGCTTCGCCCGTGACATACTTTGAACCCCGTGGCACCCATTTAATCTCGTGGTTTATTAATTTCACTATAATGTACGAACATTTTCCAAATTCATTGATTACTTCACCGCTCTCCAGTACCTACCTACGCCCGCGCGGGCGGGCGGTCGAATTATGGTTACACGAAATTAATTTCTTTGCGCTTTATTTTGAATCTGCGATAACTCGTAAGGTATTCATTTAATTTGCAAGGAGTAAAGGGACAAAATAATCTTTATGACATGCTGAAGCTAACAACTAACTAGTAAAAACAATAAGGATTAATAGCATATTAGTGTAAATAGCCTTCAAAAAACCGCTTTATAATTGGTGGTTTTTTAAAGTATTAAAATGAATATAGTATGTTATTCGTATGAGATAGACATAAGTCGTCGCGGACTTTTTTGTAGACCTACATTAGATACACAATTGCACCATACATTATTTTGTTATATTTCAAAGGGTTTAGGCAGCGTTTTTGTTGAAAGCTCCCAGAAGGCTTACTTATTCCGACATTCCCAACAAATATTGTTATATTTTGGTCAATGGATACAAAAACTTAACAAATTATACATAAAAACCTTCTATAAGAATCACACTAACTATTAAAAAAACCGCCTCGTAATTCGTTTCGTAGTTTTAAAGATCTAAGCATACATAGGGACAGACAGCGAAAAGCGACTTTGTTTTATAATATGTAGTGATGATGATGATAAGACATCTTAATGTTGTTTCACATAAGCTTACTAATATACAGCTAGCTGTTTTAGTAAAAAACAGAGAACTGGAATTAACGATTGAACCTATATCATTACAAGAACATTAAATTCGAGAATTATGTGTAAAGTGTTTGGATTATAGAAATGACAAAAATGATACAATATACTTATTTTGAATTCCCACACTGTTAATAGTAATGAAAATGCTTAAATTTAAAGTCATCATAACTGATAGTAGAGCGCCACTTATAAACAAAAAGTGTAGTTTTTTAAAAGTTAGATATCATCGTGAAACGAAGGTACAGAGATAACACAAACAAGTTTTGCAGACGAAGCTCAGTGATAAATTCAGGTCAGTAGGTAGTACGAGTGCATGATTTAGTATTCGTACATTTGAATCTTAGGCGCGTTGTATACAAATGTAATCTAACTGCCCATCAAATGTGACCTTTGATTGGTTCCACACCAAGGACGATGATCTCTGATGAAGATTTTTTTTTATAATAATAATGTTTTTTTGAATAAAGACATCTTAGTGTATTCCCTATCTCTGGAGCCCAAGCTACCACTTTTGCCAGCGGTGCACCTCGTGAAGGCAACGGCGAAAGTGCCCTTGTAGGGTTAAAGTGAACCCCAAGTAGAAGCAGTTCCTTCCAAGCTGGGGTCTACTTGTATTTGGGTGCTAGAAGTAGCTATAGTTTGGATTTTGTTCTTCGGCCTTGTTAGAAGTGACCCTGATCCCCCAACCCTACAAGGGCGCCTGCGTTGTTGTCTTAACCAGGTGCACCGCTAGCAGATGTTGTCGCTTAGTTTATTTAGTAGTCGTTATGTATTATATAAACTCAACATTTTAAATAACATTCCTGTTTTTATTATTACTCCCAAAATATATTACGTTACTAGTTAAAGGGCGCGGCTTCGCTCGGGTGGTGAAGTTTTCCTGTTCCCGTTTCCCACAGGAATTTGATACCGGGATAAAAAGTAACCTATGTGTTTTTCTAATGCGTAAGCTATATAGTTGCAAAGTTTCATCAAAATCCATTCTATAGTTTTACGTGAAAGAGTAACAAACATATATTCATACATTCTTATTCATATATTCTTATTCTTTTGCGTTGAAAATATTAGTAAGATTCGGCTGAAATCAAGCAATTAGTTTTTCTCTAGAATCTGTAGCCTGCTTAAAGGAATAGGCAATAAAATCAAAGGCAGTAAACACAAAAGTTGAAAAACAACTCACAGATCCATGAGAAGGAGTAAGGTCAGGCTTGAGGGAGAGCACGCGAGCTCGCACCACGTCCCCGGGCCGGTACCGAGCGCGCTCCGTCTGCACCGTGAGCACGCGTCCGCTTGATATGCGCAGGGACAGGCGACGCTCCCACGTGCATTGCGCTTCTGGGTACCTAGGGAATTTGATAACGGTTACCTTTCCATATAGTAAATACTAGTCATTCAGTAGATTATGCGTGAAAGAGTATTTACATCCATTCTTACAAACTTTCGCATTTATAATATTTGTAGGATATATACTCGTAAGTGACATCATGGCTACCTGCGGTCCAGCGCTAGCCAGGAGCGGTGGCTTGCCTACCTTGCGTCTTTCGCAGCGCCATATATAACAGGCAGCTCTGGTGGTCCTCGACCCTGTTTCTGCTGCAGGTGCTCATTAGGTGACGTCTCTCACTTTATTTTGGGACGTGTCTCAATAATCTCGCCTACCGATCCCACCCCTCTTCTAATATTATTTTGCTTAGCTGAACAGTAAATTCTGAATCTTTTCTTATTGATTTGTATAATATTTATTTTACCTAATTAATGCTTATGTTCTTGTAAATGCATCTTTCCTTCATTTCTATGCGTAAGTCACAGTAAATTCATCCCCAGCCTAACCCTCAACGACACATGTAGTTGAAAGTAAGTGTAGTTAGACAAAATGTCCATTAAAGGTTGTACCAATATCAAAAATATGCTGTCCGGGTGTAAAGGTCCCCAATAAAATATCTGAGGTACAAGCGACCTCACCTGGTAGCGGTACACCTGCTGATTAACGACGAGGCAATGACGCAGGCGCCCAGCAGGGGTTGGGACTTGGGAGGTCAGACGACGTCGCTCTCGCTAGCTGCTCCTAGCAGAGAAATAAAAATAGACGTAAGGGTCTGGAAATACATTTAGATAAAGACAAGTTTTGTTATCCGTTTCGGTAATAGAAGCTACACCTCTCCAAAAATCGTTTGTTTCTTTCGTATCTTTGGTTAAGTGGAAGGCGTTGTAGAGACAAAGTTAGGCTACACATCCTCCAAGTGTGTCAGAATCATTGAAAATGGCGTCAATGTGTGCAGTAGTATACCTCACTGACTATCAATGTGCTGCGAAAGATACCTACATAGTCAATAAACTGAAGCAATTACAATTTTCGTAAGTAAGCACTCTTAAATTGTATAGTTCCTTACTGTATTCTGACTATCAGGTCGGCTTTGGTGTTGGGCAGTTGAGGAACATTGATGTCCAGACAGCCTCCGTCTCCTGCGAAAGATTTTCACCAATTAGTTACCATAGCTTCCCTCAGACGGGTTGTCAATGTGAAAATGAATGAAAACACTTTTCCTGATGTCATTATAAAATAAATAAATAAATATTGTGGGACACCTTTCACACAGCATCATCTAGCCAAAAGTAAGCTAATATAAGCTTGTTGTTTGGGATGTAGATAACAGGAAAACATACTTAAATATTTCCAAATACATACATAGTATACATAGGAAACATCCAAACTCCGACACACACACAAATGTTTGTTCCGTCCCGGCAATTGAACCCAGAACCTCAAGCGCGACAGTCGCATACACCACCACTGCGCCATTGATTAAGAATAGTCATTATTATTTTAAGCAAAGACACCAGTTTTATTTATTGATTTATGTACACTAAGAAGCGCTCGTGGCCCCGCGGTCTCAGTGTTCTGTAAACGATCACTGAGTTACGCAACTTTCACTATGGCTGGTACTCGGATGGGTGACCACTTTGTGGCATTAACATTTGCGAGCGTTTCCGTGCTTCGGAAGGCACGTTAAGCTGTTGGTCCCGGTTGCCAGTAAAATGGCAGTCGTTAAGCCTGGTTGAAGGCCTTATGGGCGGCTTAAAAATTTCAACAGTAGGTGGCCACAACCTGCGTCTGTCTATTTCAACACGGTAATGGGCTCACCACCTATTACGTGGGACAGGAATCCACGCGGTGAAAAGTGGGCATATAATATGCCTCTGCCACCCCTTCGGGGATAAGGCGTGATGGATATTTATTTATTTATTTTATGTACACACAAGTGGTAATAAAAGAAAACTATAAAGAAGACAACAGTGTACAAAGGCCTACTTATTTTATATTGACTGCCTCTGAGGCGCGGCGGGAGTGCATCCGACTGCTACGCAAGAGGTCGATTCCCACCCAGGATAAAACTTTGTGTGATGAGCACGATGGTTTATTCTGTGTCTGGGTGCTATTTATCTAAAATATGTTTGTATTTAGAAATATATAAGTATGTTTATCAGTTATCTAGATCTCATAACACAAGCTAATATTAGCTTACTTTGGGCTAGATGGCGCTGTGTGAAAAGTGTCCCACAATATTTATATTTATTTATTTCCACGGAAATCTCTTCCAGTAGGCCTGAGATAGGAGATGTTAAGGTTAGATATAATTAAATGTATGTGCAGGTTAACTAATATACATAAATAATAATGGCATACATATTCAAATACATACATATTAAGAACCAAAATATTTAAAACAAACACATATACATATAAATATATAAAACATATACATAATCTACTTAGCTATACCTATATAAATAAGTAATAATAATATTAAAGTCAAGGTAGTTATGGCAAAGAGGAGAGGTAATGTTCTTTTACATTCTTTTTGAACAATGAAATAGTTTGGCAAGATTGTACCTTTGTCGGGAGGGAGTTCCACAGCCTTACTGCATGAACAGTGAAGGAATAAGACTAAAAATCAGTTCTGTGAGAAGGAAAAGTAAAGCGATGTTTAAGATGCGATCTACAAGGAGCATTGGGTGTATTCATAAAAGAGAAACGCTCCCGTAGGTAGGAAGGACATAAGGGATTGTGCAGGATATTAAATAGGACACACAATATCCGAGTATTCCTACGGAGTCGTATTGGGGGTCGCTTGAGTTTCTCACGAAATTCCGAGACATGATCATACTTGCGTAGATTGAAAATAAACCGTATGCGTAAGTTTTGCAATCGCTCAAGTTTATTTAACAGCTCCTCAGTAGCATCCAAGTAGCAGGAGTCCGCATAGTCAATTATGGGCTGTATCAAAGTTTGAGAAAGCGAGATTTTGATATCAACGGGCAAAAACGGCTGGAGACATTTGAGTGTATGAAATGTGTAATAGACCTTTTTGCTGACCTCCCCAACATGAGCTTCCCAGGACAAATTGCAGTCAAGGATAATGCCAAGATCCTTGGCTGTATTGGTGTAAGAAATTGGGACAGCATCAAGTAGGACAGGTGGAAGCAAAGCCATATCCAGTCCGGATCGCATCGGCCTACTACCAATAACCATCGCCTGAGATTTTTAGTTCCTAGTAAGAGTTCTTAAACTTTGAGTGCAAGGGGCCCTACCAATATCTTCGGGGCTCAAGCAACCTCACCTGCTATCGGTACACCCTGACTTACGGACGAGCCGACCTCACGGGGTTGGAAGATCAGATGCAGTCGCTCCAAAAAGTGAAAGCCAAACGCCAAAGCTAGTAGAAATGATCTGCTGGCTGCGTGAAATAATATTAATTGGTAAATAGGCCATCAAAAAGCCTTCCGAGTTTATATCTGGTTCTACTCAGGTGAATCGCGTGCCGATCCGCTAATGTTATTAAAACTTAATAATTTAATACTTAAACTTTAGTTATAGTTTGACCACGATCGCTATACCGCCGTACAAAAGTGTACACAGTGAGCGGCACAGCGGTCCTGAACTATAACTAATGTTTGACATTATGTAAGTACCTTTAAAAATATGATTTATGCAAAATAAAGACATGTTAATTTTATTTTTATTCTCTTGTATTTCACGAAAAATACGAACGAACACATCCCGTAGTGTGGGAACTGTCCTTCACTTATTCCACAGCGAAGGAAGCGTACAAATTTGAACATTGTAGTAATATTGTGAACGGTTCACGTAATATTAAATTCGTTACATCGCTCGCAAGCAATACACAATGAATGTCCAATAAATAAATGCTTTATAAATCAATTACACATAGATTCGTGACACAAAGTAATTCAAGATAAACAATTTTGTTTTATTAGTCGTAACTAACGCGGCGAAACAAAAGAATTACTCATTGTACTCCTACATATTTATTTGTTGCATATAGATATATATATACAAGCCTTCATAGAAAGACATAATATCTGTTTTTTATATAGTGTTTAAGCATTCATTACCCAAAATATTTACAAAACCTACTCTAAAACACTGACTTCAAACAATCTAAATAGAATTTGCGATCCTGTTGTCACAAAATCACTAAAGTCCTGTTACAAGCAAAGTCTAAAATTATATCATCACATTCAATTTCTGGACTAACCCCACCAGCATTCTATATACTGTGACTCCTGTACACCAGAATCGACAGTAATAACCCAGAAAATTAAAGACCAGAAAATTTACACCAAGCTTCAACTCGGTAAATTCACAGAAGTTAGTGTCTTGGAACCTAGATCAAAATATGCAGAAGCTAACTTGAGGAAGAATAGTAATATTCAAGTTTACCAGAACTCATTAGACTTCAGTAAAGCTGAAATGGAGGTACAACTAGTGTTGGAAATATATAATTTTCAACAGAATTGAAATAGTTTATATGTAATTTGATAATATTGTACCGTATTTGGGTAGTTTTAGTCTGTTTTTGTCTTATTATCTACTAGCTGTACCGCGCGGCTTCGCCGGTGACATATTTCGAACTCCGTCAGTTTATCAGTCATGCCATTATTTCCGTCGCTCCCATTTAATCCCGTCTTTTATTACTTTTATAATAATGTATGAATATTTGCCCGATTTGTTGATTACTTGAATTGTTTGAGTTGATTGGACGCGAGGACTTCGCAGAACTCGCTTGCTATTGGCTAGTCGCGTCGTCGCGCATGCGTACATCGCAAATCTTCAGCCATACTTGACACTTTCATTTTAATAACAAATTTTATTACAATAAAATGATTATAGTGAGTTAACGTTAAAAGGCAGACATAGCATATGTCTGCCTTTTAATCGCGGACTATATTTTAGAACTTTTAAAGGGGAATAATTATGTAATACATAGTTATTGTGTAACTTTAATCGTTAACGCAGCGTTCGCAACGGAAGCTTTCAAAAGGAATATTTTGTCCCCGATTTTGCCACATTTATCATTGCTGTTCCGCTCCTATTGGTCGTAGCGTGATGTTATATAGCCCATAGCCTTCCTCGATAAATGGACTATTTAACACAATAAGAATTTTGCAAATCGAACCTGTAGTTCCTGAGATTAGCGCGTTAAACCAAACAAACAAACTCTTCAGCTTTATAATATTAGTATAGTATAGACTAGCTGATGCCCACAGATTAGCCCGTGTGGTGTAGATTTCCTATTAAGAGCTTTCGTATGGGACCCTAAACTTTTTGTAAATCCCATATAGCCTATGTTACTCACGAAGAGTGTAGCTTTCTAAAGGTGAAAGAATTTCTAAATCCGCCCAATAGTTTCTGAGTCTATTCATTACAAACTTACAAATCTTTCCTCTTTAAAATATTAGTATAGAAAATCACCCTTCCGTTTTGACTGATTGTTTAAATATTTTTTTTGGAAGCGACCCTTCAATACAAGTCAAAAAAAGCTTCTCTAACAGCTGTATTTCAGATTCACTTAGATCATTATCTATAAAGAAATGTTAGCAACAGCAATGTTTTTGGCTGGCACAAATTTTTTTAAGGAAACTTAACTAACTATCTTCACGGTATATTCCTGGTCCCAAGTAGTCAGAGAGGACAGATCGCCAGGCTTCACGATCTATGCATATTCTTTCGTTTTTTGCAGATTCATCAATCGCTTCCAGTGCCTTCCGAAGCTTCAATGCACGTCATCCGAGTACTTTTGACTTGACTCATTCGTTAGACGTGTCCAAACCAACGGAGCACGCCCTTAAACTAAGGGCATGTAGGAAACTAAAACTAAGTTTATTACCTGGTGGCAGTTCCCGCGAAGCTGTGGTCGTGAGATGATCCTCAGTAAGTAGAGATAGCAGCAATCGCGCCGGTCCATCTGGGTGAAACCGTGACAAGCATGCGCGGTTCATTCCACCTGCTTTGAGGACTCCTGGGGCGAGTACTAGATGATTCTTATCCGTGCATGGATTACTGCAAAAGAATAATGTGTTTAGTTAGAACCTATACGTTTGTTTATTTATTTATCTATCACGCCATATCCCCGAAAGGGTGGCAGAGGCATACATATTGTATGCCCACTTTTCACCATGTGTATTCCTGTCCCACGTAATAGGTGGTGAGCCCATTTCCGTGTTGAAATAGACAGACGCAGGTTGTGGCTAGCCGCTGTTGAAATTTTTCAAGCCGCCCATAAGGCCTTCAACTTGACTTAACGACTGCCATGTTACTGGCAACCGGGACCAACTTAACGTGCCTTACGAAGCACGGTAACGCTCGCAAATGTAGATGCCACAAAGTGGTCACCCATCTGAGGACCAGCCATAGTGAAAGCTGAACACTGAAACCGCGGGGCCACGAGCGCTTCAAAAACTATACGTGTTATGAGAATTTAAAGAACTATTATAAGAATTAGACTTTTCAAAGTCTGGACTCTTTTGGATCAGACAGGGCATATATGTATGTTTCTCGGCTAACCAAAAGGTCAAAAGTCGGATACCCAGATGTGCATGTATAATGTAATTACTAAATCTGCTGGCAGCGAAAGAAGTACCTACGGGATGCCTGGATCGAGAAGCCTGGTGATCTGTCCTCTCTTTTATTGGGGATACAGAGTGAACATAGTTAAACTTTTCTCGGCACATGAGAAAGATAATTCGGGATTTTCTCATTTTTTAGTTCAACTTTATATTTGGTAGAGATGTGCTTTGGGTAACCCTAAGGCACATTTCCTCTACTATTTACCACGGATTGTTCAACAACGATTACCAGAATGCTAATAATTAATTGCTGTAGGTTTCACAGGTTTGCTCAGTTGATAATTACTCGTATTGCTGGATTCTAAATACTGAAATCAATTCTGCAATCACCTGGAAAATTGGCTTTCACTTGCCGTCAGTAAGCACGCTCAGGTAATCAACATAATGAAGCGGTGGTCAAGAGGATGACAGGACGTGCTTTTGCTGGCGGCCATTTTTCTCGTTCGTGTGGCTGTATTAATTTTAGAGGCACGGAATAGAAAATGTTGCCTTCTAAGATACTTTAGGATATGTCAATTGAGTCTATAACATTGGATTGACCAAAGAGGTAAGAAGGAAATAGAGGGTTAAGTTTGTGAATAGTAAATATTTTGCAAAGAATTTTATAAAATACTAGTTGATTCCCACAGGAGTTTGTTCCCGGGATAAAGCTACATTGTTGTATTGTTTCATTAAAATCCGTTCAGTAGTTTTTACGTAAAAGAGTAACAAACATTCAAAGTTTCATATTTATAATATTATTAAGATTCTTCAATGCTTTTTATATCAACTTCAAATGAACAATATCACCATGCCTATCAATGAAGTCTTTGACTAGCTTAACATAAAAAAAAGATATAATATTTGTATATCTTATATCTGTCAAAAAATATTGAAGTTCATAAAATAGGTACAGCTTGATTTAAAAAAAACATAGCATTCATGTAATACATGCAAGTAAACTAATCTTCCTTACACCTTAATGCAATAACCGTCAATCATTATATTTCTTATACATTATCAGATTATAATCACGCTCCAGAACAAAAAGTGATGAGATCAATTATTGAACGGATGCTTCCTCGTACAAAACCAAGGTCTCACCGACCTTGTTTGACCATTACACAAAACGCCATGACATAAGCATGTGGCATGACTCGCCTGATGGTATCTGTATTCTATCCTGTATCCTTCTCGTGTTCAATACAAAGTCATGTATTATTTTGTTATTATTAAAAAATCTTTTTGCTGCAGACCAAAAAAAAATCGTAAAATATTTAAAGATAAAACTTATAGCTATAATAATTTAAAATTTTAATCATAATTAACTGATATATTGGTATAAACACGAAAAAGTCGGTAAAAAAATAAATAAACGTTATTTTTCAAAAATTTGCCACTCACACGAAAAACTAATATAAAACACTATTATTTGTTTTTACATAATTAAATTCTTGGAATTATAACGATTAAAACGATATATGACACTAATAACTTATAATTATTCTAAAAAAAACTAAAAATATGTTAACCCATTAAATATTAACGCAATACTAAAAAAATGGCGGGAAAATGGCCGCCGGCAATGTTTATACCGCATTTACTTTGAATTTTGATATTGTGACATATAGATATTAAACCTCTAATACACGGGCTTTTTATCCACGATTCTAATGGTATAAAATTCATTCATTAAAACCTCAGACAACATTATTTAAAAAGGTTTTGAAATGAGGTCAGTTCTAAAAAAGAAAAGGCAAAAAAAGTCAGCTGCTTTAGCAGCTTGAACGTTTGAGTGGTTAGATGAGAGACGGTAGACCAGGGGCCCAATTCTCGACCATACGACTTGAAAGCGTAGACGGAAATTTGCGGATAAAATGTCATTTCTTTCATATTTATAACCGGTAAAGTAAGAGACAAAAGACATTTCACCAGTAAATTTACGTCTACGCTTTCGAGTCGTATGATCGAGAATTGGGGCCCAGATTTGATTTGAGCAAAACAAGAGTAAAGCGGTCTCCATCATGACAGAATAGAATAGAACGGAATAAACTTTATTGCACACAAATATAAAACACTGGCATAAAGAGCTTACAGATTCATAAAACACATTTACGTACACATTTATAATATTAGTATGGATCTATAAACAACTATAATATAAATCAACTTAACTTAACATTAACATTAAATATAACCTTAAAAGTTATGATACATAAATAAAATCATAAATGTACAAAGGGCAGCCTTTTCGCTAAGTAGTAATTTCTTATTCAGGCAACCTTTATTATCTGGTAGCCTAAGCAAATATCACCTGCCTGATGCATATGCCAGTTACCAGTTACGACCCACTGCGCCTAGAAGTGGACACTTCTGGTGGAACGAACTAAACTTGGAGTGTCTTTGCAAGATAAACTCCGAAACGAAGTTATCCGACAGAGTACCGGCAGCGCGAGATTTGCACCTCCGGTGTTGGAAACGTTCATAGGCTATGTTCACCACTTTTGATCAGATGAGCCGCAAACTTGTCTGCCACCTCAGCGGTGTAAAAAAAGTTTGTGTACCAGAGTACACAGGTAACAAATGAAACTTCTTTACGACATTTTATTACAGCACATTACAGTACATTTTATTCATAAAGAAGTTTTACTTATGATACAGAAGTTTCACTTCAAAACAACATGGCGCGTTACCGAAAAGCGTGACGATTTTTTCTACAGCTTTAGAATTTCTCTCAAATTCGATAAAGAAGTTTCACTTCAAAAAGGATTTTCCCAAGTGGACTGGGATCCAACTTAATCTGGTCATGTAGAGAATGGAGTACGCTTGAGAAGTGAGTGCTGTCGCCTCGCAAGAAGTATTAAAAAAACTTATAATGTTATTTGGGTCGCGAATTCATTCAGCTATAATATACAAATATTAATTCAATGAACGTGGGAATTATTGAATTATAGTTCAATCTCCTTATTTAGTGGTTCCTTTACCTACCTCCTCTGACTACTCGGTCAGGGATACAGAGCAAAAGATAGTTAGTTCTATCTACCTCGACTGCACGATAAATGAATCTGGCGAATCCATGAAAGGTTTTATCAGATTTGAAATCTGGGAATCACCAGAGCGTTTTTACACCTTGAATATACTAGGAAGTTGATTATGTGTATTCTTTATATGCTAAATTTGTCCTTTTTTATGTTAAAGTTATAAATTTAACAGTACTTAGTAATTTCCTTTTTTGTGTAGTATGCACTGTTAGTATCAAGATTCTGCTCTGTTATGCAATTCGTATTATAGGTATTCAGGTATTAATTTATACATAAAAATACCTAATGAGTTTCAAATGATGTTGAAGCGTAAAAAAGGTCTAAATCTATATCTATGTCGATACATTAAAATAAATTTTGATAGGAAGTTTAGAAATTCTGAGGGAAAAATGAGGGTCAAAATCAGAACCTGTTGCTTTACTTGGCCGTTGTAGGATAATTTTGTAGAACTACCGACAACTTGACAACTATGTTATTGTAGCATTAAGATATGTACCACGTAGGCAGATTGCTTAAAAACAGAAAAGTCAAAAGTACTCGGAAACCCAGACGTGCGTGTATGAAGCGATTGATGCCTCTCCAAGAAGCGAAAGAAGTATGCATGAATCGTGAAGCCTGGCGATCTGACCTCTCTGACTACCCCGTCAGGGATAGCGTGAAGATAGATAGATAATAGAAGTACTAATTGTAACCAAACTCTACAAACAATTCTCGAGAATGCCTATAGGCAGGGGGTACCAATGCGAACAAAATATTTTTAATAACATTGAATTATCCCTAGATGGCAGTAATGGTATCAAATTCAAGATCACAAAAAATAAAAATCTTATTTAGCTGTTTAAAGTCCGGTATATGATTTTTAAAATAAAAACCATATTCTAATCTGTGATATTAACATACTAAACTCGTTAATAATACAATTAATGTAGATTGCGTGAATAATTGGTTCTCGATACTGTTCATTTATAATAATAGATGGCGACGTAATAAGTTGAACAGTTCTGCACCAACATTCGTCTCTCTATGCCAATAGTACCTGTAAAAAAAAGAGCATTCTATCTCTTTCGGTCGCGCACGTCACAGCGATGCACGCTAGAATAATAAACTTATTTGTAAAAATATTGTGATATGACGACGAGGATTAATAAATATCCGCAATAATCTAGCAGTAGATAAATTCATTACAATACGTTACAGTGTGTGTGGCCTGGTGGTTAACGGCGAGAAGTAGTAATATTGTTAATTTAGAATTTTTCCCAAGTATAGAGTCCCAAGATCGAATCCTCATTGTTTTGATTTTTGTTTTTGCATTTTAAAATAAATATTAACAATTGTGAATACAAAACACCGAAAAAGTAATACTTTTTTTTTGGATTTATAGAAATTTACTAAATAAGTGTTTATTACATTTTTTTTTAATTCCAGAAATAAATCGTTTTATTTTATATCAAACGCGATGTGGCATCTGAATTGTAATCAAAACAAATTCAGTGATCCGATCCGCCAAAGTAAACGATATTTAACTTAAAATAAAGTTCAAAATAGAAGCGCGTAATAACTGTCGGTCTCTGTCAACCTGCTGATAAGGTTCAAAGTGGTATGACCGCCGCGCTACTCTTACGTCAAAATATTATTAGCGCTGCATCATATATTACGATAGTACATTGTGCTTTGACAAGTTAAAAATATAAAAAAAGCTAGTTGACGGCCGCGGCTCCGCTCGCGTGATGGGAACTTGTTCCCAGTATAAAAAGTAGCCTATATGTTGTAAATCCATTCAGTACTTTTTACGTGAAAGAGTAACAAAGATACATCAAATCTTTTAAACTTATAATATTTATATCTTATATTTATATTAAACTAGTTGACGTCCGCGGCTTCGCCCGCGTAGAGAAGTTTTCCCGTTCCCGTTTCCCACAGGAACTTGATCCTGGGATAAAAAGTAGCCTATGTGTTATTCTGATGTATAAGCCACATTGTAAAGTTTCATTAAAATCCGTTCAGTAATTTTTACGTGAAAGAGTAACAAACATCCATACAAACTTTCACATTTATAATATTATTAACATTAAGATAATCATAATCTATCAAGGTACAGTCTTTTATTTTGCTTTCATTAATTATAAATTTCACGTTCGGAGGCCTGATACAATAGATTATCTACCTATATTATAGAACTTAAGGGTTTATTTGACCCCTGGTTTCGGTCTCTGTAGCCTGCACTGTAGACAATAGATATATCTTACAACCTAAACCCCGAGATCTCGACCATAGACTTAGCTACCTCGGAGCCAGGGGCTATAGACATCCATTGACTCTAGACAGTTGACCTTGACTTCAGGATCTAAGGTCTCGGGACCTTACCGGCTCTAAGCCCACAAACTCAGATTCTAGCCCAGAAGCCTGGACTTCGGATCTAAGACCCTGGAATCTTGACTCAGGACCCTGGACCCCGGATCTCGGGAACAGGATCATGAACCCTAGGCCCTTAACCTTGGATCCTAGCCCCTGTACTGTGAGGTCTCTAGAGCCTCTACTGCATACCCTCGATGGAGAACCCAACCCTTGACTCTAAACAGAGGATCTGGAGTAGCTGACCTTGGACTCTCGATCTAAGACTCAGAACCCGGAATTCGGGATCCCAGACCCCGGGTCGGGAATATACGCTATAGGCTCTACGTCTTCGAACTTGGATCCTGGCCCCTGAACATTCATGAAACCTGGAATGGGTTTATAATGTTTATTTTAGAAGTTCCTATGGCCACCTTCCAGTGTCCTCTACAAACAATCTCCATGCATGGAAATTACAAATGGTCACTTACGAGTATCTACGCTACGTAAACTAAAAACACTGAATGAACTAACTCTAGTTTTATAATATTAGTACCTATAGATAAAATATCCAAATAAGTAAAACCCTTATTTGTTGCTTTATAACATGACCTTTATCATGCCTGTACAGAATATTGATAACGTCAATTAGCTAGAAAAGGCATACGGCAGAGTATTTATGTTTATAGTGACATCTAGTGTAGTGTAGTAAATAATAAGAATAGTTTGCCAAAACATTGTCGCCATCTATATACAAACTCCCGTACTGCCTGCCTGCTTGGAAAGTTAAGGCCGTGACCATTTTTAGTTCCTGTTCGTGCATCTGTATAAGAATTATATTATATTATCTGTGCTATAGGAGATGAAGCATTCCTAATATTAGAGCTTCCATTTTGGTGCGAGGCGAGGGTAGGAGGCATACCTATCCATGTCAAACCAAATCTACATCAATACTAACTAATATCTTCACGCTGTATCCCTAACGGTAGTCAGAAAGTACAGTTCGCCAGGCTTCGCGATCCACGCATACTTCTTTACCGCTACCAGTTACGACCCACTGCGCCTAGAAGTGGACACTTCTGGTGGAACGAACTAAACTTGGAGTGTCTTTGCAAGATAAACTCCGAAACGAAGTTATCCGACAGAGAACCGGCAGCGCGAGATTTGCACCTCCGGTGTTGGAAACGTTCATAGGCTATGTTCACCACTTTCGATCAGATGAGCCGCAAACTTGTCTGCCACCTCAGCGGTGTAAAAAAAGTTTGTGTACCAGAGTACACAGGTAACAAATGAAACTTCTTTACGACATATTATTACAGCTATAACATTTCTCTCATACGTCGATAAAGAAGTTTTACTTATGATACAGAAGTTTCACTTCAAAACAACATGGCGCGTTACCGAAAAGCGTGACGATTTTTTCTACAGCTTTAGAATTTCTCTCAAAGTCGATAAAGAAGTTTCACTTCAAAAAGGATTTTTCCAAGTGGAATGGGATCCAACTTAATCTGGTCATGTAGAGAATGGAGTACGCTTGAGAAGTGAGTGCTGTCGCCTCGCAAGAAGTATTAAGTATTAAGTGAAACCACTTCAAAACAACATGGCGCGTTACCGAAAAGCGTGACGATTTTTTCTACAGCTTTAGAATTTCTCTCAAAGTCGATAAAGAAGTTTCACTTCAAAAAGGATTTTTCCAAGTGGAATGGGATCCAACTTAATCTGGTCATGTAGAGAATGGAGTACGCTTGAGAAGTGAGTGCTGTCGCCTCGCAAGAAGTATTAAAAAAACTTATAATGTTATTTGGGTCGCGAATTCATTCAGCTATAATATACTAATATTAATTCAATGGATGGGGTTATTGAATTATAGTTCAATCTCCTTATTTAGTGGTTCCTTTACCAACCTTATCTGACTACTCGGTCAGGGATACAGCGCAAAAGATAGTTAGTTCTATCTACCTCGACTGCACGGTAAATGAATCTGGCGAATCCATGAAAGGTTTTATCAGATTTGAAATCTGGAAATTACCAGAGCATTTTTACACCTTGAATATACTAGGAAGTTGATTATGTGTATTCTTTATATGCTAAATTTGTCCTTTTTTATGTTAAAGTTATAAATTAACAAGTACTTAGTAATTTCCTTTTTTGTGTAGTATGCACTGTTAGTATCAAGATTCTGCTCTGTTATGCAATTCGTATTATAGGTATTCAGGTATTAATTTATACATAAAAATACCTAATGAGTTTCATATGATGTTGAAGCGTAAAAAAGGTACTAAATCTATATCTATGTCGATACATTAAAATAAATTTTGATAGGAAGTTTAGAAATTCTGAGGGAAAAATGAGGGTCAAAATCAGAACCTGTTGCTTTACTTGGCCGTTGTAGGATAATTTTGTAGAACTACCGACAACTTGACAACTATGTTATTGTAGCATTAAGATATGTACCACTTAGGCAGATTGCTTAAAAACAGAAAAGTCAAAAGTACTCGGAAACCCAGACGTGCGTGTATGAAGCGATTGATGCCTCTCCAAGAAGCGAAAGAAGTATGCATGAATCGTGAAGCCTGGCGATCTGTCCTCTCTGACTACCCCGTCAGGGATAGCGTGAAGATAGATAGATAATAGAAGTACTAATTGTAACCAAACTCTACAAACAACTCTCGAGAATGCCTATAGGAGATGAAGCATTCCTAATATTAGAGCTTCCATATTGGTGCGAGGCGAGGGTAGGAGGCATACCTATCCATGTCAAACCAAATCTACATCAATACTAACTAATATCTTCACGCTGTATCCCTAACGGTCGTCAGAAAGTACAGTTCGCCAGGCTTCGCGATCCACGCATACTTCTTTACCGCTACCAGTTACGACCCACTGCGCCTAGAAGTGGACACTTCTGGTGGAACGAACTAAACTTGCGAGTGTCTTTGCAAGATAAACTCCGAAACGAAGTTATCCGACAGAGAACCGGCAGCGCGAGATTTGCACCTCCGGTGTTGGAAACGTTCATAGGCTATGTTCACCACTTTCGATCAGATGAGCCGCAAACTTGTCTGCCACCTCAGCGGTGTAAAAAAAGTTTGTGTACCAGAGTACACAGGTAACAAATGAAACTTCTTTACGACATTTTATTACAGCTATAACATTTCTCTCATACGTCGATAAAGAACTTTTACTTATGATACAGAAGTTTCACTTCAAAACAACATGGCGCGTTACCGAAAAGCGTGACGATTTTTTCTACAGCTTTAGAATTTCTCTCAAAGTCGATAAAGAAGTTTCACTTCAAAAAGGATTTTTCCAAGTGGAATGGGATCCAACTTTATCTGGTCATGTAGAGAATGGAGTACGCTTGAGAAGTGAGTGCTGTCGCCTCGCAAGAAGTATTAAAAAAACTTATAATGTTATTTGGGTCGCGAATTCATTCAGCTATAATATACTAATATTAATTCAATGGACGGGGTTATTGAATTATAGTTCAATCTCCTTATTTAGTGGTTCCTTTACCTACCTTATCTGACTACTCGGTCAGGGATACAGCGCAAAAGATAGTTAGTTCTATCTACCTCGACTGCACGGTAAATGAATCTGGCGAATCCATGAAAGGTTTTATCAGATTTGAAATCTGGGAATCACCAGAGCGTTTTTACACCTTGAATATACTAGGAAGTTGATTATGTGTATTCTTTATATGCTAAATTTGTCCTTTTTTATGTTAAAGTTATAAATTTAACAGTACTTAGTAATTTCCTTTTTTGTGTAGTATGCACTGTTAGTATCAAGATTCTGCTCTGTTATGCAATTCGTATTATAGGTATTCAGGTATTAATTTATACATAAAAATACCTAATGAGTTTCATATGATGTTGAAGCGTAAAAAAGGTACTAAATCTATATCTATGTCGATACATTAAAATAAATTTTGATAGAAAGTTTAGAAATTCTGAGGGAAAAATGAGGGTCAAAATCAGAACCTGTTGCTTTACTTGGCCGTTGTAGGATAATTTTGTAGAACTACCGACAACTTGACAACTATGTTATTGTAGCATTAAGATATGTACCACGTAGGCAGATTGCTTAAAAACAGAAAAGTCAAAAGTACTCGGAAACCCAGACGTGCGTGTATGAAGCGATTGATGCCTCTCCAAGAAGCGAAAGAAGTATGCGTGAATCGTGAAGCCTGGCGATCTGTCCTCTCTGACTACCCCGTCAGGGATAGCGTGAAGATAGATAGATAATAGAAGTACTAATTGTAACCAAACTCTACAAACAACTCTCGAGAATGCCTATAGGAGATGAAGCATTCCTAATATTAGAGCTTCCATTTTGGTGCGAGGCGAGGGTAGGAGGCATACCTATCCATGTCAAACCAAATCTACATCAATACTAACTAATATCTTCACGCTGTATCCCTAACGGTAGTCAGAAAGTACAGTTCGCTAGGCTTCGCGATCCACGCATACTTCTTTCGCATCTTGTAGATTAATAGATTCATGCATACTTCTTTCGCTTCTTCGAGATTCATCAATCGCTTCATACACGCACGTCTGGGTATGCGAGTACTTTTGACTTTTCCGTTTTTGAGCAATCTGCTCAAGTGGTCTTCATATATAAGTCTCGGCCTACCCTGACTCCTTCTACCCTTTTCTTTCGCACAATTTATATTCTTCGTCAATTCGGAATGAGGAAATGAGGAATCATTCATTCTTTGGACGTGTTCAAACCAACGGAGCACGCCCTTTTTCAGCTTAACGCTGACAATTTCATTCATTCCTGCCATTTTGCGTATTACTATAACACACGTATTCGGTCGGAAAAAGTTACGCCGCACAATTTTCGAAGTGATCGCTTCTTCACAGCATTCAATTTCCTTTCATGCATCTGCTGACATACCCAGGTTTCTAACTTATAAAGATGAAGAGTTTGTTTGTAAGTTTTTTTAATTGGTAGAACGCGCTAATGTTAAGAACTACTGGTTCGAATTGAAAATTTATTTTTGGGTTGGATAGCCTAATTATCGAGAAAGGCTAAGCTACATATCATCAGGACCGGATAGCAGACTATTACTGATAAATGTCAAGAAATCGGGCAAATTTTTATACAGTAGTTATTGTAAAATTAATAAACAACGGGATTAAACGAGTGCCATGGGGTTCGATATACGTCACGGACGAAGCCGCGGGGGTCAACTAGTACCGTGTCATATTGAAGCGGTCGTACTCCCGTTAGCTCAGTGTTCGATAAACGTTTAATACGGTTGGTTCTGAGATGGCTGACATTCTGTAATATTGAAGTTATGCTTTTTTTGGGGAAAAATACTGAGAGTAAATTTTTACGATGCGCGCACAGACCGTCTCAAAAAACAGACACCCTGAATTAAACTGATAAAATGTTTCCATGACAAATTATAACTACATTCAAAGTAGTTTTTAAACACCTTGAAGTTAGCTATAGTCATCATTTTAGGGTTTTTTTTTCTACAAACCCTACGTTTAACGTGTGTTTAATAAGACGAAAGATAAAAATTATAAAAAGTTTTATCTTGTTACGCCAAAGAAGTGTAACTTCTAACGCGTGTACATAAGTACATACATATTGTCACACCTTTATCCTCGAAGGGGTAGGCAGAGGCATACTATACGCCCAGATATCATCGTATGGATTTTTGTCCCACGTAACAGGTGGTGGTGAGCCCATTGCCGTGTACGTACACTCACATTTTTTTTATTTACTAACGTTTTTGTGCTTCGGAAGCCACGTTACAGCCTAATGGGAGGATGGAATACTACAACAGCAGGTAGCACTGCCTTTTCTTGCCCGTTAACACGAGAGACGACAGTGCGAGAGTAACAGCTTTGTGGTTGGAATCCTGGAGGCCGAGTCTTCTATTTCAATCGTGTCGAAATAGTATCGAAATCGTCGCTCAATAAAAAGCCACATGTACAATTTGACAGTTTTTCGTAGTCTACTATTACAATAGTAATAGACTAGACTTCTATCGGTCGGCCGATAGAATTCTACTAACACGTACCACGCCAGTGGCCGCTAGTCAGTTGCATTTTTGATAGTCTACTAACATTTTGACAGCTAAAAACAGCGATTCTGGTTCTATTCTACGGCTTGTGTGGGTCTTAGCTTGTCTTCCACCCCAGTAGTATATAAAACATATTTATACATAATATCCAGATAAATGAAATTAAAGTGTGTTTGTTATTTCAAAATAACAGTTTTTCATTGAGAGAAGCTCTTGCAGCACCGCAGCCTCAGATCCGTATTCCAGAACGATTCTCAGTACTCAATCGACGCTTTAGAGTAGATTTTATAAGGCAAGAACTAGCCTCAAGCGTTGATTGAATATTGAGAAACGTTCTGGAATACGGACCTCAGTGTTCTGTAAACGATCACTGTGTTAAGCAACTGTCGCTATGGCTGGTTACGGATAGGTGACCGCTTTGTGGTATTTCCATTTAGGAGCGTTTCCGTGCTTCGGAAGGCACGTTAAGCCGTTGATTCCGGTTGCCAGTAACATGGCAGTTGTTAAGCCAAGATGAAGGCCTTGAAAAATTTCAACAGCAGGTAGCCACAACCTGCGTCTGTCTATTTCTACCCGGCAATGGGCTCACCACCTATTACGTTAGACAGAAATGCACACGATGAAATGTAGGCGTAGGTATAATATGCATCTGCCACCACTTCGGGAATAAGGCGTGATTGATGAGTCTGTTTTTTATTTAGCAACTAGGTGACCCCCGTGGCTTAGCCCGTGAATTACCTACTTCGAACTCCCGTCGCACCTATTTAAGCCCGTCGCTTATAAATTCTACAATAATGCATAAAAAAATGCCCAATTTGTCGAGATTTATGATTACTGCTACGCTTTCCATGGTAGTAGCGTGATGATATGCAGCCTTCCTCGATAAATCGGTTCACAAAAATATTTTTTCAGATCCGACCAGTATTTCCTGAAATTAAGGCGTTGAACCAAACAAACAAACAAACTCTTCAGCTTTATATATAAGTATGGATATATGTACACAATACCCTAGTGATATTGAACCGGAGACTTCGGAGAATAATTTCTTTATTATATTTTTCTTTTTTTTATCGATTTAAATAAAAAAATACATTGCTATTTTTCGTTTTGAGCGCTCTTGCCAACCACTACGGGACCATTTCCCCTCCCCTGCCTACATTTCCCACCCGATCGAAAATCGTTGTTGTATAGATCAAGGATTGTCCATGCCAAGTTGCATGCAAATCCGATGAAAAATGCGACCTGTAGACTGAATGGACGGACGGTCATCAATAGCATTTTCTCGTACCAGTGGAGTTAAAACGGAGACAACAATAGAAGGGTAAAAGGGTAGGATAATAGTATAACGGTACTGCTTATTTCTTAAAGAAATGTCTTCCAGCAGACCGGCGAGAGGAAAGCTAGTCTTCATTATCTATCTGCCTGTTTCGTGTCTAATCTTTGAAACGGCTGAACCGATTATAGCGGGAATTTTACTGGCAGATAGCTGGTATTAAAAGGCGTTACTTTGACTACATTTTATATCCCAGTCCCACGGAAACCGCACGTCCGCTAGTATTTAATATAATTAAAGTGTTTTAGCTAATTATAAAACTTTTACACAACCAATTGCATATACAAAACGCTATGAGAACTAAAATTGCAGTCATAATAATCTCAGTTAACATACTTAGAGTACATAACGAAGAAATTTGAGCAGGCATCGCAATCTGCAATGAATGCACTCGTTAGTTCGTTCTACGAAACAGCACATCTGCTTGGTTGTTATTAAAACAAGATAGCTAGGGTTGACATCGATTGCGATGTCAAGTCACGCATTGCTGCCGCGTGGGCCAAATGGCGGGAGATGACCGGTGTCATTTGTGACCCTAAAATGCCGATCCGGTTGAAGGGACAGGTCTACAAAACCATTATTAGACCTGTCCTTTTACATGGCAGTGAGACGTGGCCGATATTGGAGCGACACAAGCAGGAGCTGCGTGTCACGGAAATGAAGATGCTGCGGTGGATGTGTGGAGTCACGCGGATGGACCGCGTGAGGAACTCTCGCATCCGCGGCGGCCTTCACGTCCGTGACATTGCAGACAAGTTGCAAGAGTGTCGCCTTCGTTGGTATGGTCACGTCTTGCGGCAACCGCCGGGCTACGTAGGTAACAAATGTCTGGCCATGTCAGCCCCGCCGGGTCCCGGTAAGAGGGGATGACCCAAGAAGTGCTGGCTTGACGTCGTAAGGGATGACATGCGTGCCAATGGTCTCACCACAGGGGATGCCGACGACCGTGCGAAGTGGAGGAAAAAATGTAGGAAAGCGGACCCCGGGCGTCGCGAGACGCAACTGGGACAGACGCTCGGATGATGATGATGAGCTAGGGTTGTCAGCATAATACTAAATCTAAATTTTTATTAAAGTAAAAATAGACAACTTGGTTCGAGACGGTGATTGAACCCGTGACCTTTGCCTAACCAGGGCAATATTCTAGCCACTAAACTACCTGGACCGTACCGCAACAAGTTGAAATTCTTCACTAGTATGACCAGACCTTCACTTTAATAAAAAAATATGAGAAAGTTAGCATACTAATTGCTTTAAAAATTTATCAATACTTAATCAATACTAAATCTGTTGCACGGATTATCTAATATTACAAAGTACGATCAAATACAATCACCTCAAATATTGAGCGGCGTAACCTTGGCCGAACGAAACGAAGTGATACGCAATATGACAGGTTTGAATGAAAGTGTCAGCGTTAAGCTGGAAAAGGGCGTGCTACGTTGGTTTGGACACGTCCAACAAATAAGTAAGGAACATTTAACGAAGAATAGGTAAATATTGTGCTAAAGTGCGAAATGCGAAAGAGGACAGGAGTCGGGTATGCCGAGACTTACATATGAAGACGAAGTGAGCAGATTGCTCAAGAACGGAAAAGTCAAAAGTACTCGGATACCCAGATGTGCACGTTTGAAGCTATTAATATGTTATATTGTGTTGTATATATTGTATTAGTATGCAAGGATCGCGATGCCTAGCGATCTATTCTCTCTGTCTATCCCGTCGTCAGTGATACAGCGTGAAGATAGTTAATTTAATATTACAAAGTACCACCTGCTTTCATTCGGGGTAAAGGCGGGCGCAGTACTGATAAAAATATTATAAAGCACAAGTATTTTTTATTTGAATGGTTGCACGCGTTAATCTCAGGAACTACAGGAACCACATACTGTCTGACAAATTTTTATTGAATGAAATAGTGCTGTTGTTTTTTGTTTGAAATCAGTATATTCTTGTTATTTAAAGGTTATTTATTTTAATAATGCAATTTTAATTTGTCAAATTTAGACCAATGGGTTTCTACTTGTACCTACGACATAAAATGAATAAGGACGTTAGAGTTATTAATTAAACTGATTTTGTAGTAAAGTAAAAGTATCTCAAGATTTTGACTATAAATAGGTATCTATACTAGCGGCACGGCGGTTTTTTTTACATATTACAATAGTGATGATATTTTACTTGTTTTACATAAGTACTCTGTTTTCTACTGTAGTATAAATACCTTCTAATGTGGTCGACTATTCACATATTTCAACAAATAAAATGTAATTAAAATTAAAACGAAAATTCATAAACAGGACTTTTCATACGTCAAAACAGCAGCCATCATAGCGTGCCGCTAGTATAGTTAATAGGTGACTATGCTATTAAGTTATTCAGCAATCAAGCTCTACTTGAGTGGGTTCATTGGCTTAAGTATCCCCCAGACAAGTGCTGCGACTGTGGCAGATACCAATCAAACTGAATGTAATCTTGAGTTTAACTTCTATGCGAGTTATTATAAAGATACTGAGCATATAGTAATATACCAGCTGACCCCGGCGGACTTCGTATCGCTCTAAAATTAATAAACTGTCTGTTTAGCTTTATAACTAAAAGTAAAAAAAGCAAAAGCAAAATGCAAAATAAAAAATTAGTCTTTATACTGACAAATTCCTGGAAAAGTACATGGACATTTAGTTTAAATTTTGTGATTCCATAATTTCTCTTTGCTGCAGCAAAGAGAGGTTATGGAATCACAAAAATAAGAAGGAAGGTGTGGCCTGGAACCTGCACTGCCCTTGATCTCTTTTTCTTTATTTTAACGCCTTCCCGGTTACTTGCAATCCCTGATTGAATTTCGCGACAGGGGAAACTGCGCCACCTTATGCATGTTGTATCGCCTGTATCATATATTATTTTGCGCTGAGGAATTGTTTGACATGATACCTATAGCCGCTTTCTATCTTTGCTCAACTTGTCATAGACAGGGTGATCATCCTAACAATTTACGTCCGAAGCTCTAAAATACGTTAATGACTGATATAAGCTTTTGCAATAGCCTTCCTTGTTCTTAACTTACCTCGATTTTCTTAAATGTCTACAGTTAGAATTGTTCAAAAAAGGTATTTAAAGGCTTTTGCCATTTCAGTAGCGCGAGTGCAGCACTTCTGGTGTTACGAATGTTCGCAGGCTATAGTAACCACTTTTGATCATGTGCCACCTCAGTGGTATAAAAAAAAACTGCTATCCAATCTACGGTTGGTGTAAAAAAATATGTAAATTTCTATTGTACAGCAAATTAGGTGATATATCGACCGCAGTTCCACCTACCAAGTCGAATTGTATTTTCAAACAATTTAGTAACCCATTGAAATAAATATCAACTAAATCGGTCATAGACCGCTTAGGAGTTGGGCAACAAACAGTAACTTTTTTTGACTACCAACTAACATTTTAATGTTTAAACTTTTATTTCTTAAACAGAACTCTTTATATTCCAACAAAACAAACCAAGGAGATCAAAACTCATTTGACAATTTTCTCATCGCACCGATAAATATTTGACAACCAAGTGACTCTATTTTTAAATTTCTATACAAAAAACAAAAGAGACTCAAAGAATATTTAAATTTATTTTTGTTTTGGTTGCTGTTTATCGAGAAAGGCTATAGGCTATATATCATTAAGCTACTACCCAGAGGAGCGGAACAGTAATCATAAATGTCAACAAACCGGGCGAATTATCATACATTTCTGTAAAAGTAAAAGCGGGGATTCAAAATAGGCTGCGGATGTCAGCTAGTACATAATATAGCTTAAGCTTCCATGTGCGGGAAAGTCGTGAGAAAAATATTTCGGTAGTTTTGATTTATCGCATGTGATTTAGACCAGGGATAGACTAAAGCGCATTCACAAGGTAAATGCTTCTGTGCAGCTCATGCTCAATGCTCGTACTTTTTTACTTTTTTTACGTGTGGATTTGTTCATGTAGACTACTGTCTGTCTACTGACTAAAACATGCATTGCATTTATCTTGTTTTATGTGCGGGAGTGGTGGTTTCTTGGACATAAAAGTTGTGTTAACGTGCTATCACAGTATAAAGAGTAAACCTATCAGTAGCGTTACGCCTTTGAAGTTGACAAAAATGCCGACAACGTCTAGACAGTGATGTTTGTAGGGTTGTCACAAGTATACTGGCTGGTATATCGAGTATACTGGTATACTGGCTAGGCTGATGTTATTTATAATTTATTTATTAACTCGTACTCGCAATCAACTATCAACATTATAATATAATATCTTAATCTTAATAATATTATAAATGTTAAAGTTTGTACAGATGTTTGTTACTCTTTCACGTAAAAACTACTGAATAGATTTTAATGAAACTTTACAATAATATAGCTTATACATCAGAATAACATATATACTTTTTATCCTGGGAACAAGTTCTTATGGGAAACGGGAAAGGGAAAACTTCTCTACGCGGGCGAAGCTGTGGGCGTCAACTAGTATGTATATATAATAAATCAATAATATAAATACCGGTTTAAAAAAAAAAATCTGAGATTTCACCAATTGCCGCACACGGAAGTAAATAAGGTTCATTTCATGTCGAATCGATAGTTTTTTTATGAGAAAGCATTTACGAAATGGCTGCCGCGTAGTAGATAAAAAGTTATGGGGTTTCTAGCAATCAATATGGCCGCCGAACTAGTCTTATAAAATTTCATGTTGGGTATCGTATAAAGGGTTTTTTGGTATGCGGAGCACGAATTTCGTGTTAATTTCGCAATCCATAATGGCCACCGTGTCGTTATAAAAAAAATCAAGGGAATGGGAGCATGAACCAGGAATGAGAATTGACGATGAGAACTAGGGATGAGAAATGGGAACTGGAAGCTGGGGATGCGAACTGGGAATTCAAAAAAGGGTGAGCTGACATATGTTATTTCTTATGTATGCTGTTTCTTCTTTTCACGGGTATCTTCTTTTTTTTTATGAAGTTACCCGGGCTTTTTGTAGGCGTACATAGAAACATACTGGTCCTACTGGACCTGGTCCATTATCGTTCTTCATGACTGTCTGCAGTGGGGTCCCATTTCCTTTTAGATTAAAATTCTCAAAGGGCCTCTGCGTGCTGGACCAGTATGTTTCCATGTACGCCTTGCGTTGGAGGTGTCCAATGGGAGTTAAACTATTGTAAAATATGCTAACTAAGAAATGGGCTATTGGGTTGGGGGTTTGATGAACCAGGTGTTATAACTATGGATAAAGGCGGCGTCTGCCATTTTATATCTGATTATCCTAATTTTGGCAGAAGGTGACTCACCAACTCACTAGATGGGCCCCCTATACAATCGCCATAGGCATGATAAGCCTGTAAGGCGACAGGAGGAAACACCGGTGTGAGCGGCTTGGGGTGTCGAGCGGTGCGGCGCCGGTTTCACCATCGCGGGTCAGACCCGGAGCGGTCTTCCCTGTAGTTATGCCCTTGAAAATGACACTTCCACCCCCGAGCATATAGCTCTGGCTCCCTCCGTCTGACCGGCCAATTAAGACAAACCAGAGTTGAGATTTGCTGCACTCCCGGGAGTAGCACTCTCACTGCTCTCCCGTTAGCCCATTAAATGCTAACCAGTGCAGAAGGGCAACAAAACTCTGAGGAATCGGGACCGATGTGTAGCCACGCACATTCAGCTCGCCACAAGCTGCTCTGCGGATGGGAGCTTTTCAATAACTTTCTGATACATTTTTTTGTTGATATCAGAAAGTGGATGACTCAAAAAGCGAATCTACTATACCCTCATAGGGTTGCGTTAATCCTATAAAAGATTACGACTGTCCTCGAGGGGTATATTATTATTATTATTAATTTGTTCAATTTGTATCCGCCCAGTTGAGCACTCTAAAAAAAAAACCAAATTCTACGGATATGATGTTCGCCGGGTATATTAGGTATATTTTTAGTAGTAAATGAGTTAATGATAAATATTTTCGGTTTTTGACTAACTGGACTTAATGCTACTTTTTTACAAATTTTTACTTTTCAACAAAATTATACTTTTCAACAAAAAAATATTGGTTACGATTTGAACAAGTTTAAATATTAATTATGACGAAAAACTTGAACACAGGATAACATAGTATAGAGTATAGTTATAATCCCACATGTGTGGCTCCGCACACCATAATACTCTTATGCGATACCCAACATGAAATTTATAACAGTTGGCGCGGCGGCCATATTGGATTGCAAAATTAAAACGAAATTCGTACTCAGCATACCAAAAAATCCCTTATACGATACCCAGCATGAAATTTTAAAATCACGGCGCGGCGGCTAATTGGATTGCAAAATTAACATTAAATTCGTACTCTGCATACCAAAAATCCCTTATATGATACCCAACATGAAATTTTATAACCACGGCGCGGCGGCCATATTGGATTGCAAAATTAACACGAAATTCATACTTAGCATACTAAAAAACCCCATGAATTAAAGAAATCTATACAAAAATTCAAAAATCATAGCAAGCGGTCGTGAATGCGTCAGCCCTGAAAGACTGTCCCGAGCTACTAACAACATTTTGTTCGCAGCTCGGGACAAACCCTCCCGCGTCTCGTCCCTTGTCCCCCGCACGATTGCTATTTTCTCTCTTGCCGCGAAACGTCCACTGACTACCTTAGTATAAGAATCACCTTTATACTGAGGGCAAGGACCAGGACGTAGCCTGAGGACACGACATCGACTGGACAGGACTAATTAGAAGATAAGATTGAAGAAATATGATATAAAAAATAAGATTTGGCTAAAAGGTCTTAGAAACCATTAAATAATTATTAAAAAAAAAATTGTCTTCTTTTTTTAATATTGTTGTAAAAAGGAGTTAAACTCCTACATATAAAGTAGTTAAGTTTATAGATTTTAATTTATAGTAGATATTAACTTTATGAAAACAGCATATAGCCCCATTTATAAATAGGTAGATATTTATTTTTTCCATGTGCCTCGTGTAGTGGTATGTAAAGCATGTAGAATTCAGTGAGAATCCCTAGTTAAATCTGTTTTAATTTAATGCGCATCTTTTGTTAATTGGGGCTTTGAATTAGTTGTCTGTGCCTGAACTTAACCCTGTGTCACTTCTCGCTTTTCCACTAACCTTAGCTTAAGTTGTAAATTTATATATAGTTTTCTTCATTGTGTAACCGGCAGATGGAGGTATGTAGGTACTCTTACGTTAGATTTTAGAGTATTAATATAGTATATATTTAATAATTAATTTCTTTTTTTTTTTTGTTTTCGCTGGGAATGCATTTACGGACCGTCATCCCTGCTGCGGGGGCAGCAGGGATGGTGTGTGGGGCTCCCAGCCCGTGAGAGAGGGCCGTCCTACCCACTAAACCCCGCGGTGTTCCGCCTCACCTTAAAACCGACTCTCAGGGTAGGCCTGAGGTTAAATCACTGCGAGCCGGCAAGGGGCACCCCAGAACGGAGGGGTCCGTCTCGGGGAATATTTATTTACTTAATTTAAAAAAAAAATATTTTTTAATTTATATATATAGATATATATATACCTATAATATATAGTCTTATAATTTTATTTGTTACAATATTCAACAATCTATGATGCTTTCAGATTACAGCAGTGACGATGAGTTTTTCTCTGCAAGCAGTAATATAAGTTCACAAAGCGAGCCCTACCTTGCTGGGATTTTGTCGTCTCAACTCTCTGGAGTGCCTTGTAATTTTAATGCTATACATATGAATGCTCAAAGCATTCCGGCACACTTCCTGGATATGCTGGCATCATTTGACTTTCCTCATATTCATGCTATACTTATCTCTGAGACTTGGCTTAATCCATGCTTATCTTCCTCCGCTTACCCAATCCCTCCTATTTCATATCCTTGACTATGCTGATGCCAGTTACCTCAACCTCACTGAAGACCATCTTAACAAACTTGAGAGACTCCAAAGTTTCTGTATAAGGTTCATATTTGGATTGCGCAAGTATGACCATGTATCCGTATATAGAATACAGCTCAAGTGGTTACCTATCCGTCTTCGCCGGAATGTTCGTATATTGTCCTTGTTGTATAATGTTCTTTTTAACCCCCACACTCCGTCATATCTCAAAAACCGCTTTGAGTTTATGAATGACGCACACTCCAGGACACTGAGATCATCAGAAAATTTAATTTTAAAAATTCCCTGCCGCTCTAGCAACTTTTTAGACAAATCTTTCTCGGTTCAGGCGGTGAGGTTGTGGAATGACCTGCCAGTGACAATTAGGAGAGCACAATCTCTGCCTGTTTTCAAAAAATCATTGAAGGAATATTACTTACGATTATTACGAATATACTTAGTCAGGTCATAAGTATTGTCACACAGTAAAAACTTTTCTTTAAGAATGCTGGCCACAAAAAAGTTTATTGAATTCGAATTTCGAATTGTTCATGAAAATGAAAATGTATAGTTTTTAGGATTTTACTCATTTTTAAATATGGAGTGGACGCTTAAAGAAGACCATGTTGCAGTTATTGCGTTGCATCGTTGCGGTTACGCGCCAATTAAATTTTTGACAGACTGAAAAATTTGAATATAACCAAAAGATTCGTTTATCGTACTATCAAACGATACAATGAAGACTCTAGTGTAGATGACAGGTCAAGAAGTGGTCGCCCTCGGTCTGTTAGGACTCCAGCAGTGATAAAAGCTGTGAAGGCGCGAATTCAAAGAAATCCCAAACGTAAGCAGAAACTGTTGGCCCTTTAGATGGGGTTAAGCAGAACCACGGTGAAAAGGGTGTTAAATGAAGACTTAGGGCTTCGGTCATATCGAAGAAAAACAGGACATCGTTTAAATGCTTGTCTAACGGACCTGAGACTGAAGAGATGCCGCGCTTTGTTGAAGCGGTACGCGGGAAAAAAATATCGAGAAATTATTTTTTCGGATGATAAAATTTTTACCGTAGAAGGGAGCTACAACAAACAAAATGATAAGGTGTACGCACACAGTAGTGAAGAAGCGAGCAACCGTATTCCGCGTGTCCAACGAGGTCATTTTCCACCCTCGCTCATGGTATGGTTGGGAGTTTCTTATTGGGGCTTAACAGAGGTACATTTTTGTGAGAAAGGTGTAAAAACGAATGCAGTTGTGTATCAAAATACAGTCCTGACGAACCTTGTGGAACCTGTTTCTCATACCATGTTCAATAACAGGCACTGGGTATTCCAACAAGATTCGGCGCCAGCTCATAGAGCGAAGAGCACACAAGACTGGCTGGCGGCGCGTGAAATCGACTTTCTTACGGCACGAAGACTGGCCCTCCTCCAGTCCAGATTTGAGTCAGTTAGATTACAAGATATGGCAACACTTGGGGGAAAATGCGTGCTCAAAGCCTCATCCCAATTTGGAGTCACTCAAGACGTCCTTGATGAAGACAGCCGCCGATATTGACATGGACCTCGTTCGTGCTGCGATAGACGACTGGCCGCGCAGATTGAAGGCCTGTATTCAAAATCACGGAGGTCATTTTGAATAAACTTTATTGTCATAAGAATCTATGTTTCGTTAAGTTCATTTTAGTATATAAATGGTTACAAAATGAATAAACTTGTTTCAATTATTTTGTATTAAACATGTGACAGAATTTATGACCTGACTAGGTATGATTATATATTGGTATAGTTTGTAAATATGTATGATTATATGTAGGTATGATAAATATGAAATGTAAAGTATTTACTTGTTTTTCATGTTATTATATTTTTTTTTGCCAATTTTTTTTTGATTGCTTAACTACATAGTAATGAGAATCGTAATCAGTATGCGTACACCACACTGCCCTTAATAAATTTACTTTTTTTTCTCTCCATCCCATGGTTGCCTGAAAGAGATTGCCGTAGCGCGATAAGGCCGCCAATTGTACCTACAACTTACATAAATAATGTATTTTTTTTTATTTTATTATTGTAAATTTGGTGTACAATAAAGAGATATATTATTATTATTATTATAATGTTTCTTCTTGTCACGGGTATCTTCTTTTTTTTATGAAGATACCCGGGCTTTTGGTAGGCGTACATGGGGACATACTGGTCCAACACGCAGAGGCCCTTTGAGAATTTTAATCTAAAAGCAAATGGGACCCCCACTGCAGACAGTCCACGCCCGCCTTATGTAGAAGAACGATAATGGACCACCTCCAATGGAAGTTAAACTATTGTAAAATATGCTAACTAAGAAATGGGCTATTGGGTTGGGGGTTTGATGAACTAGGTGATTATAACTATGGATGAAGGATGTATGTATTTATTATTATTATTATTACGTGGGACAAAAATGCATACGGTGAAATATGGGCGTTCAATTTGCCTCTGCCTACCCCTTCGGGGATAAAGGCGTGACAATATGTATGTATGATTTAATTATTTAATAAATCGTGGAATTTATCCAAATAATTAAATAGTTTTTTATGCGGCTAGATATAAAATAAAAAAGTAACACTCACCTGAAAAAGTTTTCGACTTTATCCGTAACATTCAAATATTGTGACCTCACTGGCGCCAAAATGATTAACAAATACACCAATAGCATTGTTACTTTTTTAATGACTCGTTTCATGGGTATTCATCCGTTCACAACACTGCTATTTTTTATCTGATTCATCAAATGTTTTTCAAAAACAAAAATGTTTATTTAAATTCACATTTTCTTGTACGAGTTTTCAAAAATGCTTTAATGTTCACTGACAATAGTTACTGATTTCCAAAAGTAAATTGTAATATTGATTTTTTTTGGATTTATTATACAGTAAAAATAATTCAAGTAGATAAAAATTGTTACCTAGATATAACACCTACATTATATTAACAAAATTCTTTTGTACGATTTGTTTACTAAATCCACGCTATTGCATACTAAATCCACGCTAACGAACTGCACCAGAAAATTATTATCACAATCGAGATAAAACCTCATAAGTTGGCAATAAACAATTTTGTAAAGCGAACGTTTTTGTTTATTTATCTAAACAGTCACCGATAATTATTTAAACAACTTTTATTGATAAATTACGGCCGAATTTCGTCTATAAGCACGTAAAATTAAATCAATGATAAGACACGTCCATCACGGCGTACGCGCTCAGCAAACTAGGCGGCAACGGCATGCAGGCGCCATTTGCATCCACGCATGCGTGAAAGATCGGCGCGCATCGCTGGGGGCTGGGAGAGATTCATAATATTTTTTGTACTTGCAATTTGTTAGAAAATTGTTTGAGGATTGCTTTTATTTTTTCTTTTTTTTTGTGTTTACTGCCTTCTGTGTGTGCCACTCTAAAAGTCAGGTGTCCGATTTCCTACTCTTTGCTCCCTCATTTGAATTGACAGAATAATTAATTTATCTACTTAAAGCAGCTTGCTATAGAAATGCTGGAGATGAAACTAACAAATGATTCATTGCTTTACTTCTCAATTGATCGTCATCAATAAACTAAAAGCTTCCTCTTAAAAGGCAATTTTCTAAATCGGTTCATAAATAATGTGGTTTAAAAACAAGTTTCAAAGCAGAATGATTTGTTAGAGAGAAATACGAGTAAAACGAGTAAAGCTGAGTACAAAGAAAAACCTGTGCTAAGGCTTCTTGGAGGAGGGACTCATCGTAAGAAAGACCTATTTCTCCCAGATGTCAGTCAGAAGATTACCCCAATTGAATAACCCCCGAACCCCCCCTCCGAAGACGATACCGCGCTTGCGGATAAAGTCTGCTGGGAGCCTATCCTCCCGAAGGGCTTACCCGGGACTCCTGGCCATAGACAAACGGAAGGGCGCCGTGTGGTTTTAGTCGGTAAAAAAAGGTAGGTAAGCTTAATTACAGCTGTTAACTGCTGCAATTTGTAACAAAAGTTAGTGTTAGTATTACCAATAATATAGAAGTCCACAAAAATACTCGTAAATATTTACATAGTAAAGAAGATAAAAATTTTTTGAAGTTTTGAAATATTTAAGTTTACTATGCGGACGTACCCCTAAAGGTAGTCATGACGGTAGAAATTTTCAATAATGCTGAGAATAATATCAAAATCAAAGCTGCTCCCGCTCCTATCAGTCAGTTTGAGCAGACCTCAGTTGTAGATGTTTGAAGCAACCAGGACATTAGTATAAGATGAAGAAAAAATGTAAATAAATAATAACTTTATTTTAGTCATCATCATCCGAGCGTCTGCCCTAGTTGCGTCTCGCGACGACCGGGGTCCGCTTTCCTACATTTTCTCCTCCACTTCGCACGGTCGTCAGCATCCCCCGTAGTGTCCCTTGCGACGTCAAACACTTTTTGGGTCTTCCCCTCTTACCGAGACCTGGCGAGGCCGACATAGCCAGACATTTGTTTCCCACGTAGCCCGGTGGTTGCCGCAAGTCGTGACCATACAGCGAAGGCGACACTCTTGCAGCTTATCTGCAATGTCACGGACATGAAGGCTGCCGCGTATGCGGGAGTTCCTCAGGCGATCCATCCGCGTGACTCCACACATCCATATTACATATTTTAGTTTAGTAGACATATTGATAAGTGTTTCTTCATTCTCTCTCGATAAAAAATTGGTTTTCCTAATTAAACTAAGCATTTTGGATGTACAGGCATAGTTAGTTTTTAGTTCTGCATAATTTGTGATCAGCACATTTGGTACATGCGTATTGTGTCACTTTTACTTAGCACATCAGATCATAAAATGTTTGTAAATAATGAACGACAAACTGTTTAATACCTCTGTCTGGGTTAATAGGTCGATCAACGACCGCTGAGCATTACAATTAATTATTTACATACATAATAGATATTGTTTCGATAACACATTGTTACTGAGGAAGAATGATAAAAAGTAGCCTATGCGTTATTCTGACGTGTAAAGCCATTCACTAACAAACTTTCGCGTTTATAATATTAGTAGCAATATATCAATTTATCATTCGAGCGTTCCCAGTCACATTAGAAGCCTGCATTGCGAAGACCGAGTGCCACGGTCTTCTTTTTGAGAAAAAGTACATAATGTAATAATAGTTATTTACCATCCCAGTGAAACACTACCTCTATATGGGTGCCTGCCTCGGTGGCCTAAGTGTTAGTGTATTCGACTGCCGCGCTGTGGACCCGGGTTTGAATACCGGGTCGGAATAAATATTTGTGTGAGTCACCAATGATTGTTTTCGAATTTGAGTGTTTGTATTATATGAATATATTTAGAAATAAATAAGTATTTTCATAAGTTGTAAAGATCATCATTCTCATTCTCGATCCCATAGCATACTCGTAAGCTTAAAGCTTAGTTTGGGTTAGATGGCACTGTGTTAAAAGTGGCTGTAATGCCAATGTCAGTTATGGCTGACAGGCCTATTTCCATTTGGCATGATGTCATTGCTCTCATCCGTGAATATTGAGAACTTTTATTTATTGTAATCAAGTTGACAAAAAAGAAGAAAAATACTTGTAACTGTTTTCTTAGCAGTGGTCTGCAATAAATCATTTTTTTCTTTCTTTTCTCCTTATCCCATACTTTGTCTTTTCCTTCGCCTACTTTCTAAAGATTGTTGCACATTTTTTTACAGACCATAGTAACCTAATTTAAGCTTGTGTTATGGGATCTAGACGACTGATAAACATACTTATACATTATACATAGGACATCACATACATACATCTAAACACCGTTATTATCATTATAGAATTAAGAAGCACTCGTGGCCCCGCGGACGTAGTGCTAAGCTAGTAACTTAGTTAGCTAAGCTAGTGTAAACGATCACTGCGTTGAGCAACTTTCACAATGGCGGGTGGCTCGGATGGGTGACCACTTTGTGGCATTTATTTTTGAGAGCGTTTCCGTGCTTCGGAAGGCACGTTAAGCCGTTGGTCCCGGTGTTGCCAGTAACATGGCAGTCGTTAAGCCAGTGGAAGGCCTTATGAAAAAAATCAACAGCCGGTCGCCACAACCTACACCTATCTATTTCAATGGCAATGGGCTCACCACCTGTTACGTGGGACAAACAGCAACGCATAGGTACGGTGAAACGTGGGCGTATAGTACGCCTATGCCTACCCCTTCGGGGATAAAGGCGTGACAGTATGTGGTTGTTTTTGTTGTATTATCATTATAATTGGCTCAGTGGACATTATAGATACCTTATGTTGTTGCCGCCCCCGGACCCCGTGGTTGCGGCCTGATTTATCTCAATAACCTACTCAATAGCAGTCTGGCAACTAATAAGGCAACACAACCTGTTACTACCTCTTACTACGGCCACGCTAATCATTATTAGCGTGGCCACGTTCTGCGACTTGAAAGTGACGCTGTGAATGAAACAGAAATATGCTTCTGGTGATGAGTGCGATAGTTCAAAGGTTATAAAACAACATTAGAAACAATATGCCTTATTTGCCCATATCAGGGATACTTCGGTATAATAATAATAATGCATTTTACCAAATACATCATGGTGAGTCGGCATCCCCTGTAGTGAGACCATTGGCACGCATGTCATCCCTTACGACGTCAAGCCAGCACTTCTTGGGTCTTCCCCTCTTACCGGGACCCGGCGGGGCTAACATGGCCAGACATTTGTTTCCTACGTAGCCCGGCGGTTGCCACAAGACGTGACCATACCAACGAAGGCGACACTCTTGCAACTTGTCTGCAATGTCACGGACGTGAAGGCTGCCGCGGATGCGAGAGTTCCTCACGCGATCTATCCGCGTGACTCCACACATCCACCGCAGCATCTTCATTTCCGTGACACGCAGCTCCTGCTTGTGTCGCTCCAATATCGGCCACGTCTCACTGCCATGTAAAAGGACAGGTCTAATAATGGTTTTGTAGACCTGCCCCTTCAATCGGATCGGCATTTTAGGGTCACAAATGACATCGGTCATCTCCCGCCATTTGGCCCACGCGGCAGCAATGCGTGTCTTGACATCGCAATCGATGTCACTGGACGTGTGAAAAACAGATCCCAGGTATTTAACCTGGTCCGTGCACTCGACCAAATCACCGCCTATGCGGACGGATGTGGGATCTGTCGAGTTTAGTGGGTATACCTATATCTACCTAAGTCACACTTTTCCCAAATTGGGTAAGAAATAAACAAGAAAATCTTTCAATTACAATTAAGCGCAGTGTTAAAAACGACACACATCTTAGGGCCGTAGTTTGAAGGCCATTCTATCCAATGGACGTTCTTACCACAGCCGAAAGACATATACCTAGTCAGGTCATAAATTCTGTCACATGTTTAATATAAAATAATTGAAACAAGTTTATTCATTATGTAACCATTTATATACCAAAATGAACTTAACAAAACATTGATTCTTATGACAACAAAGTTTATCCAATATGACCTACGTGATTTTGAATACAGGCCTTCAATCTGCGCGGCCAGTCGTCTATCGCAGCACGAACGAGGTCCATGTCAATATCGGCGGCTGCCTTAATCAAAGATGTCTTGAGTGACTCCAAATTGGGATGAGGCTTTGAGCACGCCTTTTCCTCCAAGTGTTTCGATATCTTGTAATCTAACGGACTCAAATCTGGACTGGAGGAGGGCCAGTCTTCGTGCCGGATGAAGTCATTTCACGCGCCGCCAGCCAGTCTTGTGTGCTCTTCGCTCTATGAGCTGGCGCCGAATCTTGTTGGAATACCCAGTGCCTGTTATTGAACATGGTATGAGAAACAGGTTCCACAAGGTTCGTCAGGACTGTATTTTGATACACAACTGCATTCGTTTTTACACCTTTCTCACAAAAATGTACCTCTGTTAAGCCCCAATAAGAAACTCCTAACCATACCATGAGCGAGGGTGGAAAATGACCTCGTTGGACACGCGGAATACGGTTGCTCGCTTCTTCACTACTGTGTGCGTACACCTTATCCTTTTGTTTGTTGTAGCTCTCTTCTACGGTAAAAATTTATTCATCCGAAAAAAGAATTTCCCGATATTTTTTTCCCGCGTACCGCTTCAACAAAGCGCGGCAAGAAAGCATTCTGCTTACGTTTGGGATTTCTTTGAATTCGCGCCTTCACAGCTTTTATCACTGCTGGAGTCCTAACAGACCGAGGGCGACCACTTCTTGACCTGTCATCTACACTAGAGTCTTCATAGTATCGTTTGATGGTACAATAAACAAATCTTTTGGTTTTATTCAAATTTTTCAGTATGTCAAAAATTTGAATTGACGCGTAACCGCAACGATCCAACGCAATAACTGCAACAGGGTCTTCTTTAAGCGTCCACTCCATATTTAAAAATGAGTAAAATTCTAAAAAGTATACATGAACAATTCGAAATTCGAATTCAATAAACTTTTTTGTAGCCAGCATTCTAAAAGAAAAGTTTTTACTGTGTTGTATTTTAGCAACGGTTGCAGATGTTAAAAAGTTAAAGTAATGCTAAGGAGAAATAATAAAGGAAAAGGAGTATGAGGTCTAAACCCAATTTTAGCTAAAACATACATGAGAAGACTTAACATTTTGTTGAATTTTCTTGAATGATGCTGAAATGAATCGAATATAATTTTGTCATTTATTAAAAAAAATATAGGTTAGTTCCTACATAATTTAAGCATTGACGTAAATACGGTTATGAACTTATAATAAAATATTTATAATATTTTATTATATTATAATAAGTTGTAAATTACCCGTGTATGACGTCTATAATTAGATTTTATGTCATAAAAACGTGCAGTCTGTATTTATAATTCTCATCAAAAAGGTAGAAACACTTTAATTTTGTAGAAGTTCAGTTAAGGAAATGTACCAAGTAAGATACGCCACTGTTTTCCATTATACAATTCCGCTATAGTACTCATAAGGTCCCCTACCCCCCTGAGGACAGTGTGTTGACTGCTCGCCGTTCATACAGAAGCAGGCGTGATAGCTACTTTACGCACGCCCTTTACCCGCCTCAACGAAGTGGTACGGCAACCGAACCCTCCCCAAAGAAGTGGGATGATATTCAGCTCAGCGCTGTCTAACAAGATCTAGTTAGTACAGCAGGGGCTGAGCTAACGCCCTTTTCGGGCACGCACATTGTAAGCATAACTTTACAATATCATTGTGTACATGTAATATTTATTGAAATCTTTTTGTGCGTGTAGAATAAATCATTCATTCATTCATTCATTCACTTGACCGCCTGAAGATAAGACCGAGGTAGCGGATAAAGTCTGTCAGGAGCCCTGGGGCTATCCTTCCGAGGGCTCTCCCGGGACTCCTGGTTATAGGCAGATGGAAGGGCAACGTGTGGTTTTAGTCGGTAGGAGTCCGGCGTAACATTCATAAGGATTTCAACACGTATAAAAAATATTCTCCATCCCGCCTGTAACGCCCCCCCCCCCCCCCCTCCCCCGGGGAAGAGGCCCGAACTTAAATATGCGCGCGATAATTAAAGGTGTGAAGCGAGATGATGGATTCTAAAATTCCTCCCTAACCGTGAGTTAAATTCTAGCTAAAGAAAGGAATACCTAAGTGATGCTATTGAACAAGTTACGTAATATATGGCCTTGTGATCCGTAATCGTCTAGTGGTTAAATTTATAAAAAAAGGTAATTGTTTGATAATATTTTATAAAATCTCTGAAAAACACAATGATCGAAACATACAAAAGATGAATGGTGAATTGTTATCTTAAAGTAAAGAATAGTTTGTTTACTGCAAATAAAGTCTCATGCATTCTGACCTGATATAACTGGCTCGAACTAATTTCTACTTGTAGGTGATTCGGGCTCGATTCTGGGTCCTGTAAATTTTAATTGACCTATGAGACTAGCCTTTGTCCATACTACAATACCCCAATGTGCGTCCCGTCAAATATAACACAATATAAGTTTATTCCGACAGATTTTGGTCTAAAAGAATATTTCAAGTAGAAATCGCAGAATGAGTGCGTGAGTTGTTTGATGTGAAAATTTGTAGTCCTCTTGACAGCAGGACGAAGTGACCAGAATAAATGTACTCAACATTAAATACTGTTTTGAAGCATAGCACTAACATGTGCTGATGAGCAATCTAGGGTATCAATCCCTGTCTGGAGTCTAGTAGTTTGATATGGAAGGATATGTCATGTTGACTGAGCGTACTAAAATAGCTTAATAAACATAGCTTCCAAAGTGTCGTATTTGAATTCAAAGCATGTGTGTAATTGGAGTTCAAAGTAATTTTAATCAAGTTAATCATGACTAAGCCAGATAACATCACAGCAAGGAACTCCCCTCGGTGCGAGGATTATTCGTCATCACTACAGATCGGCCAGACTGTGCTAGACTTTCCCCGGAGGTATATGTTTAACCCCATAAGTCGTCCTGTCGTGTGAGTACCATTAGCGTCGAACACCATGGCTAGAGAAAAATTAAATGAACTCGCATTACTTCACAGCCAATGAGATAATTTCGAGTAAGTTGTAAAGACGCTCTGCCATATGTATATCGCCTCGAAGTGTGACTAATATCTAGTAGAATTGACACTGATTAAATACATTCAGCACTTAATTCAGTCTTTAACTGAAGTCTAGCAATTACACGTACTAGCGTGAAACCTCATATTAAATATGAAAGGTCATAGTTGGATAGTTGGATGTATGAAAGGTCATATAAATGACTAGCGCATTATAGTAGCTTAAATAAATTAAGCTTACTGAACAATACATTTGCAGTCTAGGCACATCTTTAAGCTGGAACTCTGGATCATATTCATCAAGTTAGCCATGACTAAGCCAGATAACATCACAACTAGGAGCTTCCCACGTTGCAGGTTCAATCATAGATATCCCCCGAGAACTTATTTACAGCCTCATAAATCGTCCTGTTCGTGTGAGTATCGTAGCGTCAAACGCCATGTCTCATTAATATTAGTGTGTATTCGTATTATATAGGTTTGTAGTCGTTGAATAGCTGTGCACGTCGACTCAAATAGTAGTGTCTGATGGTGGTATACGCTGGACTATCTATATTTTCTCGAAGTTAGCCGAAATCTAGTATGATTCAACACTGATTAAATGTACTCAGCATTTAATTCAGTCAAAAGGAACAATTTTGTAACGTATGTAGCACGCTACATTAATTCAGTCGTCATTTGTAATCTCCAGCACGTCGCATCGTCAATAATACTTGTTCTTATAATGCTTAGACCAAAACCAAACCGGATAAAGTATATTGAAGTTATCTAATTAAATCAGCTAATCGTTCTGTCGTTAAGCTAAATTTAATTATTCCTTATTTACTAACACTTTTTACGATGTTGTAAATTATTTAATCAATGTTTTGAATTATATAAAATCTGAAGTCCAAAAGATTACAAATATATATAATATGCAAAATAGATATCTAAAAATAAATTCCACATGCACAACCTCTTATCTAAAAATCACACACATGCACATAAACAAATTTCATACATTTCAGTACATATGATACATATATTTTATTATAATATAATCTGTTTATATTTGACCCGTTGAACCTCATAATGATGCTCAATCAACGATATCTTCGTATTTAATTAATTAATTTTAGTATTTAACTTACATCCATGAGAAAATTCATAATCAAACACTAAATAATCTCAGCTTATTAATTTTATTTGCACACTGAATTATCTAGATAAATAAATATCCATCACGCCTTATCCCCGAAGGGGTGGCAGAGGCATATTATATGCCCACTTTTCACCGTGTGGATTCCTGTCCCACGTAATAGGTGGTGAGCCCATTGCCGTGTTGAAATAGACAGACGCAGGTTGTGGCTACCTGCTGTTGAAATTTTTTTTAAGCCGCCTATAAGGCTTTCAACCAGGCTTAACGACTGCCATTTTACTGGCAACCGGGACCAACGGCTTAACGTGCCTTCCGAAGCACGGAAACGCTCGCAATTGTAAATGCCACAAAGTGGTCACCCATCCGACGACCAGCCATAGTGAAAGTTGCGTACCTCAGTGATCGTTTACCGAACACTGAGACCGCGGGGCCACGAGCGCTTCTTTTTATATTTCTAATATTAATATAATATAATAATATATAATTATCTAGATACATTTTAATAAATCAAAACAAATCTATTAGTTAATCTTAAAAGCATTCGAATAATAATCCATCTACCTAGAAAATAATTAATTTAATTTGAATAAAAGAATATCAAAGAAACAATAGATGATTTCAATAAGTAATCATACTTAATAGGAAGAATTATAAACAAAAGGCAGTCTCATTAAGTAATACTTAATTGGAAGAATTATGAACAAAAAGCAAATCTCTAAAAATAATACTTAATAGGAAGAATTATAAACAAAAGGCAGTCTCATTAAGTAATACTTAATAGGAAGAATTATAAACAAAAGGCAAATCTCAAAAAGTAATACTTAATGGAAGAATTATAAACAAACGGCAGTCTCAATAAGTAATTATACTTAATGGAAGAATTATAAACAAACGGCAGTCTCAATAAGTAATTATACTTAACAGGAATAATTATAAACAACCGGCAGTCTCAATAAGTAATTATACTTAACTTGTAAGCAGCTAGTCACTTTCACACAAACACTAGACTTTGATTCGGAGGTCTTACTCCTAGTTAAGCAGATGTGCCTGAATCCGCGCCCGGTTTGCAACTGAATAAAACTTTTCATAATTTGAACTCATGGTATTTTGGCCCTTTATCCTCAGTTTTGTACAGAACAAAAAAAGGTATCCCTTTTTTTTTGTTTACAAAATGCGCGCGCCCTTCAGAGAATATTATTTTAACATAAACATGTGTCAAGTGGTCACAAGACAAAATCTCAGATATCAACACAAAAGTTTAGCAGAAAAACTGTTTAAATGGTTTAGTTCCCACTTATGCGGCCAATTTTAACTAAAATTAATATCATTGTACCCAAAGCACTTATGAGCTGTCACCCGATATTACTATTTATGTGCGTATTTTTAAATGAATACCTCTTAGCATTCGTCTGACCCAAAGTTAAAATAAGTACAAAAAATATAACGATTTATGGCCCGAACCGCACTTGTATGCAAACCCAACGAAGTTTTTCGTAACAACAAAAAATTATAAGCCATTTATGTACTCCACTAGTTACTTTTATTTATTATATAAAGGGGGGCGGTAGAGGCCGTCACATCTCCCCCCCTGAATGTGTGCGGAAAATGAACCTGTTCACCTTTATGAACACATTCATAAACTTTTTATAGCTCCAAGCCCAGTATCTTCTAAATTCTTCTTCAATTATATCTTATATTACATAAAACTAGATCCCGTAGCTTCCATTACGCTAAACGTCATCAAAGTTTCTTTACCTGCTGCTGATCCAAAGAGATTATGAATTTGATTTTTATTTCTCCGTAGAGATTTTACATACGAGCTTTCCCCCCCAGGTAAGTGCTCCCAGCAAGACCTGATAATATTAGAAAACCACCCTCACGTGCCAGTGGTACACAAACCACCTCACCTGTTTATGATAAATAAGCCACATCACCTGCATACGGTATCATATAAGTCACCTCACCTGCCAATGAATATTATATTTAAGGTTGGACTCCTTGACTTCTCTAACGCTAAACGCGAAGTTTCTCTACCTGCTGCTAATTTGGAAAAGCTATGAATTGAACTTTTCTCCTTAGAGATTTACTTTACTAGCATTACCTTTTAGGTAAATGCTTCTAACAAGCCTCTAAATTATCTCTCCTGCGAGTGGTTTATAAGCCACCTCACCTGTTCGTGTTACTCAGGCAACCTCACCTTGCTAGTGATATAAATACAACCAAACCTGCTAATGGTATATAACATACTGCTGATTTGGAGAGATCTCATTTACGAGCATTACCTCTCAGGTAAGCGCCCCTTAACAAGCCTTTAAATGACCTCTCCTGCAAGTGGTTTATAAGCCACCTCACCTGCTAGCATTACACAAGCAACCTCACATTGCTAATGATACAAATACAACCTCACCTGCCAACTATAGAAATGCTGACGGACAGTGTCTCCAAACAGTTTTAACAATGGTTATAAACATTGTGTAAGGGTCCAAGCCACCTCACCCCTCTAGTATTTTAAAAGCAATTTAACCTTGCTAGTGGTGCAAATGCAACCTCACCTGCCAGTTATACAACTGCTGACTGACAGACTGAATGGCATATTTATAAAATTAAGTTAAAACTAACTTACTAGAATACTACTAGCAACAACAAAATCGTGTTCTCCAACGTGACGAGTGTTTCCAAATAAATATATACACGGTGTCAAGGACCGAGTCACCTCACCCGCTATCGATGTACCTGCTGACTAGCAAATGCAGTAACGATGCCAAACGATTCCATTGCCGTTACATTAAAATAGCTGGACTAGCTAAGTGTACACTATGTTACTAATATTATAAATGCGAGAGTTTCTAAAAATGGATGTTTGTTACTTTTTCACGTAAAATCAACTGAACGGATTTTAATGACCTTTACAATAGTATAGCTTAAGCATCAGAATAACACATAAGCTACTCTTTATCCCGGGAACAAGTTTCTGTAAGAAACGGGAACGAGAAAACATCTCTACGCGGGCAAAGCCGCAGGCGTCACCTAGTAATAAATAACGATGAAACCGGATTATTTGAACTAAAACATGATGAGTGTCACCAATCCCATCTCCAAGTTCATTCTAGTATAAGGGGCCAATCAACCTCGCCTACTAGCGAGTACCTGCTGATTATCGGACGAGTACCCGCTGATTAACAGACGAGTACCTGCTGATTAACGGATGAGTACCCGCTGATTAACAGACGAGTACCTGTTGATTATCGGAGGAGTACCTGCTGATTATGGGATGAGTACCTGTTGATTAAGGTACTAGACAACGACGTAGGTGTCCTTACAGGGTTGGTAAGTCAGACGACAGTCGTTTCAATCAATGCCGGAAGTAAAAGTCAAACGCTAGTTGCTTTTAACAACCAAACATAAACAAACTTCTAAGCTCTAACCCCAGGTAGAATTTGGAATTCCCCATGTGTGTTTTCCTGTTGACAAAGAATTAATAATGCCAGTGGAACCATTTTCTAACTTATCAATACTATTCTTAGTCTCATCAATTTCTTGTTACGAATACTCAGATCCGCATTTATAGCTAATGGGTCACACCGCTGGTCGCACCAAATCCACATCAATTTGCTTGGAATAGCCGCCGCTTTTTGTGAAATCTGTTTCTTCTGCGCTTATCAAACATGAAAAAAATCCTCTTTCACGTAGCCTATATAAGGATTGAATTCATTTCGTTGTTTAAAATAAAGACAATAAATATATAATATGTACAAAATCCAAAACAGATTGCATGTGACTCTTTAAATGCAGTTTCAAATTTATAAAATAATTTATTTATTTTATAACATTTCTCTTTTTTTCAAAATTCACCATTCATCTTGACTGTCTATAAAATGTCTTGTAACAAAGCCTATTATTTAACAGATTTGGCCATTTATTTTATTACAGGGTTATATTGTTGTTACGAACCCTTAAACAATAAAATATCTATTTCGTTTGTTCGTATCGTCTGAAAGTAATCAATGTTTTTTCTAAAACACAGATGTTAGTAAGTTACACAAATGTATTTCTCAGACAAAGAGATATCCGCTATTCATTGAATTTGCTGTGGGAACTATATAAGTAAAAATCCTTTTTTTTTTTTTGAATAAGGAATTGTTATTGTAAAATAACAGACCCAAAATTTCTATTTTATGGCACACCAGATGGCGAACCCGCCTTACCTAAAGGCGACAAACTCTACAATTTAGTATATGAAACCTATGTACATCTTTAGATATACCGTACTGCTGCTTAACCTCTCATGACCTAATAGCATGAAGATATTTAAGCAAACTTAAATGCCTACGTTGTGTATTTTTTTGATAAAAGTTTGTATAGACATACAAACATACATACAAAATATTTATAGTGTTTATATTGAACCTATGTTCGACTAATATGACGTATAGTATCTATTATTAAATATAATATCAAACAATTTCTAAATTTATTTATTTGACCCTTTATTTGTTTTTAAACGTTGTGTTAGTAATTACCAAGTTCTTTGATACTTCGTTGCAATAACTTTAATTATTACATTTTTAAAGACGAATGTATCCTGGTCAACACGGTACCAGATGTAACGCCCCCCCCCCCGGGAATAAGCCCGAACTCTTCGCGCATGGAAACTAAAGGTGTGGAGAGAAGATGAGGAGGAGATTCTAATAATCTCTCGCTAACCGAGAGTTATAATTCTAGCTAAAGAAAGGAATACCTAAGTGATGCTATTGAACAAGTTACGTAATATATGGCCTTGTGATCCGTAATCGTCTAGTGGTTAAATTTATAAAAAAAGGTAATTGTTTGATAATATTTTATAAAATCTCTGAAAAACACAATGATCGAAACATACAAAAGATGAATGGTGAATTGTTATCTTAAAGTAAAGAATAGTTTGTTTACTGCAAATAAAGTCTCATGCATTCTGACTTGATATAACTGGCTCGAACTAATTTCTACTTGTAGGTGATTCGGGCTCGATTCTGGGTCCTGTAAATTTTAATTGACCTATGAGACTAGCCTTTGTCCATACTACAATACCCCAATGTGCGTCCCGTCAAATATAACACAATATAAGTTTATTCCGACAGATTTTGGTCTAAAAGAATATTTCAAGTAGAAATCGCAGAATGAGTGCGTGAGTTGTTTGATGTGAAAATTTGTAGTCCTCTTGACAGCAGGACGAAGTGACCAGAATAAATGTACTCAACATTAAATACTGTTTTGAAGCATAGCACTAACATGTGCTGATGAGCAATCTAGGGTATCAATCCCTGTCTGGAGTCTAGTAGTTTGATATGGAAGGATATGTCATGTTGACTGAGCGTACTAAAATAGCTTAATAAACATAGCTTCCAAAGTGTCGTATTTGAATTCAAAGCATGTGTGTAATTGGAGTTCAAAGTAATTTTAATCAAGTTAATCATGACTAAGCCAGATAACATCACAGCAAGGAACTCCCCTCGGTGCGAGGATTATTCGTCATCACTACAGATCGGCCAGACTGTGCTAGACTTTCCCCGGAGGTATATGTTTAACCCCATAAGTCGTCCTGTCGTGTGAGTACCATTAGCGTCGAACACCATGGCTAGAGAAAAATTAAATGAACTCGCATTACTTCACAGCCAATGAGATAATTTCGAGTAAGTTGTAAAGACGCTCTGCCATATGTATATCGCCTCGAAGTGTGACTAATATCTAGTAGAATTGACACTGATTAAATACATTCAGCACTTAATTCAGTCTTTAACTGAAGTCTAGCACTTACACGTACTAGCGTGAAACCTCATATTAAATATGAAAGGTCATAGTTGGATAGTTGGATGTATGAAAGGTCATATAAATGACTAGCGCATTATAGTAGCTTAAATAAATTAAGCTTACTGAACAATACATTTGCAGTCTAGGCACATCTTTAAGCTGGAACTCTGGATCATATTCATCAAGTTAGCCATGACTAAGCCAGATAACATCACAACTAGGAGCTTCCCACGTTGCAGGTTCAATCATAGATATCCCCCGAGAACTTATTTACAGCCTCATAAATCGTCCTGTTCGTGTGAGTATCGTAGCGTCAAACGCCATGTCTCATTAATATTAGTGTGTATTCGTATTATATAGGTTTGTAGTCGTTGAATAGCTGTGCACGTCGACTCAAATAGTAGTGTCTGATGGTGGTATACGCTGGACTATCTATATTTTCTCGAAGTTAGCCGAAATCTAGTATGATTCAACACTGATTAAATGTACTCAGCATTTAATTCAGTCAAAAGGAACAATTTTGTAACGTATGTAGCACGCTACATTAATTCAGTCGTCATTTGTAATCTCCAGCACGTCGCATCGTCAATAATACTTGTTCTTATAATGCTTAGACCAAAACCAAACCGGATAAAGTATATTGAAGTTATCTAATTAAATCAGCTAATCGTTCTGTCGTTAAGCTAAATTTAATTATTCCTTATTTACTAACACTTTTTACGATGTTGTAAATTATTTAATCAATGTTTTGAATTATATAAAATCTGAAGTCCAAAAGATTACAAATATATATAATATGCAAAATAGATATCTAAAAATAAATTCCACATGCACAACCTCTTATCTAAAAATCACACACATGCACATAAACAAATTTCATACATTTCAGTACATATGATACATATATTTTATTATAATATAATCTGTTTATATTTGACCCGTTGAACCTCATAATGATGCTCAATCAACGATATCTTCGTATTTAATTAATTAATTTTAGTATTTAACTTACATCCATGAGAAAATTCATAATCAAACACTAAATAATCTCAGCTTATTAATTTTATTTGCACACTGAATTATCTAGATACATTTTAATAAATCAAAACAAATCTATTAGTTAATCTTAAAAGCATTCGAATAATAATCCATCTACCTAGAAAATAATTAATTTAATTTGAATAAAAGAATATCAAAGAAACAATAGATGATTTCAATAAGTAATCATACTTAATAGGAAGAATTATAAACAAAAGGCAGTCTCATTAAGTAATACTTAATTGGAAGAATTATGAACAAAAAGCAAATCTCTAAAAATAATACTTAATAGGAAGAATTATAAACAAAAGGCAGTCTCATTAAGTAATACTTAATAGGAAGAATTATAAACAAAAGGCAAATCTCAAAAAGTAATACTTAATGGAAGAATTATAAACAAACGGCAGTCTCAATAAGTAATTATACTTAATGGAAGAATTATAAACAAACGGCAGTCTCAATAAGTAATTATACTTAACAGGAATAATTATAAACAACCGGCAGTCTCAATAAGTAATTATACTTAACTTGTAAGCAGCTAGTCACTTTCACACAAACACTAGACTTTGATTCGGAGGTCTTACTCCTAGTTAAGCAGATGTGCCTGAATCCGCGCCCGGTTTGCAACTGAATAAAACTTTTCATAATTTGAACTCATGGTATTTTGGCCCTTTATCCTCAGTTTTGTACAGAACAAAAAAAGGTATCCCTTTTTTTTTGTTTACAAAATGCGCGCGCCCTTCAGAGAATATTATTTTAACATAAACATGTGTCAAGTGGTCACAAGACAAAATCTCAGATATCAACACAAAAGTTTAGCAGAAAAACTGTTTAAATGGTTTAGTTCCCACTTATGCGGCCAATTTTAACTAAAATTAATATCATTGTACCCAAAGCACTTATGAGCTGTCACCCGATATTACTATTTATGTGCGTATTTTTAAATGAATACCTCTTAGCATTCGTCTGACCCAAAGTTAAAATAAGTACAAAAAATATAACGATTTATGGCCCGAACCGCACTTGTATGCAAACCCAACGAAGTTTTTCGTAACTACAAAAAATTATAAGCCATTTATGTACTCCACTAGTTACTTTTATTTATTATATAAAGGGGGGCGGTAGAGGCCGTCACACGCCTCCTTAAGTATGATAGTAATCTAAAACCATCATACTTATACAATAGGCTCACCACCTATTACGTGGGACAGGAATAGAAAATGGTGTAAAATGGGCATATAATATGCCTCTGCCACTCCTTCGGGTACAAGGCGTAATAAATAAATAAATCTTACTAATATTATAAACGCGAAAGTTTGTATGTTGATTTGTTGTTCTCGGATGTTGGTACTCTTTCACGCCAAATCTACTGAATGGATTTTGATGAAACTTTACAATAATATAGCTTATACATCAGAATAAAACATTGGCTATTTCTTATCCCGGGAACAAGAATGGGAAAACACACATGCGGAGCCGCGGGCGTCAACTAGTAAATAATATTTAACTTATTTATCACTATAGACCCGTATTTCTATTCAAAATGTCAATAACAAACGGTTTGATCTAAGATTAGCATGCGGTAGCGTAGTGGTTGTGTATGTATGTAGCGACGCAGCGTAGAGGTCCAGGCTTCAATTCCCAGGTCGGATAAAATATGGACAAATCGTTTGTTTCGGAGTTAAAAAAAAAATACGTCGCGTTGGGTGACCTCTCCTAATTGTGGGACACTTTTTCATACAGCGCCATCTAGCCCAAAGTAAGCTAATATTAGCTTGTGTTATGGGATCTAGATAACTGATAAACATACTTATATATTTCTAAATACAAACATATTATAGATAAATAATACCCAGACACAGAATAAACCATCGTGCTCATCACACAAAGTTTTATCCTGGGTGGGAATCGAACCCACGACCTCTTGCGTAGCAGTCGGATAATTATTATAATTATTATATAATTATTTATTATCTACGATTTTTTGTCATAAGTATCACATTAGCCTACGTTGCTTAGTTAGGTTAAGTTAGTTCATTTGTAATTAAATTGTTAGGTTTGGAGCGGCCCCCAACGTGATGTATTTTTTTTTATTATTAATACATACATACTTAAGTAGTTTGAGATTGATTTTCTTTTATTATTTTTTACTTTTTAAAGGAAACTTAGGCTTTTAAGTCAGGGTTTTTTTTAATACTTTTTGTATATTCATACCTACTTATTATAATAAAAATTTTGTTAAGTAGTAAATACACAGCTTCTTTTTGAAAATTTTCTCCTCCACCTAATATTTGCAGACATTGGGTATTTTCCCCACTTTTACCCCTCGAACTTTTTCATAGCTCAACCGATTTTCATTGAACATATTATTTTGTAATGTGCACGTGATGCGCTTTCATTTAAGACACCACTTAAGTATATTTTGTAGACATTTGATTATTCTTTCCACTTTCACCCTCACAACTTTTAAACGGCTTCACCGATTTTCATCAAATATAGCTAAGAACACTCCCTACTAATTCACCTTTCAAACAAAAATAACCTAATAAAAATCGGTTCACCCGTTCGGGAGCTAAGGTGCCTAGACAGACACACACACAAACACGTCCAACTTTGGGGTTTAGAAATACTTTGACCTGTCTAGTAAAACGTAGTTCAACCTGTATTATATTTCTGCTGAACCTATTTTGATGAAATATAGCCCAGTATTTAGGCTGGAAAAATAACCACAACACATTCTAATAGTTGAGTTGTGATCAACTGCCTGGATTTTGCTCCAACCCCGAACAAACAAACAGACACGAAGAAAAATAATCACTATTACGGACTCAGAATCCCTTAATTAGTCGATTACATTTTTTTTTATCTTGAATGTACGGTACATTTTTACAATTTTATAATTGTATAGATAGATGTTTATCAGTTGTCTAGATTCCATACCACTAGCTTATATTAGCTTACTTTGGGCTAGAAACGCTGTGTAAAAAATGTCTCACAAAAATGTACTAATGTAATGTACATACATACATACATACATATTGTCACGCCTTTATCCCCGAAGGGGTAGGCAGAGGCATATTTAACGCCCACGTTTCACCGTATGCATTTCCGTCCCACGTAACAGGTGGTGAGCCCATTGCCGTGTTGAAATGGACAGGCGCAGGCTGCATCGACCTGCTGTTGAAATTCTTTAAGCCGCCCATAGGGCCTCCAACTTGGCTTAACGACTACCATTTTATTGGCAACCGGGACCAACGGCTTAACGTGCCTTCCGAAGCACGGAACTGGCGTGGGTCTAAAGGGCCGAAAAAATTTAGTAAACTGTGTCTATTTTAGATGTTAAATTTGGAAGAAATTTTGAACGCGTTGCCTTTTTAGTGAGGTGGTAACAAAAAGAAAAGGTCTTATGTGCTAGACACTAATTAGCACAACCAATTAAAGTCCTGGTAGTCTCGGACGAATATATTGGAAGAGAGAAAGATATTGTTTTTCCGATTTCTTGTCATCAGTCGTTTTCAACTATACGTCGATACTGAAAAAATACTTGTGGCCCTGCTAACTCAGTTGACTGTAAACGATCATTGCAATTTTCAATATGGCTGGTCCTTGGATGTGTGACCACTTTGTGATATTAATATTTTCGAGCGTTTTTGTGCTTCGGAATGCACGTTAAGTCATTGGTCTCGGTTACCAGTAAAATGGCAGTCGTTAAGCCCAGTTGAAGACCTTATGGGCGGCTTGAAAAATTTTAACAGCAGGACGCCACAACCTGCGCCTGTGCATTTCAACACGGCAATGGCCTGACCACCTGTTACGTGGGACAAAAATGCATACAGAGAAATGTGGGTGTTTTCTATGCCTCTGCCTACCCCTTCTTAGACAAAGGCGTGACAATATGTATGTATGTATGTAACGAAATGATCCTGGTGTGGTGGGTCCTCTGGGGAGTAGGTATTCTCACCAACAGGCATATTTTATTAATTAAATTTTACAATGAAACTATTGGTATACCTTTCTATTATTTATTGAATCTACAAATTATATTACTTAAATACACATTATCTATTAAACTTACAAAACTTAAGAGTGGACCCGCCCGCATGTTATCATTTCTACAATTTTATGAAAAGCGCCATCTGTACGATAGCTTAGAAAACTGATGACCACTACTAAACTGAAGACGGTATTGCAGCAAAATGAAGTTCATTTTGCTGCAATACCGTCTTAGTTTTATAAAATATGCCTAGATGTCGCCAAACAATTATGTGAAACAATTATTTCACCTTTGTATCAATATACAATTATGTTTTCATGTTTGTATTAATATAACTCGCTGCATTGTATGCCTGTCTGGTCGGATTTTATTATTAATTTTAAACCAACTTCCCGATAAGCTAGATACATGATTTGGACCATAGTCAAAAGTGGATGAATACAAGAAAACGTGATGATAAGTAGTACCTACGTTTTTATTCCATTATAAGACATACTAGATGACCCCCCCGGCACCGGACTTCGAATTCCCGTCGCACCTATTTAATCCCGTCGCTTATAAATTATTACTCCACTCTCCAGGCTAGTAGCGTGATGATGTATAGCCAGCCTTCCTCGAAAAATGGGCTATTCAACACAAAAAGAATTTTTCAAATCCGACGAGTAGTTTCTAAGATTAGCGCGTTCAACCAAACAAACTCTTCAGCTTTATAATATTAGTATGGATTACGTTATTTTTTTCTATTTATAAGCTTGTTGTGACGTCCACTTGTCACAAGAGTAAGTATTAGCACCTTAGCACAGTACATATATAAATATACTTTGGTATTAGGTAGTGAAAGAAAACAATAGTTTGTATTTTAGGTAAAGGAGTGATCACACGTCCGCTCGCTATGACTAATAGCTAACAAGTGAGCAAAAGTGAGTCGCCACCCCAAGAGCCGTGCGATCACAACTTCATAATTTATTCTCAATACGTCACAGTTGTGAATGTAGATATTTATAGTCTATTTCTGATAAAGCCCTTAGCAGCCAGCAAAAAAGGGGGGATATTTTAGAAACACTAACGACTTTTCTCGAGACTGAAATATCCGCTGGACCATTTTACCGACACACAGTGTCCGCGCGCTGGTTTATACCCCCCACCAGCACTTAAAGGAATTATACCTACATAAATTTCAATTATCCTTGTATATACCTTTATTCCTAAAGGCGACACAAACAATAATTAACAACTCATTTTAGCGTAATAATCGGAGCTTTAAATTGCCCTTCAAAATGGCGACCTGCGGATTATACTGTTCTCTACAAAGGAATTAACCCGGACAACGGCCGATTTTATTTCCAGTATTCTCTGTTTATTCACTGTATTGTGTTTTGTTACAAATTAATTTTATAACATTACCTTTTTAACATTTTATTTTAGCTGGTAAATGGCTTGCTCAGTTTGTTTGGACACGTCGAATGAATTAATGAAGAACGGTTGACGAAGAATTAATATTGTGCGAAAGTAGAGGGTAGAAGTAGTCAGGGTAGGCCGCGACTTACATATGAAGACCACGTGAACAGACAGCTCAAAAACGGAAAGGTCAAATGTGCTCGGATACCTAGACGCTCATGTATGAAACAATCAATGAATCTGCAGGAAGCGAGAGAAGTATGCAGGAATCGCGAAGCCTGGCGATCTATCCCCACTGACTACCCCGTCAGGGATACAGCAAGAAGACAGTTAATTTACCTTTTCCCAAAGGAAAAGCAAAGCAAGGAAGCATTTTTCTATAGGGCCAGGCAGAGGGTACTATGCGCTCACATAAAATCAGTTGTAAGCGTTTTAGTTGTGATGAAACAGCCAGTTGCAGAATACAACAGCATATTTACGTCACGACTTGGGTGTAAAAGACCTCACCTGCTGACTGACGCTGACGTTCCTTACTTGTTGAGGAGTCAGACGGCAGTGGCTCCCAAGGATGGCGAAAATCATCTTCAAAATAAAAGCAGTAGTGTTCCATCAATACAAAAACAAACCGTCTGATAAGTTTACACCCAGTCTCTTTTCCCTAAAGATTTTTACAATAGAGGAATTAACATTGATTAACCGCATTATAGTCCGTTGTAGTTTAAAAGATATAAGCGCGATTTAATTTAATACTAAGTCAGCAAGATGATCATCACATTCTTTAAAATTATGCACCTTAGAGTTCTTAGGGCCGTATTTTAGAACCTTACTCAATACTCAAGTAACACTTGAGAGTAGTATTTATAAGGCAAAACTAACCTCAAGCGCTTCTTGAGTATTGAGGAACGTTCTAAAATACAGCCCTTAGTACAGTAGCCATCCTATTTCGATAGATTTATTCTAAGTCCCAGCTCATAGGCTCGTGGTTAGGCAGGCGAGTTCGGCGCGAATGCACCCTGTGCACACTCGTGAAACAATTTCCTACGGGCCCGTTAGAGCGGCAAATTGAGCATTTTCCATAACTTGCAGGTGACAGACTTGGGTTCAAAAATATTTAATATTAATTCAATACAATACTGACAAATCTAATAAGTATTTAATGTACTTTTACATTCAGTCAGTTATTACAACGAGATTATAGGGCAGTATAGAGAAATGATATTGCAGCAAGTATGTCAACTTAGATTGTTTATTGCTTGACTTACAACGACAGAATGAACAGTGAAACTTGTGCATACGCTATTTATAACAATTACAGGTAAGCATAGCCGCCCAATATTGCGTAGTAGGAAACGACGTCACAACATATGTCGACTATTAAACATATTTTCTGGCGTGGCGTTGCACAGTATTGTACACAGTACACAGTAAGTATTGAAATAATATTTAATATTTTTATTATTTATTATTCGGAAGGCACGTTTAGAAGTTGGTCCCGGGGGCCGATTCTGCTATTTCAATCGTGTTGAAATGGTCGCTTAACAGAAAGCCACCGGTACAATTTTGGCAGGTTTTCGTAGTCTACTATTACAATCGTACTCCAATAGACTTCTATCGGTCAGCCGATAGAATTCTACTAACATTAACTGCACCAGTGGGCGCTTGTCAGTTGCATTTTTGTTAGTCTAATAACATTATGACAGCCAAAAATAGCGATTCTGGTTCTATTCTACGGCTTGGCAATAGTAGACTCGGCTCCCCGGTTGCTAGTAAAATGGCAGTTGTTAAGTACAGATGAAAGCCTTATGTGCGGCTTGAAAAAATCTACTATTTTTTCAAGCCGCAATAGTTGGTATTGGTAGTTTTGTATTGTGGTTTTGATTACATACAGACATACACATTGGCACGTTTTAATCCCCGAAGGTGTAGGCATACTATACGCCCATATTTCACCGTATGCATTTTTGTCCCACGTAATAGGTGGTGAGGCCATTGCCGTGTTGAAATAGACAGACGCAGGTTGTGGCTACCTGCTGTAGAAATTTTTTAAGCCGCCTATAATGCCTTCAATCAAGCTTAACGACCGCCATTTTACTGGCAACCGGAACCAACGGCTTAACATGCCTTCCGAAGCACGGAAACGCTCGCAAATGTAAATGCCACAAAGTGGTCACCCATCCGACGACCAGCCATAGTGAAAGTTGCGTACCTCAGTGATCGTTTACCGAACACTGAGACCGCGGGGCCACGAGCGCTTCTTGTTTAAAGTGCATACTAACTTAGTTAGGCTTACTTTAAATTATTACAATCTATTTTATGGGCTAATGAGTAATTTTACTCTGACTTAAACTACTAAAATACATATCCTAAGAAGAGAATCCATTGATTTTCTTAGAGTCTGATAACTTTAAACACTTTTTTCTTGTGATCTAAACTTATAGCACTAATAGCCGTATTCCAGAACGTTTATCAATACTCAAGAAACGCTTGAGAGTAGTTTATATTTAGCAAAATCTAGTCTCAAGCGTTGATTGAGTATTGAGATACGTTCTGGAATACGGACCTAAGTCACTTAATGTTTTCACTTGACACTTCACTAACTCAGAGGATTATTTAGTTCTTTTGAGTACTCTTTCTATGTCTGTCCAATCGAGGAGTTGAATTACCTCGGGATTGTTATGGTAATGAAGTCAATTCATCTTTGGGGCATGTTCCTGGGATATGGATGTGGGTCTTCCGGCCCTTAGGGACTGTCCTACCCACTAAAACGTGGTGTTTCGTCTTCTTACCAACCGGGTCGCTGAATGGTCCTCATTCAGGGCTATTCACCGCGGCCCAGCTAAGGGAATGTCCCAAATGAAGCTCTCCTCGGGGGGCTCGATGAGTTTAGGTTATATTTTGAAATAATATGACGTTTTCAACGGGCAATGTAATCAACTAATTCGTCCAAAAAAAAAACATTCAAAATAAAAGCAACTTAGGTATATCAGAGCGAAAGACTATTAATAAATAGAAGTTATATGGAAACTGTTCTCACGTTATTTAGCACTCTGTAATCTATACTTCTATACTCTTTACTAATATAAAACTGAAAATATTTGTTTGTTTAAAGGCGCTAATCTCAGGAACTACTGATCGAAGTTAAAAATTCTGTGTTGGATAGCCCATTTATCGAGAAAGGCTATATATACTACTCCTCAAGAGACCAGTAGTTCACCACCTATTTTTTGCGGCCCTATGGGCGAGTCTTCTATTGACGTGACGCTTTCACGCGGCGACGTCTCGATGTCCGAATGGCGTGTCCTCCCGGATGTGTCCTGTAGTGACCATCGTCTAATCGTTTACAAGCTCTTACCCGGCGATGCACGAGAGGCGCAAAGTACTATTTGTAATTTCAAATATAAAAGTAGGGGCGCAAACTGGGAGCACTTTGGTTCTCTGTTTGCGGCTCACGCTAAAGATTTTGGTCGTGGTAACCTGTCTGTCGAAGAGAGTGCTTCGTTAATGTCAGAAACTTTTACCTGCCGACGGGGCCATTGGTCGTGGATCTATTAACAACACTCGGAGATGCGATTGGTGGAGTGATCGTTTAGCTGAGATTCGAAGGCGTTTCCGGAGAGCTCATAGAAAATTAAATTATTTTAAAAAGCATAAAATTAGTGCCGGTGCGGAATACAATAGCGCTTTACTTGCTCTTAGAGTTGCCAGGTCCCAATACAGGGCGGCTGTTGAAAAATCAAAGGGTAATTTGCTACATAAACTAGTGCATGGGCAAGCTGAGGGTCCGTGGTCGCCTATATACCATGAGTTTAGGGCTAACCGTTCTGTTGATCTTGCCTATGTACGTAATATCAAAATTAACAACTCGCATACTATAGGTCTGAAGGAAACCACAGATTACCTCTTGGATTCTCTTATACCCGACGACTGCTCGGAGAACGATAGTGATTATCACCGACAGATAAGACAGTGGGCTCTTGAGCCACCATACTCAACCCAGTCAGACCTACCAACTTCTGATGAGTTCCTCGAAATTGTTAGGTCGTTGTCCATAGGTAAGGCGTCGGGTGACAATAAAATATCTAACAAAATGATAAAGTAGGCTTGCAAGCTTACGGGTGAAGTAATATTTAATGTTTTAACCGATGTATTTACGAGGGAGTGTTCCCCCGTATTTGGCGATGTGGCTATATTCGGATTATTCTTAAAAAAGGCGACAAGCCGCCAGATGACCCTAAGTCGTACCGACCGATCACATTGTTGCCCTCCTTGGGAAAGCTTTTAGAGCGTCTCATAGTACCCCGGCTCCTGCCGGGCGGTATTAAATTTCACGAAAATCAATTTGGATTTACAGTAGGAAAATCTGCTATTGACGCAGCGATATCAGTGCGAAAGACTGTCACTTATTCGGTTTCTCAATATGTGCTGGCCATCTTCCTAGATATTTCCGGGGCTTTCGATAACGCTTGGTGGCCAATGCTATTAATGAAATTAAAGTCTCGCGGTTGCTATATAAATATTTACTCTCTTATTTATTAATATTTTTCACAAGGTACAACAACTTTAAAATTAGGTCATTATTCTGCTACCAAAACGTTAACAATAGGCTGTCCTCAGGGGTCTGTGCTAGGCCCACACTTGTGGAACTTAGGATTTGGAGACTTTTTCAGTTTCCCATTACTGAAGGGCTGTTCAGTCGAATACTCGTGCGGGACTCGAGAGCTTGGCACACACGTGTTTGCGCGTAGTTGCGGAGTGGGGCGTACGAAACAGGTTATTTTATGCACCCAACAAAACATTTCAGTTGCTTTTAAAAGGAAGTTTGAAAGTACCACTGCGCATTAAATTCAATAACGTTTACATTAAAAATAAAACTTCGGTTTGCTATTCAGGATTGATTTTAGAGAGAATTTTTGCATTCGTTGAGCACATTGGACGCAGCTGCGTTGGAACACTTCCATCAAAGGGCGCCACCTCAACCAGTTTTTCCCAGACGTTCGTGAACGCCATTCCCAGGCGTTCACGAACGTTGGCTGGAGGTTGATCACTGTGTTGTCTGATTTCTTACGGGACATGGTAACTTTAGGAGCAAATTACATTCGTTTAAGCTGGTTGAGTCACCGTTCTGTCAGTGTTCAACTGCTGATGCCAAATATGATCAGACCGCCCATCATATACAAGTAACGTCGGGAGTAGTTTACTATGCGGATCTCGTGGCATCGAGGGTAAATTTTCGTGCTTTTAAACGTTTCTGCCATACATATTACTGGAATCAAACATAGCTCACATATGACCCGTAATATACTATTACCGTGGTGCTTCCCTATTTATATAGGATTTACACCTAGTTGCTTTCCAGGTCTCCCGCTTTGCAAAGGAGGAAAGAGGCATTACGTTCTTTTCTTACTTCCTCACATTATCTTCTGATTAATTTCGTTGCGGGTTCCAAGATATGCTAACTTCTCCTGGGACATCACCGAGATCGAGCTCGGTGTAACTTTTCTGGTGTTTTGGTCATTGCTGTAGATCCTGGTTTACAGGAGTCACAGTTTAAGGGAAAGTTGGTGGGATTAGTCCCAACAAAAAAATACTACTCTTGAGAGTGGAGCAGTAATGTCAACAAATCGGGCAAACTTTTATTCTTTCCGTACCCGTTTCTCACAGGAAATTTTCTGATTTGTAAGCTATATAATTGTAAAGTGTTTATTTTGCGTGAAAGAGTAACAATCATTCATCCATACTTACAAACTTTTATAATATTAGTAGGATAATAGAATTTATAATTGACGTGAGTTTAAAGTATGTAACGGTAGAAGCCTGAGGGTAATTTTTTAAAAGAAAAATATCACTGTAATATATACCTATTACTAAGGCTGTCTAGACACCTAATAAGTCACTTAGGTGGACATAATAATAAAATTAAGGAAACACTGAGACCAAAGATATTGGAAGAGAGCTTTTCCGATTTCTATGACTGACTATTTAAATATTGTAAAACACTTTTTTAACCAGTGCCATCTTCATCAGCAAATATAAGCTTGTGGAAATCTAGACAACTATTTCCAAGTACATAAATATTTCACATAGGAAACACCCAAACTCCGAAACAAACATTTGTGAATCACACAAATATTAGACGCAACCGAATTGATTTTCTTTTAAGTTATCGTCTAAGGGTCCTATTATAGAACCTTACTCAAGCCTCAAGTATTACTTAGAACTAGTTTTAAGCTGAGCTTTTATTATAGAACCTTACTCGATTCGTGAAACGTCAATCTAGAATCACCTGAGAGCTGTCACAGTGAAATGACGTTTGATTCATATTATAGAACAGTGCTCAAGTGTCATTTCAGTAATCCTTTATTTTTAAACCATATTCAGCTCAGATTCGCTACTTGATTCGAGATTTGCGAGCAGTTTTCGTAAGTTTAGTCGACACCACGCTCAAGCAGAGATTTTAGTTAACAAAAATAAAAGATGGCCTCCTTTATCTTTCTAAAATTGATATTTTTGAAGATAAATAGACTATTACTTACTTATCATTCACGTGATTATCCCAGAAAGGGTGGCAGAGTCATATTTACGCCCCTATTTCAGTGCCAGCACATTCTACCAAACAGCAGACCCGTACCAATCAATAACAATTACTTTACAAAGATTTTAATTCAGTATTATATCAATACCGAAGACAGTGTGATCTTGTATTGTGTGGCAGTGTGGATCGTATTGCTTCATACTTTTATTTCAACTACCACACTTTTAATAGAAATGTGATAATAGAATAATACCTATGATAATAATGAGATATGTGGATATTAAAAAATAATGTCATTATATGGTTGTGTTGTAGAGTCAATGTCGCTTACGAGTAGTGTAGCTATGTACCATCAAACACATAACATTAAACACAAGATAATACCTTAAATGATGGAACATTCGTTAAAGCAATACCAGCGTGGACATCCTTTTTATGCCACAGCATCCTTTCAGGATAGTACTGTAGCTTGTGCTGTACTGCACTATTGTGCCTATTATATTAATATCCCCATTGACTTCCAATACACTTTACCCCCTAAGAGAGTACTCCATATAATAAGAACATGATCATTCAATATGTAGGAGGAATAGGAATAGATAAAGGAGAGGTTTGGATAAATTTTCAAAGCAATTTGTAGATGCTGACTTTCATATAATTGTTATTAAAGTGAAAAACATGACTTGGTTTAGGATGGGGTTTGACCCGTAACCTATGTCTAACCAGGGCAATGCTCTATGCCACTGAGGTACCATAACCATACCAAAATAAGATGAAATTATTCACTATATTTTCATTGTCACTCGTTCAAGCCCCATCTTGAACCGAGTTATCTTTATCACTGTAATAACATTTATTGGAATGAGAGGTGTGTACACTACAACTTATAACAACCATCATCAATAGATAAATATTTATTTTAATGATTTATTTTTACTACCTATATTATTTAATATATTAAACAATACAATTATATTTTATTTTATTTTTTTTAAATAAAGAACCTAAAAATGATTAATTATTATTATTATTATTTCTTAAGATAATGATTTCATGACAGATTCTTTGGTACTTTCTTGTGGTGAATATTGTGCACGACAGGCTCGGCAAGTTTTTGGACGCTTGCGTCACAGTCTACTATCTCAATAATAACAAAAGGACAAGAGTTTCAACTTCTGTTCTCTGAGATACTATTATTTTCACAGTATCTGTTTCAGCTTACAATATCACTGTAACAAAAAAAAATCTTCAGGTATGCATATATTACTGGCTCGGTGGTGTAGGTGATAGTGTATGTGACTGCTACTCATGTGAAGGTCCCAGATCCGAATAAATATTTGTGAGATCCCCAAATGTTTGTTTAGAAGTTTGGGTGTTTGCTCTATAACAATGTATATATTTAGATATACATAAGTATGTTTATCATGTGAGTAGTTCCCATAACCCAAGCTTAAAGGGTTAGATGGCGCTGTGTGAAAAGTGTCCTACAATGTTTATTTATAAACTCATTACCTACATACAACTTTGATTCACGGTGTTAAAACTTCTGTTCTACATGTGACTTTAAGCTCGATCTTTCTATCCTCTCAAGGTTGTTTATGACAGAGCCCCGAACCCTATGCAACCAATGTTACAAAGTGTACAAAACTATAATATTTTCAACAAATAATAGGTAATTACCCGGTATGTGTCAATAGTCTCTGGTATTTAAATTCAGTGCATGTGTTAAATTAGATATCTGGATCCATATCGGCATCAGGACAAAGACCTCCACAGACAGTGGCTATATGGTACTGCCTTTCACGCGTAAGTGCATCACGCTGTCTTGCTCTGAAATTTTACCACAAAGCGGCTCAACTGCTCTCCGGATGCCTAGAACAAAAATAGAATGAATCTTATTAAACAGTTATCATGAATTACTAGATGGTGTATATCTGCACAAATATATAAGACCATAAACCTCCAACACTTACCGTTTCGATAGTTTTTGTAGTAAATATACTTTTCTGAAATATTGGCCCAAGACGTTTATGGCATCGTTTTTTATTTTGTATACCTAATATTCTTGAAAGATTTTAATATTTCTAGTAATAGATTCCTTTGGACGATCGTAAAATTCTTCTTTTTTCAGATATGTACAGAATTAGAAGAATTTCAATTAATTTACAATGTAAACATAACACTGGTACGATAATATCAAATGTCAGTCAAGAAAAGTTTATTAAACTCGCTATCCATTTAACGCAGACAAAAGGTTCATTTTATGAGTCCGGGACTTCCAATACAGCAGTTTATTGTTTGGTATTTTGAGGTAAGGATACTTTAAAGCAATCACAGTGGTGATTAAATCATTTCAATGAAAAAAGTAAATAAAAATTAGCTTTTGAAACATAAATATCAAATAGTAAGCTGCGTGGGATGAAAACAAAATATGTAAGGAATAAAAATGTAATAGAAAACAGACTGTTTTTAGGCTTGCAACATTCAAATGCGTATTCTGGCGATTGGAGATTTGGATATTTACTCAAGGTTACTTTTCACCGATCTGAGCTTGGGGATGGGATAGTTCTATAATAAACCACATGCTTATGTCTAGATTTAGCACTCAAGTGTCAATCTGCTAAATTCCGTTTATGTGTGACTTGAGTTAGTTTCTGTAATACGACCCTAAGTTTGCATGGAAGAATAGCTGACAAGTTTTCTCTTAAATATTATAGTGTGAGTCGCGAAACGCAGCTTACTTGACCGCAATGTGGCCCCGCCTCGCCAAGAGAGCCGACTTAAAAAGTTCAAGTTGAAGGCAAGACTACAACGTTCTTATTTGTCTGTTTAAGTTATGATTCAGCGACACAAGTTCGTTAAGATGTTGTTCATTTTCTTGTTGTGTTGAATTTGCCTTCGTTGGGAGAACGATGGGAATTTATAATAATATGAAGTTTTTCGTTTTTTTTTTAAATTCGAATCTAACCGTCGTCATGAGATCGCCATTTCGACGTTACATTCGTTAAATGGTCTAAGTCTTTTCTTAGATCTGTATGCGCAAAATTAAAAATTAAAGCAAACTTTAATAAATATCCTCAAGTTTCGCTCCATTTCATAGAAATGTTGTGAAGCTTCAGGATAATTTTTGATGTAAATTTTTTTTTATCTTATTTTATTCCCAGTTACTGCCAAGTCCTACCAGGTTTGGAATTTAGGGATAATTTTAAATGAATGCTAGAAGCAGCTGTGGTTTGGATTTTTACTGTCGGTATTGTTAGGAGCTAATGCCGTCTGAGCTTTCAAGTCACCTGCACCATTGCTGTCTCTGTTAGTCAACAGTTACACCACTACCAGATGAGTTCGTATGAATTCCGAAAATCTTTGTAGGACGCCCCTTATAGGCTTGAAGTGAGACAATAATGCATTAGTATGCACTTATTAATAATAAGGTAGATTAAATAAAAATGATAGGGTCATTCACCATTCACATACTCAATTCATTCACTCAAGGCTCCGGTAACCGGCTCCGCCCGCGTGGTAAAGTTGTCCCATAGGAACTTCTTCCCATTCTGATGTGTAAGCTATATTATTGTAAAAATCATCAAAATCCATTCAGTAGTTTTTGCGTGAATGAGTAACAAACCAATATTCATACGTTCTTACAAACTTTCGCGTTTATAATATAAGTATGATTGATTAATTTGTTCACAAGCAGATGCACTTACATCAAAGTTATAAGCCTTTTTTGCGCTGAGGGTTAATAGACGAATATTGGCTCAAATTCATAAAAACCTTTTTACGTTGAGGCTTTAAAGACAAAGAATAATTGACTTAGCAGGGAATAATATATCCATTGTGACCCCGCAACTTTTTCACTTATTCTTATTTACTAATTCCGTTACTTGTTAATTCCCAGCACGAATGCCGCAACTCTTTTAATTGCTAACTTTCACTAACGTTTATGTCAATGTTCCAGTAACTTATTGGAAAAGTCAGTTTTTCAGGGTTGGTAAATTGCGGTTCTATTTTATACATGCTAGTTTATACCCGCAGCTTCGCCCGCATGCTGTAATTTCACCGTTTCCTATAGGAACTTGTTCTCGAGATGTAAGACTTGTGTGTTAATTCTGGCTGTCATCTATATTGTTAGCGGGACTAAACCGATACAACGCGTTACAACACTATTCGATTGATGACTCCCGCACGTCACTAAAATCTGACACTTGTTTTTGGTATTTCGTTCGTAAATAGTACAAAATGTTTTTTGTTATGTTGCTAATAAATATATTAAAATGTGATTTCTGTGTTTATAATATGTATGGTAAATTCTAGACACTGGTTTCGGGGTTCGAGAATATCTTATTAGAATCAAACAAAGATCTAGACTTCTTAAAAAAATCAAGAGCGGGTCATCTCAACCTGCGCCTGTACATTTCAATACGGAAATTCCACCAATCCACCTGTTACGTGAGACAAAAATGCTTACGGTAAAATGTTGCCGTATAGTATGCCTCTGCCATCCCTTCGGGGATATAAAGATATAATAAAATAGCAGTGTACAATGTTCGCAACACTATCACTTAAAACGTACGACTGTCATCGTGAGGGTTCGGACAGCAACAGTTAATAGTCGCTGACAGCAGGCACTTAGGAGCCGTATAAAATCTAATTACATGTTGAAGACGGGGAATTGGTGTGTCGGTGTAGCTAGACTCAACATGTTCTAAGATGCTTTGGACTTACTATGTACAGGAGGGAAACTCGAAAAAAAATTTTCTTATAAGAATTTGAGATTTTTGCGGGGGCAGAAGGAGTACTCCAAATAAATTAAAAAAAGTGCATTTAATTTTACTTTAATATTACGCACAGAACCCCCACTGTTATAAAACAGAAATCGAAATAATTTTTTTTCCAAACATTCGTGAGTCACCCTAATGTACAGTCCGCCAAGAAAGTGGTCTACAAGTTTTCTGTGCTATTAAAATTTTAGCTAAAGTTGTTTAAATGAGGGATTTTTTTAAGGTTTCGTACCCAAAGAGTAAAACGGGACACTATAACTAAGACTCCGTTATCCGTTCGTGTGTCACCAGGCTGCATCTTATGAACCCTGTTATATATAACACTTGGACAGTTGAAATTTTCACAGATGATGTATTTCTTAAGACGCTAAAAACAGAATATAGTAATTAAAGGGAACTCCCATAAAACAGTGATGATTTGCCGTTTTTATAGATTATTTAAATATTACTTACATAATATCTGTAATCTATCTACTATTCTATATAATAGTCTATAATATAGACTATTATATAGAATAGTAGATAGATATAGTCTCTATATAATAATCTATATATCTACTATTCTATATAATAGTATGTATATATAATAATCTATCTTCTATTTCAAGCGCTCGAGGCCCCGCTGACTCAGTGTTCTGGAAACTAAATCTCTGCGCTAAATAACCTTTACAATGGTTGGTCACGGATGGGTGACCACTTTGTGGCATTTACATTTGCGAGCATTTCCGTGCTTCAGAAGGCACGTTAAGCCGTTGGTACCGGTTGTCAGTAACATGGCATTCGTTAAGCCAAGTTGTAGGTAGGTATTATGGGCAGCTTGAAAAAAACATCAGCAGGTAGCCACAACCTGCTACTGTATAATTATACACGGCAATGGGCTCACCACCTTAAACGTGGGCAGAATCTCACACGGTAAATAGTGGGAGTATAATATGCCTCTGCCACCCCTTAGGGGATAAGGCTTGATTGATAACCATTACTATATTTAATTGTGACGATCTCATTCATACATTGAGGTAAACTGTCTGTTTTAAAACACAATGATCTAAATATATAAAAGCAGAAACTGACAAACTGATAGATTCAAGACAACTGCTGGGTCTAAAACCATGAAATTTTGCACAATTATTCCTTAAGTGACGTAGATGGGCACTATGAAAATGAATTTCGAACAAAAAGATCTTAAATTTGTGAAAAGGCGTTGCAAAGTTGGAACAATCTGTTATTTTTTGTGGAGTTTTTCAATTTGAGGTAGCTGACACACTGGATTAACACAAAGCTTACTTTTTATTCTGGCATCGGGTTCCTGTGGAAAACCATGCAGGTAAAGCCGCGGGCATACCCTAGTTGTAAAATAAATAATATATATCAATGCATTTACCTAACTAGCGGTGTGTGTCTGCGATCAGTGATGACTCTAATTGGTCAAACCGAGTGACCGGCACCGCGTAGGTTTCAACCTTGATTAGTGGCGGTTAGAACTTTGGCTTTTAGGATTTTAGTCTTGTATTTTCTGTTACTATTTGTATAAATATTGCTATTTTACAAAATTGAGATATTGTTTTAGCAGAACTGATACATAAATTGACATTATGCGAATTTTATTGATTTGACATGAGAAACAATGAATTTTGATATGTGATTTTTATGTTTTTGAAGTTTATTGTAGTAATTGTGCATTAACTTGTGAGTCAGACGGTAATTTTAGTTTCTATAATATTAGTACACTACGCAATGTGGTAGGACTTAGTGAACTGTATAAATAATTATTTTCAAGTCCTGTAACTAACATATATTATATTATAGCTTCTTTATTTCCATAATGAATAATTCACAAAACAATTAATTATCATAGAATTATCATCAATACATGCATGAAATAATATTAAAATATTAAAACAATTAGATTACATACATATTAAATTAAACATTAAAGAATTATACGAATTATGAAATGATAAAATTAAAATTTTAAATAATTATTTATAAATATGATCTTAATTTTTAAATTGATTTAAATTAAAAAAGAATATAATATCATTATGGACCCCTCAACGAGTAAAGGCCTCCTCCATTTTGCTCCACGTTTGTCTGTCTTTTGCTTTTGTGATCCAATTTTCACTAGCTTTTCTTATTATCTCATTTACCCATTTTTCTCTCGGTCTTCCTCTTTTCCTTTTTTTTGTTGGTCCTTCCCAAATTGTTACTCTCTGTGTCCATTTTTCCTTGTCCATACGTGCTATGTGCCCATTTCCATTTAAGTTTTAGAGAATGTTCCATAGCATCTATTATTTTTGTTGTTTTTCTTATTTCTGTGTTTCTAATTCTATGTTTTCTTTGTATGTTCAGTATGCTCCTTTCCATCGCTCTCTGGCATACTTGTATTTTATTTTTGGTGTTTTCATTGTATATCTATGTTTGACAGCCATACGTAAGACACGGTAGTAAACATGAGTCCATTATTTTTCTCTTTAATTTTATTGGAATTTTAATTTTAGGGTTTCTTTATTGCTCTAGAATTTATTCCACGTTATATTAACTCGTCTTTTAACCTCCTCTTCGTGTCTTGTCTTAGAAAACGATCTTTGTTGCCCTAGGTAGATATAACGTTCAACATATTCCAATATAGTATTATTGACCCTTATTGGTATAATGTGCCTGTTCGTCATGACTTTAGTTTTGGAAGCATTTAGTTCTAGGCCGATTGTATTGCTTACATCATTCAGTTCATTAATAATTTCTTGTAATTGGTATGCTGTTTCAGAGAAAAGTATGATGTCATCAGCAAACCGAAGATTACTGAGAAGTTTTCCATTGATATTAATTCCCTTCCTTTCCCAGTTTAGAGTTTTCATTATACTTTGAAGTACAACTATAAAGATTCTAGGCGACAGAGGATCTCCTTGTCTAACACCTCTACAAATATTTATTTCAGGGCCTCGTCTCTCTAATTTAACACGGCTTTTACTGTTGTAGTAGATGTCTTTAATATGATCTACAGTCTCTGTTGGTACTTCGCACTCATGTAGAGCTTTCCACATACTCCTATGTGATATAGAGTCGAAGGCTTTGGAATAGTCGATAAATGCCAGATAGAGTGGTCTATTTATTTATTTTATTTATTTATTGATTTATGTACACACAAATGATAACAAAAGAAAACAACAAAGAAGATAACAAAGTACAAAGGCCTACTTATTTCCACAAAAATCTCTTCAAGTAGGCCTGAGATAGGAGATGTTCAGGTAAGATAAAATTATATGTGTGTGCAGGTTATCGTACATACATAAATAATAAAATACAAATATATATACATATACGAATACATATTTATTAAATACCTAAATATATAAAACATATACATATAAATACATACTCTTCTTAGTTATACCTACATAAATAAGTAATAATAATTTTGAAATCAAGATAGTTATGGCAAAGAGGAGAGGTAGTGCTCTTTCACTCTCTTCTTGAACAGTGAAACAGTTTGGCAAGATTGTATCTTCGTCGGGAGAGAGTTCCACAGCCTCACCGCATGAACCGTGAAGGAATAGGAGTAAAAATCTATTTTGTGAGAAGGAAAAATAAGGCGATGTCTAAGGTGCGATCTACATGGAGCATCGGGTGTCTGCATGTAAGAGAAACGCTCGCGTAGGTAGGAAGGACATAAAGGATTGTGCAGGATATTAAAAATGACACACAATATCCGAGTATTACTACGGAGTCGGATTGGGGGCCACTTGAGTTTCTTACGAAATTCCGAGACATGGTCATACTTACGTAGATTGAAAATAATCCGTATGCATAAGTTTTGCAATCGCTCAAGTTTATTTAACAGTTCCTCAGTAGCATCCAAGTAGCAGGAGTCCGCGTAGTCAATTATAGGCTGTATTAAAGTTTGTGAAAGCGAGATTTTGATATCTACGGGCAAAAACGACTGGATACATTTGAGGGTATGGAATATGTAGTAGACCTTTTTGCTGACCTCCCCGACATGAGCTTCCCAGGACAAATTGCAGTCTAGGATAATGCCAAGGTCTTTGGCTGTATCAGTGCAAAAAATTGGTAAAGTATTAAGTAGGACAGGTGGAAGCAAAACCATATCCAGTCCGGATCGCATCTGCCTACTACCAATAACCATCGCCTGAGACTTATTGGGATTGATTTGAAGTCCAAACGTTCCAGCCCACTCACTAATAGCACTCAGATCGCGATTCATACCGGCAATGCATAGAGATGGAAATTGGAAGATACAACTCGAACAGCAGAGTTGATGAAAATGGAAAAAAGTAAAGGAGAAAGTACACCTCCCTAAAGTACGCCAGCAATGAGATTACGCCATTCAGAGTACGACTCATTAACGCGAACACACTGTGAGCGCCCCCGAAGATAAGAGTCAAATCAGATCACAGCCTCTGAGGAGAAATAAAGCGTTTTAAGAATACCAAGAAGAACATCTAGATCCACAAAGTTGAATGCACTGCTAAAGTCAAGCAGCACAAGAATGGTAAGAGATTTAGTTAATTGTCGATGTACTAAATGCTCAAGAACTTTGGACAGAAAAGGAAGAATGGATATTGGGCGAAACTGAGACTGAAGAGTAGGATTCGTGGTCTTAGGCAATGGAATTAGAAGTGCTTGCTTCCAAGCACAAGGAAAGCAGCCTAATTTCATAGAAAAATTGAATAGATGAGTGAGGATAAGGATCACGTTGGGAAATATGAGCGTACACATTTTAGAACATAACTGATCGTTACCAACCGCAGAAGAAGTGATCGACAGTAGGGATTTTTTGACATCTTGCTCATCAACTGTATTTAAATTGAATGCAGAACATTGTGGTACCAGCAAAAGAGAGAGATTCAGCAGGGTGCTTGACTTAACAAGCGGGTCAAGACATATAGGTGGAAGTGAGAAATGATTGTTAAGGGCATTCAAGTTAATATTGTGACAATCAATGTGGGGAGATTTGCCGATACCGATAGCTTTAAGAAATTTCCAGACATCGGAGGAGTTACGGGTGTCAAGAGATTGATGAAAGTGGTGACGTTTAGCATCACGACACAGACGATTACAACGATTACGCCATGATTTAAACCTATCTAATTTTGTGTCTGTTGGATTAAGTTTATATCTCCGATTAGCCTTGTCCCTTCTAGCCATAGCCTCCCCATCACCCAGTGATGGTGCCCTGGATCACCCAGGATATCAAATCCTGGGTGATCCAGGGCACAGGTAAGTGCTTCATTTTAATGCGACGTTTAGGCGCATGTCGATCGTACAACGCAATTATAATATTGTTTAAAACTAAAACCTTTTCGTCAATGGTATCACTATTAACAACAGCGGACCAGTCAATATCCTCCGCATCCCGCCTTAATGCCTCCAGTGCAATGCCCTTAAAATTTCGAAGTACAGATAATTTAGACTTACACTTAGGGGAACCAATCGAAAGAGATAGATAGAGTAGGTCGTGATAAGAGAAACATGCAGTGAGCTGCCCATGAGTGGCAACTAGGTCAGGAGAGGAGACTATAATTAAATCAAGAAGAGATGGGCGGCAGTTTGGAAAATAATGCGTAGCAGAAAGGGGTAGAATGTGAAGATTAAGTGAGGATACAAGAGACTGCAAGGAATGGGCACGGTGATCATTCTTGATCAAACATGTATTGAAATTACCCAATATGACTACGCGGCTGTAAGAAGGACATAGATCGCTAAGCAAAGTTTCATGTGAATCAAAGTAGTTAACGTGAAGTTCAGGACTAAAAAATACTCCAAGCAGCATCCTGCTATGCCGATCTATTATCTCAAAAAAGAGGTACTCCGCTGAATTACTGTAAACCGACTGAGACTCAATTAATATTTTGAAAGGAATATCCTCACGTAGATAGACAGCTACTCCTCCACAGCCCTTGTCAATCCTGTCATTGCGCACAAGCACAAATCCAGGTATTCCATAAAGCCTATCTCTATATATATAGTATAGAGTCTATCGTGCTCTATATATTTCTCTATGATCAGGTTTAAAGTGTGAATGTGATCTGTAGTTGAAAAATGTTTTCTGAAGCCTGCTTGTTCCGGCGGTTGGTATTTCTCAGTGAACATTGCTAGACGATCCTCAAGACATGAAGCAAACAATTTATACATATTTGGTTGAAGGCTTATTGGTCGGTAATTTCCAATCAATGCAGGGTCTTCCTTTTTGTAAAGTAGAATGATGTCCGATTGTGCCATTTCCTTCGGTATAGTTCTAGCGTTCAGAATCATGTTAAATAGAGTTGTTATGTATGGTGCTAGAAGCATGTTCCCTAATTTGAGTGCTTCATTTGGAATTCCATCAGGCTCGTTGCTATTACCGGATTTTAGAGATTCGATTTTCTTTGGTACCTCATTTATAGAGAATCTAGGTAGAGCGGTGGAGTGTTGGGTGGTAATTTCGATATCCGGGGTAGTATCTCTTGCTGCGTATAACGTATTGTATAATGTTGTTGCTTTTTCTATTATTTCAGATCATGATAATATTTTTTTTGTCCGTATTGTTCCGTTTTTGTGCCCGTATCTTTTATCCATTGTTTACTTGTATTAAGGTTTTTAAGACTTTTCTTTAAGCTACCTGATGATTCAAGTTGTGATTTGACTTCGTTCAGCCTGCGCTCTATGCGTTCATGTTTCAATAATTTGTAAATGCATTTGTAGAGATAGGTACGTTCGTATTTTTCTTCTCTTGATAGGGGCTTTTTATAAATTAATTAGTTTCTTCTTGCAATAAGACATTTAATGTAAACAGGAATGGACTCCCGTTTGGTTGTTGATTTTTGTTGAATTTTTTTAAACTGGTGGTTATTATTTTTTTGATTTTGTTGTATAAGGACTCTTTGTGTGATATCGTTTATACTTGTACATACGGTTTGTAAAATTTGTTTTAAAGTTCTTGAAATTAGCTCTACTTTTCTTTATCGGTGTAATCTGTATTGTGCTTCTCACGAGTCAATGGTCGCTGGGAAACGTTAACTTTGATTTAATTTCTAAATTTGTGATGTTTTCTTTTCTATTGGTTAGTATATAATCAATTTGACTTTTTCTGTTCTTGGGTGAGAGCCATGTCCACATTGATTTATTATTCTTTTTAAATAGGAGCAATCGTTCACCTATTTTATCTCTCTTTCCGTAACAGTATTTCCCCAGTATTATTTCTTCGCCTGGTTCTCGCTGTCCAACACGAGCATTAAAGTCGCCTAAAATTATTTTTTGATTCTTATATTGACAATGTTCGTTCTGCAGTAGGTTGTAGAAGTTATTAATTTCTTGGTTGCTGGCTTCGACAGTTGGTAAATGTACTTGTATAATAGTTATTTTTGTATTGCTAAAATTGAGATTTAGAACACAAATGCGTTCTGAAACACCAATGAAGCTCACGATGTTTGGCTTATATTCTTTTTTTATTAGAAATCCGACCCCATAATGACCTTTCGTTTCCCCGAAATAACGGAAGATATATTCATCTTCTTCAATAATATTATATCCTGTTCTTCTTATTTCAGAAAGGCCAATAATGTCATGTTTTATTGTAGAAATTGCTCTCTTAAAATCAAGTAATCTACTTCTCTCGTAACTAACATAAGTTTCACAAATAAATGATTATGTTCATGTTTGTTTTTAAACGAACAAAGACATGGTGAAAAGCGAATCTGCATCTCAGATTTATGTTTATTGTACAATACTGACGACTCGGTGTCTCGGTAGTGTACGCTACTGCCGTACTGAGGTCTTGGCGGAAATTCGAATTGAGATAATCAAGATCCCTATTTCCGTGATTTGGAAGGCACGTTAAGCCATTGGTCTTAGTTGCCAGTAACTGGTTATCGTTAAGTCAAGTTGTAGACTTATCAGAGGCTTGAAAATTTTTAACATCAGGCATTTAGTACCTACTATCCATTATTATGTGCAGCAGGTCGCCACCACCTGCCCCTGGACATTTCAATACGGCAATGGGTTTACCCCCTGTTACGTGATACACAAATACATTCGGTGAAATATGGGCTTATAGTATCTAAGCTTCTGCCTATGCCTTCGGGGATACAAGGCGTAACTATTGATGTATGTTAAATAATTCCAATCTAAATAAAATCAATAAAAGATCTGCTAGAGAGATAAGAGTTCGTTCATGAAATGAAACGTTTGCCGGCTCGCTAACTACGAACATTTTTTATTAAAAATGTCAGCCGAGAATTATCGTAAGGACATTAGTTAATTTAAAACGGTTTTTCAAATCGAAAGTTCCATTGGCTAAGTGGCTTTATTATTTGAATTAAAATGAATGAGCACCTAGAAAAAAAATGGCTATTGCTGGTTTTAGAATTTTGGAAGGCACGTTAAGCATTTGGTCCCGGGTGCCAGTTAAATGGCATAAGCCAAGTTGAAGGACTTATGGGCGGTTTGAAAAATTTTAACAACAGGCAGCCACAACCTGCTTTTGTTTATTTTAACACGGCAATTGAAAAGTGGACGTATAGTATGCCTCTGCCACCCCATCGGGGATAAGGAGCGATTTATAGACAAACAAGATGGTATTATTTTTCTTTTTCTTAATTTCAAGTGTTTTTCCAGTTGATTCCAAACCATACCTGTAGTTTCCCCCTCGCACGAAAGTTGGTTGAAGGTGAATTCATACTTTAGTGAGTATATTACGCGTCCATTGGTTAAATCGTCCTAGGGGGTCTACTCTTATTGGGCTCCGGTATCTTGGGTAGTAGCGTGATGTTATTTACGGAATTCAAAAAGATTTTATCAAATCCGACCAGTAGTTTCTGAGATTAGCACGTTCAACCACAGAAACAAACACTTCAGCTTTATTTATTAACAATATGTAAAGCTGATATATAGATAGGGAGTTACGGATTGTGCCTAAATTCACCCCATAGGTAGCTGAAATCCCACACTTTCCGGCCCACCGTTCACTTATGTAGTTTATGCTCTCGGATCAAATTCATTATTTATTTGGGTCGTATGTTGTATCGATATATCGTAAAAGCATTACCGAGATTGTAAGCTACTTATGAATATTTCGACAAACAATTAGTAGTTATAAGCTTTGCCCAATTTACTTACCGAGGTCGGTTAATTAAAAGTCAGCGTGACCATAAATTCTTGTTACAGAAGGATTTTTCTTTATTAAAACCTATACAAGTCAAATTCACAAATATATTCGTGAATAAAGACCATTTATTCGATGCGAAATGAGGAGATTTAATAATGAAATAAGGTCTTCCTTCATTTTTGTGTATTTCCAGTTGCTTCCAAGTCCAACCTGGATTTGAAGCCTGGAGTCTACTTTCAATTGATGCAAGAGCAGCTATTATTTGATCTCAGCAGATCTCAGCATTGTTGGAACTGCCATCTAACCTGCGCCGTCGCTATTAGGTGTCCGTAAGTCGCTAGGGTCCGGGAGATCTTTGCTTATAGTAATAAGGTGAATGTATACTAATACATAAAGCTGAAGAGTTTGTTTGTATGTTTGTTTGGTTGCGATAATCTCACAAACTACTGGGTGGAATTGATAAATTATTTTTGTCTTGGGTAGCCTATTTATCGAGAAAGGCTATAGACTATATAATCACGCTACTACTCTGGAGAGCGAAGCATTAGTCATAAATGTCTACAAATCGGGAAAATTTTCTAAAATTACTGTAAAAAAAAAAAAGAAAATTATTAAAGTAATGTTTAATAATTTTGATCAAAACGACAGTATTACATCATTAGCAATCAGTAAATTTAATGTATAAGTTTTATTTATTGAAATGTAGGTTTAAGCAGCATACTGCAATCTTTGCGTTAAAGAATATTTGCTGTCATCAATCCTGAAACTGCCATTTGTGGCATTACAATAAACAATCATTTCTCTGTTTCAGATAGCACGTTAAACCGTTGGGTTGTCGTTTGCCAGTAACACGGTGAGCGTTAAATCAAATAAAATAATCCAAGGGCGGTTTGAAAAATTAAACAGCAGGTAGTATAAGACTACCTGCTGTTGATTTTTTCAAACCACCTTTGAAATTCTGCACCTGTTACGTGGGAACATAGCTGGTTATACGATAGCCCAAATAGTAAACTATCATTAATAATACGGTATATTACCTAAATTCTTATTTAGAATTCTACGTATACTGACCGACGAGATATTCGTCAAATTGAGATATATTCTTGAATAGGAATAATACTCCGTCTCACTCATGTAGTTATTGAGCCTGCGAGTATCATAAATAACAATTTACCCTAGCTATCGCTATGACATTTATATGAAATTTGAGTTAGGTCAATTTGACCAGCTATGTTCCCACGTAACAGGTTTCAAACAGGCAGAATTTCAAAGGTGGTCTGTCACGGGCGAAGCTGTGGGCGTCATCTAGTACTTCTAAACTAATATATAAAGCTAAAGAATTTGTTCGGTTGAACGTGCTTATCTCAGCAACCATTGGATTGAAATGAAAAATTCTTTTTGTCTTAGATAGCCCATTTATCGAAGAGGGCTAAAGGCTATATATCAACACGCTACTACCCAGGAGAGCGGAGCAGTAATCATAAATGTCAACATCCCGTCATTTATTTATACTACCTGCTGTTTAATTTTTCAAACCGCCCTTGGATTATTTTATTTGATTTAACGCTCACCGTGTTACTGGCAAACGACAACCCAACGGTTTAACGTGCTATCTGAAACAGATAAATGATTGTTTATTGTAATGCCACAAATGGCAGTTTCAGGATTGATGACAGCAAATATTCTTTAACGCAAAGATTGCAGTAAGCTGCTTAAACCTACATTTCAATAAATAAAACTTATACATTAAATTTACTGAACGCTAATGATGTAATACTGTCGTTTTGATCAAAATTATTAAACATTACTTTAATAATTTTCTTTTTTTTTTACAGTAATTTTAGAAAATTTTCCCGATTTGTAGACATGTATGACTAATGCTTCGCTCTCCAGAGTAGTAGCGTGATTATATAGTCTATAGCCTTTCTCGATAAATAGGCTACGCAAGACAAAAATAATTTATCAATTCCACCCAGTAGTTTCTGAGATTATCGCAACCAAACCAACATACAAACAAACTCTTCAGCTTTATGTAATACGTCAATCCCAAAGTCAAAACCGGCATTATTATACATCCACCCTTAGCCATGTACAAAATCATTCCCATCATTCAAGATAATTTTAGAAACTCTGCCATGAATATTGTCTTAACGAAGAAAGAGGTAGAAAATGTTAAAGACTACCTAAGACAACAGGAAATTATAAGAAATTATCACGAGGCCAAAACCAACCACCGCGGTATAACTGAATGTTACCTTGCCCTATCGTACCGTTACTTTTGGCCCAAAATGAAGGAAAGTATTGCAAAGTATATTAACGAATGTAGCATTTGTGGACAAGCAAAATATGATCGGAATCCCATTAAGCAAAGATTCTCTATTGTTCCCCCTCCTACTAAACCATTTGAAGTAGTGCACCTCGATCTCTTCACTGCTCAGAATGAGAAATTTCTCACATTAGTTGATGCTTTTTCTAAATACGCACAAGCCTATCACCTTAGAGATGGTACAGCTCTTAGCGTCGTACAAGCTCTCCTAACGTATTGCACCCATCATGGCGTTCCATATACCATTACTACAGATCAAGGACCCGAGTTCACCAATACTTTATTTTCTGAATTTGTCCGCCTCCACAAGATACATCATCATAAAATACTTGCCCATACGCCGAACGGAATAGTAGAACGCTTTCATTCTACCATTCTCGAACACCTCAGAATCCTAAACCTAGAGAAACGAAATGAACCCGTAATAAACCTTATGCTTATGCAATGCTATTTTAGGATATAACAGCTCCATACATAGCTTCACTAAATGCAGACCTATTGATCTAATTACTGGACATTTTGATCCCCGAGACACTCTAGATGTTAGCTTATCCGAGCATTTACTACAGCAATACTCACAGGACCATAAAAAACGCTTGACTCAAGTTTACGACATAATAAATGAAACTTCCCTTCATCATCGTACTGAATTGACCGAATCTAGAAATAAAGACCGTGAACTCGAAAAAGAATATACACCTGACCAACAAGTTTTTGTAAAAAACCCTTTAGCTAGTAGGCAGAAGCTTGCGCCGCGCTTCACGCAAGATACAGTCCTAGCCGACCTTCCCATCCATATCTATACAAAGAAGAAACGTGGCCCTGTCGCGAAGTCTCGCCTTAAAAGGAGTCCTAAAGAAGTTGTATTGTTGCAGGATACTACCCTTACTACTACTCCAAATGACTCGAGGACAAGAAGTAATGATTGACTCTTTAGCCAACGGACCTGGCTTACTTCCATTTAATTTAGGAACAACGCGAGTCATTTCTCATTACCACTCTTTTCTTAATTTTGTTAATTTAGATAAAATACGATCCCAAATTGAGTTAATAGGATCCAGAATAGCAGAGTTTAGACCAAAGCTAAATAATAAGACCTCGTTTTTATTCAAACCACATTTCATCTATCTAACAGCTAAGTTGGACAAGATATCTACACAGTTAGAGTCCTTCGAACACAGCCGTAACAAAAGGGGCCTCATCGATGGACTTGGTTCTATCATCAAAAGCATATCAGGAAACCTAGATCAAAGCGATGCGAATAAATACGATAACGCTATTAGGATACTTCAAAATAACGAACATAAATTAGAAACCCAAATTAACCAACACGTTAGTCTGTCCAAAGACTGGGCTCTACATAACGACAAATTATTAACCAACATAACAGAAAATCAACTACGTATAGGTCACGTTCTAAATCGAATACTTAACAGTAAAGACACGGATTTGGTCCACTATGCCCATATGGCCCAACACCTAATTATCCTAGGCGATAATATAGACAGTTTATTCGAAGAACTTCATAGACTAGAATATACGTTAGCTTTTATACGTGCATCCAGCACTCCGCACTCTATAATTAGTTTAAGTGAAATTAAAAGTATACTAAGTAAGTTAGGAGATCTTTATTCTACTAAAGAAATCCTTGATCTAGAGATAAGAGATTACTATGACATAATTAGACTAGGATATTTTTATATAGATAATCAGGTAGTCATAGTGTTCAAAATGCCGATTGCTTTCCCTCGCACCTATACCCTCTATAAACTCACTATTGTTCCAAATAAATTTAACCAAATCCGCTTACCCGTCTCACCCTTCATTGCGATTTCTGGAAATGATTTTATGTACATAGAGGCTGAATGCCCGAAGATCAATACCTTGTTTCTCTGTGAGGAAAAATCAAAATACAAAAATCAAGATGAACCAGACTGCATTCAACACCTGATCAACACTCAGGAGCTTTACTCATCTTGCAAATCATTGTCAGTCGTCTTGAAGAAACAAGCTGTGGAGCAACTTGATGAGAAACATTATACCATTAGCTTCCCACATCCAACCAAAGTGAAGATATCATGCGGGCAGGAGACGTACGATACTCTTGAAGGCAGTTATCTAGCTATCATTCCATACATATTTATATTATACGTTTCCTTGTGGCAACCCTAGGTATAACAGCTGATTTGAATTGGCTCCGTATTTTATATTGTAATATTGCAAAAATAATTATAATTTTAATTAAATACCAATTCATCATTGCCAAATAATACCATATTGAGTGTTAAATAATCATTTTCACCATTTATTGTGCTAAAAGTAAATAAATATAAACTTAAAAATTGTACCGGTGTAGTGACAGTTAGAACATCGGAAAAATTTTCAATATTTGAAATTATTACTTGGATTTGGCAAGATTTATAAAACTAATCGTTTTTTCAATCAAGGTTTGTGAGTTTATTTACTTTTACACCCTCATATGTCCATTAATAGTGTGATTTTGTAATTTTCTATGAATAAAACATAACCTCGTTTTGTTTCGCATTTCTTTGCTCTAAGTCTACTTTGCTAATAATTACTGATTCTGTAGCACGTAATTATAACAAAATGTCGAATACTAATAACATGATAATGACGCGTAAGGCCTTGGCTCGTCAACAAGAGACAAGGCTTCAATTAACGTTGAAAGAATTACAGATTTTTAGGGAGAAGTGCGATAAACTGAACAAGGAAAGGGACGAAAATGAGTTAGAACTGCTAGGTATTTTAAGTAAGAACGGACAACTCAAAAAAGAACTGGCACAGTTGCATTCACTGTATACTGATACCTTACAGGATCGGGATAGGTTACAACTTATAGTTGACAGTTTTGACTCATGTAGGGAACATTATGAACAAACTCTGCACCAAATTAGAATACTAAAGGAGGAGCTACAACGATCGGAAATCAAAATATCGCAACTAGAAGACAAGAAACAGAGCACAGTGGTTCAATCTAATCAGAGTTTGTTCGATGAACTGATGGCTACAAGCTTAGATACTGCTACAGCTCACCCTTCCATTGTCATAGACCTCACTTCTGATGATGAAACCGGGGGCTGTTCTAAATCATTAAAAATTATTAAGTGTAGTAAGAATAAGTTAAAGAAATATTTAAAAATTAAAAAGTTTATTACTAAATCTAAAAAAATGATACATAAATACAAGTTTTTTATAAATAGCATGTCACTTAATAGACAGAGATTGCAACTGATTGACCAGGTAAATATGTATATGTTAGAACTTGATACTGTTGCACAACAGTACAAAACTGATACACAGGCCCTTCAATGTCAGATTGACCGACTTCAAGACTCTTTGAAATCAATTTCATATAAATATGAAACAGCAGAGAAACAGAGTAGGGAACAGGTGTTAGCCATAGGTAAATTAGTAAATTCATGTCATTGTCAAAATGACCAATTGACATCCGCAGGCCATGTTCCCTCCTCACCCTTAAGTTGTGAAAGAATTAGATGCAATGATGAATTTTCACCAATTAAAACTGTGTGCAGTGTGGATAATAGTATATTAAGTTCAAGTAGTAATTGCGAGGCATCTACGAGTATAATAGAAAAATTGCAAATAAAAAGTGATGCAAAGACCATAGTCTATTGCGATGAAATAGGTAAAAATTTTGGACATTATTTATCACAGTTAAGTCATTCTGTAATAAATCATACATATCCAGGAGCTTCATACTCTCAAATTACAGATTTTATATTGACTGGTACACACTGCATGCAGTCTACTATAGTGGTGCTGGTTGGCAGAAGAGGCAATATTAATAGTGACAAACTTTTAAAAATTTTTGATAAGTTATCAAGTCTGCAAGTAAAACAAGTAATTTTGTCCACCTTGCCATACAGCACTGCTATGAGCCACAAGGAAAATCACTTAAGATACAAATTAAATATGAAACTACATACCATGGTATCATATTCCAAAAAAATTGAATTGTTCGATTGGAACATAATCTTCAATAATAATAGTTTGTTGACATTAGATAGATATTTTCTATCAAAATTTTTACAACGAAAGGTAGCTCTGTTGCTATCTAATTTTTTAATTTTTCAAGCCAAATTATTGGCAAGTACAACTGCTTTTATTGAGCAGGATAGTTTTGATATTTCACATTTGGAAAATGAAATTCCAAAAAACTAGTTTATAGGACAACAGATAATAAATCTGGCCAGTTGACTTTGGCCCCTGAGAATAATCTTAGTAAAAATATTGTTTTTATAAACCTGGTGCACCATAATGTTAGAGGTTTAATAAATCGTAAAGATTTAGAGTTAGAGCTATACATTAATGCAAATTCTATTAATATTTTTTGTGCTACAGAGTACTGGTTAAAAGATCATCAAATCACATTGTTGAACTTCGTAAATCACCAGGTTGCTAGCTCGTTCAATAGAAAACATTCTAAACGTGGAGGCTCTTTAATATTAATTAATAAAAACTTAAAATTTAAAGAACGTAAGGATTTAGTAGCCCTCTCCATTGAGCGAGTTATTGAGATTGCCAGTATTGAGTTTGAGCATTTCATCTTGTTAAGCGTATACAGTCCCCCTGATGCTTCTTACATTAAATTTGAAGAAAAGCTTGAAGAAGCACTGTTCAAATGCCAATGTTCTAAGAAATCTATAATAGTTTGTGGAGATTTTAATGTTGATATATTAGATACATCATTAACTCCATCAGAGAGAAATAAAATGAAAAATTTATTTAAATCCTTTAATCTGCATAGTACATTCTTAGAACCCACTCGTATTACAGCCACCAGTGCAAAATGTATTGATAATATTTTTACTGATATTAAACCTATAGATAAAGGTATTGTGGCACAAGCTATGAATAAAATCAATACATGTCAAAGAGGTTTAGAGCGAAGCATGTTAAACATATAAAAAATAAACAAAATAAGACACACAAGGATAAGAGACACCACTAAAGTTACAAACGCCTTAACCTTTGCTCAGAAACTGAAATGGCATTGGGCTGGCCACGAAGCGAGAATGTCTAACAGAAGGTGGACCAAACCAGTTACCCAGTGGAAAGTACCATCGGGCAAGAGGCGGAAGGGGAGACCCTTATACCGCTGGGAAGATGATCTGAAAAGATCAGCTGGCATAAAATGGTACTCCATTGCACAAGATCGACAAAAATGGGCATCTTTGGAGGAGGCCTTTAGTCAAACGGGGTTCCTGTTAATTTGTAAATATTATTTTTTTTAAAACATATTCGTACTAATATTACTAACATAATCTAAGCTAACTTACTAATCAATTTTCGATCGTATAGATCACACCATCCTATTGCAAAAATTGGAGGTGATAGGGGTCGCGAGTAATCTGTACAGATAATTCACGTCATATGTACAGAGTAGGTGTCAAGTGGTGGTGCGGGGTGCGAGGCCGGAAAACTCCACGTTGGCGATCCTCACTCTCTCCCGGGCATGCTCGGGAAGAGGGAAAGGACCGCTGGTGCGCCCTGGAGCAACGACTAACAGTTGCAGTGTCATCACTGCAACTGCACCTGCACCCCACAGTATTCATTCCGCTCCCCGGAATGAGCGTCACCTGGGGAGATGTATTTAGTTCGTCTCAACTCGTGGGATAAGTTACGGACCTTACAAACAATCTATCACTCGGACCGGAATTTACAAATGAATTGGATATTATGCTATTATTGGAGTCGAATTTGCCTAACGACAAGGTTACCAACGATATGGAAGCGAATGTGAGACCGGGTACGCCAGTGCCTGACCCGTCGAAAGAGCTGCAGGTGTCGGTTTCGCGCTGCGACACCACACCTATCAGGCAGGTGACAGGAGACCTACTGTTGTCAGAAGACAGCAGTGTGATCTCCATGGAGGAGACACGCTCTCGCTCCCACTCCCCTTTTGTGTCTCGCTTATGGCGGAAACGCCGTAACTCAGATACTGAGGGGGATAGTGAGGAGTCGACCGGCCCCGGAACCAACCGAGGCCACGCTGGTAAGCCCAACAACGGGGAAATTTATCGGTATAGGGAAGGCGAGAGCCGAACTTAAGGCGGCCAAAGAGCGAGAACGCAAGCTCCAGGAGGAAGTGGAGCTTGCCAAAAAGCTTCTACGGCAGGAGAAGAGAAAGGTCCTCCCTCCGCCAGAGACTCGCTCTTGAGGTGGGGCCGAAACCGCCAACGGCTCGGGACTTACGGGGCGAGCAGCTGTCGAACGCCGTAGAGGAGGCGGTGGAGTGCATCCGCTCCATTGCCCAAAAATCCTCACGGCTGAAGGGGCAGTCCGTGCAGAGCCTCAGAACCGCCGCAAGCACCATTCTGGAGCACATGCGGGAGATGAGGTCCCGCACGGAATCGGAGGCGGTAGTCCGCCTACAGGTGGAGCTGGCGGCCCTCCAGGCTGAACTGGAGGCAGTCAAGCGGCAGGCAAACTCCCCACCGTCGATGACGCGGGATGAGATTGTGTTCGTTCTCCTTAGTGACGCAGCCACTAAGGAGAAGGTTGCGCTGATGGTGGCGGACGCAGAAGGATGCGCCACTACCAGCATCAAAGTAGGCGAAATTGTCCGCCCAGCAGGCAGAGAGTGCACAGCCTGGGTAAAGTGCGCCGTCACGGCGGCCAAGAAGGTGGTGGATGGCCGTCGCCTTACTGTTGTGTGGGTGGTTCCAAGTCCGTGCCGCGCTCCTGGAGCCCAGGCCGCAGCGGTGCTACCGCTGCTTGGAGGTGGGGCACGTGGGAGCTAACTACGCAGCGGGCATTGACCGCAGTGCTCTCTACTTCCACTGCGAGCCGTCCCGGCCACAAAGCGTCCGGCTGTTCGGCGGAGCCCCGATGCCCCGTCTGTGCGGCGGCGGGAGTGACCGCTGCGCACCGACTGGGCACAAAGGCATGCTCGGCAGGCTCGCCCAAGAAGGGCCGTCGGGGGAATGTGGGGAAGAGGACTGTGCCGGAGGCGGCCACCTCTACCCCACAGACTGAGGAGGGGATGGACACTGCCCATTAATAAATGGCCAAGGTCTCGTTCCTGCAACCCAACGTTGGCCACTGTGTCGCGGCCCAAGATCTATTGATTCAGACCGTGGCACAGTGGCAGGCGACCGTGGCCGTAGTCTCCGAGCCGAACCTGGGCCGCAGACAGGAATCTCACACCCGAGATAACTGGGTTGTGGACCGGTGACGACGGTTCGGTGGCTATCGTCTCCCAGCGGAGAGCTACCGGCGTCGTCCCCTTCGACAGGGTGTCGAGGGGACGTGGTTGTGTCCTCGCTCTGCTGGGAGACATTGCAGTGATCGGGGTGTATTTCTCGCCCAACCGGAGCTTCGCCGAATACGAGCAGTGGCTCGTAGAAGTCGTAGCTCTGGTGGCAGAAGCGCACCCCACTCCGTTTGTGGTTGCTAGAGATTTCAACGCCCATTCAAGGGCTTGGGGATCCCCAGCAACCGACGAACGGGGTGAGGCAGTGGAGGAATGGGGCCATCAGGAAACACCATCCCCTGGCAAACAATTGCGGAAGCGCTGAGTTACCACAGGGTACCGTGCTACCTCAGGCGCGTCCTTGCGGACTACTTCGTGGACCGGGCTATCTCCTACCCAGCCCGGACGGGGGTAGGTCGCAAGGAAATGTCGTGCGGTGTTCCACAGGGGTCGGTCCTCGGACCACTCCTGTTGAACATCGGTTACGATTGGGTCCTGCGCGGTACCATGCTGACGGGTGTCAGTGTGATTTGTTACGCCGATGAAACCTTGGTCACCGCGCGGGGCCCCACGTGTAGGGATGCCCAAATTTTGGGTACGGTGGGCGTGACCCAAGTCGTGAGTCGCATCAGGGCACTGGGACTCCAGGTGGCCCTCGAAAAATCCAAGGCCGTTTTCTTCCACGGGCCTCGGCGAGGGCCCTCTCGAGACTCCCAAATTGTGGTGAGCGGTACCCCATCGCTGTCGGGAAGACCATAAAATATCTGGGTCTGGTCCTCGACAACCGATGGGGCTTCACCGAGCACTTCTGTCTATTGACTCAAAAGCTTATCCAATACGTCGGAAGACTCGCGAGACTGCTCCAAAATACCGGGGGACCGGGTAGTTCGTGCCGCCGTCTCTATGACGGTGTAGTGCGCTCCAATCTGCGCTTCCAACGTAGTGCTGCTACGGGGACCGCAGCGAACGTTGGCGCAGAGGGCGGCGTGGGCGTACTGCACTGTCTCGTACGAGGCGGCGTGCCGCATAGCAGGGAGCCTCCCGTGGGACCTCGAGGCTGGAGTCCTACGGCGGGTGTGTGCCGAGGGCGTCCTGATGCGACGAATTGGAGGTCGGCCACTTCCGGAGGAGATCGATCGCTGGAGACAAGCGGCTCGCATGAGCCCCATGTGGGGGCCATATGGCCCGTACAACGGCAATAGGTAGAGAGGGTGCACCTCACCCAGCTTCTCACAGGACATGGCTGTTTCGCAAAATACCTGTGTGAGCTGGTGGACGTGGAGCTGCACTCCGTGTGCCGTCACTGCCCTAGCGGCGCCTTGGACACGGCTGAGCATACGCTCACCGTGTGTACGGCTTGGGACGGGCCCCGCAATGCCCTCACGGGCATTGTTGGAACGGATTTGTCGCTGCCGGCAGTGGTGCGAGCCATGGCCGGCAGCCGACATTGCTGGGCCGCCGTCGCCTCCTTCGCCAGCGAGGTGATGGCAAAAAGAGAGGAGCTGCGAGTTCGGGAGCGAGCAGGCCACACGCTCCCGTCTCGAGGGCGTCGAGGGCGGCGCCGGGCGGATACGCGGCGCACCGCCGACTAAATTGTGGCTGTGGGCGGAAGGTCGGGGGACCGCGCTCACAATAGCCTCCTCCTGGCGGCTTGCACCGCTCGTGTTCCGGGGTGCCTTCAGGTGCCCGCTCGATCACTCTCCACATAATTGGGGACGGCTCGAGCGGGCATAACTTAACCTCCTCTGGGATTTTGTGGGGGGCAGCGCTTCTGGCCCCCCCGAGAAGAGCCTCATAGTGGGGCATTCCCTTAGCCGGGTCGCAGTGAATAGCCCTCAGGCCTATCCTGCGACCCGGTTGGGAAGAAAGTGGACACCGCGGGGTTTAGTAGGTAAGACAGCCCCCAAAGGGCCGGGAGTCCCACACACCATCCCTGCTGCCCCCGAAGCAGGGATGACGGTGCAAAAAGGCATTCCCCGCGTCACATAAAATAAAAAAATAACACTCAATAAAATTAACTTACTAATCAAATTTGTGTTTATTATAAATATTGTTACTACCAACTATTGAAAAACAAGAAATAAAAGGCTTATTTATTTATTTATTTAAGTAGTGAAAAAATTACACGATAAAATAAATATCAAAAGCATTCAACCAATAAGTACGAAGGTAATGTTATTAAAATTCATTAATTCTCTAAGGAAAACAGAAGAGAAATAATGAAATAAAGGTCACGCGGACATTATCCTAAAAGTAGCGTATCGTATGGAGAACGTAGCTGAGTAACAGTTAATACAGTAATTCAATTAATTGAGGCATAATCTGAATAATTAAGCGAATGTTTGTTGTACACCGTGTGAAGTCGACGGGTTACGATAGAGCGTAGGAAATAAACTACTGTGTTGTGTTTTGCACTTTGGAGGTTAGTTTTAGATTATTGTAATCAAATAGTAGCGGATGGACCGCGTGGGGAACTCTCGCATCCGCGGCAGCCTTCACGTCCATGACATTGCAGATTGCAAGATTGTCGCCTTCGTTGGTATGGTCACGTCTTGCGGCAACCGCCGGGCTACGTGGGAAACAAATGTCTGGCCATGTTAGCCCCGCCGGGTCCCGGTAAAAGGGGAAGCCTTTTGAAGAAGAAGTGCTGACTTGACGTCGTAAGGGATGACATGCGTGCCAATGATCTCACTACAGGGGATGTCGACGACCGTGCGAAGTAGAGGAGAAAATGTAGGAAAGCGGACACCGGGCGCGCGAGACGCAACTGGGACAGACGCTCGGATGATGATATTGTATAATAACTAACCAAACTAACTTTCTTTACGCTGTATCCCTGTCGGGGTAGTCAGAGAGGACTGATCGCCAGGCTTCGCGATCTATGCATACTCCTTTCGCTTCTTGCAGATTCATCAATCACTTCATACATGCACATCTGGGTAACCGAGTACTTTTGACTTTTCCGTTTTTGAACAACCTGCTCACGTGGTCTTCATATGTAAGTGTCGGCCTGACTCCTTCTACACTCTACTTTCGCACAATATATATTCTTCGTCAATCGTTCCTCACTCATTCGTTGGGCATGTCCAAATCAACGGAGCACGCCCTTTTCCAGCTTAACGCTGACACTTTCATTCAAACCTGCCGTATTGCGTATCACTTCGTTACGAATTTAGTCAGCCAAAGTAACGCCGCAATTTCAGAAGTGATCGCATCTCCACAGCATTCAATTTACTTCTTTCGTGCACATGCTGACATACATTTTTAATAAAGGCTAGAACATTGCCCTGGTTAGGCAAAGGTCACAGGTTCAATCCCTGTCTCGAATCGAGTTGTCTTTTTCCACTTTATTAAAAATGTATGAGAAGTTTAGCAAAATAATTGCTTTAAAAATTTATCAATATACTGAGTGGAGTCCATTGCATCAATGTTTAAAAATGGTTGTAACACTGTTCATTGGTATCGAGTTGTTCATTAGGTCGATAGATGGCTCTGGTCATAGTCTTAAAATGACGATTTAAAATATAATGGAGAATTTCAACTTGGTTCGATACGGTTCGTGTAGTTCAGGTGGCTAGAACATTGCCCTGGTTAGGCAAAGGTCACAGGTTCCATCCCTGTCTGGAATCGAGTTGTCTTTTTCCACTTTATTAAAAATTTATGAGAAATTTAGCAAAATATTTTAATATTAAATTTAGTAAAATATTAAGTTGGAACTCAATTTCTGTAATATGTTTAATTTTTGGTGTACAATAAAGGATATATTTTAATTATTATTATTAAAAATTTAACAATGTGCTGACATACCCAGGTTTCGCTACCGTAAAGCAACGTTGGCACTATGAAACGTGCTTCTTTGACGATGCTTTGTTGCTTTACTTATTGGGACAAAGCACCGTTAAATTTGTTTCCGGCAGCTACTCGCCGTTCTACATCCGAATCACATCTTCCGTCCACACTTAACATACTCATTCAATTCAAATTAAAATTCACAATTTGAAATTGTTGTAGGTATAATTGCACCACATGAGTGTTTTAATACCCAATTATTAACAGTTGTAAGACTTTATCTACATCCATAATATAAATCTTAATCTTAAAAATATTATAAATGTGTCTCTTTCACGTAAAAACTACTGAAAGGATTTTAATGAAACTTTACAATAACTTTTTTTAGAAATAAATAAGTATAGTACAAGCGCTGCTTAGTTTGGAATCAGATGGCGTTGTGTTAGTTGTCCCTAAGATACTCATAAAAAAATACCCAATTATTAACAGTTGCAAGACTTTATCTACACCCTTATGGGTGTAGATAAAGTGAATCAATAAATATATAAAACAATGCCACTTATTGTTGTAATTTTAAAACACAAGAACGGGCTCATCTTTTCAAACCAAATGTTTAGGCTTTGTTCGGACTATTTAGTAGATGGTTTATGTGAAGTTTGCACAAAATCGATCGAGCGGTTCTTCATTTATCACATTTTTTGGTGGACCTAACGAAGAAGTTGCGCGGGTCAGCTAGTCCTCTATAAATGATTCTGAAACAGCTTACTGCAATACTAAAGTAAATTGGCTAGGTTTCGATAAATATATTTTTAATAAATTAAATGACAATGTTCATTTTTAGAAATTCATAGCAGTACTTTGTACAGGAGGGATAAAAAAAATCAAAGGAGTGTTATTATGAAATTCAGTACAACATTTTATCATCCGTTTAAGAGGCCGGCGAACAACTAATTTCCCATACAAACGTAATACCAAAATCATTTTCAATTTGGGAATATCTCGACATATCATCGCTGTTATTCGGTTAAGATAGTATTTATCTACATTTCGGTTCAAATTTTTTCCTATAAATATTTATCTACTTAAAAATATATGCGATTAAAAATATTGCGACGAGATATTTTCCGCCTATTTGTTTTGTATTAATAACGCAATTAATCATTATGTTATTTTGACAGAAACACAGCTTATATTGTCTAGTTACATAATGTCTTAAAGAAAATCAAAATATAATCAAATTTCATTCAACATTTTTTATATTCGCAAATGCACACAAATTTCTACTAATTTCGAACAGCCATCTTGCTGTTCTACTCGCACGAGACGGTTGCGCGGGGCGAGCGGGGGGTGGACTGAGTTTGTGTGCGGTTGCCAAAGTACCTCTCTAGTTGTCAGAATTAAGAAGGAACTCTGTGCTAGTTTTTTTGATAGCGTATTTTGGCGCTTGAATACTCGATAATGGATTTCGAAAGATGGGATGCATCGCACAGTAAGTGCATATTTTATCTAAGTTTTTCATCTGAAAAAATAAGAACCTCACCCAAGTTTTTTCTAGAGTCGATTAGGGTTACTTCGCCTGTTCGCGTCCACTTAGTGGAATTGGTAGGTTTGCGCTAGAAAATAAAAATGTTAGAGTAGATAGTAATTACGAATGAAAAATGGATTTTACATATTCCGTACCGCAAGCATTTGTATCATATTGGCAAAAATGAATTATTTATATATATCATTGTATTCAGAATTATGCGCTCTATCGATTGGTATTATTGAAAATTTTCTACCACGTGACACCCGATTCAATTAGTTATATTTTTTCTATCGTTAAAAAAGATTCTCTTACAGTACAAATTTTTTAACTGCGTTAAACGATTAATGAGATTATTTTTTCTTCTCTGAAAAATAAAGTAATTCATCGTACAAAATAATTGAAACCTTTACCTTAAATTTCGAATCTGAAATTTAAATAACCTTAATTCACAATTCGATATTTTTTACCAAACTAAAAGTTAGTTGTTGCTGCTTACTTTAATATGCTTATTATGTAACAAATCCATATTTGCTTTACGTTACCTGTTTAAAAGGTAGTTGCTAGAATTTCGAATTCTTACATTAGCGTAAAAGTGTTACTATTACTAATTGAATAACTAAATATTTTTAATAATAAAAAAATGAATACAAATGACCAAAGACACGCACGTTGAGCGTAATGTGTAAGTGGAGGTCTACTCCCACAGTAAAACTGGCCTCAACGTGCTCCAACTCCAGACGGTGGAGCACTGCTGCAATCTGGACTCGAGGGGGATACTACAAATGTGGGCCCACCCGACGGTCTGATCATTAACCACTCTCTTGGCCACTGCGACTGAACACTTTACCCACCAGGGTGCAAAGGCACGACATCTTCCTGGTGGTTGGACAATCTTCCTTACTTTCATGCAAGTGATAGCGCTTCCTCCTACGTCAAATACCACATTTTCTTTAATGGCAGCGTCACTGATCTTTTGGCTTCAGTCAGGTGTACAACATGCCACGATTCATCGCGTCCCTCTGCTGCGTTAACACTACCTACTTGAGCGGTGCCAGTGGAATTTCGGGCGCGCCTACCAACGACAGACGTGGTAGCTGCCGATGCTGTCTTTAGTGCCAACAGTTTTGCTACTGAAGTCTTTTTCGGGCGCCCAACCACCATACTCTACTCGTTTGCCTCAGAGAATGGTTGAGGAGTAAGGGACAACGAGCGCGCCTGTCACGTCGCCTCCGCCTCAAGCACAACAGTGCTCCTCTATTTTTTCACTTCTCCGCTTCCTCCCCTAAGTACTTACATAAGAAAGGGGAGGAAGCCACAGGAATGGTTACTGGAGCTTCTGTTTTCCCCAACAAAGGGCTGGAGACGAAGGCAGCTTAGAGGGAGGAGGCAGCGGAGCGCGTGACAGCAGGGAAACGCGTAGCGGCTGAGAAGTATGTATCAGTGGCGAAAGTGACAAAGCCAGTGCAGTGGAGTCGGCAATGGAAAACAAAACGCCATTAAAGTGCGGGAGCCTAAAAGGTCACGCGACCGCGGAGCACTCGGCTTTTGAGTAGCCAGCGAAGCTAGTGATGGGAAAAGCAACACCAGCAGAATAGGTCGTCGCAACGCACGTCGGCCGCTTAGGCAGTTAGTGCAGTCGCGGCTCTTTTTGTTTTTTTTTATACCACTGATTTGACAGACAAGTGTACGGCTCACCTGATGGAATGTGATCACCGTAGCCTATGGACGTTTGCAACACCAGAGGTGCAGCACTCGCGCTGCCGACCCTTTATAAACCTTCTAAGACCCCTTTTGAAGAACCCCATAGAGTAGACGTTCGGGAAAACCCAGGCAGGGAGTTCATTCCACAATCCAAGCGTACGCGGAATAAAGCCTCTATCGGACCTAACCGTGCGCTCCGGACGCAAAGTGTGAGGGTGAACACCCTGTCTATGGCGAGCGGTGCGATGATAAAAAGGTAGCCGTGGGCATCATATCAAACAACTCCTCACAGCACAGATCGTTGTACAGGCGATAGAACACGCATAAGGAGGCAAAGTCTCTCCTGTCGCGAAGGGGCTCGACACCGCCCGCTAGTAAAGGATCGTTGACAATCCTCATAGCACGCCCTTCTACCGAGTCAAAAGGTCGAAGCTTGTATTCTGGTGCACCAGCCCAAAGGTGACAGCAGTACTCCATGTGCGGCCGCACTTGCGACTTATAGAGGAGCAGTGTTTGCTCTGTAGTAAAGTGCTACCGCGCCCTGTTGAGCACTCCGAGCTTTTTGGACGCCAGCTTCGCCTGGTCCTCTAACAACAATCTAGCTCTAGCAACAATAAGTCACCAATACCGTTGATGCGGGCGTTGATGAGAAATATAACTTCATCACACGTAGTCGAAGGCGGCGATCTGCGTTCACGTTGCAGACGAGCGACTTCAACCGATTTTGTGCGGGTCTGCAGTTTGTGCAGATGCTTTATGAACGAGTATGCAACACTTCTTAAGATTTTGGACGGATTTTCCCTTCAGCCCCGATGACCTGTAGGCGGTGGAGCAGATACTATCCACATCTTCATTGTCACTTATGGAGACCTCGCTGCTGTCAGAGTTTGATAGCAGTAGGCTTCCATACAACAGTCGCGATGTAATGACGCGAACGATAACAACACCTGTACATCCAGAGTAGGCTGTAAGGTAAGGGTGTACCTGTACACTTTTCCTCTTGAGTCTCTGCACTTTGGCTCATTGTCATAAGCTACGTGTCCTACAAGTACAGTTGTAGATGTTTAGTCACTTAACTTGCCACTCTATCACGGTGTTCAAGTTGGGGCCTAGGGCAATCGATATAGATTTACTCTGTTACACTTGGGGCCTTGCCCTTGATTGATAAATAAGTAATCATGCAAAGAATTAGTTTCCCCTAAAATACTATAAATTTTAGTTGATGATCTATAATTACATCAAATCGTAAATTCGTAAATGTCATTTACAATAAAAATACATGTATTTTCTATATCTTGTGCTGCTTACACTACGCTCACTGGTTTATATACAATCTGTAAGAAAACCCTGTCCGATCCGTGAAGGTATTGGTAGGTATCGAGATGTGATTTTATACGTGTAATTCTTTTTAGAAATTACCCCAAAAAAATTACCCCAAAAAATTTACCCCGAATAACTAACTAACTAACTATGTTCACGCTGTATCCCTGACGGGGTTGTCAGAGAGGACAGATCGCCAGGCTTCGCGATCCATACATACTTCTTTCGCTTCTTCGAGATTCATCAATCGCTTCATACACGCGCGTCTGGATATCCGAGTGCTTTTGACCTTTCCGTTTTTGAGCAATCTGCTCACGTGGTCTTCATATGTAAGTCTCGGCCTACCCTGACTCCTTCGAATAAAATGAATTAAAAATTAATATAATGTGGTAGCTTACATCGCAACACAGGGAAATGGCTATTCAAAAATGCAAGGTCAAAAGGTCAGATTACACCTTCCGGCGGTTTCTTTTGATATCATTCACTCATCGCCGCATGCCAACAAAGGCGTTGTCAGTTTTTGAAAATTTGCTAATTTTTAAGGAAATTGAACTAATTCTGATACTAAAGTGTTTTTAGTATCAGAATTAGTACAATTTCCTTAAAATATAACAAATTTTCAAAAACTGACAACGCCTTTGTTGGCATGCGGCGATGAGTGAATGATATCAAAAGAAACCGCCGGCAGGTGTTAGCTGACCTTTTGACCTTGCATTTTTGAATAGCCATTTCCCTTTTATACTTATAAATAATATGATTTTTAATATTTTTTTGGTAATGTTATTGAAGTGCCTATGTGCCCCTTTCGGGTCGGACAGGGTTTTCCTAACACATTGTATTTAAAAAGCAGTAAAGTAATGTACAGCTAAACTTATGGTTTTCATTTAAGGGACATGCTATATCTTAATTTCTTAAACCACTAGATATTCCTAAATTTTGCATTTATAGCATGAAAGAAGAGAAAATTCTAAGAAATTTTGCTCTTGAATCGATCAAAATTAGACCAAACAGTAAAAAGTTATAGACAGATTTAAAATAATATAATAGTTTTAGGTTCTCCTGAAAAACAGTGGTTTGTCCCTTACATTAATATCGATACATCTGGTATCGATATTTTCTACGTAATGGTGGTAACAGGCACAAAGCTTTTATTTATATGAATATACTTACCACATATCTAAGCTTTTATAGAAATACCGTTCATTTTTGTTAGTCACTCGGTGTGGTTATTTCCCACTGTTTTTGAGGAGTGCCCGACCTTTTGATCGCAAACTGGGTGGTGGACGCGAACAGGCTACATTACTTCATTTTCTCTAACGTCAAACGTTTTTAAAATCCGTAAAACTAGCCTTTATCCTTTTTTTATCAAACCCGATTTTATTGTAATGATTTCGACTAAATTGTATTTGCTAAAAATATAATTGTCTTATTTAAATAAAAATAATAAATAATATTGTGTGACATTTTTTTCACACCGCGGTCTAGCCCAAGGTAAGATAATATAAGCTTGTGTTATGGGATCCAGACGACTGAAAATAAAAATTTAAAAATAAATATTATAGATAGGAAACCAAAAACCCAAACTCCGAAACAAACATTTGTGGATCACACAAATATTTTTTCCGACCCGGGACCTCAGTCGCGGCACTCGCATACACTACTACTGCGCTACCGAGTAAGTTATAATAACAGTTTTGATCCGTTCTTATTTTACCCCGGATTAAAGCGTCTTAAATTAAATTACCTAATTATTCGCCAGTAAGTATTGTTAAAAAAGTATTATACTCGTAAGAATAATTCACGAAAGACAATATTGCCTTGTTATTAGGGAAACTTGCCCTGGAAAACGGCCCGAAGATTCCCTAATCTCATCCCAATTCCCGAAACCCGAAGATTCCCTAATCTCACACGATTATTCAAGTTTTACGTTACATTGATATGTCATATCAATGAAACTATAAAATTAGGCATAAAGGCAAGGTACTGGTACTGCGGCACACACAGGGGCGCATGGCTCGCTGTCCGCCGCGTGACGACAGAGATAGCGATATGTCCGAGAAACGGTGGCGTTCTCCGCGAAATTGAATTTTAACGGCCACTCCGGCGTACACTTAATTGTTTTAATGGTTATTATGACATTGGGTATTTTATTGTTGGCAATAAGCTAACTGTTTTAGAATCTTTGGGTGTAGATAAATATATTGACTGCCTCGGTGGCGCAGTGGTAGTGCATGCGACTGCCGCGACTGAGGTCCCGGGTTCGATTCCCGGGTCGGAAGAAATATTTGTGTGATCCACAATTGTTTGTTTCGGAGTTTGGGTGTTTCCTATGTATAATAATATGTATGTATTTAGTAATATACATATAAGTATGTTTATCAGTCGTCTAGATCCCATAACACAAGCTTATATTAACTTACTTTGGGCTATACGATGATGAGTAAAAAAAAAATTAAAAAAAAATATCCCACAATGTTTATTTATTTATTATTTATTTATTTAAAAAACCGTCTTCCCCGTCAGGGATACAGCGTGAAGGTAGTTAAGTTTTTTTTAAGTTTTTTTTTATTCATTTATATTTATTACATATGTATGTGCAGCCTTTTATGAAGTTTTTAAAGTTTGCATAACTTGTATATTTTGTTTTAGGTTGAGAATTGACCAAAGTTTAAAAATACGCAAAAAAAAGACTGGAAGACTATAATAAATTGTCACCCACAGCTGGACAAGAATATGTAGGTAATCATTCATTCTACGCTTCTCTATAAGCTTGGAACAAAGGTATATAGATCTTCTTTTACACTATTTTCTCCTAATCAAAAACCACCTCTTTGTAACCTCCTCCATATCTATCGTAATAGCCAACTTTAGTTAGTACATCTGCATGGTGTGTTAATGATAAAACGTAAAAAATACTCCGCCGTTTGCACTAAACTTAGGAGTATCATAACTTTACATGGTTCTTATAACAAAAATACATTGCACCAACACTAGGCGTATCTTAAATACGCTAAGTCGATGCCTTAAGTTATGACATCGATTATGCGACTCTTAACATCTAAGTATTTGATTTCTTTTAGTTCTTTTCGCCCTTATCTTAAGGCAGGCAACGGAAATTCAGTTCATACAGCCTCGTTATTAGTTTCAAATATGTTAAGTATGCGTGATTAACCGCTCTTTGTCCACGTCAAGTCTAATTCTAAGTGCAGTGTTCTAGTCTCAGTAAAGCGATAGAACCTTTACTGTTGCTTTCTATGGAGATTTTGAAGTAACACCAACAGAACCCAGAATACGCTTTTCAAGTTGCAGTAAAAAGAAGGTAGGTTTCAGTCTGCAACCTACCTAATGTCCTATTCTCATGCACGTTTTTGAACTCTTGATGTCTAAGAATGCACCATTTTTAGGGTTCCGTACCTCAAAAGGTAAAAAAGGAACCGATTACTTTCTTGTTTGTCAATCCATCCATGTGTCATCATCTAATTTCTCAGAAACGGGTGGACGTGGCCCTAGCAAGTTGAAATTTATACCAGATACTGAGATCTAGTCCCTATTAGGTGCATAAAAATCAAAGTCGAGTAAACACGACAAAGAGACAGGCTTATATTGACCTCTGAGTTGTATGGGCGATCGTACAATTTGGAGGTCTAGCCTAAATGGCGCATACCTCAAATTACGTACATACAAATTTTATTGTCGGTGTAATGGGTAAGTTACAAAACCCTCGGCGCATGAGTTCGACTCGCGATTGACCGGTATTTTTAATAAAAACACAAATTATACACAATTGTAATTTATTGGCATCAAAATCTCTTCCACGTGACTGTCCACCAAAACCGTACTCATAATTCTGGCAGTATTGCAACGTTAAATCGCAATGCTTATACAATTATCCATCAAATTTGAAAAATAATAAACACGAAGTCTGCATTGCTTAGGTACATAACATGTATCCATGTTTTCAAGGAGATATAACAATTTTATAAATTCTCCGACCATGACCGCTGTTTGTAAAATACTTCTTTATTTTTCCTCTTCTTCTTGGACTTCTTGGTTGGAGCCAGTGCTAGATTTAAATAATTAGAATCTTCCTTGTTATTTATATTTCGTTTTCAAGTCCTTAATCAGAATCTTTTTCATTTAAAGCTACATTCTGTGTATAGTAGCATTTTTATGTATAGGTTTGTTTCTTTACTTGCTGTTTGTAACTTTGCTGGAGCTATATATGGATGTTAGAAAAAACGATATTCCACTGACTTCTCCAATTGCACAACACTTTTGCACGTTGTCGAAGCTTCTATGTTTAATATTCCACCATTTTTACATATAAACACTCGAAAATTATTATGAATTTAAAATTTATTCCAGCTGTATGTAGATTTTGGAAAGAAACCGAAAAATCGTGTTCCGCTGACTTATCCAAATGCACAACACTTGTACACGTTGTCCAAACTTTTATGTTTAAGAATTCTTGATACTAAATAAATAAATAAATAAATATCCATCACGCCTTATCCCCGAAGGGGTGGCAGAGGCATATTATATGCCCACTTTTCACCGTGTGGATTCCTGTCCCACGTAATAGGTGGTGAGCCCATTGCCGTGTTGAAATAGACAGACGCAGGCTGTGGCTACCTGCTGTTGAAATTTTTTAAGCCGCCTATAAGGCCTTCAACCAGGCTTAACGACTGCCATTTTACTGGCAACCGGGACCAAAGGCTTAACGTGCCTTCCGAAGCACGGAAACGCTCGCAAATGTAAATGCCACAAAGTGGTCACCCATCCGACGACCAGCCATAGTGAAAGTTGCGTACCTCAGTGATCGTTTACCGAACCCTGAGACCGCGGGGCCACAAGCGCTTCATATATACTAGGCCCATTTTTACATATAAACACACGAAAATACAATCGTTTCGATAAAATAATATCTTTTACAGCTAAAATCCAGAAAAATTGTGTATTTTGTTGACAGAGGTTGACAGTGTTAGGTAGCAACAGACTAAAAATACATAGATAAATCCTCAATTTCATTAATTTTTATTCACTTAGCTAAGAACCAGAAAGTTAAGATTATCTTATGATAATAACATTAGTGCAAATGAAAATTGTCAACATTGGCTATACTTAGACTAAAGATTTTCATAGTTAGGATTGACTTAAATTGTGTTTAGTGCAAACGGCCATATTACACTTAATTAATAAGGCACGTTTTATACCCTAAGCTTATGTGTGATATTAAAAGTATTTTAGATCCCGTGCTCTGAGTAAAAAATAGTCTTAATCATTTCAACACGACAGGTCACCTAGGTCACATCGTTCTTCGATCAAAAAAATTGGAATGGAATATTATTTTACGCCATAAAGATGGGTGTACGAGAAATTCACGAAAGAGAATGTAATAAATTATGGGAAAAGGGCCAATAGATTGATTTTTACCTCTTGGATTAACGCTTCTTGCTTTATTCAGATCTGGTTTTAAAGATTATCTCCCGTTATTTCGATAGAACCTCATCGTATCCGTAAGATATCAGTATGCGGTTTCATATAATGTCTCACTGTAGGTAACTAATACAAATCACAAATACAAGGAATACTTAGTATTATATTTACTTTTTTCAAGTAAATGGCTGCGTATTCTGATTCTGGTACTATGTAGATCATATTTCCTCCTAATTGTTTAGGTATAGGGCATGAGTTTAAAAATTTCGTATATATCACGACTAATAAGCGCAAGTTTGATCTCGAAAATACAATATTCTTTAGTTACTCGTGATTTAACAGTCAATAATTTGTATATCTTAGTTAATTCAGTATGTATGTCAAAAGGGAGAGCCAAGTCCGACGGTAGTTGAGATGCGATTAAACTAATTAAGTTATCACAAATACAAGCAATACTTACAATTTATTTTCCTATGGTAGCATTAAAAAATAAATTATTACTCCTTTTAGTCCTGTGCCGATCTATTACACAGACTATATATATTGCGTATCACTTCGTTACGTATTTGGTCGGCCAAAGTAACGCCGCACAATTTTCGAAGTGATCGCATCTCCACAGCATTCAATTTACTTTCATGCATCTGCTGACATACCCAGGTTTCGCTACCGTAAAGCAAAGTTGGCACTAGCACTGCGTTATGAATCGCCAGTCGTGCTTCTTTTACGATGCTTTGTCGCTTTACTAATTGGGATAAAGCACCGTTAACTCTGTTTCCGGCAGCTACTTGCCGTTCTACATTCGAATCACATCTTCCATCCGCGCTAAACATACTCCCTAAATACACAATTTAAATCACTTGCTCTAGTCGTTCCTGGTTTACCCTAATCTCGCATTTGGTTCTTACGATATCATTTTAAAATTCCCAAAAAGCACTTGTATTAAGAGTAGGTTGTAATCTACTGTGTAAGTAATGGCATGGGTTAGAGCTTAGGCCGTGGAATCGTAAGTCCGACATCGTTACAACGCGCCTCTTTACTACGCAATAAAATTGCGGAAGACTCATAAAATAATCATAATTTATTTGTCATATCTTTACATTACCTGCTCTAAGCGTTGTTGAGACACTATTCATATCGCTGAATAGGTAGGGTATCAAAGAGTCATTTCAGCTCGCGATAGGCGCGCTATCTCGGGCCCGGCATAATCTGGCGTTTGACGCATGTTTGTAGACGCTCATGAGCTCAGAATTAATGAGTCTTGGGATGACTTGGGCGTATGTATGTATCGTTGTAAGGAAATTAATGACTTACAGCTGTAATCAGTGGTAGTAAACGCTTTGATTTTGTTTCACACATCTCTAAAACAAGCAGGTTCAATATTATCCTTTGATTTTGAAACTAGAACTTGTAGCGATTAATTTAAGTAGTATCATTAATCTATAACTATACATCTGCATGACTAATAAATACATTTAAATACTAATAATTAATAATAAAAAATAATATATGTGTAATAATACATGTGTTAGCGTGTGTGGTAATGTGTGTGAAGCGTGTGTAGTAATTAATATATTTGAAACAATGTGCCAGTATATACTGGTGACTGCTTTACTACGTTATTACTACTGTTTAAAGTTTATTACTATGCTAGTTGAACTGAAATTTCTTTATCGACGTATAAGAGAAATTTTATAGATGTAAAACAATGTCGTAAAGTAGTTTCACTTCTTACATGTGTACTCTGGTACATACACATATTTTTTCTGGATATTTATAGTGATAGGTATGACCAATACAAATTTTAGCACAACAAACTGTTTTGCAGTTTGGCAGGTGATTTATATTATTATTTTTTGTATTAAATGTAATTCTTTGTATCTATGTACTTGTGAATAAATAAAATTCGTATATAATAGACTTTTTTTATCAATACCATAATATATCCAGTTAAGTTATTAGCAGAATTATTAATCAATGTCTTTGCCTGTAGTTCGTAAACACTGAATTAATTATGTCATCTAATGACTGGTAATTTTGTACCATATTTTCTAAAACGGTTTAATAAGTGGCAATTTATAATAAGTGGTTATTACAGTATCTTTTAAGGCTTATACACACCCTCTATTATTACAGAAAATTGAGCAATTTCAACAAATGCCATGTTTATTTTTTAAACAAGGCAATTACATCACGAAATACGTGAAAAGTTTGAGAAATTATAGGCCATAAAGAAAATTAACTTCCAAGTTGTTTGTTTTAATTGTATTGTAACTCATAAATGAAACAGTTTAGTACTTTATTGCATATTAATGTCGTTAAATTGTTATATTTTAATTTTTTATTTCTTTTTGAAGTGAAAACTTATTTTAACTGAGATAATGAGATAAAATAATAAGAAAAATAAATGAGTTAAAATCTCTGGACTCGCGACACTGTTACGAGACGCAGCTATAGTGTGTGCATATTTTATATGCATGTAATATAGCAGACCGCGAATGTATCTAAATAAATATTTATTTTGATAGTTAATTTGTAGATTCAATACCTTGCTACTAAATAATGTAATCATCACCATCATCATCTAACGTCTATCCCGGTCATCTACAGGTCTTATTAAATAATATTGTGTAATCAATTAAGACTGTTTTATTGTCATTTTTTTTATCATCATCATTTATGTCGATCTCGGTGAATTTTTGAAGTAAAAACTTCTTTTAGCGCGGTACGCATATTTAAAGATGAGATAAAATCTCTGGACTCTTATATAAATAATTAATAAATTTAGGTTTCACTTCTGTCGGCACACCCTAGGCTGATTTGATTAAAATGGTTTTTCTTATTCACTTTATAGTAATGCTTGCAGAAAAGCAAAGGTACTGAAATAGTCGTGTCCGTATAGGTGGTTCCGGCTACCAATAAAGTGTTAGTCGTAGATCTAAGTTAAAGGCGGCTTCAAATTTCAAAAGTCAGTAGGCACAATCGCGTCTGATTCAACATGACAATGTCTTATCATCACGCGGGAGTTGGGACTTAATACAACTTATTGCCTATTTTTTTTTGGGGAAAAATTGTGATTTTGTATATATGTTCACGGTTAATAGTCCGCGTGTAATCTGTGTCTGTTTTAAAAATTTAGAGGGTCTTATTCCATATACAAACACAGAGCAGTTCTTTCATAATTTGGCTTGTGTGTAGCTATAAAAAAGTAAACCACACAAGCAAGACAAATAAAGATAAACACTTTCAATGCAACTGCTTTGCCTTTTATTTGTTCCCTGCCTTTTAGCGTGCTGCAAATTGATAGCAGGACTATGCATATGCGTATTTAACAAGGGGCACTTGCCGTCCGTCCCCGGTAAGTCTAAATGGAGAGAAGCATTTGACGTTATTTGAGTTCTTTTAACGTCTATTTTTCTTTCGGTGATTGGTATGTCCGATCGTCGATTTTATTTTTTCCCAACCATCTATGGCTTTATTGTGGTTATATGGCTTATATGGCTGGCAAAGTGAAATAATATTAAATTGTAAATAGGCCATCAAAAAAAAAGCCTTCCTAAGTTTCTTGCCGGTTCTTCTCAGGTGGGCCGCGTTCCGAACCGGTGGTCGCTTTAAAGATTTTAAATAGTGTATGACATTTTGTAAGCGCCGTTAAAATGGTCTATGCAAAATAAAGATATTTTTATTTATTATTTATTTATTATGGGTCAAAATTAATCAAAAATGTTGAGTGGTTTGGGACGAGTTCGATGACAAAGCGAAAATCCGAATCGGGGAAGAATGAAGCTAAGCTCATTTATTTCGCTTCACTTCAATAATATTACTAATAAAGCATAAGGAACTCAAGCGACCTCACTGGTGGTGCACCTGCTGAATAACAGACAAGGTAATGACGCAGCGACAATACGGGGTTGGAATTACCGACCGCAGTCGCTCCTAGCAATGCCAAAGATAAAAGCCAAACGATAGATGCGCCTAGCAGTCAAATAGAATTTTACAATAATTACCAGTAGCTGTGTTTCTCTAAGGATGCCATTACAATGCTGTTTAATCCGAGAGACATTCAGGTTTATTTCTGCATACTAATTAAGGATAAAAAAACTACTTAGATCTTCTTGGAAATAACCATCTAGTGTGAGACGACTGGTAGTTTGTTAAGAAATGGTTCGGAACGAGTACGCTAGGATGCCTTGCTGTGTGATTACCTTTAGCTAGTTTTTGTAGTGCAGTGTTGAGTAAACGATCACTCCTTTAAGCATCTTACGCTACTTGTACGGGTACTGTACTGAGATTGGTGACCCATTATGACACCGTGTAAGGTACGCAAAAAATGTTACAGATTCAGACATTGAAATTCTTTTTGTTATGATAATAATACAATATCAAACTGGATGCCCACCGCGTCTGCTACCGTAAGCCGACATGACCAAATCATTCCGTGATACGTGAACTAACACCTTGGAAACGTAATTTTAAAGTAGTTTTAAACCACATTGAATTTCTTAGGATACTCATCTTTGGACTTTATACACTACTTGTGACTTCACACGAAATAATATTTACTTACTTATGTTGAGTAGATACAGCAAAAGTTTAATAAATCAATTTGTTCTGATAGTGTTCTGTGTTGTTAGGCTCGCAGTAGGTTGATTTCTATATCATTAGCTCCATCTATGGAGTTGAGATCGCGCAGGTTGATAGCCTGCAAGTATGTGTGCTGTAGTGATGGCTACGTTCACCATGGAGTTTAGGGTTTAAGGATAAATCCGCATGTAAAATATCAAGCTTATGGGAAAAAGATTACTGACACTTCACGGCACGGTCACAACCCTAGTATTCAAATAGAAGTTCAGAGTATAAGTTCCCAATTGTATTTTGAAACATACGAGTATAATGTGTTTTCACTAAGATAACATGCCTGCGAAACTTACAACATCAACACCTTATACACTCACAAGCAATTCTACATTTATTTAACTTATTACCTACTGCGTGCAAGTTTAATGTGATGACTTTAGTTTGTTGTAGACGAGATTAGTAGAATTCTTGTTTGAACGCTGACCTGGCGAGACGGTTCCACTAGCGGTAAAATTTTAACGTGGAAATACTAGAGTTGGGCATAATAAGTTCTTTTATTTCTGCTCTGTATTTCTGCTACTGATCTTAGATTTATAGCACAAAAAATAAGTATTCTTTGTTCCTATAATTATAGATTTCGTGCACCATGGGCAATTGGCTAACACGATTTTGAGGTTAATAAAAATTGTGACTTTCTAAAGAACTTTTGTGGAAACTGACTTCTACTTTCCGCTAAAGTTGGTAGATACCTTTTATCTTGCAAAGGAGGTAAGAGTCGAAAAAAAAATTTTTTCCTCCTCCTTCAAATTATTCTGATTAAATTTGATGCGGGTTCCAAGACATTTTAACTTCTCCGGGGACTTCACTGATATCGAGCTCGGTTTAACATTTTTGATCTTGGTCATTGCTGTAGATCCTGGTTTACAGGAGTCACAGTAATGGGAATGTGGGTGGGATTAGTCCCAAACAAAAACAGATACCTTTTATCTGTGTCGTTAAGGACATAGGACTGCCTCTGTGGCGCGGTGGGAGTGCATCTGACTGCTACGCAAGAGGTCGTGGGTTCGATTCCCACCCAGGATAAAACTTTGTGTGATGAGCATGATGTTTTGTTCTGTGTCTGGGTGTTATTTATCTATAATATGTATGTATTTAGAAATATATGAGTATGTTTATCAGTTATCTAGATCCCATAACACAAGCTAATATTAGCTTACTTTGGGCTAGATGGCGCTGTGTGAAAAAGTGTCCCACAATATTTATTTATTTATTTATTTTTTTGAGTATTTACTAAGTATTAAATCCGGGAAAAACGGAAATCAGTGTCACCTCAGGAAAGCTTGCGTGTATCAGCCCCATCGAGTGTAGGGGCTACCACGGACGTTGAAAATTACACGCTTGCGATAACTATCCGTGTGGTACTCGTAAGTGTGAACCTTCTATGTATTATGAGATCATAAGGGTTAAAATGGCTGACTCTGGCGTTAAGTAATCTGATGTGACTAAGTACAGTTTTGTTTGAAGGTATGTCCGACGGCTATAAAATATGGTATTTGTATTCGGCGTCAGTATATCTAAAAAGATTTATATACATTGTAAACTAACTAATTGAATTGAATGCCTGAATTTAAATCTAGACCTTGTCGGCTTCCATATTGAATTATATTGAATGGTGAGGCTCTGATATGCAACTTATAAATAAGAGTCCACAACGCGAATGCAGCACTTTCAACTGTATTTTTTTGCCACCTTAGATGTAATACAAAATTAATAAAGGGTCATTTAGGAATCAGTGCTCTATATGATAGGTTGATTGTCTCATTATGTGCATTGAAAAAGGGTGTCAATTTTTTTACGAAGTACGGTACCAACCATGGCTTATAAAAACGTGATTCCAGACCACTTAATACTCCAAACTATTACTCTGACAAACTATGACGGGTTTCTACCCCATAAACATGATAAAGAAACATAACTGAACCTCATCTGATATTTAGGGTGGATTTATGTAAAGTGCTCGTTACCCCGCTGACTCATAAATGATCACTGCGTTAAGCAACTTTCGCAATATGTGGTTCTTGGATGGGTGACCACTTTGTGACATTTACATTTGCGAGCGTTTCCGTGCTTTGGAAGGAACGTTAAGCCGTGGGTCCCGATTGTCCGTAAAATGGCGGTTGTTAAGCCCAGTTGGAGGCCTTATGGCGGCTTGAAAAATTTCAACAGCAGGTCGCCACAGCCTGCGCCTGTCCATTCTCAACACGGCAATGGGCTCTCCACCTGTTACTTGAGACAAAAATGCACACGGAAAAAATATGGGCCTATAATATGCCTCTGCCTACCCCTTCGCGGATCAATGCGTGTCAATATTTATAAATGTATATGTTATGAGATGAGACAGCAAGGGCAGCAGGGACCGTTAATATAATTATTTCAGGGAAGCGTTTCTAGGAGACTATCTTTAGGTATCTTTTGAAGATTTTCTACACTGTATTCACAGATTTAGGAAAAGAAGTTACTATTGACAAGAAAATAATATAAAAAAAAAACATTTTTTTATGCCAATCGATTCTCTTTCATGTGGGGATCTTTTGAAATTGGAAAATCTATAAACCTGGTAAATATATTTTATAGAAATTACAGAAATTCTCAAAACATTTTAATACACATTGTGATCAAATACGGCAATAGACTTACCACCATGGGACAAAAGTGCATACGGTGAAATGTGGGCGTATAGTATGCCTCTGCCGGTAGGGGGTACCTTTCGGGAATAAAGGCGTGACAATATGTATGTATGTAATGTGTATGGGGTAAAAATTTATAGGTAGATATTTACAGTTTCGTCTCAAAAATCCACCATATAGGCAGGCGATCAATCCTAGAGTTATCCTATTGAGTTCTAAGAATAAAAATGGGACACGAAAGTCAATTTGCGCCCTATCGGCGTCCATCCAGACCTCACGAACTTCGTAATTTAATGACAAAGTTTGTAACAAGCACAACTGAACTGCGATGATAAGGACGAATCTATTCAGGTACCCGAATTTGCACACTGGAAAACTGATTGGTTTGTTATTTGTTCAGTTTTTGATATCAGTACGAAATACCAAAAGCACTCGTGGCGACGTGCTCCTGCAAATTTAATAATCAATGCACATTAAAGACACATTTTTTTGAAAAAATCTGCATCGAGATTTTTTCATCCTATCAGAAGCTTTGATGCCACGGGCAGACGAACATATATTATGTTCTGTAAACGATCACTGCGTTAAGCGGCTTTCGCTTTGGCTGGTTGAGAATGGGTGCCCGCTTTGTGGTATTTCTATTTACGAGAGTTTCCGGGCTTCGAAAGGTACGTTGAGTTAAGTCAAGTTGAAGGCCGGCTTGGAAAATTTTGAACAGAAGGACGCCACAACGTGCGTCACGCATTGGGTTTCACCACCTAATACGTAGGACAGGAATACACACATGTAATGTGGGAAAATAATATAACTCTGCCACTATTTCGGGGATAAAGACATGACTGATTAACAAAATAGCTACAAGCTCGAGAAGTCGACACTTACAGCAGAACTAGTCGTGTAACTACCTCTAGAGCGAGATATGCTTCTAGTCTTTTGGAGGGATAAACTCCGAAAAGAGAGTCCCTCAAAGAACCAAAGCGGTCCGGTCCACACAGTTTGCAGGTCAATTCTGGTCATATCTGTCGATGAACCGGAGGCTGATTGGGCAGAACAATTAAATGCAGAATGCATTAACGTAAAGTAGGACACACCCCAACCAGTTGGATACGACGACAACAATTTAGAGACTTACAAGAATTGGATGTGGAAAAGGCAAGACTGTTATTACAAAGATTGGGAGAGGCCAACGCCTAGCAGTGGACTACGATGAGCTGAATTGAGGCAGACACTAATTATAATGGTTTGGTTTTTTGAAGATGCTTTTTTATCAATAATGCCAATATTTCCGAAGGGGTAGAAGAGGCATATTAAACGTCCACATTTCACCGTGTACATCCTGGTGGTGTGCCTATTGCGTGTTGGAATAGAAAATGTAGTAAGCTACCTCCTATTAACATTTTATACTATAAGGCATTCAACTGGACTTAACGACTGCCAATTTACTAGTAACCGGAACGAACGGCTTAACGGGCTTTCCGAAGCACGGAAACGCTCAATGGAAATAGCACAAAATAGTCACCCATCCATAACCAGCCATAGCGAAAGTTGCTTAACGCAATGATTGTTTACGTTTACAGAACACTGAGCCAGCGGGGCCACGAGCGCTTCAAGATATTGAGTTAAAAATAATATTCTAAGTTCCAAAAAGAAAAACCTAAGTAACATATAGGTACTCGTAGTTCAATTTCCATGACTCTACGAGTATGTTATAATCCTGTAATATTCACCGCCAAAGTTAGTAACGTAAAGCTTGGGGATCGTGGTGGCTGTGATAATTTATGACCTTATTCAATATACCTGTCGGAACGCCAACGTCTAAAGGATTTTGTTGATTAAGTGATTTGTTATAAATAACGAGATTTCACCACTAAATTGTGTGTTGTTTCTAAGGCTTTATAAACTAAATTTTGATAGTTAGTCCATTCATCCATACCTACATCCTTTCTAATATTGTAATTGTGAATGTAAGTTTGTTTGTACATATATTCTGACATACATACATATTGTCACGCCTTTATCACCGTAAGGGTAGGCAGAGGCATACTATACGCCCACATTTCACTGTATGCATTTCTTGTACCACATAACAGTTGGTGAGCTCATTGCCGTGTTGAAATGGTCAGGCGCAGGCTGTGGGGACCTGCTGTTGAAATTTTTCAAGCCGCCCATTAACTAACTGGGATTAACGACTGCCATTTTGTTGGCAACCGGACCAACGACTTAACGTGCCTTCCGAAGTACGGAAACGCTCGCAAATGTAAATTCCACAAAGTGGTCATCCATCCAAGGCCACCTATAACGAATGTTGCATAACGCAGTGATCGTTTACAGTCAGCGGGATATTCTTGAAGGTATTAGAAATAACATAATAGGATACTTATTATTGAAAAAAAAAAACAAAATTTACGAAAGATAATTGTCTGTATCTCTGTGGCGCCAACAAAGTTGCGCCGGTCAGCTAGTCCTACTAATATTATAAACGCGAAGGTTTGTCAGTATGGATGAATGTTTGTTACTGTTTTACGCAAAATCTACTGAATGGATTTTGATGAAACTTTACAATAACATAGCTACACATCAGAATAACACTACAGGCTACTTTTTTTTGTATATAACTCTATTTGTTAATATTTTGTTAAACATTTTACAATAATTTTATGTTATATTTTCACTTCGACATATAAATCTTTGATTTAAAGATGACAGCGGCGGTTGTCATTACAAGTTTGTAGCTTATTTGTAGTAGAAAAATTCGCCACGCGCTGTTCGCTGTCAATGTGTGAGTTAGATGTAGCTACACAGGAATAACAAAGATAGCTTTATACAATAAATGGCAAGAGTGAAAAGGATGAAGTATTGCTCCATAAGCAAAGGAATATGTTTGGTCTGCTTAATCTTGTACGTCTGTGGGAAGATCACTATATTTAGACATCGGATCGCAACAATTAACCCCTCAGCTCACCGATCTATAAAAAAATCAGTCAAGTGCAAGTCGGACTCGCCCCCAAGGGTTCCCTTATAAACGGCTGTGACTTTTTTTGAAGTTTTACTTCTTTTGGCGCGTTAGGGAAAAATGATGACAGTAAATTATTACGATGTTTCAAAACTAGACAATATATATACAAATAGAGTTATATACAAAAAAAGTAGCCTGTAGTGTTATTCTGATGTGTAGCTATGTTATTGTAAAGTTTCATCAAAATCCATTCAGTAGATTTTGCGTAAAAGAGTAACAAACATTCATCCATACTGGCCAACCTTCGCGTTTAATATTATAAACGCGAAGGTTGGCCAGTAGGACTAGCTGACCGGCGCAACTTTGTTGGCGCCACAGAGAAACAGACAATTATCTTTCGTAAATTTTGTTTTTTTTTCAATAAAAAGTATCCTATTATGTTATTTCTAATACCTTCAAGAATATCCCGCTGACTGTAAACGATCACTGCGTTATGCAACATTTGTTATAGGTGGCCTTGGATGGATGACCACTTTGTGGAATTTACATTTGCGAGCGTTTCTGTGCTCTGAAAGGCACGTTAAGCCGTTGGTCCCGGTTGTAAGTAAAATGGCAGTCTTAAAGCCCAGTTGAAAGCCTAATGGGTTGCTTGAAAATTTCAACAGCACGTCGCCACAGGCTGCGCTTGTCCATTTCAACACGGCCTTGGGCTCACCACCTGTTACGTGGGACAAAATTGCATACGGTGTAATGTGGGCGTATAGTATGCCTCTGCTTACCCCTTCGGGGATAAAGGTGTGATAGTATGTATGTAAGTGTATGTATTTTAGATTTCTGCTAGTATTACTAACGCTCACTATGAACGGCCACTAAGCGTAAAACTGGAAAACGACTGGATTGATTCGGCAAATTGTGCTTTCAACTATTTAGTGTGTCAATAGGTACGTCAAACAACTACGGGTGTGGGGTATATCGAAGTTGAAAGTGTGTCAAAGGTAGGGCACAAACACAAACCAAACAGTTCGGGAATAAAAAAAATAAATAAGAGTGTCACATGTAGTTATTATGCCTGCGTTAGACGAGCAATTTATTGACGATTCTACTGATGTGCAATTCATTCATTCAAACCAAGACAACACAGTTTAAAAACGTTTTGAAAGGACGGCTGTCAACAATAAAAAAGGGGCTTTAACGGTTGAGTGGTTGGTGTTGAGTGGCTTTAAATAGTATGTTTTTGTACTAAAAAGAGTTTTAATCTATTGCAATCAATTGGAAAAAGTGTCATGTTGATTCGAAAATTGTGGTAATGTTTCATTTTACATTTTGGGATAAAATACCAAAAACAAAACGGATTAGATAAACAAACATGCTTACAAAACAAGTAGAAACAAAAAAGGGACTCTAATTGGAAAAAAATCAAAGTTCAGCGGCAGTCGTTGCTTTTTCACTTATTCTAAAAAAATATAATCTGTTAAACCTTCTTTGGAGTAAGTAAGTTTCGTTTACAGTCAAATAGTTTCTTATAATTCGAGAAACTCTCTAATTGCAAATTAATCTTGTTTTCAACAAAATCTGTACCTGAAAACTTTTGAAGAAAATTCAAAATCTTTAAACACATTTTTTTTACAGAGAAATATCATGAAGTTTGTGTAGTAGAATGCCTGCGGCTCTGCTCGGTGTGAAATTTAGCTATACCACAGAAATCTCGTAACTGCTATACTTACTAGGTCTAATTATATTGATTTGTAAATAGAACATCATGCCTTCCAAGTTTCTTGCCGTTTCTTCCGGGTTGGCCATGTTAGTAACATAATACACTAGTTGACGCCTGCGGCTCCGCACGCGTGGTAAAGTTTTCCCGTTTCCCAGGATAAAAAGCCTATGTATTATTCTGATGTGTAAGCTATATTATTGTAAAGTTTCATAAAAATCCATTCAGTAGATTTTGTGTGAAAGAGTAACAAACATCTATTTTTACATACATTCGCGTTTATAATATTAGTAGGATTATCTTTTGTTACAGTATAAAATTGTATAGTATAAAAGTATAAAATTAGTATAAAATTAAGCTCCGTTAAACTGGTGTATGCAAAATAAAAACATTTGTATTTTTAGTACATTAGACTTCAAAGTTTCATATCCGCTTAACTGTTTTATTATAATTTTTTGATGGAATAGGCATTTTAGTAAAGAAAAAACACAAATAATATAAAGCTTCAAATAAATTCTCTGGATTTTTTCAACACACGGACTTAAACATAAATTCGAGTTTATTTTTAAGGTGACACTTGTCGACATTTTCTCCATACAAATTTCGGGCGGGTATTACTCCACTTTTTGACACTGTACATCCAAAGCTAAACTTGATATCGTTTTGTTTCTTTATTAATTTTGTCCGTACGTAAACAGAATAGTAAAATAAAAAGCCGTTAAAAAGTTACGAGCTACCAAAGATTCGTTTTTATTGTCAATTTTAACGCAACTTTGGGCGTAAATTAGTTATAAAATAATGGTCAAATTACCAAAACAAAGTCGGTACCGACAAAGCACAGTTATCGAAGAATTCAATAAATTTTATTTGTAATTGATTTATGCAGTGGTCTTTTCATAAAACTTGATTTTCAAAAGGCCTTTTCCAAATTTTTTAACGCGCGCCTTTTCCTACAAATTGTCGTGCATCTCACTGAATAATGTTTCCCCGCTGAGGGGCGGGAGGACGACGCTCACGCACACATGAACAATATGTCACACGCTCGTCGCCGCACGTTTCTACTTCTACTTATTCTAGTTATATTCGACCGACTCAGACTGCTGCGACCTACGTCGCCGTCGTACGTATGACGTGTAAGTTGACTATCTTTACCTGCGCTCTAAGTTACTACACTACATTGACCTCTGGCTTGAACTTTGGATTTCGATACTACCTACTTTATCTGTTTGGCTTCGCACTGTTTGGACTCCGAATTTTAGTTACAAATTGGAATTGTTGGTTTGAGTAGACGCTGTACCAGTGACATTGTGTTGGTTCATTGAAGAACAGGTGCGAATAGGGCTGCCAACTTTTATTTCAAGAAATAAATTATATTTAGGTCTGAGAAGGATATTAAACAGTATTTTATAAAAATCAACAGTTTTTTTTATTTATGTTTTGAATACATTTTTCTTGACGTTCTGGCAGAACTAATTAGTCCTTTTGGAAAGCCTTATATATCTCACCATAACTCTACACATTTTTTATCAAATTGATATTTACTCTATTTCTATCATCCCGCCACTTCGCATTCATAACTGAAAATACCCTTTTATTCAGTAGATCCTGAGGTGACGGAAACAGACAGTAAATAATAGGTCTTTACCTCTGAAATTGCCATTCTGCAGTACTGGCCATTTCAAATCAAAATAATTTTTGTTTGGCTAAGAATACTAATTTCAAATTACTTTTATTTGAAACATGGATTTACATGGAATTCTTTTTCCAAAAGTAGTCATTTGATTATTGATTAGTGTTAGATTTTCATCACATTTATTTATTTTCAATCTTTTTCGTCATCATGGATACGTTAAAAAATCGAGTAATTATGGAATATGAGTACCGTCGTGGCAGCAACGCAACACGAGGCACGCAACATCAACGACGTTTACGGAGCTAACACTACAAACCAATATTTGTTTGCACATACCTGTTATTGGTTTGCTTGCTTCCGTTCTGGTAATTTCGACCTGAAAATTGAACCTCGCGGTCGTCCGAAGACTTTGGTCGACAATGACGAATTAAAGGCGATTGTGGAAGCTGATGATACACATCTACGGCTGAATTAGCAGCAGTTTTTGACGTTAGCGTCAAAACAATATTGGTCTATTTGCGTCAAATTGGCAAGGTAAAAAAGCTTGACAATTGGTTGCCCCACGATCTCAATAATCGACAGCGCAAAGTACGCGTCGAGTCGTGCCTTGCACTGCTCAACACACACACAAGTGAAGGAATTTTGAAAAGCATTGTTACCTGCTATGAAAATGGATTCTGTTTGATAACTGCAAGCGCTCAGCAAGTTGGTTGGATCCTGGTTCAGCACCTTAACAATGCCCTAAACGAAAACTTACCCCTAGAAAAGTGATGGTCACTGTTTGGTGGTCTAGAGCCGGTGTGATTCATCACAGCTTCTTACCTAACGGGGTGAGCATTACTGCAGATGTGTACTATGAAGAACTGAACACAATGATGGAGAAGCTGGAATATCTCCAACCAGCATTGGTCAATCGCTTGTCTCCGCTGCTCCTGCACGACAACGCGCGACCTCATACTGCACAGCAGACGGTCTCCAAGTTGCAAGAACTGAGGTTGGAAGCTCTCCGTCAAGCGCCCTACTCACCAGACCTTGCGCCTACAAACTACAACTTTTTCCAGAAAAAAAATCAATACCTGAGAGGCATTTACAAAATGCCTTTGAAGAATTTGTTACCTCCCGTCCAGCTGATTTCTTTAAGAAGGGCATCAATAAACTGTCACTGCGTTGGCAAAGATGCATTGATTGCATAGGTGATTATTCGATTAATACAAATAAAAAATACATGAAAAAAAATCTTTTAAATTTTTTCATACACAACGGTAATTTCATAGGTAAAATATTTATGTGGAAGTTAACATACTAAGGTATGCTAACTTCCACATAAATATTTTATTAAAGTAAAAAAGACATCTTGGTTCGACACGGTGATTGAACCTGTGACCTTTGATAAAGTACAAAACTAGAAATAATATGATGAGACTATTTTATTTATATTATTTCATTCTTGTTTAATATTAACTAGTAAATAGCTCCATTTCTGACCAGTAGACAAACGACAGACAAACTTTTAAAATTATATACATTTTATCAGAAATGTGTTATGCCGGAGTTAATAGATCCCCGTTACCCTCGCAAACTACCATTTAGAGATCGAATGTAAATCAAATTGGCATAAGCACAGACAAAATTAGCGGAATATAAAAAAAAATGTTTTTTCCGGTCTCTTTAGCAATTTGATTTATATTTATTTGATTTTAGAAACAATGTGTTTCAATAATAATAATAGTAATAATTTATTTGGACAAGAGCCTCGACCAAAAACTGACGAGGCTCACTTTAGGCAGCTGGATCAAGCGCTTGATTCAGAAAGTAGTTCTTCTGGAAATGGCGTAATTGTTAGGAGGTTGCTCTTCAAGAGCCCTTGCCATCGGCAGTTAGGACCCTGTTCCCGATAGTTTTGTTACTAAAACTGTTTAAAAATATAATTAAAATGTATAGAAAATGAGTAAAGAATACTTTTAATAAAAAAAATAGTAGAAAATGTGATGACTACGTATAAAAATGTTATAAAAAAATAAAGATTTCCAAAACAGTTTTATTTGTATTTTTCAAAAATTTAAAATATGTTATGGAAGCACCCATACAATAATTGAGTAAGCATCGTGCAACTCTAGTAGCAATCTTCCGTTACTCGCTCTACGATATGACTAAAAAATCATGCTGTACCTAAGTTACTTGGTTTATTCTATTTGTTTGCTAAATAATTTCTTATAATTGGAATTGGCCTTCGGAAGGCACGTTAAGCCGTTGGTCCCGGTTGCCAGTAAAATGGCAGTCGTTAAGCCTGGTTGAAGGCCTAATGGGAGCGGCTTGAAAAAATTCAACAGCAGGTAGCCACAACCTGCGTCTGTCTCAGGACAGGAATCCACACGGTGAAAAGCGGGCATATGGCTTCGGGGATAAGGCGTGATGGATATTTATTTATTTTTTAATTTTTATTGACAACCCTAATTTTTCGTTGGTAGGTATCTATTTGATGTATGGAGTTGACAACTTTGGCGGCGGACAAAGTAAAAAAAAGTAGATATATGTGGGATTATCATACAGCTGTGATAATGCCACATATATGTACCTACTTAGTACCTACCTACCTCTATAATTATTTAGGTACCTACAATACAACAAAAATCGTCATAAACCGTCGCTGCATCGTAGACACTAAAATGTAAACTTTAGGTACGTAGGTAGGTACTTACTAAGAAAACAATCTTAGTGTGTCTTGTGTTTACAGTTAGTGATATTGAGTACATATAGGTAGGTAAGTAAAAAATTTAAAAAGACAGGTAAGTAAGTAATTATGAAAACAATTTATAATAGGTAGGCGGACTATTTACGATGATTAGGTATCCACTGCTTGAGCGATCGCTGCATGACCGCCCGGGGAATACTAAACGTAATGAAATAAGCATATGTGTGTATCGTGGAACATCGTTTTTGTTCGGAACGGTTCGGAACGCTGCATGTGTGCGTACGAACTAGACGTGCGTAAAGACTAGCGTCAAACTGCTCATAACTGATACTATCACTTGCTATCACGATGCTAGGTGAGCCAGCGTGCTTTTTGGTCACGCCCACCAGTGAGTTCGAGCTTGCGACTTGTGCCACCTCACAGCTATTTTTACAAAGTGCTGATACCTGCAGATTCGGCCGCGTGTTTCAGTATCAACGTTACTGTTTCCTCCAAGGATAAAGGTACCGGGAAACTTTTACAAGTTATCCTTATATGATATACATGTACCGCAAATTTTTAATAAAGTTAAAAAAGACTATTTGATTCGAGAATTGAACCAAAGGTCACGCTTTGCCTAAACAGGGCAATGTTCTAGCCACTGAACTACTCGAACCGTATCCGAAACCAGTTGAAATTCTTCATTATATTTAATTCGTCATTTAACACTATGACCAGAGCCATCTATCTAGTACTCAACAACTCGTACTACTCTTTTTTCATTGTATTAAAAATTTATGAGAAATTTAGTATAATAAATGCTTTAAAAATTTATCCATACATTTAACACCCAGAAATTTACCATGGACCTATAAAAAAGGAATAATACCTTTATTATCGTTTTACAGTGATTTATATATATTTGTAAAATATAACAAATCAATTAGAAAAAAAAACAGGGTTTCCGATGAAAGCCCTCTGTTGGTTAACTTTTTCAATCATCTTATTAATTATTGTAATTAAACCAATTTACGGTTTCAATAAATGTACCTCAACTTCATCATGTATTGATAAAACTAGCATGACAATTTGTTTAGTACTTTTATACTTCTAAACCCTAAAGTTTGGAAAAGTCTTATAAAACAGCTCATTCTGTTCATCCATATATTTCTCAGTAAACCTATGAGACAAGTGACGCGCTCTTTACTATAGTAGCGCAGGAATCCGATGATTTCCAAAACAAAACTTCGAAATGTCAAACACGAATTCAAGGTCTACTGAATTGAATGCCGCACACCGATTGTCTTCTATATCTTCTGTTCCTTGAAAATAGATGCATGCATACGGATGGACGGACATACTGAGCCGTTTTATAAGACTTTTCTAAACTTTACGGTTTAGAAGTCAAATAGAAATGCTTTGCGGCACTTGGTCTAGCAGCTACCACCTGCCGTTGAAATTTTTAAATAGCCCATGAGTCTTTTAACTTGGCTCAACAACTGGTATATTACTGGCAACCGGGACCAACGGCGTATCGTGCTTTATGAAGAACGGAAACGCGCGAAAATAGAAAAAGCGTTCATCCATTCAAAGACCTGCTATAGCGAAGCTATGATCGCTCAAATTTAACAAAATCCCATTAGTTTTGAAATTTATAATAAATTTTAGAGTTTTTGACAAGTATAAAGTATCTATTGATTTCTTTTTAAAAGCTGCCAACATGAAAAAAAATTACTGCACAATATTCTAATTAAATTTATTAAGAGACTTGGCAAAAATTGAGACTCTTCTTAATTAATAGTGAGATAGGGTCCTCTCTCGGGCCTTTCATGTCAGTGACAGAATAATATAATTGTTTTGAGAGATGAGTCTTCAGAGATTGTTGTTGTAGATAAGTGGTCGATGTAATTTTGATTATGAATGTAAACGCGCCGACTCAAAAGGAGATATTTGTATGTGTGCGTTTTCATCTGTAGCACTTATTTAAAACTAGGGCACGCCCGCGGCTCCGCTCGCGTTTTATGTTTTCCTCTACCTGTTCCCCACAGAAACCTGATCCTGAAACAAAAAGTAAGCTATGTGTTAATCCACTGTGTCACCACGTTGTTTCATATAAACTTTGCCACCTCTTTTGACCTTTTAGAGGTTTCATTTTCAAAAATCCAGGTCCAGTGAGTTTCTTTACATTGCCGTGAGGCGAAACCAGTTTGGTTTAGAAAGTAAATATTGTGGAGCAGTACAAGTGGTGTTATTTAAAATGTGTACCAAGTTCCGCCAACTGCTATTAATCACCAGTATAAATAATAAAAAATCCTTTCTTCATAACTAATTGAATCGGGCGTTACATGGCGGAAATCCATCGTAGAACGTCACTCCTTTATTATCGTTTTCCTTTCATCATGCATTTGTATAATATTAAAAAAAAATCAGTCTTTGTTTTTAACCAGATTCACCAAATTTTCTGCTTTTATATACATAGATAGGATTTCTAGCGAAGATAAAGAAATTATTAAATTTTGTAAATGAATTTACCTATATCTTGCAAAGAAACAGAAAATAACCAACGAAATAATGCGTTACATGGAAATTCGTCGTAGAACTATGTCGTGAGATGGGCTAATTCGGAAATCTCTCACCTATGTTGGCAGGGTCCGAGCTGTGGCCTAGGTCTGTAGAAGTGTGGATTTTAACCATAGGCTCGGCTACATTTTGAATTGGTTTTCAGCATCTCCGTTTATGATAAATAACAACTTAATCTGAAATATCTTCATATTATGGTTCAATCGCAAGTAGTATTCATTGTACCATCAAGGAAAAAAATGCTTATCAGTTAGACATAATCCTAAAATTGGTCAGGTTACTATTTCGCGAAGGCAAACGGCTGATGGAATGTCATTACTGGGTTTATCATTAGAATACAAACAAATTAAGAAGACGACTGCTAAACATTCATTTTCTTCGAAAGTACATGATTTTTTCATTTTATTGTCGTAACATAACGCTTCACTAGAATGTTCTAAACAGTAATAAGGAAACGTTTATTTTGATAACGATTTACTTTTATAGCCGCTAAAAGAAATGTTCTGGTTTCTTTGTGGTTTTATGACGATTGTCTACACTTCATCTTAAAGTTTATGATTATTGTTTATAGTTCTACAGATGTGATACAAAGCTGTTAAAGTATCTGACAAGAATACGAATACTTTTATTAGCAGAAGAATATCACGAAATGAGATCAATATTACTGTCGTTTCCTCGTCGTGTGTGTTTGTGTGTGTGTGTGTGTTTTAGTGAAAGCCTCTGTTATTCTACTATCTAAAAAATGGCTTTTAGCTTAAGTCTGACTGTAGATTCTAGTGAAAGGGAATTTATTGATATTTCTTAAAGTCTCATCATTGGAACTACGGTGACTTACGTGACTATAAAATACCATAAATACACCTTGCCAGGTCGGCTTCAAACTTAATGTACATAGGTGAACTAGACATACTTTTAGTAAACTTATAACACCTAGGTAGTAGAATAAATTTCTAAATAACTGGGTTCACCTGTGTGCACCCAACCGTTCCTGATAAAATAGCCGATGACACTCGGACAGACAGACGGACAATAAAGTGGTCTTATAAGAGTTTCTTCTTTACCTTTTGAGGAACAAAACCCCAAGAGACACACGCGTGTCTATACCTAGACGTTTCATAAATTTTGAGAAACATTCTGTAACCCTATTTCAGAATGTTTGTCAAAATTTATGAAACATTAAATCTTCAGAAAGGCGGCTCAAACATTTTATATCTAATACAGACTGAGTTATAAAATATAAGTACTTATATTATTTCGTATTTCCACGACTTTTGGCGACAGTCAAAAACCATTTTACAAATTATTTCTTTTAACGGTCTTAAGCCCTTTAAAAAGAATGAAGGGATAATTACAATTGGTACCAAATGACAGGATTTAAGGGTGAATGACCGGGAAAGTAGGTTACTTTAAAGGTTTATTGCCCCTTCGCTCGGTGTTCTGTAAACGATCACTGCGTTAAGCATTTAATTAAAATCTTTCATTTCAACAGCGCTCCGTGGCCTCGCTGTGTTCTGTAAACGAACACTGCGTTTTACAACTTTCGCACCGGCCTTATGGAAGGGTGAGAAATTGTGGATTTTTTAATTTACGAAGTTTCCGTGCTTTGAAAGGTACGTGAAGCCGTTGTTCCCGATTATCAGTAGCTAAGTTGAAGGTCTTATGGGGTCTTTAAAACAATCTGTCTTTATTCATTTAACACGGCATTAGGCTCTTATCACCTTTTTAGTGGGAAAAATGAAGTTGGTAAAATAATTAGAACTAGAATACTCGAAACAAATTCTGTACCATATCTAGCCAGTGTCACATTCTCATATCTACTAAACTACATTTAAGCCAGAAACACATGTACTCGATACCTTGGTTCAGTCACCAACAGTGTAAGTCACAAACAAATAAATATACTTACTTACCTATCAGATACACCTTTATCTCCGAGAAGGCTTACAGCAGGCTGTACGCCCAAATTTCACCGTACGTATTTTATGTGTCCATTGCCGAGTGAATTTGGATAGGTGCAGGGCAGGTAATGGCGACCTGCTAATAATTTATTCAAGCCGCCGATTCAACTTGACAAAACGACTGTCATGCTACTGGCACCCGGGTCCAAAGGCTTAACGTGTTTTTCGAAGTACTGAAATGAAAATGCCACAAAGCGGTCACCGAGTTTAGGACCAACGATAGCGAAAGTTTCTCAACGCAGTGATCGTTTACAGAACACTGAGTTAGCGGCTACGAGTCCCGCTAACTCAGAGAGCTAGCTAGTGTTCTCTTCAGTGTTCTAATTGAATTATTTAAAGTACATGATTATAATCGACTTGAATGGACTGCCTCGGTGGCGCAGTGGTAGTGTATGCGACTGCCACGACTGAGCTCCAGAATTGGATTCACGGGTCGGAAAAAAAAATTGTGTGATCCGCAAATGTTTGTACTTACAGTTTTAAGGTTAGGTTAGGTTAGATAATAATCTTAGGAATTCAAAATTTAAAAATTTCAAGTATAGTAAAGTGTTAAAAAGTTTAAGTGTTTTGGACTTAGAATAGTTTCCTTAAAAACGAACCGACGGGGAACCTACGCCGGATTACTCAAAGACTTAGAAAATTTTTACTTATTTTGGACTTATAAAATGTTAAATAAATAAATAAATATCCATCACGCCTTATCCCCGAAGGGGTGGCAGAGGCATATTATATGCCCACTTTTCACCGTGTGGATTCCTGTCCCACGTAATAGGTGGTGAGCCCATTGCCGTGTTGAAATAGACAGACGCAGGCTGTGGCTACCTGCTGTTGAAATTTTTTAAGCCGCCTATAAGGCCTTCAACCAGGCTTAACGACTGCCATTTTACTGGCAACCGGGACCAACGGCTTAACGTGCCTTCCGAAGCACGGAAACGCTCGCAAATTTAAATGCCACAAAGTGGTCACCCATCCGAGGACCAGCCATAGTGAAAGTTGCGTACCTCAGTGATTGTTTACCGAACACTGAGACCGCGGGGCCACGAGCGCTTCGATAAAATGTTCGACATCGAGTATACACTTAGAAAACTTTGGAACATTTAGGACTTGTAAATTTCGACTGTGCTGTGTATTGGATAATGCACTTTAACATTTGAATCGGAATTTCATTTTTGTTTACATTATCGGACAAGTTTAAACATTAAAAACAACAGTTTCATATGTTCTTTAATATTTTTTATGAACCTTTTGTTTTGGATTTTGTTTTATATAGTTAAATAAATAATCATGGCAGAATATTATAATTTATAAGAGGATATTAACTTAAAAATTGACAAGGCCAAATTAAACTTCAAAAAATCTCCGAAAGATCTTATAACTCTTTCATATTTAGAAACAAGATTGGAGACTTTGGATGCATTTGTTTATAATCATCGTAAATTAGTGATTGAATTGAAAAAGAGGATTTTTTGAAATCGGAATATAACAGTAATATTGTATATGAAGAAACAGAAGAATTGTATACGGAATACAGGTCAGTTTTAGAGCACACCCTCTCAGAGTTAAAATCCCAGAATCCTAGTAAAGTTTAATCTACTAGATCCAATGACAAGGGTGTTGTAAAATTACCTAAAATTTCTGTTTCAAGATTTTCGGGTTCTTATTCGAAGTGGGTTAGTTTTCGGGACCTTTTCGTTTCGCTGATAGATAACAATCAGTCCATTGATGATGTGCAAAAATTGCATTACCTTAAGAACTCCGTGTCAGGCGAAGCAGAGCAATTATTGCGACACATACCAGTTACAGGGCATTTATTGATATCCCAGGGCAGTGTGGGATTAGCATATCAAAACTGACATTCTACGAACATCATAGACATAGTTCCAATGTCTTTGATCTTAAGCCTGTCGACCAAGAAACAATTCAGAAAATGCTTAATAACATTAAGACCTCAGCACAGGGAGTTGACAAAATTAATATCAAAATGTTGACACTTACACTGCCATATTCATTAGATGCTATTACGGCCATTGTAAACTCCTCAATTGCAACCCATACCTTTCCTGAGTTGTGGAAGTGTGCACTGATTAAGCCCATACCAAAAATCCACCGCCCAATCAGTATATTACCCTGCCTATCTAAGGTGCTCGAAAGGGTTGTGTATATGCAAGTGATGGAGTTCCTTAAGGCAAGCAATATCATTCCTGATAAGCAATCAGGTTTTCGAAAGGAAAGAGGGACGGCAACTGCTTTATCTGACGTTTTAGGTAACATACTCGAAGCAAGGGATCGTGGAGAAGGTACGGCACTGGTTCTTTTGGACTATTCACGCGCATTTGATGCCTTGGATACATCCCTTTTACTATCGAAGTTGGCATACTACGGATTTTCAGCAGATACAATTAGGTGGTTTAGTAGTTACCTGACAAATCGGGTGCAATATGTTGAGGTGCACAAAGAAGATGGCTCGGTTATGACATCATCCACCAACGCCGAAACAAACAAATGTATTAATATATTTAGAAATATTTAAGTAAGTTTATCAATCGTCTAGATCCCATAACCCAACCTTAATATTAGCCTACTAGCTAGACGGCAATGTGTAAAAAAAATGTCGCACAATCTATATACCTATTATTATATACGAAATCAATTTATTCCTTATTCTTCTTTTTTCTTATAAGGATTTTGTCTTTTAAGTCTTCTAATTAAATCTGATAGGTAAAGGAGTTGAATAGCCTCGACATTTTCATGATGATGAAGTGTTTTTGAGAAGCGCTCGTGGCCCCGCGGTCTCAGTGTTCTGTAAACGATCATTGAGTTACGCAACTTTCACTATGGCTGGTCCTCGGATGGGTGACCACTTTGTGGCATTTACATTTGCGAGCGTTTCCGTGCTTCGGAAGGCACGTTAAGCCGTTGGTCCCGGTTGCCAGTAAAATGGCAGTCGTTAAGCCTGGTTGAATGCCTTATGGGCGGCTTGAAAAATTTCAACAGCAGGTAGCCACAACCTGCGTCTGTCTATTTCAACACGGCAATGGGCTCACCACCTGTTGCGTGGACAAGAATGCATACAGTTAAATGTGAGCGTATAGTATGCCTCTGCTTACCCCTTCGGAGATAAAGGCGTGACAATATAAATATATGTATTTATCTTAAATTTTTAAGAGATAGGCTAAGACTGACTTAAACCCAAAGACACAAACAATTTTTAACACACAAATACAAACAACAAAAAGATAAGATTTTTGCAAATCCTATATTATTCTTTTGTCCGTCGCGGATAGTTGGTTAATAAGTTCTGTATTATTCTTTCTATCACCTTATTTTTATATTTTGTACACTCGGAGTAACATCGGAATTATGATTTTTAAATCAAAATTAGGTGTTAAGGTACCTATTGATAAATTTTTAAAGCAATTATTTTGCTAATTTTCTCATACATTTTTAATAAAGTGGAAAACGACAATTTGATTCGAGACAGGGATTGAACCTGTAACCTTTGCCTAACCAGGGCAATGTTCTAGCCACCTGAACTACCCGAACCGTATCGAATCAAGTTGAAATTCTCCACCATATTATTAATCGTCATTTGGTTGTAACACTGTTCATTGGTATCGAGTTGTTCATTAGCTCGATAGATGGCTCTGGTCATACTGTTAAGGTACCTAGTAGGAACTTAATTGTTTACATTACGGTTTTTGAGATCATTCGATAGATGGAGTTAGTATCAATTTAAATTACGCTATAGGTTATTTAAAATGTTGTTTTATTATGTTAGTTTGTATTGCATTAAACGAGATTGACCTTGCTTCTGTATTTTATTTACATTGAGGTTTCGGGGACTTGAACATGGTCCTTCGTAATTAAGCCGGTGTAAAACGGCACTTTGTAGGGTGTTACCTTTATTTTGAAAACGCACCGAAGAGGTAGTGGATTGCTGTCCATGGTGTTAGTGGTGCTGGTGAGGCAGCAGCAGGTGGCGGAAGAAGCCTGGTGCGGACTTGGAGATCAGCAACGAAGCCCTGGTGGAGCAACCTCTGGAGTACCAGCAGGGAAAGCATTCCCTTGATAACGTCAAAGGATAAGCAGTATTCTACATTACCAACTAATGGTGAAGTGAGTTCACAAAAAAAAAACTGTAAGTCCAATTTTCAACCTTTTATAAGGTTGAAAATTGTACTTACAGTTTTAAGGTTAGGTTAGGTTAGATAATAATCTTAGGAATTCAAAATTTAAAAATTTCAAGAATAGTAAAGTGTTAAAAAGTTTAAGTGTTTTGGACTTAGAATAGTTTCCTTAAAAACGAACCGACGGGGAACCTACGCCGGATTTTGCAGCGATTTGCTAAGTCTCAAAGACTTAGAAAATTTTTACTTATTTTGGACTTATAAAATGTTCGACATCGAGTATACACTTAGAAAACTTTGGAACATTTAGGACTTGTAAATTTCCACTGTGCTGTGTATTGGATAATGCACTTTAACATTTGAATAAATAAAATAAAACAAAAATATCTTTATTTTGCATAGACCATTTTAACGGCGCTTACAAAATGTCATACACTATTTAAAATATTTAAAGCGACCACCGGTTCGGAACGCGGCCCACCTGAGAAGAACCGGCAAGAAACTTAGGAAGGCTTTTTTTTTGATGGCCTATTTACAATTTAATATTATTTCACTTTGCCAGCAGATCATTTCCAGGCGTCCCTGTCCTGCAAATAGTCTGTAACGGAGTAAAAACCTTTTTCACAAAGCTTGTTTTTAATAAACTTTTTAAATTTATTTAAAGGTAAATTTCTCAGGTCACAGGGAAGCTTGTTGTAAAAGCGTATACAGTTACCCTGGAAAGAATCGCCAATCTTATGTAGTCGACTGTGGTGGACTGAAAGATTATTTTTATTTCTAGTGTTTATATTATGTTTATCACAGAGTTTAGAAAACTGTGATAGATTTTTCTGGACATACATAAGATTGGCAAAAATGTATTGTGATGGTACGGTTAGAATATTCACTTCTTTGAATTTTTCTCGGAGAGAAACTCTGGGGCCCAAATTATAAATAGCGCGTACAGCCCGCTTTTGTAGAACAAAAATAATATTTAAATCTGCAGCACTCCCCCAAAGGAGAATACCGTAAGACATAATACTATGAAAATAGCTGAAGTAAACCATTCTAGCCGTATTCACATCTGTTAGAGTCCTGATCTTTTTTACAGCGTATGCAGCCGAACTTAATCTAGAGGCTGTCTTTTCTATGTGTGGGCCCCACTGCAAATTGGCATCAATAGTTATACCTAGGAACACAGTTGATTCTACAAACTCTAACACTTGTCCATTCAGTTGAACATTGGCCGCAACTTGTTTTACATTTGGTAGAGTAAATTTTATACATTTAGTTTTATTTTCATTAAGGCAAAGATTATTTGAGCTGAACCAATGAACTACTCTTGCAATTGCATTGTTTACATCGTCATAGTTATCTAATTGTCTTTTAATTTTAAAAATTAATGAGGTGTCATCTGCAAACAAAACAATCCTATTCCTGTCCCCTACATAAAATGGTAAATCATTAATATAAATGAGGAACAAGAATGGCCCAAGTATCGAGCCTTGCGGCACACCCATTGTAACCATGGATCCTACAGAACGTGTACCATTAATATCGACCCTCTGTATTCTATTGTTCAAATATGAAGACAGAAGGTCGAGAGCTTTGCCTCTTATTCCATAGTGGTGTAATTTTTTGCACAGCGTTTCATGTTGAACGCAATCAAAAGCCTTTGATAGATCGCAAAATATACCTAATGCATCGTGCTTGTCTTCCCATGCTTCATGAATACATTTTAATAACTCAACACCAGCATCGGAAGTTGAGCGCCCTTTCGTAAACCCAAATTGATTCGCATGGAGTATTTTATGACTATTAAAATGGGATAGCATTTGATTCAAGATTATTTTTTCAAATACTTTGCTCAAAGTTGGCAGCACTGACACTGGTCGGAAATTAGACGGCTCTGTAGCGCTGCCAGCCTTGAACAAGGGAACGACTTTGCTGTGTTTCATTAAATCAGGAAATGTACCACTAGAAACACAGTCATTAAACACAGTTGCTAGATGGGGCGCAATTACCTCAATTATACATGATGCAGTTTTGACCGATAATCCCCAAATGTCCGCGGTTTTCTTAATTTCGATACATTTAAATGTTTTTACAATGTCCTGAGCACAAATATCTGTGAATACAAATGCATCCCTGCAACAAAGAACAGATTCTTCTAATAAAAGTTCAGCGGAACTGGAAGATGCTTGGAGAGATTTTGTTGTCAATATAGGTACATTTTTGAAAAAGTGTTCAAACTCCGTAGCCACTTCCAGGTCCCCTGTAACATGGCAACCATTTACTTTTAAGTGGAAATCCCTTTCAGTCACTAAAGATCTACCGCATTCAGAGTTAATGATGTTCCAAGTCATTTTTATTTTATTTATAGAATTAGAAATTTTATTTTTAATGAAGTTTGACTTAGCAAGATGACACGTTTGTTTAAATATCTTTGAATAATTTTTAACATATTCCTGAAAGGTTTGCCTAAAATTATATGATTTTTCTGAATATAATTCAAATAATTTATTTCTACTTTTAAAGATACCTGGTGTTGCCCAGTCACTGAAAACAGGACGACCACCAATCTGTAGAGTTTTTGAGGTAAAAACTTTGCCAAACTCATCATTAATCAAATTAAATAAGTGTTTATATGACTGGTCTACACAAGTGAAGTTAGGTAGATATGGTAATCTCTTTAATACATTTTCTTTAAAATTATTCAAACGACTTTGGTTAATTGGTACATATTTAATTTGTTTTTTGCTGACTTTGTTACTACTTTTAGGAAATTTTATCCATTGGCCACGATGATCTGACTCCACAGAATCCACAACACCTTTATCTATAGGTTTAATATCAGTAAAAATATTATCAATACATTTTGCACTGGTGGCTGTAATACGAGTGGGTTCTAAGAATGTACTATGCAGATTAAAGGATTTAAATAAATTTTTCATTTTATTTCTCTCTGATGGAGTTAATGATGTATCTAATATATCAACATTAAAATCTCCACAAACTATTATAGATTTCTTAGAACTAGAAAAAGCTTGAAGAAGCACTGTTCAAATGCCAATGCATTTGAACAGTGCTTCTTCAAGCTTTTCTTCAAATTTAATGTAAGAAGCATCAGGGGGACTGTATACGCTTAACAAGATGAAATGCTCAAACTCAATACTGGCAATCTCAATAACTCGCTCAATGGAGAGAGAGAATCGGAATTTCATTTTTGTTTACATTATCGGACAAGTTCAAACATTAAAAACAATAGTTTCATATGTTCTTTAATATTTTTTATGAACCTTTTGTTTTGGATTTTGTTTTATATAGTTAAATAAATAATCATGGCAGATAAATATTATAATTTATAAGAGGATATTAACTTAAAAATTGACAAGGCCAAATTAAACTTCAAAAAATCTCCGAAAGATCTTATAACTCTTTCATATTTAGAAACAAGATTGGAGACTTTGGATGCATTTGTTTATAATCATCGTAAATTAGTGATTGAATTGAAAAAGAGGATTTTATGAAATCGGAATATAACAGTAATAATGTATATGAAGAAACAGAAGAATTGTATACGGAATACAGGTCAGTTTTAGAGCACACCCTCTCAGAGTTAAAATCCCAGAATCCTAGTAAAGTTTAATCTACTAGATCCAACGACAAGGGTGTTGTAAAATTACCTAAAATTCCTGATTCAAGATTTTCGGGTTCTTATTCGAAGTGGGTTAGTTTTCGGGACCTTTTCGTTTCGCTGATAGATAACAATCAGTCCATTGATGATGTGCAAAAAATGCATTACCTTAAGAACTCCGTGTCAGGCGAAGCAGAGCAATTATTGCGACACATACCAGTTACAGGGCATTTATTGATATCCCAGGGCAGTGTGGGATTAGCATATCAAAACTGACATTCTACGAACATCATAGACATAGTTCCAATGTCTTTGATCTTAAGCCTGTCGACCAAGAAACAATTCAGAAAATGCTTAATAACATTAAGACCTCAGCACAGGGAGTTGACAAAATTAATATCAAAATGTTGACACTTACACTGCCATATTCATTAGATGCTATTACGGCCATTGTAAACTCCTCAATTGCAACCCATACCTTTCCTGAGTTGTGGAAGTGTGCACTGATTAAGCCCATACCAAAAATCCACCGCCCAATCAGTATATTACCCTGCCTATCTAAGGTGCTCGAAAGGGTTGTGTATATGCAAGTGATGGAGTTCCTTAAGGCAAGCAATATCATTCCTGATAAGCAATCAGGTTTTCGAAAGGAAAGAGGGACGGCAACTGCTTTATCTGACGTTTTAGGTAACATACTCGAAGCAAGGGATCGTGGAGAAGGTACGGCACTGGTTCTTTTGGACTATTCACGCGCATTTGATGCCTTGGATACATCCCTTTTACTATCGAAGTTGGCATACTACGGATTTTCAGCAGATACAATTAGGTGGTTTAGTAGTTACCTGACAAATCGGGTGCAATATGTTGAGGTGCACAAAGAAGATGGCTCGGTTATGACATCATCCACTCTAAGGGTGACCAGAGGGGTGCCACAGGGCTCGGTTCTAGAGCCACTTCTGTTTATTTTGTATACTGCTGACATTACACAGTGTTTTCGGAATTGCCAATATCACATGTATGCTGATGATACACAATTGTATCTACCATTTAAGCCATGTGATACACTTAGGGCTATATCACTAGTCAATGAGGACCTGGAAAGAATAGTTGAGTGGTCCAGGGAGCATGCTTTGATCCTGAACCCATCAAAATGTAAATTTATGATACTGGGTAGTAGGTTGCAAATTCAGGCTATACTAAAACATAATTCAGTAATCAGGGTAAATGGGCAGGATATAGAGAGAGTTGATGAAGCCACAAAAATAGGGCTTAAAATGGACCCCCAATTGCGTTTTGAGGGTTATATTAATGGTGTGGTTAAAAATAGCTTCTATAGATTAATTCTATAGTATTATACAATATTCGTGATTGTCTTAGAATAGCATTAAGGAAGCAACTAGTAGACAGTCTCATACTGTCCAGATTTAATTATTGCGACACAGTGTATGGCTCATGTCTGTTGTCGCGTACTAGAATTCTTATACAAAGGATGCAAAACGCTTGTACCAGATTTTGTTTTAATGTGCCTAGAAATCAGTCATCTTGTGACACCTTTTATAAATGATAATGACATGTTGAAAACGGAGGCCAAGAGAAAGTTACATCTTGCCATTATGTTGTTTGGTCTGATTAAAAGGGGAAAACCAATATATTTATTTGATAAAATACTATAAATATAAATAAATAAATAATAAATATCCATCACGCCTTATCCCCGAAGGGGTGGCAGAGGCATATTATATGCCCACTTTTCACCGTGTGGATTCCTGTCCCACGTAATAGGTGGTGAGCCCATTGCCGTGTTGAAATAGACAGACGCAGGCTGTGGCTACCTGCTGTTGAAATTTTTTAAGCCGCCTATAAGGCCTTCAACCAGGCTTAACGACTGCCATTTTACTGGCAACCGGGACCAACGGCTTAACGTGCCTTCCGAAGCACGGAAACGCTCGCAAATGTAAATGCCACAAAGTGGTCACCCATCCGACGACCAGCCATAGTGAAAGTTGCGTGCCTCAGTGATCGTTTACCGAACACTGAGACCGCGGGGCCACGAGCGCTTTAAATAAAATACTATGGCGACAAAATAAATTTCCTTACCTAATAAGGTCTACAACAAGTGCTTTATTTGTACCTCGGCATAAGACCACTGCTTAGAGTTGCCTTAACTATGCAGCAACACGAATCTGGAACGACCTCCCACCTCCTATTAGGAACCTAACATAAATGTACACATTTAAGAGAAAGTACAAAGCCTTCCTTTTGTTAGTGCAAAAACAAACAGTAAAATAGAGTTGGTAATTTTATTTTATTTAATTTTGGTTTTATTATTTTTGGGGAGCTTACGGCTAATTTTACAGTACATTTACAAATTTGTATAATTACATGCCAATTACAAGCTTCCACATGTGGGCAAAAAACAAAGTAGTACATGTTTGATAACTATATAAAATAAAGAAACTCAGATTTTAACTATAATGAGGCAACTAAAGCAGCAAGTCTGTATTATTGCACAATAATCTTTTAATTTTTATAGATAGCACTATAAAAATTAAAAGATTAGTTAAATAAGTCAATTTGTGTTTTAAGGTTCAGTTTATTAAACAGTTGACATACTCGTGGTATAAAGCTATTGCGTCTATAATTTTTATTGCTAAATGGCACATGCAACAGACTATTTACCCGTAATCTTCGAAGAGGCACATATAAAGAGATCATGTTGAGGAGTTCAGGACAGTCCAGTTTATTCTGAACTATATTGCATAGGAGACTTATATCCGCTATTTTTCTACGGAGATGGAGAGGTATAAGGTGTAAGGTAATACATATACGATGGTAGTCGTCATGAGGAAGCTTGAATTTAAAACCTAGGTATCTAACAAGCCGTTTTTGAAATTTCTCAATATTTTGACTATATGAGTTATAAAGGGGATTCTAAATTTGACATCCATATTCAAGGAGACTGCGGACATACGCACAATAGAGAATTTTGATGGTTTTCATATCTTTAAAATTCTTTGAAACGCGCATAATGAATCCTAGGGATTTAAAAGCCTTGTCAGAAACATGGTCCACGTGCTGATCAAACATTAGTTTACTGTCATGCAAAATTCTTAGATCTCTAATGACTTTCACGTTTTCAATTGTAAAACCATTTAACTTATATTCGAAATTCATAATATTGCGCTTCCTAGTAAACGTGATGGCATTACATTTGGATACATTTAAGTCCAACTTATTCTCACGACAGTACAGATCAAATCTATTTAAATCATCTTGAAAAAGTAACGCATCAGCACTGTTATTTATAGTACGGTAGATTTTCATGTCATCTGCAAATAACAAAATTTTGGAGTTTAAAAAACATTTATGAATGTCGTTAATAAACACAACAAATAGGAGTGGACCAAGTAGCGACCCCTGAGGAACCCCTGAAGAAATAATTACCCACGAAGACGCGAAGCCATTTAGGACCACAGCTTGAGTTCTGTTAATCAGTTAGGATTTGAGCCAATTCAAGAGATCACCATGAATTCCGAAGTCGGAGATTTATCGGAATAATCTAGAGTGATCTATTCTGTCAAAAGCCTTAGTGTAATCAGTATATATGGCATCAATTTGATTACCTTTAGCTATATTTGAGGTTAAAAAGTCATTAAATATTACCAAGCTTGTTGTTGTAGATCGTGCTCTAATGAAACCATGCTGCTGAGGAATGAACACACTTTTGAAGCAATCGTATATTTGATCGAAAATTAGTCGTTCAAAAACTTTTGCCAGATGACAGAGTTTAGAGATTGGCCTGTAGTTCTCAACGTCAGTCTTGGGTCCTTTCTTATGGATCGGTGTGATAAATGCCGATTTCCATAAACTTGGTACAATACCATCCTTTAATGAACGATTAAAAAGCATAGATACAGGAATAGACAATTCCTTCGCACAATTAACCAAGAATAATGCTGGAACCATCAATCAGGACCCTCCGATTTATTTGTATCTAACCGTAACAGTAATTTATACACTCTTTCATGTGTTATTTCTATTGAAGATAAATCACAGGCCTGTTGAACCCTTGATCCACGGTCTTGATTTGCTTTTGGGGATGATCCCCCAGCCAAAAAAGTTGAACTAAAATAGTTAGAAAACAGCTGACAAAATGCCCTCACTCGAGCTACTAGTGACAGAAGAGTAGGACATTGTGACCGGATAAGAACTACTGCCTCGATTGTTTTTTATATAAGACCAAAAAACTTTAGGTTTGAGAGATATAGTCCTTTTCCAAAGTCTGCATATAACCTTTTAAGCATTTACTTTCAACTATTTTAATCCTACCTCGCATTAATCTATAAGTATTTTCATCGGTTAAACTAGAAAAAGTTTTAAATTTTTTGAAAAATTTGAATTTTTCTCTAATAATTTTAATTTTTTTTTTTATTTAAAAATGTTCACAACATGTAGTTTTACATCCTATTATATGAGAACTACTCGCTTAAACTATAGGGTTTGTGTGCGAGCAGTATATGCTTTACAATATTCAGTTGAAATTTAATACTAAACATTGCAATATACTTAGACTATACCCAGTATGGGCAGGTAGTATCCGGTAGACAACAGTGTTCGCGTGCAAACGCACGGAACTAGGATAACTTAGGTGTACGCTTATTTCGAGATCTTATCCGTGAGCACACAAACAAGCAGTGTGGCCCTATATACATACAATAAATGTGTAATCTGGATTTATTGTATAATATTTTTTGAGTAAATTATTAAGTTCGCGCGTGAACTTCTCACTACTACGAAATACCGAAACGATGGCAGTAGGCAAACCATTCAAAATATATGGCAAAAGGTAATTACATGTTCTAGCACCATATTTGTTGTTAATGTTTGGTAGACAAAAATTTTTTGTATACTCTAATGATCTTAGGTTTTCATTTCTTGTATAGTCTTTTAGTACATTTACATTAATAACTTCTTCCTTTAGAATGGCCAGTCTAAGTTTACTCTGCACAGGAAGCAGCTCGCAATACTGGAACTTTATTAGGGAGGGTTTGTACCAAGGAGGGTAACTATAATTAGGGGAAGGACGAATTGGAACAAAGCGATCACGCAATTTGTAGACGGTTTTGTAGAAAAATTGAATAGCATCTTCCAAAGTATCAAGAGTCGAAATTTGTAACCAGTCGATGTCAGAAAGATGCATACATATTTGGTCATAGTCAGCTAGCCTATATTTATAAACTTGGCATTTGGTTAATTTAATGCTTTTCAATTTAGTTAAATAATTATCCAACTGATCAGAAAATTCGTTCCCCAGATTTTTCTCACATAAATATACTGTACAAATGTGAAGTTTAATTACACGCTTATTTTGTTTATTGCGAATAGACAAAGTAACCCATATATCCTCGGCTGAGGATCTCCACTCCATCATGTTGTTACACACTAAGTCACGGCGAACTGCAATAAGTACTCCCCCGCATAATCCCTATCCCGTCTATATACTAAGAATTTGTCACTAAACAATTCGCTGTCAGAAATGCTATCGAGCAACCATGTTTCAGTAAGTGAAATTACATCGTAATCTGACATGGAAAGGTTACGCAGGTATACGGTAGTTTTTGTCCTGAGTCCTCTACAATTCTGATAATAAATGTTAACCATAATATGTAACACATACCTTGGTTTTATGTCCTTCAGGATTTGTTGATCCAGATTTGAGTTATGTTTGGTCTTCCAGTATTTTTGCCGATTATTTGGGTGAGCCAATAACCTATTGGCGTCAATGATGAACCATCAGGGGGAAAAAAATTTAATAAAACTAAGTTAAATACTAATATTCTGTTCCATGTTTTAATGTAGAATAAGTTTGTACTATTATTGCTGTGTGAAGTTAAGTTGTACTCGATTGTGGTGTAGGTTATAGGGAAATAGTTAATAGTGGTAAAAATTATAAATAACGAGTGGGTGTACTTGATACAATGAAATATAGCAGAGTTCATTTACATTTCATGGATGCTTAGTTTCGGTTCGCTTTGGTGTAGTTTTTATAAGCAGTACAGTATTTTCATAGGCATTTTATTTAACAAATAAGTATTTTATTTTGCCTGGAGGCGCTGGGTATCGCTTAAGGATGGCACTGAAAAACAGATATACTGAGAAATATCTTAGTACAAACTGAGTGTCGTTCTATTTGTGGGTCACGCATTGGACGGCATGATTTTATTGTGGATCAGTTACGCTAAATGCTGCATGTGCTAGACTTAAATTTATGTATTTTTCCTTACTTTTCATGTTCACAGTTGGTAATTCTCTCATTTTTCAGCACGTGCTAGCCACGTAATTATGACACGTCACCTCACGTCACGCACGTCATTATGATATGTCAGAAGTGTCAATTTTTGATCTATGTTATGTGTATCTATGGTCGCCATGAGCATTACCTTATTTTTAGAGTGTTGTTTGTGGTGTACAAAGCAGAATTAATGTAAAAAAAATATTTAAGTACTTTTTTTTTATGTACAATGATGTGATCCATAAACAAAAATGATTTTCTTTCTTTCTTTCTTCTTTACTGCAGATAACTGTACGAATTGTTGGTTACAGTTACAAACCCGATATAATAACAAAAGATATTTAGCAAAATGTATATTGAAAAATATTCCTGGTCATAAAGTTTTGCAAACCGAATCTGCTAGCTCTATAAAACATTTATTGGATACAACTCGGGAATATTTACAAGCCTTAAAGAATATCGGTGTAGATGAAAGTTCCTGGGATGTTATTGTAATATATTTGAAAAGCCAAAAACTGGTTTCTGAGTCTTGCAAACTGTTGGAATCAGAGGTCAGCACTTCCGTCAATGAATTACCAGAATTCAGTAAATTTGAAAAAAAATAAAACAGCGATTTAGATCATTAGAATTTCTTGATCCTAAAACTCAAAAGGTTGAAAAAGCACATTGCTCTCATATCACAGCTATCCACTGTTTGTATATTGTATTGTATATTGTCATGATAACCATAAACTGTTTAACTGTAAGACATTTGGTAAACAATCAGTTACAGACAGGCGTAATTTTGTCCAAACCAATCATTTATGCTACAATTGTTTAAACTCTAGGCACTCTGTCTGCACAATGCCCACCAAATGTCGTCTTTGCAAGAAAAAGCACCACACTTTACTTCATCCCAGTACCCCAAAATCAACCTCTGACGAGATGGTTAATTCGTCTGTAGGTACAAAGGTTGTGACTACCGCGGTTGGTGTCGCACCTCCACCACAAACTCAGGAGCAATCTTCAAATTCAGTGATTACTACTTGTTTTTCAAATAGCATTTCCCAGGTGCTATTGGCTACTATTTTGGTTGAAGTAGAATCACCCAGAGCCGGTTCTTCAGTCGTCTTGCGATCATTTCTGGATCAAGGACCCCAAGCGTCCTTCATCACAGAATCAGCTGTGCAGATTCTCGGGCTCAAAAAACTATCTGAAAAAAGTTCAATATCAGGTTTAGGCGGCGACCAATCGACTGTAACCTCAAAGTCGTCGGTTTTGATAAAAAATCAGTCTCGCTAAACCCCAACTTTACAATAAAGGTTGTGTTTAAATGTTTTAAATAAACTCACAACCTTTCTTCCAAGTAAGTATTGTAATGATGCGTGGTCAAGCCGCGCCATCATACGACTAACGCCATCTATCGGACTGATGCGGCATTAAAGTACGCCCGTATTAGTATGGAGTGGAAGTTTCGATGACCGTTTCGTCTCCCGCGCCTCGATCCACCCCTGTGCCATATATAAGTAGTTGATAGGAAGTTTCGGGAACAACCTAGATTTGTCAATTGCGCTAATGAGTACTACAACTCAACAGTCAGTTTCGAAAGTAATTGCAAATTAAATACAATTTGCTCTTCTTTAAAGTACTTTCCTAAAACTATATTCATTAATATAATATTTGTTAAAGTATTGGACCCGGAATACCCGGTAATTTTTCTAATTCTTCAATCAAATCAATCATCCTTGCTAACCTTTGTTTCCTACAGGAAGGAGTGTTTAAATCGTAATTCTATCTATAGTGTTCATACATAATTACACTTCAGCTTATGTATTACCGCCATTAATAGCTGTTTTTATCATTGGTGAAACTATTACAGTTGCTAATTTTCAGCTATAGCTGTAAGTGGGTAGGAATACGTATAAAACTATAATTTTCACAAGTGTGCCAACCAACCCTTTTTAAAATTAATTCTATGTACCTACCAGCTACAACCTATATGTAAGACTTCTCGCCTCTCCAGCCAACCTTAGGCCCTAAGGAGAGGTTGGAAGCCTTTTAGGTTTCCGGCTGAGGTCCGCGGCCTCTCGCGGCAGAGTCCACCTTACGGTTGACTATCTATATTCGACACCCGTGACCGTACTAGACTACTTTTGGCCCTATCGGGAAATATATATTATATTCTATCTACTACCATTTTCATTTATCTCCCGTAGTGTCCTGTAGAACCTAAAGGTTTACAGTATGGTTCCCACACTATCGTCTATGGTCTTGGGAGGCGTATGATACGCCAAATAAAATAGATCTGCTACTGGGTGCCGAAGTGTACAGTCAGATTTTATTGGAAGGTCTTTTCAGAGGTCCACCAGGTTCTGTAATAGCGCAACATACAGAACTTGGTTGGGTTCTCTCTGGCAAAGTACACAACAAAGGCGACGATAACAACCAAAACGATATGTGTTCTAATATAGTTGTTAGTCTACATACTCGTAGTACAATGGCAAGTGAAAATGATCTTCTGCGGAAATTCTGGGAGTTAGAATCAGAACCGATTTCTAACGTTAAGCCCTTAGCTGAAGAAGAGGTTCAGTGCGAAGACTTTTTCACTCGAACTGCCAGAAGAGATAATACTGGTAGGCACGTGGTTAGGTTATCGTTCAAATCACAGAATCCACTTTGTAGAACGAGTGATCTTAGGAGCGTAGCATATAAACGCTTTCTTATGTTGGAAAGACGTTTACTGAAGAATCCTGACCTAAAGATAAAATATTCTAAAGTCCTTCAAGAATATCTCAGTTCAGGATACATGGAGGTGATAACTTCAGTCGAAATAGAGAAAAGCGATGCCGTTTACCTACCACATCATCCTGTTCTGCGTCAAGATAAGACTTGACGCAGAATACTACCAAGGTTCGCATGGTAGTGGATGCTTCATGTACCGGTATCAACGGTATATCCTTAAATAAGGATCTGATGGTGCGTTGCTACCCAATCGCTCTTGTGGCTGATATCATTAAAATATACAGACAGATTAAGATAGCCGAAGAAGATCTCGATTATTAACGTATAGTATGGCGTGAGAATCCTGACGAAGAAGTGCAGCACCTTAGATTCTTACGAGTTACCTTTGGTACTTCTTCCGCACCTTATCATGCAATACGATGTTTGCAACTATTGACCCACGATGAAGGTGAAGCATATCCTTTAGCAAAGTCTAGAGTTCTTAATGAATTCTATATGGATGGGATGATCTAATGTCTGGATGTCATTCAGTACCTGAAGGACAGCTTTACGAAGAATTGACATCGTTGCTGAACCGTGGTGGTACCACTCCAGAAATGGTCGAGTAACTGCAGGTAGTTATCAAATAAGAGAAGGTACTGAAGAGTCTGCGCATGACATTAACCTGAAAACAGAAGATGTCATGAAGATATTAGGCGTGAAATGGAATAGAGAAACTGATGGATTTCAGCGTAAAGTGGATCTTTCGGTCCTTCAAACTCCAGTCACTAAAAGGAGAGTTATCACGAACATAGCGCGCCTGTTCGATCCCTTGGGTTGGATGGCACCCGTTGTTCCGACGGCTAAAGTATTCATTCAAATAATTTGGTTGTCTGGTATCGAATGGGATAGTGAGCTTCCACCTGTACTACATAAGGATTGGATTAGTTATCGTGAGGACCTGGGTAAACTTACGCGTAACTGCAGGCAGTTATTGGATCAAATAAGAGAAGGTACTGAAGAGTCTGCGCATGACATTAACCTGAACACAGAAGATGTCATGAAGATATTAGGCGTGAAATGGAATAGAGAAACTGATGAATTTCAGCGTACAGTGGATCTTTCGGTCTTTCAAACTCCAGTCACTAAAAGGAGAGTTATCTCGGTCATAGCGCGCCTGTTCGATCCCTTGGGTTGGATGGCACCCGTTGTTCCGACGGCTAAAGTATTCATTCAAATAATTTGGTTGTCTGGTATCGAATGGGATAGTGAGCTTCCACCTGTACTACATAAGGATTGGATCAGTTATCGTGAGGACCTGGGTAAACTTACGCAGATTTGCATTCCTCGTTGGATCATGTCCAATCGGAGCGATCAATGCTTGGAACTACACGAGTTCTCAGGCGCTTCAAACGTTGCTTACGCTGCAGTAGTGCATTCGTGTTCGTGCATACACGAATTATCGACCACAATGGAGAGGTGCATGTGAACCTTCTTATTTCCAAGACCCGAGTAGCCCCGATCAAACAAATATCTATCCCACGACTAGAACTGTGCGGTGCTGTGTTACTAACGAAACTGCTGAATGAAGTAGCTGAAATCCTCAAAGTTTCAAAAGAAAGGCTATATGCTTGGACGGATTCCACAATTGTCTTAGCATGGTTAAGTAGTTATCCAAGAAGGTGGAAGCCTTTATAGCCAATAGGGTCTCAGAAAAACTATCTTCTTTAGAAAGAAATCAGTGGTCTCACGTCGTTTCGAAGGATAATCCTGCTGACTTTACATCACGTGGCATCATGCCGTCACAGCTCATTGAGAAACACTTTTGGCGTGATATGGCTGCAACAGAAAGAAATTAATTATGATAAAGGAAACATAAAGGATACAAACCTGGACGAAATGAAGGTTACTTTAGTTTGTCACACAAGTTTTCACGATGCTGACGTATTGATGTCTCGATTTTCATCCTTGCACAAACTTGACCGTGATCTTTCGTATTGCCGTCGAGTCCTACACCGGAAGAAACCTGAAAGGGATAAAGAAACAATTTTTTTTTTTTTGTAAATTTATTAATGAAAGAACTTTATCGCTTAGCGATTACATCGTTCCGTGTGGGCAACAACGATAAACATTATTCTACTACAATAACACTTACTGACTACTTAAACCTAAATCAACTAACTTAATTAATTGTTTTGCATTATGTGAGCTTGGATCAGATAACACACTGTTCACCCAGCCGACACCATGATTAGAATTTTCATCAAAACAAAGAGTTCTATACTGCTCGTTCCGGACACATTCCATCAGAATATGTAGTACATCTTCCAACACACCGCATTCCACGCAATTGGGGGATGGCACTTTGTTCATAAGAAGAAAGAAACAATGAATGAATGGTTAACAGTTGAGGAATTAAACAAGTCATTACTTACCTGTATTAAGTGGTGCCAAAAGCAAGTTTTCGGTGAAGAAATTGAATCCCTACAGACAACTGGGTAGATAAGTAAGAAAAGTAAACTTACTTCTCTGAATTCCTTTTTAGATCAAGACGATTTATTAAGAGTAGGCAGAAAGATACAATGCTCAGATCAGTGAAAATATGAAGCACCCTATAATTCTCCCTCAAAAGTCACACTTATCATACTTAATAGTTGCTGAAGCTCACACCAAGACGATGCACGGTGGACCGCAACTAATGTTAAATTACCTAAGGAGTAAATACTGGCTTTTAGGTGCGAAATCCCTAGTGCGTCAGTACGTTAACAAATGTGAAACGTGTGTCCGTTACTCAGCTCAGACTCACCAGCAAATGATGGGTCAGTTACCTGTCTCCAGAGTCTCTGCACATCGACCTTCCTCAAGGAGTGGAGTTGACTACGCTGGTCCCTTTAACGTCAGACCTTCTAAAGGACGTGGTTGTCAGTCTACAAAAGGGTACATATGCTTATTTATATGTATGGCTACTCGCGCAATATACTTTTAGGAGCTTTTAAACGGTTTGTAGCCAGACGCGGTCATGTAGCCCAACTGTGGAGTAATAATGGCTCTAATTTTGTAGGAAGGGCTAGGGAACTACGTGGTATGTTTGCTTCTAAAAAGTCAAGTGTAGCAACAGAAATAGTAGATTGGCTCACCAGTAATGGGACAAATTGGCACTTTATCCCTCCCCATTTTCTAAAATTTGGAGGACTGTGGGAAGCGGGTATTAAGTCCACGAAAGGACATTTAAAAAAGGTTATAGGTAACAGCACTCTTACCTTTGAAGAATTGATGACAACTTTGTCCCAAATAGCGTGTCTAAATTCTAGACCTATTTGTCAATCCTCTAACAATCCTGATGTTCTGACACCTTTGACACCTGGGCACTTCTTTATCGGAGAACCCTTAGTACTAGTACCAGATGTTAATTACGTGCAATCACATATCGGTACACTGAGAAGATGGCAATTGACACAACGCATGGTACAAGATTCCTGGCGAAGGTGGTCACAAGAGTACCTCACACAATTACAACATAGGTACAAATGGAAAAATCAGACACCTGAACCTGGGATCAGGGATGTGGTGCTTGTCAAAGAAGACGATCTACCCCTTGCAAAATGGCTTTTTTTTTTAAATAAATTTTGTGAGACACTTGTCACACAGCGTCATCTAGCCCAAAGTAAGCTAATATTAGTTTTTGGTATTGAAACTGATAAACATCCCGGATTGGACAATTTAACGCGAGTCGTAAGCCTTGGATATAATGGTAATGTTATCAAACGACCAGTGTCCAAACTGATCATCCTACCTGTTGGTGATAAATAGTGTATTTAAGTATTTTTGTTTTGTCAAATTTCTTCTTTATTATAAGTTTTGTTTTAGTTTGTGAAGTTGAACGACTCATTCTTGTTAAGTACATTTATTAGGTTCTAAAGTGGTTGATTATTTTTTTATATTAAGTAGTGTAATGGTTAATTTCTGTGTAGATAATATGTCAAGTTGATGGACTCGGTCCATGGTGACCGGAATGTTAAGGTACCTATTAGGAACTTAATTGTATACTTTACGGTTTTTGAGATCATTTGATAGATGGCGTTCGTATCAATTTAAATCACGCTATCGGTTGTTTAAAATGTTGTTTTATTATGTTAGTTTGTATTGCAATAAACGAGATTGACCTTGGCTCTGTATTTTATTTACATTGAGGTTTCTGGTACTTGAACATTAGGTGCCTAGGACTTATTTATATATTTACATTATTAAAAATTTTTATAAGCAATTTTATGTCAAACTGTCAGTATATTTCAAAAAATTGATAAATAACAATGGTAATATATACTAACTTTTTAACTTTCGCGTTGCATGATTAAAATTTGTGTAAAGTAGGTACAGGTATTAACGAAATAATCCTTTTTAACCTTAAATAGCTTGACGTTTCGATTGGGTTGCACCAGCCTTGGTCACAAGAGTCTACTAATTTTAATGGTAATATATATATCAAATTTACTTTAATATTAATGTTCTGTTACATTTTGGTGAAAATATCGCTTAATTTGGTGGCTTACTGAAATTGATGGGCTATTTAACATTCACTCATAAAGCCCCATTCGAATCCGTACACGGGAATATTGGCAATCGCATCAAATACTAACACAAGCTAAAACGTTTAACACACGGTTACACAAAATGCACCCCACGTACGCGTTTTAACGCACGATCGCGCGCGATTCCGCCTCGCATCACTAGCGTTTAGACAGCAATGAGATTATTGTGTAGGCCGGTCATATGGACGACTAGGCGCGTAGGTTCTGTATTCAACATTTTATGCATTACGTATATTATATTATTATATTGACGAAGAATATATATTGTGCGAAAGTAGAAGGAGTCAGGGTAGGCCGAGCTTATATATGAAGACCACGTGACCAGATTGCTCACAAACGGAAAAGTCAAAAGTACTCGGATACCCAGATGTGCATGTATGAAGCTATTAATTAATTTGCAAAAAGCAAAAGTATGCGTGGATCGCGAAGCCTAGCGATCTGTCCTCTCTGACTATCCGGTCAGGGATAAAGCGTGAAGATAGTTAGTTACTCATATTACCGGAAATGTTTTTAAAATATTGAAGAAACGAAATAGAACATCTCATTAGGACAAAAAAAACAGTTAAATTATATACGCTATATCGCCTTTGCGTCAAAATATATCGTACTTCGAACCCCGTGGCACCCATTAATTTCCATCGATTATTAAATTCACAATAATGTATGAACATTTTCCAAATTAGTTGATTACTTCTCGGCTCTTTAATAGCAAGGCCCAGTTGAATTATGGTTACACGAAATCAGTTTCTTAGAGCATTTTTTTTTGATTTTGCTATATCTCCTTAGATATTCATTTAATTTGCAAAAAAATCTTTATGAAATGCTGAAGCCGACTAATGTATTAAAAATGATTTTTTTTGATTTATTTATCTATCACGCCTTATCCCCGAAGAGGTGGCAGAGGCATATATGCCCACTTTTCACCATGTGTATTCCTGTCCCGTACGTAATAGGTGGTGAGCCCATTGCCGTGTTGAAATAGACAGAATGTTGTAATCTCTGCCTGCCCTGTTATATTTATTACCCTGTTATTATATCCTAAAAGTTAGCACTAAACAAACAAAAGCACCATCTAGTGAAGATGACTGGGACTAGCTGCGAGGTAATAGTCAAATATTAGTTACCTATCGCAAAGGTTTAGTGAGTACACATGGTCCTACACGGAGGGCGTGGAACCATAAGTATAAATTACAAAGTTCCAGAGGGGATAAGACCATTCGAATCTCCACAGTTCAAAGTAAACGAAGGATAAAGAGTCCTTATTGATTGCCGTCTAACGACTCAGTCAAAGATAGTTGGTAGCATATTATTATAATTTCAAAGTAAAAAGAAATGCAATCAATTTTGTAATATAAATTGTGATATCCTCAAAAGAGTATTGACCCAGTTTCTGGTGAGTAAATAATATTCAAACAGTAGCCGTTTAAGATTATTTTTCAGTCTGTTGGGGTATGCAGAAGTGGCAAAAATAAATAAATAAATAAATTTAACAACTTTAATTTGAAAATTGTAACGTACTAAATAGAATAATCAAAGCTTTAAATGTGATTTCTTATGTGTATAAATATTGTAAGGTTCTCGCCTCACCGAATGGGATTGGAGGGTGAAGGCGAGGATCTTCAAACGCGTGCAGAAAATCATGGGGCATATGGAAATTTTCAGGGTCCAAATATAACATTGAAATAGATTTGATTTAAATTGGAAGCAGGAGTGGAAGGGAGCTTCGGAGGCTAGCGATACTGCTGATCCGACCTAAGAGCGAACGTGACGAGCATACTCAAGGAAGCAGACCGCTGAAGTGACACGGAGGTTCCAGCTACCGGATCCTTCACATTTCGAGATAAGTTCCAGCCTCGTCACCGTACGACGGGAGTCTTACAAACTGCTGCTTAATTTTACGACCGAATTTTATGAAATAAACTTAACATTTTTTACCTTGCATATTTTTCACGGCCCTTGAATAATCAATAAATTATTTGTAAAATTATTCGGGAATTTCATTCATCTCTCAGGGCCATATATTCTCCTGAAACTACAGTGGTTTGTTGTGGCTACCTGTTGTTGAAATTTTTCAAGCCGCCCATAAGGCCTTTAACTTGACTCAACAACTGCCATGTTACTGGCAACCAGGACCAACGGCTTAACGTGCCTTCCAAAGCACGAAAACGCTCGCAAATGTAAATGCCACAAAGTGGTCACCCATCTGTGACCAGCTATAGCGAAAGTTGCGTAACGCAGTGATCGTTTACAGAACACTGAGTCCGCGGGACCCTGAGCGCTTCAAAATTAAAAAGCTTGTTAAACACGCTAAGTCGCTTGCTTACGCTAAAGTGCGCTTTTTATACCACATACCTCTGGATGAATATCGAGGCAAAACATGAACATTTAACTTTACAACTAAGAAACAGAACCCCTATATCAATGTCTTTAACAAACCACCACTACTAAATTTACATTACAATGGACCGCATATTAAGTCCAGTCGGACTAATTAACTTTTGTAGTACACCTAAGCGATTGCTTTAGAGTTGAATACAATTTGAAGTAAACACGAAGTAATTTATATTAGAGTAATCTATCTTTAAGTTTCAACATTAAGCTGGAATAGGACGTGCTCTGTTGGTTTGGACACGTCCAGCATTTACTTGTCCAGCCACCTGGAGTGAGGAACGGTGGAATAAAAAGTAACCTATGTTCTTTCCGAAGCTCTAGAGAATATCTATACTAAATTTCTTTTAAAATAGTTCAGTAGTTTAAGCGTGAACGTGTAACAGACAGACAGAGAGACAGAGTTAATTTCGCATATATAATAAACGCTTACGTACGTAAACGTTTTCCCGTTCCCGTTTTCCACAGGAACTTGTTCCCGGGATAAAAAGTAGCCTATGTCTGTCTCCTGGCTCTAAGCTACCTCTCCACCAATTTTCAGCCAAATTGGTGGAGAGGTAGCTTAGAGCGTGAAAGCGTAACAGACAGACAGACAGAATAACTTTCGCATTTATATATTAGTAGGGATTAGTAGGGGATTAGGCTTAGGACCCCTTTTAAAATAAATTGTTATTCATATATAGTACTTAACGTTCTATTACTGTACGTGTTAATGATAAGTAACTATTAAAGTTCAACAAAAATCATTTCGTAGATCGTCACCTCAACTGAGATAACTCACCTCTGAGATAACTCACTAAATAGTAAGATGATAACTAACTAACTATCTTCTCGCTATATCCCTGACGGGGTAGTCAGAGAGGACAGATCGCCAGGCTTGGCGATCTTTAAATATTTAGATAATAACTTAAATAAAAGTTACACTGACTTACAAGAACACTAAAATTTGAAAAATAATACTATTTCAGTGTGACAATTTTGTTTAAACCTCTTAACTTTTAAATAAGTAAAGTAGGTTTTATTGTACGAGGGTACATACTGATCAGTTTGGAGTAGGCCAAGGCTAAAAATAATAGAATAGTATTATGGATAACAACTATTTTGAGAAATTTTAGTATTAGTTTAAGCAAAAGCGCTCAACGGTTCCTTATAAAATTTTAATGAGAAAATGGTGAAACAAAAAATAGAGAATTTTGTAAATACTGATTTAGAAATTTCTTTTAAGGTTTCAAACAAATTGAGAATCAAATATAAAAATAATAATTCGGATGTTTTCAATTTACTCAATAGCCGTTAGCCGTAGTTAGCGATAATTATGTTCTCTAGCAAATCTTTCAGAGGTCAAGCGTGGTAACAACATTGTGTGCTTCGTATCAACAACAAAACTATCTGCATTCTGAAGAAGATTCTCGTGCTGATTGACTGAGGAAATATTAGCATTTTAGGAAATCAGATGGAAGTCACTTCCAAAAATTCTAAACAAAATGTTTATAAGAAAACTGTAAGCAGCAGAACTATCAACTGAAGAAAATCGACGAGGGGCTGATGTGTGGAATGTAATCATTGAATAACAAAGAAAGTTAGAAATGTAATAACTAAGTTAAGAATGCAACCAGGATTTTACACTCAGATGATGAAGAAGAATATTTAATCCGTATTATATTTTGTCACTTAAACCTGCTAGACTTTTTGTGTATTTTTTACAATAACCACTGCGTTAAGCTGCAAAGTTTTTGTTTGTTTGGTTGAACGCGCTAATCTAAGGAACTACTGGTTCTAATTAAAAATATCTCTTTGTGTTGGATAGTCCTTTTATCAAGGAATGCTATAGGCTATTATCATCACGCTACCACCAAGGAGCGGAGCGGTAATCATAAATCTCAACAAATTGGGAAAGTTTTCATCCATTTTTGTGAAATCACGGGCGAAGAGGCGGGGGTGCTAGTACTACATAATAATAATTACATTATCCTACATTCGCAAATAAATAAAATAAAATTAAATCGATTTCAACTTTACAGTTCATTTTATTTAATTAAAGAATTCAGTTCTTATTAGTTTCTAGAAGTGATAATTGGATCTCAGTTTCACTTACAAGTTCCCAACTATATAAGTTCTCAACCGTTAGACTACTAGTTCTACTGCTTCTATTGTGCAGTGTTGTGCTCTCAGCTTAACTTTAGCACAGTGCTGTTTGAGTTTAGTGTCGATTGTAATAAGGAAGGTGAAAATTGATTTCCCGTTCGGTAATTTTACAGATAATGTTAAAAGACGATGTTTTTAATTGGTCTAGCTTGAACTTTGGTCCGTGGTGCAGCGGGTTTATGTGATTGCTGTAGGTCCTGGGTTTTATAAATGGGTCAGAATAGGATTGACATGTATATTAGGAGAACAAATGACTCTGGATAATCCTCAATTGTACAATTGTACAATCCTCATTAGATGTGAAATCCTCAAATGTATTTTTCCGAGTTCAGGTTTTTTCAATTTATATACTGTATAGAATATATGAATAGTTCTGAACTTTACAATTTAAAACACACAGTCTGCTACCAGATGCTAGATATGAGCATCACGTATACTAAACTAAGTTCTTAAGATCTAAACCTTACCGCTAGATTTGTGTCTTCCCAATCTGTCTGTGATACGAGATTCCGTAACTTACGCGCACTCACCCTAGGTACCCAGGATTTAACGCATTATACACTCGTGAAAGGTTTGTCTCACAGCAGACAGGAGCGCTTTCACTTGCACACAACTTAAATTTAGACTAAACTAAAACGTTTAAACTTTCGCGATTTCACTCATATTAATATTGTATTTTGGGTCTTAGTTCACCCGACCACGGCTGGTGTAATCCGGTCGAATCTTCGGGAAGAAGAAAAACAACGAAACAAGTTTAATAAATAAACGTAAAGCTCCACCAAGATATTCGGGATCCAGGTGACCTGACCTGCTCCGGGTGCACCTGCTGACTAACGGACGAGCAACAATTCAGGCGTCCTTACGGGGTTTTGAGGTAAGACGGCAGTGGTTTCCAACATTGCGAAAAATACTTGTAAAAGGACCCCAGGCTAAAAATTAAAAAGATTAAAATAAGATTGTAGTCGAGGTATTAGTTTATTAAACGGTATAATTTAGTTGTCTCTTTAAACCCTCAAGGGTTGACCTGTTTTTGATGAAATTGAATTAGATTGTCGAAGTCCAAATTTTTTACATTAGGTACCTACAGTGTGAAAGTCTCGAACTCAGTTTATTATACTCAAGTATTAGGTAAGTTTTTCTCAGAATCAGGCGTCAGCGCCTATTAGTAAAGACTGATGTGTGGAATGTAATCATTGAATTACAAAGAAAGTTAGAAATGTAATAACTAAGTTAGGAATGCAACCAGGATTTTACACTCAGATGATGAAGAAGAATATTTAATCCGTATTATATTTTGTCACTTAAACCTGCTAGACTTTTTGTGTATTTTTTACGATAACCACTGCGTTAAGCTGCAAAGTTTTTGTTTGTTTGGTTGAACGCGCTAATCTAAGGAACTACTGGTTCTAATTAAAAATATCTCTTTGTGTTGGATAGTCCTTTTATCAAGGAATGCTATAGGCTATTATCATCACGCTACCACCAAGGAGCGGAGCGGTAATCATAAATCTCAACAAATTGGGAAAGTTTTCATACATTTTTGTAAAATCACGGGCGAAGAGGCGGGGGTGCTAGTACTACATAATAATAAATACATTATCCTACATTCGCAAATAAATAAAATAAAATTAAATCGATTTCAACTTTACAGTTCATTTTATTTAATTAAAGAATTCAGTTCTTACTAGTTTCTAGAAGTGATAATTGGATCTCAGTTTCACTTACAAGTTCCCAACTATATAAGTTCTCAACCGTTAGACTACTAGTTCTACTGCTTCTATTGTGCAGTGTTGTGCTCTCAGCTTAACTTTAGCACAGTGCTGTTTGAGTTTAGTGTCGATTGTAATAAGGAAGGTGAAAATTGATTTCCCGTTCGGTAATTTTACAGATAATGTTAAAAGACGATGTTTTTAATTGGTCTTGCTTGAACTTCGGTCCGTGGTGCAGCGGGTTTATGTGATTGCTGTAGGTCCTGGGTTTTATAAATGGGTCAGAATAGGATTGACATGTATATTAGGAGAACAAATGACTCTGGATAATCCTCAATTGTACAATTGTACAATCCTCATTAGATGTGAAATCCTCAAATGTATTTTTCCGAGTTCAGGTTTTTTCAATTTATATACTGTATTGAATAGTTCTGAACTTTACAATTTAAAACACACAGTTTGCTACCAGATGCTAGATATGAGCATCACGTATACTAAACTAAGTTCTTAAGATCTAAACCTTACCGCTAGATTTGTGTCTTCCCAATCTGTCTGTGATACGAGATTCCGTAACTTACGCGCACTCACCCTAGGTACCCAGGATTTAACGCATTATACACTCGTGAAAGGTTTGTCTCACAGCAGACAGGAGCGCTTTCACTTGCACACAACTTAAATTTAGACTAAACTAAAACGTTTAAACTTTCGCGATTTCACTCATATTAATATTGTATTTCGGGTCTTAGTTCACCCGACCACGGCTGGTGTAATCCGGTCGAATCTTCGGGAAGTATAAGGTAGGTTTCGCAAGATATGATTACAAAAACAACGAAGCAAGTTTAATAAATAAACGTAAACCAAGATATTCGGGATCCAGGTGACCTGACCTGCTCCGGGTGCACCTGCTGACTAACGGACGAGCAACAATTCAGGCGTCCTTACGGGGTTTTGAGGTGAGACGGCAGTGGTTTCCAACATTGCGAAAAATACTTGTATAAGCCAAACAATATCTGCTTCTGGGAGCCATTTAACAAAAGGACCCTAGGCTAAAAATTAAAAACATTAAAATAAGATTGTAGTCGAGGTGTTAGTTTATTAAACGGTATAATTTTGTAGTCTCTTTAAACCCTCAAGGGTTGACCTGTTTTTGATGAAATTGAATTAGATTGTCGAAGTCCAAATTTTTTACATTAGGTGTAGGTATCGTGGCATAGTGTGAAAGTCTCGAACTTAGTTTATTATACTCAAGTATTAGGTAAGTTTTTCTCAGAATCAGGCGTCAGCGCCTATTAGTAAAGACTTTCCACTAAAAACTTGATAAGGGACATTTACTTAAGGAGCTATGCCGCTGTTAAGATAAAAACGCGAGTTTAAGAACATTGATTTGATAAAATCTGTATTTGAGAGATAAGTAAATTGTTTATTGTAAAGTAGTTAAAGTCCATAACTTCATACACGTGACGCCTGCTCGAGAAAGTTGGAAAAGCAACCTTAGTTTCGCTATAACATTATCATCCAAATGTTAGTTTCTAGTACATGCTAATGTTACTAGATGCTAATCTAGTACTCTCGCCTCGGAGATCAGGATCTTGATTTCTACTTTTCTCTCTCTCCATCCCTTTTGCACTCGAAGTTGCCATCAAGAGCGACATAAGGCAAGCAAAAATTGCTCTTGCTGGAGCTTGACGGTCGTCCACTCCATTGGTCATAAGAGGAGAGCCCCTTTTGAGCCCCTATTGAGGGTGCCGTGCCGTTACTTAAACTTTGGTTCTATGCCTTTGGCATATCCTGCGGCTAGCTAGAAGCGAGTGCCACCTAAATCCGCTCTGTGGCCCTCGCAGCAGGGTAGTAAATTGTCTAAACGCATTCCACCAATAAACAGAAAAGTCTGTATTACCTATAGGAGTTGCATACATATTCTATTTACGTCAACATCTTATTATACTTGTAGCTTTTATCAAATTATCCCGCTTGCAAAGTATTTTACTTATACTCGTATTATTAAGTTACATTATCATACCTTCCGTGCTTCGGAAGGCACGTTAAGCCGTTGATCCCGGTTTCCAGTAAAATGGCAGTCGTTAAGCCTGGTTGAAGGCCTTATGGGCGGCTTAAAAAACAGGAATCCACACGGTGAAAAGTGGGCATATAATATGCCTCTGCCACCCCTTCGGGGATAAGGCGTGATGGATATTTATTTATTTTTTATTTTTAAAAAAAATTCAACAGTAGGTAGCCACAACCTGCGTCTGTCTATTTCAACACGGCAATGGGCTCACCACCTATTACGTGGGACAGGAATCCACACGGTGAAAAGTGGGCATATAATATGCCTCTGCCACCCCTTCGGGGATAAGGCGTGATGGATATTTATTTTTATTTTACATTATCATACCAAGCTTTACGCAAATCATTTCAGAACTTTTTGAGCTTGTCATACTAACTAACTATCAAATTTCCTGGGAGTGGGACACGATGATGATGAATATTCATACATTCTGTAGGCATTACACGTTCTCGCACCGAACTTTATAATGAAGTTTAAGTATATACCTACCAAGTACAAAACTAGTGCTCGTGCCCCGCTAACACTTGTTCTGTAAACGATCACTGCGGTAAAATGTTTCTTAAGGGCTAGTCTTTAGATGGGTCACCACCTTGTGGTATTTTCATGGTTCTGAAGGCTCAGTAAAGCTCTCGACCTTCTGTCTTCATATTTGAACAATAGAATACAGAGGGTCGATATTAATAGTACACGTTCTGTAGGATCCATGGTTACAATGGGTGTGCCGCAAGGCTCGATACTTGGGCCATTCTTGTTCCTCATTTATATTAATGATTTACCATTTTATGTAGGGGACAGGAATAGGATTGTATTGTTTGCAGATGACGCCTCATTAATTTTTAAAATTAAAAGACAATTAGATAACTATGACGATGTAAACAATGCAATTGCAAGAGTAGTTCATTGGTTCAGCTCAAATAATCTTTGCCTTAATGAAAATAAAACTAAATGTATAAAATTTACTCTACCAAATGTAAAACAAGTTGCGGCCAATGTTCAACTGAATGGACAAGTGTTAGAGTTTGTAGAATCAACTGTGTTCCTAGGTATAACTATTGATGCCAATTTGCAGTGGGGCCCACACATAGAAAAGACAGCCTCTAGATTAAGTTCGGCTGCATACGCTGTAAAAAAGATCAGGACTCTAACAGATGTGGATACGGCTAGAATGGCCTACTTCAGCTATTTTCATAGTATTGTGTCTTACGGTATTCTCCTTTGGGGGAGTGCTGCAGATTTAAATATTATTTTTGTTCTACAAAAGCGGGCTGTACGCGCTATTTATAATTTGGGCCCCAGAGTTTCTCTCCGAGAAAAATTCAAAGAAGTGAATATTCTAACCGTACCATCACAATACATTTTTGCCAATCTTATGTATGTCCAGAAAAATCTATCACAGTTTTCTAAACTCTGTGATAAACATAATATAAACACTAGAAATAAAAATAATCTTTCAGTCCACCACAGTCGACTACATAAGATTGGCGATTCTTTCCAGGGTAACTGTATACGCTTTTACAACAAGCTTCCCTGTGACCTGAGAAATTTACCTTTAAATAAATTTAAAAAGTTTATTAAAAACAAGCTTTGTGAAAAAGGTTTTTACTCCGTTACAGACTATTTGCAGGACAGGGACGCCTGGAAATGATCTGCTGGCAAAATGAAATAATATTAAATTGTAAATAGGCCATCAAAAAAAAAAGCCTTCCTAAGTTTCTTGCCGGTTCTTCTCAGGTGGGCCGCGTTCCGAACCGGTGGTCGCTTTAAATATTTTAAATAGTGTATGACATTTTGTAAGCGCCGTTAAAATGGTCTATGCAAAATAAAGATATTTTTATTTTTTATTTTATTTTAGTAACATGACAGTCATTAAGCCAAGTTAAATGTCCTATAGGCAGCTTAAAAAAAATATTACAGAAGGTAGTGGCCACCACGTAATTGGTGGTGAACCCATTGCCGTGTTGAAATGGACAATCGCAAACTATCGCCATTATTATAATAATAGTCTGAGGAGACCAGCGAAAGTCTCCGTTTTAACTCCACTGGTACGGAAAAAATGTTATTGATATCCGACCCTCCGTTCGTCCATTTCAGTCTACAGGTCGCATTTTTCATCGGATTTACATGCTCGAATATGACAATCCTTGATGCAGCCAACAACTTTTAGCGAGGGAGTTTTTCGATCGGAGGGGAAATGGAGGCAGGGGAGGGGAATGGTCCCGTAGTGCTTGGCAAAAACGCTCAAAACGAAAAAATGTAATTTTGAATTTTTCTTTTTATTGATTAAAAAATAAAAAGCGCTCGTGGCCCCGCGATCTCAGTGTTCTGTAAACGATCACTGAGTTACGCAACTTTCACTATGGCTGGTCCTCGGATGGGTGACCACTTTGTGGCATTTACATTTGCGAGCGTTTCCGTGCTTCGGAAGGCACGTTAAGCCGTTGGTCCCGGTTGCCAGTAAAATGGCAGTCGTTAAGCCTGGTTGAATGCCTTATGGGCGGCTTGAAAAATTTCAACAGCAGGTAGCCACAACCTGCGTCTGTCTATTTCAACACGGCAATGGGCTCACCACCTATTACGTGGGACAGAAAAATCCACACGGTGAAAAGTGGGCATATAATATGCCTCTGCCACCCCTTCGGGGATAAGGCGTGATGGATATTTATTTATTTATTAAAAAATACTCCGAAGTCTACGGTTCACAGGACCACTAGTTTTAAGGAGTTATTTTCACTATTATCTTGTACGAGCGTATCCAACCCTTTTTGATAACATTATGAAACGAGGCTTTAGATTACATTTAATTTAGGTAATACGGATTTGGGCACCCACTTGCTAGACGTCGTGTAATCGACCTCAACCCGGATGGGTTATTGTAAATCATGTAGGCGTATGTTAGTTAAGGTTAGATAGGTTAACGAACTTGTTATATTACTAACTGTTGAGAAACTGACATCGATATTCGATAAACCCTGTTGGATTTAAAGTTACCTGTCTTAGTATAATGTCGGTATCATCGAAACTCAATGCTGGTGATTCACCCGGTTCCCAGATCTGTGAACGAATCAAACCTGCGTGGTAGGATCAGTCAAAATGAAATTGGCATTGGACTGTGTACTGGTTTCTAATAGATAGGAAAGAGAAAAATACCAATGCCTGCAATGCAAAAATTATAACTTAATTTGAGTAGTACATCTCTAACAACCCCTTCAGTATAATAATAAAGTAGCTGTTATTTGACCATTGTATTCTCATCTTGTAACAGTCTCAGTTATAATACTGTTATAAATGTTTCCTAAATATTATTCAATGTCAAGAATTTAAAATGTCAAAAGTATTAAATGTCAAGATATTAAATTGTCACAATTATTAAATATTAATAATAATAATTAATTTAAAATTATATTACATGATTTTAAATTATAAACTAAATAATTTAAAAACAAAATGCGCGGAGTGAAAGTTTTGAGGCGGTGCTTGAGCTAAAAGCTGGCTAGTGTCAAGAGAGCCGCAGTTTGCTGCGCGATGGTAGGTACTGCAATCTCATGCCTGCATTGTATACTGTGAGCTATTTAAAAGCAAACAAGTGCCAGTCGAACTCGCTCACAGAGAGTTCCGTAAAACTTTGTAGGTTTTGTATGTTATGAATAACTAGCTGTATCCCCTGGCGTATTTTGACTCCCCAGAAAGCATCGGTAAATAAGATTTTGCGTCATAACGGCTACAACTTTCTTTTTACGCTAACTATGCAGTTAAATTCTTTCACAACTTCTAAAGGCCGTATACCTGAGTTTTCAGTTCAGTTTTCAGTTCAGTCTTCATTTCTACTCGATATCTTCACTCGTTTCAGAAATAAAGGGACTTGACGGACCAGACAGAGGGACAAACAACAAAGTGATCCTTTAAAAAATCCGTTTTTTCTTTTTTAAGGAAAGGAACCCTTAAAACGTCAAAACACTTGCCAAAAAGGGTAGTACTTATTCAATAAAGCGATGAATACATCTAACCAAGACAATGTAATGGGGCGTTTATAGCTTATATCCACGGTAGCGTTCATGACCTCTACTTTGTTCAAAATATACATAAAACAATTTATTATACATCCAGTTTATTGAAGTTTGGCACAGAGACATGTTTAAGACTAATGTAAATCATAAAGTAATAACGCTAGAGAAGACATACTCGTACCACGAGTACGAGTACATAAGAAAGTATGTACCGTAGAAAGATGCTAGATGTTTATATTTCTTTATTTCCATAGGAAAACCAACAGCAATATTTCAGCCTATAAACAAAGCGATAAGTGACAGAATGCCAATAATAGGTTTTCATGACTAAATTTATCTATACTAATACTAGATGACCCCCTGGCTTCGCCCGTGGCATAGTTCTAACTCCCGATGCACCTATTTAATCCTGTCGCTTTTAAATTCTATAAATTTGTTCGATTTGTTGTCATTTATGACTACTGCTCCGCTCTCCAGGGTAGTAGCGTGATGATATATAGAATATCTTTCAAGTTGGATCAAACTGCACACAGTGTACAAATTTGATTAAAATCGGTTAAGTAGTTTAGGAGTCCATCGCGGACAAACAACGTGACACGTAATTTATATATATTAAGATTATAAAGCTGTAGAATTTGTTTGTTTAGTTGAACGCGCTAATCTCAGGAACTAAAGGTTGGATTTTAAAAAATATTTTTGTATTAGAAAGCCCATTTATCGAGGAAGGCTATAGGTTATCTACTATTACGCTACTACTCTGCAGAGCGGAGCAGTAGTCATAAATGTCGACAAATCGGGCAAATTTTTATGTATTATTGTAGAATTTATAAGCGACTGGATTAAATAGGTTCGACGGGAGTTCAAAATATGTCACGGGCAAAGGCGGGGGAGGTCACCTAGTAGAATATAAAACTAATAAGTCACTTGCGTTACTCTAGCACAACACACCTAAATACAAAATATGACACTGGTTTCCGTGTATGTGAGAGTTACCATCTACAACAATGGGTATCCTTCCGAGGGCTAAACCGGGACTCCTGGCTATAGACACATGAAGGGAAACGTGTGGTTTTAGTCGGTAGGAGTCCGGCATAGCATCCATGAGGATTTCCACACAAAAAAAACTATCTACAACAATATCGCTGAGAACCCACAGTTAAACTTATGAGAGGAAAAAATATTATTAAGTAGTTTATGGACTAAGCTGCCACTAGCGGTATATAGATATACGACAGTTCCTTATTTAACTTATTAAAATCTTTACTTACTCGCACAATACATACATAAAACACCACACATACAATACAAGAGTCCCTCTTAGAGTTTTTATAATTATCAGATAATTTTGGAATTGAAATAGGAGGATTAAACCTAATTGACCTATTTATATTAATTTATGTGAAATATATATTAAGGTGAAATGTGGACGTATAGTATGCCTCTGCCTACCCCTTCAGAGATAAAGCGTGAATATATGTATGTTTATTAATTAATACCTATTTTTCCCCGTTTTTCGATGTCTCTTCTTCAATTTAGGGTATTGCCAATTGCTTCCAAAGTCTACCTAGATTTGGAATCTGGGGTTTGCCATTATTTGGCTGCTACAAGCAGTTAACTAGCTATCATAGATTGAGCCCCGGAGGTTTTGGTATATTAATAAATAAATAAATATTGTGTCACTTTTTTCCAGCTCAAAGTAAGCTAATATAGCTTGTGTTGTGGGATCTAGACGACTGAAGAACATACTTATTTATTTCTAAATACATACATAATATACAATAAGAAACAATTAAACTCCGGAACAAACATTTGTGGATCACACAAATATTTTTTCTGACCCGGGAATTGAACCTGGGACCTCAGTCGCGGCAGTCGCATACACTACCAATGGCGCCTTCGAGGCAAATAGTATTGTAAAGGGTATAAGGAGTCCCTACTTATACCCTAAAAGTATAAGTAAATATGTGTGTGTGTATCTGAAACAGACTCTAATGCTTTGTTCTGCACAATATCTTCTCAGTCAGACCTACTGGAAGAGATTGCTTTTCGATGTGGCCTAATGGATTTCATTAAGAGTTAAACTGCACGCGGTAACAGTATTGGGAGTTCCTATTAACCTTTATTGATATATCTGTAATCATATAATTACCGAACAGGACAGGAATACACATGGTGAAAAATGGGCATACAATATGTATGCCTCTGCAACCCCTTCGGGGATAAGGCGTGATAGACAAATAAATAATATCGTTACCATTTAAAACCAAATTGATATTAAACAATAAAATTAAACCGTTTTAAAAATATGCCTGACCTCCGTTTGAAACTAAAGTCGAACTTCCTATAAAAGCAATAAAAGCACCACTATTGCGCCAAAAACAATTTTCGGTGGGACAAATGGGTTGAAAACGCCCGGTAATGCCCTTAAATGCCCCAAAACGAGCCATAGCACGCCGTAACGCGTCGGTGGACAGTGCTGCTATCGGCGCAACATGTCACGAGTTTGTAATAAAATGGCCGTGTTTCTCTTATGGGACACATGGCCTGATAAAATACCAAGCAATTTTATCCTTTTCATTACTTGCAGTTCCCTCATGCCTCTGTCTTTGGTGATAAGTCAAAGGTAGACATACTTTTCGCCTACATTTTACTTTAATAGTGTTGAGTTAATTGCCGTGTTGAAATAGACAGGCGCAGGTTGTGGCGACTGGCTATTGAAAGTTTTCAAGCCGCCCCTATGGCCATCAATTGGACTTAATGACTACCATGTTACTTTTAATCGAAAACACGCTGGTAAAAAGAAGTGCTACATACCTGTCACCCATCTGAGGATTTGTCATGGCGAATGAAATGAATGAAATAGCGACACTATCTTAACGCATTGATGGGTTGCAGAATAATGGTTAGCGGGGCTACGAATCTAATTTTTGTAAGTAGTATCTTTTACTAATATCAATAAAAAATTATCAGTTAAACAGAACATATATTTATACAATAGACACAGTAATAATACAATAGACACAGTAATATACAACGATAAATACTAGAAATAAGCATAAATTAATCGGAACGCATCATCGTTTACAAAAGGTTCACGACTCTTTTGCAGGAATTGGCGTACGCCTATATAATACAATTCCTTTAGACTTAGAGATTAATGATTATTTAAATGATAAAAATAAATGGAAATGAGTTGCTTGCTTTTCGCTTGACCTATTTAGGATTCGAATGAATCTTGTGTTGTTATATTCTACATGTCTTGAATCTGAATATATATGTTGTATTTTTTACATCGCTACATTATTAATAATTTGAAATGTTAGTCCCGGTATTAACTAATATACAATGTAATTTGAGTTTGTTATTGTGTGAGCACCATGTAGACTAATTTATTCCTTTGAAATTGACATGATAGTTGCTGTGCAGTTTTTGAGTATGTCATGCTCGCCTAAGTGTCCTGGCAGTGGTGGCGTATGTATCGGGTCGCTATGTTCCCTATAATACAATTCCTTTAGACTTAGAGATTAATGATTATTTAAATGATAAAGATAAATGGAAATGAGTTGCTTGCTTTTCGCTTGACCTATTTAGGATTCGAATGAATCTTGTGTTGTTATATTCTACATGTCTTGAATCTGAATATATATGTTGTATTTTTTACATCGCTACATTATTAATAATTTGAAATGTTAGTCCCGGTATTAACTAATATACAATGTAATTTGAGTTTGTTATTGTGTGAGCACCATGTAGACTAATTTATTCCTTTGAAATTGACATGATAGTTGCTGTGCAGTTTTTGAGTATGTCATGCTCGCCTAAGTGTCCTGGCAGTGGTGGCGTATGTATCGGGTCGCTATGTTCCCTATAATACGGTTGAGAAAGGCGATGGCTGATATATGCGTCATACCCGTGAACGGGTGCCGTCTGTTGGGACTGGTCAGCTCATAGCTGTTATAGCAATTGTTACAAATAATATTACATATTCGTTTTTCATAAATCAATTCACATAAATTCAAAGGAACTATGTAAGTGTAATTTTAATGAACACAACATTTATTTTGTTCTTTTTTTGTAGAAATTCATTACTGTATAATTGGTCAAATATCATGTTAATCAAACTGTGTCAATTGGCGGTTAGAAAAGAGTGGCCATGACTTTTATTGCCAGGTTCTTCCCCTGGCTCTACCTATTGCTTTGCGAATCTGGCAGTAAATGTAGAAGCAGTAATCTTGACGTTCATAAGTGTTACTTTGTGACCTACATGAATAAAGATTTTTGATTGATTGATTGATTGAGTCGGAGAAAATATTTGTGAGATTCACAAATGTTTGTTTCGGAGTTTGGGTGTTTCCTATGTATAATATGTATGTATTTAGAAATATATAAGTATGTTTGTCAGTCGTCTAGATGCCATAACACAAGCTTATTTTAGCTTACTTTAGGCTAGACGCCGCCGCAGCTAATATATTTTAAAAAAAATCTATAAATATTAGCAAATGCAAGCTAATACTGTTATGAACTGCCATTACTGTGTTATATTTACTTGTTTAAATAAACAAGTCTCGATAACTTTATGCGAAGTTCCTATGGAACAAGAAGAGTACATTTTTGACATTGAAATACTCCGTAACTTTACAAATTTAAAAATAAACATGTGATTAAGCATAACTAGCAGTAAGTTAAAACGTTGAGAAATTTATGAAATCGATAGTAGTTAAAAAGTTACAGGGTAAATTAAATTAAATCCCATGCAAAAAAAAAAGTGTTTATGCGGTTGATTGATGGCACTTGGTGAAACTTGCTACATATCTTGAATATAGCAATTGTACTATTTCACTTATTTACTATTTACAAGTGTTTTTTATTCAAGAAATAAAAAAAGCCCGCTTTTTATTACGTTATATAGATTTATTTAATACATAACAATCAAATAATCTAGTCATGTAGTTGTCCAAACTTATTACACGTAGATCATAACTAGGTCAAATTGTTGTGTATATTTTTATGACAGCCACTGTCTGGCGTTATTAAGACGATATCCAGGTTCATAATAAACAAATAATAAATCATTGCTGTTACGTGTCATTTAACGATTCCATGAAACGTTCCGTTTTCGGATTTACTGATACTATATGAAACGTGACAGGATGTGGATGTGTATATGTTTAATAAGGAAATGGATTCTATCTAGTTTTTTTTCACACTACTAAAATAAAATAAATAAATAAATATCCATCACGCCTTATCCCCGAAGGGGTGGCAGAGGCATATTGTATGCCCACTTTTCACCGTGTGGATTCCTGTCTCACGTAATAGGTGGTGAGCCCATTGCCGTGTTGAAATAGACAGACGCAGGTTGTGGCTACCTGCTGTTGAAATTTTTAAGCCGCCTATAAGGCCTTCAACCAGGCTTAACGACCGCCATTTTACTGGCAACCGGGACCAACGGTTTAACGTGCCTTCCGAAGCACGGAAACGCTCGCAAATGTAAATGCCACAAAGTGGTCACCCATCCGACGACCAGCCATAGTGAAAGTTGCGTACCTCAGTGATCGTTTACCGAACACTGAGACCGCGGGGCCACACTACTATCTTTTTCGATTATTTTGTTTATGCTCTCCTCTTGCCGGCCTGCTGGAAGAGATTTTTGTTACAAATAATACATAAATATTGACACGCCTTTATCCCCGAAGGGGTAGGCAGAGGCATACTATTCGCCCATATTTCACCGAATGCATTTTTGTTTCACGTAACAGATGGTGAGCCCATTGCCGTGTCGAAATGGACAGGCGCAGGCTGTGGCGACCTGCTGTTGAAATTTTTCAAGCCGCCCGTAAAGCCTTCGACCAGTCTTAACGACTACTATTTTACTGGCAACCGGTAACAACGGCTTGACGTGCCTTGCGAAGCACGGAAACGCTCGTAAATGAAATGCTACAAAGTGGTCACCCATCTAAGGACCACCTATAGCGAATGATGCTTAACACAGTTATCGTTTACAGAACACTGAGCTTGCGGGGCCACGAGCGCTTGTTCTATTAATGCAGTGCTATTGTACTATTTTCTTAGAATTATGCATGTACATAAATTGATAAATAAATAAATTAAAATAAAAGTTTATTTGTAAATGAAAAAGCTGCCTTTTTAAAAATTTGCAATTTTCTAGTGGACACGGCAAGTTTTTCACCTCTATAGAATCAGGCTCCATAGAAATATGTCAAAAATTATGATATAATAATTCTGTTTATTCAAAAATTCATAAAAATCAAGGACTTTACAATTGGCTCACCTATTATCGAATTATAAATGGTGTATCTAGCAAGATTTTCTCATATATATACATGGTATGTAAAAGTCTAAGCATATTATCAGTGTTCGCAATGCGAATGTCAGGCTTTTTTGATATAGGGCTTCGTAGCTACTTAGCAAAATTTTTACTTAGACACTTAGACACTTTATAAAAACATCAAAAATTACCCGTTTTCAGTTGGTAGACTATTAGCCGTAAAATTGTTAAGCCCATTTATCTGTGATGAGAATTGGTAGTCCTAAAAATGTGATTTTCCGTAGCTGTATTTAAGAAATTTAATTCCGGAAAAATAGGAATCTAGCGCCACCCTCTGGACGTACGTACCACATTCCTCATTTAGAAATAATGTATTGAGAAGGAAGCGATAAATTGTTATTGCTTCATTACGATGTGAAACAAGGACAAATAAACAAACACACTTTCACACATAGGCCGATATTTTATATTTATTAGATTCAGTACCTACAGTTTTCTCTGTGCAAAGAAATTTTGGCGGAGGCTGTTGCGAAATCCTTTCGATTTTGTTAAAGCATGTCAAATTTATGTAAAAAACATATTAATTAGTAATATCATTAACTAGCTGAGCCTCGCGGCTTCGCCCGTGATATACATCGAACTCCCGTCGGACGTATTTATTCCTGTCGCTTATGAATTCTACAATTTATAAGCGACGGGATGGATAAGAGAAACATTAATGTATAAAAATTTACCCCATTTGTCGACATTATTTTATGATTACTGCTTCACTCTCTAGGGTAGTAGCTTGATGATATATAGCCTCCGTTGATAAATGGGATATCCAACACAAAAAGATTTTTTCAAATCCGACCATTAGTAGAGCGCTTTCAACCAACCAAACAAACGAATTCCTCAGTTTTATATATTAGTATTGATTTTTTACCTAGCTGACCGTCGCGGCTTCGCCCGTGACATACATCGAATCCCAGTCGCACGCATTTAATGCTATCGCTTTTAAATTTTACAATAATATTTAAATTTAAATATATAAGTACTAGATGACCCTCCACAGCTTTGCGCAAAGTTTGAACTTCCTTCCTTTAATCCCATTGCTTATAAAATCTACAATAATGCATAAAAATTTCCGAATTTGTTGAAATTATGACTACTGCTGCGGTGCTCATAATTTCAAACGCTCTCCAGGGTAGCATGATGATATAAAGTCAGCCAGCCTTCCTTGGTAAATGGGCTATCCAACACAAAAATAATATTTCACTTCGAAACAGTAGTTCCTGAGATTAGCGCGTTTAACGAAACAAACAAACTCTTCATCTTTATGTATTAGTATAGAAATCATGATGAAAAATAAATGAAAAATTTAGATGGTGAGGGGCAGAGTCTGTTCTAGAGTCGATGAAGATTGTGACTAATCAATTTCTTAGAAAAGAAGCCTCCCAGATAACTGTGGACTAACACTTTTTTTTTCGTGTTGAAATCCTCATAGATGCTATGCCGGACTCCTACCGACTAAAACCACACATTTCCCTTCCATCTGTCTATAGCCAGGAGTCCCAGGTGAGCCCTCGGAAGGATAATAGCCCTAGGGCTCCTGGACTATGTCCGCTACCGCAGGTTCGTTCAGGGGGTTCGGGTGTTATCCTGCCTCTTTTGGGGGTTCGAGTGTTACCTCGCATCTTTGGAAAAGAACTTCAAAAAAGCCAGATTTGTACTTCAGCCACCTGCATCACACTCAACACTCTCGGTAACAACCCATGTGACAAAATTGAGCGATTGAAAATAAATTTTAATCCAGCAGTGGACTGATCAATTGAAATTTACTTTTTTAGATAAATCATTCGCTAGGACCACCGATGGTATCACTTCTTTTATTCTCAGAACTCCTTAATCATTCAATATGTGCTTGAGTATATTAATAGTCGGTGAGGCATTTTGAGTAATGACCTGCGGCTGCTTGAGCGATGACGTAACAAGATGGCGGATATCAATTTCACGCGTATAATCGTTTGTGGCAGGACCATACTTCACGCGCACACGGTGACACTTTCTATACGCTTAGTTTGGACACCGCCGCGCCGCCAGATGACCTCGAACCTACGCGTGTAGGAATAGGGCTGTATCTAAAGTCAATTGTACTATACTATGTTCACGTTGTATTCCTGACGGGGTAGTCAGAGAGGACAGATCGCCGGGCTTCACGACCCATGCATACTTCTTTCGCTTCTTGCAGATTCATCAATTGCTTCATACATGCACGTCTGGGTATCCGAGTACTTTAGACCTTTCCGTTTTCGAGCAATTTGCTCACGTGGTTTTCATATGTAAGTCTCGATCGTTCTTCACTCATTCGTTGGACGTGTCCAAACCAACGGAGCACGCCCTTTTCCAGCTTAACGCTGACACTTTCATTCAAACCTGCCATATTGTATCACTTCGTAAGTCAATTGTAGTTTAATTATTCATAGTTCTGCATACAACCCTATCACTAGACGTACAGGCATATTTTTAAAAGGTTATGAAATTATATCAAGGATATATCGACTGTGAACTGGCAACCGATCCTATCTTATTTTTCTGAAGATTTCACATTTTCCATACATACATACATATTACCACGCCTGTTTACCATCGGGGTAGGCAGAGACAATGGTTTTCCATTTGTTATGATCCTGACATACCACTTTCGCTTCTTCTACTTTCATGAGTGTTTTGAGCTACATAGTCATATTGTGGCAAAGCTCTGTAATAAAGATTAAAAAAAGATAAGAGTGATTTCATACACGCTCGCCGGTTAAGGGTACTCTTGACTTGGCCTTTTTCCAAAAGGTCTTTTGTTTGATTGAGGTACATACGCCGAGGTCCACCCCTACCAGTTTGCCCATTCACTACAATTTTATACTACTTATATCATGTTTCGTAGCGTTGAACGAAATTGAAAAAAGGTACGTCAAAATTTGACGCCAGATTCCATTTAATTCAAGTTGTACTAACTTCACCATGTAGGTAATAAAAGATAAGTACTGTTGGCAATCAACTAATGGAGGCTTCTGTGAATTTTGGTACGTAAATGGAACATCTGTTACGTTACAATTGTAGCCAAATTGTCAACCCTTGTCTTCATAGAAATCCCAAATTGAATAAAAAATTGTACTAAAGATAAGTTTTGGAAAATTTGGTATTTGAATACACTTTTGTTACGTTTGAAGTTTTGCCAGTTATAGTGAAGGCAAGTTCTTTGCAATTTTCTTCCTCGAGGGGCTTCTAAGTCGATCAGCGGGATAGAATTTGAGTTCCAACTGTTTACTACCAGACCTTTTGTTTCAACCTAATAAATTAGTCTAGGAAAAGACATTATTTTATGATTACTGCTTCACTCTCTAGGGTAGTAGCTTGATGATATATAGCCTCCGTTGATAAATGGGATATCCAACACAAAAAGATTTTTTCAAATCCGACCATTAGTAGAGCGCTTTCAACCAACCAAACAAACGAATTCCTCAGTTTTATATATTAGTATTGATTTTTTACCTAGCTGACCGTCGCGGCTTCGCCCGTGACATACATCGAATCCCAGTCGCACGCATTTAATGCTATCGCTTTTAAATTTTACAATAATATTTAAATTTAAATATATAAGTACTAGATGACCCTCCACAGCTTTGCGCAAAGTTTGAACTTCCTTCCTTTAATCCCATTGCTTATAAAATCTACAATAATGCATAAAAATTTCCGAATTTGTTGAAATTATGACTACTGCTGCGGTGCTCATAATTTCAAACGCTCTCCAGGGTAGCATGATGATATAAAGTCAGCCAGCCTTCCTTGGTAAATGGGCTATCCAACACAAAATTAATTTTTCACTTCGAAACAGTAGTTCCTGAGATTAGCGCGTTCAACGAAACAAACAAACTCTTCATCTTTATGTATTAGTATAGAAATCATGATAAAAATCAATAAAAAATTTAGATGGTGAGGGGCAGAGTCTGTTCTAGAGTCGATGAAGATTGTGACTAATCAATTTCTTAGAAAAGAAGCCTCCCAGATAACTGTGGACTAACACTTTTTTTTTCGTGTTGAAATCCTCATAGATGCTATGCCGGACTCCTACCGACTAAAACCACACATTTCCCTTCCATCTGTCTATAGCCAGGAGTCCCGGGTGAGCCCTCGGAAGGATAATAGCCCTAGGGCTCCTGGACTTTGTCCGCTACCGCAGGTTCGTTCAGGGGGTTCGGGTGTTATCCTGCCTCTTTGGGGGGTTCGAGTGTTACCTCGCATCTTTGGAAAAGAACTTCAAACAAGCCAGATTTGTACATCAGTTACCTGCATCACACTCAACACTCTCGGTAACAACCCATGTGACAAAATTGAGCGATTGAAAATAAATTTTAATCCAGCAGTGGACTGATCAATTGAAATTTACTTTTTTAGATAAATCATTCGCTAGGACCACCGATGGTATCACTTCTTTTATTCTCAGAACTCCTTAATCATTCAATATGTGCTTGAGTATATTAATAGTCGGTGAGGCATTTTGAGTAATGACCTGCGGCTGCTTGAGCGATGACGTAACAAGATGGCGGATATCAATTTCACGCGTTTAATCGTTTGTGGCAGGACCATATTTCACGCGCACACGGTGACACTTTCTATACGCTTAGTTTGGACACCGCCGCGCCGCCAGATGACCTCGAACCTACGCGTGTAGGAATAGGGCTGTATCTAAAGTCAATTGTACTATACTATGTTCACGTTGTATTCCTGACGGGGTAGTCAGAGAGGACAGATCGCCGGGCTTCACGATCCATGCATACTTCTTTCGCTTCTTGCAGATTCATCAATCGCATCATACATGCACGTCTGGGTATCCGAGTACTTTAGACCTTTCCGTTTTCGAGCAATTTGCTCACGTGGTCTTCATATGTAAGTCTCGATCGTTCTTCACTCATTCGTTGGACGTGTCCAAACCAACGGAGCACGCCCTTTTCCAGCTTAACGCTGACACTTTCATTCAAACCTGCCATATTGTATCACTTCGTAAGTCAATTATAGTTTAATTATTCATAGTTCTGCATACAACCCTATCACTAGACGTACAGGCATATTTTTAAAAGGTTATGAAATTATATCAAGGATATATCGACTGTGAACTGGCAACCGATCCTATCTTATTTTTCTGAAGATTTCACATTTTCCATACCGATGGTAAACAGGCGTGGTAATATGTATGTATACATATTACCACGCCTGTTTACCATCGGGGTAGGCAGAGACAATGGTTTTCCACTTGTTATGATCCTGACATACCACTTTCGCTTCTTCTACTTTCATGAGTGTTTTGAGCGACATAGTCATATTGTGGCAAAGCTCTGTAATAAAAATTAAAAAAAAAGATAAGAGTGATTTCATACACGCTCGCCGGTTAAGGGTACTCTTGACTTGGCCTTTTTCCAAAAGGTCTTTTGTTTGATTGAGGTACATACGCCGAGGTCCACCCCTACCAGTTTGCCCATTTACTACATTTTTATACTACTTATATCATGTCGTAGCGTTGAACGAAATTGAAAAAAGATACGTCAAAATTTGACGCCAGAATCCATTTATTTCAAGTTGTACTAACTACGACATGTAGGTAATAAAAGATAAGTACTGTTGGCAATCAACTAATGGAGGCTTCTGTGAATTTTGGTACGTAAACGGAACATCTGTTACGTTACAATTGTAGCCAAATTGTCAACCCTTGTCTTCATAGAAATCCCAAATTGAATAAAAAATTGTACTAAAGATAAGTTTTGGAAAATTTGGTATTTGAATACACTTTTGTTACGTTTGAAGTTTTGCCAGTTATAGTGAAGGCAAGTTCTTTGCAATTTTCTTCCTCAAGGGGCTTCTAAGTCGATCAGCGGGATAGAATTTGAGTTCCAACTGTTTACTACCAGACCTTTTGTTTCAACCTAATAAATTAGTCTAGGAAAAGAAGTAGGTCGACAAACTCGCAATTGCTGTATAGTGGTACTAGCGTGCATTTGAACTGACTAACTGCAGTTTCTCCGTTTTTATATTCAACTAATCAAGAAGAGTAGAAACCACTATTATTACTAGTTGACGCCCACGGCTTCACCCGCGTAGAAAAGTTTTCCCGTTCCTGTTTCCCACAGGAACTTGATCCAGGATAAAAAGTAACTTATATGTTATTCTGATGCATAAGCTATATAAAGTTTATAAAGTTTCATTAAAATCCATTGAATAGTTTTTGCCAGAAAGAGTAACAGACCTACATCCATACATTATTACAAACTTTTATGTTTATAATATTAGCAGGATATTTACTCTAGATGACAAACTAAACAAATCAAAACGATAGATTACTAAACGTACATGGCATCAACTCTAATTGACTGCCACTGTGGCGCGGTGGGAGTGAATCCGACTGCTACGCAAAAGGTCGTAGGTTCGATTCCCACCCAGGATAACACTTTGTGGGATGAGCACGATGGTTTATTCTGTGTCTGGGTGTTATATATCTAAAATATATATGTATTTAGAAATATATAAGTATGTTTATCAGTTACTTGGTTCCCATAGCATAAGCTCGTTAGGAATCAGATGACGTTGTGTGAGTTGTCCCAACGATATATATATATATATGTAAAATATCCATCACGCCTTATCCCCGAAGGGGTGGCAGAGGCATATTATATGCCCACTTTTCACCGTGTGGATTCCTGTCCCACGTAATAGGTGGTGAGCCCATTGCCGTGTTGAAATAGACAGACGCAAGTTGTGGCTACCTGCTGCTGAAGTTTTCAAGCCGCCCATAAGGCCTTCAACCAGGCTTAACGACTGCCATTTTACTGGCAACCGGGACCAACGGCTTAACGTGCCTTCCGAAGCACGGAAACGCTCGCAAATGTAAATGCCACAAAGTGGTCACCCATCCGAGGACCAGCCATAGTGAAAGTTGCGTAACTCAGTGATCGTTTACAGAACACTGAGACCGCTAGGCCACGAGCGCTTCTCTTATATATATGTGAGGTGTGTTAATAACAGAACAGTCTCAATGGTTTAGGCACGGTTTCATACGGAGACAGCAAGACGAAACTCCCTTGAAGAGGGGCCAGTCTATTCACTAAATCGCCTCTACTGAGTTATAGGATAGAGAAGACGTTAAGTCACTGCGGCTTGGCAAACGGAGGCCCTAAAGTGGAGTTCTCTTTGGTAGGCTAAATGGACGATTCCCTTAATATATTCCAGTGAGAGCAATTAGCATAGAAATATACCTTCTTATGACCCAAAACCATTGAAGGCACATTGTCGGACGTATAAAATCGCGTTACTTTGTACCTCTAACTAACTAACTAACTAACTAACTATCTTCACGCTGTATCCCTGACGGGGTAGTCAGAGAGGACAGATCGCCAGGCTTCGCGATCCATGCATACTTCTTTCGCTTCTTCGAGATTCATCAATCGCTTCATACACGCACGTCTGGGTATCCGAGTACTTTTGACCTTTCCGTTTTTGAGCAATCTGCTCACGTGGTCTTCATATGTAAGTCTCGGCCTACCCTGACTCCTTCTACCCTCTACTTTTGAACAATATATATTCTTCGTCAATCGTTCCTCACTCATTCGTTGGACGTGTCCAAACCAACGGAGCACGCCCTTTTCCAGCTTAACGCTGACACTTTCATTCAAACCTGCCAAATTGCGTATCACTTCGTTACGTATTCGGCCAGCCAAGGTAACGCCGCACAACTTTCGAAGTGATCGCATCTCCACAGCATTCAATTTACTTTCATGCATCTGCTGACATACCCAGGTTTCACTACCGTAAAGCAGAGTTGGCACTTTGTACCTCTCAAGGTAAAATTTAAAAAAAACCTACTTTATGTATTCGTATATAAGTGTAAAGATTCTAGCAGGTTTTATTAAACATAAAAAATATGTGTCTTGTTTTTATAGGTTAAGCTCAAACACTTTCAGGTAAATTATTTAAAATGTATGTAAAATTCCGAAATCGGGATTAACATTAACCAGAACGTTACGCTTCGTAAAATGTAGTGGAGAAAGACCTGAAGATTCTGAATAATATGCACCAGTTATATATACTTACTTAGTATTTACAAACCAAAACAATTGACTTGCAAATGTAATAATGAATACATTAAAAATATATATTTTTTAGAACAAACAAATCTCCATCAAATTTTTTTTTATACTATCGTAAACTTTGATGCCACTGACACACGGACAGATATGCAAGTAAATCTCATAAAACAAAAAGCTTTCTGAGGTGTCTTATTTAAAAAAAAATTCAACGTAGATGAAAGTCATCCTAATTTCTTAACAATACAAAACAGTTTTCAATCTGTTTACACTGTTGATTGATGGCACTTGGTGGAATTTGCTACACATCTTGAACTAAAACACTTATACTGTTCCACTGTACTATGATAAGTCACAACAACATCTTATTGTTGTTGTGACTTATCATATTGTACTCAATGACATCCGAAATACATACAATATGTGCTAACCTTTGAAAATGCCGTAAGGCGAAACCGGTTAGGTTTAAGTAATAAATAAGTGGAACAGTACAAGTGTTTTTGTTCAAGAAGTTTTCAATCCAATAAAGGACGCGTAGCTATTAAGTTGTCTCTGACAATCCTTAAGAACTAGTATTGTAAGAGTCTTCATCGAAAGCCGTCCCACTTTCCGTCTCAAGTGGTATGTTCTAGCTCGCAGTGATACGGAGATAAAGAGCTCAGATACTTGCCGTCTTGTCATCCTTTAAAGCACTCGAGTGTCCTGCGATAAAGCAGGTACGCTTAGATAAAAGATGGAATATCTAAGCTCTGAGAGATATATGACTGTTATTCTAGATAGGTTTAAAGATAGTGTCCTTATTTTACTCTTATACGAAATATAATAAAATACTAGCGGGTTTGTCTGATCATGTTTGAAATCAAGTTGTTGTTGGTTTGACTGTCTGGGTTGAATTTTGAGTTTAGTACCTAAAGCAACACATTTACCAATTTAATTTTGGGTTTAAGTCGACCTCACCAGTAACGGCTTCGGCTCAGCAGAGCCGAGGTGGTACCACCATGTAAACCACCAAATAACCCTTGGTTTATGCTCGAGATTTTTGGGGAAAATATTGTTATGGGCCACTATTGTTGCCCTGCTGGCTATGATAGTGTTCCACGATCACAGGTCAATGCCTCTGCTTCCATTCAGGCTGGCGGCACCATTTTGGCGTGTCAAATAAATAAAAACCAAAATGGCTTACCTAATCGATCAACATATTTTTTTTTGATGTTCTTTAGTGTTTGGTCCAAGAGTTGGAAAGTTTTGATGAACCTACCAATGTCTGGCTAGGTAAGGAATGTCTAGTGCAATTTCTGATGCTGTTTTCAGTTTTACTGATATGCACCAACTTTTTCCAAAAGTGTTATGGATACAAATAATAAGCTTGGTTTTCTTTATCCAATGACCAGTCATTACAACCTGAGACAATTTTTAAACTTTTACGTTCTTAGGCCCGTATTCCAGAATGTTTCTCAATACTCAATCAACGCTTGAGAGTAGTATTTATAAGGTAAAATCTAGCCTCAAACGTTGATTGAGTATTGAGAAACGTTTTGGAATACGGACATTAGACCTTCTCTATAAAAATAATAATGAGAGATTTATCCAGTACGACAGGCTAAAGTATACAGGCAATGCATGCTCATGTCTAATGCCTATAGTTTTAATTAGTTAGGTTGATAGTTTACAGTTTTGTAAATAAGATTGTGTTGAATAGATGATAAATTACTTTCAAGTAGACTCAAATATGTTACTAATGATATGAGCTTGAAGGTTTAAGATGCAATGGGTACAAATTAAAGTGGCCGTAGCATTCCCAGAGTTATAATTCAGGGGTGCCAGGGAACTGGAAGGAGTGTATGTCTTCCGGTATGCGATGATAATAAAACAATATCATATTTGTCTTTTACATAAAACATTAACATTTTAAGGGTAAAATCTTTTACCTTATTATATGGTTTCGATTTTCGGTATTTTTGGGAGCGAATGCTGTCTGACCTCCTAACTTACCACTGGCACCTGTATCGCTGTCTCGTCTGTTAGTCAGAAGCTGCACCACTAGCTTCATTTCACTTGGGACCCTGAGATCTTAGTGGGCCCATTACTTCCCTTAAATACTTATTAAAAACTATTCTGTAGAATTATGAAAATTATTTTTGACAAAAGTTTAATAAATTGTTGGGCTGTTTGGTAAAATCCTCACGAACTCAAGAAGAATCCGAGAATGTATTTAAGTACCGGTAGCTGGCAAATTTCCGGGTCCGCTGGCATTCAACGTACGGTATCGTGACCGGATATTCATTAATTTACCCGTACTTATTTATGAAACCTTCATCTCGGAAATTAATTCCACCTCGTTCGTTGTAGGACTGTGATTTTATCATATTTATGTTTTGAGGTACAATTCCTCTATTCACTTGATGCCCCGCTTTTCAGTTTTATCTGTAAACGATCACTGTGTTAAGCAACTTATGGTGTCGTCAGTGCAAAGATGGTTTACCGTTTAGAGCAGACCTTTCTAATTATAAGCGAATCAGTGCTTTGGAAAACACGGTAACTCTCGTGAATGCTTCCATTTCATTCATCCAGCTTCACAAAAAGAGCTTTTATAAAGAAATCATTAGAACATCTGTTGAGTTGGGCGGAGTTTCACGAACTACTACTTTCTTTTCGCTTATCCCGCAATGCCTAAAATAAAGCTAAGCTTGGAGTCTATTTGAGATACCCAGACGTGCATGTATGAAGCGATTATTGAATCTACAGGAAGCGAAAGAAGTATGCATGCATAAGCGATGCCTGGCGATCTGTTCTGTGTGACTACCTCAGGTCGTCAGGGATACAGCGTGAAGAAAGTTACGTTAAGTTAAAAGTCATCGGAAAGTTAGTTTAAAAATCAATTACAAAATTCGACTCATGTAAGCGAGTTAATATAAAACATGGAAAAAAGATTTTTTTTCTAGTCGTTTCTTTAATGTTATTTGTTTATTAACATAATAAGATAGTGATAAAAATAAAAGCCATTGTTCTCAAATCAAGAGCAGTCCCCGTCTTCAATCTACATTTTATCCGTACCCGTATCGGCTCCATGACTCATGAATTTTAAAACAGTATAGCTATGCCGATGGGTACGTTATGAATATCTCAACGATACGGCGACATTTTAGGATTTTAGATATGTTGGAAAGGTGACGATCTCAATTATCTGTATATCTCAATTTCTATTTTATTTATCTGTATAGATATACAGATAAATAAAATAGAAATGTCTGTTGGTAATTTCAAATTTAAGCTTTTTACTACTTGAATATGAAATTATATTCACAACATAAACAAAAAATTATTATTTCTCTATTTGTCTTTCTAAATAAATAGGCCGACAGACAAAACTGTCGGCCTATTTGTTATTACTAATCTCTAAAATTGGTGAACCGATTTCAACAGATAGGTGATATTGTAACGAGTAACTTAGGCTGCATTTTATCCACGTATTTTACGCAGGAACAGACACAAATATTTTTCAATTCTGACCCGTAGTTCCTGAGATTAACGAGTTTAACCAAATAAACTCTTCAGTTTTATATATTAGTACAAGGTGACCCCACGGCTTCCGCTTCTGACTTCGCTCGTGACATTCTTCGAACTCCCGTCGTACTTATTTAATCCCATCATTTATAATATAAAATAAAAGAGGGAGAGGATATCCACACACAAAACAAATATTCGGCCATCAATTATTTCACAACTTCTTAATTTAAAATAAATAAATAAATAAATATCCATCACGCCTTATCCCCGAAGGGGTGGCAGAGGCATATTATATGCCCACTTTTCACCGTGTGGATTCCTGTCCCACGTATTAGGTGGTGAGCCCATTGCCGTGTTGAAATAGACAGACGCAGGTTGTGGCTACCTGCTGTTGAAATTTTTCAAGCCGCCCATAAGGCATTCAACCAGGCTTAACGACTGCCATTTTACTGGCAACCGGGACCAACGGCTTAACGTGCCTTCCGAACCACGGAAACGCTCGCAAATATAAATGCCACAAAGTGGTCACCCATCCGAGGACCAGCCATAGTGAAAGTTGCGTAACTCAGTGATCGTTTACAGAACACTGAGACCGCGGGACCACGAGCGCTTCTCACTTCTTAATTTAATTTTTTTTACTAAAAGAATTTATATTTTTGAAGTAAAAACTTCTTTAGCGGCGTTGTCCTGTTTTTGGGATGGGTAAAAAATGTTGAACTCGCGTCAGGACACGTGACCTGATCAAAAATTCAATCTCAATCGGTTAATGACATTTTCTTCAAAAGCTTGTAACTTAGTTTGTAGGGGAACTTAGCTTGTTATTACTTTGTTGGATTGCTGACATAGCTATGTTAGCAGAGTCGAAGCGCACGGAGTAGATACGCCAGTCGCGTATACAGTAGGCGGTACAATTTCACAAAAGTTATTCGTTGCACAAAATTAAGATTGCTTGTGTGGGAAGTTCTCGAAGCCCCGCTAACTCAGTACACTGTTAACGCACTGTGATAAGCAAATTTTGCTATGAATGGTCCTCAAATAAATAAATAAATATCGCTGGGACAACTCACACAACGCATCTGATTCCAAACTAAGCAGAGCTTGTACTATAGTAACCAGATAACTGATAAACATACTTATATATTTCTACATACATATTATAGATAAATAATAACCAGACACAGAACAAACCACCGTGCTCATCACACAAAGTTTTATCCTGGTTGGTAATCGAACCCACATCCTCTTGCGTAGCAGTCGGACACACCCCCACCGCGCCACAGAGGCAGTCAGAATTGGTCAAAACAAATTTCCATTTACGAGTGTTTCCGTGCTTCAAAACGCACGTTAAACGGTTGGTCCCATGTAACCGAGACCAACATGCTCAACCTGCGCCTGTTACGTGTGACAAATATGCTTGAGTGAAATATCCTCTGCCACCCCTTCGAGCACACCATTGACTAAAACTAAAATAAAATTTGACAAAAAATGCTACAAAAATTCCAAATGCTGCCCAGAGTAACTATTGCAATCAAATTCTGGATTGTGGATTAAACAGATTAACCGCCGCAGTTTTGCCAGTGCTACACAGTCCGTGCTGAGGTATACCAATATACCACAGAATATTTCATGCAAAAAATGAGTTTGAGTATCGGTTTCACGTGGATAGTCGCGGGCTAAAAGTTTTTTTTTCTATTATATTTTATATCCGATAGATTGTTTAGTATTTTTTTTTACAAAGACAAGCATTTAAATATAATGTAACGTAAGATAACCTATAAATCCTTTTTATGTTATTTGGTAACAATAAATAAATAAGTATCCATCACGCCTTATCCCCGAAGGGGTGGCAGAGGCATATTATATGCCCACTTTTCACCGTGTGGATTCCTGTCCCACGTAATAGGTGGTGAGCCCATTGCCGTGTTGAAATAGACAGACGCAGGTTGTGGCTACCTGCTGTTGAAATTTTTTAAGCCGCCTATAGGGCCTTCAACCAGGCTTAACGACCGCCATTTTACTGGCAACCGGGACCAACGGCTTAACGTGCCTTCCGAAGCACGGAAACGCTCGCAAATGTAAATGCCACAAAGTGGTCACCCATCCGACGACCAGCCATAGTGAAAGTTTTGTACGTCAGTGATCGTTTACCGAACACTGAGACCGCGGGGCCACGAGCGCAAGAGTGGTAACAATAAAGGTAAAAATAAGAACAGAACAAAATAATAATAAAATGCTGCATAAACTCATTTGTTTCTTCATGCATCTGTTTATCTGTTTACTAATTAAATAATTAATTTGATGCGCATTATTTGCACAGACGAACAGTACATTGAAATTTCAATAGAACAACGTTGTACAAACGCGAGATTACCTTAACACTGAGTTATGGGCCATCAAACCTTTGGGTGATAGGTAAAGTACAATGAAAGGTATGAGAAGTGTATGAAATAGAATGTATACTATTAAGTTTTACATACACATACGCGTCACATACTCACACATGACATGGATAGTCTGTTTTGTCGATTTCCGTTGACTAATTAAGACACTAAGGTAGGTTAAAGATGAGTCTACTACTATGCTACTGAATATGTTTGACTGACGCAGTGACTTGCCCCAAACCTGTGTCACTTTTATGTAAAAAGTGTTGTTTAAAAACGATCAAATAAGATAACTTAGTAGAGCAATTATTACGGCAATGGGCACACCACCTATTACGTGGGACAAAAATGCTTACGGTGAAATGTGGGTTTATAATATGCCACGGCCACCCTTTATAACTAGGTGCACTTGCCGTCCCCGGTAAAATGCAAAATTTTATTTGTACCTGCGCCTGTCCATTTAACACGGCAATGGAATCACCACCTGTTACGTAGGACAAAAATGCATACGGTGAAATGTGGGCGTTTATTATGCCTCTGCCTACCCCTTCGGGGATAAAGGCGTGACAATATTATGTATGTATGTATGAACATTCCACTATAGTATGTCCGATTTTCAATTTTATTTTTTCCATACCATCTATACCTAAATGTCGTATTATGAGTCAAATTTGATTAAAAAGTGTTGAGTGGTTTGGGATGAGTTCAAGGACAATGCGAAAATCCAAATCGGGGAAGAATGGAGGCGTAATAAAGTTGTGACTGATAAGCAATTATTGCAACGTGATAAACAACATTAGAGAAAGACAACGTCAACTCTCCTTTATTTTGTGACATTACTTTTGTACATAATTAAAGTGCGTCTTTTCTCTAAACACGCACCTCACCTACAATATCAAGCTTATCGAGCAGTTCAAGTGTACAAACTGTTTATTTTATGGTCCTTTAAGCCGGATTTACATTAAACTACCTACTGGCTTTAATGTAGTCGGGTAAAAATAAAAAGACAAATTTTAACATATCAGTAAATCTTGCGCCATACAGCAAAAGTTTCCAAAGTTCCTCTTAAGCAACGGAACTTGTTGCTCCGAGGGAATGTTTCGTACAAGATGTGTCTTCAGGCATTCGCCTCATTGGGAAACTTCATCCTTCGTGGGGATAAAAAGACGTTTAATTACGTCTTTGAACATTCTCGTGCTACAAGTGTTATCTATCAATGACTCTTTTAACAAGACTTAGTAATGAAATGTTTTACAATATTTTGTAATTCAACATTTGGAAGAGCTTCGTTCGAAGAGTCCACCACTTTTTTAATTTCGATTAGATAGGCCGTGCTTGTGCTTTAGTAAAAGGAACCTTGGTGGTAATAAATAAAAAGTATATAGAGCTTTTTGAAGTTATACTTATACTTATATATTTTTCATAAGTTATACTTATTTATAGATTCAGTAGCATAGTACTTCTTTTGGTGCGTAGAAAAATGATGAGAGTAAATTTTTACAATGCGCGCGCGGTCTGTCTAGAAAAACCGATACAATTAAGTTAGCTGATAAGTGTTGCTGTGACAATTTATAACTACATTCAAAGTAGTTTTCAAATACCCTAATGAATAAAACTAAAATGTTGACTAGTCAACATTTTAGTTTTTTCTAGAAACGTCGGATAAAGCGAAAGATACAATTTTAAAAAGACTTTTATATTGTTACGCCAAAAAAGTATAACTTCTAACGCGTGTACATAAGTACACTCACAAATTTTTTCTTCATCTTAGTGTATTCCCATTTGTTTCCAAGCCCAATCCGGATTTGGGGGCCTGGGGCACTTCTGTTTGGTAGCTAGGAGCCTGGAGTACTTTTATTTGGCTGATTCGAGCCAGCTATAGTTTCACTTGTGTTTTTCGGCATTCGTAGGAGCGACTCATGTCTGACCTGCCAGCCCTGTACGCTTGCCTGTATCGTACCTAGTCTGTTAGTGTCCGGTAGCAGGTGCTACTTCTCCTCAAGTGTACCTCCTTCGGCCCCGGAGGTTTTGACCCTTACATATATTGAGTTTACAAATTTTAAGTTTAAGAATAAGGTCTTCAGGTACCCGCCTCATTTCATTCATGATTTCATTCATTCCAAAAAAAAAACCAATAAATCTTCAGGTGTGATGTATATTTTATATCTTAAGTGCTACAAAACAAATATGTGGCCACTGCTAACCTCAAATACCACACATTCCCGAATTCCTCACAGCTTTCTCATTACTATTCCGGGCGTCGACTATTTTTATATAACGCTCGTAGTAAATTCGTAGCAAGTGCTACGCTTTCTCCGTAGACGTGCTACGGGATATTAACCTGTCGGACTTAAGTCTAAAAGCTTTTATTTTCATTGGTTAAGCTTTTAAGGGTGAACTTTATGCAAAATTCGACTGAAGTAACTTAAGTTCAAGTTAAGTGTATTTGAAGTGGGACTTAGAATGTCGTTAGTTTAATGGGTAAAGTGTTTCTACTTAACTCATGTTCCGCCTCAAGCATTACCTTGAGAACAACGTCTTGTTGGCCAAAGTCAATTTGTAAATTAATCAATATCATATTTACTTTTTAAAATTGGTGACATGATTCCTTAGAACTGACTGTATGTCTTATAGTTTCAAAATTGCCCAAACTGACCGTTTTTAATGGGCTATATGAACTTAAAAATAAGCCTAAAATACCAATAAGATGAAAGAAAACGCTAAAGTTAACAAATACACAACTCTGTAATAATGCAAAAATCTTATCACCAACAAAATCCCGATGAAGTCCAAAAAATTTGCTTTGAGAGTTGATAAACAAAGATGCTACATTTTCAAGAATATTACCCAACAATATTCACTTATCATTTCCATCAAAGCCCTAACAAAAGTCTTCGTTGCGTGAAAACGTACACAATATAGATATAAGAAGGTCCTGAATGAATAAATCATTCGCAATTTTCGTTCGTATTCATCCAAAATGATTGTCACCCTTATGTTGGTATATGTGAAGTATGTCGCAATATATTTGTAGGTGGGAATGGGAATGCTTCAAATATTTTCATCGGAAATGAAGTATATAAATAGTAATCAGAAAATTTATTCGTGTTGTGTGGAAAGTAATTGATGTGGATAAACAAAGTGACTGATAGGTTAGTTTTTAGTTGTAAGTAGTTTATAATTCTATTAAGCTTAGTCGCAAGGTTGTTTGTAATTCATTCATAATTGCTGCGAATAGAGCCTCAAAATATAGAACTATGTGTTTTTGTTTTTGTTTTTACAATAAAAATGTAACAGTTTACACAGCTTTGCAAAAAGAACTTGGACAATGAAATTGTGGTATATTTGTGGAAAATATTGTGTGAAATTGGTAAACATTAAAAGAATTAAATCAAGGTCCCGAGGAGTTTCCATCACAACGAACCACAAAGTGCCATATCACGGGGTTCTGAAACACCACACGGCATTTCTCACCACCCAAGCAATATCCCGGATAGATGATAGTTCGACGTCTATTTGCCTTAAGAATCACTCTATCTCTCGTTCTGGAATTTTGTCAGCTCCTGTATAGGTGTTTATCAGAATGGTTCTCTGATGGTGGAGCGAATTCATCCATCCTTATCCAGGAACACGCTACCTACGACTTCCCCATGTAGCTCTTGTTTTTTTTGGCAACACCAGAGAATTTGACTATTTTTTAACCGGTACGTAGAATATATTTTACGCTTTTACAACAAGCTTCCCTGTGACCTGAGAAATTTACCATTAAATAAATTTATAAAGTTTATTAAAAACAAGCTTTGTGAAAAAGGTTTTTACTCCGTTACAGACTATTTGCAGGACAGGGACGCCTGGAAATGATCTGCAGGCAAAGTGAAATAATATTAAATTGTAAATAGGCCATAAAAAAAAAGCCTTCCTAAGTTTCTTGCCGGTTCTTCTCAGGTGGGCCGCGTTCCGAACCGGTGGTCGCTTTAAATATTTTAAATAGTGTATGACATTTTGTAAGCGCAGTTAAAATGGTCTATGCAAAATAAAGATATTTTTTATTTATTTTATTTTTTTTATGTACAATATTCTCTTTTCGACGAATGTGTAATTTTGTGCATAGATTTAATATATTGTCTACATCCAACTGCATATTGCTGGATATTTAAAGCTGTCATTGTCACGATTCATGTCGCTATTAAAGCTAGGGGTGCTGCCAGTAAATTTTAATAATCCAGTATCCGGAGCCAATAAATCGAACTTTCATGTGAATATTTCAAATAGATTGGTTAATCTATCAGGAATATGACTGTTTTATAACCAACTTCTAAAAATGGATATTCTCTATATTACTGTTATATTCTGCTTTAGTATATTAGTCGAATAACATAGCATAGAGAGTTGAGATTTATATTTTGTCACTCCCATCGACGGCATTACGGGTAGATATAAAAATAAATGCTTTTTCTTTTTTATTTACTAGTTGACCCACGCAACTTCATTTGCGCCACATATTAAGAGGGAGAAAGAGAGAGGAAAAGAATCTATAGGATATACAATTTTAAAGGATCAGAAAATTTTTTTACTCCATTATGTGACAACTGTCCTCTTGACAACCACATTCATAATATTAGTAGGAAAACGTATCCGTGGGAATATCGGGAATTCCTTTCCTGGTGCTGATCTAAGATACCAAAATAATACGATCACCAAATTCCATGTTTCTATGTTTAGTAATTTAGGCCGTTTGTGGTTTCATTCACAAGAGTTCCTTTCCCATTGTCATCTGCAATTCATTTCTTAGTGCTTATTTATGGTACTGCCTATAGAATACTTTCACCAAATTTTACGTTTCAATGTATAGTTTAGGCTGTGTGTGGTTTCACCCGCGTAGTTATCGTTCCCGGGGGAATACCGGGAATTTCTTTCTTAGTCATTAGTCCTATCTAATATACCTAAAGAATACATCCACCAAATTAATTCATACATACACCAGACGCGTTACCAACAACACCACTGTGACCTACTTGAAACTGACTAATTAATTCACCTCTTTCCGTCTTAAGGTGTTAATTCGTCAGTTAAAAGATCAGAGTTAAAAATTTAAAAATTACTTATAACGCTATTACAAAATGTAGGATTGTATGTATGTTTAAGGCCACATAATAAAAAAAATCCAATAAATGAAAAAAAAAAAGCATTGACCACCCCCTATCACTTAAGGGTTTGAAAAATAGATAGTAGCCAATTCTCAGACTTACTGAATATACATAAAAACATTTATAGGAATCGGTCGAGCCGTTTCGGAGGACTATGGGTACGAACATTGAGATACGAGAATTTTATATATAAGATTATTAAACATTAATATTTAGTCCAATGCTTTACAAAACTGTTTTAAACAGTTTGCCTGAAATGAGTCTCATTCTTAAAATCTCGTTACTACTTACATAGTTACAAAGCTGGCAGCATATTTTTATTTGTCTATGCTCTGACAGAACTATGACATTCTGATCATTTACAAACAAAGGCAATAAATAAAATTAGAGAGGACAAGAGGATATTTGGTGCTGCTAGGTGCGGCCCTATCGCCCCCACACAGGTTTAATAATAAATTAATTTGTTTCATTATTACGAGTACGGTTAACAAAATTCTGATTAATTTTAACTAAACTAAAAAGAAAATACTTATATAAATACTTAAATACTTACTTACACCAAAGTGACGTCCTGCAGAGATGGAGTGAATATTATGGAAAGATGTATGCAAGAAAAGACAGAGATGCCACATCGGGAAGTGGAGCTCACTTCGATGCTCCGGATCCCGATGTCATTGAAGTCATTAGTATAAAAGAAATAGAACAAGCGATAAGAAGTATGAAATGTGGTAAGGCTGCGGGAAAAGACAGAGTTACTGCTGAGATGATCAAGTACGGTGGGTCGCGTGTCTGGGACACACTTTGTCTGTTATGCAACTTGTGCTGGCGGACGGGTGAGGTCCCAGATGACTGGCGAGTAGCAGTTGTAGTACCTATTTACAAAGGGAAAGGCTCGCGCCTAAACTGCTCCAGCTACAGGGCGATCAGCTTGGTCAGCTTAGCTAGTAAGGTGTATGCAAAGGTTATAACGGCACGAATGCAAGAAAAGTCTGAAAGGTATTTATGGGAGGCTCAATGCGGATTCCGACGTGGAAGAGGTTGCATGGATCAAGTGTTTTCTCTCCGCATGATCGCGGAAAAGTTTCTGGCTCTTAGCCAGGTTTTCTGCGCTTTTGTGGATCTAGAGAAAGCATTTGATAACGTTGTGAGAGAAACGCTGTGGGACTTGCTGCCAGGATATGGTGTGAACGGCTCGCTACTGCGGGCAATACAGTCGCTTTATAGGGACTGTAAGGCTTGCGTGCGAGTAGGGGGGGATGTGTCACCTCTTTTTGATGTCTGTACAGGCGTCAAACAGGGATGTGTCATGTCCGCCTGGCTGTTCATAGTGTATCTGGACAGTTGCCTGCAGAAGTTGAAAGATTTTAATATGGGTGTGAATTTGGGTGACTTTACAGTAAACTGTCTGCTGTACGCTGATGATGCGGTGCTCATGGCCTCATCAGAAGCCGACCTACAGGCATTAGTCACTAATATGAAAGAGGGGTGTGAAAGTAAGGGTCTCCGCATGAATGCAAGTAAAACTAAGGTTCTAGTATTTGAAAGAGGTGACGTAAGAACTAAATGCGAGATTAGGGTAAACCAGGAACGTCTAGAGCAAGTGAATGAAATTGTGTATTTAGGAAGTATGTTTAGCGCGGATGGAAGATGTGATTCGGATGTAGAACGGCGAGTAGCTGCCGGAAACAAAGTTAACGGTGCTTTGTCCCAGTTAGTAAAGCGACAAAGCATCGTAAAAGAAGCACGAATGGCGATTCATAACGCAGTGCTAGTGCCAACTTTGCTTTACGGTAGTGAAACCTGGGTATGTCAGCAGATGCATGAAAGTAAATTGAATGCTATGGAGATGCGATCACTTCGAAAATTGTGCGGCGTTACCTTGGGCGACCGAATACGTAACGAAAGTAATACGCAATATGGCAAAGTGTCAGCGTTAAGCTGGAAAAGGGCGTGCTCCGTTGGTTTGGACACGTCCAACGAATGAGTGAGGAACGATTGACGAAGAATATATATTGTTCAAAAGTAGAGGGTAGAAGGAGTCAGGGAAGGCCGAGACTTACATATGAAGACCACGTGAGCAGATTGCTCAAAAACGGAAAGGTCAAAAGTACTCGGATACCCAGACGTGCGTGTATGAAGCGATTGATGAATCTCGAAGAAGCGAAAGAAGTATGCATGGATCGCGAAGCCTGGCGATCTGTCCTCTCTGACTACCCCGTCAGGGATACAGCGTGAAGATAGTTAGTTAGTTAGTTAGTTAAATACTTACTTCTGATTAATTTTAATTACTGAAAAACTGTTTATACAGACAGGGTCAATAAAAACCTGCTAGGAGTAGATAGCCAAGGTCATTACCAACAACGCCAATTAGTGACGAAACGAGTAGTATCATACATTGAACTGTCGAGCTGCGTCTTAGGTTTTCGCTCTTGGATTCGCTTAAGAGAACTCCTAGGTATCTTTTACGTCACGTGCACGCACGTCCATCGTTCATTAAGATGGACGTACGTGCATCAATGCAGTTGGAAAAGGTTAAAAAAGTCCGGCCTTCCCCCACCCCCTGTGATTTTTACGATTTGAGTAGTACTGTAATTCAATACGCCAGTAGGTTAAATTTATACTAACATAAATAAGAAAAAAAAAGTTTTCATTTATGTAATAAAAAAGAAATATTAAAACAAATATCCATTTTTTATGACGTTTGCTACGTAGTCCTAGCAGGTTGCTGGTGCTTTACTAATGACCTTGTATATTACGTGATTCTAAAGTTGAAGTTCAGAAGGAAGATTGAAGCTCAAATGGCCTTGCTTCTTCAGTGTTCTTTGAAAGATCACTTGTTTAAACTGAAACTGCGATACTGCTTCCTGAAATGGGTGACATTTTGGGGCAACATTTACTAGCGTTTCTGTTCTTCAGAAGGCACACTAAGAGGCTGGTCCCCGCAATCAATAACATGGTAATCATTGAAAATGTTACATTTAGGTAGCCACAACCTACTTCTGCCTGTTTCAACACGGCAAAAGAGAATTGCAGTATAACCAATTGGGGGAAATATATTATAATAATATATTTAGATTATAATTTTAATTTAAATTTCAAGTTTCACTTATGATAAAGAAGGTTCACTTCAAAACAACATAGCACGTAACCGAAAAACGTGTCGAGTTTTTTTACAGCTATAAAATTTCTCTCAACATCGATAAAGAAGTTTCACTTAAAAAATAAAACCGTCGGATAAGGACTAACCAACCTTCAGCAAGACTCTTTATCTTATAAGTCAATACTGCGAATTCATTGTTTTATTTTTACTCCTTTTATGTAAATCATACTTTATTCTACAATTTTCCAAACACGAAACTGACAACTGAACTTCCGGAACAGCGAAACTATGAAAAAGAATCTCGGAGTTTTCAGCTTGGGAATTTCGCTGCCGACGCCAGATGTTAGCGCTACGAAATATTACAGCTTACTTGGCGGTTGGGGCCACAACAGCAGCAGGAATTCGATTAATTACTTTTAAAGTACATTCGATTTTTTGAGAGAGACATGGAGTGACTGTTTTTTTTTCCTAGAAAATTACCCCTTTCCCATATCACATATATCACATGTCTTCCCTATAAAGGTGTGACATTTTGTGTAAGCATATTAACAACAGTACTTAGTTAATTTTATGTCAGTTTACAATTCTATTTATTTATTGCTTTAATGCTTTAAGTTTGTACATAAACTTGTACAAATTTAATATCACAGCATCAGTGTAGTAATTTTTGTTAATAGATGAGAGCCGAGACTGTATAAACGTTCTTAAATACTACATCGAGTTTAGTGGCCCCAATCTTAAATACTTTATTCCCAGTGATAGCTCGTTTGTTTACTCATGCTTGCGTTTGTTTTTGCACTTTATTTCATTGTTCCGTGTTGTGGTATACATTGTAAGTGAGGACCTGATAATTTTGATTCTTTAAAGGTATTTTTAGCATAATTCCAACTAAACATGCGATTGTTCTGTAAACGATCGCTGCGTTACGCTATTTTCACTATGGCTGGTCCTTGGATATAGTTTGTAGGATTTCTATTCAAGGGCTTTTCCATGTTTCCATTGGTCGCAGTTGCCAGTCTTTAAGCCAAGTTCTTTCTGCTAAATTATTTTTTCCTGCCACCCCTTTGGGGATAAAGGCGTGAATGATAAGTAATTACTATTAGTTTTAAAGTATATCTACGGATATTAAACAGCAATAAAATTTGTCACGGAGTTTAAATCTTCTTCACCTTAAATGTTTTTAGAGTTGTTTCCAGATCCTACCTGGATTTGGAGTCAGGGGTTCACTTTTATTTGGCTGCTAGGAGCCGTTATGTACCATAATGTCCACTTTCTAAAATGTTCTCTTCCCAAAAAGACCACATCTCAGAACGACCACTCCCAAAAGGACTACTTTCTCAGATTGACTCCTTTCCATTTCGCCTACTTTCCAAAACGACTACTTTATTAAACCTATAGACTATTTAATTTCATCATGACGTGCTTTAGTGGGATTGTTCGTCGGGGAATACAACTAAACATTGGGGAAATTATCGACTGGCCATTATTTTCGGCATTGTACGGAGCGAGTGATGTCTGACTTTCCTCCCGTTAGTCAGCTGGTTTACCGCTAACAGATGAGATCACTTGTGCCCCGAAGATCTTAGTTGACTTTCCCTTAGCTTAGTGGATCCCACTTAGTTGCAAAAGTCAAGAAGAATTACAGTCCACATCCAAACTGCATACAACAACGCCATAGTTGCCACAACTCGGCTATAGTTACCTATTTTGTCCATCCGAATAAGAAGAAGTTGTAAAGTCTAGTGGCCCTGAGGCTTAATCTAAATGGTCCAGTTATAAGGACGCGTTCTCTATCAAAGTGATGGTCTCGAGACAGAACCGACGCGCCGTTCCAATATGAATTGAATTTGCTTTATGAGCGCCAACACTTTACTTGTAGTGGTTCTTTAAGCATCACTATCTCTACAGTGCTGCTCTTGCTATCTTCCGTAGGTACATCCTACTAATATCATAAACGCGAAAGTTTGTCAATATGGATGTTTGTTACTTTTTCGCGTAAAATTTACTGATTTAATTTTGATGAAATTTTACAATAATGTAGCTTACACATCAGAATAACACATAGGCTACATTTTATCCTGGGAACAAGTTCCTGTGAGAAACGGGAACGGGAAAACTTCACCTCGCGTGCGGAGCCGCGGGTGTCAACTAGTCAAAAATAAATTAATTATATTATGCACTGCCGTTTTGGTTGAGAACATAGGACTTACCCACCTACCTTTGTGGCAGTTCACCTTTTATGCAGTATCATAACCAGAATTCAGTAATAGTTGTATTATATACAACTATTACGCCACGCCTTTATCCCCGAAGGAGTAGCCAGAGGCATATTAAACGCCCACATTTCACCGTATGCATTTTTGTCCCACGTAACAGGTGGTGAGCCCATTGCCGTGTTGGACATGCGCAGGCTGTGGCTGTGTAGTTGTATTACGAAGTCACATAATCCAAAATTGTCCCATGGATTAGACAAAAAGGCGGTGACATGTGATAGTATTATTAATTTTCCACCTATACGGGGATAAAGGGGTGACTGATTGTACTTTCGAGTGTTTCTCGGTAGCTTAGTTGGTTAAGCAGCTTCACCGGCAAGGTTCGAGTCCAGTTCAAGAAAAAGTATTTCCACAATAAATTTATGATTTACTCACCATACTAATTGCTTTTGTTAATTATATACGAACCCTATTTAGTTTTACATAGAAAGTTATTAAAGCGAAGCGAACGGATATTCGCTTTGTCCTCGAACTCCTCCCAAACCACGCAACACTTTTTGATAAATTTTGACCCATAACACTAATCTAGCTATAGTAGGTTTAGAAATAATAAAATCGTAAATCGGACATACCATGGAGGAATAATCACCGAAAGTTCGTGTTCGGAAATGGTGAAGGCAAAACGCTTCGCTCCATTTAGACTGACCGGGGACGGTAAGTGCACCAAGTCTATGTACAGACATACTTACATATAGACACTTTTTATTCCTTGGAGGGGTAGCCAGAGGCATAGTTAACGCCCAAATTTCACCAGATATATTCCGTCATGTAAAAAATACAGTTTTAATTGTAAAACTTAAGTCCTAATTAAATAGAGATTTTTTAACGTTTCATGTTCGTTTTAATAATAATCGCCCGGGAGCGCTTTTCCTCAACAAATTAATTTGTATTTGAATTTAAGGTATTGTGAAAAATAATACAGAGGGTACGCCTAAACAATCCATATTAATTAAATGTTTTAATATAATGATTTCCCTCCATGTCTCACAATATTTAAAGTGTTTTATTTTCATTCATATTGAACGGTAATTTTAAATTACTTTTATAATTTTTAATTAAATGTTTCAACTAAATGAGTTCCCTCCATGTCTCATTCCAATCATTTAGAGACAGACATATTGTCACGCCTTTATCCCCGAAAGGGTGCATTTTGTCCCACGTAACAGGCGAGGTAGTTGCCGTGTTGAGAATAAACAGGTGCAGGCTGTGACGACCTACTGTTAAATTTTTTTAAGCTGCCTAATAAGGTCTTCAACTGGGTTTATAGACTGCCATGTTAGTAGCAACCGGGACCAACGGCTGAACGTGCCTGCCGAAGCACGGAAACGCTCGTAAATGTAAATACTATAAAGCGATCACCCATCTGAGGACCGAACACTCAGTCAGCTGGATTGCGAGCGCTCCTAGAGTGTTGTATTTTCATTCATATTGAATGGTAATTTAACATTACAGTTAATAATTATAACTACTTAGTTGACAACCGTAGCTCCATCAATGTTAGAAGTTTTTCCGAACCCGCTTCTTACAGAAACTTATTTTTAGAAAAAAAAAATGAATCCAGGTAACTGTCTATCTGTATAACATATTTTAGCCAAATTGGTCCAGGCGTGTTTAACCAACAAACATCCTAACATTTTGACAAACTATCACATTAATAATATCGATAAGATATTACAAACTCACTTCGACCATACACTTTTGATTATATAAGGTTACATATGAGATAATTAAGGCAATTATTTAGATATAACTTTAGCTTATACATATATTATTATGTTATTTTTATTGGTTATTTAGACAATGTTTAAAATTTTAATATTCTATAGCAAAAGTTTGTTATTTATAAAAACTCCCTATAATCTTTCTCTTTTACTTATGGAAATCGAACTCGTGCCGACTAAAACCATACGTTCTCTGCTTATTCGATTAGCGCCGGGAAGACCGTACTATTTTTTTTTTCAAAAACGGAAAGGTCAATAGTATTCCAATACCTGCATGTATGAACCGATTAATTAATCAGCAGGAAGCGAAATAAGTATGCATGGATCACGAAGATGATGATGATGGATCGCGAAGCCTACCGATCTGTCCTCTCTGATTACCCCGTCAGAGATACTGCCTGAAGATAGTTATTTTTTGACGTTTACAATTAACAGTTAAGTTAAATTTACAGTTAACCAAATACAAGCTGGTGTATCTACCAAAATTGATGAATAACGACCTTCCCTTTAGTGAAAAAAATTTCATCTATATACTTACAACGTGAATAAAAGAAAGTCTCAAGCACGCTACCTTGAGATACCCCATACAATATATCACATTCTTCGGAGTAAATAATGCCTTATAGTAGCTATATTAATGTCGTGGGTTTCCGTGAGTTGTTTACTTTGGTAACTGAATCTGTTTGATAACATTAACATTGGCTATTCATAAAAATATATCATAACGACATGTTTATCTGACTGTCTCAGTGGCGCAGTGGTAGAGTATGAGACTTCCGCGACTGAGATCCCGGGTTCGATTCCCGGGTCGGAAAAAATATTTGTGTGATCCACAAATGTTTGTTTCGATGTTTGGGTGTTTTCTATGTATGATATTGTTATTCTATGTATGCATGGATCGCGAAGCCTGGCGATCTGTCCTCTCTGACTACCCCGTCAGGGATACAGCGTGAAGATAGTTAGTTAGTTAGATATTGTTACGTTCGTAGGGTGGGTACTAATAGGACTTGCACTAATACCACAAATTTAAAAGAAACACTTTAATTACTCTAAATAAAACAATAACACCACAATTAATAAATAATCGCAAACACTAAACACAAACTCTTCGCTTAGATAATCGCACTGTAACAGTATCGCACTAATTAACTTCAATCGCTTCGATTCGCTTTGATTCGCACTGTTCGCTTCCTCAAAGGAGACTGTTCAGTAGCCGCGAGCTCGGCCCTTTATATACGCCTAGTACTGTTCTGGAATATTCGGGAGAATTCGTTCGGTACCTACAATCGAGTACATCTCTAGAATGTTCCACACGATACTAGTTGCTCCTTCGGTATATGCCGGAAGGTTCTCGACCTATTGCTGTCCCTTCTGGTGCTATCTCTATCTAATACTGCTATCCTTGTCACTCCTTCTTAAAATTTCGCCATATACTGAAGTGGGCTTCAAAGGCCCATAAGGGGTCATGAAAACGCCTGAAAAAGGGTTTTTAGGTTATGATGGCATGTGATAGGGGGTGGCCTGAAACGAACTGAAAACATGTTTCAGGCGCCTGAAAACAACGGCAACTGGGGTGATATTCGGATAATTTGGTATGTGATAGAGCCTCCTCGGAAACGGCCTGAAACCGTATTTCAGCCTGCTGAAAACGTTCCCAAAGTCCAGAAAATGACATTGAAAGTTGTTCTCTAGTCCGCCGGCGTAACAATATGTAATTATTTAGAAATATAAGTATGTGTATCAGTCGTCTAGATCTGCGAAGTATAGCTGGAGTGAAGTTGATGGATAAAGAAAGGAACAGCGCGATAAGGGAACATTGCGGTATGACAGAAGAGGTAGTGACTAAGATAGAAAAAGGTATGCTTAGATGGTTCGGTCACGTGGAGAGGATGGATGAAAGTAGACTAACGAAGCCGATTTATGTGGCGAGACTGAATGGGCAAACTGGTAGGGGTCGACCTCAGCGTACGTACGTCAATATTCGTCATTCGTCAATAATCAAATCGTAGACCTTATGGAAAAAGACCAGGTCAAAAGTACCCTTAATCGGCGAGCGTGTATGAAAACACTCATGAAAGTAGAAGAAGCGAAAGTGGTATGTCAGGATCGTAGCAAGTGGAAAACCATTATCTCTGCCTACCCCGATGGGAAACAGGCGTGATAATATGTATGTATGTATCATAACTTAGCAAATAATAACATAACACCAATAAAAGACTTTGTACAACATAATATACTTAACAGAGTCACGATTACTTATTCCCGTCCATTACGAGATGAATCAAATGATGGTACTTTATCTCTCGCATTTCTGGTGCGTACAATATGAGTGAATAAATGAGTACGCCATAAATATGCCAGCGCAGAAACAACCATTACAATATTTTGTATTCACAGCAGGAACGAAATAATTTGATTGCAAAATCGTGTACGGAACTATTTTTATTATATACTAGCTGACCCGCGCAACTTCGTTAGCGCCACCAAAAGTGTGATAAATGAAGAATTGCTCGACCAATTTTGTGCAAACTTCACATAAACCATCTACTAAATAGCCCAAACAAAGCGTTTATACATTTGATTTGGATAGGTGAGCCCGTTCTTGAGTTATAAAATTACAACGGACGGTGGCATTGATTTTTATATATATTGACTAGTGGACGCCCCGTTTCACCTGCGTGGGAGCAGTGCCTGGTCCCAGGGCACTACTAGGAAATGATTTAGTTAAAGTAACTCCTTATAACATCATATATCACCCAGTAAATGTCCAGTTAAACTCGGATCCGTCGTTTCAGAGATTAGTCGAGCAAACAGATAGAATAATAGACATAGATAGAGATACGTACAAACAGACACATCAATTTTATTATGTGTGTAAAAGAAGCGTTCGAATCCCCGCTAACTTAGTGTTCTGTAACTTTCTATCAAACTAACTATCAAAGCGTTAGGTAACTTTCGCGATGGGTGGGTCCTCGGATGCATAACCATCATCATCCGAGCGTCTGTCGCAGTTGCGTCGCCCGGGGTCTACTTTTTCTTCTCTATTTCGCACGGTCGTGGGCATCCCCTGTAGTGAGACCATTAGCACGCATCTCATCCTTTACGACGTCAAGATAGCACTTCTTTGACTCTTCGCTCAAACTCGGATGCGTTACCGCTTTGTGGTATTGCCATTGACGACCGTTAAGTCAAGTTAAAGGCCTGTTGGGCGGCTTGAAAATTTTCAACAGCAGCTTTTTTATTTTCAACACGGCAATGGGCTTACCTTTATGGGATAAAAATGCATATGGCAAATGTGAGCGTAAACGACTCCCCTCTGTCACCCCTTTAGGGATAAAGGCGTAATTGAATAACGCGTATAGATAGGCTCGTGCACGGGTAACCTTACAACAATATGAATGAACCGAGAAATTATGGAAGAAAGAAATCAAAGAAATTATGGAGGCAGCATACAGCTGATTTATCCAACATTTTTATATTTATATAATAGCACTATGTGCAAGTTTTTATAGTAATAAAATATGTAAATATATATCCATCACGCCTTATCCCCGAAGGGGTGGCAGAGGCATATTATATGCCCACTTTTCACCGTGTGGATTCCTGTCCCACGTAATAGGTGGTGAGCCCATTGCCGTGTTGAAATAGACAGACGCAACACTGAGACTGCAGGGCCACGAGCGCTTCAACTCTCATCCTTATCCAACAATCCACTAATTGAGTGTTAACTACAAAATTCACTTCTAAATCTAAAGCTAGTTCAACTAGAGATACCTCGTGTGGTACCGTGTAGTGGTCCATCACGAGCTTTGGTGATATATAGCGAATACCTGCATTGTCTACATAGTTATTTCAAAGTTCTTAGGACGCAAGTCAAATGCAAAAGCGGAAAAGTATTAAAGAAAAAAATTAAGTACACACTAAATAATATATATATTATATTTTGATAATTTATTAATCATATTTTATTTTAAATCATATTTTATTAAATGCAATGGTTTTACTTCCAAAAGGTCGAGTATTGGATGATGGGTTTCAAATCTATATTCTATAGTACAATATAAAGCTGAAGAGTTTGTTTGTTTGGTTGAACGCACTAATCTCAGGAACTACTGGTTCCAATTGAAAAACTTTTTGGGTTCGATAGCCCATTTATCGATAAAGACTATAGATTATATATCATCACGCTACTACCCAGGATAGCGGAGCAGTAATAATAAATGTCACCAAATCGGTCAAATTGTCATACATTTTGTAAACGTAATAAGCGACGGGATTAAATAGATGAGACGGGAATTCCAAATATATGACGGGTGAAGCCGCAGAGCTCAGCTAGTTATTAATAAAGTATTACTAAAATAATTGTAAGCACTGCAATTTGTTTTAGGAAAATAAAATATAATAGTACGCATCTTGTCGATGACTAAAATACTTGCCATCGTAGGTATATCATTATTACCTATTGCCTATTCTTCCCCGATTCCGATTTTCGCTTTGTCCTCGAACTTCTCCCAAACCACTCAACCCTTTTTGATCAAATTTGACCCATATGACATTTAGCCATAGATGGTTTAGAAAAAATAAAATCCAAAATCGGACATACCATGGAGGAATAATCACCAAAAGGAGAATTGACATCGACAAAAGAACTCGAAAAATGGCAAAAAGCTTCGCTCTTTGCTTCATTTAGACTTACCGAGGACGGCAAGTGCACCTAGTATTAGATCAATTTGACTGATATATTATCTACAATAAAAAATGTTTCTTTAGACCATATTTTTACCAAATCATGAAATTACTATGTTTTGAAAATTATTTACTTTGATTATTTTAATTTTGCAACTTTCGCGTTGAGTTCTCTGGTTCCAATCCTGGGTCAAACAAACATTTGTGTGATCGGCAAATGTTTGTTTCGGAGTTTGGGTGTTAATATGTATAAAACGTATGTATGTAGAAATATATAAATATGTTTATCGGTTATCTAGATTCTATAGCACTAGCTTATATCAGCTTTGAATGGGCTTATACGGTATTTTATTTTATTAATCACAATACAGATTACAACTATTACAATACACAATATGAAATCACATGGTGCAGATCTGAATCGTAATCCAAACATTTACGTTCTTTGAGAACTTTGTAATAAACCCCTACAAAAATTAAAACGAGAGCAAAATGGCAACACTGCCTTGGGGATTCCCGTGTTATTTTCTTATTGTTACGTGTTATTTATAAATTTATTGTGTGACAATATCCAAACGACTGCCTCTGTGGCGCGGTGGGAGTGCATCCGACTGCTACGCAAGAGGTCGTGGGTTCGATTCCCACCCAGGATAAAACTTTGTGTGATGAGCACGATGGTTTATTCTGTGTCTGGGTGTTATTTATCTATTATATGTATGTATTTAGAAATATATAAGTATGTTTATCAGATATCTAGATCCCATAACACAAGCTAATATTAGCTTACTTTGGGCTAGATGGCGCTATGTGAAAAGTGTCCCACAATATAAAAAAAACTACTTTTTATTAAAGAAGCGCTGCGGATTCAGTGTTCTGTATAGTGGTCCCGCGAATTCAATGTTCTGTATACGGTCACTGCGTTAAGCAACTTTACTCTTATCTTTTAACTGGTCCCCGGATGGGTGATCACTTTGTGGCATTTACATTTGTGAGCGTTTCCGTTCTTCGAACGATAAGCCATTGGTCCCGGTTGCCAGTAACATGGCTGTCGTTAAGCCAAGTTGAATACCTTATGGACAGTGGTGATAGTGGACTTCGGGGATAAGGCGTGATTGATAATTTAATATATTAAATTTATATCGCTAAATCCAGTAACATTTTCCACAACCCAGTAAACATTAGTAAGACTAGTTTACGACAACTAACGGGAAACTGAGCATTGTTCTCTCTTGTTAAACTGGTGTGGTTAATGTGCCCTCATCTATGCTAAACCAACTTCAGCAAATTATGCTTAGATAGTCTTGTCTTTCGGCTGACTGCGAGTTTTCGCATAGGTATCTAGTATTTATTGAAATAACAAAAAATTACGTTCGAAATTTGAATTGTTTTTTAACATATCTTTTTATTCAGTCAACAAACAATCTGGACTTTTTTTGTCCAATTGGTTCTATCGTAGAACTAACAGTAGTAACAATATACGAGTAGTAACAATAGTAACTAAATGGACTAACCCGCGGTTGCGGGAAAATTTTGTATTAATTTTTTTTTATTGAAAGTTGTCAATAAAAAAAAAATTAATACAAAATTTTCATACAAAATGTACGGGAAAAGATTTTTGCAATGTGTGACTTTTTGAGTACCTACTTTAACGATAATAAAAGTTATTAAAATAAAAAAAACAAGACCCTACAACAATACATACTAAAATGTAGTAAGGAGAATTTACATAATAAACCTTGTCTAGGCGTTGAAGAATACCTCCCCATACAAGTCAACTGGTAATGTTCCCATATGGCTAGCTACATTGCCACGTTGAATGGCAATACTTATTCTCTGAGCAAGAAAGAGGCCAGCCATGGCCAACCATTATGGTCACGAGTAGCTTCGACCAGACGTTTTGCTATATTTTTATATAGTAAACGTGCACTTGAGCCCCAAGAACCCAGTGTCTCGACCCTAATTAAAAAATATAATTTCCAATTAAAATCTGGTCTCATGCCATAATCGCGTGCCAGGCCATTTGGTTCAAGTATAGCTGGCACGCTAGTGAGCGTGACATGGGACTTGGGGGCCAAGTCTACTATTGACAAGCCGTAGAATAGAACCAGAATCGCTGATTTTAGCTGTCAAAATGTTAGTAGACTATCAAAAAGGCAACTGATTAGCGGCCACTGGCGCGGTACGTGTTAGTAGAATTATATCGGTCGACCGATAGAAGTCTATTGGAGTACGATTGTAATAGTAGACTACGAAAAACTGTCAAACTTGTGGCGTTCTATTGAGCGACGATTTCTATTCTTTTCTGACACGATTGAATTAATAGATTTGGCCCTCTGCGCTCCTGCTGCACGTTAGCCCATAGTGCACAATGACAACGATATGAAGAGACGAAAGAAGCACCCAAACGAAGGCTGACGGCAATTCTGTATTATTGAAGACTAGCGGACGCCCCGTGGTTTCATACGTGTATTGCCGGTTCCTTGAGAAATAGCCCAAGTTACTCCTCATAATGTCAGCTATCTGCCAGTGAAAGTTTCGTTACAATCAGTCTAGCCGTTTTAGAGCTTGAATAATCAGAAAGAAAACCGGATCAAACAGATTTTTTTTTATAAGTAGCGTAAATACTGTTAAGTACATTTGTGCCCTATAAATTATTGACGAATTTATAAGAACCCTTATAAATTCGTCATTTATGTCTGTATATGTTACAGCCACTTTTTTCCGATACTTTAAGAACTATACCGTTGAAACTTTTGTATGCAGATGTATTCTGTGAACCGCATTAAGATTTTAATACAAAAATAAAAGAAAAAAAAATTTTGAGGAATCCCCATACTAAGAACTGAAACTATTTTTTTTTTCATCAAATCTATACGTACCTATTCTGTATCTATTTTCAAAAATTATATTGAGCTTTCTAATATGATTTTTCTCTAAACTAAATAGTTTGCGCGAGAGACACTTCCAAAGTGATAAAATGTGCCTCCTGTAACTTCAAAATAAGAGGATGATAAAACTAAAAAAAATATATGATGTACGCACATTACCATGCAAACTTCCACGGAAAACTGGTTTGAACGAGATCTAATAACTAGTTTTTTTTCTCATAAATCGTAAACCGCAATTTACCTTTTGAACAATTATATGATGTTACTTGCTGCTACGGAACCCTTCATGGGCGAGTCCAACTCACACTTGGCTGCTTTTTTATTTACCACGATGTCAAAAATGCTTTATGAGTAAAAATTTAACATCGCCGAAGAGGTCGACGTAGAAAATCGACGATTATGTTAAAACTGACAAGATTATATTTTTACCCTGTTACGTAAGTGAGGGATATGTTTAACTTGTGTATGTATGTATGCAGCATTCTTTGTTCCCATCTATGGACCTAACGACTGGACTAAAAGCGATGAATGAGGTCTTAAATAAATGGTATTCATATCCCGAATGTCACTAAAGTTTCATTAAGTAAATAAACAGCCCACGAAATGTGTTTAAATTACACAGATAGATTATATTTCTTCTCAACCAGCACTTAGAAAGTTGCAGGGAAGAATGTATAGAATTGCACCTATAATCATTTGATTTGACACCTGCCTAAACATTAGAAACAATTTTGAAAAGCAATTAGTATCCACTACAGCGTCCCGGCTTTTTGATGACATAATTTTCCTAAATACATGTTGGTTTAATTATCTAAAATTGAGACATCTTGGAAACTATAATAGCTAGTTTTTTTTTAAATATTTAGAAATAGTAATATATATACGTATCCTACTAATACGAGTATTATAAACGCGAAACTTTGAAAGTATGGATGGATATTTGTTACACTTTCACGCAAAATCTACTGAATAGATTTTGATGAAACTTTACTCGTACAATAATTTAGTTTACACATCAGAATGACACATAGGCTACTTTTTATCCCGGTTATAAGTTCCTGTGGTAAACGGGAACGGGTAAACTTTTACACGCGTGCGGAACCGCGATCGTCAACTAGTTTAGAATAAAGTTAGCATACTAATTGCGTTTCAAAATTATATCTAAAGAATTCATTGTCCAAAAAAGTTTTCTCTTCTGGCGATATTTCCACATAAACTGTTTATTTAATTAATTTTCCTTATACTGTGAAAGTTATCCTTCACGCAAAATTCGCACCTTTATTATATTGAGCCCAAGGGGCCGTTTATTTTTTGTGAGTAACATGAGTTTGGGGAAATAAAATGAATATAATTAAGTCCAGCCAAACCAAAATGTTTTTTTTTTCTTAAACGAAACTTATTTAATACAATCTTTTTCACATTATAATATGCAATTTTCTTTTTGCGATTCTTTGCATCCTCGGCAGGCACTTTAGACCGGTGTGGTCTATACATATAAATAAAAGTGTCTGTTTGTAATTCCAAATTAACAGCTTTATACTAAATGCATATGAAAATTAAACGGTACTTCCAAAAAAAAAAAAAAAATTTTTCTCTGTCTGCTTGGTCTGATTAATCTTAGAAAAGGCTGGACCGGTTTGAACGGAACTTTCACTAGCAGTTGGCTGATATTATAAAGAGTAACTAAAGCTATATTTTATCATCATATTCCCATGAAAAACGGAAACTACGCATGTATGACCGCCGGACTATTTTGATTTTTTTTGGGACATTTTTTTAACAGAGCTCTACTAGCCCAAAGTAAGCTAATAAATAAGTTTGTCGTATGGCATAACTAAAAAGGCAGACAAATATATCTCAAATCAATTTAAACTGGAAAGCTTTTCATTTCCTTTACGTGATAGGTTTATAAAATATGACCCGAATATATCTGACAGAACCCGATCCGGAAAATTGTGTTAATCAGGCTTTCAAATCAGGAACTCCCCAGCCGCAATACGTAAACAGCAGAGTGCACAATACAACAGAAATTGCGTTGGCTGAGATCCTGGGGGCCGAGTCTACTATTGACAAGCTGTAGAATAGAACCCGAATCGCTGTTTTTAACTGTCTTAATGTTAGTAGACTATCAAAAATGCAACTGACTAACGGCCACTGGCGCGGTATGTTTTAGAAGAATTCTATCGGTCGACCGATAGAAGTTTATTGGAGTACGATTGTAATAGTTGACTATAAAAAACTGTCAAAATTGTACCGGTGGCTTTCTATTGAGCGACGATTTCGATTCTATTTCGGATGCGATTGAAAAAGCAGACTCGGCTCCATGTTTGGCTGTTCAACAACAGCCGGTTACGTGTTGTGAAAGCAAAGACCCCTACACACTTAGTTCGCATTCACCGAGTTTCTTACTCGCTATAAAGGTCAAGTCTCTAAAAATACAAACGATATTTTGGTATAAAAATTAAGCAGTATTGTGACTGACTTTATTAGTAATATATATGAGGTCTTGGGTTTGAATTCCTCGTAGTAAATATTATGTTTTATCCGTAGATATTTGTTGGATCTAAGATATTAAAGCGGCTCATAGGTAGTGCAAATTAGTAGATTACTACTAATTCGCATTACCTATGAGCCGCTTGGTATATAAAGTCAGTCACAATACTGCTCAAATTTTAAACGATACTTATTTAATACAATCTTTTTTACATTATTTTATGCGATTTTCAATTTACGATTATTTGCATCCTCAGAAGGCACTTTCAGCCGGTGTGATCTATACATATAAATAAAATTACTAGACTATTAAGTCACGTAACGAAATGCCGTATCCTGTGTGTATGTGTGAGTGTACCGAACCTACCACAAGCTAATTTTTTTTTATTTAGTATAATAAGTATTATTAATAATAATAAAATTTCATTTTTAATCTCTCACACAAAATTATTACAATAGACTTAGTTTAGTATTCACTATTTCACGGTCAATAATTAAGTTTTCGGTGGCTTAGGGGTTCGCATCCGCGCCTGTCACGCGGGATAACGGGGTTCAATTCCCCGCCTGAAATATTGAGTATTCTCTCGACTTGTTATTTATTTTCATCTAAACAGTAAAAATAATTCGTCATTTATTATAAAATATTTAATTCCTTTTAAAACTTTAGGAACTTTGTTCATACCGGGGGGTTGTTCCCGAACGCACAATTTGTTTTTAAATTTGAGTGTTTTCTATTTGTGTAACCAGTAGACCAGTAACTAAGTACGCTTATAAGTTGTCTAGATTTTATAGCATCCATAGCTGACATAAGTTATGTTAACTTAATTTAGGAGAAATAGACGTGAGTTAAAATGTCTGCAAATAATTTCTCTCTCAATTTCTCACGCTAACGCGAAGTTTATCTATACTAATATTATAAAGCTGAAGAGTGTTTGTTTGGTTGAACGCGCTAATCTCAGAAACTACTGGTCCGATTTGGAAAATATTTTTGTATTAGATAGCCCATTTATCGAGGAAGGCTATGGGCTATATCTTATCACGCTAACACCTTGTAGGGTGGAGCAGTAGTCATAAAGGTCGACAAATCAGTCAAATTTTTATGCGTTAATGTAGAATTTATAAGCGACGGGATTAAATAGGTGCGACGGGAGTTCGAAGTATGTCACGGGCAAAGCCGGGGGGGTCATCTAGTAGTCTATAAGATCAGCTTATGCAACCACATACAACAGTAGATACTTAATGGCAAAGTTTGGATGTTTGTTATAATTCCCTCCAACTTACGCGGTTTGGAACTACGTCTAACCTAGACCGTTCAATTATTATTATTATTATGGGTTATGATCTTATTACAGGTCAAGTCCTGCAACATCTCCCACGAAAAGCGTTGGTAAAATTGACAAATCTAATCAATGAAGCATTGAGATTAAAGTATGTTCCTGCTGTTTGGAAGGTAGCTGAAGTCATCATGATTGCTAAGCCAGGCAAGCCTCCCCAGGAACCAACATCGTATAGGCCGATCTCTCTGCTGCCCATTATATCTAAGTTATTCGAAAAGCTTCTGCTCAAAAGATTGAAACCTATACTTAATCAAAAAGTTCTTATACCCAACCACCAATTTGGCTTTAGAGAGAAAAACTCTATAATAGACCAAGTACACAGGATTACATAAATCATAGAAAATGGATTAGAAGAGAAAAAAGTATGCTCCACAGTGTTCCTGGATGTCGCGCAGGCATTTGACAAAGTATGGCATGAAGGCCTTATACACAAACTAAGCTCGATGTTGCCTACACCGTTTGTAACAATCTTAAAATCCTATATCTCATCCAGGATGTTTAGGGTAAGGCAGGAAAATGCTTATTCAGAACTTAGGGAAATAAAAGCTGGAATTCCGCAAGGAAGTGTGTTAGGGCCGATCCTGTACCTATTATACACTTGTGATATTCCAGAATTAGAAGACAGCACCATTGCAACCTTTGTCGATGACACCGCCATAATGTCAACGAGAAACACTCACAAGGAAGCAGTGCAAAATGTGCAAAAAACAGTTACAAAAGTTTTTGAATGGGCTCAAAAGTGGCGTATCTACTTAAATGAATCAAAGTCGGTTCATATCGATTTTACCAACAAAGCTCCCCAATACTTCCCCATATTTATCAACAACAAGATTGTTCCATATGCAAACACAGCAAAATATGTCGGTATGACACTTGATGCGGAGCTGCGCTGGAAGGCTCACATTAAGAAAAACCGAGAAGAGCTAGATTTACGATATAAAGATATGTATTGGCTGCTTGGGAAAACTCTAGCTTGTCAATATCCAACAAACTTCTTATATACAAACAAGTCCTCATGCCAGTGTGGACGTATGGTGTACAGCTATGGGGCTGCACGAACCGGACCAACAAAAACATAATTCAGCGGTTTCAAAATAAAGTATTAAGGGGTATTGTCAATGCACCTTGGTACATTCGAAACAATGAACTCCACCGGGACCTAAAAGTGGAGCCTGTAGACAAAATTGTCCAGCAATTTGCAGAAGTTCACGAAAAGAGACTTCATTATCATGTCAATCCTGAGGCTATTCAGCTCCTCGATTGGTCGGACCTAAAAAGAAGACTCAAAAGAACTAAACCTTTTGAATTAGTGTAGTGATAAGTGAAAACAATAAGTGTCTAGTGCTTTGACTTTAGTACACAAGAACAAAGTGTAATAAGTTTTTCAAACTCTAAGAAAAATCAGTGGATTCTTTTCTTAGAATAAGTATTTTAGAAGTTTAAGTCAACGTAAAATTACTTATTAGCTCATTAGCTAGATCGTAATCGCTAAAGCGAATCTACATAAAGTAGCATCCACTTTATATATATAAAAAAAAAAATTGACTTTCCTTTTCTCGGGTATCTTCTTTTTTTTTCTTGAACATACCCGGGCTTTTGGTAGGCTTACATGGAGACATGGTCCAATACGCAGAGGCCTTTTGAGAACTTTAATCATATAGGGAATGGGACCCCCACTGCAGATAGTCCACGCCCGCCTTATAAAGAAGAACGGTAATGGATCACCTCCAATGGGAGTTAAACTATTGTGAAATGTGCTAACTATGAAATGGGCTATTGAGTTGGGTGTTAAATGGATTGGGTGATTTAAGCTATTGATGAAAACGGCGTCTGCCTTTTTAATATATTATTAATTAACTACTGGCAGACGGTGACTCGCCAATTCACTAGATGGCCCCCCCCTATACAACCACCGTAGGCATGATAAGCCTGTAAGGCGACAGAGGGCAACACCGGTGTGAGCGGCTTGGGGTGTCGAGCGGTGCGGCGCCGGTTTCACCTTCGCGGGACAGGCCCGGAGCGGGCTTCCCCGTAGTTATGCCCTTGAAAATGACACTTCCACCCCCGAGCATATAGTTCTGGCTCCCTCCCTCAGACCGGCCAATTAAGGCAAGTCAGAGTTGAGATTTGCGAGTGAGAGTGCTACTCCCGGGAGTGCATCCCGGGAGTAGCACTCTCACTGCTCTCCCGTTAGGCCATTAAATCCTAACCGGTGCAGAAGGGCAACAAAACTCTGAGGAATCGGGACCGATGTGTAGCCACGCACATTCAGCTCGCCACAAGCTGCCCTGCGGATGTGAGCTTTTCAATAACTTTCTGATACATTTTTTGTTGATATCAGAAAGTGGATGACTCAAAAAGCGAATCCACTATGCCCTCATAGGGTTGCGTTAATCCTATAAAAGTTAACGACTGTCCTCGAGGGGTTTATTTTTATTATTATTATTAACACAAAAGAATTAATGAAAATAGACAAACAAACAAAACAATATTTATTCATTTATTTGACCTAAGCAAGCTAAGCAAGTCATTAGGAATGATTCTACAATAATATTTAATGCCAGATTTGCAAAGCTCTCTCTCTCTCAAACCTCACTCTTTTCCCTTCTTCTTCATCTTAGTGTATTCCCGGTTGCCAGTCTACTTATATTGTAATGTATCATTTTTTACTTACTTTTTTTTGATTAAATGTTTCATTATTCATTCTTTCAAATTATCTGCATGACCATTATCTGTAGCATTCATAGGCCTTGATAATTTAAGAGTTTTTATGCTCTCTTAATGTTTGTTTACCTTTTGTAATTTTTAATGTCAGTTAATGACAAGCCTAGATTTTATTTTTAATTTATTGTTAGAGCTGCCAGTAGGTTAGGTTGTATAGATATTAGACCTTGTTATAAATTTATATTCTAAAGAACTTAATTCTAAATTTGTTTAAATTTTGAAATGCTCTGGAAAAGGAAGCCGGGGCCGTCAAATCAGTCTACTTTTGGTGCTCACCTTGAGAGGTGCTGGGAATAAGTGCTGAGTGTGAGGGTTGTGCTCTCCAGAAATAGTGAAGTGATGGTCTGCAGTGTTGTGTGTTCTTAACCGGCTCTGTGAAAGACGCCGACCGCTCGTCAGTTTCAGCCCTCTACCTGCCTGAGTTCGCGACCAGCTTCTCCGAGGTCGGTGACGTAGAGGCCTTGAGGGGATTTGAGGCCCCCTTCTCAGCGACGTAGAGGCCTACTCGAGGCCCCCTCTTCCTAACAACGTGGAGGCCTACTCGAGGCCCCATCTTAGCGGCTGTACTTGAAGAATCAAGACCTAAATTTACTCCCGGCTTTCCTTGCTTTTATTTACTTAACATTTTTATATTATATTAAATCAACTTTACCTTTTCTCCTTTTTCTTTTACTTTTCCTTTTAAGCCAGGACTCCTCCAGTCCTGGTGACAGTTTCCTCCTAAACTTTACTTTTTCCCCTCCCGGAAAGTAGTAACGTTACAATATTTGGCTGCTAGAAGCAGCTATTGTTTAAATTTCGGTATTGTTGGAAGCGACTGCTGTCTGACCTCTAGACCCCTTTAAGACACCTGCATTGCATAGTCCGTTAGTCAGTGGGTACACCGGTAGCAGATAAGGTAACTTGGGCCCCGGAGATCTTGGTGCCCTTACACCCTCTTCTAACTTGGATTGTATAAAAAAGGCCTAACCAAACGATAATTTCAACAGCCTACAGTTCAACTAGCAGCCTGACATTTAGCTCTCAGCCATACAATTAAACAGAATTAAACTGAGATCAATAACGTTTTAAGAAGTTTGCATGGATCGCGAAGTCTGGCGATCTCTCCTCTCTGACTACCCTGTCAGGGATAAAGTGTGAAGATAGTTAGCTAATTAGTTAGTTTAATAACGTTTAAACTTCTATTTGGTCTAGCCTGATGGAATAGGTATATTTTTGTGTAACCTGTGCAACAAGGATCGAAGTTTTGGTGTACATTTTCTTTATGATTCAGGGATTTTTGTCCTCTGCAGACAAAGTCCTTTGTCTGCGCAGGCCTTAATACTTATTATTAATAACGTAAAAAAAAAATGCGAAATAAATATCAGATGCAAGGATCGAGTACACAACAGCGATAAAACAGCCCCCTTTCACTCCTTGCGTTGTGTTATCGAAATCTGCATAATCTCATTGAGACTGCAGGCATGTTTACGCGGCCCCTGTCACCGAATTTTCAGCAAAAGTAATGCTTTAGAATTTAACAGTAAAAATACTTCTGGAGATATTTAGCATTTTTTAAACGTTAGCTTATTTCTAGAGATTTTTATGAGTTATAATTAAATATAAAATAGATTAGCGAAACTTATCAGCTATTTATTCATTATAAAATAGCCATTTGTGTTATTTATTCTAAATTGCGGCATTTTGGAAAAGAAGTTATGCAATGGCTGACACAGAGAAGTTTTGGTATGCCAATTATACTAATTTATATAGGTGTAAATTTTAAAAGGCATATGTTTAATAGTGAACTGCGACGAGATGATTTGAATGAAATGATTATTTTTAAATTGATGTTCTGACCTAAATTTCAGCATTATTATCTCACCTTAAACATTACTTAGGGTAAATAAAGTAATTTTTGAATCCATGGTTTTAGCTAGTCACAAACTTTGTTTTACATTCGCATTTATTATTATACCATCTGTGCTTCAAAACTTGACCTACGACCGACCCTTACTCACCTTTATTTCACACATACCCGTAATTTAATACGTTTACAATATGGTATTAAAGTCACTCCGATTTGTTGATTACTATATGATTGCTGTTCTTCTCTCTTATATAGTAACTACTATCACTATTATACCTCTACGTTTTACAATAAATAAGCTGTCAAATGCAAAAAGTGATGTTCAACTTGGATGAATAGTTTCTGAGCTCGTATAACCAATGAACAAATAAACTTATCAGATTTATAACATCACTAGTTGACGCTCGCGGCTCCGCACGCGTGGTGAAGTTTTTCGGTTCCCGAGTCCCTTAGGAACTTGTTCTTGGGATAAAATGTAACCTATGTGTTATTGTGATGTGTAAGCTATATTATTGTAAGGTTTCATCAAAATCCATTCTGTAGATTTTGCGTGAAAAAGTAACAAACATCCATTGTTACAAACTTTTGCGTTTATAATATTATTAGGATTATAGACATAGGATTGTTAGATAATAATAACATTGTAAAACTTTTTACGTGTGGAAGTCCCCAAAAGATGTCATTCCAGACTCGTACCAAAAAATCCACACAGTAGGTACTTACCAATCCGCCTAGAGACGGGTAAAACCAACCCATACAAAATGGCAATAAATATTTTGTGACAGTGGCTGGATAAATGGAGATCTGGAATTAATATACCGGCCAGACGAGATCCGCGCCTGACGCAGGCCGGGCCTGAAGGATTACATCCTAACCTCCTGTTGATTATTTTTTATAAGCACCAGTTCGTGCCATAAAATCTCTTGCACAATTATGGGACACAGAGTTGAGGTTTGTGTGGGATTATTTCACACTTTGGTATTAAAGCATTTAGTTATATAGAAGTTTCCTTTAGGAACTCAGCTAATATAGATAAATCATTCAGTCATCAGTTTTTTTTTTAAATGTATCTATCAAAAGTATTACTCACTATATAGTTGACGCTAGCGGCTCTGACGCGTGAAGTCTTCCGTTCCAGTTTCCCACAGGAATTTGTTCCTGGGATAAAAAGTACCCTATGTGTTATTCTGATGTGTAAGCTATTATATTGCAAAGTTTTATCAAAATCCAATCAGTAGATTTTGCGTGGAAGAGTAACGACCATCCATTCTTACAAACTTTCGTTTATTACACGTATTAACGTTTATTATATTAGTAGGATTGAATCAGACATTCGGTAAAAGAGTTCATCTTAAAGGGCTTCGGCTGAAAATCAGCGCTGTGGTACTCCGCAGCATTATGCTGAGCTGTGGCCTTTTAGGCACATTTAATACTTTTTTTTTCGTTTATTTTTATTACTTATAAGGGTTTTTTATTTATTTTGTTTTCATTTTTATTGTTGTTATTGTATATGCCTAATAAATGTGTTTCTTCTTTCTTTCTTTCTTAAAATCGCTCTAAGAAGAAGGAGGGGAAACCTTTACATCTCACGCTTTCGAGGCGTCGATTTAGATATTTTCACATCATAAGATATAATTATTATATAATTATTATACATAGTATATATATAGGTCAGAATACTAATTGAAAATTTTAAAACAATTAGTATGCTACTAATTGTTCTAAAATTTTCAAGTACCTCCTTCTTTATGAACTAAATTACAAAACATACTTTCACGCCTTTATCCCCAAAGGGGTAGGCAGAGGCGTACTATACGCCCACGTTTCACCGTATGCTTTGCTTTTTTGTCCCACGTAACAGGTGGTGAGCCCATTGCCGTGTTGAAATGGACAGGTGCAGGTTGTGGTGACCTGCTGTTGAAATTTTTCAAGCCGCCCATAAGGCATTCAACTTGGCTTAACGACTGCCATGTTACTGGCAACCGGGACCAACGGCTTAACGTGCCTTACGAAGCACATTATTTTTATTGTAATACTCACTGAAATACTCCAAGCAAAAAAATACACGAAAAGAATTTTTAAGCGGGGAATCAAACCGCGGCCTCCCGTGTGACTAGCGAGGGATCCGACCACTATTCTACCGAAGACCTAACTATTGTAAGTAGTTAACATGTATATACACTTTGTAGTAGGCTCGATACACTCACACATACACACAGCATACGGCAATACGTTGAAAATTTCTTTTAAATCTCTACCCGTAGGCGACGCCTTAAGGAACGTAATTCCAAAAATTAATTAAACAAATGAATAGCTACATTGCCCGTGGCTAAAATCACACTTAGCTAAATATAGCTAATGTTAAATATATATATTTATATCATGTTAAATACCTTCCCTTACCTTAAGATAAAGATATCCGTGAGTGGATAAGTGTGACAAAGATATATGAGGACCCAGGTAATGTAGGTTCTATTTTTCTTGACAAACTACCATAAGCGTTAGCAAAATACATATATGAATATTATGTGAAACAGCAAAATACAAATATGAATATTATGTGATACAATACGTATAACACTAGCATTGTCAACGAGCGCCATTTTAATCTAGACAGCGGGTAGCAACCTCATCCTCACATTTTAATGGTCACATTACGTATCCGCCAAAGCAAGTGATTGCTATAAAATTTTTATTTGCTGTTCATTTGTGAACGTGGTACTTTATATATTTTTTGACATATATGTAGTGCGTAAAATTGGATTAGCTTATTGAACTCTACCATGAAGTAGACAATAACATTATTTCTGTCCTTGTGAATTCTACATAAAATTTGATATTAAAAATGTCTTCAATTCGGTTAAAATGGATAATTTGTTGGACGATATTAAATTACTTACATGTTGAATGTATTACTATAGCTTTTCTGAATTAAATCACATGAGTACAATCAGCAGTAATGTGGCAGTGGCATACAAATAAGGTAAAACAACCTCCCTCTAGATAGATCGACGATTTGTTAAAGGTTGTAGAGAGGGACTGGATGCGGGACGCGTAAGATGTGTGTTGTGGCGTAAATTGAGTCAGTAGACTGACAAAGCTGACTTGGTTTGATTGGTTGACTAGACTGACATCTCCTAGCTGATGAAACTTTGGCAAATAATCTAACAAGTGTTCACACTTCGAAATCGATCGTCCAGTGAAATGGACAAACTAACGTACATTGTACATTCGCAAAACATTACCCTCTTTCCTGAGTTAGTACCGGTCAGTACAAAATAGATCACAGAAAAACACCGACGAAGCAAATCTCGCGCCACACAATGGTCGTCTATTTTCTGTCATAATTTTTTAAATAAAAATATGATGTGGGTAGATAAAAAGACAAACTCGCCTTGCATTGTGTGCGGTGTCAAGTGCAGCGTGTAATGCGCTGATGTGCCCGCATCGCTGGTACTAGTCAGTGATATTACGTATGGTTATGGGCAATAGAAATTGATGAAATTGTTTGATATGTACCTATATTATTTTAGCCTTCAAAAGATTTAAACTACTATAAGTAAATAAAGTACAATAATTATATAAGTATTAACAAACTAAACTAACTAACTTCACGCTGTATCCATGGCGGGGTAGTCAGTTTAGGTAACAAAGTACTACATATGAACGTTAAGATTATTCTTCTACATTTTCTAAATTTACATTTACTGCCAGATTAGCAAACCAAACGGTAGAGTCTGAGAAAGATTCTGGCATAAAACTAATGGCCACTGTTTTTCAGATTTAGGTATTAGAGTATTTTTGACCTTTCGATTACAGAGTAATCTGCCCACGTGGTCTTCGTTTGTAACTATTAATTTTCTAAATCTACAATTTGTAAGGCATTGTTGCAATATCTAAATAATCGGTTAGAGTTTTAAATATTTCTTCGATAATGTTTTCCTGCAATCACTGCACGTTGTTTAGTCCATTTATAGTACTAATTAGTAACAAGAGAGAACCCTTAACCGGCGAACGTGCATGAAAACACTCACGATAGAGGAAGAAGCAAAAGTGGTATGTCAGGATCGTAACAAGTAGAAAACTATAGTGTCTGTTTACCCCGATGGGAAACAGGCGTGATAATATGTATGTATGTAATTAGTAACCGAAACTGACTTGGTCATTAAATCTATATTTATAAATTAAGATCTTCCTATAATTGACGTAAATCTGAAGAACAAAATCAATTTCGTGGTCTAGAGACGCCTTACTGTATATCCTACTAAAATAATAAACGCGAATGTTCGTAAGTATGGATAGACGTTTCTTACTCTTTCACGCAAAATCTATTGAATGGATTTTGATGAAACCTTACAATAATATAACTTACACATCAGAATATCACGTAGCCTACTTCTTATCTCGGCAACAAGCTCCTGTGGGGAACAAGAACGGGAAAACTTCAGCGAGCGTCAACTAGTATTTCATACAACCAAGCGTATGGGAGGGGGGGCGTCAATCTGTACTAATACAATGGGTCTGACAAATGATTAATTTATAATTATTTATTCATTACTAAACGATGATTTTTATTTATGTTGGCTTATTTTAAATGGTTGTAATATTTACAATCAAAGTGCGTATAACGCGGGTGAGACCACATACGTCACAACCCTGCTTATTCAACAGTCGCGCTCTGTTCGCACCTGAATGCCACGCCGCGCCTTGTCGCAATCTGTGCGAGGCTGTGACGTCACATTGGGTGCGCCTAATCTCGGAAATTCAAAAAGGACTTAAACTTCTCGTCGTTATAATAAACAAAAAAAAAACTAATGTAATGTAACTTGAGCTACGCTCCAATTTTAGCTGTATTTGACAGTAATATTTTGACCCTTCTGTGGTTTCCATTACAGTAATTATTACAGACGAATGGCAGGCAAAAGACCAGTCGTGAATATACTTTTTGCCTACACCCGGACGAAAACTTGGCACAAATGTTATTATTTCTTTTATCTCTATTACGGCGCCAGTAAGAGGGAGTCAGCAACATTCTTTGCATTGTGATCTAAAGTAAAATATTCATACCAATTTTTTTATAACTAACAACTAGATATTTTCTCATATGAGGGCGCTCAATAACTCTCGTGACTATTCTATTACGTCACTAACCTTTTATCCCAAAGGATTATCGATGCACTATAGCTGGAATTCAACCGAGGTTACTGCCGGGATGGGAAGGAACTGTAGAGATTTATTAGAATAGGGGGCGGGATGTGCTGATACGTAATTTATGAGCCGAAAACTGTAGCCAGCGGATTTCTTTAATGATAAAGTCCGTTAGTCTATGGTTTACTACCCTGAGAGTTGGTTGATAAGATTTTAGGGTTATAGCTTAATCTTTTACAAAATAAATCGTGTCTCGTACAGCAAATATAAAAACTTTTTATGAAAGTTGCTTTCCCGGACACTAATAGCATTAGAAACAAAATTTCTGGGTATAATGCTGGACAAACACTGTAGTTGGAAATCTCATATTAAAGACCTGTGTACTAAAGTGAGCCGCTTTGGTTTCGTACTGAGAAGATTGCGGCGAACAGTCAATTTGAAAACCGCTCTGAGTGCCTACCACGGTTACGTAGAGTCAATACTGAAGTACGGTCTAATCTTATGGGGTAATTCTACCGACGTTTTGAAGGTTTTCATATGTCAAAAAAGTGCATTCGGGCTATAGCAAATATAAATCCATTAGAATCGTGTAAACCAGCTCAAAAATCTAAAGTTACTGACTGTGACGTCACTATAAATAACAGAAATAGGTATGTTTGTCAGAAGTCATCCAGAGTTATTTGAAAGGGCTAGTGAATACAAATTGTACAAATCTAGAGATGAAACAAAGCTGTTGCTGCCCCCCAGTAAAACGTCACTCTATCAAGATAATTCATATTACATGACAATTTTGCGAAAATTTAGGACTACTCTTGTTGACTGGCTTATTGAGAAGTGTTACTATACAGTCAAAGAGTTTCTTGACGATAAATAGACTAAATAAAAAAATATTACTAAAATGCATTTGTAACAGTGACTCATGTGTTCAATCTAGTTTAGGTATTTAATGGATATGGAAACAACTATGTATTGACAGTTAATGTGTAATAGGCGTAGAATTGACATAAATCATTTATGAAAATACTGACATTGGATAATTATTATTGACATATTTATAGTAAGTAGTTAATTTCAATACAATTTTATTTTAATTTTTAATTATGTAATTTATCAATATCTTTATAGTTTCACCAACTATCTACCTAGAAGAGCTATGACTTTTTATTGTTTAATTATTAAGCCCTATACAATTATGACATAGTAAAATAAGAAGAAATTTAAGCAACTTATTAATTTTGCATGCAGATGAATCTGCGGAACATGCTGAGCATTAATTCATGTAAAACCTTTTAAAATATCATGTTTCACACAATAAATGATTTATTATTATTATTATATTATAATAGGTTTGGTTTCTTCGCCCGTACCATACTTCGGACCTATTGAATTCCGTTGTTTATACATTCTACAATAATGTATACTATGCCCGATTTGTTTACATTTATGTTTACTGTTCCACTCTCGAGATTAGAAGCGTAGTAATTATTAAGTAATATAAAAGTGTCATTACTAATATAAAATTGACAGTAATTGTTACATTTGATATTTAAACTATGTGATCAATCTGCTTGTACTGAATGTAACCTAGTCTTAGAATAAATATGTATATTTGCACGCCCAAGTGGCAGAATATGCTGTACCGACTATGTAACTAAGATCTCTAGCCAACAATATTCTTGGAAATATACTAATTTCATTGAATATTCCAAAACTGCTTGACTGATATTTATGAAATAATTTGAGTATAATTGGTACTTCTGAGAGATTAAAGCTATCAAAAACTCAGATACAACTTTTTTCATCGCTCACGACTTTATCCCCGTAAAGTAAGCAGAGACATACGCCTACATTTCGTAGTATACATTTTTGTCCCGCGTAACAAGTGGTGAGCTCATTTCCGTGTGAAATCAAAACTTCAACATCAGAAAGTCAAAAACTGCGCTTGTCCATGCCAACACGGCAATGGGCTCACCACCTGTCACGTGGAACAGAATGCATACGGTTAATAATGTAACTCTGTTACCCCTTCGACACTTAAAGCGTGACTAGCAAAAAAATCATTAAAGGAAAGAAAATCATTAAATAACCTAACCTAACCACTCCGGGAGTGCCGACAGAAGTGAAAACTCAATTTATTAATAATTTATTTATCTAGACGCGTTGGTACATGCATATATGCACACACTATAGCTGCGTATCGTAACGGGGTGTAGCGAGTCCAGAGATTTATCTCATCTAAAAAATTGCGTACCGCGCTAAAAGAAGTTTTTCCTTCATAAATTGACCGGGATCGACGTTAATGATGATGATGATGAAAAATAAATCTACACTGAAAGACTCCTAATTGATTACACAGCATTATTTAATAAGACCTGTAGATGACCGGAATCAACGTTAGATGATGATGATGATAATGGTCGCGAGTCCAGAGATTTTATCTCATCTAAAAATAAGCGTACCGCGCTAAAAGAATATTCACTTCAAAAATTGACCGGGATGGACGTTAATGATGATGATGAAAAAAAAATTGACCGGGATCGACGTAAAGATGATGATGATGAAAAATAAATCTACACTGAAAGAGTCCTAATTGATTACACAGCATTATTTAATAAGACCTGTAGATGACCGGAATCAACGTTAGATGATGATGATGATTATGGTAGCGAGTCCAGAGATTTTATCTCATCTAAAAATATGCGTACCGCGCTAAAAGAAGTTTTTCCTTCAAAAATTGACCGGGATCGACGTAAAGATGATGATGATAAAAAATCTTACTCTTCTTCGATCAGGTCACGGTGTCCTGACGCGAGTTTAAGATTTTATACCCATTACAGAAAAAGTGCTCAACGCCGCTAAAGAAGTTTTCACTTCGAAAAAAAAAAGAATTCTGACCAATATACTACGAAAGACTTAATAATATTGTGAAATATTTAATATGTAATTACTAACAAACTAACTAACTATCTTCACGCTGTATCCCTGACGGGGTAGTCAGAGAGGACAGATCGCCAGGCTTCGCGATCCATGCATACTTCTTTCGCTTCTTCGAGATTCATCAATCGCTTCATACACGCACGTCTGGGTATCCGAGTACTTTTGACCTTTCCGTTTTTGAGCAATCTGCTCACGTGGTCTTCATATGTAAGTCTCGGCCTACCCTAACTCCTTCTACCCTCTACTTTTGAACAATATATATTCTTCGTCAATCGTTCCTCACTCATTCGTTGGACGTGTCCAAACCAACGGAGCACGCCCTTTTCCAGCTTAACGCTGACACTTTCATTCAAACCTGCCATATTGCGTATCACTTCGTTACGTATTCGGTCGGCCAAGGTAACGCCGCACAATTTTCGAAGTGATCGCATCTCCACAGCATTCAATTTACTTTCATGCATCTGCTGACATACCCAGGTTTCACTACCGTAAAGCAAAGTTGGCACTAGCACTGCGTTATGAATCGCCATTCGTGCTTCTTTTACGATGCTTTGTCGCTTTACTAACTGGGACAAAGCACCGTTAACTTTGTTTCCGGCAGCTACTCGCCGTTCTACATCCGAATCACATCTTCCATCTGCGCTAAACATACTTCCTAAATACACAATTTCATTCACTTGCTCTAGACGTTTCTGGTTTACCCTAATCTCGCATTTAGTTCTTACGTCACCTCTTTCAAATACTAGAACCTTAGTTTTACTTGCATTCAAGCGAAGACCCTTACTTTCACACTCCTCTTTCATATTAGTGACTAATGTCTGAAGGTCGGCTTCTGATGAGGCCATGAGCACCGCATCATCAGCGTACAGCAGACAGTTTACTGTAAAGTCACCCAAATTCACACCCATATTAAAATCTTTCAACTTCTGCAGGCAACTGTCCAGATACACTATGAACAGCCAGGCGGACATGACACATCCCTGTTTGACGCCTGTACAGACATCAAAAAGAGGTGACACATCCCCCCCTACTCGCACGCAAGCCTTACAGTCCCTATAAAGCGACTGTATTGCCCGCCGTAGCGAGCCGTCCACGCCATATCCGGGCAGCAAGTCCCACAGCGTTTCTCTCACAACGTTATCAAATGCTTTCTCTAGATCCACAAAAGTGCAGAAAACCTTCTGGCTAAGAGCCAGAAACTTTTCCGCGATCATGCGGAGAGAAAACACTTGATCCATGCAACCTCTTCCACGTCGGAATCCGCATTGAGCCTCCCATAAATACCTTTCAGAATTTTCTTGCATTCGTGCCGTTATAACCTTTGCATACACCTTACTAGCTAAGCTGACCAAGCTGATCGCCCTGTAGCTGGAGCAGTTTAGGCGCGAGCCTTTCCCTTTGTAAATAGGTACTACAACTGCTACTCGCCAGTCATCTGGGACCTCACCCGTCCGCCAGCACAAGTTGCATAACAGACATAGTGTGTCCCAGACACGCGACCCACCGTTCTTGATCATCTCAGCAGTAACTCTGTCTTTTCCCGCAGCCTTACCACATTTCATACTTCTTATCGCTTGTTCTATTTCTTTCATACTAATGACTTCAATGACATCGGGATCCGGAGCATCGAAGTGAGCTCCAGTTCCCGATGTGGCATCTCTGTCTTTTCTTGCATACATCTTTCCATAGTATTCACTCCATCTCTGCAGGACGTCAGTTTGGTCTGTTAGGACGTCATTGTTAACACTGAGCACTTTATTCTATTACTTATTTTATTAATATGTAATTACACCTTAATAAAAATAGAAAATTCAATTTGCTTGTAGTAGGCTCGATACCACTCACACAGCATACAGCATTTCGTTATCCACAAGCCACGTTAAGAATTTAGTTTTTTTATAATGATATCTTTTTTTCGTTTTGACAATCACTTCGGGACCATTCCCCCCCCCCTCCATTTCCCCCCCGATCGAAAAATCCCCTCGCTAAAAGTTGTTATCTACATCAAGTATTGTCCATGCCAAGTTGCATGCAGATCCGATGAAAAATGCGATCTGTAGACTGAATGGACGGATGGACGGATATCAACAGCATTTTTCCCGTACCAGTGGAGTTAAAATGATGACTTTCGTCGGCTCGCTTCGCTCGCCTCGTCAGTCAATAAATATCACTATGCAGTACCTACACTATCTATCTATTAGTTGTATATAATAAATATATAGATTTCTAAAATATGAGAGGCACATAGTTGTGCAGAGCGATGCGTTATGAAGATTTTTACTTGCATTACTCGATCTGGCGGTATTATTGGCAAGCTATTCCAACACTGGAATCCTCGACTTGTGATTGGTCCAAGTATAAAGTGAGTATTTGTTAGTTTATATATTATTTTCAAAGTTTCACGGTGTATACTCATATGTTTTACAAATTACTCGGGATTTAACGCGAAATTCGGGATTCATGACTGGGCAAAACCGTGAAGTCCCGATTTTCGCACAATGTTTATACATGACAATTCTATAAATTTTCTGAAAGTGACTAAAAAAAATAAAAATATCTTTATTTTGCATAGACTATTTTAACGGCGCTTACAAAATGTCATACTCTATTCAAAATATTTAAAGTGACCACCGGTTCGGAACGCGGTCCACCTGAGAAGAACCGGCAAGAAACTTAGGAAGGCTTTTTTTTAATGGCCTATTTACTATTTAATATTATTTCACTTTGCCTACAGATCATTTCCAGGCGCCCCTGTCCTGCAAATAGTCTTTAACGGAGTAATAACCTTTTTCACAAAGCTTTTTTTTAATTTACTTTTTAAATTTATTGAATGGTTAATTTCTCAGGTCACAGGGAAGCTTGTTGTAAAAGCGTATACTGTAGGTGAAGATGTTAAGATGTTTGTAACTCAATCACGTTCTAAACCCAGAACTAATTTGACTGGAACTTGGTGCACCGATGGCTGAAACCCTAGAGTCACACTATCTATAAAGGATTTTTTTTCTGTAAGAAAGAGATACGGCAATACTTTGACTAAATTTTATTGCACACTGATACAAATTACAACACTCGTAAAAGTAGATTAAAATTAATACAAATAAACCTTTAACAATTTTTGGAACAAATTATTGATAATTCATTGAAGCGCTCATAGCCGCGCTTACACCTTCAATGAACTATCAGTAACCGATCACTGCGTTAAGCAGCTTTCGATATGGCTGCTCTTTGGATGGGTAACCACTTTGCGTCATTTCTATTCACGAGCGTTTTCGTGTTTCGGAAGCTACGCTAAGCCATTGGTACCAGTTGCCAGTAAAAGGACAGCCGTTAAGCCAAGTTGAAGGCCTTATCGGCAGCTTAAAAAAATCAAACAGCTGGTCGCCACAACTTGCGCTTGTACATTTCAACACGGCAATAGCAAACGCGGCATTGTGGGACATAAATGTTTACGGTGAAATGTGGGCATATATTCCTTTGCTACCCCTTCGGGGATAAAGGCGTGGATGATAAGTAAATGATACATTCAATGTAATACTACATTTTAAACTACTCTTCCAACGATATTACTTGCCTTTAAAAAATACAAAAGGGCTATTTAAATCATACAGAAATATAAAACTTAGTTACTTATTGAGATAATTTAGAGAATTTAGGTAATAACTTATATTCATTCTTTTATATATTAAAAAATAAAACGTTTAAAATGCGTTTAAAATTTCATTTACATGTTATGTCATTAATTACTGCTTATCTCTTGGGCCATCGCTCAAACGCATGAACTGGAAATCGAAGAATTCAATATTCATATGCAAATAATTATGAGTAAGGTATTTACGAGTTATCTGAGTTAACTTAGTGCTGTAAATAATATTGAGATTTTTAAATTTGGCTTCGTCAAGACCATACTAGCGGCACGCTATGATGGCCGTTTTGACATTACAATAGTAATGTGAAATCCTTTTGAAAATCCTTTTGTAAATCCTTTTACGACAGCAACTTTGGACGTAGATGTAGTGTCATCTGTCCAAGAACGGCTTACAGTATGGTTAGCATTAAGCCATATTTCATCCAAAAACACAGCTCCAAAACGGCCATCATAGCGTGTCGCTAGTGTAGATAAGACTAAAATGTTCTTCTGCGTTCGCAATTGTTAACATATAGACTTTTTTTTAGATAAATACATTTAAAGTTTCCTTTGCCGGCCCAAGATGGGCAAAGACAACCAACAACAACAATAGGACTTGCTATTTTTAGGAATTATTAATGGCGTGGTTGCTAAGATCTTTTAGCCAAATCATATAAAAATTTTTACTTAGTCTTTTTATTACCTAACATCTTCGTCTTTTTAAATCTTGACGTCTTATATTTTTTATTCCTTAATATGGATTTTTAAATAATATGTTTAGCAGTACAAACCGATGACGTTGATGAATCTGTTAAACCGTACAAGCAATTATATCAAAATCATTTCAAAAACCGCCTACTGCGAGGGTATATGCCCCTAGTCTCCCCGCATGCATGTGTACCTTTATGTTTGATCTAAATCCGACTGCATCCTTGAAACTCTTCTCTATGTTATAGCCCCTATATGCTTATATATCCCCTATATCTTTTATATGCTTTTAATGACTTCAAATGTCTTTAGGATGCTAGTCTTATACATCAGAACCACGTAAATATAATAAGTTATGTAACTGTTAATCTGAATTAAAAAAAGCCAGACAAGTGCATGTTCGTAAGTCCAACATGCACTTGTCTGGCTTTTATTTTACAGAAGGTTCACGTAAAATTTGTTTTTTGCTTCTTCAACTTCGATGCGGAGAAATTTTATGACGCATGTTAGGTCTTTGGTTCTTAGTTATTTTTAGTTAGTTTAGAATTAATTTATCATAATATTAAACTGTAATTGTAGATTGTTTCAAATAACGAAATATATTTCAAAAAAAAAAATAATTATATAGACTTCAACTAAAATTTTTTTTATACTTTACATTAGAAGTTTATTTTTTGACAGTTTCAAAAGCCATAGTACATAGTTCAAATTTCAACTCGAAATCTTTACGCGTTACCTAAGTAGAGAAATGGTCTTGACAGATAGATGAAGGTACGCACCACAAAGTAATTCCGTTTTTTCCTTTTGAGCTACGGAACCTTAAAAATAATGACGCAGACACATCTGGAATGCAAACACACATTTTAAATATCAAAATGAGATATGGACACAAACTTTCAACGAATTTATAACAAAATTTCATCGTACTTGGTAGCCATTGTTCCTTGAATTCAAATCAAACTGAAGCGTTAAAATGACAGATGAATTCGACAAACAAATTTGTACTCTATTGACTTACTCGCAAAGTTGAAATAAAATGATAAATTCCATTGTTAGTTTGAAGATTTTAAAATTGGATTGCATTTTCAGTCTCAGAGAAGATTATTTATTTGCTCAAGTCCTATTTCAAAACGAATTATCTTTGTGATAAGTTGCTGGATCTTTTATTAGTAGTTGACATTTGTTTCACCCTGTAGATCATAAAATGCTTTAAAGTTTTTACCTCTTGAGAAAAAAAGAACTAACTAACTATCTTCACGCTGTATCCCTGACGGGGTAGTCAGAGAGGACAGATCGCAAGGCTTCGCGATCCATACATACTTCTTTCGCTTCTTCGAGATTCATCAATTGCTTCATACACGCACGTCTGGGTATCCGAGTACTTTTGATCTTTCCGTTTTTGAGCAATCTGCTCACGTGAATATAGAAAAAAAGAAGATGGTTTTATTTGCATTTAACAGTTATAGGACGGCTTTTACCTCTAGGTATTGATATTTTTTAATTCAAATAACTCTATGTTCTCACTGCAGATACCAAAATGCGAAACTATTGTTCGGCGCATTCCTCGTAACTTGTCTTACAAGGGATGCACCTAACATTGCCATAATTTCGTCACCTTTTTTTTTATTTTATTAAATTTTTTTAGGCAATCTGGTGTACTCTCGAAAAGCCCAGAGACCCTGAACAGTACCTGGCCATTGTTTAGAGTGGGAGTACACCAAATGCCCTGTAAGGAGGTGTGCGCGTGAGAACATATTATTATCACAACACCTCTTTGAGCCTACTTCTATAAATGCTAACTCGGTGTGTAGCGCCCAGGTTTACGCTTGTGGAGGACGGTTTTTAAGATCTCCGGCACCCTGTGTCTCTCTGCGGTACGGTAGAATACTATTCGTCTCCCGTTCCTTCTCCGTCCCATTTAGCCCATCGTTTCATATACAATTAATTAGAATATACTGTAGTTTTTTAAAAGGTCAAGCGGGGTGTAATATAATCTAAAAATGTATTCAAACTTTACTAGAGTTGCATAGCCTGTTAGATAAAATTACATGGGATGTAAATCTGCGTCCTCGGCCAATCCGGGGCCATCAATTTGATCTACTAAGCTACCGACTCCCACTCAATATAAAGGAAATTTTCTACCTTACCCGTTTAGGGCTACGTAAGCTCCAACTATCGGCACTTATGAAGTTCGCGGTTAGTTGGTAAAGTTAGATGTTGCAAAGTTGGCGTCACAAAGATGTGGTTCTTCAAGCTCTGCTTCAAAAATGCGTTTATTTTTATATACCACTGAGGTGGCATACAAGCATACGGCCCACCTGATGGAAAGTGGTCACCGTAGCCTATGGACGTTGGCAACACCAGAGGTGCAGCACTCGCGCTGCTAACCCTTTTTACCCCTTTAAGACCCCTTTAGAAAAACCTCTTACTGTAGACGTTCGGGGAAACCCCGGCAGAGAGTCTATTCCACAATCTAAGCGTACGCGGAATTAAGCCTTTATCGGACCAAACCGTATGCGTGCGCTCCGGACGCAAAGTGTGAGGGTGAACACCCTGTCTATGGCAAGCAGTGCGACGATAGAAGGTAGACGTAGACATCATATCAATCAACTCCTCAGAGCACAGACCGTTACAGGCGATAGAACACGAAAGGAAGGAAGGAGGTAAAATCTCTCCAGTTGCGAAGGGGTTTGACACCGCCCGCTAGTAGAGGATCGTTGACAATCTTCATAGTACGCCCTTCTCCCGAGTCGAAATGTCGAAGCTGGTATTCAGGTGCACCAGCCCAAATGTCCTGTCAATGAAAGGAATCTGAGTTTGCAGAGCGTTCCAAGTTTCTATGTTGAAAGAGAAACGCTCCGATTCGCGCAGTTCTGGCGAAAACTATCTTAACTGTATGAAAGTGGGACCTATTCCAGGCACGCCTTGTTCATGATCGAATGGGATTCGGATGAAGAACTCTTCACAACACTCGCCTAAAGAAGTTAATATTAAGGCTTCTTAGAGTTGACCATTAACCATACTCATCAGTAGATTAAATTTATAGATAATAACCGAAATCCAATTTCTGAATCCCAAATCTCATCAAATTCTGTAACAAATCTTCTGAACAAAAAGGTTACGAAAGGAAAAAATAAATTCGACAATGATATCTTTACCTCGTGAAAATGTTCAAAGAGCAAAGTAAGAACAAGTTCTACAACTTTTAGATAGAAATTTGTGTACCTTCCTTCACTTTCCTCTTGCTTACTAATTGATCCTTTGTTAGATAAAAACGCAACGGACTACTTTCTCGTTAAGAAACTAATTTTAAAAAAGTAGCGAAGTCTTAATTAGACGGTGAAATTACCCTTACAGATCAATGATTGACGCTGATTATAAATTAACGGGGGCTTTCAGTTCAATATTTTTGCAAATAAATTATTTCGGAATAGAAAAAAAAAACAATTTTTTTTAAGTTTCAAACGACCGACATATGTTGATTAAAGGATTAGGCGACAACTGTGGTGCTCTCTAATAATGCTGAATTGGGAGAGTCAGCATCGGCAACGCGAGTGCCACATGTCTGGTGTTGCATAAGTCCATAATTGACAAACCAGCATACCTGATGATGTATGCTTGTCTCTCACCTCTTTGATATAAAACTAAAGAGTCTATGTTAATAAAGGTATCTTAAAACATGAAAATTTGAAAGAAAAAACAATCTGATGATCTCAAATACAGACTCAACATTGATATAAAAAGTCTATATTTGAGTCTGTGAAATGAGACTTCATAAATAAAATTATTCAAACCAAATATTTGATGCTTTTGAATTATTCAGCTTCTCTTATTTGTGATATTTATTTTGATTTATTCATGGATGATTGTATTGTCTATACCAATTTTATAAAGAGAAAAGATTTGTAAGTTTGTTTGTAATGAAAAGGCTTAGAAACTACAGGGCAGATTTTTAAAATTCTTTCACCATTAGAAAGCTACATTCTTTTTGAGTAATATAGGCTATATGGATTTTCAATTAGGGTTCCGTAAAAATTCTCGAATAGAAAAACTTCACCACACGGGCAAGCTGCGGGCACCAGCCAGTGTTCTATAAAAGAACGTAAATCAATTTAATAATAAGTGTAACACGCACTTTTACCACTTCGCACAGTCTTCAACGACCCTTAGTGGACAACAGCGCTTATGTCATCCTCCATCAGGACAAATCTGGACTTTTTGGGTCTGACTTTACTGTTGCTACCTAGCAAATGCGTCATGGCCAGATATTTCTTCTCCTTATATTCGAATGATTGTTTTACTGCCGCGATGGCGCAGTGGTAGTGTATGCGACTGCCGCGAATGAGGCCTAGGGTACGATTCGTGGGTCGGAAGAAAATATTTGTGTGATCCTCAAATGTTTGTTTCGGAGTTTGGGTGTTTACTATGTATAATATGAATGTATTTAGAAATATATAACTATGTTTATCATTCATTCAGTCAGGCTTGACGGCGCTGTGTAAAAAAATGTCCCACAATTGTTAAAAATGTAGCCGTACTACAGAGCACAATTTCTTGCTGTTTATTGAACACGAATGCTACTTTTACAATCACCGATCCATAGTGGATTCACCCGCATTGTTTCTGTTTTCGTCGGAAAACGGGCTTAAAATGTATGTTGCATATAACATTAGCAATCTGACAGTGAAAGTCCTGTTAAAATCTGTCTAGCCGTTTCAAAGATATCATACCGTAAATTGTAAGTACCATATATTACTAGTTAACGCCCGCGGCTTCACCCGCGTAGTAAAGTTTTCCCGTTCCCGTTTCCCACAGGAACTTGTTCCCGGGATAAAAAGTAGGCTATGTGTCATTCTGATGTATAAGCTATATTATTGGAAAGTTTCATTAAAATCCATTGAGCAATTTTTACGTGAAAGAGTAACAAACATCCATACAAACTTTCACGTGTTTAATATTATTAAGATTTACTATACCGTTTACTTATCTATGTATTAAGTAAAAAGCTGTTAATTTGTAATAACAAACGGACTCTTTAATTTTATTTATAGATAAAGATATATAAAAGTAATCGCTTTATTTAATTGAATCTTTGGTTCTTTATAAATCTCAGTTACCAGCTCCATACTTTAATAAAACCGTTCCTGTTTTAGAAGATCCCATACACATTGAGTTTTATCTGGTGTTACAAACGACTGGATTACTGAAGATTTCCCCAACTGATTTACTGTTAGCTAGGTTGGTCTGTGACTTGGGGTTCGGTATGTGTCTATGATACTTTGTGATAGTTTGCCTGATAGCTTTTGGTTTCGATTTCAGTACATTTTTGCTCTTTGGATAGTGAACTGATTTTTCAAAGTTTGTGGAATTCTAATTATGTTCAGTTACGATAATAATAATTGAAATAAATCATTTTGAATTTGTTTTTTTTTATACCACCTAGGTGGCAGACAAGCATAGGCCCACCTTATTGAAAGTGGTCACACTAGCCTTTGGACGTTTGCAATACCAGAGGTGCAGCACTCGCGCTGCCGACCCTTTATAAACGCCTTAGACCCCTAAGACCCCTTTTGTTTTGTTAAATATAGTTCGTACTGAATTCTTGAAATTTGTCTTGTTGGAGTGGAGCTACCACGAAGCAAGAAGAGTAACTGTTTAACATTGAGTCTCTGCAACGAATTGACAGATTTTTATTCTTCGTCTCTGTTATTTTTCTTTGCTCAGTTTCCAGGTTCAAAATCGAGCAAATATATTTTGATCATACCTTTTTTCAGCTAAAATGCTGCTGCATGTTTCGTCAAAAGCTGTTCCTAGAAGCTATCGTTTGGTTTCTAATTTTAGCCAGTTTTGAGAGCGACTGCTGTCTGACCTCCCAGCCCCGTAAGGGCTTCTGCGCCGTTGACTGCCTCTGTGGCGCGGTGGGAATGTATCCGACTGCTATGCAAACGCACCCAGGATAAAACTTTGTGTGATGAGCACGATGGTTTACTCTGTGTCTGGGTATCATTTAAATTAAATAAATAAATATCTATCACGCCTTATCCCCGAAGGGGTGGCAGAGGCATATTATATGCCCACTTTTCACCGTGTGGATTCCTGTCCCACGTAATAGGTGGTGAGGCCAATGCCGTGTTGAAATAGACTGACGCAGGTTGTGGCTACCTGCTGTTGAAATTTTTCAAGCCGCCCATATGGCCTTCAACTAGGCTTAACGACTGCCATTTTACTGGCAACCGGGACCAACGGCTTAACGTGCCTTCTGAAGCACGGAAACGCTCGCAAATGTACATGCCACAAAGTGGTCACCCATCCGAGGACCAGCCGTAGTGAAAGTTGCGTAACTCAGTGATCGTTTACAGAACACTGAGACCGCGGGGCCACGAGCGCTTCATCTCATCAGGTTTCTGGTTACCATAGTACAAGCTCTGCTTAGTTTGGAATCAGATGGCGTTGTGTGAGTTGTCCCAACGATATTTATTTATTTTTTTACTCAGCAGGTGCACTTCAGGCCCTAGCCTATTATTTGTCCTCTAGTTTTTCATTTTTTTCATTTAAAACAGCTTTATTTAATCATAAAATATTAATTACAGAAGTGTAGTACTTACATTAAATATACACTAGCCAATATAATTATACACTTTATCAGACTGATGTCGCCTCTAAAAGTTTATCAAAATGTAAACTGGAATTTTTAATAACATAATAATAATTAAATAACATTAACTTTGCTACGATTGTGATGTATTGAGTACGAGATATTTAGTTATATATTCTCGTTCGTTTCATGAAATGTGGGTAAATAGCTCGATTCTACACAATGCAACTGCAGAACATAATCAGTAAGGCTACAGCGACAGAGCCGCCTCACCGCCCGCGCTCCTACGTCACATGGGCGAGAGCGGGGCGGCCAGGCGATCCACACAGGTCAACAAACTGGTCGGCGCTTGCGCTTGATGTCGCTGGAGGAAACAATACGTAGTGATGGGGCAACCTATACGTGCCATAATTATCGAAGTATGTTAAGCTATTAGTATTAGATTTTTATTGATGGATTATGAGTATGAAGTTTATTTTTGTAATAGAATTATCGTGTTAGTTTAAAATGATTTTAAAACTTACACGAAAATTCACGAAGATTACCGAAGAACGTGGATGATGCATTCGATATGATGTCAACAATGTACGGACTCTCCTATCTAAGGCATCGAGCTCAGTTTGAGTCACTAGTAATAGAATTATCGTGTTAGTTTTAAATGATTTTAAAACTTACACGAAAATTCACGAAGATTACCGAAGAACGTGGATGATGCATTCGATATGATGACTCTCCTATCTAAGGCATCGAGCTCAGTTTGAGTCCACTAGAGTATGCCAAAGGAGTACATCAAAAGTGGCATGACCCAGCCATTATAAGCACGCACCTTATTGCCGCCTGACAAAAGACTATTTACGACTTTTCTCAGGCGACCAAGGAAACGCTCTCGTAACGACTGTTTCATGTCAGCTTCATTAATGCCCAACGCCTGTGACATACCCAGGTACTTATAGGTGTCCGATACGAGATGTGATGTCAGATGAATGGAATCAGAAAGCTGAATACCTCCTGATTCCACTATCCGTCCACGCTTAACATGCATAACTGCACATTTTTCCACACCGAATTCCATCTTGATTGAATTACTAAAGTTTTCAGTTACCTTTAGTAAATCAACCAGATGAGAACTATTTGTGGCAAAAAGCTTTAAGTCATCTATGTAAAGCAAGTGAGATATAACCTGACCTCCTCTTTGTAATCTATAACCCAGCCCTGAACTCTCTAGTAGTGTACTAAGAGGGTTCAGTGCTAAGCAAAACCAATGGGGACTCAAACTGTCACCTTGAAAGATACCCCACTGGATCCTAATCGGCTCGTCGTTACCACAGACATCCCTACATCCTTGATAGGTAAGAAGGGTCCTCCATTGCCTCATACATGATTTTAAAAAGGTGCATAGAGTTGTATCAACTTTGTACAACTCTAGCACCCTCAAGAGCCACGTGTGAGGTACAGAGTCAAACGCCTTCTTATAATCTATCCAACATGTTGAGATATCCTTACGGTTACGACGAACTTGCTGGCTAATGGCCATATCAATGAGGAGTAGTTCCTTAGTACCTCGAGCCAAACTTCTACATTCATTCTGATAGGTACTCATATTTTTGTTTTCATTAATATGTTTATTTAATTTATATCTCAGAATGGATGTAAGTAGTTTATAGATCGACGGCAAACACGTGATTGGTATATAATTACTGGGGTTTGAAGTACTTCCTGATTTATGGAGCAGATGAGTCACACCAGTTGTCATAAAAATTGGTAACGACACAGATTCAAGAGCAGATTGAAAATGCGATGCCAGTCGAGCATGTGAACTACGTAACCATTTAACACATTCTGTGCTCCTCACTCGGATCCGAGTGGGGCGGGGCCATAGTAACGGTGCCGCCCACTCGGATCCGTGCCAGCGTCCCATTCATTTTGTTTTGGCTAGTAACGCACCGGCGTTTGTAAGCGAGCTCACGTTGTTTTGCGCGGCCACTCTGGCAATATAATCAACTTACGAAAAAGAAAATTGGTTTCATTCTAATAGTGTTGTGGTGATTTGTATACACGATAGACAGGACGCTATTTTTTAGCCAAAATGGACAGTAAGGCTCGGCCGTCGACTGGTAAAAGTGCTACAAAAAAGCGTCGACAAAGTGATGATTATGACTCGGAAGGGTCTGAAGAATATAGTGATGAAGAAGTGTATTCGCAAGGAGTTCATGAAGAGGGGTTATCTTCAAGTTCAGAAGGATCTAGCGGCAGTGATGTTAGTATTTTTGATACAAAAATGAAGTCGAAGACGACCAGTCGTAGACCACGCGCTGGTGATGTACCAGCTCAACCTTCAAGGTCACAGGCATCAAAGCGAGGTTTGAGTGAGTCAGGCGGTAGCCCTATTATTCGACCTAAGCGACTGAAAGCAATGGTTAGTGATGGCTGCAAGGGAGCGAATATACCAGGTACGCGTGATACATCAGCTCAGTCTTCAACGTTACCAGATTTCTCAGCATCGAGGCCTGCGTTTCGCCATCTAGAATTTGACAGACTGGACAATTATGAGATCAACTGCGAAATTGAACGTCTTTCATCGCCCTCTATCGTACAAGATTATGGAGACGTACTGCTCGATTTGCCAGAGAATCTATCCGTGGGTAACATTTCTACGCCTAGCGTGTCGCTTCTGAGATCTAATTCGGTGACTCCGAACTTCTCGTCAGAGCATAATGACGCCCCTCCGGCTTTTCCCGTTCTAAGATCTGAAAGTAGTACTCCCGACTTGCCAAGCGATAACCATGATGCCCCGTCACCTCAAAATTCACGCAATAACTTACCTTCTCATCAAGGAGCCACTACCACCTGGAGCTCTAACCCAAATTCAATGAAAACTATCGACTTTACCACGGAACAACAACTCTTGGTGCCGCCTCCAACAGATCCTTACGATGCGTTCCGTTTATTTATTGATGATGATTTATTAGATCTGATTGTTCGAGAGACGAATGCAAATGCAGTAAGAGTGGGTGCTGCAGATAATGTAAAGCGTAACTCACGAATAAACAACTGGAAAGTTTTAACTAAAGAAGAACTGATGACATTTCTCGGACTCCTTCTGCACACTGGAACAATTCGGCTAAATCGTATATGCGATTACTGGAAACGGCACTATTTATTTAATATTCCATGCTTCGGTCAATTTATGTCTCGAAACAGTTTCTTATTGATATTACGATGCCTGCACTTCACGTCGGAAACAAGCGAAGAAGACCGCCTAGTAAAAATTCGACCATTTATGGATCATTTTAATAATAAAATGATAAATATTTATTGTCCGGGTAAACAGCTATCATTGGATGAGTCCATGGTTTTGTGGCGCGGACGACTGCTGTTCAGACAGTACATTAAGAACAAAAGGCACAAATATGGCATCAAACTTTATGTCTTGGCAGAACCAGATGGCACCGTTTTAAAATATCAACTTTACGCAGGTGCCAATGATGAGACGTCAGGACAGGGTCATGCCAGCAAGGTCGTCTTTAAACTCCTCGAAGAGAGACTAGATTCTGGCCACCATGTGTACATGGACAACTACTACAATTCTTATGGTTTGGCTGTGAAATTGCTAGATCGACAGACGTACTGCACAGGAACGTTAAGAAAAAACCGCAGAGATAATCCTGTTGAAATTGGGACTATCCCATTGAAAAAAGGAGAAAACAAATCCTTGTTCTTGAACGGGGTTCATATTGGTAAGTGGAAAGATAAACGTTACGTATTATATATTTCCACAGAACATGGAGACGAGATGCTGGAAACTACTTCCAAAAGGGGATCTGTAGTATTGAAACCAAGCGCAATTGTCCATTACAATAACTTTATGTCGGGCATAGATCTTCAAGATCCGATGCTCGCTTATTACCCAGTCCAAAGAAAGACGCTGCGCTGGTACAAGAAGCTGTTTGTTCATATGCTGCAAATGAGCCTCAGTAATGCAATGTACTTGTACAACAAATTTTCGGCGACTAATAAAATGAATCTGTACGATTTCCGTTTGAGCATACTGGAAAGACTTCTACCTGATCCTCATGATGTCAATCAACGCAATGTTTTGAAAGTGAAACATAAACTCACCAAAATAGAAAAGACCCGAGTGAGACAAAAGAAGGTAGGAAGAGTCATGAAGGAAACCACCGAAGTGGCCCGAAAGGAATGCAAAGGCTGCAAAGCCCAGAAAAAGAGAGTGCAAACCATTTACGAATGTAAGCAATGTGAAGGTTCTCCAGGCTTCTGTACACAATGTTTCTGTCAGGCACATTCCTAAGTTTTTTTATTTTATTTTAAGTTTTTTTTCTTTGTGTACGTAACACACTGTGATTCAGAGTGTCATTTTTCGGTTAAACTTATAATTAAGTATTATCTTTTTTTGTTTGATTTTTATAATTGTAGATTTTAATGCTTCTTTGCATAGATTGATTAATATATCTTTCTAAATAAATAATTCTCCAGATGCATAATTGTTTTATTTACTTACTGTTTTTTTAAGTCACCACATGATGACATTTTAGTTAATAAACAATTGCCATCCCTAGCACTCGGATCCGAGTGTTCGGCACCCGACGTGCTGCATGCCGACCACTCGGATCCGAAAAATGTATTTTTTAATAAAAATAATAATAATAATAATATACATTCATACATATTTTCAAACATTCATATTTACTTAATCAAAATTCACCATAAAAAGTTATGGCTTACGGCTATTACTTTGTATCCATTGTTTAAGCAATCAATGTGTTAAGCCAAAAAGTGTGCAGTCCGTCCGGTCCTGGAGATTTCCAATTAGATAACGGACGCACTGCACTAGCTATATCAGAACTGTCAATTGTGACTTTTTCCATTTCCTATATATCTTCACATGCTCGCTTGACATCACTCATCCAATCACCCTCGGTGTGACTGACGGACACCGACCAGATGCGTTGCCAAAACGTGTTTGTATCATGAAAATCTGGTAGGGGTCCGACACTCACACATTTATCTAATCGTTCCCAATTTCTATAAACCCATCTCTGATCGCTTGCGAATCTGCGATTAATGGTATACCGGTCTACACGTTTTTATATCTACGTATTCGATGTGCCCATGCATAGACTTTTTGCTTCAGGAAGTCAATGCGCTCTGTGACCCGACTCACATATTCATTGGAGCTGATACCCGTTCCTGAAAATGCTCGGTTCACAAAGCGCATCACCCTCGGTCGAGTATTACCCGATCTGAAGCAGGATAACTTGCTGATGAGTACTCTTGCCTAAGCAATACGTCGTTCAATCCTACACTGCCACTCTGGGACAACTGGTCTATGTCGCGTATTATCGTTTTCCATCATAAATGAAACCCCCGCTAGACGACATGTTGCCACAGCAGCACAGTACAGGATTGAATGAATATCATCAAGAGTTTCACTATTGTCTAAATACATAGGCAATAGTGTATCAATAGTACTCACCAGTGCCAAGTTTTTCTTATGCATGGGTAACCGAGGTAGACGAGGCCTAAAATCAATGGGCATAGACCGATATTCCTCAAGCACGCACTTGGTCCGATGATCTTTGAGCTAAAACGTTAACAGATGGTTCAAGTTCGCGAAACAAGTGCAGCATACGTTCACGATACGCAGTGCGGATAGTTCCTCCCTTTGTAGCCGTATAATTTGCCCGCATGACAGTCTTATTCATCGAATTAGTCCATCGCATGCGGTGCACATCACCACCGGAAGCGGGGGGCCCTGCTTGTGGCCGGTGGGCCTCTGGGTCCCAAGCTAGACGGCGGGCGGCGTCTTTCTAACCAACGCACAGGTCTTGGCGACGTCGGTGGGGAGGTTATTCGTTACTGGATGTTAAGCTCGACGCCTCTTCTATTCCCTGTGCGACTACTTCATTTGTGCATGGAGGAGAGGCGGAATAAAGTGACGAGTCCGCTGGTGTTATTTGTGCTATACGTCTCCTGGCTCTAGTCAACATTAGTTAATTTATTAGGTAATCTTCTTGTATATTTTCATAATGTTTATTTTCTCAATGACATTCGCTGTCATAACCATTGATTTCTTGCTTTTAAAATATTTGTAGAAATGTTGAGTTTCATAATATTTATTAATGTTCTTTATATTTATATTAAATGTCTTTGTTATCTGAATAATATTTTCATAATAATTTTCACCATTATTTTAATTAAAATATATATTATTATTATATTACTTCGATAGCTCAGTTGGTAAAGCGGTAGACTGTAGATGGTTATAAATTGCAATTCATAGGTCGCTGTATCGAATCCGGCTGGAATGACCTCTTTTTGTCTTTATTTTCGGATTTCTTTTTATCTTTTTCGTAAAGTAATTGGGTTTCAAATAGAATTTTTTAAATCATCATTAACGTCGATCCTGGTCAATTTTTGAACTGAAAACCGCGAATGCGTCTAGATAAATGAATTATTAATAAATTTAGTTTTCACTTCTGTCAGCACTCCTGGAGTGCAACCCTTAATTTTTTCTTGGCCTTGTTTAGTAAAATCTGTGTTATTTATTATTAATTTAAATTTGTAGCGGCCTAATAAAGAATCAGAATTAGAAAAAAATATTAATACCTAATATTATAATGTTAGTAAAGTAAAATTACCAATACCAAAGGACGTGAAAGAGACAAAATTAATTACCTACCATAGCGCTACACGCCACTAAATATTATATTTATTTAATTAAAACGATGTTGCACGGTGAACAATATTGGTGTCTTAGATAATTATCGCTTAAATTTGAATAATGATTTTAAAGAACGTTGATAATTTTCATAATTCCACCCCTAAGAGGTTATAATATAAAGAAGCTCTCGTGGCCCAGCGTTTTATTAAAGATCACTGCGTTAAGCAACTTTCGCTATGACTGGATACGGATGGGTGATATTTCGATTTATGAGCGTTTCTGTGCTTCGGAAGGCACGGTAAGCTATTGGTCCCGGTTGTCAGAACTATGGAAGTCGTTAAGCCAAGTTGAAAGCCTTTTAGGTGACTCAAAATTTTTCTACCCTATTTTAACTCGACAATGCTCTCCTCCTATTACGTGGGACAGGAATGCACATGGTGAATAGTGGGCGTATAATATGCTTATACCACCCCTTTGGAGACAAGGCGTGATTGATAAATACACTCTATATCACAGACGAAGCTGGGGGCACAACTTGTGGTATAAAATATCAAAGACACGGCAAACTTGACCTCTGACAACGCCGGGTCACAAATAAGGCACTCAGTCCCCTTTAAATTTTCCAACTTGTTAATTGCAATTTCAGCCCCAACGATTGAAGTAAAGTACTTTTAGGTGAAATACGTGCTCACCGTATCAATTACGAGATAGAGCCTTAAGATAGCTTTTATTACTCTATTTCAGAATGAGCTTTATTTCTAGCAATTTTTTTTCTCATTGGGTATGCGAATATCGTAGATAATCAAAAATAAAAAGGGTACAAAGAAAATCTCGATTCGATCCTAAATTACTAAACTTTTATTGAAGAAATTGTGTAAATCTAAAGGTTGGTTAAGGAGAATGTATTTCTTCAGTTTCATAATTATTGGATCGGTATGTGAATAATCGCTGGGGCCCAAGAAACTTCACCTACTAGCTGTGTACCAACAGACAAGGCAACCCCAAACCTCCCAAACCCTCAGAGCACATGACAGAGTCAGATGGCAGCTCGTTCCTAACGATGTCAATAATATACATACATACATATGGTCACGCCTTTATCCCTGAAGGGGTAGGCAGAGGTATACTATATAAAATTGCATACAGTGAAATGTGGGCCATGTCCCACGTAACAGGTGTAAAGAAAGTAAAGGGTAGAAGGAGTCTACCCTTTAGTTTCGCACAATATTCTTCGTCAATCGTCCCTCATTGATCAAGCCAATGGAGCACGCCCTTTTCCAGCTTATATATTTATTCTTGAATACAGTTCCATTTTTATGATAATAAATAGTATCGCTGTATGTATTAACATATTTTACTGACTGGCGTATGTTTTACTGGTAAATAAAACGTTCTAACAAAGGTTCAAAAGGCAAATAACTTAATACACTTTTTCCTGAACAAGTGACAAGAAAAAGTGATAAAAATTTTATCCTCGTAAGCGTTGCCTGACAGTAATCCTTAAATGAAATCTTTCAAGACAAAGGAATGGGTTTGTGTCACCCCTTTCATCGTGACTCAAAGTTAAACAAAAAACAGTCATTTAAGTGCCTTCAGGACCCCCTTTATTTACCTGCGAGTTTGCCTCTCAGACATCAATAAATACCAAAATTAAATTTATTGTCAAAAAATGTACATACATACATACATACATATTGCCACGCCTTTATTCCCAAAGAGGAATACTGTACGCCCACATTTTACCCTATGCGTTTTTGTTCCACGTAACAGGTGATGAGCTGATTGCCATATTGAAATGGACAGGAATGACATGAATTTTTCCAGCCACTCGTAAAGTCTTCAACTTGGCTTGACATCTGTAATGTTACTGGCAACAGGCACCAACGGCTAAACGGGCTTCCCAAAGCACAAAAGCGCTCGTGAATGTAAATGCCACAAAGCGGTCACCCTTCTGAGGCACAGAACTATAAACCTACTTGTGTTAGAGCACCACCCAGCTCTAAAAAATTACTTAGCGCTGTGATCGCTTAAACAACACTGATTTAGCAGGGTTAAGAGAGCTTCTTGAATCTAATTGGAAATTATGCTCTAAAATTTACTTTAACTTCATGCTGAGTATTATGAGAATTATTCTAGCGTCACGCTATGATGGCCGTTTTGACATATTACAATAGTGATGATATTTTACTTGTTTTACATAAGTACCCGGTTTTCTACCGTAGTATAAATATTCTCTAATGTGGTTGACTATTCACATATTTCTACAAATAAAATGTAATTACAATTAAGACGAATTCATGAAAGGACAAAAGTTAAAACGGCCATCATAGCGTGCCGCTAGAATAATTCTCATAATACTCAGCATGAAGTTAAAGTAGAAATAATTACAGCAAAAGTAAATTTTAAACCGGTTTTTTATTAAATTCTTGTTTTCTAGTTCTAAAAACGACACAAGCTATTTCAAGTTAATCAAGACAAACCACTCTCAGTAACAAACCACCATTGTTCTAACTTAATAACGTTCTCGACGGTAGCGATAGATTACTTGGTGCGTGACAAATAAAGATGGATAATGTTGCAATATTACTCACTGGATTATACGATTCTCTTACGGTAACAGCGATGGACATTCTTCCTCCTCCGTCCTTCCATCCTACTAATACCAACACGAAAAATTGTAAAAATGGATGTTTGTTACTCATTCACGTAAATTCTACTGAATGGATTATAATGAAACTTTACAATAATATAGCTTATACATCAGAATAACACATGGGCTACTTTTGATCCCGCAAACAAGTAACTGTAGTAGACGGGAACTACGTCAACTAGTTTAATATATAAATATAATAAAACAAGACTTGAACAACAAGACTACAACAACAATTGAAGCGCTCGTGGCCCCGCGGTCTCAGTGTTCTGTAAACGATCACTGAGTTACGCAACTTTCACTATGGCTGGTACTCGGATGGGTGACCACTTTGTGGCATTTACATTTGCGAGCGTTTCCGTGCTTCGGAAGGCACGTTAAGCCGTTGGTCCCGGTTGCCAGAAAATGGCAGTCGTTAAGCCTGGTTGAAGGCCTTATGGGCGGCTTAAAAATTTCAACAGCAGGTAGCCACAACCTGCGTTTGTCTATTTCAACACGGCAATGGGCTTACCACCTATTACGTGGGACAGGAATCCACACGGTGAAAAGTGGGCATATAATATGCCTCTGCCACCCCTTCGGGGATAAGGCGTGATGGATATTTATTTTATTTTAATAAAACAAGACTTAACAGCTATACATAGCAATATTGTAAATAGAAAATATTAACAGAATAGAAAAGGTGCAAGGACGATGTACCAGACTGTCGAAAGGCTATCTAGGCGTTGAATAATTCTTCCTCATCGAAGTCAGTAATAAACCTCGTATAATTGTATGAACCCTACAAAATTCATTCATGCATCCCACGTAAACTTATTGTTTAAGAATTAAATGAGAATAAGTTTTTATAAGAATTTTATGAATTAAATGAGACTCTAAAAGATAAAACATCAGAAAAAAGATACATTGATTGAAGAGCTCTTACGAGTAATGATACGTTATCGAAAAGTTTGTTGAAGTCAGCTGATTGAAAGGTTACCTGTAAGAAATTGCCAATTGTAAAACCAATTTAGTATCACATTGTAAATATGTTAAATGTATTTTTCGGTGTTACAATACTAAAAATTGTGAGTCCGTAAAATTATATAATATATATAATGGTTAAAATAACAATATTTAAAATCTCTCAATGAATTTATTTCAAACCATGGATTGAACAGAGATTTGATAACTACTTTTTTCAAACGAATTTCAAAAGTCGCTGGGATTAATTTTAAGATTAAAAATTAAGGGAATAAAGCTGCTACGAAATTAAAATTTCTTCGATATCTAATCGAACGACATCTTGACAGGTAATTATATTGAACTAGCTGTCGAAAACGTCAGCGGCCGAGATCTTTGACAGGTAATGTTATTTCTTATCTATACTATTATAAAATTGTAAAATTAGCTGTGACTATGAATAAAAAAAATAACTGTAATCGACTAATAATTCAATTTCAATATTATATTGAATATTCATATTTCAATTTTTTGAATGTCTCCCACTCTAGAAATTTGCGATCATCCGAGAATTTGAGATTGAAAATGCCTGGCCACTTCACAAATTTTATGGACAATTCGTTCACTGTCCAGGCGGTTCGCTTGTGGAATGCGCTGCCAGTAACAATCCGACGGGCACAAACGTTGCATACCTTCAAGACATTAGTCACGAACTACTACCTGCCTGCTGGTGACAACTTATAATCTACTATAAATGGTTATCTTAATATACAGTACTACAACTATTTTTGTATGTATTATAAATACATCAAATGTATAATGTTGTATTCTAAGTAGTTAAATATCTATGTTTAATTTATTTTAAGTGTGTATGTTTATAGTTTTAAAGTAAACGATATGTTTATTTATTTATTTATTTCGATATTCAATTCATAGATAGTTGATAATGTACACCTCACTGCCCGAAAACTATTTTCCACCCTACAGTCTCCATCCAAAGGTTGCCTGTAAGAGATTGCCTTGTGCGATAAGGCCGCCAATTGTTATACCTATAAATCTAATATTAAACTGTTTATACATGTTTTTCCTGGTGTACAATAAAGAGTTGTTTTACTTTTACTTAATAAAGGGATTCTGAGTCCGAAACTATGATTTTTTTTCTTCGTGTCTGTTTGTTTGTTTGTATGTTTATTCGGACTTGGCGCAAAATACAAGCAGCTGATCACAAATGTATTGTTAGAAAATTTTGGTTACTTTTACAACTTAAGTACTGCGCGTTATATTTCATTCTCGAATCAAATTCGAAGCGCTCTTGGCCCCGCGGTCTCAGTGTTCTGCAAACGATCACTGAGTTACGCAACTTTCACTATGGCTGGTCCTCGGATGGGTGACCACTTTGTGGAATTTACATTTGCGAGCGTTTCCGTGCTTCGGAAGGCACGTTAAGCCGTTGGTCCCTGCCTGGTTGTTGCCAGTAAAATGGCAGTCTTTAAGCCTGGTTGAAGGCCTTATGGGCGGCTTGAAAATTTCAGCAGCAGGTAGCCACAACCTGCCTCTGTCTATTTCAACACGGCAATGGGCTCACCACCTATTACGTGGGACAGGAATCCACACGGTGAAAAGTGGGCATATAATATGCCTCTGCCACCCCTTCGGGGATAAGGCGTGATGGATATATTTCATCAAAATCGGTTCAGCAGAAGTAATAATACAGCTACATTTTACTAGACGCTCTATACATTAGACAGGTCAAAGTATTTTGGTTTGTACGGTTGGCTTTCATTAAAACTCCATTTTTAATATACTTGCTGGTTTTCAGTTATGCACATACTTCTATCCAGTTGCCTTCACTGATGAATAAACGATGAGTAAATAAAGTTATCTACTTGCGTTTAAATTTTGGATGGGTAACCACTTTAGTGTACACCACAATAAGTGTATCACATTTCAGCAAAAACGTTTCTTTCAGTTACAGTCTCTTATGGGTAAAAGATTAGAAAAGTTCGGCGCAATATGCGCGTTCTACTTTTAGATGGGTGACCACTTTGAAAGAATGTGAATCACATTTCAACAGAGACTATGCTTTTACTTACGTACATAACAAATTTCTGTCAGTAACGGGTATAAGATCAGTGACGTAAAGTAATCTAAGCACGGTCAACTTTTGGATGGGTGATGGTCGACTTTGCAAAGTCTGCGGTTATCGAACAACAACTTTGGTGATATTTTTGCATTACAAGGCCATTTACCAAACCTGCTTCACCAGCATCTGCGTACTGTTATGGGAGGTTCTGGTGGAGGTAGGCTAAAGGTGTATGTAAATGTAAAATGTTTTTAAGATTATACCAATGTACAATGACAATCAGCAGATAGATACTATTTTAAATTAAACAAACTTTTTTTTGTACCATTGAGGTAACAAATAAGCATTCACCGTAGCCTACATACATAAGCATATACATATATTTATCACATATTTATACAGACACGGTTAGCATATATTTTACCTTGACATGTAAAAAGTAACGCGATTTTATACGTCCGACAATAAACCTTCAATGGTTTTGGGCTATGTGATTCTGGGCACATGTGTGAGCATGTTGTGAGTTGTTGATAATAGATAGTATGTTAAACTTGTCGGATAAGATACATCCAAACCAACGACGCTGAAACACTTTCTGTCTTTCGCTTCTAATAGTCAGGCCGGGAGCGCCACACTTCGGCTGGCCTTGTAGGTCCACCATAATTTGATATTCTCATGCAATGGGGTTAGCTGGCAGGTATTTGTACGACGATTTACAAGGGCAGCGTTAAGTTTTACACCTGTAAGTGGGACACCACTGCATCTTCTTGCGAGCAAGTCATTCTCGCGAAAGAGGCGATGGAGAGGGGGGGGAAGAGAGTTCTACCTCTCGAGTTGCGCAGTTCTGCAGTTCGGGCGCCGCAGACTTGTTTTCGCCTAGGACTATTGGCGTCCATGACCAGCGGCTGGTGGGCTGCCTTTCTTACAGGTTCAGGCCGTAGACGGTGGCGTGGCGTGATAACTACACCCTTCACCTCCTAAAAGAAGTGGGATAACACCCTAACCCCCTGTAGACGTGGCCGCGGCGGTGGATAAAGACTGTCGGGAGCCCTGGGGCTATCCACCTGGGACTCCTGGTCATAGGCGTGGAAGGGCACTGTGTGGTTTTAGTTGGTAGGATTTCGGCATAGCATCCATGAGAATTTTCACTGTTTTGTCAGGCTGAGTGAAGCTAAAATAATACACTCGAGTTGCATATCTTCTACAATTTATTGACATTAATTGGACTCAACAGAAAGTTACATTCAAGCATCATTATAAAATTCATCAAACAAAAACACCAATATTGAAAGGAGAATGCCCTGCGATTGCTATCCAGCTTATTTAGTATAAAAAAAATCAGTAAAACCGATACTTGTTTCTAGCAACTGACGACAAAGCTTAAAATACAGTTATCAAAACTAGTATTGATCTCTATTCCGTTAAGTTAGAATGTAGATTGCCCTGAAAAAAAGTTTCCTAGTTGATTACATCATGAAAATAGCCTTCACATACCGAGCACTCGAATTTAAACTTTATTTTCTATGTAGTAAGAGTTAGAGTGTCAGCTAATAAACACGTGTTTTTTGTGTATGACAATACTACCAATGGACTCAACCCATGAATAAATGTATGAATAGATTTCAAATAGTTCTGTTAGAAGGTTCGTCCGAGTGGCTTTTTTCCTATGAATATTGTTTGCTAAATGATTTGTGTATTCTTCGATGAAAGCCTGCATGTTTTATCGGGTATTTAGAGAATTCAGGTCAGAGAAGATGGTGGATGATTGATCTGAATATTGTATCTGCCTAGTATAGGGTAGTTAGGATATTCAATTGTATGATTCATCATGTGAGTATTGATTTAATATGTTTAACTTAGAGAATTACGTTTTATTATAGTAAATGATGATCAGGGTTATTATTGGTTGTAGAACCAGTTGTAACTTAGAGTTTTGTTGTCGCCACCCGATCTTTGCAAACCTCGGGCAATTCAAATAAAATATATGTTCGTGTGTTTCTCGCTTCTTTTGGGAGTAATAGCGGAACACTAACCTCAAGTCATCATTTTGACCTGTTTCTGTGACGATGGAGCAGCTAACCCGCCGTCCCCAAGCTAGATGGTGCTGTATAAAAATTCTCACAATTATAACCATTTTTTGTTCACTCATCACTTATTTTTAAAGACGACAGAAGAATATTTGAAATATAATTAAATCGATTCAATATCCGATTGTCGTTCAATATTTAAACTACAATCGGATATTGTATAGATGTTTTTTTTTTGAAATTGACCCATTTCCCCTTTTTCAATCGGCAATTCTCTTTGTTTCAAACCTTACCTCATAAAATGGCAACGAAACAATAACCCGGTGATACATCTTCGAATTTTCTACCTGCAACGGAAGGGTTGAATGAAACTGTTAGACAAACGTACAGCCAAACAAATTCTGGCTATTTGTTAGCTTGGGGCGATGCCAAATTGGCATGATGGCGTACAAGGTTCGTCGACTTTTTGTCCACATACATTTCTTCTTGATCTCAGCAAAGTTCGTAGTACGAATAAGAATAAATAAATATTACTGGTACATTATATTTTTATTTTAAGCGCTCGGGGCCCCGCAGACTCAGTGTTCCGTAAACGATCACTGCGTTAAGCAACTTTCACTATGGCTGGTCTTCGGATGGGTGGCAACTTTGTGGCATTTACATTTGCGAGCGTTTCCGTGCTTCGGAAGTCCCGAGTGTCGAGAGTCGAGTATCCCGGTTGTCAGTAACATGGCAGTCTTTAAGTCCAGGTGAAGGCCTTATGGACGACTTGAAATATTTCAACAGCAGGTCGCCACAACTTGCGCACGTCTATTTTAACACGGCACCACCTGTTACGGGTGACAAAAATTCATACGATGTAATGTGGGCGTATAGTATGCCTCTGCCTTCCCCTTCGGAGATAAATTCGTGACATATGTATATTTTATTTTTTCTTATTTAATAGAGGGATTTTTTAATTACAAATTTACACCGGATTCAATGCAACAGACTCATGTTACTGAATGATCCCAAAATTATAAGCCTCCAAATCAGTTTTAAACATAGTATCAATTTACGAAACCTTCTCCTATTTACCCTATGAAAACATTTCAAGCCTTTAAAGAAGGGTAACTCACTTATCAGCCCATGAACGTTAGTAATTATTTGGATATTCACCACAAACAACTCGGTATTTAAACTATAATTGTAGTCATACTAACAAAGACGTCCTTTTGACCTATAAATGTGTGTTAGGGTCTTACAAAAGGCGTTCAAGCTTGAGCTGGCGTGTCCATCTGTTTATGGACCTTTCAGATAGTAACTTAATCCGTATGGGATAAGGACAGCGCAACATTTACCCTAATAGTTATCTCAGTATAAGTTGTCAACAATATAAGAGATACCTTAGCAACACAATAAATGGGAAATGAGCATTCGTTAATGTTTCAGCAAGCTGTTTTAGTATTCCATTTACCAAGTATTTTAATGTTCTGTTCGTTTTGTAGGGAGTCGGAACTTGTTCTACTAAATTGAAAGGTAAGCTAAAGTATTCTGAATGTTCAGTTTGCATTTAATGTTAGTTAGAAAAAGGAGCTTTTGGTTTTATACTAGCGGATACCCCACGGTTGCAGCCGCGTAGTGCCACGATATACGGTTTTTTTATACCACTGAGGTGGCAGACAAGTCGTATACTTGTCTTACCACCTGACCTTGACCTGACCCTGTAAAAACCTTATAATACCCCTTTTTTTACAACCCCATACTGTATTAAATGTAGCCTATGTTAATCCTTATACTATCAGCAATCTGCCAGTTAAAGTTCCGCTAAAATCTGTTCAGCCTTTTCAGAGATAAGTCTGAACAACCAGACAGACAGAGGACCTTTCAATTTTATTAATCTGTATAGTTCAACAAAATAAGCTCACTCATGTCGTCACAATGTCGAGGTCAAACCCTTGAATTTTTTAGTGTTAACTATCCTGTTAATTTAGGTACTCCTTAAGAAAGTATTTTTCAAAATACTACTGGGGGCTGTCCCTAAAGAAGGAGAGACGTTATTTACAGTTGCGGTTAAATACACCTGGGCCTCAAGTCTACTATTTTACGTTAAAGAACAAGCCATCGTCATTCCATTGCCACTCAATTGACATGCCATTGACATTGAGAAAAAAACGGTAGTCTACTAACGTAAACACAAGGTGTCAGTATAATGTCGATAGAGTGGCAATGGAATGACAATGGGTCAACAGTTGCGCTGGCAACTACATTGCCATATCGTGAAAATCAAATACCCAGTTTTCTTATATAATCAATATGCATTATGTTTTCTATAATTTAGAGCCAGAGAATTGTTAATTTTATAAAAACTGATCATTATTAATGATAGAAGTGTATAAATGTGGCAACCAAAACAAATTAAGCATAATTAAACTAAAAAAACAGAAATTATAGCTTAGGCTGTTTCTACGTGCCTGTGCTAGGCACATGAAAAAAAGTGATATACATTAATGGTAGTGGCAAAAAAATTCCGAACTTCGACGCGGACAACAAACAATTTATTTATTCAATTTTAAACTGAGAACTCAATTAAGCAGATTATTTTTATTTGTCCTTACTTTTTAGTAAGGACAAATAAAAATAATCTGCTTACTTGAATTCTCAGTTTAAGATTTCCTTTTGGCCTTTTGGCTAGCAATAGCTACGAGTATGAAGAGAAAAGTTTAAGTAGAGACTTACCTTACAATTTACTGAGGACTAATTATTTATTTGTCTTTTATTGTCAGTTTATAACTGAACAAATCCAAATTAGGTACACAGAAACTAAAATCTAAGCTGCCGGCAACGGGTATTAAACTTTTCAATCTTCATATTGATATTTGTGTTGAGGTGAAGTTATATCAACATTTTCAGGGCCCAAACTACCTGCAAGTCCTGTACCTACTGACTAATGGATGAGGCCATGGCAAAGAAAAGGCAAACTAAATAAAACCTTTAACCAATTAGTCTTGCCAGCATGGTACAGTAAGATTAAATACCTCCTAAATTATACAGTAGAACACCTAGCGATGGTGAAGATTGGGAGAGGCCTGCCTACATCCAGCAGTGAACTGTGCGACTACTGTTTTAAGTCAGCCAATATAAGTGTATACTCGTATGCACTATAACTTATCCACTGTAACGGGAGGGTTATATATTTAGTATTATAACATAAAATACTAAGGCATATATATATAACTGATATTTTTTTAATAAATTATTGTATTTTACTTTCAGAGACAAAGAGTCAGGATAGTATTGCTTTCAGATTTACACCCAATCTAATAAGAAAAAAAGGCAAATTAACACTAGAAGCAATAGTATATTTTTAAGACATTTCTCTCTGCCCATAATTTGTTCTCCAGTGCATGCTGCATGGCACTTCCATGAGGAAAATAAAACATTTTTCACATATTCATCATTACTCGACTGATTTTTAACTTTAAGAAAACACTTAAATATATTTGTTATAAATTCTATTAAATTATGTATTAATAAACATTTATTTCTAATAGACTATTTTTTTATTGTGACTATTCCAACTTAGATGGCATGCGAAACATGTGTATGTGTGTAGGGTGTAAAGGGCCCAACCAATATTACTAGGGCCTAAGTGACAGCTGCTAGCGGTGCACCAGCTGACCATCGCATGAGACGATGCTAGTGCCGCTACAAGGTTAGGGGTCAGACAGTGGTTACTTCCAATGATGCTAAAAACTAGCTAAACTAAAGCTGCTCCTGCATTTACAAAAAGTAGACATCAATTTTCGAATCCACAATGTTTGCAAGTCACTGGAAATATGTTATGATGAAGAAGATGTCACAAATATAACTGTGCTGTAGTGGGCTATGAACTGATACTGATGCATGAGGTAAATATTTGTATAAGACAGCCTAACCTACTCTAGGCCATAGGTAGAGAGTTTAAGTCAATAGGAATATATGACGAGGTATATTATGCCCAACTGGGCATAGCATATATAAACTTCATGAATGCTTTCACAAGTTACAAAAATTCTTTGTTCACTTGTCTCACAACATAGTCCTTGCACTGTGGTTTGTGTGGCATCGTAAAATGGATTTTGACTTATTAAAGTTTGAAGACCCTGCTGTATACAATTAAAAACTACTAAACTATCTTCACGCTGTATCCCTGACAGGGTAGTCAGAGAGGACGGATCGCCAGACTTCGCGATCCATGCATACTTCTTTCGCTTCGTCAAGATTCATCAATCGCTTCATACATGCACCTCTGGGTATCCGAGTACTTATGGCTTTTCCGTTTTTAAGCAATCTGTTCACGTGGTCTTCATATGTAAGTCTCGGCCATCCCTGACTCCTTCTACCCTCTACTTTCTCACAATATTATATTCTTCGTCAATCGTTCCTCACTCATGCGTTGGACGTGTTCAAACCAACGTAGCACGCCCTTTTCCAGCTTAACGCTGACACTTTCACTCAAACCTGCCATATTGCGTATCACTTCGTTCAGTATTTGGTCCGCCAAAGTTACTCCACACAATTTTCGAAGTGAAAAATGACTGAAATATATTTTTATATAAATAATTTATTTATTTATATTTATACATTTATTTATATAAATATATATTTATATTAGACAGAAGCTGAAATACAAAAAAAAGTTGTAACTAACACAAAAAAAACACTTAAAATTCCATCGCTTATATTGTAATCATGGAATATTTAATCTGCGATTTTCTTCACTCAGTTTTTATTGTATCTATCTATTGTGACGAACGTCTTACTATTTACTTATACCTATCCCTCTTCGGGAATTATGTACTCAAACATTATTTTCTCGCCGGCTATATTTGACGCTTTTTCTTCGAAGATCCTCGTCTAGCATTAGCGAGTGTAATATATTTAGTTTTACCCTAATTATTAACTAAATATGAGATATGAATAGTATCAACCACTCGTAACAAAGCAGTGTCTGCTCGATGGTGGTTCAATGGTGGTATAATGACAAATAGTCATACTGAAGCCATCGTGAAGTCATTTAAACTAATGTCAAATAATTAGTAGACTACCGTTTGCCAAACCATTGGAAATACACCGAGACGTCATTGTTTAGTAGAATACAGATTTGTATGAGTGGCTGGCTAATGACAAGTCAGTGAGAAGCCTTTGGTATTTTAAAGTTAGCGGACTACGAAAAGTGCAAAACTGTGCCATTGTCAGGCTATCGACACTACATTGATACACTATTGAAATAGTAGACTTCGGGCCCTGTTTGTTGTTACAAATAAATGAACGTGTATATTTTGCATAATTTTACCTAAAAGGGGTAAAATAGGGGTTGTAACTATATGGACTTCTTCATATTGAATAATAGAAACACGAAATTTCAAATCATATGGCAAACCTGCTTCTGATTAAAAATGAATAAAACGTGTATCAGGATTTTCCAAAATTCTACGGTTAAAGATATAGAATTTGGGATAAAATTGGTGTGAAAAGGTTCTAGTATTTGAAAGAGATGACGTAAGAACTAAATGCGAGATTAGGGTAAACCAGGAACGTCTAGAGCAAGTGAATGAAATTGTGTATTTAGGGAGTATGTTTAGCGCAGATGGAAGATGTGATTCGGATGTAGAACGGCGAGTAACTGCCGGAAACAGAGTTAACGGTGCTTTGTCCAATTAGTAAAGCGACAAAGCATCGTGAAAGAAGCACGACTGGCGATTCATAACGCAGTGCTAGTGCCAACTTTGCTTTACGGTAGCGAAACCTGGGTATGTCAGCATATGCATGAAAGTAAATTGAATGCTGTGGAGATGCGATCACTTCGAAAATTGTGCGGCGTTACCTTGGCCGACCGAATACGTAACGAAGTGATACGCAATATGACAGGTTTGAATGAAAGTGTCAGCGTTAAGCTGGAAAAGGGCGTGCTCCGTTGGTTTGGACACGTCCAACGAATGAGTGAGGAACGGTTGACGAAGAATATATATTGTGCGAAAGCAGAGGGTAGAAGAAGTCAGGGTAGGCCGAGACTTACATATGAAGACCACGTGAGCAGATTACTCAAAAACGGAAAGGTCAAAAGTACTCGTGACGTGTATGAACCGATTCATGAATCTTGAAGAAGCGAAAGAAGTATGCATGGATCGTGAAGCCTGGCGATCTGTCCTCTCTGACTACCCCGTCAGGAATACAGCGTGAAGATAGTAGTAGTTAAAATTATTAAAGGGCATGAGCTAGAGATATATGAGAGTGCAACGGGAGTTTAATATATGTCACAGTCGAAGGGCTGCGCAGATAACACTATTATTGATTTTTTATATTCGTGACTATGCGCTTCGTAGAGCGTCTACGGAATTCTTTGATCGTCTACGAGTTTCGTAGAGCGTCTACACGACACTAGCTTCACCGCTAGCAGGTGAGTTCACTTGCGGCCCAAAGATCCTGGTGGGGGCCCCACCAGGATCTTTTACCTATACACCCAAAACTCTACTTGGAAAATATGTTGCAGAGAAAGCCTCAGGACAAAAGCTAGTATTTTATTCAAACGATTGAGGTTTATTTACAAAATCTACTAAAGGCACTACTACTTCGTTCTATAAAAACCTTATCTAAAAGAAAACGTTCTAAAACACGTAAGAGTGTTTTATAAAATCAAATGACCGCGGTTATTCCAACCCATTTAAACTATACTGATGATTCGGGTAAATATTCACTCGGCATTTTTTCCAATTCGCATAAGAAGATTTTTATAAAATAGATACCAAATTGTTTCATTTCTGTGGTATATACTTGGCCGCAGAGCGTGTGTACACGACCGAAAACGATCTGCGTTCGATATTCACATGTTTGTATTCTCTCAGCCTCAGGGTTGTCAGAAGTGATTTTTTTGGAAATTCTAAAAAATTATTTTCAAATTTCTATATCTAATTTTAATTTAACATCATAAATAATAAAAAAACAAAATTACATTATTTTAACATGGGGTCAACAAAGTAGCCAAATTCTGCACGGATCCTACCTATTCTAACGCTGGTTCCCCCTAAACTCCTCGGAAGGATGTTTAAGAATGTAAAACATTTATGTTCCAAAACATTTACTTTGTAAACCTGATCGGTTTCGCCTCACGGCATTCTGAAAGGTACAAAGGTCACATTGTGTACCTTTGAGAATACCGTAGGGCGAAACCGGTCAGGTTAACAAAGTAAATGATATGGAACAGTACTAGTGGTGTTATTTAATATGTGTAGCAAGTTCCACCAAGTGCCATCAATCAAAAGTGTAAATAATCTTTGTAAGTAGTTTGACATTTTCTATCTCTAGAACATACACTTGTACCACAGTTAACTAAGCGTTCTGTTAACGAACAATGTGTTAAGCAACTTTTGCTTTTACTGGTCCTCGCATGGGTGATTGCTTTATAGCATTTAATATTATGAGTATTTTCGTGCTGCGGAAGGCTGGTTATGACCTTGGTCTGGGTTTCCAGTAATATGCCGCTTAAGCCAAGTTGAAGGTATGAGCTGTTTGAAAAATTTCAACAGCAGGTCGCCACAACCTTTGCCTCTGCATTATTTGTACCAATGAAAAAAAAAACTATTATATAGCGAGAGTGTCAACCCTATTTAAGGCACTGGAATTCTTCGATTCGACCTCAGTCGATATAAAAGCACTGACTGTAAAATCTTTCAACTCAATGCAGTGCAATAAAACTAAAAACTGAGAACGTAACTTATTTTAAGAAAAATAAAAGTTTTGGTAGACCTTAAAACATAAAAATTTACTACTGCACGAATCAAATTATCTTTTTATTTGGTACTTGTTTTTAACTTATAATATTATTTTTAGTTCAGACTAGTTTTGAAAAGACTTCTATATTTATTTGTAGGATATTATTTGTACACAGTGCCATATAGCCCAAACTAATCTAATATCTAGACAACTTCATAAGTTATATAACTAATTAAATCAGGTGTTACATGGCGGAAATCCATTTTAAAGACTATAATTATTTTGTTTTAAATGTTATTTTTGCAATATTCCGCCTTTTTAAAATGTCGCACGATGTCGACACGTGTTTCGCCTACACACGAGGCATTATAAAGACTGTGAAAAAGCGGAATATTGCAAAAATAACATTTAAAACCAAATAATTATAGTTTTTAACATACTTATATATTTCTAAATACATTTTACATTAATAAACATATTAAACACCCGAAATTTGAAACTATTATTTGTGGATTACACAAATATTTGTTTCCAATCGAAAATCAAATTATCGAACCCGTGACTCAGCATGGAGGTCGCATACACTACCGCTTACCCCACCGAAGCAGATAACATAAATAATATTAAATAGTGATGTATTCTCACAACATGATTGGAAACAATAGATGGTGACCTCTGCCACCCCTTCGGGGATGAGGCGTGATAGATAAATAAATGATTGGAAACCACAGATCAATGAATCAAATAACATTTATGACTACTGCTCTGCTGCCCAGTGTGTTAGCGTAATGATATATAGCCTATAGCTTTCCTCAATAAATGGGCTATCTAACACCAAAAGAATTTTTTAAATCAGACTAGTAGGTCCTGACAAACATACAAACTCTTCAGTATTATAATATTAGTAAAAATACGACCAGGCGCAGGCGTGTCAGGAGGCGTCATGCTTCACTCATGCGATTACACAAATGACCGCTTTGTCGCTTTCCTCTTTAGAAGATACGTTAGGCCATTGGTCCTGGTTAACATGGCAGTCGAATTTTGGTAGGCCTTAAAGTTATAAGTTGCTAGGTGTAAGGCCCCGCTGGCTCCTGATAAGAGGGGAAGGCCCAAAAAGTGCTGGCTTGACGTCGTAAGGGATGACATGCGTGCCAATGGTCTCACTTCTGGGGATGCTGATGACCGTGCGAAGTGGAGGAGAAAAAGTAGGTAGGTGGACCCCGGGCGTCGCGAGACACAACTGTGACAAGCGCTCGGATGACGGTGATGAAGTGTAGGGGAGAAGGGGGTAATGAGAGTCACTTAAGCAAGATATAGAATAAAAAACACAACTTTTACTTTATCTTTATTTTCATCAACTTTTAAAGTATTTTAATCATTAAACTATCAGTCTCATACAGTTTCATTAAATTTGGAAACATATATTAATTAACATTCAACTTAAAAAAAAAACATCTTTGACCACCATTGTCCATATCTGAGGGTAATTATAGTCACTATGGGGACAATGAGAGTCAGCCTAGTCTAACAATTTTCACATACGTAACCTTTTGGCGAGTCCCATCCTGTGCAACTAGCGTGTGCCCATAAGCCACAAGAAGTGCATCTGTACCATAACTCAGTGTTGCGACCAAATTCATCACATACCAAACATTTATTTAAATCGTCGTCTTCATCATCGTCACATATCTGATTAAGACTAATATCTGATTCTGAAGAAGTATTTAGATCTTGAAGTACGCGCCTTTTGGCTTTATTCGCAATATCATTCTTAGGTTTCTGCTTCTTGCTACCTTTGGGAATAAGGGTATTTCCTTTTGATGCTCTAGATGCTTTCTTTTTTTCATTTTCAACAAGGCTATCTTTAACGGGTGTTGATGTCATAATTTTTGCGTGTTGCTTCATTCGTCCTTTTCTTATAGGCTTTTCAGGAATCATTTTGATAGGTAATGGAAGTAGATCTTCAATATTAGAATTCAATATTCCAGGAGCTAACGTTGCTGATGAAGTCGATGATATTGAATCAACGGCTATGGATGATATTGATGGGATATGATGTATTTCTGCAGACGATGTAGATAGAGTTAAATTTGTTGTAACCGATGAATTACACGGTATTGGATGTATTGTTGCAGAAGATGTAGATGGTATTGGAGCAGATGTAGATGGGATGACGATTGAGGTATCTTGAATAATACCTGAGGTTGGGTTAAGACTACAGCTGCGATAAAATCTTCATCAGAAAATATATTCGGATTATATGGGACAATACCTGATGCCCGGAATCCTGATTCACCTTTGTTTATAGATGCCACCGTAGAATATGCTCTATTTAAAATTGCCGCCACTTCGTATGGAGTTATTTTCTCAGCAAGGCGATTTTTTAAAAATATGTCGCACTCCTTTTGTAAATAGCTTTAAGAGGACCAAAAAATGTGAGATCTAATGGCTGCATCCTGTGGGATGTATGTGGAGGCAGTGACAGTATATGTATATTATTTTGTTTGCAAAAATCATAAATCATCAAAGAAGTATGACTGGCGTGATTGTCAAGTATTAATAAAACAGGCGCCTGTAACGATGGCTTGGTATACATGGCAAAGTGTTGCAGCCACTCAAAGAATAGATGTTCATTAATCCACCCATTATCTGAACATTTGTATATAGCACCTGCAGGACCGTCTTTCTCAAGCTGAGGAGTCATTCTTTTTCTCGGAAAGATGAACATTGGTGGGACAAAACTACCAGCAACGCTCATGGCACACAAGAGTGTAATATATTTTCCTCTCTCCCAACTTGTTATGGAGCCAACTCTTTTCATGCCTTTGGGAGCTAATATTTTTCCAGGATCTTGCACTGTGAAAATACCTGTCTCGTCGTAGTTATAAATATTATTAGGAGTAAATTTATATTTGCCCATTAGATCTTCTAATATTCTGTAGAACAGTTGGACTTCTTCTTTATTGAAAGCTGTCATTCTGTTGATACTTGTAGCTTCAGGTTTACGAACAGAGATGCTATTTATTTTTAAAAAGCCCTCTAGCCAATCGCGTCCAGCCATTTTAGCACTTTTGTCAAAACTGTGTAAAATTTTATGCTCTTCTGCATACTGGTATGCTGCTTTTCTTATTTGAATCGCTGTGACTCCATAAAAAATAGAAGATTAATATTTTATCCGGTCTAACAAAACCTTTTCTACATCTGCTGTAAATTCAGGAAGTCGTCCGAGACGTGGTTCCGATGAACTATTCTTCTTTAACCTCTTTTGGAGGCTTGAAAAAGGTATATTCATGACTTTAGCAGCACTTCTCATAGAGTGGCCTTGACTCATGAGAGCCTCAGCTTTTGACAGTGTTTCAGATGACTTCTGAGCCTTATTTGTGGACCTGCGACGTATTTTCAGCATTTCTGGAAAAGTAATGAATGAGAATGATTTTTTTTAGTAATGATTGCGGGCAATGGGAGTCAACTCTCATTGCCCGCACTGCAGTGACTCTTATTACCCGTTCGTACTAAACGTGTATAAAATGAAAATAAAACTTTTATTTGCTATTAAAATACCAGAAATGTTTTTTAAATCGATAAAGTAAGCTTAAAGACACACAATAATCTACTCTGAGTTTAGAAATTTAATGTATTAATGTACTTACCGCTTATTTTGTGCACACGTAAAATTACATCAAATGAGCGCGAAACTGCGCAACAGTCTTCCCATGCAAACGATGGTCGCGAACTGAACCGGCGACCGGGGGGCCGCGAGTTGTCACTTAGCGAGTCTTTAAGGACGATATTCATTGTTTAGCAATTTAGGTCTAGGAACTAGAACGCTGACCACCATTGCCCTCTGACTCCCATTGCCCCTTTTTCCCCTACTCGTAAGGCCGCCTACGTACTAATAGCTATAAATGAATGAAACACCTATGTATTCTGTATAAAGCAAAGTTAGAACAACAACGTACAACAAAGTGCATCTTCCTTAATCGTTGTAACAAAGAGCCTTGTATACTTTAATCAAAATATTAAGTTTCAACACGCCACCTTTATTTTGATGAGAAACTTTGAAGTTAGCTTACTCTTCCTCAATCTCTATAGTACAACGTCTAAATTTAAAGGTTGTATGGTTGAAATTTATAGAGGAAAACACTTTATAGAGAAACATACAAATTAATTAAGCTTTTTTCTTTAACGGGGTAGGCAGGGGCAATCATTGTACCAAGCAATCATTGTAGCAGGCAAGGTCTGAAGAGCTTTGTCTAACTAACTATATTTCCAGCATATAAAGATCCTATCTGTCGGTGTAACATTCCTTCTACAGTACGGAAACGTTCGTAAATTTAAATATCACAAAGCCGGTCAACCATCTCAGGACCAGCCATAGCGAATGATGCTTAACGTAGTGATCGTTTACAGACCACAGAGTTAGTGGGGATATCAGAGCTTATATTGTATAGTATACAAGTTGACGCCCGCGGCTTCGCCCACGTAAAGAAGTTTTCCCGTTCTCGTTTCCCACAGAAACGTGTTCCCGGGATAAAAATTAACCTATGTATTATTCTGATGTATAAGCTATATAATTGTAAAGTTTCATTAAAATCCATTCAGTAGATTTTATGTGAAAGAGTAACAAACATCTACTCTTACAAACTTTCGCATTTAGAATAAAAAAAATACTAAACTATCTTCACGCTGTATCACTGACGGGATATTCAGGGAGGACAGATACTTCTTTCACTTCTTCAAGATTCATCAATCGCTTCATACACGCACTTCTGGGTATCCGAATACTTTTGACTTTTCCGTTCTTGAGCAATCTGCTCACGTGCTCTTCATAATTATGTAAGTCTCGGCATACCCTGACTCCTTCTACTCGTACCCTCTACTTTCGCACAATATATATTTTTCGTCAATTGCTCCTCACTCATCTATATATATAATAATGAATCCCTATTTCCCTTGGTCACGCCATCACGCGTGAACGGCTGGACCGATTTGAAAAATTATTTTTGTATTGGATAGCCCATTTATTGAGGAAGGTTCTAAGCTATATATCATTACGCCACTACACAGGAGAGCGGAGCAGTAATCATAAATTTTAACAAATCGGGAGAACTTTCATAATTTTTTGGAAAAGTAATAAGCGATGGGATAATATAATAGATTTTAAAAATTTTGTTTGGCAAACATTGTCCAAAATGAAGTTTCAACTTGAGCTTCTTACACTGGGGTTAGATCGGCATGAAACAGCGATGAGGAGAAAGGTGTTGTTATTTCATGGCATTAGTGAGAGTCCCAATGAGAACCTGCATGAAGTGATACACAAAGTTATCTCTATGGATATGAAGCTGACCGAAGTTGGCGTTCAACACGTTAAAGTTTGTCACCGATTGGGCGGCGCACGCGGTAAGACCAGGCCAGTGCTGGTTAGGTTTTGCAATATGGAACACCGTCACATGGTATGGGATAGTAAAACTTCTCTTAAAGGTACTGCAATCACAATATCGGAGTTTCTCACTAAAACGCGCCACCACTTATTTACTTCAGCTAGACAACACTTTGGTGTTAAAAGTTGCTGGTCGGTTGAAGGAAAGATAGTCCTCTTGACCCCTGACAAGACTCGTCATAAAATCGAGTGTAAAGCAGAGCTTGATGCCATTATCAAGCAATTTCCTCGTAGCGTCCCTGAGCCTGTCAAATCGCCTTTGCCTGCGGTTGTAACATTAAACAATACAGCATTGAAGGCCACAACTAAAACATCCAAGTCAACTAGACGTCGAATGTAAAGACAAGTCCCATTTCAGCTTTTGTCGTGTGATCACCGTAACCGCTCGTGTATAGTATAGGTTTACAACGTATATGTATGTTACCACTCTAATCATTATTGTCTGTTATCACTTCAATGATTTACCATTACCTGCAACTTGAAAATAAATATTTTTGTTTTTTAAAGAATTATCGGTCAACTGTCATCTGTTTGACAATGTCATCTGTACTGTCATGCTCTGCAATTTGAACACAGAGAATGTAACACTACGTTTACGTAATTTTATTTGTAATGGTTGTGAATCACAGCGGTTACCTTTTTAATGTGTTTCTAATTTTTTTTTTTTATGGCGTATGTTTTATTGCAACTTTTAATACCTTATACTTTTTTTTTTTTTTTTTGTTGTTGTTTCACATGCACGACCTCCTGTACCTGTTTTTATCTCTTTCTTTCTGTCATGCTGTTTTGTTAAAATTTCTACCACTATGTCTGCGAGCAAGTGAGTTAGTATTTTAATTTTATATTTATATTCATATTATAAATATTTAGTGTAGTTGTTCATATTTTATATATTTACTGGTTTATCTATTATATACTTTTATAGCTAACTATGGACACAGATTTATTAAATGATAGTTATTTTTCTTGTTCTTCATCTTTGGATAGTTATCTAAGCGCGGACGACATTAATTCTTCAGCAGCTCTCACCTTACATGATCACCTATCCTCTACATTTTCCCATTATCCCAAAAACCTCAATCTAGTTCATATTAATGCTCAGAGTGTTCCTGCCCATTACTCCGACGTTCTGGCATCTTTTAGCAACTCTTCTCTCGATGCTGTACTAATTTCCGAATCTTTTCTTAAACCTTCTCTTCTGTCTACGCAATTCTCTCTTCCCGGTTTCGTTCTGATCCGCAATGACAGAACGGAAAAGCGATGTGGAGGTGTAGCAGTGTACCTTCGTGCTAACATTCCATTTAAGATTGTTAGCGCATCCCCTTCTCCTTACTCTGAATCCGCTGAACATTTATTTCTTGAAATTACCTTATTACATACCAAAGTCCTTTTAGGAGTTTTCTATAATCCTAATGAAAACATTCCTTACCATAACTCCCTGGATAACCTATTACATAATATCTCTCCCTTATATAATCACATAGTCATAATGGGCGACTTTAATAACTGCCTGCTTAGGAGCGATAGCCAAGGTCGTAAACTTTTATCTATCTTGTCTTCTTATAATCTTACTTCGTTGCCTCTTTCGGCCACTCATCACTTTCCTAACTGCACTCCCACCCTTATCGACCTTATCATTGTTTCGTCCCCGGACGCTGTTGGCACACATGGGCAGCTCACTGCACCTTTTTCCTATCACGACCTCATATTCCTGTCTTATCGTATCCGTCCTCCTAAACGCTTTGTGCAAACCCGCCTACTTCGAAATTTTAGGTGTATGGACCTGGAGGCTTTGCGGGAGGAGGCTGACCGCATTGATTGGTCACCTGTGTTCGACTCGACGGACATCAACCAAATGGTCACTATTTTTAATACTAATATTATTCGTTTATTCGACAGACATGCCCCGGTCAAAAAAGTCAGGATAAAACATAACCCTGCCCCTTGGCTAAATGACTCTATCAAAACCCTCATGGCGCGCAGGGACAAAGCAAAACGACGCTATAAACATTGTCAGTCAATAGAAAATTTCCTCTCATATAAGTCATTGCGTAACCGCTGCAGTCGGATGTGTAGAGATGCAAAGAGGCACCACTTCCATAAATCGCTCTCTAGCCGTAATTCCTCTGATACCTGGAGATTCCTTAGGTCTGTTGGAGTTGGTAAAGCATCTGCGTTCGACATCAGTGGATGTAAACTCACTTAATAATTACTTCGTAGTGCCTCCAGTTGCCTTAGACGCAATTGCTAAATGCACTACATTGTCGTCCCTCTCGGCTAAGCCTGTCCCACAGATCCCCCCGTTTCATTTCAGTGCGGTATCTGAATGTGATGTCAAGAAATCTCTTTTAGCCATTTCTTCCACTGCTACTGGCAACGATAATATATGCTCAAGAATGATCCTTCCAATATTTCCTGTCGTTATCCCAGTTTTAACACGTGTTTATAATTACTCCCTTTTCTCTGGCTCTTTTCCTGATGCCTGGAAGCAGGCATATGTAATTCCTTTGCCAAAAACCTCAAATCCTTCTGTGTTCACAGACTTTCGTCCAATCTCCATACTCCCGTACCTTTCAAAAGTTCTTGAGCATATTGTACATAGGCAGCTTTCCAACTTTCTTTTCGCTAACAACCTTCTTAGCTCATTCCAATCAGGATTCCGTACAGGTCATAGCACGATTACAGCTCTCATCAAGGTAACTGATGATATTCGCTTGGCTATGGAAAGGAAGGAATTAACTTTGTTGACATTGCTGGACTTTAGTAGCGCTTTCACTTCAGTAGATTTTGATATGCTGCTGGGTACACTGAAGTCTATTAACATATCCTCATCATCTTTATCGTGGTTCGACTCCTATCTTCGAGGGCGTTCGCAATGCGTCCATTTGGATTTAAAGTCTTCGGACTGGTGTCAACTCATTGCGGGTGTACCTCAGGGTGGTGTGCTCTCTCCTCTTTTATTTTCCATCTTTATTAACTCTGTTTCATGTTTAATTTCTTGCAATTTCCATCTCTACGCAGACGATCTGCAGCTTTATCATCACTTCAATGCTCGCGATGCCCCGTCTAGTATTGCCGTTATGAATCGGGACTTGGCTTGCCTTGCAGACTGGGCCAGGTCGGTCGGATTAAGGATTAATCCAAAAAAATCACAGGCCATAATAATAGGCAGCAGACACATGCGTAGCCATTTGGTTATGGCGGAGTTACCGCCTGTTGTCTTGGATGGAACGCGTATTCCCTACTTCGATAAAGTAAAAAATCTGGGAGTACTAATGGATTGCAACCTATCTTGGAGTGCTCAAGTCAATGAGGTCAGCAAAAAGGTACACTACACCTTTCACTCTTTGAAAGGTCTCCAGAGTTTCCTGCCCCTGAAAATTAAAATCACTCTTGCCCAAACACTTATTCAGCCCATTATAGACTATGCTGATGCCTGCTACTTAGATGCCACAGAGGAGCTGTTAGATAAACTTGAGAGGCTGCAAAATTTGTGTATTCGTTTTATCTATAATCTAATTTGTGTATTTAGGAAGTATGTTTAGCGCGGATGGAAGATGTGATTCGGATGTAGAACGGCGAGTAGCTGCCGGAAACAAAGTTAACGGTGCTTTGTCCCAGTTAGTAAAGCGACAAAGCATCGTAAAAGAAGCACGAATGGCGATTCATAACGCAGTGCTAGTGCCAACTTTGCTTTACGGTAGTGAAACCTGGGTATGTCAGCAGATGCATAAAAGTAAATTGAATGCTGTGGAGATGCGATCACTTCGAAAATTGTGCGGCGTTACCTTGGCCGACCGAATACGTAACGAAGTGATACGCAATATGGCAGGTTTGAATGAAAGTGTCAGCGTTAAGCTGGAAAAGGGCGTGCTCCGTTGGTTTGGACACGTCCAACGAATGAGTGAGGAACGATTGACGAAGAATATATATTGTTCAAAAGTAGAGGGTAGAAGGAGTCAGGGAAGGCCGAGACTTACATATGAAGACCACGTGAGCAGATTGCTCAAAAACGGAAAGGTCAAAAGTACTCGGATACCCAGACGTGCGTGTATGAAGCGATTGATGAATCTCGAAGAAGCGAAAGAAGTATGCATGGATCGCGAAGCCTGGCGATCTGTCCTCTCTGACTACCCCGTCAGGGATACAGCGTGAAGATAGTTTTTTTTATAATCTAAGAAAGTATGACCATGTTTCACATTTCCGCCAAGAACTCAAGTGGCTCCCAATCCGCCTTCACAGGAACACTCGGATACTCTGTCTCCTCTTCAATATACTGTTTAACCCAAATTCCCCGTCCTACCTGAGGGAGCGGTTCTCATTTATACGATCTCCTGATGCTCCTTGCAGGTCCCACCTTCGCTCCATTCTTAAATTCCCATCCCACAAATCTGACTTCTACTCCTATTCTTTTTCAGTTCATGCGGTGAGGCTGTGGAACTCTCTGCCGCCAAATATCAGAGAGGTTAATACTGTCGTGAATTTTAAAAACAAAGTCCGCGAATACTATCTCTCTACCACTTCGAACTCCTAAATTCGTCTTGTCCTATAGGTATATCTGTATTGTTATGTATATTTATGAACATAATATAATGCGCAAGTATGTATATGTGTATGTATGCATTTATATGTTGTATTTATATATATATATATGTATTTATTTAGAGTATTTGAATAAACAATTTATCCATTCTAGTTATCTTTCACACTTCTACCTTTTTCAATAGTTTTAGTTTATGCTCTCCTCTCGCCGGCCTGCTGGAAGAGATTTCTTTTAGAAATAAGCAGTGCCATTGTACTCTTTTTCTTATAACTGTTTCTTTATAATATATGTGTGTACATAAACTGTTAAATAAATAAAAATAAATAAATAGATGCAAACGGACGAAGCCGGGCAAGTCAGCTAGTTCATAATAAAATAATATTAGAAGAATACATTGCAAAATTTAAAAGTATGGCGGTAATAAATTGGGATTTGATTCGCTGTTACGTGCCTTACATAAAATCCCATCTATTATTTTCTTCCCAACATATAGTAACAGCAGAGCATTTATACCGATGACAGATTATCCGAAGCGTCCGCAACACGTATGATTTATGGGGGAGCGGAATCTATGTCCGGCGAACGGATTTCTTTTATCGAAATAATATTTTTTGTAACAAAGGTTGCGATCGAGTTGAGCGGTCATTTTGCGACAAACTGTTTGCGGGCTAAATTTAGCAAAAAAAAAAATAACGAGGATCACTTAAGCTTAAATGCGAATGTGATTTGGTTTACTATATAGTTTTGTGGCCGTGGACAAAAGCGAAAAACAAATACGATATTTTTAAATATTTATTTATACAATTATTCTGCCAACAGTTTGAAACATTGTATAAAAAAATTTACACAATACTTAGGTACTTTGTATGAGCCATGGTTACTTAATAAATCTTGTAACTCACACATGTGTAAGCCTATGGCAAAATGCTCGTACAGGCAAGCATGACAGCATGTATCTATCCCAAATCTAAATTTCAAATGCTAAAATCTATAACTACAATTTTATTTATAATGACTACCTCAGTGGAGTAAGTGGTAGTGTATGCAACTGACGCGCTGAGTCACGGGTTCGACTCCCCGGCCGCAACAAATATTTGTGTGACCAAGAAATGTATGTTTCGGAGTTAGGGAGTTTTCTATGTTTAAAAGTACCTATTTAGAAATATAAGTACGGTAATCAGTTGTCTAGATCTCATAGCACAAGCTTACAGCTAAGTTTTCTGTGTAAAATTTAAAGGTTGTATGGTAATACAGGTAATTTATACATACATACATACATACATATTATCACGCCTGTTTCCCATCGGGGTAGGCAGAGACTATGGTTTTCCACTTGCTACGATCCTGACATACCACTTTCGCTTCTTCTACTTTCATAAGTGTTTTCGTACACGCTTTCCGGTTAAGGGTACTCTTGACCTGGCTTTTTTCTAAAAGGTCTTCGCTTTGATTGACATACGTACGCCGAGGTCTACCCCTACCAGTTTACCCATTCACTCTCGCCACATAAATCTGCTTCGTCAGTCTACTTTCATCCATCCTCTCCACGTGTCCGAACCATCTAAGCATACCTTTTTCTATCTTAGTCACTACATCTTCTGTCATTCCGCAATGTTCCCTTATCGTGCTTTTCCTTTCTTTATCCATCAACTTCACTCCAGCTATACTTCGCAGACTTCTCATTTCCACTGCATTTATTTCACTTTTATGCGTTTTCTGCCATACCCAACTTTCACTGCCATACATAAGTGTGGGGACCAGCACACCTCAATGTACAGCCAGTCGTGCCTTCTTCGAAACGTTCTGACTGCTCATAAAGGCGTACATGGCTCCATTCACTTTATTTCCTGCCAATACTCTTCGCTCAATGTCATAGTTATACTTTCCATCTCTCGCAAATTTTGTACCTAGATATACAAACTCTTTTACTTGTTCTACTCTTTCTCCTTCCACAACAATTGAGCAATCCGTCATACTTGCCTCACTTTCGAAAACCATTACTTTCGACTTATTTACATTCACTTTCATTCCTTTGTTTTTTAACGCATCATACATAATGTTAACCATCAACTGCAACTCCTCCGCCGATGATGCTAGTATTACCTGATCATCGGCGTATAGAAGGCACTTGACGGTCAGTTCATCCATTTTTATACCATACGTACTCTCTTGCAGTTCTTTCAGGCAACTGTCCATGTACAGGCTAAACAGCAACGGCAACGCTACACAACCTTGTCTCACACCTTTTTCAATGTGAAAAAAGGCTGTGCATGCTCCGTTGATTCTGACACAAGCACTGGAGCCCTCATAGAGAGATTTCAGTGCTCGTATCGAGTGGCTGTTTACTCCATACATGGCCAGTATTGACCACAGTTTATTCCTCACCACTCTATCATAGGCCTTTTCCAAGTATACAAATACGCAATAGACCTTTTGACTTCTCGCCAAAAGCTTTTCTGCTACGCATCGTAAGGAAAAGACCTGATCGGTACATCCTCTTCCTTTCATAAATCCTGCTTGTACATCCCACATATTGCCTTCAGTTTCATTCATCTCTCTTTTTATCAAAATGTTTGCATACAATTTGCCGACGATGCTGAGTAAGCTTATGCCGCGGTAGTTTTTGCACTCTTGCTGTGACCCTTTTCCCTTATAAAGCGGCACGATGACAGCCTTACACCAATCTCTTGGTACGCTGCCATACCTCCAAAGTTGAAAAGGCAGTACAGCTGGCAAGCTACCACGCCTTGTCCCGCTTTCAGCATCTCGACAGAGATCCTATCAAGTCGCGCGGCCTTTGCCACTTTCATGCTATTCAATGCTTCCACTATTTCTTCCATACTTATGACTTCTTCCTTACCAATTTCGTTCATTTCCCAGATGCTAGTCTGTACTTGCATATCCTCTTTTTCAAACAAGCTTTCAAAATATTGCTTCCATCTTTTAACACACATTCTTCTCCTTTCACAAGACTACCATCATGGTTTCTGATATGGTTGAGATGCGATAACGCCTTTAATTCTAGTATTTAGTCCACGCTATTGGACTATAACTACAGTGGTAGTTAAAAACGTCCCTACTTGTTGGCGGCGATTAAATGTGGACCCCAAAATACTTTACGAGCAAATTGTTCGCTGTATCCTTGTGTAAAAAATAGTATGGTAATACAGGTAATTTATGAACCCCTTTAATTCTAGTATTTAGTCCACGCTATTGGACTATAACTACAGTGGTAGTTAAAAACGTCTCTACTTGTTGGCGGCGATTAAATGTGGACCCCAAAATACTTTTTGAGCAAATTGTTCGCTGTATCCTAATGTAGCCTTATGTATGGAATTGCTTGGAAGTAATCCATGAAATATGTTTATTTGTATACCTTCAATAGGTACAGGCTTTCATGCGCATTTCTTTTAGACTTCTTAGAAATCATGAAGGAAAACCTATCACTCAGAGATTTATGGTTTTGTGGAACATAACTGTTTCCGACAACGTAATATTAGGAATAAGTGCTATTATATGTGATGTAAGTGATATTTCTGATTATAATCTATACTAATATTATAAAGCTAAAGAGTTTGTTTGTTTGTTTGGCTGAACGCGCTAATCTCAGGAACTACTGGTCGGATTGGAAAAAATAGTTTTGTGTTAGATAGCCCATTTATCGAGGAAGGCTATAGGCTATATATCATTACGCTACTACACTGGGGAGCAGAGCAGTAGTCATAAATGTCGACAAATCGGGCAAATTTTTATGCATCATTGTAGAATTTATAAGCGAGGGGTTTAAATAGGTGCGATGGGCGGTCGAAATATTCCACGGGCGAAGCTGCGGGGGTCATCTAGTGTATTATATATTGTATGATTCATTTTTGCTGTGTTTGTTATGGCAGAAGGTTATTATGGAGGGATTTATGTACAGATAAATTGTATGATTCATTTTTGCTGTGTTTGTTATGGCAGAAGGTTCTTATGGAGGGATTTTATTTACACAGCGCCATCTATACCAGAGTAAGCTTTGTGGTTTAGCACAAAAGACCCAATAGGTTCGAAGTGCTAGGGTAAAGCCAACCCCAATAACAAGCTTTGTGGTTAGCGATCTAGATAACTGATGAACATACGTATATATTTTTAATAGGTACATTTCACACATTGGATACACTCAAACTTCGAAACAAACATTTGCGGATCACACAAATATTTATTCTGGCCCAAGATAATCGTACGACGCCGGGACGAGTCTAGGAATCTCAGGTTTGTCGGGACAGCTACTTTATGAAATAAAGGTGACGAGTTAATTTTCTCCGCGACAAAAGTGTAAAATATCCGTATTACATTATCAATAATACTAACACTAGAACAATGTATATCTCGAGAACTAAGTCCTGTGGAAAACAGCAACGGTAAAACTTCAACTAGTGATCATATTTAAATAAAAATTGGTCACCTGAACATTTGGTTAACAATATTAGGGTATTAAAATACTATTGTCTCTTCTTGTAGCGCTCGTGGCCCGCTGACTCAGTGTTCTGTAAACGATCACTGAGTTACGCAAGTTTCACTATGGCTGGTCCTCGGATGGGTGACCACTTTGTGGCATTTACATTGCTAGCGTTTCCGTGCTTCGGAAGGCACGTTAAGCCATTGGTCCCGGTTGCCACTAACATGGCAGTCGTTAAGCCCAGTTGAAGGCCTTATGTGCGGCTTGAAAAATTTAACAGTAGGTCGTTACAACCTGCGCCTGCCCACAACACGGCAATGGACTAACCACCTATTGCGTGGAACAAAAATGCATACGGTGAAATGTGGGTGTATGGTATGCCTCTGCCTACCCCTTCGGGGATAAAGTCGTGATAATATGTATACGTATGTATGTATGTCTCTTCTTGAATATTTACGATGATGCAAAGATGTATACAAATATAGTTGTAGCTCATTAAAGAACCTGCAGTAGTAACCCTATATTATTATAAAATCTGAATATTTTTTATGACCGATTTGATACTTTTTCAGCTAAAATTAGAGCAACTTTTCACCACTCAATGTACGACTGAGTACAGGAGTGTAATATAAGTAGTGGTTGAAGTTCACAAAAGTTCTTACTACAAGTTGAATACGAAGATAATAAGTCAAATATTAGAAACAATTTAGAAAAGCAATTAGTATGCTAATTTTTTCTAAATTTAAATTTTAAAGTGGAAAAAATTTTCAATTACGAGCTGGACTCGAACCAGCGTCTTCTGGTTCAACGCACCAGACGCGTTACCAACTACACCACCGTGACCTGCTCGTAACTGACGAATTAATCCACCTCTTTAAAATTTAAATAAGTTTAATACTTTCTCACTTGGCAAAAGTATCAGTAAATTGCAGGTTTAGGACTGCCTCGGTGGCGTGCGGTGGTAGTTTATGGGGACCGTATTGGGTTGCATTAATTTTAGAGGCATAACGTTTGAGTATGGCAAAAAACTGCATAACGTTTTTTGGCAAACTCTTCGTTTCGCATAACGTTCAAACAGAATAAATCATTAGGCATACTTTATTTTCCCATAACGTTTTTATAATAATGATATACCCGCATAAAATGTTTACGCATATTTTTTTTTACAATAACGATTACTAATCATAACATTTATTGACATCTTACTCACTCTCGCATAAAGATTACAAGCCATACATATAGAATACCATAATGTTAACGAGTACATATTTTTATTTGTATATCTAAACTTGAACTGTCTAAGATTGAAATGCCCACTGATTAAAAATGTCGATAGTCACTATACTGAAGTTCAAAATTTCAACACTTATATATAGAATATATAAATAAAATACAAAAAGAAAGTAGCTATTCTAGGGCATCGCCGGCCGCTGCCGCGGCCCGCTCGCTTCGCTCTTTCGGCTCGCGCGTTGTGGTCTCTAGTGACCTAACACTCCTCCTCGCTTCGCTCGTCGTCGTACCTATTTAAGACTTTGCTCAAGACTAGTCTAAAAAAATAACACTTAAAATATCGTTTTATATGTTACAGCTAAAAAACTCACGTGAGCAGATTGCTCAAAAACGGAAAGGTCAAAAGTACTCGGATATCCAGACGTGAAAAAAGTATGCATGGATCGCGAAGCCTGGCAATCTGTCCTCTCTGACTACCCCATCAGGGATACAGCGTGAAGATAGTTAAGTTTAGTTTAAGCTTAAAACTTGGCTATTAGTGAGATGATTATTTACAATGGTGTCTTATCATTTCTTAAATATTCTTAGTCAAATTATTATTCATTTATGATTTAAACCGTTATCCATACCTCCATTATGCGTTTTGTATATTATGATAAATTATGTTTAGGCGTATAACAATTATACCCTTTACAATTATGCTGATTAAAATTAAGATAAAAAAATAGAGTAAGTTATTGTTATGCCAATCAAACCATAATGCGTTTCTAACACTCTGCTTATCATAATTTATGCGAGAATACTTTATGCTGAAACTGTTATGCCAAACTACATTATGCTGAAAAAAATTATGCGATCGAAAGGGCACCCTAGTTTATGCATCTGCCGCGCAAGTGATCCTGGGTTCGATTCCCTGATCGGAACAAATATTTAAAAATAAATAAATAAATAAATATTTATCACGCCTTATCCCCGAAGGGGTGGCAGAGGCATATTATATGCCCACTTTTCACCATGTGGATTCCTGTACCACGTAATAGGTGGTGAGCCCATTGCCGTGTTGAAATAGACAGACGCAGGTTGTGGCTACCTGCTGTTGAAATTTTCAAGCCGCCCATAAGGCCTTCAACCAGGCTTAACGACTGTCATTTTACTGGCAACCGGGACCAACGGCTTAACGTGCCTTCCGAAGCACGGAAACGCTCGCAAATGTAAATGCCACAAAGTGGTCACCCATCCGAGGACCAGCCATAGTGAAAGTTGCGTAACTCAGTGATCGTTTACAGAACACTACTGAACTTACAAATATTTGTGTGATCCAAAAATGGTAGTTTCGGAGTTTGCGTGTATACATACATATTATATATAGGAAATTTATAATATATATGTATTTAGAAATATATAAGTATGTATTCAGTATATATCTGTGGACTAGATCCCATTGTTCAAGCTTATAGCTTAGTTTGGCCTAGATGGCGCTGTGTAAAAAGTGTCCAACAATATTTATTTATTTATTTCTTATTAAAATATAGTGTGGTTAGGATCCACTTGAAGTAAACATATTAAATAACACCACTTGTAAACTTACCCTCTATCGTATTTATTTCAAAATTCGTCTCTACTGACTGTACTCTCCAAACTAATAATAAATCGGGGGCGAGTTGACATATATAATACTAGCTGATGCTGGCAACTTAGCCCGCGTGGTCAAGTGTTCTTATTCTAGATATCGTATGGAACCTTAAACTTTAAAAAAAAAATTTATATAACCTATATTGCTCACGAAGAACGTAGCTTTCTAATGGTGAAAGAACTTTTAAAATCGGTCCTGTACTTTTTGCGCCTATTCATTACAAGCAAACTTACAAATATATCCTCTTTATAATATTAGTATAGATTTGTAGGGGCGAATTGATACACTAAGCTAATCAGAGATGAAATCGACCAGGTGAGAAGGCAATATTTGTATAATGTTTGTTAAGGTACACGGTAACATTAATTAAATTACTATATTTCCCCATAACTATGCTAATGGGCGGCGAACGGTTCCGTTTAATAAGTTAAAATAGTAAAAAGTACACAGCCTCGTTAGCTCGTTTCCGACTTTCATTAATATTTATAGCGTATACAAAACATAATTTGAATAATAGTCGTAAAACACAAAATACACAAAGGCTCAAAATAACAAAGAGTTCAGCTTATTTTCTGTAGCTATTAATACGGTAAAGATTTAGTCTCACTGCAAGCTTGTAGAACACCTACTTAACTATACAACTCATGTGGCATAGAAGACTAGCATAAAGTCCTGATTAAAAGTCTGATTTTAAACTTACATAGTAAATCTTCGAGGCTCTCGTGGCCCCGCTTATTTAGTTTTCTGTAAACGATCACTGCGTTAAGCAACATTTACCGGAAGGCATGTTATGCCATTGGTCCCGGTTGCCAGTAAAATGGCAGTCGTTAAGTCCAGTAGAAGGCCTTATTAGAGGCTTGAAAAATTTCAACAGCAGGTCGCCACAGCCTACGCCTGTCCATTTAACACGGCAATGGACTCACCACCTGTTACGTGGGACAATAATGCATACGTTGAAATGTGGGTGTAAGGTATGCCTCTGCCTAACCCTTCGGACAGAAAGGCGTGACAATATATATGAATGTGTGTATGGTCAATCTAACCAATCTAATCCAAAATCTTAAATACATGGTCTGTTCAAATTATTATAATTAACAGGATATTTGCCATGTCAATATCCCGTTATTTGTTCGAATACTCAAGTGTTATTTTTATAAAACTCATGTGGCATAGATGACTAGCAAACAGCCCTAATCGAAAGTCTTTATCATAGTGTAATCGCAATATCATCTAAACCCTACCTGAATTTGAAGCCTGGGTTAAACTTAGTAGTAGTAGTGGTTGGATTTTGATTTTTAACTTTGTTGAGAGCGACAGCCGTTTGACCTCTCAACCCCTCAAAGGTCCTCAAACGTCAGAAGGTGCAGTCCTAGCGGGGTTATGTCACTTATACCCCAGAAATCTTGGTGGGCTCTTACATCCAGTATGGATGTAATCTACACTTACTAGTATTATAAAGCTGATAAGTTTGTTTTTAGGTTCACAATCCCCGGAACTGCTAACCTGATTTAAAAAAATGCTATTTATTTAAAGGGGTTATCGTAATCTGCTGTTGAAATTTTACTTACAAATATATTTCGAAATACAAATTTTACATAACAACACACCCAAATTCTGAAAAAAAAGTTGTCGCTTACACAAATATTAGTTTCAACTCGGAAATAGTTCATATTAATGATTTCAACCGACCGAACCCAAAACTAGTGACACTTTTTACTGTTTATAGATAAAACGGTTTAATTCCCCGCTTGCAATAAGACTTATACTTTCGAAGATATTTAGTCGTTTCAATTCTAATACTATATTATAATATATGCTTTATATTCTAAGTAATATATGGTATATGCAGATAAATAATGATGTATGAAGAAGTAGTGGCTTGGAAAGGCAGAGATGTTTGTCAATCTTTGACTAATTATATTGTTATTTTTACAACCATAAATAAGTATGAAGCGGGATATTCAATATACAATGTTTCTGTATTTTATACGAAATAAATGGCAGTTTATCGACTATCATTGCTGAGGTGTATCAAGTCTCAGGTCAGAAAATAGTAGATTATGGTACAAGTGTGTAAAGTTGGAGATTACCGCTGAGGCGCTATTGAGACCCGAGTCGTAAGCTAATTGAGAGCCGAAGACGGTAATCAACAATACACACGAGTGTCATACGACTTTTTCAATACACTTACGAATAACTTATTACTAAATAAAACAAAGTAGTTTTTTTATGCGCTCGCATTGACTACAGAGTTAAGAATGAAGTTTCTTTTTTAAGCTATTGCATAATTTTTATCTCGGGCTTTAATCAAGAAATTCCGTAACACAAAAAACCTAAGACCCGAGGTTACACGAAGTTCACCGAGCACGGCCGAGCGTTGGCTTAACGTGTATGTACATATGTATGTACATATATTTTGGTACGATTGTACGAAGCTCGCACGGATGGAGACGTGATGATAGTGAGTGTGAGTGTGAGGGTGAGGATGAGGGTGACTGTGAGAGTGAGAGTGGGGTGAGGGTGAGAGTGAGGGGTGAAGGTGAGGGTGAGGGTGAGGGTGGGGGTGAGGGTGAGGGTGGGGGTGAGGGGTGTTTTTTTTAAGTGTAACTTGAATTAATATCAAAGATCAATCAATAGCTTTACCGCGGCAGTCTCCGAGTGCCACACGTTTTTTTTTGTTAAAGTTCTTGTTTAATGTTTTAAACAGAGAGAAAACAAAAGTTATATTTGAGTGAAATTTTTATTTATTAAACACGTACAAGATGAAATTTTCTAATCAATACGAAGTTGCAACAATATGATAAAATAATCTATAATCCCACTAGTGATTTAATAAAAATCAAAAAACCACAGTTTGATAATAGGTATAATAATGTGCCTTATTGCGGTGAGATTAGAGCCATATTATAAGTGTATTGAAAATACATTATTACGTTAACTTACTAAATCTATGGATATTTAGAAATATATAAGTACCAGTTGTCTAGATAACACAACTTTTACAACATAGTTTATTCCAGAAGCTTCAACACCCTACATGTATTTCCCTGGGTGTCACTTTAATTTGGCGGATAGGAGCAGCCATCTTCTTAAGAGGTTCGACATTATTATTTAACTTATTAATATGAATATAAGTAACTATAAAAATGAAACAAATCATAGCTCGTATTATTCGTTAATTGTAAAAAAAAATTAATAAATATACCAAATTTTATATTTATAGAGTTATTAATATAACAATAATACCAAAATTTAATGCATACTTAATCTATGAACAAAAAGTGTTTCGTATGTTACCTTCAAGCAGTACTGTGTAATGTTAATATTAATAAATTTAATGTACATATTTTTAATGCATATTATATTAAAAAAAAATGTCTTATGCACTGCTTATCCAAACTTTAACTGTTTTTAAATTACTAGTTAGTACATCACACACCCATCGGGTTCACGCAATTTTCTTAAAAAGGGACACTAAACTGTTCGTTTCACTCATAGTAGGTATGTTATGAGTGTAATAAATTTCATTACAGAATACTCTATTCCCTGGGGCATATTGACACGGGCCATTGAATGGATTTTTACGTGAAATGATAGACTGAAAAACTGGTTGGGAAATTTGCAGAATATATTCATGTCGCATAAGTGAAAAAATTTAAACATTGATGATATGCTGGACCCGAAACTTTTTGATTTATGAACTTCATTGTAAGGGACGGCGCGATTGAATGTAGAGCGATGAAAGGCCTGATCCATATCGATAGGACAGTCAGCGCTAATAATGTAACGCCTCTGTAAAGTAAGTGGTAGTGTATACGATGTTTCAGGTTAAATTTTAGTGGTGGAACAAATACATATTTGCGTGATTCGCAAATGTTTGTTTCGGAGTTTGTGTGTTTCCTATTTATAATGTGTATGAATTATAGTATACGTATGTTAATATGATGTCTAGATCCCATACCAAAAGCTTATATTAGCTTACTATGTACAAAATATACTCTAGACAACTTATAACTACATTCAAAGTAGTTTTCATTCTTTTGATGTATTTTACTTCTTACTGAAAATAAAATTTGCTTTGTTTTCATTTTGATAGATTTTTTTAATGTGCGATTTGTTCCATTATGAGAGATAGAAAGGCTTAATTCAAAATTTAGAACTTCATCAACTAAATGTACGTTTCAACTTAGTCAGAGGTCTATTAAAAACAATAATACATCTACATTGTGAACCGGCCATTTTGCTTTAAAGTTTTACATGTTTTATTTCTTTGTAAAGAAAATGCTTGTTTATGATAAAAAGCAAAGAAAATTTCCTGTAAAATGTCATGTGTATTACAGTCATATTTAAAATATTTAAATTTTATTAAAAGTACTACATAATGGTACTTCATTTGAAGCATTTAAATTTTTCTTGAGAATATCAATGTACTGTTTGCATAAGTCTATGTTTCATTTATGTTATACATGCCAACAAAATATGCAGTCAGCCAGCACAAAGCGGGTTCAGTGTGCAGCATAATTTATGAGTTTACTCGGCGATGGCACTGTATGTAAATTTGTAAAAACAATAAAAACTGTACATAATTATTTTAGAAAATAATTTCTTTGCACAGAAACAAAACGAAAACATTTGATATTTTATGTACAGCCGTTGTGATATTGAGTTGTTTGCCACAGCTTGCAAAATCGTTAACATAATGGGAATCTTTAAAAAAGGGTTTTAAGGGTTTTATACAGGGTTGGAAAGAGGAATCGTTTCCGATTTCAAAGAAAGGCAGAGGATCTTAACCGAATTAAAAGAGGAGGAGTTACTCATTTCAAATGTTTCCTTTAATGTGTTACCTGAATAGCCTTTTTCTTAATGAATCGAATTTCTCATGTAACAATGTTGAAATAGACAGACGCAGGTTGTGGCTGACATTTAAAAAGAGCATCCATGGCGTTTCTTGCCAAGTTCATCTTTATAAAGTATTGCCCTTAGAACTGGCATTTTATATTTATTTATTCAATATTTAATTAGTTTAAATATCATGGAAATAAAACTAATGTAATAACTGCTGGTTAGGAAAGAGTGGCCATAAGTTTTATTGCCAGATAATTTTTTAGGCTCTACCTATTGCTTTGCGAATCCGGCAGTAAATGTAAATGTAGAAGCAATAATCTTGACGTTCATAAGTGTTACTTTGTGACCTACAAGAATAAAGATATTTCATTACAGGCCGCCCATAAGGTCTTCAACTAAACTCAACGGCTGCCATGCTACTAGCAACCGGGACCAATGGCTTAACGTGGCTTGTGACCTACGGAAACACTCGTAGATGGAAATACCATGAAGCGGTCACCCTTCCGTAACCAACCATTTCGAAAGTCCATCCATAACGTAGTGATCGTTCACTAAGTCAGTAGGCCACGAGCACTTCAATTTTGATCATTTAAAAACATCCTTTTGTCGCATTAAAATTTAGTCAGAATTTGACTCTCAGGTTCTAAGGTCCGTATTCCAGAACGTTTCTCAATACTCAATCAACGCTTAAGGCTAGATTTTGCCTTATAAAAACTAATCTCAAGCGTCGATCGAGTCTTGAGAAACGTTCTGGAATACGGCCCTAAATATTTTATATTAATTTTGTATTTCATATCAAATAAACAATTTATCTACTCTTATCTCAAAGAAACAAAGTACTCGGATACCCAAACGTGCATGTATGAAGCTATTAATGAATCTACAGGAAGTGAAAGAAGTATCATGGATCGCGATGCCTGGCGATCTGTCCTCTCTGACTACTCCGTCAGGGATACAGCGTGAAGATGGTTAAGTTGAGTTTTTAATAAGCAAGATTATCTGGGCGACACGATCATTGGATTTTGCCTATTGTTTTACAACTTGGTACGTGGGTCAATAAAGAAATCAAGTGTCAAATTTTATTGAACCAATGAAAAAAAACTGTAGGCCTAATTTATTTCAGTTTACGAACAAACAAATTCCTTCGTAATTAGTCTTAAGTTTCAATCCAATTTGATTGAAACGAATCGTTTTCAGGGACGGTTTATTTATTCCGTAACTGAACTTTGAGTAATGAGTTTTCTTCTTAATAATAGGGACAAATTATCAAATGAATCGTCAGACGAATAAAGGTCAATGGACGATGACAGATATAATTATATGAAAAATAATAAATGGTGAAGGGAAATGACATGTCACATTCATGTGTGGCCACGACATGCTCAACAATCAAGCACAATTAAAACCTTAAAGTTCCAGATATTATATACTTGTAGACATAGACATAGACAAGCATAGACTTATTGTCACGCATTTGTCCTTGAAGGGGTAAGTAGAGGCGCACTTTTCACCCATATTTCCCGTATACAGTTTTGTGCCACGTAAGAGATGGTGTTGAAATCGACAAACGCAGAATGTGGCGACCTTCTGTTGAAATTTTTCCAGTTGCCCATAAATCCTTCAACATGACTTAACGACTATTATGTTATTTTTCTTACTTCCTCACATTATCTTCTGATTAATTTCGTTGCGGGTTCCAAGACATGCTAACTTCTCCTGGGACATCACCGAGATCGAGCTCGGTGTAACTTTTCTGGTGTTTTGGTCATTGCTGTAGATCCTGATTTCTGGTAAGGAGTCACAGTAATGGGAATGTGGGTGGGATTAGTCCCATATAAAAAATATCATGTTATTGCCAACCAGGACCAATAGCTTAACGTGCCTTCAAAAGCATAGAAACGAAAATGTTAATTATTACTAAAGAAACGGTTTTACTCACGTGTAAATTTCGGGATAGTCTGACTAGTTTCGAACCTAACGGAGGTCCTTTTTCAAGAGGAGCGTCAAGCTACGTCGGAGGCTGCGCTGGCACTGAAAATGTTAATGCCAAAAATTGGTCACCCATCCGAGGACCGGTCGTACTGAAAATTGCTTGCAGTGACCGATGCAAAACACTGAGTTAGCTAGGCCACGAGCGCTTAATCGCTTTAGCAATTGTCCTATATATTTAATACTGATAGACGCCTGCAGCTCTCCGTGTAAAATTAAGCTATACCAGTTAGCCCCATAAGGGCTGGAATTTTTAAAACTCCTTCCTTAGTAAGTGCCATCATTATATTTTGCATAAAATGATTCTAGGTTTTATTTGGGCATTGATAAGTGAGTGAGCCACCCCGTATATTTATATTAGATTTTTATATATATATAATTATTAGAAGTACTTTCGGAGTTTAGTTTCAGAGTGCACAAAACTAGATTGGATTGTACAAAAGGTTCGTTAACTAAGTAATAAGTATCGCAAGTTTGTTCCGAGCACTGTATGAAACAAATATGAAGAAGCTAAATCTAAGAACGGAATACAACTGTTTTACAAGGACAGTAATGCACATGAGTACATTGCCTTCGGTGTAAAAAAAATGGTAAGGACATTCTATGGACTGGACCAGATTAATTATATTATCTGTGTAATAATCCTAAATCTGTTAACCCGTTTTCGAAACGTGAGCAAACATCAAACGGACCTTAGAAAACAATTAAAATTAGATGGAGATTTGACCTCAACTAATGATAAATATATGTTGTACATTTATTTACGCAATAGTTGCCTCTTAGAATAATACATCCTTCTACGCTCGTAATTATCTTCATGCCAAAGCAAATAAATCTTTGTTCATACACAAACACTGCCCAAAGGATACCGAAATTGTTGACCTCTACTCCATTACGCTGAATTAATGTTTCGTATTCATTGTGGTGACAAATTACACTACATTACATATCAGCAAACGATTACTTACCTTAAGCTAATAGAAACAAAGTCATATTTCAAATTAAAGTGGTGTGAAGTGAAATATTTTGGGAAACACAGCTTAAGGGTAACCAAAACGTCAGGCCTTCATCACAACGATTAAGAACCGTGCAAAAGAGACTCGCTGATATCCTGGGATTGTAATCTCCAGACAGAATCCTTTGACGTTTATTTGTATAAAAGGTAAGGAACACTTTCTGTTAATGATTTGACCCTGACAAGCATTGAAAACATTACTCAAACAATTTACACCGACATTATAGATCATAAAAAAAAATAGCAGCATAAATATTTGTTAATTTATACTGTTGATTGATGGCACTTGGTGGAACTTGCTACACATTTTCAATAATAAAAAAAAACTAAACTAAACTAAACTATCTTCACGCTGTATCCCTGACGGGGTAGTCAGAGAGGACAGATCGCCAGGCTTCGCGATCCATGCATACTTCTTTCGCTTCTTCGAGATTCATCAATCGCTTCATACACGCACGTCTGGGTATCCGAGTACTTTTACATTTCCGTTTTTGAGCAATCTGCTCACGTGGTCTTCATATGTAAGTCTCGGCCTACCCTGACTCCTTCTACCCTCTACTTTTGAACAATAAATATTCTTCGTCAATCGTTCCTCACTCATTCGTTGGACGTGTCCAAACCAACGGAGCAAGCCCTTTTCCAGCTTAACGCTGACACTTTCATTCAAACCTGCCATATTGCGTATTACTTTCGTTACGTATTCGGTCGCCCAAGGTAACGCCGCACAATTTTCGAAGTGATCGCATCTCCATAGCATTCAATTTACTTTCATGCATCTGCTGACATACCCAGGTTTCACTACCGTAAAGCAAAGTTGGCACTAGCACTGCGTTATGAATCGCCATTCGTGCTTCTTTTACGATGCTTTGTCGCTTTACTAACTGGGACAAAGCACCGTTAACTTTGTTTCCGGCAGCTACTCGCCGTTCTACATCCGAATCACATCTTCCATCCGCGCTAAACATACTTCCTAAATACACAATTTCATTCACTTGCTCTAGACATTCCTGGTTTACCCTAATCTCGCATTTAGTTCTTACGTCACCTCTTTCAAATACTAGAACCTTATTTTTACTTGCATTCAAGCGAAGTCCCTTACTTTCACACTCCTCTTTCATATTAGTGACTAATGCCTGAAGGTCGGCTTCTGATGAGGCCATGAGCACCGCATCATCAGCGTACAGCAGACAGTTTACTGTAAAGTCACCCAAATTCACACCCATATTAAAATCTTTCAACTTCGGACGGACATGACACATCCCTGTTTGACGCCTGTACAGACATAAAAAAAAGGTGACACATCCCTACTACTCGCACTCTACACACATACCTACTCGCACGCAAGCCTTACAGTCCCTATAAAGCGACTGTATTGCCCGCAGTAGTGAGCCGTCCACACCATATCCGGGCAGCAAGTCCCACCGCATTTCTCTCACAACGTTATCAAATGCTTTCTCTAGATCCACAAAAGCGCAGAAAACCTTCTGGCTAACAGTCAGGAACTTTTCCGCGATCATGCGGAGAGAAAACACTTGATCCATGCAACCTCTTGCACGTCGGAATCCGCATTGAGCCTCCCATAAATACCTTTTAGACTTTTCTTGTATTCGTGCCGTTATAACCTTTGCATACACCTTACTAGCTAAGCTGACCAAGCTGATCGCCCTGTAGCTGGAGCAGTTTAGGCGCGAGCCTTTTCCTTTGTAAATAGGTACTACAACTGCTACTGGCCAGTCATCCGGGACCTCACCCGTCCGCCAGCACAATTTGCATAACAGACATAGTGTGTCCCAGACACGCGACCCACCGTACTTGATCATCTCAGCAGTAACTCTGTCTTTTCCCGCAGCCTTACTACATTTCATACTTCTTATCGCTTGTTCTATTTCTTTCATACTAATGACTTCAATGACATCGGGATCCGGAGCATCGAAGTGAGCTCCACTTCCCGATGTGGCGTCTCTGTCTTTTCTTTCAAAAATCTTTCCATAATATTCACTCCATCTCTGCAGGACGTCAGTTTGGTCTGTTAGGACGTCATTGTTAACACTAAGCACTTTATTCATACTGCAGATTGCCGAACAACTCCGGGTCTTGCCTACCTCTTTCCAGAAGAGCTTGGCATTGTCCCGGAAATTGGACGACAACCTTTCATCCGCTTTCATTCTGCACCTTTCACGAGCTTCTTCCATCAGTGCCTTCGTGTTAACTTTTTGCAGCTTGTATCTCCCTTTCATATTAATATCATTTCGCAAGGCTAAGTAGTCTAGCCATGCTTTCTTCTTCATTCGAACTGCTTCTTTCACTTCCTCATTCCATCATGCATCACGCTTATTACTACTGCCTCTTTTCGTTTCTCCGCACACTTCCACAGCGGCATTTATCATACTATCCCTAAGTTTCTGCCATACACTTTCCACATTCTCACTGCTTACATTGACGTCGCCAAGCTTTTCGGCTACCCTTTCATTATATTTATCCCTAATGGATGCATCCTGCAGCTTCCAGCTTTTGATGCTATAAGTCGGCTCAAGCTCAGGACACTCGGTACGATGACGCCAACCCGCGAACAGACCCCTAATCCTGGTTATGACTAGGTAGTGGTCTGATCCCAGCTCAGCGCCTCGATAAACCCTTGTGTCCATCACCTGTTTACGGAGCCGACTATCCATTAGGAATAGATCTATCATGCTTCTCTTTGACTTACATCTCCTCGTATACATATGAATTTGTTTGTGGTTGAACATTGTGTTCGCCACAAACAAATCCTTTTCCTTACAAAATGCCAGTATTAGCTTGCCAGCGTCGTTCACCCTTTTATCCCCATACTTCCCGAGTACCGACTCAAAACCATCGCGAGCGGTACCTACCCATCCATTCAAGTCTCCACATACTATATAAGTCTTTCATTTCCTTCTATCACATTTAGAGCTTCTCTCATACTCTCCCAGAAGTCCTCTAGCTCACTCGCGTTTGACGAAGATACTGGCGCGTAAGCAGCTACCAGGAAAATCTTCGTCAAACCAAGTTTTACACGGATCCTGAGGATTCTAGGACCTGCCGTTACATAAATTTAAGGCGGAAATTAAGACGCACCTCTTGAAAAGGGCCTATTACACAACTAATGATTATTTGAACGATAAAAATAAATGGAAATGAGTTGCTTGCTCTTCGCTTGAGCTATTTAGGATTCGAATGAATCTTGTGATATGCCTTGAATCTGCATATATATGTTGTATTTTTACATCTCTACATTATTAATAATTTGAAACGTCTTTCAACTAAAGGTTTCTAAATTGGCTGCGTTTAGTCCCGGTATACAATGTAATTTGAGTTTGTTATTGTGTGAGCACCATGTAGACTTATTTATTTCTTTGAAATTGACATGATAGTTGCTGTGCAGTTTTTGAGTATGTCATGCTCGCCTAAGTGTCCTGGCAGTGGTGGCGTATGTATCGGGTCGCCTTATTACCTATAATACGGTTGAGTAGGGCGATGGCTGATATAATGCGTCATACCCGTGAACGGGTGCCGTCTGTTGGGACTGGTCAGCTCATAGCTGTTATAGCAATTATTAAAAATAATCTTATTTATATTTAAGGTAAACTTAAGTTTAGTCGACTGTTCTCACATAAATCCAAAGGAACAATGTAAGTGTAATTTTAATGTTGTAAGCCATTCCTACATTTTAAAATGGCATCCATTGACTTTCTTGCCAGATTCTTCTTCTTCAAGGGTAGGCTGCCCTTAGAACCGGCAACTATAATCGCTCTAATTTTGATATGATTTAAACACAACATTGATTTTGTTTTTTTGTTTGTATAAATTCATTACTATATAATTGGTCAAATATCATGTTAATCAAACAAATGTAATTACTGGCGTTTAGAAAAGAGTGGCCATGAGTTTTATTGCCAGGTTCTTCCTCAGGCTCTACCTATTGCTTTGCGAATCTGGCAGTAAATGTAAATGTAGAAGCAATATTCTTGACGTTCAGAAGTGTTACTTTGTGACCTAAATGAATAAAGATTTATTATTATTATTATTACTACCAGTTTGTACTCATTCATACCGGAGGCCAATCGCGAGGACACCAAAATTCCAACCCCCCGACTGCCATGCTCGCTCTCTGGTACTCCAGACCAAAGCGCGAGCATCCCACCCGGGAGCTCCAAGACTTCGCTGCCCTTGCGCTTGGTCTCTGTCAAGCACACTGCTTCTAACTTTCTCTTATTCATAACATCCATCAACTCATTCATCTTATCTGTCATTCCTCCCCTAACATTTCAGGCAGCTACCCTGCACTCCATCCTCCACTTCGCGCCGTGTCGGGCCGCGCGTGTAAGGTGGCGGTCCCCTACGCCACTCTGGCACACACTTTTCGCACCAGCGGGGACGAACTGGTGCGCGTCTGTTAATACAATTTATATTCAAAATATTAGAATTTCAAATGTCAACGTGTCAAATAGTAAATGCCAAAGTGTCAAATTATTAAATGTTAATAATATATATGTCAAAATTATTAAATGTCAAGAATTCAATATAATGATAAATTATTAAACATTCAATACTGCATTTTGTCATTAACCAAATAAGATTACAAACTAACGGTCAACCAAACATTACACATTCTTTGATAGTGGTATAAATATGTAGATGTAATCACTTATAATAATGTAGTAAGGGTGAGCGATTGAAATTTAATTGTTGGTTTAAAATAATGTTCTGGTCTGCATTCATGTGTCTACTTATCTCGAGCGCTTCGAGAGCATTCATTTTCCTACCTTTATCACAGGAATGAAGAACCTTGAAATTGACTTTTGGGTCGAAACAATGTTTTTCCGTTAGCAGGTGTTCTGCAAAATTAGACTCAGTTTTTTTGAGTCTCCAGCCACTAACATGCTCTGCAATTCTAATCTGGAAGCATCTGCCCGTATGACCAACATATTTCTTATATTGCAATTGGCACATGTCTTGATGTGTTGATATACCTACATAATAATGTTATTAATTTTAGTACACCTACTAGATCCAGTTGTCATATTGTGTGCCTTTGAGAATGCCGTGAGGCGAATCCGGTAAGGTTTATCAAGTAAATATTGTGAAATATTACAAGTGTTATTATTGAAAATAAACATTGTAATGACAGAATAAGCCAAGAAATATGTGGACACTTTATTTATAAACTAGGGATAAGCATGGCTGCTCACTAATGGCCGGTTTCAATATTCTATCTTCAGTTAAACATAGATCGCTACCACAGATAAACAGTTGAATTTTTAACTTTTGTGACAGATATTTATAGAAATATCTGTCACAAAAGTTAAAAATTCAACTGTTTATTGATGACATTGGTCATAGGTAAATATTTCTATCTATCTTTGCTTATGGAAACCGAAATTTTCGTCGATAGGTACCGATGGTAACTATTTGACATTTTAGACAAGAGTAAAAGATAGATAGGTTATTGATACTGGCCGTAAGTTGAAAATGACGAAAAAAATAATGAAAAAAATTGTAGAAAAAGCATTAATAGGCGTTGTTGCTTCTTTCTGTTCGTTCCAGTCGCTTGAAATAACTTCAACAGACTAATAACGTGCCTTCTGAAGCATGGAAAGGCTCCTAAATTCTCCTACCACACACGAGGTCAGATGGGACGAGGTCATGGCGAAGAGAAGGAAAACTTGGAAGAAAACCCTGTACAAACCTGTCTGGAGAGCGTGAAACCAGTAGTGGTCTTTGAAAGGGTGATTTGATTGTACAAATATAGCCTATGGTGACCGATTTCCATCAGATGGGCCATATGGTTGTCTGTCACATTAGTGGTATAAAGAAATTTAGCTGAAGTTCATAAATAAAATTGAAATGTCTTTTTGTAACTACAAATTAACAGCAATTTGTCCATATTGTTAAGATTCATTATTCAAGGTACGAAATAAATACACTGTCTCTGAAAATGATTCCTTTATTCCATCTAATCTGTGAAACCATGAAATCAGTAAAGCGATTTTAATAGGACTTCCTCAGGCAGATATCTGATATTATACGGAGTAATTTAGGTTATATTTTATCTCTGTATTCCTTCGGAAACGAGCACTACGCGGGTGAAACCGCGAGGCATCTGCTAGTATATAATACGAAAATGAAGATTCACGATATGATATCTTTTGATACGCAAACACGATCTTATGTCCAATCTTATTTACAATACCAAATATCCTTAACTATAAAACGTAATCGAGAACCATAAAGTACGTGGAAGTGATAAGGGGTAAACATGGGGGTATTAGGTCACGGGACAAAATAACATGACGCTCTTAAACTATCATCCGGAGGGATTTTGTTACATATATACAGGTCAGGGTTGACACTTACACCGGACGAGAAATGAGATAAGATTGGGTACAGCAATGAGCTATGCAAAACATTTATATATATATATATATATATATATATATATATATATATATATATATATATATATATATATATATATGTGATTTTAAACTTTCATGGTCATTACTATTCAAATTAATACTATTGACGGGAAACTCAATAATTCAATGATACATGGTAAATATACCGTTAATAGTATTAATTTGCATATTTCTGGGCCCATCATCACGGGCTGTCCCCTTTGCTTTCTATCAGACGGGTGGAGGCATATTGAAGAGCCAAAATATAAAAAAACCGGTCAAGTGCGTGTCGGACTCGCTCTCGAAGGGTTCCGCAACATTGTTCTTAAGAACGGCAAAAATATCACGTTTCTTGTATGGGAGTCTCCCTTAAATATTAGTTTTATTTTAAATTGATTATTTATATTTAAGGTGAATAAATAACCCTTTATTTACACTTTTTTTACTTTTTGAAATTTCCTCTATAAATATGCTGTAAGTCCTATTTTTATGTCAATTTTCGTGATTTTAAAGGATACTACCAATTGACCTAGAATTGTCAATTTTAGATAAAAGCAAGAGCACAAGTAAAGGAAACAATCTGATAAATAAAAAATGATTCAAATAAAGGTAAGTTATGGTCATTAAAAGTTTTGTGAAAATCGAAATTTGCTCATATTTTTTTATCGTGTTGACTTAGGATCTTGATTTTTATACACCTAATAGTATTTAATAAAAATTTCAATTTGTTAGGTTTACCCGTTCCTGGGCGTGAAAATCGATGGTGACACACGGACAGACAGACGGACAGATGGACAAGAAAGTGATTTTATAAGGTTCCGTATCTTTTTCTATTTATGGGTCGGAACCCTAAAATATAAACATTCTGTACGAAACATCGTTTAATATATTTAAAAAAGTGATTAAATTTATATTTTTTGTATAATTATACCACCTGAAATTTATTTATATATCGAACGACCTCGCGTGGCACTTTGTTTTATAATTTAAGGTTGTTTGGTACCTATTTACTCGAAATTTGCACAGGGTTGCACATGTCGTCATTCGAGATGATTGATGTATGTAGGTAGTAAAGACTGCTATGCGCCAAATGTCATTGATGGACCTTTATCATTATCTTATATCTTTATCACGTATCACAATATCGCAAATTGCTCAAGTGGCTCCCGATTCGCCTTCGTCGGAATGCTCTCATTCGTTCTTTACTTTACAGCACTTTCTTCAATTCCACTACTCCGAATTATTTAAAGAACGTTTTATGTTCCTTAATGACACACATTTAAGATCTCTGAGGTCATCAGGTTCACTTGAATTAGAAGTACCTAGACATTCCACATTCTTTTATGACAAATCCTTTACTGTACTAGTTGTACGGTTGTGGAATGCGCTACCTGTAAACACAAGGCGTGCTCAGTCTATACATACATTTAAGAGGGTAGTCAAAGAGCACTACTTAGCATCAAAACATTTGTGAATACACTTGATATGTATTTATGTGTGTATGTATGTTTGTATATATATATAAATATATATGTATATGTTTATGTATGTATATATTTGTATATGTATATATTTATGTATGTATGTATTAATCGTCACGTGGGTATGTTTTGATGACTTTGAACGTTTAAGTAAATTTTTAACGTGTATTATTTCCTAAATCCTGTTCAATATTTAACAGTAATTGACTACCCATTTTTCTTACGTGGTTATTGACAATTTTCTCCATCCAAAGGTTGCCTGTAAGATATTGCTTTTTAGCGATAAGGCCGCCCTCTGTACATTTATAAAATTGTTCTTTCTTTGTATGATTTATTTTTATAATGGTGTGCAATAAAGTTTATTCTACTCGTATTCTATTCTATTCTTTATCAACAACTTGATAAAAGTGAAAGAGAATTCTGAAATATTAAACATTTTAGTATAATTTCTACCAAAGCTTGATTAACACCGATTATGCTTTTGAGTTCAAAGAGTTTGAGCTTCTTAACTGATTTGGTCTGATGAAATTATTGTGACACTTTGACTATTTTTTATTATCAAGGCCTGGTTGAGGTGTCCTCCAGACAGACACTACAAACAACAAACATATACTAAAAAGGTAACTCAATATGATATTATTTGATGACGTTACGATCAATTCTAAAGTAAATTAAGTTTAACAGTTATATTAAGTCTTCTTTCATCTTTACGTAGTCATTATTCACTAGTTGGAGATGCGCAGAACGGTCACCAGCTTAGCTGCATTTTACCGCATCTACTACGGTGAGTGTTCTGAAGAGCTCTCTCAACTAGTCCCACCCTCCCCCTTCCGTTCCCGAGCAACACGGTCGGGGCAGAGATGTTATCCTTACACTGTAGAGACCATCTTGCCCAGATCGGAAAAATTCCGTAGGTCCTTCTTTTGTCGCACCATAAAAACATGGAACAATCTGCCGGCGCACGTGTTTCCCTCCTCTAAAAACCCTGGGTCCTTTAAGAGAAGCGTGAAAAGGCATATTTCTGGGCAGTCAAGTTGAGGGTCGCTATCGGAGCCCTGCGGGTTGAGATAGCGGCCCAAAATCACGGGTCGTTGTCTTTGCTTACCATCAGGCGGACGACGCCATTATGACGTGCCAAATAAAAATAAAACAGATCTATTTATTTCCTTAAAATAATTTTAATATGACTAACATTATGTGACACTCATTTTACTTTCGACATATCTGAATAGAAATATTTATCGAGTAGTTACTGACAAAACATAAAAACGAGGTTTAATAGCTTAGAGACTGGGATAAGAAACTTAAGACTGGGAAATTATCATTGAGTTTATATTTCGTCTAGATGATTCACACATCACACTCATATCACAGTCTACTTCACACATCACACTCATATCACGCGAGGTTTATAGTTGAGTTGATCAGAATTATAAGCTTTCATGGCGTAATAATTTAATTTAATTAGAAAATAACTTGCTATCGAACTATATTTACGCTTTATCCCTGATGGGCTAGTCAGAGAGGACAGATTCAGCATCACGATCCATGCATACTTCTTTCGCTTCCTGCAGATTAATTATCGCTGCATACATGCACATCTGGGTATCGGAGTACTTTTACCCTTACCGTACTTTGAACCCTTTTCCACAATATATTCTTTGTCAATCGTTCCTCACAATTATTAGAAGAAATTTAAAGTAATGATAAAGATGCTGATGAGATGACAGCTAGATGTTAACAAGAATAATTCAAATCTTAGTCGAGAGACGCTTACTGCCGGATACAACATAGGTCTTTCTCAAACAATCCATTATTGGAGGAAGTTTTGACTGCTGTACAGCTTGATATATGATTTTATTTAGAGATTTTCTTTTCTAAGCAATATATACTTTTACGTCCCTTAGTGGCTTTTCACGTCACCAACGAGATGAATTTGGTTGGATTTTTGTACACTGTCTTGTCATCACACGGGCACATTAATAATAATACTAGTGATACATTACTTAGATTCTTGGATGTGTAACGGTGTCATATGCGGCCAAATAAAGAGTCCTCTCAACCCAGCAGGAAATTATCCCTCGTATCGTAGAGGGTAGAAAAATTTAACGATTGGTTTATCTATTCTACATTTACTGCGCACTTGCAAATGGACACTGATTCATGTCTTAAGGAAATGAACGTACCAAGTCTGGGTGAAGTGGAAATATCCACAGAATTGTAGTTTTTAAGAAGAATCAGGTCAGACCGTACCCATTATACAACCGTGCCGACCGGCCATTTGTATAAAATAATTCGTGTTATTGTAATGTAACTGGATTTATGAGCTATTCGAACTTTCGTTCGGAAATTTGGGTCAACTCATAATCATTGTTTAAAAACATTCCTTTCCTTGCGATATGGGTAATTCTCTTACCATAGTGTATGTTTTTGCCTTTTATTGTTTCAAATACCTTACGTCACGTCGTTTTTCGTTTGCCAAACGGTTATTTTGTAGACATTCTTTGAAACGAGTAATTAATAAGAGTTATTTAAACGAAGAATTTAATTACATAAATGTACATAATTATGTAATTTTAAAATATTTTCATGGAATTTCTATAGTCCTGAATATGACTCTTACTTAAACCCTTTTACACAGGTGATCGAAATAGGTTCACTATTAAAGGTGATATATAAATTATGCCATTGAGCGTCAAACTTCCTCCCTGATTAGTCAATTGAAAAGAAATTATATTGTTAACTAGCAGACGCGTCACGGTTTTACCCGTGTAGTGCCGTTTCCATGTAGTATTTATAAGTAGAAATACTAACAGACACTTCAATCTTATTTATTGGTAAATACAACAGTCTTTTAACCATTCAACATATTTTTCTCATGAACCGTTTCAAAAAGGAATCGAATAAAACCAGTTGTACTGTTCCAGAGCAGTTTAATTGTAAAGTTAATCGGTTTGAGAATGCTATGAGCCGAGGCCCGTCAGGTTTATAAGGTAAATGTCAAATAATAGAAGTCGTTTTATTCAATACTAGTTGATGTCCGCAGCCCCGCCTGCGTGGTTAAGATTTCCCGTTGCCGTTTTTCTCAGGAACTTGTTTTTGGGTTTAATTTTAACCTATGTCCTATTCTGATGTTGTAACGTTACTATTTTCCGGGAGAGAAAAAAGTAAAGTTTAGGAGAAAACTATCACCAGGACTGGAGGAGTCCTGGCTTAAAATGAAAAGTAAAAGAAAAAGGTTAATTTAATATAATATAAAATTGTTAAAAAATAAAACCAAGGAAAGCCGGGGGTAAATTAAGATCTTGATTCTTCCTCACGCCGCTAAGATGGGGCCTCGAGTAGGCCTCCACGTTGCTAGGAAAAAAAAGAAGAATGTCGGCGTGACGGAGTGATAAAATTTTATTCGCTCGTTAAAAGCTCGAATAATAAATTGAATTGTATTTATATCAATTTGTCAAATCCGTCTGTGTTCTACGACAGTGTCGAATTAGTTATTTAAATCAGATATGATAAAAGAAATAACTAAAAAATGTTGTGTAGACGTGTTTGTATAGACGTGAAACGCTGGATAGCTACGGCTATTTGACAAGAAACAACCTAGTACCTACAAAGACCTACAACGATTGTACTTACATCTTAGACAGAGTACGACTCACATATTTTTACGGATTAAACGTCGCGTCGCTGCGTCGTAAAGAAAATTTACTAGCGCATGCTGGGGGCGCAAGAAGCCATTCTGAAGTTTGACAGGAGCCTTTAGTCATTTTATTTTTAGTGTTCTTTGTGATTGTGGTGCATTTTTTTTGCTAATTTAAGTATTTTTATTTAGTGTATGTTGTATATACCTACTCGGATGAACTCATGCATTGTCTGTGACAAAACATTTTCTTCGCTCAGAGGCTTACATATCCACCAGTCACGTACTCATCAGGTTCGTATATTACATTCACAATCCATTTCATCTTCAAACACAGGCTTTGTATCGCAACAACCAACTGTATCACATTATCCTATTAGCTTACACACTCTCCTCAGTCAGCTTAAACAGTCTACCCCATTAATAAAAAGGATACCGCGTGGAGCTAGATGTTCGGTTGCTGAGGCTTTAACCAACACAATCTCCAAATGTATTAAATTTAATGATACTCCATCCTGGCATAATTTGCTCACTTTCTCATACTCAAATCTACATGTGGTAAATGATTCCACCAATAACATTTCATTAACGCAAAAAATTAAAAATAATGTTGCAAATAATCCTTTGCTCTCTTCCGCTCCAGCTCCCAAATCACGAGGACAACTTTTTAACATTACACGAAAAATTGAAGAGAAAATTTACGATGGCGATCTCAAAGGTGCTACGCGGCTTTTATTCTGTAATGATACATTAGCACCTGATACACCGGAGACCATAGCTGCACTGAGGTCCAAGCATCCACCAGGCCCTTCCACTCCACTTTTTGTTGACCCACCTTCTGATCCTCAGACTTGTATCCAGGCTTCGCAAAAAGACATTGTAGCAGCTCTTGCATCATTTCCTAAAGGGTCTGCTTCCGGTTTAGATGGCATCTCTCCGCAGCACCTTATAGACCTTACATGCCATGGCCCTGGTATTGCTGGCGAACGTCTCGTTGTTGCCCTCACTAAATTGGTAAACCTTATGCTGCTGGGAGATGTCTGTCAAGACGTAACTGCTGTCTTATATGGAGCCAATCTAATAGCCCTCACAAAAAAAGATGGTGGTGTGCGCCCTATAGCGGTGGGTTCTACCTTTCGTCGTTTAGCTGCCAAAGTTTGTGTCCGACTATCTCGCTCCAAGTTGCAGACCCTCTTTGAACCCGTTCAGGTTGGCTTTGGCACCCGCGGAGGCTGTGAAGCGGCAGTTCATGCTGTTCGCACCTTTGCACAGACCGATGAATGCGAGGTTCTTTTAAAATTAGACGTTAAAAATGCCTTTAATTCGGTTAATCGGGACGCCTTGCTAAATAAAATTAATTTACATGTTCCTGAAATCTATAATTTCTTACTTCAGTGTTACCACTGCCCTTCTAAATTAATTCACAAGAGTAACGAAATCCTTTCAGCCGTGGGTTGTCAGCAAGGTGATCCCCTTGGTCCAGCTATATTTAGTTTGGTTATAAATTCTATAATTTAAATTCAAAATTAAATATTTGGTATCTCGATGATGGGACCTTAGGTGGTGATTCACAGACTGTTCTTGCAGATTTAACTTTAATAATAGACAAATTTAACACTATTGGTTTGCATTTAAATTTTAATAAATGTGAATTATTTATTTCAGACAAAATCAACACATCCTTAGTTTCTCAAATTCATCAAAATTTTAACCAAGTTTGCCCAAATATTAAACTCTTATCTAAGAACAGCCTATATCTCCTGGGATCTCCCATTTTCGATGACGCCATTCCTCATCTCTTAGGAGAGTTGGTAACAAAATTCAATCAATATTCAGACCGCATTGTCAAAATTAGTAGTCACTGCCCTTTGTTTATCCTTAAATTCTGCTTATTTGTGCCCAAATTTACTTACTTGCTCCGTTGCTGCCCTATTTGGAAATTTCCTAATCTGATGTTACCCATTGAAAATGTTTTAAAATCCCAAATTGAAACTATTCTGAATATTCATCTCAATGAGCAAGCATGGTCCCAAGCTTCCTTACCTATAAGGTTCGGTGGTTTGGGGACCCGAAAAATTTCTAGTATAGCTTTACCAGCATTCCTGTCTTCGATTTTCAGCACTCGTGACCTCATAGGTAAAGTCTTAAAGGCTCCTACAGCCTCAAACTGTGAGATTGCGAGTCTGGACGAAGCTTTGAATGCTTGGCTAGCTGGACCAAGTCCAAATTTACCCCCGACGCTCAAAAAGCAAAGGGCCTGGGACACAATAGCTTCTTCTGCTTTTCTCAATACTCTTATTAAAAACTCTTCCGGTACTAATCGAGCAAGGCTTTTAGCTGTATCTCGATCAGAGTCTGGGCAATGGCTTCACGCCTTTCCTTCTCCAAACACTGGCACCTTCATTGATCCCACTACACTCCGCATAGCAGTTTGTCTCCGGTTGGGTGCTGATGTGTGCATTGAACACTCTTGTGTATCGTGCGGAGCTTATGTGAGCCACCTCGGACATCATGGGCTTGCCTGTTCTTTAGCCGCTGGCCGTCACTCCCGTCACGCTGCACTAAATGATATCCTGAGACGAGCCCTTGTCAGTATAAATGTCCCCGCGGTCTTAGAACCGCAAATTATACGAGATGATGGTAAGCGGCCCGACGGGATGTCTTTAGTACCCTGGAGAATGGGACGTGCACTAGTATGGGATGCCACTTGCACCGATACTCTTGCAACGTCCTATCTCCCGGCTACTAGCAAAAAAGCAAGCGCTGCGGCAAATCTTCGCGAGCGGCTGAAGGTTGGCAAGTACAGTTGTCTCGGTACCCAATATGAATTCATTCCATTTGGTGCCGAGACACTAGGTCCATGGGGTCGCGGCGCACATGGTCTTTTTACGGCTTTAAGTAAGCGTCTGAGGGAAGAAACTGGCGATCCTCGTGCAGGTAGTTTTCTCGCGCAAAGGCTTTCCATAGCTATTCAGCGTGGGAATGCTGCCTGCGTCATGGGTACCCTACCGAGGGGACCCAGTCTAAATTATAATAAATAGGTTAGGTAGTTTTTTTTTTTATTTAGATATAGTTTTAATTGTTTTTTTTAACTAAGATCAATGTTAAATCATATTATTAATAAAAATAATGAATATTGTTTTTCATTTGGAAATCTTCAAGGAAACTTTACCAGACTCCTATGGACTAAAACCATACGGTGCTCTTTCATAAAATAAAATAAAATAAAAATATCTTTATTTTGCATAGACCATTTTAACGGCGCTTACAAAATGTCATACACTATTTAAAATATTTAAAGCGACCACCGGTTCGGAACGCGGCCCACCTGAGAAGAACCGGCAAGAAACTTAGGAAGGCTTTTTTTTTGATGGCCTATTTACAATTTAATATTATTTCACTTTGCCAGCAGATCATTTCCAGGCGTCCCTGTCCTGCAAATAGTCTGTAACGGAGTAAAAACCTTTTTCACAAAGCTTGTTTTTAATAAACTTTTTAAATTTATTTAAAGGTAAATTTCTCAGGTCACAGGGAAGCTTGTTGTAAAAGCGTATACAGTTACCCTGGAAAGAATCGCCAATCTTATGTAGTCGACTGTGGTGGACTGAAAGATTATTTTTATTTCTAGTGTTTATATTATGTTTATCACAGAGTTTAGAAAACTGTGATAGATTTTTCTGGACATACATAAGATTGGCAAAAATGTATTGTGATGGTACGGTTAGAATATTTACTTCTTTGAATTTTTCTCGGAGAGAAACTCTGGGGCCCAAATTATAAATAGCGCGTACAGCCCGCTTTTGTAGAACAAAAATAATATTTAAATCTGCAGCACTCCCCCAAAGGAGAATACCGTAAGACAAAATACTATGAAAATAGCTGAAGTAAACCATTCTAGCCGTATCCACATCTGTTAGAGTCCTGATTTTTTTTACAGCGTATGCAGCCGAACTTAATCTAGAGGCTGTCTTTTCTATGTGTGGGCCCCACTGCAAATTGGCATCAATAGTTATACCGTGGAACACAGTTGATTCTACAAACTCTAACACTTGTCCATTCAGTTGAACATTGGCCGCAACTTGTTTTACATTTGGTAATTTTATACATTTAGTTTTATTTTATACATTTAGTTTTATTTTCATTAATAATAATATAATAATAATAATATCTTTATTTCAGACATGAACACGTAAATGTACAGTCCATAAATTTGTTAGTAATGGGTTAATAACAGCCATGTACTTATAATCTACATTAGTATTGTTAGTTACGTGATACAACACAAACTTATCTATTTATACCTATTGCTAATTCCACCCAGTGTCTTTGTATAGGACAGTCCGGCCTGTTTACAATCATTTTCAGGATGCTGTTCCGAGTGTTACGCATACGCTGTAACATGGAAACCGCTTTTTTACGCATGATAGCGTGAAAACCATCTGTGCGAGCTTCAGCAAACATGCCCGATGCACTACAACGTCGCGGTAGTCGCAACAGCATCCTGAAAGCGTTGTTATATTGAACTCGCAGGACGTTGTAAGCCCGGCGTGTATATGACACCCACAGGGCGCTTGAATAAAAGGATTGACAGAATGATTTAAATAATGTTATTAAGGCAAAGATTATTTGAGCTGAACCAATGAACTACTCTTGCAATTGCATTGTTTACATCGTCATAGTTATCTAATTGTCTTTTAATTTTAAAAATTAATGGGGTGTCATCTGCAAACAAAACAATCCTATTCCTGTCCCCTACATAAAATGGTAAATCATTAATATAAATGAGAAACAAGAATGGCCCAAGTATCGAGCCTTGCGGCACACCCATTGTAACCATGGATCCTACAGAACGTGTACCATTAATATAGACCCTCTGTATTCTATTGTTCAAATATGAAGACAGAGCTTTGCCTCTTATTCCATAGTGGTGTAATTTTTTGCACAGCGTTTCATGTTGAACGCAATCAAAAGCCTTTGATAGATCGCAAAATATACCTAATGCATCGTGCTTGTCTTCCCAAGCTTCATGAATACATTTTAATAACTCAACACCAGCATCGGAAGTTGAGCGCCCTTTCGTAAACCCAAATTGATTCGCATGGAGTATTTTATGACTATTAAAATGGGATAGCATTTGATTCAAGATTATTTTTTCAAATACTTTGCTCAAAGTTGGCAGCACTGACACTGGTCGGAAATTAGACGGCTCTGTAGCGCTGCCAGCCTTGAACAAGGGAACGACTTTGCTGTGTTTCATTAAATCAGGAAATGTACCACTAGAAACACAGTCATTAAACACAGTTGCTAGATGGGGCGCAATTACCTCAATTATACATAATGCAGTTTTGACCGATAATCCCCAAATGTCCGCGATTTTCTTAATTTCGATACATTTAAATGTTTTTACAATGTCCTGAGCACAAATATCTGTGAATACAAATGCATCCCTGCAACAAAGAACAGATTCTTCTAATAAAAGTTCAGCGGAACTGGAAGATGCTTGGAGAGATTTTGTTGTCAATATAGGTACATTTTTGAAAAAATGTTCAAACTCCGTAGCCACTTCCAGGTCCCCTGTAACATGGCAACCATTTACTTTTAAGTGGAAATCCCTTTCAGTCACTAAAGATCTACCGCATTCAGAGTTAATGATGTTCCAAGTCATTTTTATTTTATTTACAGAATTAGAAATTTGATTTTTAATGAAGTTTGACTTAGCAAGATGACACGTTTGTTTAAATATCTTTGAATATTTTTTAACATATTCCTGAATGGTTTGCCTAAAATTATATGATTTTTCTGAATATAATTCAAATAATTTATTTCTACTTTTAAAGATACCTGGTGTTGCCCAGTCACTGAAAACAGGACGACCACCAATCTGTAGAGCTTTTGAGGTAAAAACTTTGCCAAACTCATCATTAATCAAATTAAATAAGTTTTTATATGACTGGTCTATACAAGTGAAGTTAGGTAGATATGGTAATCTCTTTAATACATTTTCTTTAAAATTATTCAAACGACTTTGGTTAATTGGTACATATTTAATTTGTTTTTTGCTGACTTGTTGCTACTTTAGGAAATTTTATCCATTGGCCACGATGATCTGACTCCACAGGATCCACAATACCTTTATCTATAGGTTTAATATCAGTAAAAATATTATCAATACATTTTGCACTGGTGGCTGTAATACGAGTGGGTTCTAAGAATGTACTATGCAGATTAAAGGATTTAAATAATTTTTTCATTTTATTTCTCTCTGATGGAGTTAATGATGTATCTAATATATCAACATTAAAATCTCCACAAACTATTATAGATTTCTTAGAACATTGGCATTAGAACAGTGCTTCTTCAAGCTTTTCTTCAAATTTAATGTAAGAAGCATCGGGGGGACTGTATAAGCTTAACAAGATGAAATGCTCAAACTCAATACTGGCAATCTCAATAACTCGCTCAATGGAGAGGGCTACTAAATCCTTACGTTCTTTAAATTTTAAGTTTTTATTAATTAATATTAAAGACCCTTCACGTTTAGAATGTTTTCTATTGAACGAGCTAGCAACCTGGTGATTTACGAAGTTCAACAATGTGATTTGATGATCTTTTAACCAGTGCTCTGTAGCACAAAAAATATTAATAGAATTTGCATTAATGTATAGCTCTAACTCTAAATCTTTACCATTTATTAAACCTCTAACATTATGGTGCACCAGGTTTATAAAAACAATATTTTTACTAAGATTATTCTCAGGGACCAAAGTCAACTGGCCAGATTTATTATCTGTTGTCCTATAAACTAGTTTTTTGGAATTTCAATTTCCAAATGTGTAGTATCAAAACTATCCTGCTCAATAAAAGCAGTTGTACTTGCCAATAATATGGCTTGAAAAATTAAAAAATTAGATAGCAACAGAGCAACCTTTCGTTGTAAAAATTTTGATAGAAAATATCTATCTAATGTCAACAAACTATTATTATTGAAAATTATGTTCCAATCGAACAATTCAATTTTTTTGGAATATGATACCATGGTATGTAGTTTCATATTTAATTTGTATCTTAAGGGATTTTCCTTGTGGCTCATAGCAGTGCTGTATGGCAAGGTGGACAAAATTACTTGTTTTACTTGCAGACTTGATAACTTATCAAACATTTTTAAAAGTTTGTCACTATTAATATTGCCTCTTCTGCCAACCAGCACCACTATAGTAGACTGCATGCAGTGTGTACCAGTCAATATAAAATCTATAATTTGAGAGTATAAAGCTCCTGGATATGTATGATTTATTACAGAATGACTTAACTGTGATAAATAATGACCAAAATTTTTACCTATTTCATCGCAATGGACTATGGTCTTTGCATCACTTTTTACTTGCAACTTTTCTATTATACTCGTAGATGCCTCGCAATTACTACTTGAACTTAATATACTATTATCCACACTGCACACAGTTTTAATTGGTGAAAATTCATCATTGCATCTAATTCTTTCACAACTTAAGGGTGAGGAGGGAACATGGCCTGCGGATGTCAATTGGTCATTTTGACAATGACATGAATTTACTAATTTACCTATGGCTAACACCTGTTCCCTACTCTGTTTCTCTGCTGTTTTATATTTATATGAAATTGATTTCAAAGAGTCTTGAAGTCGGTCAATCTGACATTGAAGGGCCTGTGTATCAGTTTTGTACTGTTGTGCAACAGTATCAAGTTCTAACATATACATATTTACCTGGTCAATCAGTTGCAATCTCTGTCTATTAAGTGACATGCTATTTATAAAAAACTTGTATTTATGTATCATTTTTTTAGATTTAGTAATAAACTTTTTAATTTTTAAATATTTCTTTAACTTATTCTTACTACACTTAATAATTTTTAATGATTTAGAACAGCCCCCGGTTTCATCATCAGAAGTGAGGTCTATGACAATGGAAGGGTGAGCTGTAGCAGTATCTAAGCTTGTAGCCATCAGTTCATCGAACAAACTCTGATTAGATTGAACCACTGTGCTCTGTTTCTTGTCTTCTAGTTGCGATATTTTGATTACCGATCGTTGTAGCTCCTCCTTTAGTAATCTAATTTGGTGCAGAGTTTGTTCATAATGTTCCCTACATGAGTCAAAACTGTCAACTATTAGTTGTAACCTATCCCGATCCTGTAAGGTATCAGTATACAGTGAATGCAACTGTGCCAGGTCTTTTTTGAGTTGTCCGTTCTTACTTAAAATACCTAGCAGTTCTAACTCATTTTCGTCCCTTTCCTTGTTCAGTTTATCGCATTCTCCCTAAAAATCTGTAATTCTTTCAACGTTAATTGAAGCCTTGTCTCTTGTTGATGAGCCAAGGCCTTACGCGTCATTATCATGTTATTAGTATTCGACATTTTGTTAAAATTACGTGCTACAGAATCAGTAATTATTAGCAAAGTAGACTTAGAGCAAAGAAATGCGAAACAAAACGAGGTTATGTTTTATTCATAGAAAATTACAAAATCACACTATTAATGGACATATGAGGATGTAAAAGTAAATAAACTCACAAACCTTGATTGAAAAAACTATTAGTTTTATAAATCTTGCCAAATCCAAGTAATAATTTCGAATATTAAAAATTTTTCCGATGTTCTAACTGTCACTACACCGGTACAATTTTTAAGTTTATATTTATTTACTTTTAGCACAATAAATGGTGAAAATGATTATTTAACACTCAATATGGTATTATTTGGCAATGATGAATTGGTTTTTAACTAAAATTATAATTATTTTTGCAATATTACAATATAAAATACGGAGCCAATTCAAATCAGCTGTTAGACATAGGGTTGCCACAAGGAAAAAAAAATTATGTTGCGGCAATTCTTGAGGGGCGGTGGAAATAATGATGCGAATTGTTGCGTAGAAAATACTTTTATATTGTAAATAAAATAAAATACAGTGCAGGTAATTTGTGGCAACCCGTACAGTGGTTATAGCGTATATAGAAAAAGTTTTTGGTTGAAACTCCCTCCTTTCACACGATGTCCAATACAATTGGGGCGATATCACGTCATACCCTTTTCAACCAATCACAGCGCGCGTGCATGACGTTATATGGTGCAACCTTTAGGTAAACATAGTGGGTAGTGCACCAACATACTCCCGGCCTTGGAATCTCCAGATTTCAAAAGTTAAGATTGCTTGCTGGTTTTCTATAGCTTCCACCCATCAGTCATCAAGCGGAGGCAGCGGACAGATTTTCGAAAAGGCCCGCCGAACTACACCGTCTGATTTACGTATGTCAGCAACTCGTGATACACCGTCCTTTCCTGGATAGGTTTTTATTATTCGTCCTAGACTCCAACGTAATGGTGATAAATTGTCGTCTTTGATGAGGACTAACATATTTTCCTTAAGGTCACCCTTGTTATGGTACCATTTGGTTCTTACTTGCAACTCAGATACGTCATCCTTCGCCCAGCAGGACCAAAAGTTTTGTCGAATTTGTTCAATCCTTTGGTATCGTGTCAGTCGGCTAAGGGGTATTTCTTGGAGATCAGCAGATACAGGTGCCGTCAGTGGACGACCAATCAGAAAATGAGCGGGAGTCAAAGGAAGCAAATCGAGCGGATCTGTGGACATGGGGGTCAACGGACGGGAGTTAAGGACGGCCTCGATCTGCGTTAAAACTGTGCTTAACTCTTCAAAGGTTAGATGTGCATTGCCTACTACACGTCGTAGATGATGCTTGCTACTCTTAATGCCTGCCTCGATATACCCATTAAAATGGCTGGCATAAGCAGGAATCATTTTAAAGGATGCTGCCGGCTGTCCCGGGTAAACTCTCTGAAATGTAACCTAAGGGTTTCTGACAGTCTTAATCCGCCAACGCGGCCTTTGCTTCGAGGTTTCAGGTGCTGTCCCAATTTGTTAGTGGGTGAAGGGGGTACTTGTAGCTCATTGACTGCCTTGGTGGCGCAGTGGTAGTGTATGTGACTGCCGCGACTGAGGTCCAGGGTTCGATTCCCTGGCCGGAAAAAATATTTGTGTGATCCACAAATGTTTTTTTTCGGAGTTTGGGTGTTTATAATATGTATGTATTTAGACATATTTAAGTATGTTTATCAGTCGTCTAAATCCCATAACACAAGCTTATATAGCTAGACGGCGCTGTGAAAATAAAAAGGTCCCACAATATTGTCAATTTTCGAAGTAATCACATCTCCTCAGCATTCAACTTACTTTCATGCATCTTCTGACATACCCAGGTTTGTATGTTAACCTAAATTAGATCCACAGTCTTTGGCTTGTAATACTCGCTATCAATATTCCCTGATAACGAGTACGGTACCTGTATCTGAACAGGCTATTGAGACGTGGTAAATGGCATGCTTTAGATCTAGATAAGGCGCAGGTCTGAATGCGTTAGACTGGGTCTACATAACGAAACTAAATAATGTTGATACTTTTAGATTTCTAAACTCTAAAGTCTAGAAAAGTCTTGAAAAACAGCTCATTCTGTCCGTCCGTCTGTACGCATCTAAGTATTTTTAGTAACCATGAAAAAAAAGACAATCGGTTTGCGGCATTCTGGAAACCGTGAATACGTGCATAGGTGATTTTGAAGTTTCAACCTCACGTGAAGAGCGTATCACTTGTTAAATTTGTGGCGGTGACAGCTCTATGTAATGATAGTATCTCGTTTACTTCCCAAGAATTAACCGTCTTGATGATGATATTAGATTAGTATTAGTATTATGACATTAGTAGTGCATTAGCTACTCAAACGTTCAAGCTGCTAAAGCAGCTGACTTTTTTTGCCTTTTCTTTTTTAGAACTGACCTCATTTCAAAAATTTTTTAATAAATGTTGTCTGTGGTTTTAATGAATGAATTATACAACTTCGTCATATTATGCGAAATATCCAAACTCCGAAAAATCTTTTTAAATTATCGCCAAACTGCAAGTGCAGTTTGTAGGCGTTTCGCTCATTCAACTATTTTATTTTTCTTAAAATGCTACCATTTAATACGACTAAAACTATTATCTATTATGTTATTTGCGGATAACACAAATATTCGTTCCGATCCGGGGAATCAAACATGGGATCTTCACGCGGCCGTCGCATACATACTATCACTTACACCACCAAGGCAGGTAAACTTTGTGAAATTACATTAATTTTTAATCACCATTATTTTTTTAAAAAAACAATGTGAATTTCAGCGCCGTTTATTGAAGTAAAGTGATTTACATAAAGTTTCGTTTCACTTTTACTTTGACATTTATCGTAACATGCAATTTTTTCTAATTGATATGGCGACCAACTTTTCCTGGATCAGCTAGCTTCAAATTAAATTGAAATTCTCAGTTATTCTGTTATAACATAAACATTGCTTGAAATTATCGCTTTTTAACCTACAGTTCAGTGCTTGATGTGGTAACTACTGAAAATCAGTGCTAAAAACCTCAGAATCCTTTTTTAAAACAAAATCTTAAATGGTATAGTCAGTGTAGTGGCCAAGTATAGAGATTAAATACATGCTACACTATAAAGTAGGGTATAATAAACGCCAAGTACAAGTTCCATGCATTTAGATACTGTTATCGCGATTAGAACTAGCCGGGCAGTATACCGGACGTTTCGAGCGATATCCACTAGTTACGCCCGGCATACAATGTGTTAAGTCACGGTAAGGTTTATTGTAGATTAGTGTTGCAGCTTGCGCTTTATACCTACGGTAGGTAGAATTTGCCGATACTTACATATGAATACAACGTGAGCAGATTGCTCAAAAACGGAAAAGTCAAAAGTACTCGAATACCCAGACGTGCATAAAGCGATTGATGAATCTTGAAGAAGCGATAGAAGTATGCATGGATCGCGAAGCCTGGCGAACTGTCCTCTCTGACTACTTCGTAAAGGATAGAGCGTGAAGATAGTTAGTTAGGTAGAATTTGTGTAGATTCTGACATATCGAGATGAGAGCAAGCTTCATTTGCATTGTAGTTCCTTCTCTCTACACGAGTGCGGATGATGTTTGTTTAACCACTACCCTATAATTTTTAGGTAGTTAAATTTGTAGGTCTTTCAAATAATATTAAGTTTTTGATAAAGGGATTTATTGCACGTATTATTTTTGTATGGAAATGTAAGATAGTTTAATAAACTTACTTCTCTGATACTTTATTTTCAAGAGTAAAAGTAGGCGTTTATAAAATATAGTATAAACCCTTTTAAGTAAATTTATGTCAATTTGATAAACTACAGTACACTTAGCCAGCCTTTACATATTGGTCTAGGTTGAAGAATAAAGAATGTTTTTTTAGATAAAAGTAAGTAAATACTGGACGATATACTTTTGATAAGTCAATTCTAAATCTGAACAATCATACTAGATAAAATAACCTTTAAAACTAACATAGTGTACATCTACTATCCTATCTGTGCAATAACAAAAGCTACCTGATCTATGTGCAAGTTTATTGCTGCGAATGACGTCGGTCATTTCGTGTTTGTGTGTATGAGTTATTATAATAATACTCAGGGCAGTTTCTGTTGTTTGAATGGTTGAATACGAGGATTGTTTATCATCCTATAGGTGTTATAGTTGGTTGATATTACTAATGAAATGTGCCATTATATTTTGTAGTCCTGGTAATGGTGTATTATGTAGATTGTGCGAAGCATACGGGTAGTGTTTAACGGTATGGTGCTTTATATGCTGAAATCGTGGATTAAGGTTAATGATTCATTCATTATTCAATATTAGTAAATTACTTGAGAATACATAAACTCCACAATGGCGCCCATGTGTCCGCTTTGAATGGCAGAAAAATCATTTCTCCTTCACAGCCTATTGTCGAAGACCTCACGCGGAAGAGTGAAGTTCTTGACTCCCTACGATTCTTTTCTGTCCCCAGCCTGATTATCCCTTAACGAAATGGACTTTCTACGATAATATGTTATCAGTACTTGTAAAGCTGACTAACAATACATAGTCCTGCTGGACTTTTTCGTAATTTCCTTTCTGTTTAGATAAAAATACTTATTAATGTGAAATTTTGTAGAGGTGTTTGTTACTCTTTCAAGCAATAACTATTGAACGAATTTTATCACAAGCTGGGCACACAAAAAATAATAAACAAATAAAAAATGCTGTACAAATGTGAAATGCGTGTCACACATCTATGACAAAAAAGTCTAGCTCAGCATAGTGCCAAACTAAAGCCTAGTGCTGATTTTCAACTAGGCCATTGAGTTTAATTTCATAGTAATGACTCTATAGTGTAATATAGCCAATACAACAGAATAGGATATAGACAAAGTCGCGAGCATCAACTAATACGAAATATTCTATCTTATGCACGGACCAAGAACATTTCCATGCCTCATTTTGGAATATACGAGTATAACAAGGAAGCGGAAACCGAGAATAGGGACATTAAGACCTCATACTACTTTAGGGGGCAATTACTGGAGTAATTTAAGAGGTCTTACTTGGGGATCGTTAGAGAATGTTACATTTTATTGTTTAAACTATTTAGAAGCCTAAGATAATATTATGAACCCCAGAACTGTACCCTGGGGTACAATCGTAAAAAAAATCGAAAATAGTTCATAACTTATACGGTTTGTTTTGCACGTCCGTGTATTTACGTGAGGAGGGGGGACGCATCGATACCTTAGTCGGACGGCGGTCTTGCTGGCGAGTGGACGCGGTACCACCTAGAAGACCTGTTTCAATTAGGTATGGGTAACTCAACCAAAATGCATGAGCTGCAGATCAGCTCGCAGCTCAAGCATCTGAACCGGAGTCGTAAACCGGTTCACAGTTCAGCTCAATTTTAGATTTATACAGCTAATTATGTATCTCGGCTGGCTTGACCCAGACGAGTTAGTCATAAGCAAAATGGCGCGAAAACAAACGTGACGGACTGAGACGCTCGATCGACAGGTTTCTACTGAATCATCAAAGAATTTAAACAACACATATTAAAATTATTTGGCGGTTCCAAATTGTCTTTTTCTTTAGACCTGCAAGATTTAGGTAAAAATTGTGTAACAACAGTTGTTTTACTAAACTTGTTGTATTTGTTTATTCCTAAGGAACAATCTTAATATATAAACACGATGCGATAGAACAGTGAGCTGTGGATTATATGCGGGAAAAATTACAAAAGCGGACGCTTTCTGTAAATTATTTTCTAAAACTAGTGCATTTATTTATTTATTATTTGTCGTAGAGGACAGGGACATTTTAGATAATAAGAAAGAAGATTGAAGAAATAGGAATTAGGATTTGGCTAAAAGGTCTTACTAACCTAGTCATAAAATAATTGAAATAAAAAAACAGTGAGCTGTGAACCGTCTATTTAACAATTGAGCTGCAGCTCAGCAGCTCTACACGTTATGATCTGATTCTTTGAACCGGTTCAGAGCTGAGTTACACATCTCTAGTTTTAATACCGAACTTTACCAAACCCTCTCTTAATAAGTATTGGGGATATATGGAAAAAAATCGAGAGGTACCAGCGGTAAACCCTACTAGTCTAAAAAATCACATCAATACAAAATATGATAAAATTGTTTGTAGTTCTCTAATAATGTGATATGATTATGATTAATAGTCTGAAATTGTTGTATTAACCCTTATGTAAGTTGATTTTATAATAAAAGTTTAATATTCTTATAAAAAAACTGTTATTATTATTGGGGTTACCCAGTACCCCATGGTACCGTTAATGTATGTCCAAGATGGGATTCTAGGGTTAAGTATTCAGTAAAATAGGTACATAGATTATATCAATATTTGATCAAACTCACTTTAAAAGTGCTGACATCTTTTTGAATATTGATAAACTATGTCCGTGCAGCAGTCTGGACAGTGTTATAGCCTCCACTAGTCAAAATTCCCAGTGATAATTGAGTACAAAACTTCGTTGTGGACGTGATGCCTTTGGGAACACTTACTACCACAAGACTAGATCTTGCAAGAGACCAAATCCAAAAATGTGTTCGTTGATTGGTGGAGTACCACGACCTAAGTGCCACCCCACGTACAACGACTTAGCCAAGGCAGTGCGTGAGTGTGTAAAATGCGAATCTGCCGAATGCCGTTCCACTTGATTTGAATGTGAGTGCATTTCCACGGACGCGGAGCTAAGCTGAGTAGAGTGGAGCGGACCTTGAATTGGTCAATCACAGTGCTTGAAATCAGGATCGCGGATGCGTTAGATTATCCTCATAGGTATATTTAATTAGAAGCGTTTACTTTCATCTTCTTCTCCAACATATCGTAAAGTCTCAATTGCAAATCTCATATTTAGTGCCTGGGGTTCACTTTCATTAGTTGCTAGAAGCAGTTGTGATTAGTTTTTTTTTTGTATTGTTATTTAAACGAAACATGAGTCTAAGCAGTATTTTGTTACGTAAACAAAAATTACGCATTTGCGCATTTATTATAATAATTATGTGACAACATTACGTGACGCTAGCGGATTTTAAAATAAGAAAGGCAAAAACGTCGTCCATTTTCCATTTTAAGGACCTACAAAAACTGTGTTTCAGCTAGATTATATATTACGTCAACAAGCTGACAAAAATTATGTGTAAATGTTTCATGAACTAAGTGGTATATCATACTTCTTTCGCTTCTACTACAACCCCGTCAGGGATACAGCGTGAAGATAGTGAAGTTAAGTTATCGTATATCACATAGAACATGATTTGATTATATCATGAAATAAAACGTAGGTAATCAATTTCAAGATAGTGTTTATTAATTACTTCATGTATCAAAATTGATTAAAAATTTCGATTTGATTGGCAACCAGCATTTAATGCCACGTTCGGTCCTAAGATGGATGACAGATTGCGGTACTGCCATTAAATGGTGTTACCGTGTTTAAAGACATTTTAATTTTTGGGTCCCAGCTGCTATTAACAGGGCAGTCGTTAAGTAAACAGCCTTAAGGGTACTTTGAAAGTTTCAACCACGGTATTCAATTTGTTTCTGTTTGTTTCGATATGGCAATAGGCTCACATAAAAGTGTTAGTGTACAGTATTGACGCCCGCGGAGGAAAAAACTTCACCACAAGCGGAGGCTTGTGGTGAAGTTTTCTCGTTCCCGTTTTCCACAGGAACTTTTTCCCGGGATAAAAAGTAGCTTATCTGTTATTCCGTTGTCTAAACTATATTATTGTAAAGCTTCATCTAAATCAAGGTAGCCACAACCTGCGTATGTCTATTTCAACACGGCAATGGGCTCACCACCTATTACGTGGGACCGGAATCCACACGGTGAAAAGTGGGCATATAATATGCCTCTGCCACCCCTTCGGGGATAAGGCGTGATGGATATTTATTTATTTTTTTCATCTAAATCCATTCAGTAGATTTTGCGTGAAAGAGTAACAAACATCCATACTTACAAACTTTCGCGTTTATAATATTCGTAGGATTTTCTGCGGCTCATCCACTCATTCGTAACAATGGTTGGCATATTGACAATGGCAGGCTGTTGTTCAACTATTATAATTATAAACCAGTTTATTTAAAGTACCAACTGTTTCATTCAATTACTTCACACTGCAGTGAGAGTCTAAATTTATGATAATGGCATCCCCGGATGCAAATAGTTTTGGGCATCGAGCAACGGCAAAAATTATTTGGATACAAGTTGCTGGCAGAAAGGCTACTTTGATAATAATATTTGCGTTTAATACACTGCTCCATAAAAATCAACAGCTACTTACGTTTATTTTTGCGAGGCCAAAAGCGGTTGCTAAACCATTTTTTGTTGTCTCTGTTTTGTACCAAGTTGCCAGGTCACAGGTTGTGATACCAAAAAAGGTATGGAAAGTAGACATATTTAGTTTCATAATAATAAAAAGCCTACGAAAATAAACAATGGGACAACGGCAACGGGCTCACTACCTATTACGCGGGACAGGAATTTACATTGTGAAAATTGGGCTTACAGTATGTATGTCTCTGCCGTGTATAAGGCGTGATAGTTAAAAAAAATACAAAATTAAAAATAAAAAGTTTACAAAAAATATAATATTCGTGATAGTTTATCTCCGAGAAGTGGCAGAGGCATATACATCCGCCCATATTTCACCCTATGAGATTTTTTTTAAAAACATTGTATTTAGCTTCTTTCAAGTTAAATCTCATTAGTCTTTTTTTTTTGTTAGTTTAAAACGATAATTGGTCCCTTTTGTAATACTCTCCCTTTATACTGCTACAGTACACTGCACTTGACAAGTTCAGGACCTACCTCAGAATATTAAGCCTTACATTAGCTGAAACTCCTGAGTTCGGTGACACCGATTAAAATAATTGGCAATAACGAGGTCTGTTGTTTAATTCATCTAATCTATACTAATATATAAAGTTGAAGAGTTTATTTTTTTATTTGTTTGTTTGGTTGGTTGAAAGCGCTAATCTCAGGATCGACTAGTTCGACTTGAAAAAAATAGTTCGGTGTAGGACCTATTTATCAAGAAAGGCTTATAGGCTATATCATCACGCTGCCACCCAGGAGAGAGGAGCAATAATTATAGCTGTCAACAAATCGGGCAAATTTTTATACATATATTTATAAAGTTTATGAATAACGGTATTAAATGTGTTCCACGGGGGTTCATATGCATGTTACGGGCAAAACCGCAGGGGTCAGCTAGTTATTTAAATGATTGAAATCGTCCAGACTTTAGTAAAATGTTACTAAACGCTTCAATGGCTCATAAAACATTTAACTACGTTAGTTATGGTCGGCTAAGTTTCACTTTATTGCGGGTTAAAGTGAGGTCAATACGATAAACTTTCAAATGCTATTTTTAAACTTTCGCGGTGTATCCTCATGCTTTACATATTACTCGGAACACGGAATAATATTATTAGGAATTATTTTTTTGGTATATTAAAACTGGACTACTTCCCGTTTCTTAGTTGTACATCCTAAAAAACATTTTTTTTACTCTTTATCGGTAAAGAATTTTACTAACTTCATCTCCATAACATAAACACACAATGACGCTTACATTCATTCGGGGCAAAGGTAAATCACATGTGACCATTTTTTTCGCTCGTGGCCCCGCGGTCTCAGTGTTTTGTAAACGATCACTGAGTTACGCAACTTTCACTATGGCTGGTCCTTGGATGGGTGACCACTTTGTGGCATTTACATTTGCGAGCGTTTCCGTGCTTCGGAAGGCACGTTAAGCCGTTGGTCCCGGTTGCCAGTAAAATGGCAGTCGTTAAGCCTGGTTGAATGCCTTATGGGCGGCATGAAAAATTTCAACAGCAGGTAGTCACAACCTGCGTCTGTCTATTTCAACATGGCAATGGGCTCACCACCTATTACGTGGGACAGGTAAATCCACACGGTGAAAAGTGGGCATATAATATGCCTCTGCCACCCCTTCGGGGATAAGGCGTGATGGATATTTTACCATTTTTTTTCAATTTAATGACTAGCGGACGCCCCGCGTGAATCTCGTTCCCGGGGGAATACGGGTAAAATTGTAATTTAAGTTTTTAAACTTTCTAAAAGCGAAACCCGTTAAAATTTATTCAACCATTTCAGAGTTTATTCGGATTAAACATTGATTGCTATTTTTAAAATCGCTAAACGAGCACGTTCTGATAATATTTTTGACATAACAATATCATAATGTTCGAATTTCATCATCATCATCCGAGCGTCTGTCCCAGTTGCGTCTCGCGACGCCCGGGGTCCGCTTTCCTACATTTTCTCCTCCACTTCGCACGGTCTTCGGCATCCCCTGTAGTGAGACCATTGGCACGCATGTCATCCCTTACGACGTCAAGCCAGCACTTCTTGGGTCTTCCCCTCTTACCGGGACCCGGCGGGGCTGACATGGCCAGACATTTGTTACCTACGTAGCCCGGCGGTTGCCGCAAGACGTGACCATACCAACGAAGGCGACACTCTTGCAACTTGTCTGCAATGTCACGGACGTGAAGGCTGCCGCGGATGCGAGAGTTTCTCACGTGGTCCATCCGCGTGACCCCACACATCCACCGCAGCATCTTCATTTCCGTGACACGCAGCTCCCGCTTGTGTCGCTCCAATATCGGCCACGTCTCACTGCCATGTAAAAGGACAGGTCTAATAATGGTTTTGTAGACTTATCCCTTCAACCGCATCGGCATTTTAGGGTCACAAATGACATCGGTCATCTCCCGCCATTTAGCCCACGCGGCAGCAATGCGTGACTTGACATCGCAATCGATGTCACTGAACGTGTGAAAAACAGATCCCAGGTATTTAACCTGGTCCGTGCGCTCGACCAAATCACCGCCTATGCGGACGGATGTGGGATCTGTCGAGTTTAGTGCCAAGTACTCGGTCTTCGCCACATTTAGTTTCAGACCGCCGTTCTCAAGCGTCTCCTTCCACGCCTTTACACGTCGCACCAATCTGCCCCTGTCCGCGTCTGCCAGCGCAATATCGTCAGCATACATGAGCAACCATGGAGGCTGCTCATGTGGGTTTTTGATGCTGTCCGACAATTCGTCTAATATTACACTGAACAGAAGCAGACTAAGGACCGAACCCTGGTGTACCCGACGGTAATGGGGAAGGGTTTCGTGTCGCCAACAGCAGTCCGAACCATTGAATCGGAGTCACAGTACATGTCCCGGATAGTGTCAATATAGACCTCTGGAACCCCTTTGGACCGCAGTGCCCACCAGATCATCGCACGAGGAACACAGTCGAAGGCCTTCTGCATGTCTAGAAACAAACAGTGCAGAGGCGTGTTCTTCGACCTGTATTTCTCTGCGACAACCCTCAGGGCAAAAACAGGGTCTGTGGTCCCATAACCAGGGCGAAACCCATATTAACACTCCGAGAGAGTGCACTCCTGCCGGATCCGAGAGTCTATAATCCTCTCGAAGATCTTCATGGTGTGGGACATCACCTTAATACCGCGGTAGCTCCCGCACTCCTGCACTGACCCCTTACCTTTGAAGACTGGAGTAATAATACTCAGTCTCCATTGGTTTGGGATCTGCCCGCTGAGGAGTATGCGGTTAAAAAGGTTTACTAAGATGCCCACACCGCGAGGACCCATCGCCTTCCAGGCTTCGATGGGGATTCCATCGGGTCAGACAGCTTTCCGATTCTTCATGCGGCGAAGCGCAGTCAGGACTTCTTGTGACGGCCTCTACCTCCCTTTATATAATAAATAAAAGTAACTAGTGGAGCACATAAATGGCTTATAATTTTTTGTTGTTACGAAAAACTTCGTTGGGTTTGCATACAAGTGCGGTTCGGGCCATAAATCGTTATATTTTTTGTACTTATTTTAACTTTAGGTCAGACGAATGCTAAGAGGTATTCATTTAAAAATACGCACATAAATAGTAAAATCGGGTGACAGTTCATAAGTGCTTTGGGTACAATGATATTAATTCTAGTTAAAATTGGCCGCATAAGTGGGAACTAAACCATTTAAACAGTTTTTCTGCTAAACTTTTGTGTTGATATCTGAGATTTTGTCTTGTGACCACTTGACACATGTTTCTGTTAAATTAATATTCTCTGAAGGACGCGCGCATTTTTTGTAAACAAAAAAAGGGATACCTTTTTTGTTCTGTTCAAAACTGAGGACAAAGGGCCAAAATACCATGAGTTCAAATTATGAAAAGTATCTATTCAGTTGCAAACCGGGCGCGTATTCAGGCACATCTGCCTAACTAAGAGTAAGACCTCCGAAAGAGGTCTAGTGTTTGTGTGACTAGCTGCCTATAAGTTAAGTACCTATAATTACTTATTGAGACTATCCTTTTGTATTTACTGAGACTGGTTTTGTTTCAAATTATTCCTATTAAGTATGATTACTTATTGAGACTGCCGTTTGTTTATAATTATTCCTATTAAGTACCTATAATTACTTAATGAGACTGCCGTTTGTTTATAATTATTCCTATTATGTTTATTACTATTACTTTAGGTAATCTTATATCTATTGAGTTAAGTATGATTACTTATTGAGACTGCCGTTTGTTTATAATTATTCCTATTAAGTATAATTACTTAATGAGACTGCCGTTTGTTTATAATTATTCCTATTAAGTATGATTGCTTAATGAGACTGCCTTTTGATTATGTTTATTACTATTAGTTTAGGTAATTTTGTGTAAATAAAGTAAATATATTTTGTTACTTATTGAAATCATCTAATGTTGCTTTGATATTCTTTTATTCAAATTAAATTAATTATTTCTAGGTAGATGGATTATTATTTGAATGCTTTTAAGATTAACTAATAGATTTGTTTTTGATTTATTAAAATATATCTAGACAATTCAGTGAACAAATAAAATTAATAAGCTGAGATTATTTAGTGTTTGATTATGAATTTTCTCATGGACGTAAGTTAAATACTAAAATTAATTAATTAAATACGTAGATATCATTGACTGAGCATCATTATTAGGCTCAACAGGTCAGATATAAACAGATTATATTATAATAAAATATATGTATCAAATGTACTGAAATGTATGAAATTTGTTTATGTGTATGTGTGTGATTTTAGATAAGAGGTTGTGCATGTAGAATTTATTTTTAGATATCTATTTGCATATTATATACATTTGTAATCTTTTGGACTTCAGATTTTATATAATTTAAAACATTGATTAAATAATTTACAACATCGTAAAAAGTGTTAGTAAATAAGGAATAATTAAATTCAGCTTAACGACAGAACGATTAGCTGACTTAATTAGATAACTTCAATATACTTTATCCGGTTTGGGTTTGGTCTAAACATTATAAGAACAAGTATTATTAACGATGCGACGTGCTACCGATTACAAATAACGACTGAATTATTGTAGCGTACTACATACGTTACAAAATTGTTCCTTTTGACTGAATTAAATGCTGAGTACATTTAATCAGTGTTGATTCATACTAGATTTCGGCTAACTTCGAGAAATATAGATAGCCCAGCGTATATCACCATCAGATACTACTATTTGAGTCGACGTGCACAACTATTCAACGACTACTAACCTATATAATTCGAATACACACTAATATTAATGAGACATGGCGTTTGACGCTACGATACTCACACAAACAGGACGATTTATGAGGCTGTAAATAAGTTCTCGGGGGATATCTATGATTGAACCTGCAACGTGGGAAGTTCCTAGTTGTGATGTTATCTGGCTTAGTCATGACTAACTTGATGAATATGATCCAGAGTTCCAGCTTACAGATGTGCCTAGACTGCAAATGTATTATTTAGTAAGCTTAATTTATTTAAGCTACTATAATGCGCAAGTCTTCTATATGACCTTTCATACATCCAACTATCCAACTATGACCTTTCATATTTAATATGAGGTTCTAAGTTTCACGCTAGTACGTGTAAGTGCTAGACTTCAGATAAAGACTGAATTAAGTGCTGAATGTATTTAATCAGTGTCAATTCTACTAGATATTAGTCACACTTCGAGGCGATATATGGCAGAGCGTATATACAACTTTACTCGAAATTATCTCATTGGCTGTGAAGTAATGCGAGTTCATTTAATTTTTCTCTAGCCATGGTGTTCGACGCTAATGGTACTCACACGACAGGACGACTTATGGGGTTAAACAAATACCTCCGGGGAAAGTCTAGCACAGTTTGGCCGATCTGTAGTGATGACGAAAATCCTCGCAACGAGGGGAGTTCCTTGCTGTGATGTTATCTGGCTTAGTCATGATTAACTTGATTAAAATTACTTTGAGCTCCAATTACACACATGCTTTGAATTCAAATATGACACTTTGGAAGCTATGTTTATTAATCTATTTTAGTACGCTCAGTCAATATGACCTATCATTCCATATCAAACTACTAGACTCCAGACAGGGATTGATACCCTAGATTGCTCATCAGCACATGTTAGTGCTATGCTTCAAAACAGTATTTAATGTTGAGTACATTTATTCTGGTCACTTCGTCCTGCTGTCAAGAGGACTACAAATTTTCACATCAAACAACTCACTCACTCATTCTGCGACTTCTACTTGAAATATTCTTTTAGACCAGAATCTGTCGGAATAAACTTATATTGTGTTATATTTGACGGGACGCACATCGGGGTAATGTAGTATGGACAAAGGCTAGTCTCATAGGTCAATTAAAATTTACAGGACCCAGAATCGAGCCCGAATCACCTACAAGTAGAAATTAGTTCGAGCCAGTTATATCAGGTCAGAATGCATGAGACTTTATTTGCAGTATCCAAACTATTCTTTACTTTAAGATAACAATTCACCATTCATCTTTTGTATGTTTCGATCATTGTGTTTTTCAGAGATTTTATAAAATATTATCAAACAATTACTTTTTTTATAAATTTAACCACTAGACGATTACGGATCACAAGGCCATATATTACGTAACATGTTCAATAGCATCACTTAGGTATTCCTTTCTTTAGCTAGAATATTAACTCAGCGGTTAGCGAGAGATATTAGAATCTCTTCACACCTTTTGTTATCACAAACAATCAGACGGATAAACCAGGGGGGGGGGGGGGGCGTTACATTCTCCAGGCGTTACCGGTGGCACTAGTCCCTGATTCGGAGGGAGGTCCGGAGGCTGCACCTCTTTGTGCTGTTTATTAAGCAGCTCGTGGAAGTACGAGCGCCATCTCTCCTTTACCGCGAGGTCTTCGCTTAACAGGTTGCCCTCAAGGTCTTTTACACAGCGACACTTGGATATATCCTGTGCCGCTTTGACCCTGGAGCGCGCCAGCTTATAGATGAGCTTCTGCCCCTCAGACGATTCCAGCTTATCATACAGAGGTTGTAAGTGGTCTCGTCTCTCTGGCTACAGCTCTCTTTGTGGCGCGCTTGGCAGCCCTGTACGCGTCGCGGTCTTCAGGAGATCCGGTCGCTTGCCACTTTTTAAAGAGGGCTTTCTTCTCCCTAGTCTCCCTCTGGACTGCGTCGTTCCACCACCAAGTTTCCTTGTCACATTTGCGTCGACCCGAGCATTAGACTCACCGAGCACCACCTTCGCCGCTCCAAGGATGGCCGCCTGAACTTTGTCCCAGCAATCTTGAACTGGTTCGCCTTCAGTGACAAGTGCACCGACAGCTGAGACGAACTCCTGGGACCTAGTTTCATCAAGCAGCCACCATCTGATGCGGCGCTGGCACCGCTCGATGCGTTTGCCTTTGGGCTTCACGCAGAGGTCCATGAAAAGGAGACGGTGTTGTGCAGTAAGACTCTCACCGGGTATGACCTTGCAGTTGGTCACCTTGCCGATGCTGTGTCGCCTAGTGAGTAGGAAATCGATCTGAGTTGTACGCCTCCCGCTCTTGTAGGTGATAAGATGTTCGAAATTCTTTTTGAAATACGTGTTCACAATGGCCAGATCGGCAGCCGCACACGTTCTGAGGATAGTTTCTCCTTCAGTGTTGCGGGTGCCGTATCCAAAACCACCATGAACACGCTCAAACTCCTCACACCTCTCACCCACATGACCGTTTAGGTCGCCGCCCAAAACGATTCCCTGTGACAACGGAATGCTCCGAAGCACTCCCTCGAGTTGACCCCAAAACGACATCTTATCGGCGTCGCTACAACCGGCCTGTAGCGCGTAGGTAATAATCCCATCGATAAGCACCCTCACGATCATAAGCCGGTCGCTACAGCGTTTCACCTCCAAGATGCCACTCTGCAGCCCCTCGGAGAGCACTACGGCCACCCCGTTCTCCCCACCAGGCGCACCCGCATAATACAGCTTGTAGCCATTCTGCAAGGGCCGGGCTCTGTTGCCCTTCCACCGAGTCTCCTGCAGGAACGCCACGTCCACCCTCCGCCTGGAGAGTACTTCGGCCAACTCTACCGCACGCCCAGTCAGCGTGCCAATGTTCCAAGATGCGAAGCGGATTCGCGTTGGGGCTAACTTCTTTAGCCGTGCTGGTCCGACACACGGCAGCCCTAGCCCACTTGCCACAGGAGTCGGGCGGGGCTCCTGCGCGCCGTTTTGCGGCGGCGCCCTATCCCTAGCAGCATTCCTATTGTCCTTTTCCATTTTTGTTTCGGCGGGTGGCTTTTATGGGAGCGACGCCCTCAGACCTCCCAACCCCAGAGGAGAAAGCCAGCGCCAGAGCCTCGTCCGTTAATCAGCAGGTGCACGCACTAGCACGGGAGGTTGACTTGGGCCCCGAAGATCTTGGTGGGGCCCCTTACACCCAAGTATCATAATGTTCGAATTTATCTTATAGTATTCAAATACCATGAACGATTTTTTCCTTTGGTAACAGTTAGAATATAAAAAGGAAATTCAACTCTCTTTTACCAATAAAATTGAACGATCAAAACAAATCATTAAAGAAATATCTTTGAGAAAAATATAATTTTAATCTTTGACCTTCAAAGGGGAAATATAAAAATTATTTACTGCCTTATCCGTTATTACTTTTGGGGTAAATAATTTTATATTGCTTCCTTTGAACCTGAGGTTGGAATTGAGGTAGGGGAAGAGTTAAGATAGAATCGACATAAGTATAGAATCATCGTTGAGAAACAGATGGCCGATATTTATATGTATGACTTCAACAATTTTACATTACACTTAGTATTTTAGAATAGAATTGGAAATTGTTGTAGTGAAGTTTATAGATACAAACTAGTTTTTTTTTTTTTTTTTTTTTTTTTTTTTTTGTTTTAACTACGCTATAAATCAAAATTTAAATAAAATTGTAATTTTTTCGGATAGCAAAAGTGCGCTGCAACATTTGGCTCGATGCACTTCTGGCATCAAAAGTGCATGGGTAGCCTACGAAATCCTAAAATATATTATTTCATTAAATAAAAACGGTAAGGATGTTAGGTTGCAATGGGTTCCAGCACATCTAGGCATTAAGGGAAATGAGGAAGCAGACCGTATAGCTAAGTTAGCGACAGTGGACGGCACTATGTTCAATTACCGACCGGACTATTGGGAATTAATACCTAAGTTCAAGCAGGAATGCTACAATGACTGGGTGATGCAATTCAAAAATATTTCAGTAGACAAGGGCATATGGTATCGAATCATTCAGCCGAGTCCTCCGAGACTGATATGGTTTGATAACCCTAAACTTAGCAGGAATTACATAAAACTAGCTTTCAGAATTAGATCAGGACACTACCCGTCAGCAAAGTTTGCTTATCTTATGAAAAAGTCTGAAACACCCAACTGTTTAGTTTGTAACACAATAGAAGATGTGCAACATTTGCTGATGGAGTGTGGCAGAAACGGTACTGAACGAAATACTCTATTTAAAGAGTTGCAGTTAAATGTATTGGATGTAGGTTTAGTACAGACTATATTAAGTAAACCCAAGTCGGATGCTGCTAAAAAATTGTGTCACCTAGTTACAATAGCCAATCAACGCACTGTGTAAATAATTTTAAGCTTAGTATTAAGAATGATGTACCTATACTAGATTAAGGCACGATGGAGTTGACATTTCCTTGAAGGATAAAAACTCCAAAAAAAAAAAAAGAATAAAAAATAAAAAAAAAAAAGTTTTTGTTTTAACTGAAAACTTGTCTTTGTTATGTTGTTTGAAATAATTTAAAATCATCAAAATGATTTTCGGGAGTAGAAGACTATATGACACTATTCTTAAACTACTAAAAACATTAAACCTTAACGGTATAATATTCCAAAATCTAGTTCAATTTAGAATTAAATTGTTTTCGATTCGTATAACTGTAATTTTGCTTTCACATAAGATTACGAATAAAAAATATTATTTTATTTTGTCATTTTCAACAGTTAGTTATTGGGAAAATTGGGATAGGTCTACGTCCAACAGGCGATTGCCAGAGGCTGATGAGATTAAATAGGAATAGATTATAAGTAATCAACAATTTTGTTGAGTATTTTTTTTATCGTCTAGAAGTAGGGTATTTGTATGTATTTTTCAAGTCAGTTTTAAAAATATTTTGTATGATATGTGGTTAAAGCTCTTGTATTCTTCTTCATTTAAGTGTATTTTCAATTGATAAAAACCCATACTTGGATTTGGAGCTGGATAGCTGCATTTTTCCGAGTCTACCACAGTGAGTGTATTGAAGAACTCTTCCAATCGGTCCCACTCTCCCCCTTCCGTTCCTGGACAACACGGGCGGGGCAGAGATGTCATCCTTACACTGTGGACACCATCGTGCCTAGAACCGAAAGATTCCGTAGATCTTTCATATGTCGCACCTCAAAAGCATGGAACTCTCTGCCAGCGCACGTGTTTCCCTTCTCTTACAATCCTGGATCCTTTAAGAGAAGCGGAAAAGTCATATTTCTGGGCCGTCTAGATGAGGGTCGATATCGGAGCCCATCGGGTTGTGATAGCGGCCCCAATCACGGGTCTTTGCTTACCATCAGGCTAACGACGCTATTTTGACGTGCCGCTATTTTAAGTTTCAACAGTATAGTTCTTATAGTTGGCAACAGAACCCTAAAAAAGCCTAGGCAGGAGCAGTTATCGTTTAGCTTGTCAATTTTGCCCTTGTTGGCAGGGGGCAGTCCCTGCCAACAAGGGCAAAATTGACCTCTCAGTCCTGTGACGGCGCCAGCGACGTTGTCTATAAAATTCACTTATCGAAGGTGTACAGCTAGCAGGTGAGGTTGCTTCGGCCCCGGTAATCTAGGTTAAGGGCCCCACACTCTATTCGTGTTCTTGTATTGTGCATAAGCAAAGAGCTTCTTACGTCACTCTGTTTCGCCGTGTAGGTACTTTTGACTGCCTCTGTGGCGCAGTGGGTGTGTATCCGACTGCTACGCAAGAGGTCGTAGGTTCGATTCCCACCAAGGGTAAAACTTTGTGTGATGAGCACGATAGTTTATTCTGTGTCTGGGTTTTATGTATCAATAATATGTATGTATAAAGAAATATATAAGTATGTTTTTCAGTTATCTGGTTACCATAGTACAAGCTCTGCTTAGTTTGGAATCATTTGGGTTTGTTTGAGTTGTCTAACGTTATTTATTTATTATTATTATTATTTACTTTATCCAGTCTTTAAATTTTATGTCAGTTAACTTTTCCAATTCACATTTATAAAAAAAATGAAAAGTAAGTTGAATTTTCTTGAAGATTTATAAAAACAAAAAAGACAAGTTTCTACATTAAAAGATTAATAGTTTAATATCTGTCGGAACATTGATCTAATAAGGAGCTCTGAATAATTCTATAAGCCTTGAGAGGTGATCATTTTTCAAGCCAAATATTTAAAGGCAAAATAAATGAATTATCAAAAACTCGGAAGTTGCCTGTAATTGATGGAGCGAAACTGTAGAATACTTTGTTACTTTAAGAATTTTGGCAAACGCATCATGAAACGCTGCGGTGAATAATTTTGTTAAAATTTGCCTGTAATGATGTACTTTTTCAAAACTTAACAAATAACGGCCATTGCTTTACTTTTATAATCATTTTAAACCTCCAGTGGGCTTAGGGGAGAAAGTAAAATTGTTATTCTTTGTATTTATTATTACGGAATTATAATTTAAGTCGAAAAAGTTTGTAAAAGTTGGAATGTGATAAAAGATAAAAGTAACTTTTAACATTAAATAAGTCTCGTCCGTTTATTTGTTCGCGGTCTAACTCAAAGCCAACCCTACTGATATTATAAACGTGAAAGTTTGTAAAAATGTATTGATAGCAATATTATTGTAGTTTCATCAAAATTTATTCAGTAGATTTTACGTAAAAGAGTATCAAATTAATATCCATATATTATCTCAAATGTTCACGATTAGAATATTAGTAGGATATACAATATTTTATTTATACTTCACGCTGTCTAATAATGTGTTATACGCGTTTTATATGGGTAAAATCTTGTCGCTCGCATTAACAAGGTCTATTGATTTTGTTGTCCTCATTAAATGGTAACAACGAATTTCAATAAAATATATAAATATTATTTCCGTTGTCCCTGTACGGGCTAATGACATTAACAGACTTAACTACCACATGCATAACAATGCAAAAAGCCGTAATTTTAAATACTTGCCGCATAGTCCGTAAGTTTCTCCAAGAAGATTTAAATATTCAACCCAAATCAGAACATGAAACTCACTTGGTTTAGGCCCGTGGTTCATAATTACCGATGTGTCCTAAATGCATCGAGAAGAAAAAAAGACTAAGATAATTATAATAATAATAAAACCCTCGAGGACAGTCGTTATCTTTTATAGGATTAACGCAACCCTATGAGGGCATAGTAGATTCGCTTTTTGAGTCATCCACTTTCTGATATCAACAAAAAAATGTATCAGAAAGTTATTAAAATGCTCACATCCGCAGGGCAGCTTGTGGCGAGCTGAATGTGTGTGGCTACACATCGGTCCCGATTCCTCAGAGTTTTGTTGCCCTTCTGCACCGGTTAGGATTTAATGGCCTAACGGGAGAGCAGTGAGAGTGCTACTCCCGGGAGTGCAGCAAATCTCAACTCTGGCTTGCCTTAATTGGCTGGTCAGAGGGAGGGAGCCAGAGCTATATGCTCGGGGGTGGAAGTGTCATTTTCAAGGGCATAACTACGAGAAGGCCCGCTCCGGGCCTGTCCTGCGAAGGTGAAACCGGCGCCGCACCGCTCGACACCCCAAACCGCTCACACCGGTGTTGCCTCCTGTCGCCTTACAGGCTTATCATGCCTATGGCGATTGTATAGGGGGCCCATCTAGTGAGTTGGCGAGTCACCGTCTGCCAAAATTTTGATAATTAGATATTAAAATGGCTGGTCGTCGGATGGGTGACCACTTTGTGGCATTTACATTTGCGAGCGTTTCCGTGCTTCGGAAGGCACGTTAAGCCGTTGGTCCCGGTTGCCAGTAAAATGCCGGTCGTTAAGCATGGTTGAAGGCCTTGTAGGCGGCTTAAAAAAAAATTTCAACAGCAGGTAGCCACAGCCTGCGTCTGTCTATTTCAACACGGCAATGGGCTCACCACCTATTACGTGGGACAGGAATCCACACGGTGAAAAGTGGGCATATAATATGCCTCTGCCACCCCTTCGGGGATAAGGCGTGATGGATATTTATTTATTTATTTTAAAATGGCAGACGCCGCCTTTATCTATAGTTATAATCACCTTATTCATCAAACCCCCAACCCAATAGCCCATTTTATAGTTAGCATATTTTACAATAGTTTAACTCCCATTGGAGGTGGTCCATTATCGTTTTTCTACATAAGGCGGGCGTGGACTGTCTGCAGTGCGGGTTCCATTTCCTTTTAGATTAAAATTCTCAAAGGGTCTCTGCGTGTTGGACCAGTATGTCCCCATGTACGCCTACCAAAAGCCCGGGTATCTTCATAAAAAATAGAAGATACCCGTGAAAAGAAGAAACATAATAATAATAATAAATATATGCTTTATTGTACACCAAGAAAAAATCATAAAGTAAGGTATTATCAAATATATCAAGTACAATGGGCGGCCTTATTGCAAGCAGCAATCTCTACCAGGCAACCTATAGATGGATAGAACTGTGTGAAAGCTTTAAATTAGGGTTTCACGTTTGGTGACAAATATACTTTGTAAATTTCATTAAACATAATATATATCAAATTATACACAAATACATACCGTGTATGTATGTATTTATGTATAATTTGATGCATACACATATACATACACATATACATACATATATACATATTTTTATACATACATACACATACCCAATATAAATATATATACACAAGAAACACATAAGAATCTACGTCAGAGTACAAGTAGCTACAATGAAAGATAGTATTCTTTTACCCTTACTTTAAACGATCCCAACGTTTGAGTTCGTCTGATATTAACTGGTAATGCATTCCATAGTCGAGCTGCTTCAACAGTAAAAGATTTATCAACAAACTTTGTGGAATGTACCGGTATATATGCAGTCTCAAGTTCTGCGACGATCTTAGGAACCTTGAGTGCGTGTCACCTAGGAACTCAAAGCGTTCCTTTAGGTAAGAGGGAGCTAGTGGGTTAAATAATATATTATATAGCATAGAAAGGATATGAGTATTTCGTCGAAGGCGAATCGGGAGCCACTTGAGTTGTTTGCGGTATGCAGAAATGTGATCATATTTGCGTAAACCAAATATAAATCTAATAAAGAAATTTTGAAAGCGCTCATGTTTATTTAGTTGCTCCTCCGTGAGATCAAGATAGCTGGCATCACCGTAGTCCAATATTGTAAGTAGTAATGATTACGCAAGTGAAATCTTAGTTGGAATCGGGAGAAGGCCACGCAATCTTCGCAAAGAGCCTGCCGAGGCAAACAATTTGCGATTAACTTCCTGCAATTGAGGCCCCCAGGACAGAGTTCTATCAATATATATGCCTAGGTTTTTAACTCTAACACTTACCGGTAACGGCATACCATTAAAGACAATTTGTGGCAACTGTGCCCAGTCAACTCTGGAAATCATCCAGGTACTGCCTATCAGGATTACCTGAGTTTTAGTGGGGTTCACTTGCAAACCGAAGCTGTTACTCCAAGCACAAATCTGTTCCAAATCAAAATTTGTTACACTAAAGGCTTCGTGAATGTCATTTAAGGGAGCTTGTGAGTAGATTTGTAGATCGTCTGCATGAAGATGGTAGGATGAAACTAATTGTTTTGTTATAGAATTAATGAATATTGTAAATAATAGGGGAGATAAAACGCCACCCTGCGGTACACCAACAGATATATAGCTCCAGGAGGAAACTGCGTCATCAATGCAAATACGTTGTCGGCGACTAGACAGGTAACTGCGAAACCAATCAATTACCAGTGGAGATATGTTAATAGAGCGTAGAATCTCAAGCATAATACGAAAATCAACTGTATTAAAATCATTACTAAAGTCAAGTAGCGTCAGTAATGTAAGCATTCCATTCTCCATGCCCATTCTGATATCATCTGTAATATTAATAAGTGCCGTGACTGTACTATGCCCTGGGCGGAATCCTGATTGGTAGGAGTTCAAGAAATAGTATTTACTAAGAAAGGAGTTAAGTTGTGTGTGAACGAGACGTTCAAGAACTTTAGATAGAAAAGGTAAGATAGATATAGGACGGAAATGAGAGAAAGACGAAATGCTAGACTTCTTAGGTAAGGGTATAATTTGGGCTTCCTTCCACATCGATGGGAATTGAACCACTGGAAATTGAATGATTTAAAAATTTTACAGATGATAACACCACATCAAGAACAGGAAGGACCATGTTGCGGCTAATGCAGTCGTTGCCAACTGCATTAGACGCTATAGATGTTATGCTCTTTTTAACAACACAGGCTTTGAATTGATCAAATGCGAAAGATTGATATTTGGGAGTTAAGTGGTGAAAGGCAGTTAAGTGTATTAGCTTATTTAAAGCATCGAGATCAATGATTTCCATACTTTAGCAGGATCTCCGTTTTCTATGGATTTTTGAATGTCCTGGCGTTGTGCATTCCTACACATCTTATTGCAGAAATTTCGTATTCTCACATACCTCTCCCGGTTTTATTCATTGGGTTTGTATTTAAATTTTGCTTTCGCCCGTCCTTTTTTATTAATTAAATCTTTGATTTCACTAGTAAGCCAAGGGGACGGAGCATGTTTGATTTTTACTGCCCGGATTGGTGCATGAATATTATAAAGGTTTAATTAGATTTCGTGTTAAAATGCTAACATTGTCTTCAACTGAATTTGAATTAAAAAATGGTGTCCAATCAAGTTTTAGTGCATCTTCTCTTAATTTATCTACGCTCATCCGGCTGAAATTTCGCTGCATTGACACCTTAGACTTTACTTTGGGAGGACGAACTTTATAGGAAAGGAAGATAAGGTCATGATAGGAGAAAATATCAGCTGAGCATTGCCCGTGTTTGACTACATGCTCATCTGACGAAACGATATTAAGATCAAGAAGGGAAGGAACACAGTTAGGAAAATGATGGGTAGTGTTCAAAGGAAGAATGGTAAGATCATAGGATTCTATAATATTGCAAAGCTTGGCAGAGCGGGAGTCATTCTTGACAAGACACGTATTAAAGTCGCCTAATATTATGGTATGTCGATAGGATGGCACCAGGTTCTCCAATACATTCTCAAATGAAGCGAAATAGTCAACTCTTAAGGAGTGGCTGTAGTAAACACCAAGGAGTACTTTGATGTGATGAAGTTCCACTTCTACAAAAATATACTCGCCCGAATTTGACGGTGGTGGCTGTGCCGATACCTGTATAACATTAAAGGGAATTTGTGAACGTAAATAGATTGCAACACCACCACCCTCGCCAACCGAGCGATCATTCCTAATTAGATGGTATCCTGGCAGTGTAAAAGGAAGAGAAGACATATAATAACCAAGTCTCAGACACGAAAATTGCGTGGATGTTGTTACATCATAAATTAGCCAGCATATCAGGGAAATGGGCGGAAATACTCTGGGCATTAATATGTACCACATTGAAATGCATGGATATATCAGAAAAATGCGATTCGAGGTCCTCTGCGAGTGAAGTTTCAAAGCACATTAAACTACTATTCGGGCTACATGTTACATAACTACTAGAGCTATTAGCACAATCATCATCCACTTCAGACGATGACATCAAGTATATACAAAAATAACAAAAATAATATATAAATAATAATAAAATAATAATATAAAAATAAATAATAATTAAAAAAAAAAATTTAAATAAAAGTGGTGCGTAGGTACCTAAACAGTCCTGTTTACCCACCAGCTGAGTGCAAATATCGTAAATCGACGTACATATTTCAATCAAATAGAAGACATTTTGGAAAAAGGTCAGGTCAAGAGTACCCTTAACCGGCGCGTGTGTATGAAAACACTTATGAAAGTTGAAAAAGCGAAAGTTGTATGCCAGGATTGTAGCAAGTGGAAAGGCATAGTCTCTGCCTTCGATAGATTTGAGACAGGCGTGACGATATGTATGTAAATAAATAAATAAATAAGCCTTTTATTATTTCTCATTTACATGCGATTACAATTTCATACTAGGTGTTTTATTTTTTTACGTTAAAATAAATAATATTTACTATCCTACTACAGTTACATGCAAATATAATAAATACTTTATCATTGAATTACAATATTTCATTCGTACAAATATATTAATGTCATGCAATTTTATTTTATTAATTTAAATTGATATTTTTTACATTTACTTAATTTATATTATTAGAATTTACTGGTGCTTTTGATTTTTAAAATGAGAACCCCTATGTAGGGTAAAGGCCTCCTCCATTTTTAACCATTGTTTCCTATCTCTCGCCTTTGTCGTCGTCTCTGCTCGTGTTTTTAAATCATCAACCCATCTTCGTGTTGGTCTTCCTCGTTTTCTCTTCCCTCGGGTCCTTTCCATAAAACGGTAAGACTTGTCCACCGAGCGTCGTCAGCTCTAGCGAGATGTCCCGCCCATTTCCACTTTAATGTCATAGAGTGTAATAGGAAATCTATTTTTGTTTTTTCTCTTATTGTAGTTTGGCGTATTTTTTGTATTTTTCGAATTCCTAGTATAGATCTTTCCATGGCGGCTTGACATATTCTAATTTTATCTTTCATCTGTTTTGTGTATGTCCAGGTTTGTGAGCCGTATGTCAAACAGGGAAGGATACTACCATCCATTACTTTCTTTTTCTAAGAAAGTGGTATGGTCTCCTTTCATTATTTCTCGGTAAGCCCAGTATTTTTGCCATGTCATATTTATTCTTCTGTTTATTTCCTCAAAGTTGTTGTTTATGTGTAATGATACTTGTTTACCAAGATATATACGAGTATACGTGTCTACATATTCGAGATATAGATTTCCTACCTTAATTGGTGGTTTTAAAGAGTTGGTTAACAATTTAGTATCTTGCACCGACGGTTAGACGGTAGATGGTTTTTTTTCTTTGTTTGTTTTCGCGGGGAATGCATTTACGCACTGTCATGCTGCCCCCGCAGCAGGGACGATGTGTGGGGCTCCCGGCCCGTGAGAGAGTGCCGTCCTACCCACTAAACCCCGCGGTGTTCCGCCTCACCTTAAAACCGACTCGCAGGGTAGGCCTGAGGTTAAATCACTGCGAGCCGGCAAGGGGCACCCCAGAACGGAGGGGTCCGTCTCGGGGCGGTCGATAAGCGACCACCCCGGAGCTCCCTAAGGAGCTGAAGAACTAGCCCGCACCTTCACCGCTCTCGAGCACCCCTCTGTAAGCAGAGGAGGTGAGAGCGGCCGGTACGGGCGTGCGCAGAAAGTGGGCACCCCCTGGAATATAGAAAGGGTGCCCGTCGCCAAGTGGCCGGTTGGCAGGGTCCCCCGACCATCCGTCCACGACCAACACTATTCGGGGGCGCGCATGTATTGAGCACGACGACGCCCCCGAACCGGACGGCGGGGCGGGAGCGTATGTCCCGTACGCTCCCACACCCGCAGCTCCTCACGTTTCGCCGCCATCACCTCGGAAGCAAACGAGGCGACGGCGGCCCAACACTGTTGGCTGCCGACCATGGCTCGCACCACGGCCGGCAGCGACAAATCGACACCAATAACGCCCGTGAGGGCGATACGCGGCCCGTCCCACGCCGTGCACACGGCGAGTGTGTGCTCCGCCGTGTCCACGACGCCACTTGAGCAGTGACGACACACGGGGTCCCGCTCCACCCCAGCCACCTCCCACAGGTACTTGGCGAATACGCCATGCCCTGTGAGGAGCTGACTGAAGTGGAACGTAGGCGCACCGTGTGCCCTCTCTACCCAAGCACGTAGGACGGGCCGGCCAGCCCCACGAGGGTGGACAGCCACCAGAAGATGTAGTGACTAAGATAGAAAAAGGGATGCTTAGATGGTTCGGACACGTGGAGAGGATGGATGAAAATTGACTGACGAAGCAGATATTTGAGGCGAGACTGAATGGGCAAACTGGTAGGGGTAGACCTCAGCGTACGTATGTCAATCAAATCGACGATCCTTTGAAAAAAGGCCAGGTCAAGAGTACTCTTAACCGGCGAGCGTCTATGAAAACACTCATGAAAGTAGAAGAAGCGAAAGTTGTATGTCAGGATCGTAGCAAGCCTGCCTACACCGATGGGAAACAGGCGTGATAATAGGTATGTATGTTAAAGACAATGTCAACGTTTTATAGAACTTGTGCTTTAAAAACAATGCTTTATGGTTTGCCGCTGCTAATAAAAACAAAATAAAACTGCCTACCGCATATCGATTGGACTAATATTGTTATTAACTGCCTCGGTGGCGTAAATGGTAAGTGCGACTGCTGCGCTGAGGTTTTAGCTACGATTCCTGGGTTGAAACAAATATTTGTGTGATCTTGCGATTTTTATATCAGAGTTTGGGTGTTTTCTATGTATTAGGACATTTATAAGTATGTTTATCAGTTGTCTAGATAATATACCACAAGCTAATATTAGCTAAATTTGGGCTAGATGGCGCTATGTAAAAAAATATTTGTCAAAATGTTTCAAATAATGTCTCTGCAGTCTGCAAAATTTTATTATTTACTTAAATAATCCGCAATAAATAAGAACATTATTTATGCAAATTAAAAAAAGGGATAAAACGGCAAGCATGCTCATATAATACTTGGAGTGTCGTAAAATAAAGCCGAATGGAAACTACAATACTCGTAATATTAATTTTTATTTCGGCGGCGATGTGCTCTCGGCGTCCAACGCTTGAATTGTGGCACTGTAGGGGTTTCAACTGTTTGGAATATAAAACTAAATACAACACGTCCAAGAAAAATATAGGAATTTGAGTCTAAATATTAGTGCAAAATATATAGAATTGAATATAGTCTAAACACCTATCAAAAATAAATAACTGAAAACCTCGCTACGATAATTTAGAATATTTCAGAACAATTGTTTACTTGTATATATAATAGAAACTTGCATTGTTCTATTGACAACGACGGCTTCATTCATAAGTATTTTTTAAAAATATACTCACTGACTGTGGTCTAAAAATAATCATTTTTTTAAAATAGAACCAAAGTGACGATCACTTTGATGTACTCACAGTTCATTAGGTATCAAGTATATTTACAGGTAGGGTAACACACGTTAAATGATTTCCTACGAATCCGGTTAGGTGGAAAAATGAATTAACAATAAATTTCAAAGAATGCATTTGGTTTAAAACATAATGTTCAATTAATGTTATTTGATATAAAGTATAATACGACTGAAATATAGTTTGTAGAAGCTGATAGAAGACGTGATGAAGTGATACGAAATATGTCAGGTTTGAATAAAAGTGGAAGCATTAAGCTGGAACAGGGATGTTTAATTGGTTTGGTTGTGTCAAACGATTGAAAATATTTTTTTATTGTACGACAGTAGAGAGTAGGAGGAGTCAGGAAGGGTAGACAGAGACATACTTTCGCAGACCACGTGAGCAGATTGCTAGAAAACGGAAAGTCGAAAGAACTCGGATACCCAGACGTGCATGTATACAAATATTAATGAATCTGCAGGCAGCGAAAGAAGTATGCGTAAATCGGGAAGCTTGGCGATCTGCCACTAACTACCCTGTCAGAGATACAGCGTGAAGATAGTTAGTTAAATTGCCGATATGTTTGAGTGGTACTTTCGTGGTTTTTTCCATATACATAATAATATACTCACCTAATACGTTTAAAAATACTTGCAAGTTTAAAAAAAAAAAGGAAAGTCAAAAATACTCCGACACCCACATGTGCATGTATGAAGCGATTGATGAATCTACAGGAAGCGAAAGAAGTATGCATGGATCAAGATGCCTGGCGATCTGTCTGGCTGTCTATTTGACACAGCAAGAAAATAAGAATGGAAAATAATAATTATTTATTCAACGACACGATGAAAGTATGATATTTAATGCTAAATTTTGACTTGATTCTCTTTTGACATTTTTTAAGTTCGGCTCTATGTATGAATAAATTTTATTGTGCTCAGTGAACTGTACCGAGTTTAGATTATCCTAATCCAAAGTTGCATAATACATTTTTGAATGAAATTTTGTTTGTTGCTGCTAATGTATTTTTTTAGGTACCACAGCTATTGTACGTTAAATGAATATATTAGGAAGCCCTAATATAGTCATTTAACGTACAATAGCCGTGGTGATGTTAGACCACGTGGACTCTATTGTAATATTTATATTTGAAATATCAAAAAATGTTATAAAAACTTCAAGAAAAGATCCAAAACCATAATAAATTTCGCATTATATCATACTACAAAAATACAACAATACAATATGTTTAAAAATTACAGACTTTTTACTATACACTTTCCATCAAACTTAGGCTTTTGTAGTTATTTAGTCGCTATGGCTCTTACAGCCTTAGTCAATATATTAGCTAACGTCTCCAATCAATGATGAGTCTAATTGCTAAAACCGAGGCTACCGCACACCGGAGGTTAGTCTCTGATTAGCGGCCTAAATTTAGACAAGTCTATTGCAGTAACTATTCGATAGACTTGCCGCATCACCGGCAAGTATATGGAGTAGTTACTGCAACAGACTTGTTAAATTTTTCCCCCTTGATTTTTTTTTCAACAAGTCAACCATACAAGTTAAATTGTGTTATAAAGAATAGTATCTAAGTAAGATAACTTAGCTTAGTTTTGAAAATATACTTACACATTATGTTCTTCTACAAATCTTTCACTTTCAAATCAGGACACGTCTTAAAATAGGATCGGAACATAAAAAACCTTTACAGCTGTGTTTAAACGCGGGCTGCAAGTGAATCATTGGCAACCGACTTAAATTGGGTAAAATTTAGCCGAGCTTTGTGAACCAGAACTCGTATTATATCGTATAACACGAGGATAATAGTGGCGATCAGTGGAGAGGACTTCGGGTTGATGGAGTTCGATCCAGTGATTACTACCCGACTCGAGGTGTTCCGCTATCGCCGATTTGTTCAACTGACGGTTTTTCACAGCTGCGATGTGTTCTTTGACCCTTTCTGCGATGGTTCGTTTTGTTTGGCCTATATACGAACAACCGCAGCTGCAAACCACTTTGTAGACACCTGGTGTTTGCAGTGGGATGTCGTCCCTTGGTGTTCGCACATACTTCGCTACTTTGGCTAACGGTTTGTATATTGTACGAATGACAATCGCCGGCCTTATCCTGCATTATAATAATAATGGAGGGTAGCTACAAACAAAAGTAGCTCCATGCATACTCTCGGCCCTCACCATCAGGCCAGCCGCGACCACGGGCGCTGCAACGCGCTCGAAACGTCGGTGAATGTAAGTACAAAATTGTTTCGCGTGAAGTCCCGAGTAGTATATAAAATATGAGTATAAACCGCGAAAGTTTAAAAATAACAATTTCGCATTATATCATACTAAAAACACTTTCCAACAAACGTAGACTATTTTAGTTATTTAGTCGCTATGGCTATTACAGCCTTGCTCACAATATTAGCCAACATCTCCAATCAGTGAGGAGACTAATGGCTAAAACCGAGGCTACCGCACCCAGGAGATTAGACTGATTAGTGGCCGGTGATTCGGCAAGTCTATGGAATACTTACTGCAAAAGACTAGTCTAAATATTTCCTCTTTAATTCTTATTCTTTTTTAAACAAATTATTAAAAGTCAGGTTAAATTGTATTATAAAGGATAGTATTTAAGTAAGAAAGGTCAGGTTAAATTGTATTATAAAGGATAGTATTTAAGTTCTACATGGTACAAACCTTTCACTTTTCCAATCAGGACACGTCTTAAAATAGGGTCGGAACGTAAAAATCCTTTACAGCTGTGTTTAAACACGGGCTGCATGTGAATCATTATCAAACAACTCAAATTGGGTAAAATTTAGCCAAGCTTTGTGAACCAGAACTCGTATTGATAGTAGAGTTCCGACTCGTTAAACCCAATCAAGTTGTTTAGTATTAAGTACAACGCAATCGATTCAAGCTTTTAGAATTAATCGAGAGTTTGATTTGAATTGTGGAATAAAGGCAGTCATACAAAATACTATCGAACATTTCGTGATGCATATGATTTCATTTCTAATTTGGCCAAAATATCTGCTTAAGATAAACGTAGCTATTCTAATCTGCATTGTTTTTTTTTTCGTTTTGACTTACATACATATAGTCAGACTTTTATCCCAGAAGTGGTAGACAGAGGCATACTTTACGCCTACATTGTATCGTATGCATATACCACGTAACAGTGGTGAGCCAATAGCCTTGTTGAAAAAGAGAGGCGCAGGTTGTGGCGACCCCCTTTTGAAATTTTCAAGCCAACCATTAGGTTCAATTTAGATATACAGTTTTGAAAAACTAGCCACTACAGAATTCCATGGATTAAAATAAAACTGCGGTTTGATCAGACTGCAGTTTGTTTGTGTTTTCCTCCTCGTTCAGTTTTTGCACCCAACTTAGTGGCGTAATTTTAAAGTTAGTTGCACTAGGGCGCTACCAAGATGTTTGTAGCCCAAGCCTGCCTTACCTGCTGATTTATGTAGAAGGAAATGGCGGAGATTAGGAAACCTCGATACTAAGGTGGCAAAGTAAAGTTGTTCAGCTTTCAACATTATTGGCAGAGGCTTATATTATTTATTGATTGCAAATTTGCATAAAGTATGCGTTAACTATATCTGAGAAAAGAATATATCTGTACAAATATATAAAGTTGACGAGTTTGTTTGTATGTACTCTTGTATTGAACGGGATTTCGCGCGGCACTATAGGACCACGACAGTTGCAACCCTGTCGAAACGTCGAGAAACAAAAAGGTATACTAATCTTTTAGTTGTAATATAGTGCCGTGCGAAATCCCGTTCAATACAAAAGTATGTGTTCAACACGTGTTAGTTTAAAACAAATGTTTTGTTTGTATGTTTGTTTGTTTGGTGGAACGCGCTAATTCAAGAGCTAATACTCCAAGTTAATAAAATCTTTTGTGTTGTATCGCATTTATCGAGGAAGGCTATAGGCTATATATATTTGGCTGCCTCTGTGGCGCGGTGGGAGTGTATCCGACTGCTACGCAAGAGGTCCTGGGTTCGATTCCCGGGTCGGAACAAATATTTGTGTGATCCACAAATGTGTGTTTCGGAGTTTGGGTGTTTCCTATGTATAATATGTTGTATTTAGAAATATATTAGTATGTTTATCAGTTATCTAGATCCCATAACACAAGCTAATATTAGCTTACTTTGGGCTAGATGGCGCTGTGTGAAAAGTGTACCACAATATTTATTTATATAACATCGCGCTACTACCCAGGAGAGCGGATCAGTAATCTTAAATGTCAAGAAATCGATTAAACTTTCATACATTTTTGTAAAAGTAATAAGCGACTGAATGGATGCGACGGAGATTTAACGTATATTGCGTGTGAAGCCACGGGAGTCAGCTAGTATGTAATAATCGTGCTTCGTTTCGTCATGAAGATGTTTCGATTCTGTGAGGGGAGAGAAAGACGATATCTTTATTTATGTTTGTTTCACTTTGTTGATTCGGTTTATAGCATTTTGTGTTATTAACATTATTATTTTGAGCCTCGATGAGGATTGAAAGTAAACTGTTTGCGGATGATACCTCTTTGACATTTAAAATTAATAGACAATTAATTAATTATGACGATGTTAACAGTGCACTGTCAAAAGTTGTTCATTGGTTGAACGTGAATAATCTTCTTTTAAATGATAAAAAAACTAAAGTAATTAAGTTTTCGACACCTAATGTGAGACAGCTGGCGACCAATGTGCAACTTAATGGATCAGGGTTGGATACTATTGGGCTTCTGTGTTTTTGGGTATAACTATTGATTCAAAGTTGCGGTGGGGACCACATATAGAAAAATTGTAATATATCCATCACACCTTATCCCCGAAGGGGTGGCAGAGGCATATTATATGCCCACTTTTCACCGTGTGGATTTTCCTGTCCCACGTAATAGGTGGTGAGCCCATTGCCGTGTTGAAATAGACAGACGCAGGTTGTGGCTACCTGCTGTTGAAATTTTTCAAGCCGCCCATAAGGCATTCTACCAGGCTTAACGACTGCCATTTTACTGGCAACCGGGACCAACGGCTTAACGTGCCTTCCGAAGCACGGAAACGCTCGCAAATGTAAATGCCACAAAGTGGTCACCCATCCGAGGACCAGCCATAGTGAAAGTTGCGTAACTCAGTGATCGTTTACAGAACACTGAGACCGCGGGGCCACGAGCGCTTCTTTTCTTTTAGAAAAATTGTCAGACAAATTAAGCTCTGCTGCACATGCAGTAAAAACAATAAGACGGCTCACTGATGTTGAAATGGCTAGAATAGTTTATTTCAGTTATTTCCATAGCGTTATGTCATACGGAATTCTTCTCTGGGGAGACTCAGCGGACATTAATACGATATTTATTTTACAGAAGAGAGCTGTGAGAGCAATATACCAGCTTGGTCCCAGGGTATATCTAAGAGAAAGATTCAAAGACCTTAATATTCTTACCGTTATATCACAATATATATATCAGAATTTACTTTATGTGCACAAAAACATGGACACATTTCTTAAAAAAAGTGATATACATAATGTAAACACTAGGCATAAAGATAATCTTGTATTACATTCTACTCGTCTCGAAATAATCAGCAATTCTTTTATGGGGCAATGTATACGATTCTATAACAAACTTCCCGATGAAATTAGAATATTGTCAATAAATATGTTTAAGACAACAGTCAAGGCCAAATTGTGTAACAAGGCATATTATAAAATTTCAGACTATATAAATGATAAAAATGCATGGGAGTAAGTCGCTCTAAGTCAACACACATAAATATACAAAAATAATTAATAATAATAATAAAGAAACATTATAAATATAATGTACATTTGATCAACATAAGTGATCTGAAACGTCAGGTTAACTAATATAATTATATGTAATTTGAGTTTGTTATTGTGTGAGCACCGTCCACATTTCTTTTTATAAATTTTGAAATTGACATGATGGTTGCTGTGCAGTTTGAGTATGGCATGCTCGCCTAAGTGTCTAGGCAGTGGTGGTGCATGTATCGGGTCGCCTTATTCCCTATAATACGGTTGAGTAAGGCGATGGCTGATATATGCGTCATACCCGAGAACGGGTGCCGTCTGTTGGGACTGGTCAGCTCATAGCTGTTATAGCAATTATTATAAATAAAACTATTTATATTTAAGGCAAATTAAGTTTAGTCGACTGTTCTCACGTAACTCCAAAGGAGCAATGTAAGTTTAATATTGTAAGCCATACCTGCATTTTAAAATAGCAGCCATTTAGTTTCTTGCCGGAGTCTTCCTCATAAGGGTGGCAACTAGAAACGCTCTCATTTTGATTTGATTTGGTTTCTTTTATAAAGACTCATTACTATATAATTTGTTCAAATATCATGTAAATAAAACTAATGTAATTACTGGCAGTTAGAAAAGAGTGGCCATGAGTTTTATTGCCAGGTTCTTCCTCATGCTCTACCTGTTCCGTTGCGAATCTGGCAGTAAATATAAATGTAGAAGCAATAATCTTGACGTTTATAAGTGTTACTTTGTGACCTACATGAATAAAGATTTTACACTTTTCACTTTTCACTGACTGATTGTCAGTTGAACATAATATTTAAATTTTATTTTCGTTGTCCCCCATTAACAGGTTTCTTGTCAATAGGGACCACGGAACCTTAATAATTTTAAATTTATTCCCGTTGTTCCCATTGGCTTTGTACTTGTCTACGGGGACAATATAACTTCTGATGGTAATCTCCAAAACTGTTTTTTTTTATATCAAATATTTTCTGATATAAATCACAAATCGTTTCGTTGGCAGTGCAAACGAGCTTGTAGATTTAGACAATTCATTGGTGTGCGAGCTTAGTTGTTCAATGTTCGCTACTAGCTGCAATATTTCCATGCTACTGTTATTGTTTTAGACCGTGTAACGGAAATCCGTCACAGATATATTTACATTGAGATTTATTAAAAGGAACTAACGTCCATTCTGTAGGTTACCTGGTTAGATTCTATTTTGAAATATGATAGGGGAACATAAATAGGTAGAACGTGATTAGCTATATTGTGAGTTTAATGTATCCAAAAAATTAACATAGGTACATACATATTGTCACGCATTTATCCTTGAAGGGGTAGGCAGAGGCATACCATACGCTCACATTTCACTGTATGCATTTTTGTCCCACGTAACAGGTGGTAAGCCCATTGCCATGTTGAAATGGACAGGCGCAGGCTGTGGTGACCTACTGTTGAAATTTCTCAAGCCGCCCATAAGGCCTCCAACCAGGCTTAACGACTGCCATTTTACTGACAACCGGGACCAACGGCTTAACGTGCCTCCCGAAGCACGGAAACGCTCGCATATGTAAATTCCACTTCCCATTTCTAAAAATTTAAAGAGGAAATATTCTGGATTCGAAACAACGTCTTCTGGTTCAATATACCAGACGCTTTTACTATCTAAGCTAACGAAACTCATTCAAAACTGACAAATTTATCAACCTCTCCGTCATGAGGTGACGTATGTTTTATATTTCATAACTTTGACTTGAAAACAGATTTTTTTGGTTATACCATTTATTTCTATACGTCTAATTGTCTATCTAATTGTTCAAGATATGGTCACAAGGCCACCAGTAGGACATTTTGTTGTATAGTAGGTATGTCAGATTATTGCCGGAGGAACACCTTAATGAGCAGTCAGAACGTGTCTAAGAAGGCAAGACTGCCTGTACATAGGGGAGTGCTGGTCCCCACACTTATGTATGGCAGTGAAAGTTGGGTATGGCAGAAGACGCATAAAAGTAAAATAAATGCTGTGGAAATATGAAGTCTGCGAAGTATAGCTGGAGTGATGTTGATAGATAAAGAAAGGAACAGCGTGATAAGGGAACATTGCGGTATGACAGAAGATGCAGTGACTAAGATAGAAAAAGGGATGCTTAGATGGTTCGGACACGTGGAGAGGATGGATGAAAATAGACTGACGAAGCAGATATTTGAGGCGAGAAAGAATGGGCAAACTGGTAGGGGTAGACCTCGGCGTACGTATGTCAATCAAATAGACGATCTTTTGAAAAAAGGCCAGGTCAAGAGTACTCTTAACCGGCGTGCATCTATGAAAACACTCATGAAAGTAGAAGAAGCGAAAGTTGTATGTCAGGATCGTAGCAAGCCTGCCTACACCTATGGGAAACAGGCGTGATAATAGGTATCTATGTATGTATGTTAAAGACAATGTCAACGTTTTATAGAACTTGTCGTTTAAAAACAATGCTTTATGGTTTGCCGCTGCTAATAAACAAAATAAAACTGCCTACCGCATATCGATTGGACTAATGTTGTTATTAACTGCCTCGGAGGCGTAAATGGTGCGACTGCTGCGCTGAGGTTTTAGCTACGATTCCTGGGTTGAAACAAATATTTGTGTGATCTTGCGATTTTTATATCGGAATTTGGGTGTTTCCTATGTATTAAGACATTTATAGGTACGTTTATCAGTTGTTTACATATTTTACCACAAGCTAATATTAGCTAAATTTGGGCAAGATGGCACTCTGTAAAAAACTATGTGTTAAAATGTTCCATAATAATGTCTCTGCAGTCTGCAACAAAATAATTATTTACTTAAATAATACGCAAAAAATAAGAACATTATTTTAGCAAATTAAAAAAACGGATGAAACGGCAAGCATGCTCATATAATACTTGGAGTGTCGTAAAATAAAGCCAAATGGAAACTACTAAAAATTAATTTATTATATAAACTATATTGGAATTAATGGAAACTACTAAAAATTAATTTATTATATATATACACCAAAAGTTTTTAATCATGGCAATAACTTCGGGGGCCTATTATATAGGGCCTTATTGTTAAGTAGGCGTAGTTTAAATTATTAATATTTGATATTGACAAATTTGTAAAGGTTTATTTATATCCCAAAAAATATAAAAATATGGTCATATTTTCGAACTTTATTCATTACAATACTGCTATCTGTTTATCACGTGGTCTCGTTCTGACGCACAGTGACCCCGCGATGATAATGTTATCAAATAGCTTAAAATCTAAATACTGCACTTTATTCTAACTTTTCCTTCATACTTAACCGGGCTTAGGACCGGCAAAATTACTTTTCGTAGGTACTTGTTCAGTTATGAAAAATAAAAACTTATTAGACTGGAATTAAGTTTAAACAAGATAACTAAAGTTTTGAAATCTAAAGATTAAGCATTAAAAAATAATTTTGGCGTATTTAAAAAGTTAGAAGCAACCGATTGCAATTTACAATAATTTACGTATTTACAAAACTGAACAAAGTAACTTACATGTGTTTTAATTTACTTTAAAATGTCCTCCTGCATTATCAATACACACGCGAACACGTTTTATTGAATTGTTTTTAAGGGAAAGAAGTATGGTTCTTTGGCGTTTCGCTTTAGTAAAAGCGTCTATCTGTTTTAATTGTTCTAAAGTAATCGGCTCACTAAAGTACACCCGTCTTTTTATTTCACTCCACAAAAAAAAGTAACAATATTATACAATTTTACACGCACAGTTGGTACTGGACTGGCTTAGGTTAAAATGAGGAGCAACGTCTGCGTGCTACGTCTGGGATCTATCTTCATCAAAGTAGTTCTGTGGTCTGCCGTGGGCATGTGATGGTGTGTAAAAAGAGCCATGATCTAGTAATCAATGGTAAGCGTTTAGAACCGTTCTAAAGCTTGGCTGTCGAGCATCCAGGTATTCTTATCGGTACATTGTTAAAGTGGCACTCACGTTCTCATCACATAAAAAGTACAAACGTACCATAGCCACATACTCCCGTGATCAAAACTGGTAAGCCATCACAATAAATTAAAATAACAAACACCGCATGTTAAAAATTTTAAAGCAAGAAATAATTATTACGCAGTATCAATTCACTGACACATTTAAAACAAAATGGTTGGTTTTGACTTGACTTGTCTCTTTCTTGAGCCAATCGTGTACTTGGGAAATATGCCGCGATTTATCAATGAAAATCGAAATTCGAATTTACACTTGAACTGACCATTTCAATAAAGGCTACGTTCCACTTAACGCCCGCAACGATCGTAACATCATATGTATCGTTCCGCCTAATAGCCCTGACAAACGTTCGCATTTGGTTTGCCTCCAGTCCAAATCTTACCGTCTGTAGAGCATTCCGGCGGTCTCAATTATTATTAATTGAGTCCGCCTTGGTCCGGTTACTCGCACATCGGACATAGTCTGCTTCGCACTAAATCTGGTAAATAAATCAAAGTTGCCGCTTAGCTACTTTGTCGTAAATTTCCCCAGAACTGATTTTATTTTTCCCCAAAACGACACTTTTTCACATATTTTGCCCAATGTTGCCGTTTTAATTACTTTGTCGTAAACTTACCCAGATCTGATTAAAAAAATTCCCAATAAGACACTTTCTTATACATTTTTACATACCTAAAAAGGAATAAGAACTACGTTAATACATAACTTAGTGTTTTTTGCTCTATGGAGAGAAATACTATGCAAGCTAGGTATCTACTACATAGTTAAATAAAATTGAAATGAATTGTTTGTATTTCCAAGTTAACAGCTTGTCACTAAATGCATATAAAAGTATTTACAGACTTTTGACAGATTAGGGGTGTTTAGCCATATTCTGGGGCTAAATAAAAATTTTGAGGCAATTTTGGAGAAATAAAAAGTATTTAATAAGGTAAATACTTTCATATGCATTTCGTAAGGGGGCCCACCAAGATCTTTGGGGCCCAAGTCTTTCTCCTCCGGGGTTGGGAGGTCTGAGGGCGTCGCTCCCATAAAAGACACCTGCCGAAACAATTAATGGAAAAGCACAATAGGAATACTGCTAGAAATGGGGCGCCGCCGCAAAACGGCGCGCAGGAGCCAAGCCCGACTCCTGTGGCAAGTGGTCTAGGGCTACCGTATGTAGGGCCAGCACGGCTAAAGAAGTTAGCCCAATCCCGTATCCGCTTCGCTACGTGGAACATTACGCTGACTGGACGTGCGGTAGAGCTCTCCAGGCGGAGGGTGGACGTGGCGTTCCTGCAGGAGAATCTGTGGAAGGGCAACAGAGCCTGACCTATGCAGAAGAGCTACAAGTTGTATTACACCTAGTGCGCCTGGTGGAGATAACGGGGTGGCTGTGGTGCTCTCCGAGGGGTTGCAGAGCGGTATCTTGGAGGTAAAACGCTATAGCGAGCGGCTTATGATCTTAAGAGTTCTTATCGATGGTATTATTTGTCGCGAGTACGCGTATTTAGTGGAAGCTTATAGTTGAAACAAATGGCTAATCATTTGAAAAATAAAGACTTAGTTGGACACAAAACATTTGAGCAAATTTTATTTACATTGACACATACGACATTACATACATCAGACTACTACTGACGTGACATAATATACACTGAAAAGAGTTCTCGCTTGATGCTATGCAACCTCTAACACTTTCCCTCATTAATTAAGCGAATGGAATTGTATACCCAGGGCATCCCTGATTGTGACAAATCTTGGCTTAGGAACTGCCTTGGTCATAATATCTGCCAATTGCGTGGCGGTGTCAGTCTTCTGAACATCCACGAGTCCTTCTTATACAGTTTCTCTCACAAAGAAATGTCGAACTCGTATATGCTTGGTCTGCTTGTGAAACTCTGGGTTATACGCAAGCCGTATAGCAGCTTCATTATCAACTTTAAGTATAGGTACTCCATCCATGTCAGTGAGTGAGCTAAATACTCTTTGAAGCCATACAAGCTCACGAGCACCTTCACTTGCTGCTACTATTTCAGATTCAGTGGTAGAAATAGCGACTGAAGATTGTCGTTGACTTAGCCATGATACTATTCCTCCAGCAAAGAGACATGCAACTCCCGTTGTAGAGCGTCCTGTTTGCTAGTCTCCTCCATGATCAGCATCACTATAGCCTTGTATACGATTAGATCCATGTTCCGCTTTATACGTTATACCATAAGAAGAAGTCCCTTTTATGTATCGCATAATCCGCTTAACACGTAGCCAATCGTCATGTGTCGGGTTTTCCAAACTTCTTGAAACTATTTCGACTGCGTAAGCTATGTCGGGTCGCGTTCCTGTCATTAGGTACGCTAAAGCCCCTACAGCTTCTCTGTATGGAATTTTCTTCTCTTCCACCTTGTTAACTTTCCCTGCTTGAGAAGTCGTTTCTATTGGCGTTGATACTGGATTGCATTCTGCCATCTTGAAACGTTCCAGTATTTTCTTGGCGTACGATTCTTGTTTATTCGTAATGGAGCCATCTTTCGACTGTTCTATCTCAAGTCCAAGGTAATAAGATGCTGGCTTGCTGGTGATCTTTAGAGTATTCCCTAACTCTCTAAGGAATTGGTTTGCCAAATTTTGATCTGTAGCAGCTACAAGCCCATCCTCTACGTACAGAGTTATCAGGATTTTCTTGTCACCTATCTTTTTCGTAAGTAGACAACAATCTGCTGCGTTTTGCTTAAAACCTTTCTCTAATAGATACTCCTCAAAGCACGAGTTCCAGCATCTGGGTGCCTGCTTGAGTCCGTATAAACTCCTTTGACGGCGATATACTTTTGAAGTTCCATCGCTAAACCCATCTGGCTGCTGCATGTAAATTTCTTCCTTTAGCTTGCCGTCGAAACATCAAACTGTGCCAAATATAACTTTTCTTTGGCTGCAACACTTAATAAGGCTCTAATGGTGGCTATTCTAGCAACCTTTTTTTTTGTGGAGTGAATTAAAAAGACGGGTGTACTTTAGTGAACCAAATACTTTAGAACAATTAAAACAGCGCATAATAGACGCTTTTACTAAAGTGAAACGCCAAAGAACCATACTTCTTTCCCTTAAAAACAATTCAATAAAACGTGCTCGCGTGTGTATTGATAATGCAGGAGGACATTTTGAAGGACAATTAAAATACATGTAAGTTATTTTTTAAGTTTTATAAATACGTAAATTATTGTAAATAGCAATCGGTTGATTCTGACTTTTTAAATACGCCAAAATTATTTTTTAATGCTAAAGCTTTAGATTTCAAAACTTAAGTTATCTTGTTTAAACTTAATTCCAGTCTAATAAGTTTTTATTTTCCATAACTGAACAAGTACCTACGAAAAGTAATTTTGCCGGTCCTAAGCCCGGTTAAGTATGAAGGAAAAGTTAGAATAAAGTGTAGTAAGAGTAACAAACATCCATACAAACTTTCATATTTATAATATTATTAAGATAATAATTTATTCAAGTAACAGCATTTTTGAATTACATTATTATGTTACAGTTTTGTATGGGTTAAAAACCTAGATATATATTTGTAATACACAAATTGAGAGGGTTGAGTACTATCTCTCAGATACTCGTATTTTGGTTTTAAGCTATTTGATAACATCATCGCGGGGTCACTATGCGTCAGAACGAGACCACGTGATAAATAGATAACAGTAATGTTATGAATGAAGTTCGAAAATATGGCCATAATTTCATATTTTTTGGGATAAAAAAAATATTTTGAAAATTTTTAATATAATTTTTAACAATAAGGCCTTATATAATAGGCCCCCGAAGTTATTGCCATGATTAAAAAGTATTGGTGTATATATATATATATATATATATATATATAAACTCGTAAAAAATATTTTTTCTTTCAGCGGCGATGTGCTCTCGGCGTCCAACGCTTGAATTGTGGCCCAGTAGGGGTTTCAACTGTTTGGATTATAGATATGAAAACAACACGTCCTAGGAAAATTTATATAATAATAATATAGGAATTTGAGTCTAAATATTAGTGCTAAATATATAGAATTATTTATAGTCAAAACACCAGAAATAAATACAAACAAAAAAATAAACAATAACACAAATAAATAAATGAAAACTTCGCTACGGTATGTTAGAATATTTTAGCACAATTGTTTACATGTTGATTTGCGGAACATTGCGGTATAAAACACTTATGAAAGAGGAAGAAGCGAAAGTTGTATGCCAGGATCGCCGCAGGTGGAAAGCCATAGTCTCTGCCTACCCCGATGGGAGACAGGCGTGACGATATTATTATGTATGTATGTAGATATATAATAATGAAGCGCTCGTGGCCCCGCAGTCTCAGTGTTCTGTAAACGATCACTGAGTTACGCAACTTTCACTATGGCTGGTCTTCGGATGGGTGACCACTTTGTGGTATTTACATTTGCGAGCGTTTCCGTGCTTCGAATGGCACGTTAAGCCGTTGGTCCCGGTTGCCAGTAAAATGGCAGTCGTTAAGCCTGGTTGAAGGCCTTATGGGCGGCTTGAAAAATTTCAACAGCAGCTAGCCACAACCTGCGTCTGTCTATTTCAACACGGCAATGGGCTCACCCCCTATTACGTGGGACAGGAATCCACACGGTGAAAAGTGGGCATATAATAAGCCTCTGCCACCCCTTCGGGGATACTAAAAAGAAAACATTGTTTTGAAAATAGAACCAAAAGTGACGATCACTTCGATGTACATACTCACAGTTCATTAGGTATCAAGTAGATTTACCGGTAGGCAAGCAGGTTGAGTACGAATGCACCCTGTGTGCATACACGTGAAATTATTTCCTATGAATCCGGTTAGGTGGAAAAATATGAATTAACAATAAATTTCAAAGAATGCTTTTGGTTTAAAACAAAATGTTCAATTAATGTTATTTGATATAAAGTATAATACTACTGAAATATTGTTTGTAGAAGCTGTCTATCAGCTTGACGTGATGAAGTGATACGAAATATGACAGGTTTGAATAAAACTGGAAGCATTAAGCTGGAACAGGCATGTTTAATTGGTTTGGTTATGTCAAACAATTGATAATATATTTTAATTGTACGAAAGTAGAGAGTAGGAGGAGTCAGGAAGGGCAGATGGAGACATACTTTCGCAGAGCACGTGAGCAGATTGCTCAAAAACGAAAAGGTCGAAAGAACTCGGATACCCAGAGGGCTTGTATAAAAATATTAATGAATCTGCAGGCAGCGAAAGAAGTATGCATAAATCGCGAAGCTTGGCGATCTGCCTACACTAACTATCTTGTCAGGGATGCAGCGAGAAGATAGTTAGTTAAATTGCCGATATGTTTCAGTGGTACAGATTTGTTGTTTGACGTTTGAAAAATACATGCAAGTTTTAAAAGGAAAAGTTAAAAATAATCGGACACCATGTGCATGTATGAAGAAATTGATGGATCTGCAGGAAGCGAAAGAAGTATGCATGGATCGTGAAGCCTTTCAATCTGTCTGGCTTTCTATTTGACACAGCAAGAATATAAGAATGGAAAATAACATATATAAATTAACGACACGATGAGAGTATGATATGTATTGCTTAATTTTGACTTGATTCTCTTTTGACATTTTTAAGTTCGGACCTGTGTGTATGAATAATTTATTGTGCACAGTGAACTCTGGTTATGTTCTACAGAGTTTTAACAAGTTTGTTTTGTTGAAGATAGGATATTACAGATATTACTATTAGTATTTTCATTATAGATATCGGTAATACAGGAGAAAAAGCACGCGGAAGGACTTGTGTGTCGTGCTTGTAAATCCCTATGTGTCAGTGTTTGTGATCGCAATCAACTTATATATGGCTCGATCGACTTAAATGATGTTTTTGTACGTCCTAATCCAAAGTTACATAATGTTGTTACTGCTAGTATATTTTTTTAAGTAGGCTTCCTAATATAGTTATTTAACGTACGATAGCCGTGGTGATATAGACCACGTGACTATTGTAATATTTACAGTTGAAATATCGAGAAAAAATCCAAAATCATATTGAATTACACATTTATAATACTAAAAAAAAAACAATATAACAACATGTTCAAAAATAACGGAATTTTTACTAAACACTTTCCATCAAATTTAGACTATTGTAGTTATTTAGTCGCTACGGCTATTTCAGCCTTACTAACTAACTAACTAACTATCTTCACGCTGTATCCCTGACGGGGTAGTCAGAGAGGACAGATCGCCAGGCTTCGCGATCCATGCATACTTCTTTCGCTTCTTCGAGATTCATCAATCGCTTCATACACGCACGTCTGGGTATCCGAGTACTTTTGACCTTTCCGTTTTTGAGCAATCTGCTCACGTGGTCTTCATATGTAAGTCTCGGCCTACCCTGACTCCTTCTACCCTCTACTTTTGAACAATATATATTCTTCGTCAATCGTTCCTCACTCATTCGTTGGACGTGTCCAAACCAACGGAGCACGCCCTTTTCCAGCTTAACGCTGACACTTTCATTCAAACCTGCCAAATTGCGTATCACTTCGTTACGTATTCGGCCAGCCAAGGTAACGCCGCACAACTTTCGAAGTGATCGCATCTCCACAGCATTCAATTTACTTTCATGCATCTGCTGACATACCCAGGTTTCACTACCGTAAAGCAAAGTTGGCACCAGCACTGCGTTATGAATCGCCAGTCGTGCTTCTTTTACGATGCTTTGTCGCTTTACTAACTGGGACAAAGCACCGTTAACTTTGTTTCCGGCAGCTACTCGCCGTTCCACATCCGAATCACATCTTCCATCCGCGCTAAACATACTTCCTAAATACACAATTTCATTCACTTGCTCTAGACGTTCCTGGTTTACCCTAATCTCGCATTTAGTTCTTACGTCACCTCTTTCAAATACTAGAACCTTAGTTTTACTTGCATTCAAGCGGAGACCCTTACTTTCACACCCCTCTTTCATATTAGTGACTAATGCCTGAAGGTCGGCTTCTGATGAGGCCATGAGCACCGCATCATCAGCGTACAGCAGACAGTTTACTGTAAAGTCACCCAAATTCACACCCATATTAAAATCTTTCAACTTCTGCAGGCAACTGTCCAGATACACTATGAACAGCCAGGCGGACATGACACATCCCTGTTTGACGCCTGTACAGACATCAAAAAGAGGTGACACATCCCCCCCTACTCGCACGCAAGCCTTACAGTCCCTATAAAGCGACTGTATTGCCCGCAGTAGCGAGCCGTCCACACCATATCCTGGCAGCAAGTCCCACAGCGTTTCTCTCACAACGTTATCAAATGCTTTCTCTAGATCCACAAAAGCGCAGAAAACCTTCTGGCTAAGAGCCAGAAACTTTTCCGCGATCATGCGGAGAGAAAACACTTGATCCATGCAACCTCTTCCACGTCGGAATCCGCATTGAGCCTCCCATAAATACCTTTCAGACTTTTCTTGCATTCGTGCCGTTATAACCTTTGCATACACCTTACTAGCTAAGCTGACCAAGCTGATCGCCCTGTAGCTAGAGCAGTTTAGGCTCGTTTCCCTTTGTAAATAGGTACTACAACTGCTACTCGCCAGTCATCTGGGACCTCACCCGTCCGCCAGCACAAGTTGCATAACAGACATAGTGTGTCCCAGACACGCGACCCACCGTACTTGATCATCTCAGCAGTGACTCAGTCTTTTCCCGCAGCCTTACCACATTTCATACTTCTTATCGCTTGTTCTATTTCTTTCATACTAATGACTTCAATGACATCGGGATCCGGAGCATCGAAGTGAGCTCCCCTTCCCGATGTGGCATCTCTGTCTTTTCTTGCATACATCTTTCCATAATATTCACTCCATCTCTGCAGGACGTCACTTTGGTCTGTTAGGACGTCATTGTTAACACTAAGCACTTTATTCATACTGCAGATTGCCGAACAACTCCGGGTCTTGCCTACCTCTTTCCAGAAGAGCTTGGCATTATCCCGGAAATTGGACGACAACCTTTCATCCGCTTTCATTCTGCACCTTTCACGAGCTTCTTCTATAAGTGCCTTCGTGTTAACTTTCTGCAGCTTGTATCTCTTTTTCATATTAAAATCATTCCGCGAGGCTAAGTAGTCTAGCCATGCTTTCTTCTTCATTCGAACTGCTTCTTTCACTTCTTCATTCCACCATGCATCACGCTTATTACTACTGCCTCTTTTCGTTTCTCCACACACTTCCACAGCGGCATTTATCATACTATCCCTAAGGTTCTGCCATACACTTTCCACATTCTCACTGCTTACATTGACATCGCCAAGCTTTTCGGCTACCCTTTCATTATATTTATCCCTAATGGATGCATCCTGCAGCTTCCAGCTTTTGATGCTATAAGTCGGCTCAGGTTCAGGACACTCGGTACGATGACGCCAACCCGCGAACAGACCCCTAATCCTAGTTATGACTAGGTAGTGGTCTGATCCCAGCTCAGCGCCCCGATAAACCCTTGTGTCCATAATCCTGTTTACGGAGCCGACTATCCATTAGGAATAGATCTATCATGCTTCTCTTTGACTTACATCTCCTCGTATACATATGAATTTGTTTGTGGTTGAACATTGTGTTCGCCACAAACAAATCCTTTTCCTTACAAAATGCCAGTATTAGCTTGCCAGCGTCGTTCACCCTTTTATCCCCATACTTCCCGAGTACCGACTCAAAACCATCGCGAGCGGTACCCACCCATCCATTCAAGTCTCCACATACTATAAGTCTTTCATTTCCTTCTATCACATTTAGAGCTTCTCTCATACTCTCCCAGAAGTCCTCTAGCTCACTCGCGTTCGACGAAGATACTGGCGCGTAAGCAGCTACCAGGAAAATCTTCGTCAGACCAAGTTTTACACGGATCCAGAGGATTCTAGGACCTATCAGTTTGTACTCATACATACCGGAGGCCAATCGCGAGGACAGCAAAATTCCAACCCCCCGACTGCCATGCTCGCTCTCTGGTACTCCAGACCAAAGCGCGAGCATCCCACCCGGGAGCTCCAAGACTTCGCTGCCCTTGCGCTTGGTCTCTGTCAAGCACACTGCATCTAACTTTCTCTCATTCATAACATCCATCAACTCATTCATCTTATCTGTCATTCCTCCCCTAACATTCCACGCAGCTACCCTGCACTCCATCCTCCACTTCCCGCCGTGTCAGGCCGCGCGTGTAGGGTGGCGGTCCCCTACGCCGCTCTGGCTCACACTTTTCGCACCAGCGGGGACGAACAGGTGCGCGTCGCCTCGGGGGCACGCCCTAGCAGTAATCGCCCTGGTGGCACTCGTGTTGGAGTAGAATTGCAGCCGTAGCTGGCAGGGATGGCGACGTGCACGCTTCTACTCTTCATCCCCTAATTTCAGCCTTGGTCACAATATTAGCTAACATCTCCAATCAGTGATAAGTCTAATTTCTAAAACCGAGGCTACCGCACCCCAGAGGTTAGACTCTGATTAGCGGAGGGTGATTCGGCAAGTCTATGGAATAGTTACTGCAAAAGACTTGTTTAAAATTTTTCCTTTGATTTCTTATTTTTTTTCAAAGGGTCAACCATACAGATTAAATTGTGTTATAAAGAATGGTATCTAAGTAAGATAACTTAACTTAGTTTTAAAAATATACTTACACATTATGTTCTATCTGGTACAAATATTTCACTTTCCAATCAGGACACGTCTTAAAATAGGGTCGGAACATAAAAAACCTTTACAGCTGTGTTTAAACACGGGCTGCAAGTGAATCATTGGCAACCGACTTAAATTGGGTAAAATTTGGCCGAGCTTTGTGAACCAGAACTCGTATTGATAGTAGAGTTCCGACTCGTTAAACCCAATCAAGTTGTTTAGTATTAAGTACAACGCAATCGATTCAAGCTTTTAGAATTAATCGAGAGTTTGATTTGAATTGTGGAATAAAGGCAGTCATACCAAATACAATCCAACATTTTGTGATGCATATGATTTCATATCTGATTTGGCCAAAATATCTGCTTAAAATAAACGTAAATAATAAAGAACTGACTCAGTATTCTGTAAACGATCACTGAGTTAAGAAACTTTCGCTATGGCTGGTCTCGGATGGGTGGCCACTTTGTGGCATTTACATTTGCCAGCGTTTTCGTGATTTGGAAGGCACGTTTAGCCGTTGGTCCCGGTTGCCAACAATATGGCAGTCGTAATGTCAAGTTCAAGGTCTTATGTGCGGCTTGAAAATTTGAACAACAGGTAGCCACAACCTGCGTCTGTTTATTTCAACACAGCAATGAGCTTAACACGTAGTACTTGGGACAGGAATACACATGGTGTAAAGTGGGCATATAATATGCGTCTGCCACCCCTTCGGGATAAGGCGTGATAGATAAATATTTTTTTAAATAAATGTAGCTATCCTTATCTGTAGTGTAATTTTTTCGGTATGACTTTCATACATATAGTCAGACCTTTATCCCAAAAGTGGTAGACAGAGGCGTAATATACGCCTACATTTTACCGTATGCTTATACCACGTTAGTGGTGAGCCAATAGCCTTGCTGAAATGGAGAGGCGTAGATTGTGGCGAACCTCTGTTGAAATTTTCAAACTAACCATTAGGTTCAACTTGGATATAATAACAAATAGTTTTGAAAAACTAGCCACTATAAATTCCATCCATGGATTACAACAAAACTGCGGTTTGATCAGACGGCAGTTTGTTTGTGTTTTCTTCCAAGTTCAAGTTTTGCACCCAACTTAGTGGCGTAATTTTAAAGTTGGATGCACTAGAGCGCTACCAAGATTTTTGTAGTCCAAGAATGCCTTACCTGCTGAATTATTTAGGAGTAAATGGCTGACGTTCATAAGTGTTACTTTCATTGTAATTGTTCATTCAATGTTGTTTTCATTTTAAGTAACTCCTTTTAAGATATATTTTTCATCACACGCGGCGATTGGAATGACGACATTACTGAAGTACCTATGGGAGAGAATTTATTTTGATTTTGATGTTATTATTCCTGACAATACCGTTTATAAACTGTCCAAAGTCAAACATAATAACATCAAGCGATGCTTGATAGCTTAAACGCCTTTTAGCATTAACGTTATTAACGTGTCGTCTGTTAGCTCTGCAAGCTACGTCAAGTGACGTCACATGTAATGGAGAAGGTAATGTTTGATATGACAACCCCGGTAACTGGAATCACGGCGAATAATTTAAAGGTGAATTTTAGTCTGTTAAAATTTAAAGCGCTAGAAGCCTCTCTAGCTCCGTGTTCTGTAAACAATCACTGCGAAAGGCAACTTTCACTGTAGCTGGTCCTCGAATGGTTGACTATATATATACATACATACATATTGTCACGCCTTTATTTCCGAAGGGGTAGGCAGAGGCATACCAAAGGTCTACCACATTTTTGTCCACGTAACAGGTAGTGTGCTGATTGCCGTGTTGAAATGGACAAGCGCAGGTTGTGGCTACCTGCTGTTGGAACTCTTCAAGCTTTTCTAAGGCATTCATCTGGGCTTAACGACTGCCATGTTGCTGGCAACCGGTACCAACGGCTTATCGTGCTTTTCGAAGCACGGAAACGCTTGCAAATGTAAATGATACAAAGTGGTCACCCATCAGTGACCATGCAGCCATGACGAAAGTTACTTAACGCAGTGATCGTTTACAGAACACTGAGACCGCAGGACCACGAGTGTTTCTAAATTTTAGTCAGTTAAATTGCGCTAGAAACCACGCTAACTCCGTCTTCTGTAAAAGATCAGCGCGTTAAGAAACTTTCAATGTAGCTTGTAATCTGTAATATCTCTTCTCGTATTTATGATATTTCGGGTCTTATTCGCGACGGATATTATTGGGTACAAAGAATAAGACTGAATATAATATAAATAAATGTAGGTAAGTTACGTTTTTCATGTAGACTTAGCGAAAACTGATAAATTGAAACTAAAAACAGATGCGTAAATTTTATTTATCTGTTAGATAGTTTATCATCAACCACTAATCATTACCAAATCATTACCACCCACCACCCTAATGTATCCATTAGGGTGGTGGGTGGTGGCAACAATTTTATTCTATTCCATCACCACATGGGCAGTTTTGTTTCATTCAGTATTTTTAAATAAAAAGATAAGGTCAAAAGTACTCGGATACCCAGTTGTGCATGTATGGTATGACACGATTAACCAAACTGCAAAAAGCGAAAAAAATATGGACCGCGATACATGACAATCTGACCCCTCTCATCATCATCATCCGAGCGTCTGTCCCAGTTGCGTCTCGCGACGCCCGGGGCCCGCTTTCCTACATTTTCTCCTCCACTTCGCACGGTCTTCGGCATCCCCTGTAGTGAGACCATTGGCACGCATGTCATCCCTTACGACGTCAAACCAGCACTTCTTGGGTCTTCCCCTCTTACCGGGACCCGGCGGGGCTGACATGGCCAGACATTTGTTACCTACGTAGCCCGGCGGTTGCCGCAAGACGTGACCATACCAACGAAGGCGACACTATTGCAACTTGTCTGCAATGTCACGGACGTGAAGGCCGCCGCGGATGCGAGAGTTTCTCACGCGGTCCATCCGCGTGACCCCACACATCCACCGCAGCATCTTCATTTCCGTGACACGCAGCTCCTGCTTGTGTCGCTCCAATATCGACCACGTCTCACTGCCATGTAAAAGGACAGGTCTAATAATGGTTTTGTAGACTTGTCCCTTCAACCGGATCGGCATTTTAGGGTCACAAATGACACCGGTCATCTCCCGCCATTTGGCCCACGCGGCAGCAATGCGTGACTTGACATCGCAATCGATGTCACTGGACGTGTGAAAAACAGATCCCAGGTATTTAACCTGGTCCGTGCGCTCGACCAAATCACCGCCTATGCGGACGGATGTGGGATCTGTCGAGTTTAGTGCCAAGTACTCGGTCTTCGCCACATTTAGTTTCAGACCGCCGTTCTCAAGCAGCGTCTCCTTCCACGCCTTTACACGTCGCACCAACCTGCCCCTGTACGCGTCTGCCAGCGCAATATCGTCAGCATACATGAGCAACCATGGAGGCTGCTCATGTGGGTTTCTGATGCTGTCCGACAATTCGTCTAATATTACACTGAACAGAAGCGGACTAAGGACCGAACCCTGGTGTACCCCGACGGTGATGGGGAAGGGTTTCGTGTCGCCAACAGCAGTCCGAACCATTGAATCGGAGTCACAGTACATGTCCCGGATAGTGTCAATATAGACCTCTGGAACCCCTTTGGACCGCAGTGCCCACCAGATCATCGCACGAGGAACACAGTCGAAGGCCTTCTGCATGTCTAGAAACAAACAGTGCAGAGGCGTGTTCTTCGACCTGTATTACTCTGCGACAACCCTCAGGGCAAAAACAGGGTCCGTGGTCCCATAACCAGGGCGAAACCCATATTGACACCCCGAGAGAGTACACTCCTGCCGGATCCGAGAGTCTATAATCCTCTCGAAGATCTTCATGGTATGGGACATCACCTTAATACCGCGGTAGCTCCCGCACTCCTGCACTGACCAGGAGCCGTATTATTGTGCAGTATTATTACTCCAGTCTTCACCTTTGAAGACTGGAGTAATAATACTCAGTCTCCATTGGTTTGAGATCTGCCCGCTGAGGAGTATGCGGTTAAAAAGGTTTACTAAGATGCCCACACCGCGAGGACCCATCGCCTTCCAGGCTTCGATGGGGACTCCATCGGGTCTGACAGCTTTCCGATTCTTCATGCGGCGAAGCGCAGTCAGGACTTCTCCAGGCGTTACCGGTGGCACTAGTCCCTGATTCGGAGGGAGGTCCGGAGGCTGCACCTCTTTGTGCTGTTTATTAAGCAGCTCGTGGAAGTACGAGCGCCATCTCTCCTTTACCGCGAGGTCTTCGCTTAACAGGTTGCCCTCAGGGTCTTTTACACAGCGACACTTGGATATATCCTGTACCGCTTTGACCCTGGAGCGCGCCAGCTTATAGATGAGCTTCTGCCCCTCAGACGATTCCAGCTTATCATACAGAGGTTGTAAGTGGTCACGTCTGGCTCTGGCTACAGCTCTCTTTGTGGCGCGCTTGGCAGCCCTGTACGCGTCGCGGTCTTCAGGAGATCCGGTCGCTTGCCACTTTTTAAAGAGGGCTTTCTTCTCCCTAGTCTCCCTCTGGACTGCGTCGTTCCACCACCAAGTTTCCTTGTCACATTTGCGTCCACCCTTAGACACACCGAGCACCACCTTCGCCGCTCCAAGGATGGCCGCCTGAACTTTGTCCCAGTAATCTTGAACTGGTTCGCCTTCAGTGTCGGTGCACTTGTCACCGACAGCTGAGACGAACTCCTGGGACCTATTTTCATCAAACAGCCACGATCTGATGCGGCGCTGGCACCGCTCGATGCGTTTGCCTTTGGGCTTCAGGCAGAGGTCTATGACAAGGAGACGGTGTTGTGCAGTAAGACTCTCACCGGGTATGACCTTGCAGTTGGCCACCTTGCCGATGCTGTGTCGCCTAGTGAGTAGGAAATCGATCTGAGTTGTACGCCTCCCGCTCTTGTAGGTGATGAGATGTTCGGATTTCTTTTTGAAATACGTGTTCACAATGGCCAGATCGGCAGCCGCACACGTTCTGAGGATAGTTTCTCCTTCAGCGTTGCGGGTGCCGCATCCAAAACCACCATGAACACTCTCAAACTCCTCACACCTCTCCTCACTCTAAAATGGGATAGCATTTGATTCAAGATTATTTTTTCAAATACTTTGCTCAAAGTTGGCAGCACTGACACTGGTCGGAAATTAGACGGCTCTGTAGCGCTGCCAGCCTTGAACAAGGGAACGACTTTGCTGTGTTTCATTAAATCAGGAAATGTACCACTAGAAACACAGTCATTAAACACAGTTGCTAGATGGGGCGCAATTACCTCAATTATACATGATGCAGTTTTGACCGATAACCCCCAAATGTCCGCGGTTTTCTTAATTTCGAACGCGGCTCACCTGAGAAGAACCGGCAAGAAACTTAGAAAGGCTTTTTTTTTGATGGCCTATTTACAATTTAATATTATTTCACTTTGCCAGCAGATCATTTCCAGGCCTCCCTGTCTTTTCACGGCGGGATGCGTTCACGGCGGGATGCGGATATGGATGTTCATTAATGAATGCACATATCCGCATCTTGCAGATCAATCTGAACCACTGCTCCGATGCTCAGGATCTTCTGTACCAGAGCATCGCGCAGTGGTCCGTCAACGTGGTCGCAGTCGCCGAGCCGTACTGGGTTCATCCCGGAAGCCCGGTGGCCCTGGATCGCAAAGCGACTATCTTTGGGGGGTCCGGCGCAGATAACTCGCGCCTTGCAATAATTGCAAGGGGCCCAGGCTGCGTCGCGGCGGACTATGAGGGAGTGGCGGTCGTGGCCGTTTACATCTCGCCGAACCGCGACCAGCATCAGTTTGAGCTATGGCTCTCTGAACTGGACGTCGTTCTCACTGCATGCCGTCCTCGCCCTGTCCTGGTCCTGGGAGATTTTAACGCCTGGTCGATGACTTGGGGCTCCCGCGAGACCAATGGCAGGGGGAGAATTCTAGAGGATTGGGTCACTACCCGTGGCCTAGAAGTCCTCAACCGGGGGAATGTCGCCACCTGGGAGCGAGGGGGACTCAGTTCAGTCGTGGACGTATCGTTCGCGACCCCTGATCTCACTCGCCGTGTCCAGAACTGGCGCGTGGTGGTGGAGGAGGAGACGAGGTCCGACCACAGATATATTCGGTTTGACGTCTCCCCTCCGCCTAATGTACCGCCAGTAATTGCGAATCCCCCGGAACCGCGTTGGGCGCTTAAACGGCTAAATCGGGAGGCTCTCCAGGAAGCGGCCATCGTGCAGGCCTGGACTCCAGCACCGGAGAGGCCTGCCGATGTGAATACCGAGGCAGAGTGGTTCCGGAGAGCCATGTCGCAAATATGCGATGCGGCGATGCCTAGGGTCAAGCCCGGGCCGGTAAGGAGACAGGTGTACTGGTGGTCGCCGGAGATTGGACAGCTGCGAACAGCTTGCCTGACCGCGCGCCGCCAGTACACCAGGTTCCGCCGAAGGCGTCGCCGCCCCGAGGAATTCCGAGAGGAGGAGCTATATGAGGGGTACAAGAGAGCCAAGAGGGCCCTCCAAGCAGCTATAAAGCGGGCCAAAAGGCTGGCCCGCGAAGAGCTGCTGGAGACCCTGGAGCAGAACCCCTGGGGGCGCCCGTACCTTATGGTTAGGGGCGAACTTCGCCCTAGGGCGCCTCCGCTGACCCAGGGCCTCCAGCCAGACCAGCTCGAGAGGGTCCTGTGTGCTCTGTTCCCTGCGGGAGCACAGGAGCACACTGCCCCATGTATGGCTCCACCTCAGACGTCCAACGCGGATCCCAGTGAGGATGACGTGCCCGAAGTCACCGAAAGTGAGCTAGGGGCGGCGGTATTGCGGCTCAAAGCCCGCAAGAACACAGCCCCCGGACCCGACGGCATACCAGGCCGAGCATGGGTCCTGGCCCTTGAGGAACTAGGGCCTCGACTGGCAGGGCTCTTCAGCGCATGCCTTGAAAGGGGCCAGTTTCCCAAGGAGTGGAAGACGGGGAAACTGGTCTTAATCCGTAAAGCGGGGCGGCCGGCGGACCATCCGTCCGGTTACCGGCCGATCGTGTTGCTCGACGAGGTATGTAAGCTTTTTGAACGCATTATAGCGGAACGCCTCGTCGAGCATCTCACGGACGTGGGGCCAAACCTGGCGGATAACCAGTTCGGTTTCCGCCAGGGGCGCTCCACCGTGGATGCGATCATGCGAGTGAAGAGCCTGACAGAGGAAGCTATTTCAAGGGATGAGGTGGTGGTGGCAGTGTCTCTTGACATCGCCAACGCCTTTAACACCCTACCCTGGAGTTGCGTCAGGGAGGCACTTAGCTATCATAGAGTGCCTTCCTACCTCTGTCGTATTGTCGGGGCATACCTATCCGAAAGGGCGGTGGCTTACCCGAGTTGGTTAGGGCTAGGTCGGCGAGATGTGTCGTGCGGTGTTCCACAGGGGTCAGTCCTAGGACCGCTCCTGTGGAATATTGGCTACGATTGGGTGCTGCGTGGTCCGTTGCTCGAAGGTGTCGGCGTGACGTGCTACGCCGACGATACCCTCGTTACGGCGCGAGGAGTAACGCACCGACACGCAGCCCTAAAGGCCACGGCAGGTGTTGCTCAAGTCGTGGGTCGAATTCGGCAGCTGGGCCTGGAGGTTGCCCTGCACAAATCCGAGGCTCTGTGTTTTCACGGGCCTAGGAAGCAGCCTCCTCCAGGATCCAGCATAACAGTGGGGGGCGTTAGCATCGGCATCGAGCCCTCGATGAAGTATCTGGGGCTCGTACTCGATAGCCGATGGAACTTCGGACATCATTTCCGAAGTTTGGTCCCAAAACTGAGGGGGGCCACAGCTGCATTATCGCGGTTGTTGCCCAACATAAGGGGACCTAACGCTCCCTGCAGGAGACTGTACCTCGGGATCGTGCGGAGTATGGCCCTATACGGGGCCCCCATATGGGCGGAGACCCTGACGGCCCGCAATGCGTCGATATTACATAGCCCGTTAAAAGCGATGGCCGTCAGGGTGATAAGAGGGTACCGCACGATCTCCGTTGAGGCGGCATGTCTCCTTGCCGGGACCGCTCCATGGGACCTAGAAGCGAGAGCCCTTGCGTCATTGTTTAAATGGCGCAAGGAGGCGCGGGAGCAGGGCCATGGGCCTACGCCTCGAGAAATCGAGGCTCAGCGGTCCCAGCTCCGACAGGAACTCATGGAGACATGGAAGGTGCGACTTGAGCATCCAAGGTGGGGAAACGCCACAATCGGGGCGGTCAGACCGGTCATGGATGAGTGGTTGGAGAGGAGCCATGGCAACCTCTCCTACCGGTTGTCACAGATACTTACCGGGCACGGGTGCTTCGGTAAGTATCTGTGGCGCATACACCGGGAGACCACAGCCGAGTGCCAGCACTGCGTAGAACGCAGCGAGGACACAGCGCTCCACACATTGGTGGAGTGCTCAGCGTGGGCGCAGCAGCGCCAAGACCTCGTGGCGAGTCTGGGCGTAGACATTCTCTCGTTGGAGACTATGGTGCAAGCCATGGTCTCCGGCGGGAGCAAGTGGGACGCCGCTGCGTCTTTCTGCGAGCAGGTCATGCTCGCGAAAGAGGTGGCGGAGACGGTACGGGAGAGGACTCTCCCGCCCGAGTTCCGCAGTCTGCGGCGACAACGCCGCAGACTTATCTTCGCCCATGACTACCGGTCTCCATGACCGGGGGCCTGAGGACGGCGGGTGGGCTGCTCGTCGTCCTTACAGAAGCAGGCCCAAGACGTAGGCATGACATGAAAATGTCACGCACGCCTCATGCCCCAAGAAGCGGGATAGTACCCGAACCAACCCCCCAAAGAAGCGGGATAACACCCGAACCCCAGGTGAGGCCGCGGTGGTAGCCAAAGTCTGCCGGGAGCTCTGGGACATCTTTCCGAGGAGTTACCCGGGGCGTCCGGCAATAGACAGTTAGGCGGGGACTGTGTGGTTTTAGCCGGTTCGAGTCCGGCATGACATCCGAGGGGATTTCCACACGTTAAAAAAAAAAAGAAAAAAAAAAGGCCTCCCTGTCTTGCCTTTAACCGAGTAAAAACCTTTGTCAAAGATGGAAAAAGATTATTTTTATTTCTAGTGTTTATATTATGTTTATCACAGAGTTTAGAAAACTGTGATAGATTTTTCTGGACATACATAAGATTGGCAAAAATGTATTGTGATGGTACGGTTAGAATATTTACTTCTTAGAATTTTTCTCGGAGAGAAACTCTGGGGCCCAAATTATAAATAGCGCGTACAGCCCGCTTTTGTAGAACAAAAATAATATTTAAATCTGCAGCACTCCCCCAAAGGAGAATACCGTAAGACATAATACTATTATGAAAATAGCTGAAGTAAACCATTCTAGCCGTATCCACATCTATTAGAGTCCTGATCTTTTTTACAGCGTATGCAGCCGAACTTAACCTAGAGGCTGTCTTTTCTATGTGTGGGCCCCACTGCAAATTGGCATCAATAGTTATACCGAGGAACACAGTTGATTCTACAAACTCTAACACTTGTCCATTCAGTTGAACATTGGCCGCAACTTGTTTTACATTTGGTAGAGTAAATTTTATACATTTAGTTTTATTTTCATTAAGGCAAAGATTATTTGAGCTGAACCAATGAACTACTCTTGCAATTGCATTGTTTACATCGTCATAGTTATCTAATTGTCTTTTAATTTTAAAAATTAATGAGGTGTCATCTGCAAACAAAACAATCCTATTCCTGTCCCCTACATAAAATGGTAAATCATTAATATAAATGAGGAACAAGAATGGCCCAAGTATCGAGCCTTGCGGCACACCCATTGTAACCATGGATCCTACAGAACGTGTACCATTAATATCGACCCTCTGTATTCTATTGTTCAAATATGAAGACAGAAGGTCGAGAGCTTTGCCTCTTATTCCATAGTGGTGTAGTTTCCTGCACAGCGTTTCATGTTGAACGCAATCAAAAGCCTTTGATAGATCGCAAAATATACCTAATGCATCGTGCTTGTCTTCCCATGCTTCATGAATACATTTTAATAACTCAACACCAGCATCGGAAGTTGAGCGCCCTTTCGTAAACTCAAATTGATTCGCATGGAGTATTTTATGACTATTAAAATGGGATAGCATTTGATTCAAGATTATTTTTTCAAATACTTTGCTCAAAGTTGGCAGCACTGACACTGGTCGGAAATTAGACGGCTCTGTAGCGCTGCCAGCCTTGAACAAGGGAACGACTTTGCTGTGTTTCATTAAATCAGGAAATGTACCACTAGAAACACAGTCATTAAACACAGTTGCTAGATGGGGCGCAATTACCTCAATTATACATGATGCAGTTTTGACCGATAATCCCCAAATGTCCGCGGTTTTCTTAATTTCGATACATTTAAATGTTTTTACAATGTCCTGAGCACAAATATCTGTGAATACAAATGCATCCCTGCAACAAAGAACAGATTCTTCTAATAAAAGTTCAGCGGAACTGGAAGATGCTTGGAGAGATTTTGTTGTCAATATAGGTACATTTTTGAAAAAGTGTTCAAACTCCGTAGCCACTTCCAGGTCCCCTGTAACATGGCAACCATTTACTTTTAAGTGGAAATCCCTTTCAGTCACTAAAGATCTACCGCATTCAGAGTTAATGATGTTCCAAGTCATTTTTATTTTATTTACAGAATTAGAAATTTTATTTTTAATGAAGTTTGACTTAGCAAGATGACACGTTTGTTTAAATATCTTTGAATAATTTTTTACATATTCCTGAAAGGTTTGCCTAAAATTATATGATTTTTCTGAATATAATTCAAATAATTTAATTCTACTTTTAAAGATACCTTGTGTTGCCCAGTCACTGAAAACAGGATTATTATTAGGGTAATTAGAGAGGTCAGATTGTCATGTATCGCGGTCCATATTTTTTTCGCTTTTTGCAGTTTCGTTAATCGTGTCATACCATACATGCACAACTGGGTATCCGAGTACTTTTGACCTTATCTTTTTATTTAAAAATACTGAATGAAACAAAACTGCCCATGTGGTGATGGAATAGAATAAAATTGTTGCCACCACCCACCACCCTAATGTATCCATTAGGGTGGTGGGTGGTGGCAATGATTTGGTAATGATTAGTGGTTGATGATAAACTATCTAACAGCAAAATAAAATTTACGCATCTGTTTTTAGTTTCAATTTATCTGTTTTCGCTAAGTCTACATGAAAAACGTAACTTACCTACATTTATTTATATTATATTCAGTCTTATTCTTTGTACCTAATAATATCCGTCGCGAATAAGACCCGAAATATCATAAATACGAGAAGAGATATATCATGAAAGTCGCGAAAATTTAAAAACATTAATTAGTTACACATCTTTTTAAAATTATCACTGCTAGTCAGTTTGTTCTAGCTACAAATAATTTTATAAGTAGTAAGCTGATGTTATTATAAGTAACTAAGGCCATATTTAAGTCCAGTATTCCCACGGGATCGAGAAACCACGAGGCATCTGATTCTTCCTGGCTAAACCCATACGGTGCTCCAGTTATATGTGGCCAGCGAACTGATCATTCTTATTCGCCAACCCCTAAATTTACCACCTTTTAAAAATCTATCCAGTATTTATGCGTATCTCTCTAATACATATCTACTCTGTGTAGATCATAGGTAAGACACTATTCATATTGTTGAATAGGTAAAGAATCAAAGGATTCTTTCAGCTTGGGATTGGCACTCTAGAGACAGTTGTAATGAAGTGTCTGACACTTGTTTTTATACACTAATGAATGTACTGAGTTTTGAGAGCAATGAGTCACGGGAGACTTGTATTAAGCTTACTTACATTATAAATGTACACATTTATAATGTAAACTCTAAAGTTTAGAAAAGTCTTATAACACGGCTCAGTCTGTCCGCCCGTCTGTACGTATCTATCTCTCAGTAATCATAAGAGATAGAGACAAAAGGTTTGCAGCATTCGATTTGATTCGATAGGACATCATATACTTTTTACATGTGCGTAGGTGATTTTGAAGTTTCTACCACTTGCGGTTTTGAACCTGGTTTTGGTTTAGAAGTCGTCTGATTTTCTTCGCTACAATAGTGAAGGGCTCGTTTTACCCAATGACTAAAGTCCTGAACCGTTTTCTCTACAACAGATGTATAAAACAAGTTTTAGCCAAAATGGTTCAGGGTTTATGATATGTGTGGTGTCAATCCAGGGTTCACTTGACGCCTGAATTGGACACACACGACTACATACACTTCTGTGAGAAACGGCTACGGCAAAACTTAACCACTTGAGTGGAGCCATAGACATCAGTTTCTTATATAAAAGCAGAAACTGACTGGTCATTCAGTTCATCATGATCAGTCGATCAATCAACGCAACTATTTTTTAAAAGACGTGGGTGTGAGTTAATAAATTATTTTTGAAATTGAAATCCCTAAGAGGGTGAAAAGGGCTTGCAATTTTGTTTATGGAACAGCTTGTTTTTTTGTGGAATTCTTAGCCTGCTTTTTATTCTGGGATCAGGTTCCAGTGGTAAACGCGTACAGGAAAATTTAACCAATCGGTTAGAGCCGCAGGCGTCTCCTAGTATAAAATAAAAATCCTGTTTCAAAGGTAGAAACATGCTATTTTTAGTACATACATACGTACATACTGTCACGCCTTAATCCCCGAATGGGTATGCAGAGGCATAGTATACGCCCATATTACATCGTATGCATTTTTGTACCATGTAACAGGTGGTGAACTCATTGCCGTGTTGAAAATGGACAGGCGCTGGCTGTGGCGACCTGCTGCTGAGTTTTTTCTAACTAACTAACTATCTTCACGCTGTATCCCTGACGGGGTAGTCAGAGAGTACAGATCGCCAGGCTTCGCGATCCATGCATACTTCTTTCGCTTCTTCGAGATTCATCAATCGCTTCATACACGCACGTCTGGGTATCCGAGTACTTTTCACCTTTCCGTTTTTGAGCAATCTGCTCACGTGGTCTTCATATGTAAGTCTCGGCCTATCCTGACTCCTTCTACCCTCTACTTTTGAACAATATATATTCTTCGTCAATCGTTCCTCACTCATTCGTTGGACGTGTTTAAACCAACGGAGCACGCCCTTTTCCAGCTTAACGCTGACACTTTCATTCAAATTTTTGCGTATCACTTCGTTACGTAATCGGTCGGCCAAAGTTACGCCGCACAATTTTCGAAGTGATCGCATCTCCACAGCATTCAATAATTTACTTTCATGCATCTGCTGACATACCCAGGTTTCACTACCGTAAAGCAAAGTTGGCACTAGCACTGCGTTATGAATCGCCATTCGTGCTTCTTTTACGATGTTTTGTCGCTTTACTAACTGGGACAAAGCACCGTTAACTTTGTTTCCGGCAGCTACTCGCAGTTCTACATCCGAATCACATTACTGCCTCTGTGGCGCGGTGGGAGTGCATCCGACTGCTACGCAAGAGGTCGTGGGTTCGATTCCCACCCAGGATAAAACTTTGTGTGATGAGCACGATGGTTTATTCTGTGTTTGGGTGTTATTTATCTAAAATATGTATGTATTTAGCAATATATAAGTATATGTTTATCAGTTATCTGGTTACCATAATACAAGCTCTGCTTAGTGTGGAATCAGATGGCGTTGTGTGAGTTGTCCCAACAATATTTATTATTTATTACATCTTCCATCCGCGCTAAACATACTTCCTAAATACACAATTTCATTCACTTGCTCTAGACGTTCCTGGTTTATCGCTCGCTCACTCGCATTTAGTTCTTACGTCATCTCTTTCAAATACTAGAACCTTAGTTTTACTTGCATTCAAGCGAAGACCCTTACTTTCACACTCCTCTTTATTTATTGAGAGTATATTAAGTAGATGTATGTGTATTGTATATATTAAGCGGTATGTATGTATCAATGTATGTATAAAATTATGAAGATATTTATACCTATTTATTTATTAGCTATGTGTAGGTATTATAAGAATTAAGTTTAGTCGTGTGTACTTATCATACTAATTTTGTGCACCAATGAACTACCTATAGACACAAATTCATTTAACGATGTCCATTTTAGGTTGTCTGGAAGAAATCGCGCCTTGCGATAAGACCGCCGATTGTACCCTGTAATCTGAAGTTCATAATTTTAATATTCTGTAATTTTCTACTATTAAGTTTATGGTGTACAATAAAGCATATTGTATTGTATTGTATTGTATTAGTGACTAATGCCTGAAGGTCGGCTTCTGATGAGGCCATGAGCATTGCATCATCAGCGTACAGCAGACAGTTTACTGTAAAGTCACCCAAATTCACACCCATATTAAAATCTTTTAACTTCTGCAGGCAACTGTCCAGATATACTATGAACAGCCGGGCGGACATGACACATCCCTGTTTGACGCCTGTACAGACATCAAAAAGAGGTGACACATCCCCCCCTACTCGCACGCAAGCCTTACAGTCCATATAAAGCGACTGTATTGCCAGCAGTAGCGAGCCGTCCACACCATATCCGGGCAGCAAGTCCCACAGCGTTTCTCTCACAACGTTATCAAATGCTCTCTCTAGATCCACAAAAGGGCAGAAAACCTTCTGGCTAACAGCCAGAAACTTATCCGCGATCATGCGGAGAGAAAACACTTGATCCATGCAACCTCTTCCACGTCGAAATCCGCATTAAGCCTCTCCTAAATACCTTTCAGACTTTTCTTGCATTCGTGCCGTTATAACCTTTGCATACACCTTACTAGCTAAGCTGACCAAGCTGATCGCCCTGTAGCTGGAGCAGTTTAGGCGCGAGCCTTCCCATTGTAAATAGGTACTACAACTGCTACTCGCCAGTCATCTGGGACCTCACCCGTCCGCCAGCACAAGTTGCATAACAGACATAGTGTTCCCAGACGCGCGACCCACTGTAATTGATCATCTCAGCAGTAACTCTGTCTTTTCCCACAGCCTTACCAGATTTCATACTTCTTATCGCTTGTTCTATTTCTTTCATACTAAGGACTGCAATGACATTGGGATCCGGAGCATCGAAGTGAGCTCCACTTCCATCTCTTCTCTCCAGCTCTTTTCTTGCATACATTTTTCCATAATATTCACTCCATTTCTGCAGGACGTCAGTTTGGTCTGTTAGGACGTCATTGTTAACATTAAGCACTTTATTCATACTGCAGATTGCCGAACAACTCCTGGTCTTGCCTACCTCTTTTCAGAAGAGCTTGGCGTTATCCTGGAAATTGGACGACAACATTTTATCGCTTTCATTCTGCACTTTTCACGAGCTTCTTCTATCAGTGCCTTCGTGTTAACTTTCTGCAGCTTGTATCATATTCATATTAAAATCATTCCGCGAGGCTAAGTAGTCTAGCCATGCTTTCTTCTTCATTCGAACTGCTTCTTTCACTTCCTCATTCCACCATGCATTATGCTTATTACTACTGCCTCTTTTCGTTTCTCCACACACTTCCACAGCGCAATTTATTATACTATCCCCAAGGTTCTGCCATACACTTTCCACATTCTCACTACTTACATTGACGTCGCCAAGCTTTTCGGCTACCCTTTCTTTATATTTATCCTTAATGGATGCATCCTGCAGCTTTCAGCTTTTGATGCTATAAGTCGGCTCAGATTCAGGACACTCGGTACGATGACGCCAACTCGCGAACAGACCCCTAATCCTAGTTATGACTAGGTAGTGATCTGATCCCAGCTCAGCGCCTCGATAAACCCTTGTGTCCATCACCTGTTTACGGAGCCGACTATCCATTAGGAATAGATCTATCATGCTTCTCTTTGACTTACATCTCCTCGTATACATATGAATTTGTTTGTGGTTGAACATTGTGTTCGCCACAAACAAATCCTTTTCCTTACAAAATGCCAGTATTAGCTGCCAGCGTCGTTCACCCTTTTAACCCCATACTTCCCGAGTACCGACTCAAAACCATCGCGAGCGGTACCCACCCATCCATTCAAGTCTCCACATACTATAAGTCTTTCATTTCCTTCTATCACATTTAGAGCTTCTCTCATACTCTCCCAGAAGTCCTCTAGCTCACTCGCGTTCGACGAAGATACTGGCGCGAAGCAGCTACCAGGAAAATCTTCGTCAAACCAAGTTTTACACGGATCCAGAGGATTCTAGGACCTACCAGTTTGTACTCATACATACCGGAGGCCAATCGGGAGGACAGCAAAATTCCAACCCCCCGACTGCCATACTCGCTCTCTGGTACTCCAGACCAAAGCGCGAGCACCCCACCCGGGAGCTCCAAGACTTCGCTGCCCTTGCGCTTGGTCTCTGTCAAGCACACTACATCTAACTTTGTCTCATTCATAACATCCATCAACTCATTCATCTTATCTGTCATTCCTCCCCTAACATTCCACGCAGCTACCCTGCACTCCATCCTCCACTTCCCGCCATGTCGGGCTGCGCGTGTAGGGTGGCGGTCCCCTACGCCGCTCTGGCACACACTTTTCGCACCAGCGGGGACGAACTGGTGCGCGTCGCCTCGGGGGCACGCCCTAGCATTATTCGCCCTGGTGGCACTCGTGTTGGAGTAGAATTGCAGCCGTAGCTGGCAGGGATGGCGACGTGCACGCTTCTACTCTTCATGTCCAAGAAATGAATGAAATTTTTCAAGTCTAATAAGACTAAATAAAGCCTTGAACCAGGCTTAACGACTGCCATTTTACTGGCAACCTGGACCAACGGCTTAACGTGCCTTCCGAAGCACGGAAACGTTCGCAAATTCCACAAAGTGGTCACCCATCCAAGGACCACCGAATGTTGTTTAACGCAGTGATCGTTTACACAATACTGAGTCAACGGGGCCACGAGGGTTTTTATTACAGTGCTGTATATGATCCTTAAGAAGGTCTTTCTACCCACTGCAGGTCAAAATGTTAATGGCGACACGGCCGATTTATTTTCACCGGCCTCCATGACCTGAGGATGAAGGGTGGGCTACTTGCCGTTATTATAGTGGCGTGGCGTTACATCTACACGTATGCCTTTCACCCCTCACGGAAGTAGGATTGCACCCGAATCCTCCCCAAAGAAGCGGGATTACACCCGGACGCCAAAGAAGAGGGATATGAAAGTGAAAATGAAACGCCACTCCACTGTGCAAGGTCGTCGGCATCCCCTGTAGTGACACGCATGTAATCCCTAACGACGTCAAGCCAGCACTTCTTGTGTCTTCCCCTATTACCGGGACCCGGCGGGGCTGACATGGCCAGACATTTGTTTCCCATGTAGCCCGGCGGTTGCCGCAAGACGTGACCATACCAACGATGGCGACACTCCTGCAACTTGTCTGCAATGTCACGGACGTGAAGGCCGCCGCGTATGCAAGAGTTCCTCACGCAGTCCATCCGCGTGACTTCACACATCCATCGCAGCATCTTCATTTCCGTGACACGCAGCTCCTGAATGTGTCGCTCCAATGTTGGCCACGTCTCACTGCCATGTAAAAGGACAGGTCTAATGATGGTTTTGTAGACCTGTCCCTTCAACCGGATCGGCATTTTAGGGTCACAAATGACACCGGTCATCTCCCGCCATATGGCCCACGCGGCAACAATGCGTGACTTGACAGCGCAATGGATGTCACTGGACGTGTGAAAAGCAGATCCCAGGTATTTAACCTGGTCTGTGCGCTCGACCAAATCACCGCCTATGCGGACGGATGTGGGATCTGTCGAGTTTAGTGCCAAGTACTCGGTCTTCCCCCCCCCCCCCCCCCCTCGAAGACCGCGTTGGCGGATAAAGTCTGCTGGAAGCCCTGGGGATATCCTTCCTAGGGCTCATTCAGGACTCTTGGCCATAGAAAAATGGAAAGGCACATTGTGGTTGTAGTCGGTAGGAGTCCGTCATAGCATCCATGTTTATTTGCATACGTAAAAAAAAATAGTAAAAATTTAAAAAATGTCTGTAAGCAGTGCAGTAAATTTTGACATTATTTCTCAATACATTTTAGTATTATCAATACACACAATGGATGTTAAAATAAATACTCTTTCTTATTATTAAAATATTCAGCTCATTACTTACACTATCCCACTTTTCTTGCAAATACTTCATGACATGGCGTTTCTATAGAAAGATATGAGTACATTGAAGGCCGTAAGAAAGTCATCCTTTGTACTATCTCTCCAATAAACAAGTAGGGTCTTTGAAATAATGTAATTCATTTACATACATAATAAACTAACGGATGGACGGTTATGTCTGTGGCAACCCTTGCTCTTAAATTAATCTATTCTATTGAATTTCAATTAATCTAAGAAGTTTGACTACTTAATCATGCTTGTAGTTCCAGTGTAACTGGGCGTAACAACCAGTAATCGCCGTAACGGGCGGTTTTGGTATCGATTATTATAAGGCGATTTCATTAGACCCTTAAGAAATTATATCTATACATATATAAAGCTGAGGAATTTGCTTGGTCAGGAACTATTGGTTCTAATTGAGAAATTCTTTTTGTGTCAGATAGCCTATTTAATGAAGAAGGTTTTAAACTTTGTGTCATTATGCTACTACTCTGGATAGCGGAGCAGTAGTCATAAATGTCAACTACTCGGATAAATTTTCATACATTATTGTAAAAGTAATAAATGACGGGATAGAATGGGTGCAACGGTGGTATGAAATTTCTATTAACCCCTGACGGGTAATGAATGGTATTATAAATTTAACCTGTTTATATGTTTGTCTGTCTATTGCATCATAATTCAGGCATAAAAGCATAACAGACAAACATTGTTACTTTTCCATCTATTCAAATATTATAAAGTTGTTTGTAATTTGACTGAACGCAATAGTCTTAGGTACTATTTTAAAAAACTATAATTATTTTGTTTTTAAATGTTATTTTTGCAATATTCCGCTTTTTTAGAATGTCGTACGATGTCGACACGTGTTTCGCCTACACACGAGGCTTTATCAAGACTGTTTTGTTGCCAAACAGCTTATAACAAAATATTGCAACAATAACATTTAAAATCAAAATAATTATAGTTTTTTAAAATGGATTTCCGCCATGTAACGCCTGATTCAATTAGTTACGTAGGTACTATGCTGGCTTATCGGCATATCGTAAATGTTAATTGATCTGGCAAATTTTCATAGATTACTTTGAATAAATAAACGATGAGATGAAATGTGTGCCACGGGGTGTTCGAAGTATGTCACGAGCTAAGACGCAGGGCTCAGCTAGTTTATACATAACACGAATAAAATTATAGTTGATTAACATTGCAATGTACACCCGTGAGTCCACCCAAGCGAAATACTTAGCCTTTTAAGAACCTTCTACTGCCCAGACTCCTAAACTTTTAAACAAGTCCAGGCTACTAATTTAAAGTTGTATTCCTGTAGAGAATTACGCCATGTTAAAATCCTATTTAAACAAATAATTAAATTGAAGCGTCTGTTTGATATTCCAAATTAATAGTTTTTCACCAAATGTATAATTTATGATAGTACTAGCTAACCGGCCCGACTTCGCCAGTGACATACTACGAACTCCGTGGAACCAATTTAATCTCATCGTTTATTAATTTCACAATAATGTTTGAACTATTTCCAAATTATTTGATTACTTCTCCGCTCTAGTACTCTACTAGTACGGCCCATTCGAATTATGATTACACGAAATTAGTAGTTTTTTTACTATGTAATAATAATTTTCTTTTTAATTTTTTCTGAAACTTCTGGGCCGATTTTAACGAAATTTTTACTGACAGGTACCTAATATTTTAAGAAGTATTTTAAGTTACATTTATTCCCGGTATTCCCACGAAAACTGGCACTATACGTATGAAATCGCTAAACATCCGCTAGTCCAAAATTAGTATTCCACAACATTTGCTTGATAAACCTAACCGGTTTCGCCTCACGGCATTCTCAAGGGCATTGTAATATTGTATGCGTTTGAGAATGCCGTGAGGCGAAACCGGTTAGGTTTATCAAGTAAATGTTGTGGAATAGTACAAGTGTTTTTATTGAAAATGTGTAACAAGTTCCACCAAGTGCCATCTATCAACAGTATAAATAAAAAATAAAAAAAACTTTTTGAACTTAAAATAACCAGACATTTGTTTATCGTTTATAGCTCACGTAAGCCGTTGATAAAGATCATAAGACTTAGTTAAAGTAACAAGAAAACTACCCCACGAGTTCATATTATATACTTGTTTTAAATTATTAAACTTAAATGCGGCCCAACTTTAATGGGATTAGTTTAGTTGGATTTAGATGAGATAGGTCGAATTCCTATTTGACTACCAAACAGGGCGCTCGCAATGTTTGAGTAGATATTTGCTTCTATTATATAATACTAGTTTACAAAGCTTTTATAGAAATTCATTACAAAAGGTTAAAAATAATTTTCAATAAATTATATTTAAGGAATTATCTTAAATGAATTAGTTATAAAAACTATAATTATTTTGTTTTTAAATGTTATTGTTGCAATATTCCTTTTTATTACATTGAATTTTTTTTTAAATTGCCTGATTGAATTAGTGAATTAGTGATTACCAAAATATTTTTTTGAAGTTATACTTCTTTCGGTACGTTAGGGAAAAATGATGAGAATACTTTTTTACGACGCGCGAGTTTTTTCTACAAACGTAGGATGAGGCAAAAGATGTTTTTTGGAAGAGATTATATAGAGATTATATATATAGAGATTACTGTTAGCGATATGGCCACCCATTGTACATAAGTTGGAATTTGTTTGTAATTTGTTTAATTACTGGTGTAACTAACTAACTAACTAACTATCTTCACGCTGTATCCCTGACGGGGTAGTCAGAGAGGACAGATCGCCAGGCTTCGCGATCCATGCATACTTCTTTCGCTTCTTCGAGATTCATCAATCGCTTCATACACGCACGTCTGGGTATCCGAGTACTTTTGACCTTTCCGTTTTTGAGCAATCTGCTCACGTGGTCTTCATATGTAAGTCTCGGCCTACCCTGACTCCTTCTACCCTCTACTTTTGAACAATATATATTCTTCGTCAATCGTTCCTCACTCATTCGTTGGACGTGTCCAAACCAACGGAGCACGCCCTTTTCCAGCTTAACGCTGACACTTTCATTCAAACCTGCCAAATTGCGTATCACTTCGTTACGTATTCGGCCAGCCAAGGTAACGAAGTTTCGAAGTGATCGCATCTCCACAGCATTCAATTTACTTTCATGCATCTGCTGACATACCCAGGTTTCACTACCGTAAAGCAAAGTTGGCACTAGCACTGCGTTATGAATCGCCAGTCGTGCTTCTTTTACGATGCTTTTTCGCTTTACTAACTGGGACAAAGCACCGTTAACTTTGTTTCCGGCAGCTACTCGCCGTTCCACATCCGAATCACATCTTCCATCCGCGCTAAACATACTTCCTAAATACACAATTTCATTCACTTGCTCTAGACGTTCCTGGTTTACCCTAATCTCGCATTTAGTTCTTACGTCACCTCTTTCAAATACTAGAACCTTAGTTTTACTTGCATTCAAGCGGAGACCCTTACTTTCACACCACTCTTTCATATTAGTGACTAATGCCTGAAGGTCGGCTTCTGATGAGGCCATGAGCACCGCATCATCAGCGTACAGCAGACAGTTTACTGTAAAGTCACCCAAATTCACACCCATATTAAAATCTTTCAACTTCTGCAGGCAACTGTCCAGATACACTATGAACAGCCAGGCGGACATGACACATCCCTGTTTGACGCCTGTACAGACATCAAAAAGAGGTGACACATCCCCCCCTACTCGCACGCAAGCCTTACAGTCCCTATAAAGCGACTGTATTGCCCGCAGTAGTGAGCCGTCCACACCATATCCGGGCAGCAAGTCCCACCGCGTTTCTCTCACAACGTTATCAAATGCTTTCTCTAGATCCACAAAAGCGCAGAAAACCTTCTGGCTAACAGTCAGAAACTTTTCCGCGATCATGCGGAGAGAAAACACTTGATCCATGCAACCTCTTCCACGTCGGAATCCGCATTGAGCCTCCCATAAATACCTTTTAGACTTTTCTTGTATTCGTGCCGTTATAACCTTTGCATACACCTTACTAGCTAAGCTGACCAAGCTGATCGCCCTGTAGCTGGAGCAGTTTAGGCGCGAGCCTTTCCCTTTGTAAATAGGTACTACAACTGCTACTGGCCAGTCATCCGGGACCTCACGCTCAGCGCCTCGATAAACCCTTGTGTCCATCACCTGTTTACGGAGCCGAGTATCCATTAGGAATAGATCTATCATGCTTCTCTTTGACTTACATCTCCTCGTATACATATGAATTTGTTTGTGGTTGAACATTGTGTTCGCCACAAACAAATCCTTTTCCTTACAAAATGCCAGTATTAGCTTGCCAGCGTCGTTCACCCTTTTATCCCCATACTTCCCGAGTACCGACTCAAAACCATCGCGAGCGGTACCCACCCATCCATTCAAGTCTCCACATACTATAAGTCTTTCATTTCCTTCTATCACATTTAGAGCTTCTCTCATACTCTCCCAGAAGTCCTCTAGCTCACTCGCGTTCGACGAAGATACTGGCGCGTAAGCAGCTACCAGGAAAATCTTCGTCAAACCAAGTTTTACACGGATCCAGAGGATTCTAGGACCTATCCGTTTGTACTCATACATACCGGAGGCCAATCGCGAGGACAGCAAAATTCCAACCCCCCGACTGCCATGCTCGCTCTCTGGTACTCCAGACCAAAGCGCGAGCATCCCACCCGGGAGCTCCAAGACTTCGCTGCCCTTGCGCTTGGTCTCTGTCAAGCACACTGCATCTAACTTTCTCTCATTCATAACATCCATCAACTCATTCATCTTATCTGTCATTCCTCCCCTAACATTCCACGCAGCTACCCTGCACTCCTTCCTCCACTTCCCGCCGTGTCGGGCCGCGCGTGTAGGGTGGCGGTCCCCTACGCCGCTCTGGCTCACACTTTTCGCACCAGCGGGGACGAACTGGTGCGCGTCGCCTCGGGGGCACGCCCTAGCAGTAATCGCCCTGGTGGCACTCGTGTTGGAGTAGAATTGCAGCCGTAGCTGGCAGGGATGGCGACGTGCACGCTTCTACTCTTCATCCCCAACTTCACTGGTGTACAATAGAGGATATATTATTAAGACTCTCACCACCTATTACGTGGGACAAAAATTCATACGGTGTTATGTGGGCGTATAGTGTGCCTCGGCCACTGCCTTAAGCACTCTCTGCAAAAGGCGAGACTGACAAACAAAAAAAATGTAATCAAATCTGTAACGAAGAAATCCGATGTACAACCGGGCTCACCTATATGGCCGTAAGATTGTTTTTAAACTGAGAAAGTGGCTGCACAAGCAAATGGCCGTGAAGCTTACCGTAGTCTACGAACATTTGCAACACCTGAGGTGTTACATTCGAACTGAACCTATTACCGTGTTAAAACGCTTTTTTACTCGGGTAATTTGGACCGTCCGACCCACTAAACCCCGCGGTGTTCCGCCTTCTTCGCAACCGGGTCCGGGATAGGCCTGAGGGCTATTCACGGCAATCCGGCTAAGGGAATGCCCCATTATGAGGCTCTCCGCGGGGGGCTAGATGTGCTGCCCCCACGATTTCTTGGATTAGACTAGGCCGAGTCTGCTATTTCAATTGTGTCGAAATAGAATTGAAATAGTTGCTCAATAGAAAGCCACCGATACAATTTTGACAGTTTTACATTTCGGTATTTTGAAAGGTATGTTAGGCCGTTGATCTCGGTTGCCACACATGGCAGCCGTTTGGCACATATGTCACGTGGGACAAAATTAGTGTGGCAAAGGTATAATGCCTCTGCCACCCTTTCGGAGATAACGATATCAATGTTAAATTGTGTTAAGCGCGAAACTTGAGAACGATTGCAATGATACAGCTGATATTTACTTTCAATTTTGTGCAGTTACCCGGGGAAGGTTTTATGAAGAGCACAATCGAAGTTTTAAGTCCACTGGTACGGGAAAAATGCTATCGATGTCCGACCGTTCGTCCGTCCATTCAGTCTACAGGTCGCGTTTTTCATCGGATTTGCATGCAACTTGGCATGGACAATCCTTGATATAGTCAAAAAAATTCAGCGAGGGGGTTTTTCGATCGAGGGGGATATGGAGGCAGGGGAGGGGAAATGGTCCCATAGTGGTTGGCAAGAGCGCTCAAAACGGTATGGGGTGATATAGGCTTGAAGTGTGCTGCTGAGCCAAACGATTTTTATACATATTTTAAAAACACTAGAAAAAAAGAAGCGCTCGTGGCCCCGCGGTCTCAGTGTTCTGTAAACGATCACTGAGTTACGCAACTTTCACTATGGCTGGTCCTCGGATGGGTGACCACTTTGTGGCATTTACATTTGCGAGCGTTTCCGTGCTTCGGAAGGCACGTTAAGCCGTTGGTCCCGGTTGCCAGTAAAATGGCAGTCGTTAAGCCTGGTTGAATGCCTTATGGGCGGCATGAAAAATTTCAACAGCAGGTAGCCACAACCTGCGTCTGTCTATTTCAACACGGCAATGGCCTCACCACCTATTACGTGGGACAGGTAAATCCACACGGTGAAAAGTGGGCATATAATATGCCTCTGCCACCCCTTCGGGGATAAGGCGTGATGGATATATTTACTAGTTAAATTAATAAACAACTACCGTGACCTAATGGGTTGCAATGAGAGTTGAAAGTATGTTATGGACCAAACCACAGGGCACAATTAGTCTCTAATCGATTACAGTCTTTAGATTCGGTATAACAGTATAAATCTTGCAATGGGCGGGGGTCCATGGAGCTCGCTGTTAATGAGATTGTTCCTGCAAGTGTTGTATCCGAACGTAGGATGACCCCAAAGATGGGACGCTTTGAAGATTTACCGTCATTATTAAATATATATAGAGACATGAAAAATGGGACTCTCTCTGAGAATCTACAAATTTTTCGTTATTACTTACCTATAATACATATAAGTAATAATAATTTATATTAATTCGTATTTATACGAATACGAATTTATAATTATTAATATAATAACTGTAATAATAAGAAATTCGTGGATTCTCAGCGAGGGTTTCATTTTCTATTCGTTTAAATTTCTCAAAGGGCCTCTGCATCTTGGACTAGTGGGTCCCAAATAAGACAACATCGAATTTTCGTAACAAAAAAATATATCAAGGAAAATGCGTATGAATAAAGGAATAACAATATATTATTTAGTAACTTAAATGCATTCTATATGATTAAAACTTAGGACACTTGGATGACATTAACATGATTTGATAAGAAGCGGTGTTGACAAAATTGATATAATATGATAATAGAGATAAGGTAGAGATAAGGTCATGCGATGTTCAATACATTGATCAGCAAGTGTTGGATTAAAAAGCTATGTAATCAGAGCTTTTCATTCCGTATATGTAGTCTAGATATACAATGATATTACTCGAAATTACTCTCTTGAACCTCATTTTATATACCAAACTAGTCCTATATCGTAGATCCATGAGTGCATAGCTTATTTTTGCAAGTAGAATCGTGTCGCCGGACAAAGAGTGTTCTTTTGACCCTACTGTTTTTACTGCGATGTTTGCATAAAATACTGCCTTTTCACGTAAAAAACTGAATTTAAACGTGCGTAACCCATGCCTACGACGGCAGGACGGTTCTTCGTAACTTTACCAAATTACACTATCACACACACAAATCAGATAGCAAATGTTATCAAAATCAGGTAAACTTTATAATGAAGTAACTAATAACAAGGGTCCATGCTCAAAACTTTCGATAGAAGTTCCATAAATGTTCGCGGCAACCCACAAGCACCGTAACTTAAATTCAATAACTTGTCGACCGAGTATGTACATGTGTGGAATGCTAGCGTCTTTAGTGGAAATCCAATTAACTGCACCAAGCAAATGTTAAGGTATTAAGAAATCTATATTTCGAAAGGATCTAAGTATAACGCAAAATAATTCATTTTCCTGCTTCGAAGGTGAATAGAAACACTTTGAATAGGTGTAAAATACTAGGGCAGTTATTGATATACGACCACAAAATGAATGATGAAACTGTAATAGTCATTCTGGTCTGTCAAAATAGTGTTTTGTGTAGAAAGTAGATAGATATATAAATAATTCTGTTTTGCACATTTACATACAGTATTATGTAGATTTATAACTACAAGTGATAGTACCTACAATGAACGGTTTTATCGCTAAAAGCGATATCTTCCAGACAACCTTAGTATGGAAAAAGGTGATCAGGAAAGTCAGAAACTGGTAGTTAATGGTGTACTTAGTAATACGAAGTTATATATTTATATAATATATAACTTCGTATTACTATCGTAGAGAGGATAATCTATTTATCACACCTTATTCCCGAAGGGGTGGCAGAGGCATACATATTGTATGCAAACTTTTCACCGTGGGTTTTCCTGTCCCACGTAATAGGTGGTGAGCCCATTGTCGTGTTGAAATTGATAGACAAGGTTATGGCTACCTGCTACAAAGCGGTCACGGTCACACTGCCATGGACCAGCCATGTTTACAGCAGAGATAGTTAACAGAAACTGAGTTAGCAGGCGCTTTAATTATTTTACTAACAATTCTTTCACTATTAGAATGCTTCATTCTTCGTAAGTAACATAGGCTATATTGAATTTTGAAATACTTTAGGGTTCCGTACGAAATCTCTTATACTTAGGAAAACTCCACCACCTGGACAAATCTGTGGGCATCAGCTAGTCAAATAAAAATATACATTTTCTAACTCTCTTAGCTGCGTATTACAAAAGTTTCTCAATACTCAAGAAACCCTTGAGAGTAGTATTTTAAGGCCAAAACTAACCTTAAGAATTTCTTGAGTATTGAGAACCGTTCTGTAATACGGCCCTTAGACTGAATTCCATTTCTATTCAACTTCGCCTAGTTTACAATACCTTAAGTTTCGACCGAGATTAATTATGTTTAGTTAACATGAACCTTTGAGGTCTCTCGTTTCAGTAGTCGAGTTGTCGAATGAAACTTCTAAGACAAACTTTGTTTGATAAGCAGGTGAGCTTCTTTACAAGCAAAGTAATTGTCTTTTCCCTATCTAACAAGGTATTAATAAAACGAACTTTCAACGCGTTTTATACTATGTTCACGTTGTATACCTAAGGTATATCCAGAGAAGACTTCTTCAGCTTTCTGCAGAATCATTAATTGTTTCATACACGCATGTTTGGGTATTCGAGCACTTTTCTATCTGCTCACGTGATCTTCGTGTGTAAGACTCAGTCTACTATAACTCCTTCTATCCTCTACTTTTGCACGACAGTCCTCGCTCATTTGGTCATGTCAAAATCAAACAACTCACTTTAACACTTTTATCTATACCTACAATATTATAAAAAGAAAAGATTTGTAAGTTTGTTTGAAATGAAGAGGTTCAGAAATCTCTCGCTCTTGTTGAGCAAGCGGGTCTGTGCGATCGCCCCGTAATTTTAATATTTTTTTCTTTGGTTTAACTTTGTATTCCCAGCTCGTGAATTGGTTTATGTGATATTTTAGTGATTGTGAAAGTATTTCGGTCGTTATCGAGTTAACAAGAAAATATCCGTAACATACAGACAAACGGTTGTCCAAGACGGAACTTTTTAAACAGTAACTAGTTTAAATAACAAAAATGACATCAAAAATATCATGAGTGTTAAAAATAGTGTTTTTTCTTGATATGTGTGTGTATATATTATTTTTCAAGTGCAATATATGATAAATAGAGACATTTTAAGTTTGAAAAATCAGATGTTATGCGCGAAGTGACAGTAGTACCCACCTCAACGCTAGTAGTAGAATTCTATCGGCCGACCGATAGAAGTCTATTAGAGTGCGATTGAAATAGTTGACTACGAAAAACTGTCAAAAATGTACCGTGGGCTTTTTATTATTATTATTTCTTTCTTTTCTTTCTAGACTGCCTCTGTGGCGCGGTGGGAGTGCATCCGACTGCTACGCAAGAGGTCGTGGGTTCGATTCCCACCCAGGATAAAACTTTGTGTGATGCGCACGATGGTTTATTCTGTGTCTGGATATTATTCATCTATAATATGTATGTATTTAAAAATATATAAGTATGTTTATCAGTTAACTGGTTACCATAGTACAAGTTCTGCTTAGTTTGGAATCAGATGACGTTGTGTGAGTTGTCCCAACAATATTTATTTGTCTTTGATTGGCTCTGGTCATACTCTTAAAATGACGATATAAATATGGTGGAGAATTTCAACTTGATTCGATACGGTTCGGGTAGGTCAGGTGACTAGAACATTGCCCTGGTCAGGCAAAGGTCACAGGTTCAATCCCTGTCTCGAACCAAATTGTCTTTTTCCACTTTATTAAAAATTTATGAGAAATTTAGCAAATAATTGCTTTAAAAATTTATCAATATACTGAGTGGAGTTCATTGCATCAATGTTTAAAAATAGTTGTAACACTGTTCCTTGGTATCGAGTTGTTCATTAGCTCGATAGATGGCTCTGGTCATACTCTTAAAATGACGATATTAATATGGTGGAGAATTTCAACTTGATTCGATACGGTTCGGGTAGTTCAGGTGGCTAGAACATTGCCCTGGTTAGGCAAAGGTCCCAGGTTCAATCTCTGTCTCGAATCAAATTGTCTTTATCCACTTTATTAAAAATTGATGAGAAATTTAGCAAATAATTGCTTTAAAATTTATTAAAAATTTATCAATATACTGAGTGGAGTCTATTGCATCAATGTTTGAAAATAGTTGTAACACTGTTCATTGGTATCGAGTTGTTCATTAGCTCGATAGATGGCTCTGGTCATACTCTTAAAATGACGATATAAATATGGTGGAGAACTTCAACTTGATTCGATACGGTTCGGGTAGTTCAGGTGGCTAGAACATTGCCCTGGTTAGGCAAAGGTCACAGGTTCAATCCCTGTCTCGAATCAAATTGTATATTTCCACTTTATTAAATATTTATTTATTTTATTGAGCAACGATTTCGACACTATTGAAATAGTAGACTCGGCCTCCAGGACTACTGAGGGTTTTAATCGTATCGATACGTGCTTGATTATTCTCGTATGTCATTTCTCGTTTTACGATTTCCATTGTTGTAATATAGCATTAAAGTTTTTCGACCGGCGACGGGTTCTTCGTAACTTTACTAAATTACACTATCACAGACACGAATCAGATAGCAAATGTTATCAAAATTAGGTGAACTTTATAATGAAGTAACTAATAATAAGGGTTCATGCTCAAAACATTCGATAGAAGTTCCAGAAATGTTCGCGGCAACCCACAAGCACCCTAACTTAAATTTAATAACTTGTCGACCGAGTATGTACATGTGTGGAATGCTAGCATCTTTAGTAGAAATCCAATTAACTGCGCAAAGCAAATGTTAAAGTATTAAAAGTTGTACATTTCGAAAGGATCTAAGTATAACGCAAAGTAATTAGTTTATCAACTCAGTATTAATTACCAACGAATGCGTTTCGAGTATGTGGTACTATGTATCTTCATGCTGTATCCCTGACTGGGTAGTCACAGAAGACAGATCGCTAGGCTTCGCGATCCATGCATACCTATTTCGCTTTCTGTACAAGACTTAATATTTTCATACATGCAAGTCTGAGTATCTAGGTACATTTAACCTTTACGTTTTGAGCACGCGGTCTTTGCATGTAAGTCTCCGTCTACTCCTTCTACCCTCTACTGTCGCACTATATTTTTCGTCAATCGTTTCTCTCTCGTTCGCTGTACTTTGTATCCAAAGCAATGGACCTCGCGGTTTTCTAGTTTAACTCTAATATTTTCATTCAATCCTGCCATATTCCGTATCACTTATTACGTATTTAGGTCCATATTCCAGAACATTTCTCAATACTCAATCAACGCTTGAGACTAGATTTTACCTTATAAAATCTACTCTCAAGTGTTTCTTGAGCATTGATAAACGTTTTGGAATACGGACCTTAGTCAGCCAACGCCGAACAATTTTTGAAGTGATCCCATATCCACAGCATTCGATTTACTTTCATAGATCTTCGTACATACCCAGGTTTCACTACCGAAAAGCTACGTTGGCACTAGCACTGCGTTGTAAATCGCGAGGCGTGCTTCTTTTACGAAGGAGCTTTACCAATTGGGACAAAGCACCGACTGTTTCCGGCAGCTACTCGTTATTCTACACCCAATCACAACTTCCGTCTGCCTAAAATATTCTTCCTAAATACACAACCTCATTCACATTTATACACAAATTTATTCACATAACATTGATAAATGAATATAAAATTTGATAAAAAGATCGATTTTCACGTAAAACTCTTTTGTAGACGGTTCCTTTACTAACATATACAAGGGTGAACAGCATTAACACATAACATTATTTTGGTAAATGGGACACGCGTTGAATAAACCAAGTTCTAAGAAAAATATAATACTCGTACATGAAAAGATTAATGGCTACTTATATAAAAGGCAAATAATACTTTGACGCTAACATTTTCCTGCTTTGAAGGTGAATAGAAACACTTTGAATAGGTGTAAAATACTAGGGCAGTTATTGATATACGACCACAAATTGAATGATGAAACTGTAATAGCTACTCTGGTCTGGTAAAATAGTGTTTTGTGTAGAATGTAGATTGATAGATACTTCTGTTTTGCACATCATTACATACAGTATTTTGTAGACTTATAACTACAAGTGATAGTACAATGAACGGTTTTATCGCTAAAAGCGATATCTTCCAGACAACCTTAGTAAGGAAAGAGGTGATCAGCAAAGACAGAAACTGGTAGTTGATGGTGTACTTACATAATATATAACTTCGAATCACTATGGTAGAGAGGATAATCTATTTATCACACCTTATCCCCGAAGGGGTGGCAGAGGCATACATATTGTATGCAAACTTTTCACCATGGGTTTTCCTGTCCCGCGTAATAAGTGGTGAGCCCATTGTCGTGTTGAAATTGACAGACGAGGTTATGGCTACCTGCTACAAAGCGGTCACGTTTACACTGCCATGGACCAGCCATGTTTACAGCAGAGATAGTTAACAGAAAACTGAGTTAGCAGGCGCTTTAATTATTTAACTAACAATTCTTTCACCATTAGAATGCTTCATTCTTCGTAAGTAACATAGGCTAATAGTATATTAATTTTGAAATACTTTAGGGTTCCGTACGAAATCTCAAATACTTCGGAAAACTTCACCACTTGGACGAATCTGTGGGCATCAGCTAGTCAAATAAAAAGATACACCTTCTAACTCTCTTTGGTTGCGCTGGTATACGATTCAAAAGTTGCCGCGTTATTATTTCTATGTTGCATCGCCGATCTCCATTTGTTTTTAATTAATTAGTTGTCGACACTCCCACCCCGCTTCCCTTTATTCCATTTCTCTTTCGCACCTACCTTGTCTCGCATAAAAGAAGAGCGAGACAGCTGTATTACGCGCCATCTAAAACGCCACTCACAGGCAGCGAGACAGGACTGGAGACGCTCTGAATAGAACTGCAATGGCCGCGCGCGCGTTCGCATCAACCTTACGCAATAATTGTGTTTTCCATGGATAAATAGTGTTTTAGTGCAATGGAACCAGGTATCCAAGTCCAGGGACGTCCCCGGCAGCCTCCACCTCAGCATTTCGCAGCAGCAAGGTAGTGTGCCCATTCCTGTTTTCCATTTCTTTTTCGTCGACAACCGCGTGTAAATTTCATTTTTGTCTTTCCCCGCTAATACAGTCCACTTCGAATTTTTTTATCTCGCCCGCTCATCCATTTTCTGGTCCTAACGATCCGGATTTTGATCCATTCGCTTTAGTAGTTTGTCAATAGAAACGCAATAGTTTTTATTCCATAAGGAATAACCGCATAGTAATAGACCACGCTGGCAGGTACCTAGGCCCGCGCGCGCAAGTACCGTACTCGTCACCGCTTGCATTTTGATCGTTCGTTAGTTTTGCACTGTGGGTAGCTATAGTTGTTTGTTTTAACAATGCCTCCGAAAGAGATTCTGGATCTACAGTTAAAACTATTACACGCTAAGAAGGATAGCCTTTTTAAGCGTATGATTTAATTTGTGATTATTCATCGAGGATTGCAGATGAATCAATAAAATAATTGTTTTTATCCTCTATCGAAACCGTAGATACTTTGTGCTTAGATTTCGAAAATTTTCTCGATAAAATTTTCTTGCTTGAATTAAAATTAAATCCCGATTTCTTATTAAGTTATGACGCCATGTCATCTTTCGAAGATTTAATTTGTCGCATAAAACGTGTCGCTAAGTTATTACAAGCGCCCATGCCCGTAGTAGTCACCGATTCGAAACCCGGGCCAGCCGGTTTTGATTTGCTGAAACGGGACCGACCTAAATTACCGCCCATACAAATACCCGAATTTGATGGCGATATTAAAAATTGACCTTTGTTTTTCGCTAGTTTCGAAAATACGATCCATAATAATAATTCGTTATCGGATCACGAAAAATTACATTATTTAGTTAGTAAACTAACCGGGAAAGCAAAAACCGTTTACGCCGGAATAACGCTTTGCGCCGAAAATTATAGTTTGATTTTGAATACTTTGAAGGTCAAATACGAAGACAAACGCTTAGTAACAACCGCTTATTTGGATCAAATATTTAATTTGAAAAATAGCTCATCGTGTAATGATCACGACTTAGAAAAATTCACATCAGCTGGTCGCGCCCCAAAGAATCTCAAGGTCAATGACCTCTGTGACTTTTTGTTTTTGTATATCGGTTTAAAGAAATTAGATTCCGAAACCGTTCGCTTATTTGAAATGGATAGACGTGGCCATCAAATACCTAAGTTCGACGATTTAGAAACTTTCGTTCGTCAACATATTTGAATTTTGGAACGAACTTCGTTAAACCACGGAGTAGCGAAAAATAGTCCGACTAATCGTAGTACGACGAAGTCCATGCACTCTTTTGTTAATTTTGAACCCACAACTTCGCGACCACAAGTGTTGCATTCGAAAAATTGTTCTTTGTGTCAAGGTCACCATGACCAACTTTATAAATGTTCGGAGTTCAAATAAACTCACTCCTAGCGATCACTATAAATTTGTTCGTTCTAGTAATTTATGTATCAATTGTCTCTGTAAGAAACATCGTGTTTCATTCTGTAATTCGAATAATTTTTGTCGCAAGTGTAATGGTAAACACTATTCATTATTACACTTCGAAAACAATAATGCCGCGTCCGGTAGTTCGTCCGTCGATTCCAGCTGCGCGAACTTCGTGCCTAACCGTCCGTCCGCTGTGACGACACAGCCGCCCGCGCCGTTGAGTCGCGACTGGTAGCGCTCTCGCGTGTTTTCGTCCCCGTCCGCGCCTAGCGACGGCGGCGCCACTGCTGCGCGCCTCCAGCCGAACGATGTCGCTTTGTGCTCGCTATCAAGTTTGCACACAAGCCCTACTACGGTACTTCTGGCAACCGCTCGAGTTGTTGTTTACGATTCACATGTTAGGGGACACAGTGTTAGCGCACTTTTAGATAGTGCTTCTCAAAGTAATTTTATTAGTAAAAATTTTTGTAGTCGTCTTGGTTTGCATATAAATAACCGCCCAGCTTGTAATGTTGTGAAAGGTATTGGGGGTTCCACTAAAGCCGTTCAAGGTTCTGTAGGGATTATATTCCACTCGCGTTTTGATTTTAATGTTAGTTTTTCGATGGATTCGCAGTCGTCGATAAGGTTACCGAACTTTTACCGACTGTCGCAGTCAATACCTCATTATTGACTAATACTAAAACTTTAGAGATTTGCCTTTAGCCGATGATACTTACGCCGTTCCAGGTGATATTGATTTGTTAGTTGGTGCTTCGATTTTCCCGCACCTCCTGTTGCAGCATAAGGTTCAAGGTCACGCATTGCACCCCGCGCCGCTCGCCTTAGAGACGGTTCTTGGTTTTGTTACTGTTGGTTCCGCACCCGCTTGTTTTGATTGTAACTCGACAGTGTCATATTTTTGCGCTGTTGAGCCGCTGGACTCCGCTGTCCGTAAATTCTGGGAGATAGAAGAGGTGAACGTCCCTCCTATTGTCAGCCCGGACGATAAACTTTGTGAAGAGTTTTATAGTCGCACGACTACTCGCGATAGTGATGGTTGTTATGTTGTCGCACTTCCCTTTAAGGGTGATGTTAATTCGCTTGGAGAATTGTTTCAGTCAGCCAAAAAACGCTTCTTTTGTTTAGAACGGAAAATGCAGACATCTCCGAAGTTGAAGGAGGCTTACGATAGCGTAATAGTAGAATATTTGGATAAAGGTTTCATTTCACCCGCGCCTCCCGAACCCGAAGAGACGAAGCACGCTCCTTCGTATACCGTACCGCACCATGGAGTTGTCCGCGAGGATAAACTAACCACCAAGTTGCGCGTTGTTTTAGATGGCAGCGCCAAAACTAGTTCGAATGTTTCGGTAAACGATATTTTGCACAGTGGTCAAAATCTCCAGGTAATTTGTTCGAAATTATTGTTAACTTTCGCTTATTCGCTGTCGCGCTTTCAGCCGACATTAGAAAAATGATTCTTTGTATTGGAGTTCGCGAATCAGATCGCCGATTTCAACGCATTTTGTTTAGATTTTCGCCGCAGTAACCTTAACAGGTTTACGAATTTAATCGCGTTTGTTTTGGACTTAAATCCAGTTCCTTCCACGCTCTTCACACTGTCAAGCAGCTCGCCGCCGATGAGGGCGACAGTTACCCGAAGGCTAAGGAGACTGTAGAAACTGGTCTGTACATGGATGACTATATTTATTCTGTGCAGACCGAAGATCAAGCTGTCGCAACTGCGGCTGCAGTAATTGATCTCATGAAGACTGGTCATTTTGATCTCGTAAAATGGACTAGTAATTCGCAAACGGTCTTGGATTCGATTCCACCGTCGCATCGCTTGTCGACTGTCAAGGAGTTTGATAGTAACGATACGCACAAGGTTCTCGGTTTGCGTTGGTCACCTTCGTCCGACATGTTTAGTTTGAAGGTTTGTCATACACCGTCAACTTGCACTAAGCGCACCATATTGTCGTGTGTCGCACGCATATGGGATGTAATGGGATTTGTAGCACCTGTCGTCTTGTACGCAAAGCTTCTCATACAAGGAACTTTGGCTGTCCAACTGTGACTGGGACGACACTCCTGACCACATCATTAAATTGTGGGACCGCTTTAGAGCCGAGCTTCCTATGCTCGAGCAAATTAGAATACCGCGCCAATGGCCTGTTAGTCCTTTCAACCCCGCTACTGTGTCCTCGCCGCCAGAGGAAAAGAAAACCTCTTTAGTTACTACCGCACCGCTCGAAAAATCGCCTATCTTAGAGTTGGCTAGCCGTGTTTCATCGTGGTCGATTCTTTTACGTAGTGTTGTTTTTATTTGTCGATTTTTGAAAATCTTTCCTCGTCGCGAGCATGTTACCGCCTTTGACTTAAACAAGGCTGAGTTAATCGTGCTTCGTGAACTTCAGCGATTTTATTTTTCGTCCAAAATTAGAAATTTGGAAATAAATAAATCTTGTAATCGCGCTTTTCAACATTTGAAACCTTTATTGAAGGATGACTCCATTCGAGTTGGTGGTCGTTTGAGCCAGTCCGCATTAGAATACGATCAAATGCATCCTATAGTTCGCGTTAAAACTGCAACTGGTTCGTACTTGCGACCAGTTATTCGTCTTTGTCCTTTGCCTAATCAACAGTAACTTCAATAACAAATTTAGCTTGTTCAATTAGGTTTAGTTTAGTTTAGTTCGAAAGCATTTTGTTTAGTTAGCAGCTAAAGCTTAGTGGCAACTGTATAGTCAGTTGTTCCTTTTTCGAAGGTAACCCTTCAAGCCGGGGGGGAAATGGTTGCACCGGTATACGATTCAAAAGTTGCCGCGTTATTATTTCTATGTTGCATCGCCGATCTCCATTTATTTTTAATTAATTAGTTGTCGACACTCCCACCCAGCTTCCCTCTATTCCATTTCTCTTTCGCACCTACCTTGTCTCACATAAAAGAAGAGCAAGTCAGCTGTATTACGCGCTATCTAAAACGCCACTCACATGCAGCGAGAAGGGACTGGAGACGCTCTGAATAGAACTGCAATGGCCGCGCGCGCGTTCGCATCAACCTTACGCAATAATTGTGTTTTCCATAGATAAATAGTGTTTTAGTGCAATGGAACCAGGGATCCAAGTCCAGGGACATCCCCGACAGCGTCCACCTCAGCATCTCGCAGCAGCTAGGTAGTGTGCCCATTCCTGTTTTCCATTTCTTTTTCGTCGACAACCGCGTGTAAATTTCATTTTTGTCTTTCCCCGCAAATACAGTCCACTTCGAATTTATTTATCTCGCCCGCTCAACCACTCCTAGGTTCGTATTACAAAAAGTTTCTCAATATTCAAGAAACCCTTGAGAGTAGTATTTTAAGGACAAAACTAGCCTTAAGAATTTCTTGAGTATTGAGAAACGTTCTGTAATACGGCCCTTAGACTGTATTCCATTTCTATTCAACTTCGCCTAGTTTACAATACCTTAACTTTCGACCGAGATTAATTATGTTTAGTTAACATGATCCTTTGAGGTCTCTCGTTTCAGTAGTCGAGTTATCGAGTGAAACTTCTAAGACAAACTTTGTTTGATAAGCAGGTGAGCTTCTTTAAAAGCAAAGTAATCGTCTTTTCCCTGTCTAACAAGGTATTAATAAAACGAACTTTCAACGCGTTTTATACTATGTTCACGTTGTATACCTAAGGTATATCCAGAGAAGACTTCTTCAGCTTTCTGCAGAATCATTAATTGTTTCATACACGCATGTTTGGTTATTCAAGCACTTTTTAATATTCTATTTTTGAGCAATCTGCTCACGTGGTCTTCGTGTGTAATTCTCGGTCTACTCTGACTCCTTCTATCCTTTACTTTTGCACTATCGATATTCTTAATCAATCGGTCCTCACTCATTAGGGCATGTCAAAATCAAACAATTCACTTTAACACTTTTGTCTATGCACTTTTATAATATTATAAAAATAAAAGATTTGTATGTTTGTTGGGAAAGAATAGGCGCAGAAACTACAATGTTGATTTTAAGAATTCCTCCACAATTAGCAAGCTACATTATTCGTGAGTAACATAAGCTATATTGGATTTACAAACAGTTCTGGTTTGCTTACGAAATCTCGAATGGGAAAGCTTCACACCGCGGTCGAAACTGCGGGCATCAGCTAGTTATTTCACAAACCTTCACACCTTAATCTATATAAGCGTAAGAGAGTTTGCAAATGCAACTGAGTGTGCTGTGTATTCGTGAGATCGTACAATGATTGCGTTCTCTGATAAAATCTCAAAAGAATTCAAGTACTTGGTTCAAGTACCAGTTTTGAGACAATTTTAATCGAGTTGTAAACCAAGTGAGTGATTCCTTAGTAGTTAAATCGCCGAGGTGCCAATTGCAAAGTCAATGATATAGTCGCTGGGCTTTAAATCGTATTAAAAATCTACACAACTAAAATTAGATCTCATTACGGAGTAAATAGCTCCTAAATCAAACTCTGAACTAATTTATTTTGATACGCTATAATTTTAATTATGATGGAAATTAAAAAAAAATGTTTTCAATAGCAAAGTTAAAAGCTATGAAATTGGTTTTTTGATACTTTAATGAACTAAGGCTTCAAAGTTCTCAATATATTTTAATGTAAAGTGTACCCAATAAATAACCTACTAGTAGTCAAACTAGTAATCAAAGTTAATATATTACTTCAATAAAATAAATAGTGTTAAATATGAATTTAAGTAATAATGTGACTGAAAAATTATTTTGTGACCTCCAAAATAATTTATTCTAAAAAAATATCCCAAATTTAAAAGCGTTATGGTTTCATTAACTGCCTTTTAGCCACGCCTCTCCTCACCAATTCGAAGTATATATTCTCTTAATGTTGCATAAGATCTTTAAAGCGATGGCTTTATTCGACGCTCCGGGATTTCTTTGCCACAGAGAAACTCACCGAGAATCATTTCTTTAACCAAAATTGTGTGTTGGAGGCCCAAAGTTTTATTTGATTGGATCCAAAAGTGAATTAGGGTCTTTGTGGCGATCGCCTGTGTAGCACTTTTAAAGTTTTTAATGAATTTAAATTGCTTAATTTAAACAACTCGACATATAAAATTGTGGCACTTATCGTTCCAAAAGGTTTTAGATAATGCGATCAGAGATGTAATTCTGAGATTTGACTTTATAAAGAACTAGGTGACCAGGCTTCGCCCGTGACATTCTTCGAACTCCCGTTGCACCTATATCCCGTCGCTTATAAATTCTACAATAATGCCTTTTGAGAACTTTGCCCGATTTGTCGACATTTATGACTACTGCTCGAGCGGAGCTCCAGAGTAGTAGCGTGATGATATATAGTCTATAGCTTTCTCGATAAATGAGCTATCTAGCGAAAAAAGAATTATTCAATGTCGTCCGGTAGTTATTGAGGTTAGCGCGTTCAACCAAACAAACTCTTCAGCTATATATTTTAGTATAGATAGGTACACGTTTCGGGTATAAGGGGCTCTACCAAGATTTCCGGGGCCCAAACGACTTCTCTTGCTAGCGGTGCACCTGCTGAATAACGCAGAATAAGGCCAAAAATTATAAGTCGAACAATAACTGCTCCTCACAGCTATTTAAAAATGTACCACAGGCTTGAAATCCAGATAGGGTTTGAAAGCATCTGTGAAAACACTTATGATGTATACATATATATACATATGGTTGCGCCTTTTATCCCCGAAGGGGTAGGCAGAAGCATAGCAAGCAATTTTTCAGTTCACCACAGTCGGCTGCATAAGATTGGCGATTCTTTCCAGGGTAACTATATATGCTTTTACAACAAGCTTCCCTGTGACCTGAGAAATTTACCATTAAATAAATTTAAAAAGTATATTAAAAGTAAGCTTTGTGAAAAAGTTATTACTCTATTCAAGACTATTTACAGGCCAGGGATAGGCATCTCTGGTGAGGAGAAGTAATTGTCTTTTCCCTATCTAACAAGGTATTAATAAAACGAACTTTTAACGCGTTTTATACTATGTTCACGTTGTATACCAAAGGTATATCCAGAGAAGACTTCTTCAGCTTTCTGCAGAATCATTAATTGTTTCATACACGCATGTTTGGGTATTCTTGCACTTTTGAGCACTTTGAGGTGAGGCGGAAATGATCTGCTGGCAAATAAAATATTATAGTCATAAAATATTAAATTGTAAATAGGCCATAAAAAAAAGCCTTCCTACGTTTCTTGCCGGTTCTTCTCAGGTGGGCCGTTCCGAACCGGTGGTCACTTTAAATATACAATGTTTTTCTTTAGTTTTAGTATATGACATTTTGTAAGCGCCATTGAAATGGTCTATGCAAAATAAAGACATTTTTATTTTTTTTATTTATACTATACGCCCACATTTCACTGTATGCATTTCAGTCCCACGTAACAGGCAGGCCATTTCCCTGTTGAAATGGACAGGCGTAGGCTGTGACGACCTGCTGTTGAAATTTTTCATGCCAAAAAAAAGGCCTACTATCAGGCTTAACGACTGCCATTTTACCGGCAGTCGTTTAGCCTGGTTTCCTAGCACGGAAACACTCGCAAATGTAAATTACACTAAGTGGTCAACCATCCAAGGACCACCTATAGCGAATGTGGATTAACTCAGTGATCGTTTACAAAACACTGAGTCAGCGGGGCCACGGGTGCTTCACTATTGATGAAGAAGGTAGGTAGATATATGTTTCTCATATAGCGCCTCCTTTTTCATAGTTAGTTGGAAAGAGGACTCATTACATACTCTCAATTTCAACTGATAGCCGAGGCCAGTGGCTCAAGGCGTCGTAAATGTAAACAATGTTTGCTAAATCTAGTGCTCAACTTGATGATAAGCAAGTTATCTAATATGAAATCCGCAAATGTTTGTTTCGGAGTTTAAGTGTGTTTTAAGTTAAACTTTGTTAATATATACATACATATTAACACGCCTTTATCCCCGATGGGTAGGTAGAGGCATACTATACGCCCACATTTTACCGTATGCATTTTTGTCCCAGCTAACAGGTGGTGAGCCCATTGCCGTGTTGAAATGGACATGCGCAGGCTTGCCTACAACCTTCGAGGGTTATCCATGCGGTCTTATGTGCTTCTTCAGTGTTTGTGCGCAGCCATGTCTTTATTTGTGCCTGGGGTAGGGGTAGTAATGGTTCCGGTCCATATACTGTTTCTTCTGATCCCCTTTTGGCCAGTTCATCTGCTGCGTCATTTCCCATTGAGTTACTGTGTCCTTTTATCCATTGCAGGGTTACTTTGTTCTTATCCGCAATGTGTTAGAGTGTGTTGTGACATTCCAATATAAGGACCGATGAAATTTTATTATTTTGTAATGCTTGTAGTACGGATGCGCTGTCCGAGATGATTTTAATATTAAAACCACGTAAGTCTCTGGCTGCAACCGCTTGTGCTGCCTTAATTAGACCTACACATTCTGCCTGGAAGATTGTGTTTCGTTTGTCTAAAGTGGTTGATATTTTAATGTTGAAGTCGTCCGAGAAAACGCCAGCTCCAGTTCCGCGTTTGGTTTTGGAGCCGTCTGTGTATATCCTAACTTCATCGATGCCAGAGCTGTCTATAGTTTCAGCGATAAGTTGGATATTATATCTTCGGTCAAAGACGTAGTACCCCGAGGTTTTGTCCATTGGGGCCTCAAGAAGAGGGTATTTCTCGAGAATCTCCTTTAGGTCTTTGGTATGTGTTGTTTCTATGTTTTGTCTCCATAGGCCGTTTGATCTTAGTCTTAGTGCAGCTGCGTTTGCTTCTTCTTGTATGACCAGATCTAGTGGTCTCAAGTTCAGCAGATACTCGAGTGCGGCTGATGGGGTAGTTCTTATGCACCCAGTGGTTGCTACACTCGCCAAGCGTTGTAGGCTTTGCAGTTTTGTTCGTGTTGTGGATAGTTGTGTTCTGAGCCACCATAGAACTGCTCTGTAGGTCATAGAGGGTCTGATAACTGATGTGTAGAGCCAAAGAGTGATTTTCGGGTTCAGTCCCCATCTTTTTCCAACCAGTCTTCTACTAGTAGTGTATCCTCGGTCATTGAGTGTCTTTATGAGGCTGTCCACTACTATGTTCCACAGTAGCGGTGATAGGACGCCTCCCTGGGGGCACCCTTTTATTGCCCTCGCCCTTGTGGTCGTATTCACCGTTACCTGAACCGCCCTTTTGCTCACTAGCTCTGTGATCCAATCTCTCAGTACCGGCGTGACGTTGAGATTTTTCAGGGCGTGGTTGATGCTACTGTGTATAGTTTTGTCAAAAGCTCCTTCTATGTCTATAAAGGCAGCCAACGTTGAAATCTTATTTGTAAAGGCAGTTTCAATTTTGTGCACCACCATATGTACTGCTGACTCTGTCGATCTGCCCTTCCTGTAAGCATGCTGTTGGGGATGTAGTGGTCTACTAATCAGTATTCCATCCCTTAGGTGTCGGTCTACTAGTCTCTCAAGTGTTTTTAGAAGAAAGGACGTTAGACTAATAGTTCTGAAGGATTTTGCTTGTGTATATTCCTCCCTTCCTGGTTTTGGCAGGAAAACTACTTTTGCTTCTCGCCATGGTTTGGGTATATATTTGTGAGCTATGCAGGCCCTAAATATTGGTATTAGGTGTTTGATGACTACGTTCGATTGCCACTGAAGTAATAAATAATATAAATAAAATAATAATAATAATATAATAATAATAAATCTTTATTAAGGTTTATTTAATAAAGCTTTATTTAGGTCACAAGGTGACACTTATGAACGTCAAGAATATTGCTTCTACATTTACATTTACTGCCAGATTCGCAAAGCAATAGGTAGAGCCTGAGGAAGAACCTGGCAATAAAACTCATGGCCACTCTTTTCTAAACGCCAGTAATTACATTAGTTTGATTAACATGATATTTGACCAATTATGTAGTAATGAATTTATACAAACAAAAAAAAACAAAATAAATGTTGTGTTTAAAATCATATCAAAATTAGAGCGATTATAGTTGCCGGTTCTAAGGGCAGCCTACCCTTGAAGTAGAAGAATCTGGCAAGAAAGTCAATGGATGCCATTTTAAAATGTAGGAATGGCTTACAACATTAAAATTATACTTACATTGTTCCTTTGGATTTATGTGAGAATAGTCGACTAAACTTAAGTTTACCTTAATTATAAATAATATTTCTTTTTACTTTTTTTTAATAAATATTGTGGGACACTTTTCAAACAGCGCCATCTAGCCCAAAGTAAGCTAATATGAGCTTGTGTTATAGGATCTAGATAACTGATAAACATACTTACATATTTCTAAATACATACATATTTTAGATAAATAACACCCAGACACAGAATAAACCATCGTGCTCATCACACAAAGTTTTATCCTGGGTGGGAATCGAAGCCACGACCTCTTGCGTAGCAGTCGGATGCACTCCCACCGCAATGAGCTGACCAGTCCCAACAGACGGCACCCGTTCACGGGTATGACGCATTATATCAGCCATCGCCCTACTCAACCGTATTATAGGGAATAAGGGGACCCGATACATACGCCACCACTGCCAGGACACTTAGGCGAGCATGACATACTCAAAAACTCCACCAAGCTATTTAATGCCTTAATGTACTCCCCAATTACTTTCTGTGATGTTTTGTATTTTAAAGTTATTGACTCTAAGGAATCATTTAAACACATAATTTCAGTCTGTAATTGATGTATATCCAACTCATATTGCTCTGTTTGGGTGTATATATGTTTTTTACTTGTTTCTATTAGTTGTTTTAACTGTACATTTGATTTACAAGTCCTAAGATAATTGTTCATTCCTATTCTAAGGTTTTTGATGTGTTTCTGTGATTTGGAAATAAATTTATTGAGTTTTATGTATTTTTTAAATTTATTCCTGCTACCACTAACTAATCTTATTGTTGTGTTGGTGTTAGTCGATAACAAGTGGTCACCAGTTTTGTCTATTGCTGCAATAGGAATATTCAATGAGTTAACTATCCGGTGCGAGGTGATAGGCTCATCAAGACAAATAAGATCTGGCTCCGACCTCCCACACATTAGCTTATTATACAGACTGTTGGAAAGGGCAGCCTGATCTACCGATTTAAGATTTTCCCTAAGAGTGATGGAGTTATGAGCATCACTCAGCTCACACTCTAGAATGCTAATACGTTTTAGAGCATGTTCATGGGTGTTACTGCACTCTTCTAGACCCTTCACTGTTGACTGGAGGTGATCCCGCTGAAGTGTGAGCTCCATGACCTGCATATGTAGCTGAGCCAACTCTTGTTTGAGTTGGGTGTTTTTGTCAATTACATTCAATATTTCTTTTTCACTATCATCCCGTTCCTCTAGCAACTGTTTGTTGAGATTTTTGCAAATCTCCAGTTCCTTTATAGTGTGGTTAAACTTTTGTTGCAAGTCACGGGATACTGCACTACGGGTCATCATTTTTATTTAATTATTTTATTCCTAATAAATATCAACAAAAAATCTATTATAATTAAAAAAAAAAAAAAAAAAAAAAAAAAAAAAAAAAAAAAAAAAAGGTACAATTTTTATTTTATTTTTATTTTATTTTATTTTTCAATTTTAGGAAAACTTACAGCTAGCAGTCACAATAGATATAGATTTAACAATCTGAACGCCAATTACAAGTTTCCACTGATACATTGATATGGTTTTTTTTTTATTATTGTTCTTTTTTTTTTATTACAACATTACACACATAATTTACAAAAGTTACAAGAATAATTAACTTACCACAATATTATTATAGTGCTAAGTCAATCACTAATCATTAATGGAGAAATAATACTCGCACAAGAGTTTCTTAAGTTTGCTAGTGCTAGTGACGAACAAGTCAAGATCAGTACTCCGACACGCCTTATTAAATGTACGGCCAGCCCTAATCAAGTAGGAGTTTTGTCTATAAGTAGTTCCCACTGTGGGAGTAAATAATAGATTCGGTTTACGCAAGAACACCGCGGGAACGCAGAAACCCACCTTACCCACTAACTCTGAAATGTCCAATGTACCATTAAAAAGCCTAATTAAGAACGTTAAGTCGGCTATTTTTCTACGCTCAGAAAGTGGCAAAATATGAAACTTTTTACAGCGCTCTCGGTAATCTGGCAGATAACAAAATGTGCGGTATTGAATGTACCTCAGAAATTTCCGTTGAATGCTCTCCAATCGGTCAACATACTTATTATATACGGGGTTCCATACCTGAGAAGCATACTCTAGGTGACTTCGAACGAAACAGCAATATAGTATTTTTAGCGTTTTAATATTTTTGAAATCAGTGGCGGTTCTCAGAACAAATCCCAATGCTTTTGTAGCCTTATTGATGATGTTTTCAATATGGGAGTCGAAAATAAGTTTAGAGTCAAATATGACCCCGAGATCAGTCACGGTTTGTACTCTTGTTAGCGGTGTATTTAAGAGCTTGTAACAAAAGAAGATAGGGTTTAGTTTACGAGTGAAAGTGCAGATGTGACACTTGCTTACGTTTAAATCTAACTTATTGATGTAACAGTAGTATTGAAAGCGGTTTAAATCTTCCTGCAATGAGAGAACATCTGCAGCCGAGTTTATTTGCTTCATAATTTTCATGTCATCAGCATATAATAGTATTTTTGAATTTTGAAAACAATTAACAATGTCATTAACGAAAATATTAAACAAAAGGGGCCCTAACAGGGATCCCTGAGGAACACCCGAAGGGATGCGGATCGCCCTAGACGAATAACCATTCAAGACCACAATTTGGCACCTATTGTCCACATAAGACTTAAACCATCTAAATAGATCCCCTCGGATGCCCATGAGAGATAATTTATATAAAAGCGTTTTATGATGTATTTTATCGAAACATTTACTATAATCAGTATATATTACATCTACTTGGGATTTTTGTGACATACAGTCAGATAAATAGTCACTGCAGAGAATTAGGTTTGTCGTGGTTGACCGCCCTCTCAGGAAACCATGCTGTTGCTCGTTGAAGTATTGTTTGAGAGTCGAGTAAACCTGTTTATATATTATTTTTTCTATTATTTTGGCAAACACACACAATTTTGAAATTGGCCTGCAATTCTCAATATTACGCCTAGATCCCTTCTTAAAAATGGGTGTCACATAAGCCGATTTCCAAACATCCGGCACTACCCCGGTGGTTAGAGAGCGGCGGAACAAGATAGACAGAGGAAGAGCGAGACTTTCTGCACAGTTTAATATAAGAACTGGAGGGATACTATCAGGCCCCGAAGATTTACTGACATCTACCAGCTTTAATAGTCTCTCAACTTCTCCGCCACATATATCCACAGAGCCCAAATCTGATGCAAACAAATCAGATTGCCTATGAATCCCTGGCATCACCATATCCATACTATGTAGTGACGAGGTTGTATCTCCGCGTATATTCTGTTCTAAGAAATTTGATTTACAACAGTCACCAAACATATTACATATAACATCCCCGTCACTCGAAACCTGCTGCTTATATTCAAAGGTGGATGGATAGGAGTTTGAATGTTTTTTTTTTGATTTAACGTATGTCCAAAATGCCCGAGGGTTACAACTTATATCATTTTCAATTTTGGCAATGTAGTTGTGAAATAATTTCTTTTCATAGTCTTTAACACGTTGACGTAAGATAGTAAAGGACTGTAAGTCAGAGAGATTACCGTATCTTTTAAATTTGGCGTGAAATTTTGATTTTTCTTTAATAATTTTAACCAACGGCTTATTATACCAAACAGGATATTTGTGACGTACGTTTGAGATTTTAGAAGGTATATGAGTATTAATTAAATTATGAATGACACTATAAAAAAAGGACACGGCATCCTCCATAGACCCCCTACTAAGTTCAACTACCCAGTCCACGCTGTCCAGCCCACTCCTAATGGAGACGTAGTCTGCTGCACTGTATATATATTGAACATGAGGGCGAGGAGATAAGCTATGCATCTTCACAAACTCCAATAAAACATAGACTGCTTTGTGGTTGGGGTCCTCTGGCACCAGAGGGTCAGTACAGTGAATAACAGACACATTACTATTACACAATACCAGATCTAGTAACCTACCTTTATAATTTACGTATGAATTATATTGCAATAAGTTGCATATATTGAAATTGTCAATGAGACAGGATTGATGGTCTCCCTCTACGTTTCCCGGACTGAGGGAGTTATCACCCTGCGGACACCAAGTGATATTGGGTTGATTAAAATCCCCAAGTATTAAAAAAGTGTCTTCTGGGCTACTGGGGACTATGTCTATCAATTTACTTGAAAAACTATTTAATTGAGCCACTAGTGAGTTACCTAGGTTCTGGTTACAAATATAAACGACATATATGTGTATCCTGAGGGATACGCGGGGCTTTCGGCGACACAGAGTTAGTGATATCCAAAGATCCTCCGCTGCCGAACACCAATCACTGTGGGGGTTAACACTAATTTCCCGTTTCACTGCCAATAACACACCTCCTCCCTTAGTTTGGCAAGTTCTTGCATAATCACGATCCCGTCTTAAAACCAGGTATCGGCTATCAAATAACTCACTGTCTAAGATACTTTCAAGTAGCCAAGTCTCCGTAATGCAAATTACATCGTAGTTATTTAAACATATATTTCTGTAAAAGGTGCTTGTTTTCGTTCGAAGACCTCTAGCATTCTGATAATAAACACTAAATGACGCCATTGGAAACACATAATAATTTCTTTCTAGAACAATAGAAATCTGGGGCACATTCGACACATAGCAGTAAAAAATGTTTCAACAATAATAGCGATGAAACTGTAAAATCATACTTAGTACTTTGTTTAATATTATTTATGTAAGGTATTAAAAGATTTAGAGAAACAGAGTGTCTACCTGAACAAAATATACCGCCTTTAACAAATATATTTACCTGGTCGGCTAAGCAAAATAAGCCTCTGTGAGCAAGTGCACAGCTCATATTATGTAAATAGCACATAAACTCTGAACTATCGATACCGATGCACAGTACAAGAAGTTGACATAACTGGTTTAGATTGCAAGCAATAATTTTACCTGTGGTTCTCAAACATAAATAGGCCCATCGAGACACTGTCAAGTCTGAACTCCACACCACCCAAATTATGCAAAATACTTTTTTAAGTCGTTTTCTGTTCTTATTTGCAGCTTTGGAGAGGTATGATTTTTACGCACCCACAACTTGCACCCCTGAACCCAAACAAATTCCCAACCTCTTTCTTTAGCCTTGGCTTTCGTTTTGTTCAAGAGTATCTTATTTTCTAATGTCAAGTGATCATTAATATATATAATGCTAGCACCTTGTAGTGCAAGGTCACTCGCATTCAGGGCTTTGTATTTCTTCGCAGCAGCCACAAATTCGTTCCTAAGGTAGGTATTGTGCACTGAACATATTATATTTTTGTTGTGTTTGTCATTGCGCGTCGGCACCCTGGCAATATAATTAATCTGCTCTCTTGAAATTTTGCACCCAATCTTGTCTCCGATCTTCTCCACCAAATTAAAAAGGTTTTCAGTCGTAGATAATGGTACGCCTTTTATCTCAATATTGTTCATTCGGGAATTTTGCTCAGCAGTACGTTGCATATCCTCCAGTCTACCCATTCGCTCCCGAATCGCCAATAAGTCCGCCTTGGTGCCCTTCAAATCTTCAATATCTTGCTCCAAGGATGACACTCTGCATGTTAAATCATCGATGGTACCGTGCATAAACTCCACCGATGACTTCAAGTCAGAAACTTCCACTCGTATGGTTTTGAGTTCCATTAACTCCGCCTGAATTGCCCTCACACTTTCGACCAGGGCTGGTATAGCCTCGAATTGGGTTGACAGCCTTTTGATCTCAGCTAAGATGGTCTCCGTGTCATTCGCGGATGGCTTGGATGGTCGTGGACTATTTGCTCCAAAGGGCTTGCAGCTACCACATTTCCACGATAATTTCCTGTCTACGAGTTTTCTCCAGCCAACCTCCGTAATGCCCGCGCAAGGATAGTCAAATTGACCCTCGCACACGGAACATGTGGCACCGTCTCTTGCTTCAACTTCACAACGTTTACACGAGAACATATCGGAAAAAAGTTTGAGAATCGCTGTCGGAGTCTACGTATATAAGTATAGGTAAGCAACAACAGTGAGCCGTACGGGTGCGGTGCACAAACATGCGATCGGCAAAGCAACTACCGAGCAACTGTATACTGTATTTATATATATAAGAATATAACTGTATTTATATATATATTATATATGAGATTTATATTAATATCCCAATATGTGATAGATGATGTGATATGTTTATTTGAATTGATATCATGTACCCTACTCTCAATTTCTATGTTTGATTTTGTACAGATTAGTAATAAGTAAGTATGCTATTCTTCTGTTTAAGTTCATTACATGTCACAATATTTGTTTGTTATTATACCGATTTTACGATCACCAATAACAGTTTATTCGTCCACTTAAATTTTCACAACGGTAAAAAAAATTTAAAAAATTTACTGTTGATGACTAATTCACAAATAACTTTGTCGTAGCCTTGTGCTTGTATATAATAGTATTTATGGTATTTTTCTGTGTGTTTATTTGCACTTTTAACACTTTTTTATTGCAGTATACCTTAATATTAATAAATTTCCTTAATTAAAATATACAGAGACACTGTTTACGTTACGGCGTTAGTCGTTAGTATCAGTGCCGGGAAAATGCCGTCGATACTCTGTTCTATCCTTGGTCACTTGCTCGCAGCTTCCCATTGTTGTTTTGTTGGTGTGCAGTATTGATTGTCTGACCACTCGTAGTCATTAGTAATCTGACATCCAGGAAAGTGTGTTTCAAGTAGTACTGCAGTGGTTTCAGAATCTGTTCTTGTATAAGTGCCGTCCTCCTTTTTTAGGGTTCCTAAAAGGTTTAAGTTGCCCTTGGCTAGGACTTTCTTTAACCTTGCGGCTTTGTTTGTTGAGTTTATATCACTACAAAAATTGAGCCAGGCCTCCGTCCTCCGGAATCTAATTCGCTTCTTGTAGTGAGATTGTGCTATTTTATAATTTTCCCAGTCTGTTGAGGTTCTGGAATTTTTGGCCCGGTTAAAAAGAGATCTGAGGCCCTTGCGAAGTCTTTCGAGTTCTGGTCCCCACCATAAACTTTTATCGAGGCTTTTGGGGGTGGTTTCCGGGCATGCCTGCTGATAGCTATCTACAAGGCCTTGGTTAGGGACTGTGTGTTTAGTTCTATGTTGTCTGTACTAAGTGTTGTGTCAGTCATGTTTGTGTCACTTAGTGCTTTGTTTAGTAGGTTTCTGTACTGTGCTATATCGGCCTTACGGGGGTTTCGATATGGGGCAGAGTTTATTTGTTTATGTGTAATCTGCAAACACACGCGGCGGTGATCTGCCAATGATGGCTCGTTTGATACGTGCCATTTTTTATGAGGTCCACCGCCTTATGTGTTGCCAGGGTAATGTCGACAATTGTTTGAGACCATGACGTTACGAATGTAGGTTCTGTGCCTCTGTTCATGATGTACAGGTTTGTTTTAACTAGATATTCATCTTTTAACTAGCTGCTCACCTCTGATATTTGAGTCCTTACTTCCCCACAGCGGATGGTGCGCGTTGCAGTCTGCGGAGATGATCAGGTCCCAGTTGTGTGTGTCGCAGTGTTGCACCAGGTCAGCAAGCTCTTTTGAAGGAACTTCCTCGTCGCCTGGCATATACACCGAGGCGAACACCAGGGCTGTTTGGTTTTCTGTGATGATTTTCACGGTTGTGATGTCTCTAGAACAGAATTGGTTACTGCTTAACCAATTCTGTTCTAGAGACATCACAACCGTCAGGTTGTCGGTATGGTTTTTAGCATATAAATGCATGTTCTCGGTTAGTCCACTGTAGTGTCTACTAGTAACTTACCACCGATGTTGTTTAGACCGCATATCCTGTTATTTCTGATCCATAGTTCCTGGATCAGGGCGACGGTCCTGTTGTCGACCTCCAGCACTCTGCGTAGGGTTGCCGTCGCTATCTGTTTGTGCTGGAGGTTTGTCTGTATGATGTCTAGGGAGTTATGGGCTACGCAGGACGTCATCTTCATCGCTGGTAGCGCTCCCTGACTTCGGCGATGGGATTGTGTCCATCTCGCTTGAACCCCTCCGGGGAGCTGAGGTTGACGGCTCTGCAGTGGGCGTCTTCACCGCGGCCTCACTCGTCGCAGTTGCTGTCTCTGTCTGGTTTGCGTCGTCCAAGAACCGATTCTTGGCCGCCGAATAGCACACATGTCCGCGAGCGGATATATCCGAATATATCCGCTCGCGGACATGTGTGCTATTCGGCGGCCTCTCTTGATGATGTCGTCTTTCTGGTCCTTAGGAATTCCAAGGATAAATAAGGTGAACTACTTTCTCCCTTGACCCTGCCTCAGTTTGATCGTCCACCGTCATGTCGTAACACTGCCACGTGTCAACTTTGTACCAGGGGTTCTGGGTACGAAAGACCTTCTGCAGCGTGGCAGCGTTGGTGATGCGGGTGTGGAGGAGACGACCTGCCCTGAGCTTTTTCGTCATTTCTGACTGCTTTATGACAGTCAGAGTTGTGCCCAGGATTGGTGACGTCATGGTTTTTGCCGTATTCAAGATGCGGCTGAGCGCGTTCTCATTCTCGCACCACATCGCTAGCACTCCATCCAAAAAGAAGGGGCGACCGCGGAAAGATGGTGCTCGCGCATCGCAAGACGGTGGAGACAGAACTGCTTGCAGAATGCCATCATCAAGCCATCTGCATAGCCCATAATCCGTTTCGGCCTTGGAAGGTCCGGCGTGGTTTGTGACGTGGCCGGCTTTACAGTCGACGTCGACTCGCGCTCCGTTTCCGCTGCTGCGGTGGTCGACGATTCGCGCTGCGTTATCGCTGCTGCGGCAGTCGTCACGATGTGTTCTTTTTTTGGCTTAGGGGCTTCCCTCGCGCGCCTTTCCGGGCGACTGCGTTCTGGTTTACCCTTTAGCCTTTTCTGTTTCGTTTTAACGGCGCGCTTGTGGGCGACTACGGTCCAATAATCTCCCTTACCATCTTCGTTTTTAAAAATAATGGCCTCTACGAGGCCGGACATGTCGAGGCTAGAGCCTGGCTTATGGCACAAAGTGTCCCCCCCAGAGTACGTGGGACTGACCGATTGCTCGGTGAGGGATTCTCTGCCTTCGGCGGTACCCTCCTGGGGTAGTTTTCCTTTAATTTGTGCTGCCATGGGTTTCGAGGTATTTAGATGAGACGCATACCACCAGCCCATAGTGAGACCATTTGCCAAACCCAACATCGGACAGATGTTGGGAGTAGGGGAAATGCCAAGCACGCACCCAGTTGCTTGATCTTCCCCCTGCCCACCAATAAGGCCTTTAACCAGGCTTAACGACTGCCATTTTACTGGCAACCGGGACCAACGGCTTAACTTGCCTTCTAAAGCACGGAAATGCTCGCAAAAGTAAATTCCATGAAGTGGTCACCCATCCAAAGACCATAATAGACATATAGCGAATGTTGCTAAACGCGGTGATCCTTCACAGAACACTGGTCAGCGGGGCCACGAGCACTTCACTTATAGTTATAATTAAATAAAATATGTATTAATATTGAATAAAATGGAATATATTACGGGATTTTTTTTTTTCAAGGTAAAATAAAAAAAAATCTATGTCCATGGACAATTGGGGGACATTTTTATTATTATTACAACGCCGTCTAGCTCAAAGTAAGCTAATATAAGCTTGTGGTATGGTATATAGACAACTGATTACATAGAGGCAACACTCAAAATGTCACTTTTTAGTATTCTGACTATTAGCAATCCGTTGACCTGTACAGAAACGTAGTTGTTATTTATGTTAAGTACAACAAATTTAAATATGTACACATTTACATACAACAAATGTAAATACACTTAATTATTCAATTTGTATCGATTTAAAATCATATAAGTACCTATTTCTATCAGTTGGCTAAACCAACAATTGCCCAGTACAAGCTCGTACGAGTCTAATTTGATGGCTTGATGATGATCTGGGATAATGTGAAACTGGCCGGTTTGGCCTTACGGCTTGTTTATTGACAACCTTTAAAAATGCCGTAAGGTGAAACCGGTCAGGTTAAAAAGTGCCACCAAGTCATCAATCAACGGTTTTACTCACGTGTAAATTTCGGGACCTGCACCTGACTGTAACCCATCAACTAGTGCAACCCAGTCAAACACTGGGCGACGAAATTACATTATCTGTATGTGTGGAAACTATGTACATATTTATAAGAAATCTGTGCGAACAACTGAACGTGAAATTTGACACAATTAAAGATGGATATAGAGAAAAATACACTGTGCTGTTTTTTATTTAGATACCAATGCATTATTTATAACTAAAACAGAGGAATGATGTTCTATAATCTAAATCTACCTATTTCAACGTTTAAGAATACACTACCGATCTGTAAATCCGTGTGCGCTATCCGTATATCACATAAAAATGAAAGTATCTACATACTTATCGTACAACAAATAAAGACCACCATAAAACTGAATATACTTCAAAAACTCAATTTCCTGTGACTCAGTCGGGATTCGGGATTTATAAGTTAGATTTTTACGCGTTAACACTCAAACTGATTTAGAAGTTGACGCCTCTTTCTCGTACTCAATATTGGTTTTGTCTACAACTTTTTGTTTTGACCCCCCCAGCTACAGCCCAGGGAAAGGTTAAAATCGAAGCCTACTTTTATTTTGTTTTTCACAAGGGAATAAAGTAACATTTTATTTTTGGATATTTAAAGCGACATCGATGTTTGATGGTTTTGTGACGAATTTCGGGGAACAAATGGCACTGTCATAATTATAACAAAGTAGGTTATGAAATTGATACATTGAGAAGAGAGTAATAGAGTACTCAATTGTATTTAAATTTCTATGATCAACAAAACCAATGAATGCCTCATTTCTATACAGTTTAGACGCCAGGCTTACTTCCAAAAACCTTGAGTGTGTCCGTACTTTGCTGCGGTGTAAACATTGTTTCTCTATAAGTCACACATGGAGTACAGCTCGTACATGATCATCAATACTGTTCTCAAATTTTGGTACTTTTGACATTTTAGTACATCCAGAAAGTATATTTTTTTCTCTAAATACTGGTAAAATCATCATAATTGTAAAGTCACTTACTAAGCTATATAATGCTATTACTTTTAGGCTACTGTGACCGAAAACCAGCTTCGACCTTTCGACGCGGTGTAAGGGCAAGCTATGATTACCAACGATCCTCTATTAGCAGGCAGCGTCATACCCCTTCGCGACAGGAGAGACTTCGCCTTCTTAAGCGTGTTTAACGGTCTTTGCTCAGAGGGTTTGATATGATGCCCGTGACTATACCGCTCGCCGTAGACTGGGGGTTCACTCTCACACTTAGCGTTTGAGCGCTCACATACGGTAAAATCCTATGGGGGCTTTCATCCGCATATGCTTAAAATGTGGAATTTGTATATGGTTCTTCAAAATGGGTCTAAGAAGGTTCTGTTGTTACAAACGTCCATAACGCCTACGGTGACCACATCCCATCAGGCAGGTCCAAGCGACGGTGACCAATGGACAAGGCAACGAAACAGGCGCAACCTTACAGGGTAATAAATTCGGTCGACAGTCGCTCCCAATAATACCTTCTATCTCAACAATACAATTCGAATAAGGTTTGGAAGTATCTGGAAATAAACTAAAATGAAAAGAATAGCGATTTTAGTAAGTGTTGCTAAGAAATCGTTCGTGGCCCCGCGATCTCAGTGTTCTGTATATTAACGGTCATTGAGTTACCCAAATTTCACTATGGCTGGTCCTCGGAAGGGTGACCACTTTGTGGCATTTACATTTGCGAGCGTTTCCGTGCTTAGGAAGGCACGTTAAGCCGTTGGTCCCGGTTGCCAGTAACATGGCAGTCGTTAAGCCCAGTTGAACGCCTTATGGGCGGCTTGAAAAATTTCAACAGCAGGTCGCCACAACCTGCGCCTGTCCATTTCAACACGGCAATTGACTCACCACCTGTTACATGGGTTAAAAATGCATACAAAGTGAAATGTGGGTGCATAGTATGCCTCTGCCTACCCCTTCGGGGATAAAGGCGTAACAAGACGTATGTATGTATGTAGCTAAGGTAGAGCTCATGATCAGACACGGCCATCGTTATAGAGATAGTGCAAAACTTAGTCTCGTAATGCAAGTAAGTGCCTCTTGTAGGCATTTGGCAGTTACGGACACTTGGCGGCACTACTTAATCCTCCACCGAGCAAGACGTCGAGTAGATAAGTTCGGCGACTGCATGTGTGTAGTTACGAGCACTTGTTCCACTTGGAACCATCCAATCATTAGATTGATTTAATGGACTATTTGTTGTGTTTTGAGGTTTTGAGTTTTATGTGATAACGAATTTCATATTAGTGGAGATTATAAATAACTAGTTGTGCCCCGCGTCTTCATCCGTGACATATTCGGAAACCGCAAAGCTTTTAATCCCGTCGCTTATTAATTTTATAATATTTATGAAAATTACTGTTCTTCTCTCCTAAAGGTAACGTGTTGATGTGACTTATAGACTTCCTCGATAAATGGATAAAAATGATTTCCAATTCGAGCTGGTAGTTCCAGTGATTAGCGCGTTCAATCAAACAAACAAAAAACTCTTCAGCATAATATTTAGTCAATTTTTACACAGAGCCGTCTGGCCCAAATTAAGCTAATGTAATCTTGTGCTATAGGGTCTTGACAACCGATAATAACTTTTGCAGATCACACAAATATTTTGTTGTGATTCGGGGTAGAACCCAAGACCACTAGCCACCAGACCACTAGCAATGCACTGTGCTGTCAAAATTCATACATATATTATGTACTATAAAACAACCGAAACAATAACGATACGAACTCAATTATTTAATATATTAACTTTAAACGAAATTTCTAAGAGAATCAGGCACTAATTTTTAAAAATAAATGCAATGTATTACACAATCGGAAATCATTTATTCCTACTAAATGTTGTAAACACAGTTCCTTAAATTATACATATTTGCTTAACTTTTTATTTCGGCTTCGAATCACAAAGTACATTAGCGAACATACCTGCCATTTAGAGAGGAAGTTCACGATTGTTTGCCTCGCCTTGAGCGATACATAATTAATCCCCGGTTTTACCTCAGCATGAGTGTAAGCAGTACTTAACTTACGTGCTTAGTGGATGTCATCTGGGGATGAGAGTGTAATTTCTACTGTTTATTCAAGATTGGAATTAAATTTTAATGAAACAGCAAAAGAGTGAGTATGGCAGCTTTAACTGGGGGCCAAGTCTACTAATTCAATCGCGTCAGAAAAGAATAGAAATCGTCGCTCAATAGAGAGCAGACAGAAAAAATCGTTAGTTTTCGTAGTCAACTATTATCTACTATTGTGCTCCAATAGAATTCTATCGGCCGGCCAAAACAATGTTATTAACACGTGTAGCTCCCCTCAGTAGCTCTTAATTTATATTTTTGGTAGTCTATATTAATATTTTGATAGCTAAAAACAGCTATTTCATCTCATTCTGCAGCTTGCGAAGTGTGATTGTGAAATATATAATAGTTTTAGCAGACTACCTAGTTTTGGACTAATCGCAATAGAACCGCTATAGAATAGAACTAAAACAGCTTTCTATTGGAAAATAGTGGACCCAGCCTCCTGGTCTTCTGATATTCACAAGCATTCCTGTGCTTAGGATGGCATGTTAAGCAATTGGTCTCGGTTGGCATTAACAATGCTGTCGTTAGTCCAAGTTAAAGGCCTTATGGGCTTAAAGTTTTAACGGCGGGTCGCAACAATCTGCGATTCTCCATTTCAATGGGTCCGTCCACCTGTTACGTAGTAAAAGAAAGTACATGGTAAAAAGTTGGCCTATAATAGATAGAGCCTTTTCAGAGATAAACGCGTGACTGATGAATATACATATACGTAAGTCCATACGTGTTTTATTTGAATAACCGTTTTCATGATAATGTTCGTGATATTCCCATATTCACGTTATTCACTCGTGAATCCTTTGTGAAGCGTTTCATTGAAAGCCACAAATTTCAACAATCGCATTACATATTAATCTAACAGCAAGGCAAAAACCGTTTACAGAGGTACATGTTTCTTATCCATGATCACGCGGGATTCTATAGCATCACTAGTGATGATGATTTAGTTATGAATATACTGCTTTATTATCTCTTGCTGCCCGATGATTCAATACCTTTTTTTTGTAATGTAAATTATAAATGACTGTGTTTTGTTGACTAGGAGTTTATATTGTAAATTAACTACATATTCATAATGCAGTCAAAAAGTGACGCAACACGGTTGAAGACATTTTCTCACCAATTAAGATGGTTAAGAAACGGATTGGATTCAATGGCGGCTATCAACTTATTCATTTTTCATCCATTACGCCTTATCCCCGAAGGAAGAAGAACACCCCAGAAAAATATTTTTTTATGGGGTGCCCCAGATGTAGTTACCGACATGTGTCGACACTACTACTTGTTGAATAATGAAAGAAATGACATATAGGTATTATGAATAAAAATATCATGTATTATATGTTTGTCGTTTTGTAGTCCAAATCAGGTAAATACGGGACACTGGACTATACGAAAGTCAAAAATTGTACATTATTTCTACAAAACTTTTGTTTTAACGTTTTAATTGTTAAGGCCTCCTTTTTCACACAGCCAGTCTTGCTGTTTTAATCTTTAAATGTTTCGGGACAAGGGTGTGAAAAGGGCGGCAGAAGAAAAGAGTGAAAAGAAATTTACATTTGCGAGCGTTTCCGTGCTTCAGAAGGCACGTTAAGCCGTTGGTACAGGTTGCCAGTAAAATGGCAGCCGTTAAGCCCAGTTGAAAGCCTTAACTTGCGTTAAGCATTGGCGTCTATAAAAAATTCAACAGCAGGTCACCACAGCTTACGCCTGTCCATTTCAATACAGCAATGGCCTCACCACCTGATACGTGGGACAAATATGCACACTGTAAATAGTGGGCGTTTAGAATGCCTCTGCCTATCCCTTTGGGGATAAAGGCGTGACAGTATGTATGTATGTATGTATGTATGTATAGATAGATTCTGAACTTCTCTACCGTGCTAATTAGTCAAATCAAACAGTGCGCCCTTCTCCGATAATTCAAAATCACTTCCACAAAATTGTCCAGCGACTGAGAGGAAAAAAAATTATAAGGCAACCAGCTGACTTGCCTGGCCTTGTCTGTGACATACTTCCAACCCCGTGGCACCCAATTAATCCCGTCGCTTATTACTTTTCCAAAAATGTCCCCCATTTGTTGATATTTATGATTACTGCTCCGCTCTCCTGTGTAGTGGCATGATGATATATAGCTAATTACCATCCTCAATAAATGGGCCATCCAATACAACAAGAAGTTTTCAAATCGGTCTAGCCGTTCAATTGTGTTGGCGTGACCAAGGGAAATAGGGATTCATTTTTATATATAAAGATTAATTACGAGTACAACCTTATGACGTTTTTCATATTATGTCAAAATATAAAAAAGACAAAACAAAAATCAATTTATTTCATTCAGTTGTTTCACCATTTTCTAGTAAGACTATAGTGATTTTAGAAAAAAAACAAAAATCATTCCAATAACAAATATGATAATAATTACTACACTGCTACTATCACAGTCGTTGTTTTCGGGACCAGCTGCGCTGACATACCTTCTACGAGATGCTTTGGTGCTATCATCGTCACATTCACCCTCATAATGTTCAGAATATGTTGCATCTTCTTCAAAATACTCAGTTACTACATTATCGAAGCGAACAGTTTCTTCTAGCGGCTCCTCGTCTACACTTTCAAAACAATCTGGTTCATTTTGTGGTTCATCCTCCGACATAATTATGTATTTATTTGTTTTTACTTTTAAACTATATCCACAAAGTACTAAATAGACATGAACTTACGTCAATAGCATTTACTAACTTTCATTATTGTAACATAATCGTAGTATAGAACAAAAATCATTTAAGTCACAAATCACTCCGTCACACGGTTAGTAATTTATTTGCAGTTCGACACGACGTTTATCAAACACATTACGGAGGTGACTATTAATAGTTTATTCTCTGTATTAATTATCAGTAACACCAACAGAGTACATATTTTCTGAGCTAACTGTACATTTTATCTGAACGTTGCCCTTATTTAAGACTACCTATATACGTAATAAAATATTAAAGCCTAAACATAAATGGGTCATATTTGATGCTTTAATTTTATTTTTTAATGTAAGTACTTTACAACGCTTAGATTTTATGTTCAACAACAATTTTCCCAAACAGCACATCATGCTGTAAGCAGCTTATTATACTGTTTGGGATTATCCAACCTACATATTTTTAAAAATCATCTCCGCAGTGAATTAATAATAATGTCAAAAATCTTGCATCAATATGTTAAACTTAATATATAAATAGAACCAGGCAGTGGTTTAAGGATCAAAGGTTTAAGGAGCAAAGAACTTCAGAGCCTAAGCGACCTTACCTGCTGACTAAAGGACGAGACAACGATGCAGGCGCCATTACGGGGGCTGGAAGGTAAAACGGCAGTTGCTCCCATCAAAGCCGAAAATCAAAAGCTTGCGTTGCTGCTCCTAGTAGTCAAATAAAAGTGGTTTCAACCTCCAATTCTATTCTAGGTTATGTTGGGAAGCAGCTGTGAGTGAATTTAGATAAAGATACAAATGGAACCAATGAAACCTAAAAAATAGTAAAAGTAACTTTATAAGCACTGATAACCATACTATTGCTTCCTCAATCACCGTAGTTAAGCTACAACAAACTTTACCGTAACACATCTTAGAACTCTAGCAAGTTTCTTTACCAAAGCTTAAATATGTATAACAAAAACTGCTTGCACTAACAAAGTCTAGTTTGCATCCTACTTATGTATTCTAGGGTTTGTGAGATCTTGCTAGTGAAGCATACAATAAAAAGGTAGAGCTACATTGACAGCGACGATCACAGAATATTATGAAAATCATTTTGACGGAAAATTCTCAGTTGGCAAGGTGAAGTCTTTTCCAAATAAATAAAATAAATAAATAAATGTCATTGTTTTAATCGGCGCTTACAAAATGTCAAACTCTAGAATTAAGATAAATTTAATATTTTAAACATAACCACCGGCTCGCCATCTAAGTAGAACCGGCAAGAAACTTAGGAAGGTTTTTTTGATGGCCTATTTATTAAGTAATATTATTTCACGATGCCAGCAGATCATTTCCAGGCGTCCTAGTTGGGCGACTAAAGGTCATCATCCGATTTCATCATCGAAACAGTTTCCTGTTATTAGACTAGAGGGCAGTTTTTATACATCATTATAAAGTGGGTTTTCATGCTATTGATGGATTAAGTAGCAGTAACAGAGAAGTATAAGCACTTGATACGAGTATAATGGTTATTGTGAAGCCTCGCATAAACAAAAAATTTAAAAAAAATCGGGACAAAATCTTATACCAACACGTCTGACAAGTACGATAACAGTAACACTATTTACTACAGACTAATGGCAGGTAACGGACAGGTCACGTATGCAATTCTTGCCTACAGATGGACGTAAGCTTGGCACGCATTATTATCATTACCTTTGTCTCTATTTAGGTGCTAGCAGCATTCCTGGCACTGTAGACTGGCAAAGGCTGATTTCATTAATTTAATTTTATTTATTTATCTATCACGCCTTATCCCCGAAGGGGCGGCAGAGGCATATTATTATATGCCCACTTTTCACCATGTGTATTCCTGTCCCACGTAATAGGTGGTGACCCCATTACCGTATTGAAATAGACAGACGCAGGTTGTTGCTACCTGCTGTTGAAATTTTTAGGCCGCCCATAAGGCCTTCAACTTGGCTTAACGACTGCCATTTTATTGGCAACCGGGACCAACGGCTTAACGTGCCTTCTGAAGCACGGAATCGGAGTGGGTTCTACAGGGCCGAATAAATTTAATAAAATGTGTCTATTTTAGATGTTAAATTTGGAAGAAATTTTGAACCCATTGCCTTTTTAGTGGGTTGTAACAAAACGGCTACAAGGTCTTATGTGCTACGAGTAGAAACTAATTAGCACGACCAATTAAAGTAAAAGAAAAACAGAAGATTAAAGAAAAGAACTGGCCCCTACGACCTATAGTTAGTCAGATCGATGCGCCTACATACAAACTATCGCGGCATCTGGCTACTATATTGAAACCTTTTACAGGCAAGGCCAACAGCTACGTCAAGGACTCCCGACACTTTGTTGACTTGATTTCTGATGTGCAGCTCCGACAAACAGAGTTAATGGTCAGTTTCGATATTACATCTTCACTAATGTTCCGGTAAAAGACACAATAAATATAATAATGACATTATTAAAAGACACAGATTTACAGACCGGATACATGGATTACATAAAATTCTGTCTCGAGAGTGGCTATTTTCTGTGGAGGGGGGAATTCTATTTACAGGTAGATGGCGTGTCAATGGGGTTGCCACTGGCGCCGGTAGTGGCAAATATATTCATGGAGTGGTTTGAGAAACGAGCACTGAGCACAGCACGTTCGAAACCTCGATACTGGTGGCGGTATGTGGACGATATATTTGCTGTCGTCAACCGGGACACTCTAGCCGAACTAAAACAACATCTTAATAAAGTACACAGTAAGATCCAGTGCACAGTGGAGGAGGAGAGTGATGAAATGCTCCCGTTTTTGCACGTGTTGGTGATTCGTGACTCTAAGGGGTGCCTGTTGCACACGGTGTATAGAAAATCGACACATACAGACAGATACCTTCGGGCGGACTCACATCACCACCCTTCTCAGCTCTGTTCGGTTCCGCGATCACTAATTAACCGAGCCCTTAGTCTCTGTGATCCACAGTACGTGGCTGATGAAATGGCTCACATCCGTTGCGCTTTAGAGAACAATGGCTACCGGTGGCGACGAAGCATGCGAGCTGCGAGTGTGGCAGCCCATCGACGGTCACCTGGTGTGGAGAGGAACCCCGCATACTTGTACTTACCATACATCCAGGGTGTGACCGACAGGATAGGAGGACTGCTACGCCGTGGGTATTGCATCAGGACAATCTTTCGACCACCTGGGCAGTTAAGACAACACTTGCGCTCCCCGAAGGATGCGGATCCGCTGAGTGCTCCAGGAGTATACACGATTCCATGTGACTGCGGCTCGAGCTATATAGGTGAGACTCGTCGCAGCATATCAACGAGACTGCAGGAGCACATACGCAGCATGAAAAGTATGGACACCAATAGATCAGCGGTGGCCGAGCATGCCTGCCAGATGGACACAACTCATTATATAAGGTTCGATAAGGCCTCTGTACTAGCGACAGAAAAATACTTCGTTCCGCGTAAAGTACGCGAGGCTATCGAAATTAACCGTCGTCCGAACTTTAACAGGGACTCTGGTTGGGTATTGCCCCCTGCCTGGAGACCGGCTTTGAAACTTGTTCCCTATAATAACACTCCAAACTTGGAATGTGACACTTTAAGTTCAGTGTGTGCGGTTCCTCCAACGCCGTTAGTTAACAACACAGCAAGTATCACATCTACGACTCAGGACGAGGCACTGCACCAGGCGCATACACTGTCACAGCGTGCCCTTCGCCAGAGAGGTCGCTGGCAACGCAGTACCAGCGCAGCTTTCGACGTGGCTTGACGTTTCTCTTGAAAAAGGACCTCCATTAGTTCCGAAACTAGTCGGGCGATCCCGAAATATACACGTGAGTACAACCGTTTACTTAGTAATAATGAACAACGCTCACGAAAGTTATTACGTCCTTCGCTTCTTGAAGATTCACCAATCGCTTCATACACGCACATCTTGGTATGCGAGTACTTTTGACATTTCCGTTTTTCAGCAATCTGCTCACGTGGTCTTCTTATGTAAGTCTCGGCCTACCCTGACACATATAATACAATGTAATCGACCAGGCTAAATCGCCATTACTGGAGCCCAACCACAATGGGTTAAAAGGTATGCAAGCAGGTCAAACGGTAGACATGACAAATAGCAGCGGTAGCGTGACGTGGAGCTTGTTACGGATCTAAGTGATACGTGCCGTGACGGAAGGTGAAGCGATATCTCGGAAGCGAAATGCTGTTTTGAAATGTATTGCGTGCTAGCAAAACAGAACTAGATTATAATGTCGTGTTGTTTCTGTCTGGTATTCTTGTGTTATTATTTGGGAAATGTACATCTGCCTGTGTTTTACTAGCTGTCCGTGCAAACATTATTCTATTATGTAAAATTAACTGTGGTATGTTTTGCACGAACTTCGCTGTGATATATAAGAATAGTGATACAAAGAAGCTCTTATAATGTTATTTTTAAACTTTCGCGGTATATACTCATATTTTATATACTACTCGGGACTTCACGCGAAACAATTTTGTACTTACATTCACCGACGTTTCGAGCGCGTTGCAGCGCCCGTGGTCGCGGCCACATATATAAAATATAAGCTCTTATAATCTCGTTATCTTGTTATCTACTCGTATCACGCCTTATCCCGATGGAGTGGCAAAGGCATATTGTATGCCCACTTTTTACCATGTGTATTCCTGTCCCACGTAACAGGTCGTTAAGCCTGGTTGAAGGCCTTATGGGCGGCTTAAAAATTTCAACAGCAGGGCCCCAATTCTCGACCATACGACTTGAAAGCGTAGACGGAAATTTGCGGATGAAATGTCATTTGTTTCATATCTATAAACGGTGTAATAAGAGACAAAAGACGTTTCACCAGTAAATTTACGTCTACGCTTTCGAGTCGTATGACCGAGAATTGGGGCCCAGGTAGCCACAACCTGCGTTTGTCTATTTCAACACGGCAATGGGCTCACCACCTATTACGTGGGACAGGAATCCACACGGTGAAAAGTGGGCATATAATATGCCTCTGCCACCCCTTCGGGGATAAGGCGTGATGGATATTTATTTTTTTTATTTTACGTAACAGGTGGTGAGCCCATTGCCGTGTTGAAATAGACGCAAGTTGTGGCTACCTGCTGTTGAATTTTTTCAAGCCGCTATATATATATATATATACATAGCCGCCCATAAGGCCTTTAATTTGCCATGTTACTGGCAACCGGGACCAACGGCTTAACGTGCCTTCCCAAGCACGGAAACACTTGCAAATGTAAATGCCACAAAGTGATCACATTTATATATCTCAGTGTTCTATAAATGATAACAGCGTTAAACAGTTTTTGCTATGGCTGATCCTCTGTTGGGTGACCTTTTGTGGTACTTCGGAAGGCACCTGGTAGTAATATCATCATCATCATCCGAGCGTCTGTCCCAGTTGCGTCTCGCGACGCCCGGGGTCCGCTTTCCTACATTTTCTCCTCCACTTCGCACGGTCTTCGGCATCCCCTGTAGTGAGACCATTGGCACGCATGTCATCCCTTACGACGTCAAGCCAACACTTCTTGGGTCTTCCCCTCTTACCGGGACCCGGCGGGGCTGACATGGCCAGACATTTGTTACCTACGTTAAATAAAATAAAAAAATAAAAATATCTTTATTTTGCATAGACCATTTTAACGGCGCTTACAAAATGTCATACCCTATTTAAAATATTTAAAGCGACCACCGGTTCGGAACGCGGCCCACCTGAGAAGAACCGGCAAGAAACTTAGGAAGGCTTTTTTTTTTGATGGCCTATTTACAATTTAATATTATTTCACTTTGCCAGCAGATAATTTCCAGGCGTCCCTGTCCTGCAAATAGTCTGTAACGGAGTAAAAACCTTTTTCACAAAGCTTGCTTTTAATAAACTTTTTAAATTTATTTAAAGGTAAATTTCTCAGGTCACAGGGAAGCTTGTTGTAAAAGCGTATACAGTTACCCTGGAAAGAATCGCCAATCTTATGTAGTCGACTGTGGTGGACTGAAAGATTATTTTTATTTCTAGTGTTTATATTATGTTTATCACAGAGTTTAGAAAACTGTGATAGATTTTTCTGGACATACATAAGATTGGCAAAAATGTATTGTGATGGTACGGTTAGAATATTTACTTCTTTGAATTTTTCTCGGAGAGAAACTCTGGGGCCCAAATTATAAATAGCGCGTACAGCCCGCTTTTGTAGAACAAAAATAATATTTAAATCTGCAGCACTCCCCCAAAGGAGAATACCGTAAGACATAATACTATGAAAATAGCTGAAGTAAACCATTCTAGCCGTATCCACATCTGTTAGAGTCCTGATCTTTTTTACAGCGTATGCAGCCGAACTTAATCTAGAGGCTGTCTTTTCTATGTGTGGGCCCCACTGCCAATTGGCATCAATAGTTATACCTAGGAACACAGTTGATTCTACAAACTCTAACACTTGTCCATTCAGTTGAACATTGGCCGCAACTTGTTTTACATTTGGTAGAGTAAATTTTATACATTTAGTTTTATTTTCATTAAGGCAAAGATTATTTGAGCTGAACCAATGAACTACTCTTGCAATTGCATTGTTTACATCGTCATAGTTATCTAATTGTCTTTTAATTTTAAAAATTAATGAGGTGTCATCTGCAAACAAAACAATCCTATTCCTGTCCCCTACATAAAAGGTAAATCATTAATATAAATGAGGAACAAGAATGGCCCAAGTATCGAGCCTTGCGGCACACCCATTGTAACCATGGATCCTACAGAACGTGTACCATTAATATCGACCCTCTGTATTCTATTGTTCAAATATGAAGACAGAAGGTCGAGAGCTTTGCCTCTTATTCCATAGTGGTGTAGTTTCCTGCACAGCGTTTCATGTTGAACGCAATCAAAAGCCTTTGATAGATCGCAAAATATACCTAATGCATCGTGCTTGTCTTCCCATGCTTCATGAATACATTTTAATAACTCAACACCAGCATCGGAAGTTGAGCGCCCTTTCGTAAACCCAAATTGATTCGCATGGAGTATTTTATGACTATTAAAATGGGATAGCATTTGATTCAAGATTATTTTTTCACATACTTTGCTCAAAGTTGGCAGCACTGACACTGGTCGGAAATTAGACGGCTCTGTAGCGCTGCCAGCCTTGAACAAGGGAACGACTTTGCTGTGTTTCATTAAATCAGGAAATGTACCACTAGAAACACAGTCATTAAACACAGTTGCTAGATGGGGCGCAATTACCTCAATTATACATGATGCAGTTTTCACCGATAATCCCCAAATGTCCGCGGTTTTCTTAATTTCGATACATTTAAATGTTTTTACAATGTCCTGAGCACAAATATCTGTGAATACAAATGCATCCCTGCAACAAAGAACAGATTCTTCTAATAAAAGTTCAGCGGAACTGGAAGATGCTTGGAGAGATTTTGTTGTCAATATAGGTACATTTTTGAAAAAGTGTTCAAACTCCGTAGCCACTTCCAGGTCCCCTGTAACATGGCAACCATTTACTTTTAAGTGGAAATCCCTTTCAGTCACTAAAGATCTACCGCATTCAGAGTTAATGATGTTCCAAGTCATTTTTATTTTATTTACAGAATTAGAAATTTTATTTTTAATGAAGTTTGACTTAGCAAGATGACACGTTTGTTTAAATATCTTTGAATAATTTTTAACATATTCCTGAAAGGTTTGCCTAAAATTATAAGATTTTTCTGAATATAATACAAATAATTTATTTCTACTTTTAAAGATACCTGGTGTTGCCCAGTCACTGAAAACAGGACGACCACCAATCTGTAGAGTTTTTGAGGTAAAAACTTTGCCAAACTCATCATTAATCAAATTAAATAAGTGTTTATATGACTGGTCTACACAAGTAAAGTTAGGTAGATATGGTAATCTCTTTAATACATTTTCTTTAAAATTATTCAAACGACTTTGGTTAATTGGTACATATTTAATTTGTTTTTTGCTGACTTTGTTACTACTTTTAGGAAATTTTATCCATTGGCCACGATGATCTGACTCCACAGGATCCACAATACCTTTATATATAGGTTTAATATCAGTAAAAATATTATCAATACATTTTGCACTGGTGGCTGTAATACGAGTGGGTTCTAAGAATGTACTATGCAGATTAAAGGATTTAAATAAATTGTTCCTTTTTATTTCTCTCTGATGGAGTTAATGATGTATCTAATATATCAACATTAAAATCTCCACAAACTATTATAGATTTCTTAGAACATTGGCATTTGAACAGTGCTTCTTCAAGCTTTTCTTCAAATTTAATGTAAGAAGCATCAGCGGGACTGTATACGCTTAACAAGATGAAATGCTCAAACTCAATACTGGCAATCTCAATAACTCGCTCAATGGAGAGGGCTACTAAATCCTTACGTTCTTTAAATTTTAAGTTTTTATTAATTAATATTAAAGAGCCTCCACGTTTAGAATGTTTTCTATTGAACGAGCTAGCAACCTGGTGATTTACAAAGTTCAACAATGTGATTTGATGATCTTTTAACCAGTGCTCTGTAGCACAAAAAATATTAATAGAATTCGCATTAATGTATAGCTCTAACTCTAAATCTTTACCATTTATTAAACCTCTAACATTATGGTGCACCAGGTTTATAAAAACAATATTTTTACTAAGATTATTCTCAGGGGCCAAAGTCAACTGGCCAGATTTATTATCTGTTGTCCTATAAACTAGTTTTATGGAATTTCATTTTCCAAATGTGAAGTATCAAAACTATCCTGCTCAATAAAAGCAGTTGTACTAGCCAATAATTTGGCTTGAAAAATTAAAAAATTAGATAGCAACAGAGCTACCTTTCGTTGTAAAACTTTTGATAGAAAATATCTATCTAATGTCAACAAACTATTATTATTGAAAATTATGTTCCAATCGAACAATTCAATTTTTTTGGAATATGATACCATGGTATGTAGTTTCATATTTAATTTGTATCTTAAGTGATTTTCCTTGTGGCTCATAGCAGTGCTGTATGGCAAGGTGGACAAAATTACTTGTTTTACTTGCAGACTTGATAACTTATCAAAAACTTTTAAAAGTTTGTCACTATTAATATTGCCTCTTCTGCCAACCAGCACCACTATAGTAGACTGCATGCAGTGTGTACCAGTCAATATAAAATCTATAATTTGAGAGTATGAAGCTAATAGATATGTATGATTTATTACAGAATGGCTTAACTGTGATAAATAATGTCAAAAATATTTACCTATTTCATCGCAATAGACTATGGTCTTTGCATCACTTTTTATTTGCAACTTTTCTATTATACTCGTAGATGCCTCGCAATTACTACTTGAACTTAATATACTATTATCCACACTGCACACAATTTTAATTGGTGAAAATTCATCATTGCATCTAATTCTTTCACAACTTAAGGGTGAGGAGGGAACATGGCCTGCGGATGTCAATTGGTCATTTTGACAATGACATGAATTTACTAATTTACCTATGGCTAACACCTGTTCCCTACTCTGTTTCTCTGCTGTTTCATATTTATATGAAATTGATTTCAAAGAGTCTTGAAGTCGGTCAATCTGACATTGAAGGGCCTGTGTATCAGTTTTGTACTGTTGTGCAACAGTATCAAGTTCTAACATATACATATTTACCTGGTCAATCAGTTGCAATCTCTGTCTATTAAGTGACATGCTATTTATAAAAAACTTGTATTTATGTATCATTTTTTTTAGATTTAGTAATAAACTTTTTAATTTTTAAATATTTCTTTAACTTATTCTTACTACACTTAATAATTTTTAATGATTTAGAACAGCCCCCGGTTTCATCATCAGAAGTGAGGTCTATGACAATGGAAGGGTGAGCTGTAGCAGTATCTAAGCTTGTAGCCATCAGTTCATCGAACAAACTCTGATTAGATTGAACCACTGTGCTCTGTTTCTTGTCTTCTAGTTGCGATATTTTGATTTCTGATCGTTGTAGCTCCTCCTTTAGTATTCTAATTTGGTGCAGAGTTTGTTCATAATGTTCCCTACATGAGTCAAAACTGTCAACTATAAGTTGTAACCTATCCCGATCCTGTAAGGTATCAGTATACAGTGAATGCAACTGTGCCAGTTCTTTTTTGAGTTGTCCGTTCTTACTTAAAATACCTAGCAGTTCTAACTCATTTTCGTCCCTTTCCTTGTTCAGTTTATCGCACTTCTCCCTAAAAATCTGTAATTCTTTCAACGTTAATTGAAGCCTTGTCTCTTGTTGATGAGCTAAGGCCTTACACGTCATTATCATGTTATTAGTATTCGACATTTTGTTATAATTACGTGCTACAGAATCAGTAATTATTAGCAAAGTAGACTTAGAGCAAAGAAATTCGAAACAAAACGAGTTTATGTTTTATTCATAGAAAATTACAAAATCACACTATTAATGGACATATGAGGATGTAAAAGTAAATAAACTCACAAACCTTGATTGAAAAAACTATTAGTTTTATAAATCTTGCCAAATCCAAGTAATAATTTCAAATATTGAAAATTTTTCCGATGTTCTAACTGTCACTACACCGGTACAATTTTTAAGTTTATATTTATTTACTTTTAGCACAATAAATGGTGAAAATGATTATTTAACACTCAATATGGTATTATTTGGCAATGATGAATTGGTTTTTAATTAAAATTATAATTATTTTTGCAATATTACAATATAAAATACGGAGCCAATTCAAATCAGCTGTTATACCTAGGGTTGCCACAAGGAAAAAAACTAGTGTGTAGTAGCCCGGCGGTTGCCGCAAGACGTGACCATACCAACGAAGGCGGCACTCTTGCAACTTATCTGCAATGTCACGGACGTGAAGGCTGCCGCGGATGCGAGAGTTTCTCACGCGGTCCATCCGCGTGACCCCACACATCCACCGCAGCATCTTCATTTCCGTGACACGCAGCTCCTGCTTGTGTCGCTCCAATATCGGCCACGTCTCACTGCCATGTAAAAGGACAGGTCTAATAATGGTTTTGTAGACCTGTCCCTTCAACCGGATCGGCATTTTAGGGTCACAAATGACACCGGTAGTAATATAGCAGTCCTTAAGCTAAGTTGAAGGACTGCTTTTATCTGCTTATCGGTGACTTGAAACATCACCACAACCTGTTAATTTTTTTTAATGCCACTTAGGTGACAGACAAGCATACGGCCCCACCTTATGAAAAGTAGTCTATGGACGTTTGCAACACCAGAGATGCGACGCGACACTCGCTCTTGTTACGTGGAGCAAAAATGCATACGGTGAAATTTGGGCGTACATAGTAGGCGTCTGCATACCCCTTCGGGATAAAAGCGTGACTGATAAGTACCCCGTGGCACCCATTTAATCCCATCGCTTATTAATTTTCCAATAATGTATAAAAAAATGCAAGATTTGTTGAAATTTATGGTTAAAGCTCCGCTTTCTGAGTAGTAGCGTAATGAGTAGTAGCCTTCCTCGATATTTAAGCTATCTAACACAAAAATAATCTTTCAATTCTAACCAGTAGTTCTTATGCTTCGCGTGACATCCAACCAAACAAACTCTTCAGCTTCATATTATTACTATAGACTAGCTGGCCACCGCGGCTTCGCCTGTGATATACTTCTAACCCCCGTCGCACCTATTTAGTCCCGTCGCTTATTAGTTTTACAAAAATGTATGAAAATTTGCCAGACTTGCTGACTTTTATGATTACTGCTCCGCTCACCTGGGTAGTAGCGTGATGTTATAGCTTATAGCCTTCCTCGATAAATGTGCTATTCAACATAAATAATTTTTCAATTCGGACAAGTAGATACTGAGATTAGGGCGTTCAATCGAATCAACAAACAATCTTTTCAGCTTTATATATTAGTAAGAATAATTATAGAAGTATAGATTACAGAGACGTGATCATAATTTACAATACACTGAAAATAAAATGAACTCAGAACATAGCTTTAATTTGATGGTTCATCTTCCTTAAATTTCGTGCCATCTAGGTATTATCGATCTACCTTATTAGGCCAAGATTTATTCGGTTAGTTATCTCATTTTAAATTTCTTCTAACAAGAGCGTCGCCGAAGTTACTCAAGTTATCTCTCAGGGATACTGTGAGGATTTGACCGACGCCGAACTTTCAAGAACTTGGCGAAAAAATATGGTAATGAACCTTTTAGGTGTATTATTTCGTTTACAAAAGGTTTTGTGTTCTGTTTTTACATAATTTGCAATTACAGCTGTTTTTTTTTCAATTACGTTGAGTGGTGGAAGGTAAGATATTGTATTTATAGTCTACTTGCCATTGAATTGAAAGGGGAAACTTTTTTTAGCGTAAGGAACGCTAATAAAAATATCACCGTCACACTTTTATTTTTTAGACTTCAAAACCCTAATGTTTCGAAAAGTCTTATAAAACGGCTCAGTCTGTCCGTCCGTCTGTACGTATCTATTTCTCAGAAATCATACGAGATAGAGACAAACGGTTTGCGGCATTCGATTTAGGGCTTCATAAATACGTGCTTGAGAGATTTTGAACTTTCTACCACTTGCGATTTTGGAACTGGGGGCCGAGTCTACTATTGACAAGCCGTAGAATAGAACCAGAATCGCCGTTTTTAGCTGTCAAAATATTAGTAGACTATAAAAAAAGCAAATGGCTAGCGGCCACTGCCGCAGTACGTGTTAGGAGAATTCTTTCGACCGACCGATAGAATAAATCTATCAGAGTACGTTTGTAATAGTAGACTACGAAATACTGTCAAAATTGTACCGGTGGCTTACTATTGAGCGACAATTTCGATTCAATTTCGACACGATTAAAATAGCAAACCCGGCCTCCTGGTTTCGGTTTAGAAGTTTTTTTTTACGGTTTATTTGTTTTTACGTATGAATAAAAAATATAATAAATATTATGAGACATTGCATTTGACATTGCATTTGACATTCTGTAAACGATCACTGCGTTAAGCAACTTTCAGTAGGGCTGGTCCTCGGATGGGTGACCACTTTGTGGCATGTACATTTGCAAACGTTTCCGTGCTTCGGAAGGCACGTTAAGCCGTTGGTCCCGGTTGCCAGTAACATGGCAGTCGTTAAGCCAACATGAAAGCCTTATGGGCGGCTTAAAAAAATTTCAACAGTAGGTCGATACAGCCTGTGCCCGGCCATTTCAACACGGCAATGGGCTCACCACCTGTTACGTGGGACAAAAATGCATACGGTGAAACGTGGGCGTTTTTTAATGCCTCTGCCTACCCCTTCGGGGATAAAGGCGTGACAATATGTATGTATGTATAAGACATTGTAACACACGACTACTCATTCATCTCAATTATATATAAATAATATCAGGATTTGGAGCAAGGGTTTGAAGTGAAACTTCTTTATCGACGTTGAGAGAAATTTTATAGCTAAAAAATAAATTAGACACTTTTCGGCTACGCGCCATGTTGTTTTGAAGTGAAACTTCTTTATCATAAGTGAAACTTCTTTATCGACGTATGAGAGAAATTTTATAGTATTTTAATAAAGTGGAAAAAGACCAGTACTTACCCGTGGTACTACCGGTGGTACTACTGGTAGTACCACGGGAAAAATTTTTTGCCCATGGTACTACTAAGACGTATAGTAGTACCACGGGAGATTTTATATTACCCCTGGTACTACTTAATAAATAATATAAAATACTTTATGTATCTACATAAATCGCAATCGAGAGCGGATACCCAGCGCATAAATCGCAACCTAAACAGGAGAAAATAATAGGAGACTAAAACTAAAAAAAATATTTTAATGGATTATAATATAAGATAGCAGGTTTTTCTTGTACGTATGAAATGTAGAGTGAGGGTATTAAGCTTATAAACTCTTTGAGCTCGCAACCCATCAATATGAATTGACCGGTAAGAAGACTATTTTGTGCAGCTGAGCGCGTCAGTTTGTGGCTAGGTTAATCCAAATTTGTGAAGAATACACACAACGGCGAAATGTGTATTCTTCACAAATTAAATTATTATTTATTAAGTAGTACCAGGGGTAATATAAAATCTCCCGTGGTATTACTATACGTCATAGTAGTACCACGGGCAAAAAATATTTCCCGTGGTACTACCAGTAGTAAGACCTTTGTAATTTGACAATTAGACCTATGTCCTTTGACCTACGGCCTTTGACCTGTCCTTTGAACTTTGTTCGTTGTTTTATGTCCTTTGACATTTGTCCTCGACCTACGCTCTTTGACCTTTAACATTTGTCCTGTGTCATTTGACCTATGTCCTTTGACCTATGCCCGTTGACCTATGTACTTTGACACATGTACTTTGATATATGTCCTTTGACCCACGTCCTTTGACTTTGACCTCCGTCATCCGAACTATGTCCTTTGACATTTGCCCTTGACATATGCCCTTTGTCCTTTGACCTTTGGCCCATGTCCTTTGACCTATGTCCTTTGACCCATGTCCTTTGACCTATGTCCTTTGAACCATGTCCTTTGTCCTTTGACCTATGACCTTTGACCCATGTCCTTTGTCCTTTGACCCATGTCCCTTGACCTATGTCCTTTGACCAATGTCATTTGACCTATGTCCTTTGACCTATGTCCTTTGACCTATGTCCTTTGACCTATGTCCTTTGACCTATGTCCTTTGACCTATGTCCTTTGACCTATGTCCTTTGCCCTATGCCCTTTAACCTATGCCCTTTGACCTATATCATCTGAACTATGTCCTTTGACATTTGTCCTTGACATATGCCCTTTGTTCTTTGCCCTATGTCCTTTGACCTTTGGCTCATGTTCTTTGACCTTTAAAATAACCTTTGTTGTTTGACCCTTTCACCGATGCCCTATACCCTTTGTCCTATTTTGTAGTAGGACAGAAGGAATAGGGCATATTACAGAATAAATAAATTTGATTTGAAAATGTTCTTTGGCCTATGCTCTTTGCCCTATGCGTATCTAAGTCTTCTATACAGATCTTGGGTTTTATTCTATTCAAATTTGATAGGGCATCGGTCAAAGGGTCAAACAACAAAGGTTAGTTCAAAGGTCAAAGAACATGAGCCAAAGGTCAAAGGACATAGGGCAAAGAACAAAGGGCATATGTCAAGGACAAATGTCAAAGCACATAGGTCAGATGACAGGGGTCAGAGGACATAGGTCAAAGGACATAGGTCAAAGGGCATAGGTATAAGGACATAGGACAAAGGACATAGGTCAAAGGACATAGATCAAAGGACGTGGGACATAGGACATAGGTCAAAGGAGATGGGCCAGAGGTCAAAGTACATAGGGCAAAGGACAAAGGGCATATGTCAAGGACAAATGTCAAAGGACATAGTTCAGATGACATAGGTCAAAGGACATAGTTTAAAGGGCATAGGGCAAAGGACATAGGTCAAAGGACATGGGCCAAAGGTCAAAGGACATAGGCCAAATGGCCTAAGTCAAAGGACAAAGGTCAAAGGACATAGGACATAGGTCAAAGGACACAGGACAATTGTTAAAGGTCAAAGAGCGTAGGTCGAGGACAAATGTCAAAGGACATAAAACAACGAACAAAGTTCGAAGGACAGTAAAAGGCCGTAGGTCAAAGGACTTAGGTCTAATTGTCAAATTACAAAGGTCTTACTACTGGTAGTGCCACGGGAAATATTTTTTGCCCATGGTACTACTATGACGTATAGTAGTACCACGTATGTGTATTCTTCACAAATTTGGATTAACCTAGCCACAAACTGACGCGCTCAGCTGCACAAAATAGTCTTCTTACCGGTCAATTCATATTGATGGGTTGCGAGCTCAAAGAGTTTATAAGCTCAATACCCTCACTCTACATTTCATACGTACAAGAAAAACCTGCTATCTTATATTATAATCCATTAAAATATTTTTTTTAGTTTTAGTCTCCTATTATTTTCTCCTGTTTAGGTTACGATTTATGCGCTGGGTATCCGCTCTCGATTGCGATTTATGTAGATACATAAAGTATTTTATATTATTTATTAAGTAGTACCAGGGGTAATATAAAATCTCCCGTGGTACTACTATGACGTATAGTAGTACCACGGACAAAAAATATTTCCCGTGGTACTACCAGTAGTACCACCGGTAGTACCACGGGTAAGTACTGAAAAAACAAATAAATTTTGCAAAATAATTGCTACAAAAAATGTATCCAATTATATAGTTCTAAAAAATGATGTAAAATGTACACACATATTTTTACATATCACTGTTATCCTGTTCAATTTAACTGAATTTCATAAAGTATCGCATGTTGACAAAATTTTTGTCCAAACAAAAGTGATATTTTGATAGATTCACCAATCTACCTAAAATATTGACATGAATGTTTCGATTTATTGGCTTTGGAAGCTGGATTATTAAAATTCACTGACATCGCTCCTAGCTTTAATAGCAATATGAATCGTGACAGTGTCAATTGACTAACAACCGTTGCGCAACTTTGGATGTAGAATATTGAGCCATTGGCAAATATGCTTATTTACTTATGATGTGAACCCTAGGACAATTTCACCAAAGGACGCGACAATAAAGTATGAAATAACGTTCAACCAACTTTTGTGCGAGACGGAAACTACACACATTGATTTCTTACTCTTGCATAAAATGTTGTCACTGTCTAACAACCAATAAAAATATAACTGCAAATAGAAATATGTAGGTATGCAATACGAATTTGACACAATATTATTCGTCTAATATTTGAGATGGTAACTCTTTGTATAATGTTTATAGAGAATGACAGTATATTGAATATAGGCCGATTAAGTTGTTGGTATGTTTCAATAATTAATGGTTTTTGTTAATGATAGTACTCCACTCAACAACAAAACGATTAAAAATCTTGCGTGCCTTTCGAGCACGAAAACGCTTGTAAATGGAAATCCCAAATAGCGGTCACCCATCTGACGACCAGTCATAGCAACAGATTGTTTATACTGTTAATTGTTGGCACTTGGTGGAATAGCTTGAATAATTTTTTTTTTATATTGTACTCATTGACATATTTGCTTAAAAACCCCCGCTTACTTTTTTGTCCTTCAAAATAGATCATTCGCCTTTATATTGACTAACGCACACGGCGCATTAAAAGTATCCCGTACAAAAAAAAGTCCCCTGAAAAACACAGACCAGACTAGACAAAAGTACGCGAGAGTCCCCGAAAAAAATAAAACTGACGTAGGTAGGCTCAGTAACGCACACGATGGACTTTAGTCTGTGTTTTTTGCTTCCATAGCGTGCGCTTTACTTAATTTCAGTGCAACAAAATGTTCGCAGACCGTGTGCGTTGAGTCCGCGTAAAATCGGCAATCAAAATTCTTCACCATATTTTAATCGTAATTTAAGAGTATGACCAGTGCTAATAATGAGTATGATAAGTGCTATTATCTTCATGTTTTACACACTAATCGGGACTTCACGCTAAACAAAATTCTACTTACATTCACCGACGTTTCGAACGCAATGAAGCATCCGTGGTCGCGGCTGGACTCGTCGGTGAATGGTAATAGAATTTTGTTTCGCGTGAAGTCCCGAGTAGTATATAAAACATACTATTATCTTGATTTTGCAAACACTATCACTTAGTTAGCGTACCACCATAAAACCATCAAACAAAATTCTACTGTATTTCTTTAAACACAAAATCTAGACTACAGTTCCCAAAACCTAGTTTTAGCTTTCTTAACCAATTTCATAGTAAGCAGGAATTTGTACTCTACCTTTTGGAAATAAAGTAAATAATGTTGTAATCTCGATTTATTCATGGTACAGTCGCAAACAAAAGCGATAAGGCAATGGAATATAAAGGTTACTCACAGAAAGCACGCGATTATTCAGTGTTGTTAGGCTAAATTGAGTTTAGTACTATTTAAATTTATGTGCAGTTTAACGATACAGTGTAAACAGCTGAGTCGTAGGATTTGGTAAATGCATGCTATGGACTCAAAGAAAATATATCGTTAGTCTTAGGGCCGTATTCCAGAACGTTTATCAATACTCAACAAACACTTAGAAGTAGTATTTATAAGGCAAAAACTAGCCTCAAGCGTCGATTGAGTATTGAGAAACGTTCTGGAATACGGCCCTTAGTCTGTGATAAGTAATCGAATCTATACTCTATACTAATATATAAAACTGAAGAGTTTGTTTGTTTTGTTGAAGGCGCTAATCTCAAGAACTACTGGTCGGCTTTGAAAAATCTTTTTGGGTTGTATAGCCCATGTATCGAGGAAGGCTGTAGGCTATATATCATCACGTAAATATCCTGGAGAGCGGAGCAATCTCAAGAACTACTGGTAGGATTTAAAAAATCTTTTTGTGTTGGATAGCCCATTTATCGAGGAAGGTTGTAGGCTATATATCATTACGCAACTATACTGGAGAGCGGAGCAGTAATCATAAAATGTCGACAAATCAGGCAAATTTAAAACAATATTGTAGAATTAATAAACGACAGGATTAAATACATGCGACGGAATTTCAAAGTATATCACAGGCAAAGACGTGGGGATCACTTAGTACATAATAAATCAATTATATACTAGTTGACGCCGCGGCTACGCACACGTGGTGAAGTTTTCCCGTTCCCATTTTCCACAGGAACTTGTTCCTGGGATCAAAAGTAGCCTATGTGTTATTCTGATGTGTAAGCTATATTATCGTAAAGTTTATAATATTAGTAGGATATAATATAATATTAGAAGGTATAGTATGTTACATACATAGACAATCTTGCCACGTCGGCAGTTGAGAGTAGACAGTTCTTGACGTTTCCCGCATTAAGTTTACTGCGGTGGCTACTTTAGATCAGGTATACAGTTTATTGCTATGAAGCGCTCGTGGCCCTGCGGTCTCAGTGTTCTGTAAACGATCACAGAGTTACGCAACTTTCACTATGGCTGGTCCTCGGATGGGTGACCACTTTGTGGCATTTACATTTGCGAGCGTTTCCGTGCTTCGGAAGGCACGTTAAGCCGTTGGTCCCGGTTGCCAGTTAAATGGCAGTCGTTAAGCCTGGTTGAAGGTCTTATGGGCGGCTTAAAGAATATTAACAGCAGGTAGCCACAACCTGCGTCTGTCTATTTCAACACGGCAATGGGCTCACCACCTATTACGTGGGACAGAAATCCACACGCTGAAAAGTGGGCATAAAATATGCCTCTGCCACCCCTTCGGGGATGGCGTGATGGATATTATTATTTATACAGTTTATTGTCAGCTTTGTGGTATTAAACGATTTAGAATAATCATTTTCAAAATCAGCTACGCAATAGGTCGTGCTTGGGTTCGATTTCCACCCAGGGTTAAACTATGTGTGATTAGCACGATGGTTTATTCTGTGTCTGGGTGTTATTTTATCTATAATATGTATGTATTTAGAAATATATAAGTATGTTTATCAGTTATCTGGTTACCATAGTACAAGCTCTGCTTAGTTTGGAATCAGATGGCGTTGTGTGAGTTGTCCCAACGATATTTATATTATATTTATATATTATCTTCTTGGTGTATTGCTTCGCATCCATGCATAGGTACATCTTTCGCTTCCTGCAGATTCGTTAATCGCTTCATACATGCACGTCTGGGGATCGGAGTACTTTTGACCTTACCAGTTTTGAACAATGGTCTTAAATTCTTCAAATTTACGAGGGCTTTCAATTTTACACGTTAACAAATATGCCTATTTAAAATATTAAGTAGTACAAAATATCCATTGAATATTTTAAACCACAATTCTAAGAAGCACTCGTAATCCGGCGAACTCCCTGTGTTCTTTAAACTATCACTACGTTAAGCATGTTTTCCTATAAGCTGGTCCTAAGATAGGCGAACGTCGTGGCATGTCCATTTACAAGCTCTATGATTCTGAAGGCACATTAAGCCGTTGGTTCCGGTTGTTAGTAACATTAAAGACTTTTAACGTAGTCGAAGGCCTTTTACGGCAAACTGCACCTTTCCATTTCAACACGGCAATCCATACAGAGAAATGTGGGCTTATAGTGTGCCTCTGTCACTCCTTCGAGGATAAACCGGTGACTGATAAATAAATACATTTATTAAATGACAATTTCCTTTTCTATAATTATGAGCGTAACAAACTATTTAGCGTGAGTAACTTTTATCGTAATTGCAAACGCAATCATTTTTATTAGCTCACTATTAAAAGCAATACTTTCGTTTCCAGTTCTATACTTACTGGCGTAAGTATAATTAAAAGTTTTGTAAAAAATATTTTTAATTTTCCGCTGTAAATGTTAATGATTGCAAATGGACTTTTCATTTTCCTTTAAATGTGGAAACCCCCACTTTCTTTTTTACTTTTTGCTGCGTACTGTGTGAAACCTCCCTTAACGTTAGCCCAATCACATACTCTGACTATTTAAAGTTAGTCAGTTCTGAGTTTAAACCCCATTTACGATCCATAATACCCCTTTTTGATTAAACATTTCATTGGGCGTTTTTCTCAGTCAAATGGAGGCTGAGAAAAAAGCTATGACAATTTAATAGAAAAATTAATATTATCTCGCTGGATTTATCGATAATCCTGAACAAACTAACATACACTAACTAACTAACTAACTATTGTATGAGCGTGAAAAAATCAATAAACATATTTTGTTACTTATGTAACTTCATAGAGAAAACTTTAATTTGTAATAGCAATTAATAGTTTAACTAGAAGAATCACTTAACATAATAAAATATTGTCGACTAATCTATAATTCTACTATAGAATTCATTATGAATCATGATCAGAATATTGTAAGCAAGTATAAATCGTTTTAAAACAATTTGACATAAATAAGAACAAACATGTAAATATTGACTAATTAATTTATTCTGTAATTTTGGATTGTGTTAATATATTTCTGATGCAGACTGTAGGTACTTGTAAACTTCAAGCCGTTGCGTTGCTGCAGTGCAGCATTGCCATCTGAAATTCCATTATGCTCAGTAAAATACCACGTATTTTATTTCTAACATCTAAACAACTTGCACTCAGACAATTTTCTCTCAAGTTCATGTACTGAAAATTGTTATTTGAGATTGATGTTATTCCATTTGTTTACTCTTGCGAGTGTATTGTCGTACTTACGAGATTTCTTTGTAAACAAACGTAGCTTTTGCGGTTAAGACATTTTTTAAATTTTTAATTATTCACTAACAATTTGTTACAACCGTGTCGGAATATATGTATTATTTAAGGTTCCGATAACATAAATCCTTACAGTTTCAATATTTCTATCAGTCTGTCTGGATCATAAATATAGTCATAAATTAAGTTTCTTCTTTCATAAAAAACCGATAAAACATGATCATACCCTCAGAACGTGCCCTGGCAATAAGAGTTTCAAATTACAACAACAAGTTTCAAATTACAAAATAATATCCACACAGAAAATTGGTAAAATTTATCATTTTAGTGTTATTAGATTTGGAAATACCTTATTTATGTTTAATGTATATTTATGTTTAATGTATATTTCTGGTTTTATTGGCGACGTATACTATTAGTTACAAAGCTTACCTTGTACTGCCTGACGTTTCGACCGGATTACACCAGTAGTGGTCACGGATTGAATCATTGTAAAGCAAAATTGTTCTTCAAAAGGGGTCTTAGAAGGTATACCTATAGAAGGTATACCTACACGTATAAAGGGTCGGTAGGGCGAGTGCTGCACCTCTGGTGTTGCAAACGTCTATAGACTACGGTGACCACTTTCCATCATATGGGCCGTATGCTTGTCTGCCACCTCAGTGGTTTATAAAAATATGTAGTGTAATTTAAAAGTAATTATAATCACAAATATATTTCAAAGAAAAAGTTAACATTTTCTTAAGACAAAAGATAGCATAAGGTTGATTAAGATCGTGACAATTAGTAGAATAAAACATTCAAAAGGTTTAAAAAGTTTTTGTTAACTATTTATATTGTTAAGCAATTTTGTAATAGTTTGCTCCACTTTCGGGATAGCTAGTACCCTCATAATGGGACGTACCTTGTATATCTTCAAATCGTTTTGAGATACTTCATATCGATTTTCACTTCCACAGACTGCCTACATGCAGGCAATTTGGGGCTTAAATTACCTCGAAACCCGTCATTCGCGAGTGTCAGTCATCTACGCAATGGTTGTATCATTAATCAATATTGTTGGACCTGTCCACAACATCACAGTTGTGTTATGGTGCATATACACAGATAAAAAAATATATTCATAAAAGATTATTATTTAAAAAAATAAATGATGACGTTTGTTGACGTTTGAAATATTTTTATGAAATCAATGAATGAAACTATTCTTAACATGACTGTACCTTTTTTTCCAAAAATCTTAGGTATGTCCAGTAGACGAAAACATTAAAATATTTAATTTAAGTTTCACTATGTGGAAACGCGTAAAAATTCTGGTGTGTCCAGATGACGAAATAATAAATAATATTTTTTGGCGTTTCACCAACTGATAACACGTATGTCCAGCCTCCTGTGTCGAGATGATGAATAACCCTTTTACACAGTACCATCCATCCCAAACTAAGCTATAATTTTGTACTATGGGATCTAAACAACTTATATATATACTTATAAATTTCTGAATACATACTTATTAACTTATTATACAGGAAACGCCAAAACTCTGTAACCAACATTTGCGTATCATACAAATATTTATTCTGGCCCGGGAATCGAACCCTCAGTGGCAGTCTATTACACTACCCTGATTGACCTTGCTGTACCACGTTAACCGGACGAGTTGGTACAGAGCTTTGATTGGAGTTTTCTTTCTCATCCCAATGCCCTCCTCTATTATACAGCAGGTGCACTTTTTGCAGATGAAACTGACTTTGGTCATGCTTGTCTAGGTCATGTCCTATACACACTAAGGTAAGTCACTATCCCAAAATGAGTACCTAGTTTATGACTGATTACCCCGGGATACAGCGTAAAAATACTTGGTTAATTTTTGAAGTGAAACTTCTTTGTCGACGTATGAGAGAAATTTTATAGCTGTAAAAAATCGTCACGTTTTTCGGTTTCGCGCCATGTTGTTTTGAAGTGAAACTTCGTTATCGACCATTCGTTATCGACCATTCGTTATTCGCCATATACGAAGTGGGCTTCTAAGGCTCATAAGGGGTCCTGAAAACGCCTGAAAAAGGGTTTTCAGGTTATGAAGGCATGTGATAGGGGGTGGCCTGAAACGAAATGAAAACATGTTTCAGGCGCCTGAAAATAACGGCAACTGGGGTGAAATTCGGATAATTTGATATGTGATAGAGCCTCCTCGGAAACGGCCTGAAACCGGGAAATGAAGGTCCAGAAAATGACGTTTGAAGTTGTTCACTAGTCCGCCGGCGTAACAGTATGTATGATAATCTGTAACAGGATATTACATTTGTTTATTTATATTCGAAAATGACAAATCTAACTTGTAAAGGTTTGCGGTTAAAAGGCTTATCAAAAGAAAAAATCTTTGAAAGAACTACACTACAGGGTTAAAAGATAAAAAGAAAACGTTGTGGGACACTTTTTCACAGCCCCATCAAGCCTAAACTAAACTTTAAGCTTGTGCTATGGGATCTAGACAATAACCATATTTGTGTAACATAGTCAGACTGATAGGTAAATGATATAGAAATGCACAGTGCTATAAAAATATTGAACTAAAATATACGAAAAAATACTTTTCTTCCTTGGTATGTATTCGTATATTTATCATAGTATGTTGTCAATATGTCTTGTAGAATATAATTGTATGTCAATACACGGTTAGATTGTTCGTGCTGGATCCAAATCTAATTTGTGAGACTTGGAGCAGATGTGCCAACCGCAAATACTGTCAGGGGTATATTTCTTTTGAGTTTTATTTCAGCGTGTAGGTATTTCAGCGAGAGAGAATCCTAAAACTAAATTATAAATGAGAAACTTTATAATTTAGTTTTAGGATCGTTTTTCTTAAATTCTAATTTTAAAGATTTTTAAATTATCTGAAGCGCTCGTGGTCCCGCGGACTCAGAGCTCTGTAAACGATCACTGCCTTAAGCAACTTTCGCTATGGATGGTTACGGATGGGTGATCACTTTGTGGCATTTCCTTTTGCGAGCGTTTCCGTGCTTCGGAAGGCACGTTAAGCCGTTGGTCCCGGTTGCAGGACAGGTCCCGGTACAGGATTAAACACGGTGAAAAATGGGCATATAATATGCCTCTGCCACCCCTTCGGGGATAAGGTGTAATAGATAAATAACTCTTCAAATTACTAATCTCGCTGATGAGGAGCCTGGACAAGTCAGAAATCGAGAACTACTTTCACATGCGTGTCAATTTTGGATAAACACTGCGGAAATGGCAGTCCCTCGAAGTCAGTGTGCTTTACCGCAGTCTGATTTGATATTACTTAATCTAGACCATGGCAATAAAAGCCGATAGCTTTTATCCGCCAGATTATTGCGTTATTATAAATGCGTATGCAGGATATAATCTTCAAGTAGGTGCAGATAACTATTATATAAATAAGAGTCATAAAAATACTTAGAACTGATAAAGTTGATTCCGGTTGCCAGTAATATGGTAGTCATCAAAGCAAGTTGAAGACATTATGGGCGGCTTGAAAATTTACCACAGCAAATCGCCACAACAACACGCGGTGGGAGTGCATCCGACTGCTACGCAAGAGGTGGGTAACCAATTTCACACAAATTTCACACAGTTATCACACAAAGTCTTATCCGTCGTGGGTTCGATTCCCACCCAGGATAAGACTTTGTGTGATAACTGTGTGAAATTTGTGTGAAATTGGTTTATTCTGTGTCTGGGCGTTATTTATCTATAATATGTATGTATTTAGAAATATATAAGTATGTTTATCAGTTATCTAGATCCCATAACACAAGCTAATATTAGCTTACTTTGGGCTAGATGGCGCTGTGTGAAAAGTGTCCCACAATATTTATTATATTTATTTAATGAATCACCACTACGTGGGACAAAAATGCAAGTAGTAAAAAGTATCTTGTTAAAATCCATTACAATGTAGATTATTGTGCATTTTAATTGATTTAAAAAAGAACGTATTGTTTTACCGCACTTTTATTGAAGGCTAGAGCAAAGACTAGGGGTAATTGATTAGATAACTTTGAGTATTTTTTTTGTTAACCAAAAATAAAGACTGCCTTTCATATCCAAAGTTCTGAGGGTTTCAATTTACTTTGAAAGCTAATGTTAAGACGTCAAGATTAAAAACTTTACATGTTATTGAAAAAAGAGTTTAAAATTATATTTAATACTACATATTTTCATCGACAGTACTCTTGCAAGGCTTAATTTTTTTTTTTAGAAAGATAACCCTCCCAGCACGCATTTCAACCATCTGCAGCAGCAGATATATCTGCACTTATCATGTCAAACGTAGATGTACGTTTGACATGATAATGTTGTTCTATCCATCCATCATGAATAAAACGATATCGCCGTGTCTTTTGAACTTTAAAATGTATGAACTTCTCATCGAAATAAAACTTTTTAAATTTAATGTTCTGAAACTAACCGCTGTTCAAATAATAATTTTATTGGTGTAAGAAAATTCCAATTTTTAAAGATATTTTTAGATTTTTAATGTTCTTGAGTTACATTTTTGATACAACAATGTTTTCATTATTCATTTAATATTAAAAATTAAGTCACTTCACAAATGCATTATTAGTATCAAAGCTTTTCGCGTAGCTGTAAGGGTTTTACAGACGTCATCACGATTGTAATGTATTTGGTGTTGCAAATGTTCATAGGCTACAGTAATTACTTTCTATCAGGGTCCTAGCGATACAAAGATTCTAATTTAAAAAAAACCCTATCATTATTAATTTTCATAAACGACTGCTAGCACTTCTATAACAAACTTTTCAACACACTTGCTTAAAACGACTGTTTTTATTGCACCGATTTTTGACTCATAATCCGAGAAATTAAACACGTGTGCTTTTTTATTATATTATCGCTCGAGTGCTTTCAGTTTACTAATCCGACTAATTTGCATTTGTACACTAGTACCAAATTGTAAGTACCAAGAAAAAACGATTTAATTTAGTCTGGTTATAACTTTTTTTATCAACACAGTCTTAACGCGGCAAATAACAGTATCTACATAGGCTTTTATTTTAATAAATTGGTAAAACCAGCTTCATTACTAAAAATAACTCAAATTATTTAAACATATTTTAAATTTTCTGTAATTTGTGTTTTATACACGAATTATTTTACATTTTAAAATTGGCTGTTGGCAGATTTACCTAGTTCGTGCCTTAGCCTTGCAAGCGCACCATCGGTACCGCTGCAAGAAAAAAAAATAACTTACCATTTTTCGTAAATAATTTAAGACTGTGACGATATTTGGAATAATGTGAAGTTTAATATTAACAAACATATTTAGTTCAAGTGAAAAAAATACAAAAACAAGACAAAAAACGCATGAGGTAGCCTCCTTTTTCCATCACAATTCAATGAAAAGACGCGCACACTATAACTCCTTGTATATAATGGTCAACTTAGCACACTTGTATCATAATGTACTATTGTTTAGCAGGCAAAAGAACGGACCTTTTGATTTTTATTGCTTTCATTATGTCGGTAAATTTTTTTAGTGTTTTTTTTTCAGAACAGATCACATCACATAAAGAAATCGTCATGTTTTTGAATCAATAAAACAATAAGAGTAAAGTAGCTACATTAAATAAATTTTTATAAAACTTTGCCATTATCAGAGAAACTACAGACGGCTTCCTAACTTGTAGTATACTATTTATAGGTTCGTTATAACTTTCACACTACCCGAGCCGTCGAGGTAGCTTAGTTAACGAAAATATAAAGGAAAAGTATATATGTAAGTTGATTATTCGGTAGTCAAGAAATTTACCAAAAAGCTTTTGAAGCAAGGTGTAAATAACTTGTAAATCAAGTACACAGCTAGCAAAATGTGGCAGTTTCTAAACGGATCTTAGGCTGGCGGCCCAATGATGTACCTCTTCACGCTCTGCTTGGAACACACGCAACCCTGGATTATAGGACGAGGGAAAACACATGCTCCGGCAGAGCATTCCAAAATTCTATTGTTAGACAGAGAAACGAATTAACTTATATTAAGAATTATTATTGTGGTGAATTAACAGTTTTGAGGTGATAGTAGATAATACAATCATGTCGATTTGTAATGTGGAATATAGCACACATCACTTAACAATTTGGAGGGTAAGGTACTTATGACCCTTGTTACTATCCCTATCCTTGAGATGAGAGTTTAACGGAGTACCATTAAGATGTCCAGGGATAGAGTCAAGCGGCGCCTTTGCTGACTCACGGACAAAGTAACGACGAAAGAAAGCACCCATAACAGCATCGGGACGTGAGACGGCAATCGCTTTTAATCTCCTAACAAATTCAAACTATCACGCCTTATCCCCGAAGGAGTAGCAGAGGCATACATGTTGTATGCCCACTTTTCGCCATGTGTATTCCTGTCCCACGTAATAGGTGGTGAGGTCATTGCCGTGTTGAAATAGACAGACGCAGGTTGTGGCTACCTGCTGTTCGAATTTTTGAAGTCGACCCCATAAGGCCTTCAACTTGACTTAACGACTGCCATGTTACTGGCAACCGGGACCAATGGCTTAACGTATATTCCAAAGCACGGAAACGCTCGCAAATGTAAATGCCACAAAGTGGTCACTCATCCGAGGACCAGCCATAGTGAAAGTTGCGTAACTCAGTGATCGTTTACAGAACACTGAGTCCGCGGGTCCACGAGCATTTGTTTACAATTTCCAATATAAATAATAATGAGACGATATTTTATGAAACAAATATTATTTAACTTGAACTCAAAAGCAGTTTACGAAGGTCCGGTGTCGCACCATCATTAAAACTTTTGGAAAATACTCAAGAACAGTGTTGTCAGGTTATCAAACAACGAAATTTTCCCAATTTAGATTTTTCGTAATGTTAACATAGAGAAATTATGTAGTCAAGAGACGAAACCCGTTTTTTATTTCAGTTTAAATTCATAATTTCTTTATTGTCATGATATTTTTTTAAACACCATTTTTAACTGTAATTGGAAAAGTACGTATACTGTCTTTTCTTGTTTTAGTGTTTTTTCAATTGCTTTCAAACTTTTGCTGAATTTGGAGCCTGGCAAGAATGGGCTATCGTTAGGCTTTTGATTTTTGGAGCCAATATTAAAAGTAAAGTATATCCTACAAATATTATAAACGCGACAGTTTGTAAATATGGATGGATTTTTGTCACTCTTTCACGCAAAATTTACTGAATGGATTTTGATGAAACTTTATAATAAAATATTTATCCCGGGAACAAGTTCCTGTGGGAAACGCGAACAGGAAAAATTCACCTCGTGTGCGGAGCCGCAAGCGTCAACTAGATAAATATAAAATTTTTGAACTTTCGTTTATCAAATTTATCAGCAAAAAAATATTGTTGAATGGCAGCACAAAAAAGGTACAGCTTATTTTGATGTAAAGGAGGCTGAGCTGATTATAGGCATCGCTTACTTTAGTCACAAACTTTGCCGGTGCCGACCAAAAGTAGGCTTGTAATGTATCTTGCGTTATTATTTACGAAGGCTTTCAAGCCCCCGGAATATGATACTTGGAGTTTGTTTGTTCTTTGAGGTTTTGGTGACTGATCGATTTTTTATTGCCACCACTTCTAGCCGGATTTAGGAAATAATATTTCATAATAAATAATAATTGTTTTTTTTTTTGGCAATTAAGTTGTATAGATTTTACTGAAGTTTTGGAAATGATGATTTTTAATTATTATTTTATGGCCTGGTTAAGAAGACCTTTTAGCCAATTTATTTTTTATTTCATATGTTTTGAATCTTATCTTCGAATTGAGTCCTGTCCAGTCTATATCAATATCGACTCCTCAGTCCTAGGTCCTGGTCCTTGCCCTCAGTATAACGGTGGATCTTATACTAAGGTTTTCAGTAGAGAAAATAGCATTCACTGCATATATATCATTGTCTATCACTATAGCACGTTAACACAACTTTAATGTCCAAAAAACTACCACTCCCGCACATAAAACAAGATAAATGCACTAGTTTTAGATAATAATTTACAACAAGCGTCCGCACTTGTCAGTGATACCGCGCAAAGTCCGATAACTACATAAAAATATAAGTGTTGCCACCCGTCTAAACACTGAAATGGCTGGATTGACTTTAACGATTATTACACTGGGAAAAAGCTGATGTTTTAAGTAGTAACAACGGCTATTTTCTATTGTCTTATTCCCATTTGAACGTGCACTTTCATCGCAAATAAGGCTCCTTCAAATTTTACCTACGTATTTTTGCATTATTTTTGACTTCTTTTTTAACTTATAGAAAATGTAACTTACGTATTCTAAGATAAATTAGCTATACTTTTATTTTTTTTATGCTGCCCAAGCTGTATGCAATTGCCACGCTGAGGTCCCCCGTGAGGGTTCGATTCCCGAATCGGAAAAATATTTGTGTGATTCACAAATGTTTAATTCGGAGTTTGGATTTGTTTTTTTATCTTGTACATTGTTGTATGTTTATCAGTCATCTAGATCTTATGACAAGCTTATATATTAGCTTATATTGGGCTATATGTCGCTGTGTTAAAAATGTCCCACAATGTAAATTTTATAGTACTTGTATCTTAATCTAGACGAATATATAGTTTTCATTAACATTTACTTTTCTTTTGAACGCTTTCTGCAAAACAATTCCTTTGAAATGAAAATATAACATCGTCTTCGATATATGCAAATAGCTTTTAAAATAAAAATCGAAGATAAAGCCAAGATAATTACTTTGCGGCTATAGTTTATAGCGATTGTGGAGCAACAAATGAAGACAAATCGGGAACCGCAGTCAGTTGAATCCTCATTGGGACGTTTCCACTACTATTGGTATCAGTACACATACAAATATTGAACTCGAAAGTCCAATAACAAATTTTGATAATATTTATCTGGTTCCTTTCGTATTATCGCAAAGACCAGGTTCATTTCAAATGACTTCTGATTAAATTCGATGCGGGTTTCAAGACATTCTAACTTCTTCTGGGACTTCACCGAGATCGAGCTCGGTGTAACTTTTGTGGTCTTGGCCATTACTGTAGATCCTGGTTTACAGGAGTCACAACAATGGAAATGTGGGTGGGACTAGTCCCAATTAAAGGACCAACGGCTTAACGTGCATTCCTAAGCACAGAAACGCTCGCAAATGTAAATGCTACAAAGTGGTCACCCATCCGAGGACCAGCCATAGTGACAGTTGTGTAACTCAGTGAACGTTTACAGAACACTGAGTCCGCGGGGCCACGAGCGCTTCCTCTCATCTCATTTTGAAGTTTAATCATCTCTCTTTCCATGTCTCTCTGCAGAGTACAGAAGGAACTTGTACTTTTATTTTTTCATTGTATTTTCCCGTTACCAGTAGTACTGGTTTCTTCAACAATGCTGTTCGATTGAAACGTCCAGAGTTAAACTGGTACCTATATTTTATTTCAACACTTTTTTATTTTTGTTCTCAGTGATATTTATTGTGAGTTTGTGCTGGTTTGACTTAGAATGGGTTTATTTTTCATACTATCTATGCGTTCATGTTGCCATACGTTTTTATAATAAAGAAATTTCCGTAGATATTTCAGAATTCAATTGTAAATAATTTATTTTTGAGTGCACCACTATCTGAAATGATGATAAAAACGAAGTGTATAGCAAATTGTTGTTTTGCAAATGGTTTATTTACTTTACTTCAAATAACAAAAACTTGTACAATGTTGTAACACCCTAAAAATTATCTACATACATCCTATGTCACGCCTTTATCCCCGAAAGTGTACAAAAAGCACACATTTGTCCCATGTAAAAAAAAAGGTGGTGAACCCATTGCCGAGTCAAAATGGAGCAGTAGTGCAGTATATCAGTTGTCTACATCTTTTATTAGTTTAGGTTAGATGGCACTAGTGCTAATTCTGTTGTTGAAACCACTAAACTAAATTTCACTAAAATTTCACTAAAATTTTCATATTTTTATTAAGAGATTGCCAAATGCTATTCTGTTATTACGTTGAACTAAACTTGGTGATATTATAAACAGCACTAAATTTGTATCTGACATCACTAAAATCCCCTTTATGTAATAAAATTCAACAAAACATGTATTTACATGTCGACTAACTTAGTGATTGAACTGTCTATGTATATTTTTCACTTTTTGTTGAATTTTATCACATTAAATGAATTTTATTGATGTCAGATACAAATTTAACATCACACAAAATTTAGAAATTTTCACTAAAATTAGACGTCAACTATTTAGGTGACCTCGTACGTATAAAGTGAAAAATGTACATAGGCAGTTCAATCATCAAATTAGTCGGCATGTATTTACATTCGACGATCTATGTACATTTTTTACGTCTTGTTCAATTTTATCACATAAAATGAATTTTTATTGACATCAGATACAAATTAAGTGCTATTTATGATATCACTAACTTTAGTTCGACTTAATAACAGAATAGCATTTGGCAATCTCTTAACAAAAATTAGAAAATTTTAGATACATTTAGTTTAGTGATGTCAACAACAGAATTAGCACCAAAAAGTGTCTCAAATATTTATTTATTTATTGTCTACTGTTAAGAATTTATGAGACCTTTATTAGACTTTCAACTTCTCATGTTACTGGCAACCATAACCAACGGCTTAACGTGCCTTCCAAAGCACGATGACGGTCACCTATCTGATGACCAGCGATAGCTTAAGATGCTTAACGTAGTCATCATTTACAGAACACAGAGTTAGCTAGATACGAGCGCTTCAGTGAAAATTTATAAAAATATCTAGAACAATTTTTTTATCTATGCATGTATGTATATGATGACCTATTACGTGGGACAGAAATACATATGGTGAAAAATGGGCATATAATATGCCTCTGCCTCCCCTTCGAGCGTATATAATATATAAGACTATATATATAGTAAGGCGTGATAGATAAATAAAAATGTATATATATATGACAGTGATTTTACGAAAAATATATACTAATAATAAGTGAATTCCATTATTGGTAAATAAAAATTCCATCTTATGTCTTTGTCTTCATATCCCTAAGCAGCAAGGACACTCTACTCGAGATGGAAAGTAGGGCGGCTTTCAATGAAGATCCCCTCAACGAGTTGTTGAGAACTATTGTGCCGGACAGTATAAAAGCTGCTCGTCCGTTTGTAGATTCAAAACTGTTTATATTGCAAACTCTATATCCAGTTGAATGATTCTCGGAAAATTTCAAGCTTAATAAAGATGGTATTGCCTTCTTGCGAAGTGATGTGGAAGACAAACTAAAACCTTTTCACATACCTACTAATATGTTATAATATAAAAATGAATTGATGTTCGTTAGTCTCGCTAAAACTCGAGTATGGTCTTGAAATATTGGTAAAGGTTCAGGGTAGGTTTAAACGGTTAAAAACAAACATAATAAATAAAGCAAGGACTGAATATGACCATTTAATTTTTCAATACAAAATGCCTGTGAAATTCAGATGTTCTTTGAGTCTCTGTTGTTTTTTGTGTAGAAATTTAATAATAGAGTCACTTGGTTGTCAAATATTTATCAGTGCGTTGAGAAATTTGTATGTTCATAGCTGTAGTTTGAGGTCCCGATCTCCTTGGTCTAGTTTGTTGGAATACAAAAGAGTTCTGTTTTAATAATAAAGAAATAAAAAATAATGGTGTCAGTTGATTGTCGAAAAATCTATAATTCCATAATAATTATATAAATTTCCTGTACGTGTGTTGTAAGTCTTCCTAAAAGGCCGGACCGATTGGGATGAAATTTTGTATGCATATTTCAATGGGTTGCTGGAATGTTTGAAACAAAAAACATGCTGGTAGAATAACCTGATAGGTGGCGCTGTGTTCGGTATGTCACACAATTTGCTCTACAAGAGTAAGGCACACAATTTCTTTACACCAACCGTAAATTCGTTAGAAGTTTGAACTATTTTTTATACCACTGAGGTGTCAGACAAGCATACAATCCACCTGATCGAATGAGGTCACCGTAGCCTATGGACGTTTGTAACACCAGAACACCTGTGCATTACGCACTCGCGCTTTTGAAGAACCCCCTTACTATGCAGGGAGTTTATAGCACGATCCAAGAGTACGCTGTAAAAACACTCTTATACGACCTAACCGTATGTGTACAAAGTGTTAGGATGAACACACTGTAGCGAGCAGTACGATGATAGAAAGTAGCCATGGGAATTATGTCAAAAAAATCCTCAGAGCACAAACCATTTAACACGCATAAAGCCTTTCCTATCGCAAAAAAAGCTCGATACCACCCGTAAGTAAGGTTGAAGCCTAATCTGGTGCACCAGCCAGGTGACAACAGTAGTCCATGTGTGGCCGCACTTTGGACTTAGAGAGAGGCAATGGTTGCAACGCAGTAAAGTATTGGCGCCCTGTTGATACTCCCAAGTTTTTTGACGCCAGTTTTCACCTTATCCTGTAAATGACTACGGTATCGGACTTCAGTAGAGATCTCAACACCGAGGATCTCAATACTATTGGAGATGTAGAGAGGTGTTAAAATTTAAAGTAAAGCTACTTATACGGGTATTTGTCTTATTATCATAATTTAATTTAATGTAATGTAACTTGGATACTAACTTAACACAAAATATATAAATTATAAGGCGATGCGAAGTCCGGCGGGTCAGCTAGTATACATATATATTATCACGCCTTTATCCCCAAAGGGGTAGGGGCAGAGGCATACAATATGCCCACATTTCACCGTATACATTTCTGTCCCACGTGTGGGTGGTGAGCCCATTGCCGTGTTGAAATGGACAGGCGCAGGCGGTGGCGACCTGCTGTTGAAATTTTTTAAGCCGCCCATAAGGCCTTCTACTTGGCTTAACGACTGCCATTTTATTGGCAACCGGGACCAGCGGCTTAACGTGCCTTCCGAAGCTCGGAACTGGGGTGGGTCTAAAGGGCCGAACAAATTGAATAAAATGTGTCTATTTTAGATGTTAAATTTGGAAGTATGTTTGAACCCATTACCCTTTTAGTGAGGTGGTAGCAATAAGGTCTTATGTGCTAGACACTAATTAGCACGACCAATTTAAGTCCTGGTAGTCTCGGACTCGGACTCGGTCGGCTACCTAGTATGTTATAAAGAAGTATAGATATTGATTAGAAGGGTACTTAAGTAGACCAGTGCGCGTTGCGTAACTTTATTTTATAGACTGCAAATCATAAATATTTACTTGGGAATTCTTAAAAATTTTAAAAAGGGACTAAAAATAACGGGTATTATGTATCACTAAAACACACTAGAACACACACCAAGAAAATAGCACTTACGCACATGAAAAAATCACATAAAACTTACTTAGTTTCGATTCTTTCATGATCTTTGATATGAAACATTATCTAAGAAACAACCTAACTTGTGTCCTTCCCTGAAGGCAGACAAAAACCGAACATGGGTAGGTACTTGCTTCATGACGTATGACACTATATAGCCCCGAGCCAGCTGGTCTCTTAAAAGGAAATTCCCACGCGTAAATCCTTCCCAAAGTATATAAAAGGGAGCTGTTGTAGTAGGGAGCGTAGCGTTGAGAACTTTTAACCGTATCTGTGTCCACTTGTAATTGAGCTAGTGATACAAAAAAGAACTCTTTTCACAGTTACCGTAATACGGAAGAAACATTTGGGCTGTTTTCTATCCGATGAAAATAAATATAGAACTCTCAGAAAACCTTTGAAAGTTACTGGTGATATAAATAAATCATTCATAATTCTGAAAGTCTTTATAATGTTTGAAAAATCCTTGTAGATATAAATTTAATGCCTATTTATTTTAAGACTTGATGTGATAGCCCATGATAGAAGTAAGACTTATTCAATTCAACCCCCGTTGTACCACGTTATCTCGTTTGTTGTAATTTTTTTGCACAATATACCAATAAAAATGTTTGCAAGTTTTCTCTATATGAAACCTTTCTCCGGCAGTTTCATATTTTTCAGAAAAAGTTAGCCAAATCAATCAAGTAACTCTCAAGTTTTGCACTTAACAACACATTTAGGCATTCATTGTATTATACAATATGTTAAGAAAACCCTGTCCGATCCGTGAAGGTAATTGGTAGGTATCGTGATTGTGTGATTTTATTCGTGTGGTCCTTTTTAGAAATTACCCCAAAAAAATACCCCACAAAAATTACTCCAAAAATTTACCCAGTTTGAAATAACTTAAAAATTAATATAATGTGGTAACTTACATGGCAACACAGGGAAAGGGCTATTCGGAAATGCAAGGTCAAAAGGTCAGCTTACACCTGCCATCGGTTTTTTTTCAATATCACATACACTCGTCGCCGCATGCGAACAAAGGTGTTGTCTGTTTTTGAAAATTTACTATATTTTAAGGAAATTGGACTAATTCTGATACTAAAAACACGCATTTAAAAAATGATAACTATTTCATACTTATAAATATTATGATTTTTATTTATTTTTTGGTTATGTTATTGAAGTGCCTATGTGCCCCTTTCGGGTCGGACAGAGTTTTCTTAACACATTGTATAGCTCTCGCGAATCTCTTGCTGTGTATTGTTAAAAATCGCTGTTCGTTCATTCGTGTAAACTAACTCTTACATAGGAGATACCCATTTGAATCTACTTTTCATTCACATACGATATTGACTTCTGAGGCGAACCTTAGCCCCTCACGCCTGAAATGACAATGTTAGCATCATTTGAAATTTACTGACTTGCTCATTTTACCTTTATCTGGGTTCAGCTTTTTACGTTGAACTGATTCAGATTGCTTGATGAAGAAGAAGACAGAAACGGTGAGGTGCATGATATGGTTAAAACTGCTATAGGTAATCTTTAATATTGATAATGTGAAATGATACTATCTAATCCGCATTATTGGGTAAGGACAGAGGAAATTCTCAAGGAAGAGGAATTTCTTGAAGCGCTCGTGGGCCCACTGACTCAGTGTTCTGTTAACGATCACTGAGTTGCGCAACTCTTAATGGGTGACCACTTTGTGGCATTTACATTTGCGAGCGCTTCCGTGCTTTGGATGGCACGTTAAGCCGTTGGTCCCGGTTGCCAGTAACATGGCAGTCGTTAAGCCTAGGTGGCTTGAAAAATTTAAACAGCAGGTTGCCACAACCTGCGTCTGTCTATTTCAACATGGCAATGGGCTTAGCACCTATTACGTGGGACAAGAATACACATGGTGAAAAGTGGGCATATAATATGTCTCTGCCACCCCTTGAGGGATAAGGCGTGATAGATAAATAATTTTTTTTCATATTTCAGCAAGTATTTGAAAAGAAGGACTGCTATAAATTCTTATTATTGCATCGGCACCCTCGTTCGTTGGTTAACAGTATTAGCAGGTGATGTCGCTTAGATCCCGGGTACGTATATCATGACTTGCTTTCAGTAAACAAGCACCGGGCTGTAAAACAAAGGCTTCAGATGCAACGAGGAAGATGAGGTCAATTAAATTCCAAACCGTAAGTCATATTTAATACTTATAAGCCTGCCATTAAATAAAGGTACAAGAAATGATACAACAAATTAACATAAGAGGTATAAATTAAGACTATTACATTCGAAGCACCGTCTAGGTTCAAACCACTACAATACGCGTCGTCGGCATCCAGACATCGTCACCGCAAATACGTGTGACCAATGAGTTCCTGCCACAAACGATTAAACGTTCAATTTATGTCCGCCATCTTGTTACGTCATTTCTCACACTAGATGGCCATTACTCAAAGTGCCAAACTTACTATTAATATAATTATAATAGTAACATAAAACCCTATTGAGTGATTACTGAATTCTGGGATTGCTAGAAATGATAGGGTAGTTCGTTATGATGAATGTGGACAATAGGGATCGATTTTCGCTTAAAAATTATAATATAATAGCTACTCTTTTCATAGATCTAAAGCATGAACAGTGGTGGTAAGATAAACAGTATCTCATAGAAAAATTGAGTTACCTAAAACGTAAAATGCCGTTGAAGGCATAATACCTAATCATGATAATTCGAAGAGATATTAAATGTAGCGGGACGCCTGCTTCGAAAGCTGTAGCAGGTCCTCTGATATTTGAAACAGTGAAACTCGTGAAACAGTGGTATAAAAATGTTATGTCAGTTTAAAAATTTTTAGGCATAGAATGAGCTTATTCTTTTAAGTTTCTGCTAATCTACAATATCGTAAAATCCTTGAAGATATAAACTGCAGCATATCCAAATAGCTCACTAGTGGGTATGAGGTCGCAGCGAGTACCCTAACGCAGCTGAGTGCGCCTCACTTGACACAAGCCAGCTTTTAGCTCAAGCACTGTCCTCTAACTTGCATTTCTGAAAACTTTTCTGTAAAAATCATTTTCAGAAAAAAAATAAAATGGCTCAAATTCTTTAAATTTTAGAATCTAATGATGATCAATAAAAAGAGATAATGGTTTAAAATTATAATAATGGGCTACTGTATAATGTCAAAAAAGCCAGTACATTGTGTTTGAGGCTGGGAATGCAACATGTGTTAGTGTGCCAGCAATAAAGTTACGGGATGTGCCGCTTGAGCGTGTCTATAAATATAAATATTTGGGGCACATTTTGACATCAGACCTTAAAGATAACAGTGACATTGAAAGGGAACGGAGGGCTATGGCAGTGCGCGCGAATATGATGGCTTACAGGTTCAAACGTTGTACTACACAAGTAAAAATTACGCTCTTTAGAGCATTTTGTACATCTTTTTATACGTGTAGCTTGTGGGCTAATTGTACGCGGGTGTCCTTTGGAGCACTCCGTGTTCAGTACAATAACGCCTTCAGGAAACTAATGGGTTTGTCCTGGCGCTGCAGTGCATCTAACATGTTTGCAGTAGCTCATGTTGACTGCTTTTTTACCATAGTTCGTAAGAGAGCCGCTTCGCTTATAACACGTGTCAGGGCAAGCACCAATAGGGTTCTGACAATGATAGCAGACAGACTTGACTGCTTTTATATGCGTCGCTGTTATCAATTGCATGCACCATTAAACAGGTATGATTTTTAATTGAATTGGATTATTAATTCATTTTATTTGATTTTATTAATTTTATTTGTTTTTTTAATTGCATATGATTTTATTAATTTTATTTGACTTAATTTTAATGATTTACTGGAATTTATTGTTTATTTTGGATTTTATTTAGGAAGTTTCATTTAATTTGATTTATGATTTAATTTAATGTCTTTTTATATTAATTTTCTGTAGTTTGGTATTAATAATTGTATTTATGATTTGAACTTACTGTTTTTAATTTTATATTACTTGAATTTATTGTTTTTATTTCATTTTATTAAGTTTTCAATTTTATTTGATTTGATGTAATTTAATTTTATATGTTTGTCTATGGGTGTGTACTTACCTGAAATATATGATTATTATTATTATAAAAGACAATCCAGGGCTTTGAATGCTAGCAGGGTTAATGCTCTGACCTTTAACATCGATAAATGAATCCGGATCGAACGAATATTTCCAAATGACTACAATTTGAGTATAATATTGTATTTATATTTTAGTATACTATAGTATAAGCTACCCAACGAATCTTAACTCTAACTGTGCCTTAGGAATTAAGAATTCTTTACCGGCGCACGTGTTTCCTTCCATTTACAATTCCGGGATCTTAACGAAGCTTATATCTACTTATTATTTGGTTGTTGATTTAAAAGCTTTGCGGCTATGATATTGGCCCTCTTTGGACGTTATCATGACTTATTGAACCAGAGTCATTTTAATTTTAATTTCTAATGACTTCGATGTTTTTTCTTTTACTATACTTATATAATACTGTAAACGACGCATAGATACATCTAACAGTTCGGATGTATAACTCATAACACATGCTAGTTTGCCAACTTAGTAAGTGCTAAATAGCATTAGGGAACTGTATAACTGTGTCCAGTTCATAGGTAAAAACATAAGATGATGAAAATTGTATTCTTCATCTGAGCGCCATCCCAGTTACACGTGAGGTACTCGCTTCAAAACTGAGGCCTGCTTTTCCGTCATATATTTGCTACTGTATATGATATTTAGTACATAGTTTTGTATCGTATGCCCTAGAATAAGTATGTCTAAACTGGAAACGTATAATTATAATTTAAACTAAATTTACGAATGTAGTACACCACTTCATTCGTATGTGTTAATAAAACGCTTCTTCGGTGCGAGCATGTGTGTGTGTCGCTGTCGATGTCGATACAATGATCTGCTGGCAAAATGAAATAATTTAAATTGTAAATAGGCCATCAAAAAAAAGCCTTCCTAAGTTTCTTGCCGGTTCTTCTCAGGTAGGCCGCGTTCCGAACTGGTGGTCGCTTTAAATATTTTAAATAGTGTATGACATTTTGTAAGCGCCGTTAAAAAGGTCTATGCAAAATAAAGATATTTCTATTTTATTTAACATTCGCACCCGCACGCATAGCACCTGAGAGTATTACATCGTCTGCTTACGCTTTTTATTCCGAATTTCCTGGATCACACCATATCCTACATATAGATATATATATCCATAGGCATAGCCTACAAATACTAATTAAGAAAATGCTCATTGAAATTATAAATACTATTCTGATACTTGAATTGATGCCAGAAATATCACCAGTATATCAATAACGCATAAAAAGAATAAAATAATGAAACAAAAAGTTTGTTGTATTATTTTATTCTTTAATGCGTTTTTAATTACTTTACTTGATTACATTAGTGACCCTTGATTTTCAACAAAACAAATTTCAGGATACATTCAACTTTGCGTAAATTATTAATTACTTTACTAGTTGATGCCTATAGCTCCGCGCGCGTGGTCATGTTTCCTGCTCCCATTTCTCACATGGACTCAAATATAAAAAGTAGCGTATGAAGTACTATTGAAATGCATTCAGTATCTTTTCTGTGAAAAACAAGCATTAATACAAATCTCACATCCTACTTAATATTATAAACGCGAAAATTGATGCATGTAAAAAGTATGGATGTTTGTTTCTTTATCTCGGGAACAAGCTCCTGTGGGCACGGGAACAGGAACGGAGTCGCGGGCGTCAACTAGTCTATAATAATTAGCAGAGATTCGTATAATCTACTGCTCATTCAAACTCTATGCATTGAATGTATTAAAAATCACAAGCTTTCATTTATACCGAGCACCTCTGTACACTACTTACGATACAAATATGAATGAAGCTATATACATTTAAAAACGATATAAACAAAGTACGTCATACAACACGCAAACATGAGTACGATCCCTTATTTTCTATCATACGATGAAAGAGCAGATGTAAATTTTTTGTTGAAATGTATTTTGTCTCTTGTTTCGACGTTCCTGATTATGAAACAAATGACATTTCACCAACAAAAGACAATGTCAGAAAAAGGCGCCCTCTTTTTTCGCGCGGCCATCGACCAAACCATATTTCTTTAATACAAAATAGTGTAATAAACCAAACTTACTACGACATGTATACTTCTAGACACAGCCTGTACTAAGTATATCTATGTACGCGTTATAAGGTTCGACACCAGTCTAAGGGTGTGCCCCTTTTTTTACACTTGTGTGTAAGTTTGGTATTTTTTATGTTATGAAGACAAATAAATAATACTAGAAAATTTAATAAAACCACTGAATTACTAAAACAGTTTTTAGATTTAAGGGTTAAATTAATAAAAAGCCATACAAATTCAATCTTCGTTACTAGACTCCGCGGTGCTCCACATCATGTCTTATTATAATATTGTCGAGGTAAAATCAGCAAACTTCTAAAGCTCATAACTCAATTCAGACTGAGTTTAGAGGTATACATGTTTTAGTAAGTTTGACTTCTTACACTTTTTATAATAATAAAACCGGGTTTCCAAAGGCGCCATTCCATACAAAATCTGGCATTGCCCTTTTTGTCTACAGTTTCAAATCGTATGGGGAAGAATTGGGTTCCCTAGTTCGGAAAACGTTTTACTAACTACACCAAGTCTACCAATTAGATGAGGCACACTGAGCCCACTCGATGTTATTAAAATGTGTGAGTTTTTGCTCATCACTGTAAAAGCTATTAATTCGAAGTAGGTTCTAACGAACGAGAGCAAATGAAATACGTACGTAAAAGCTTCGAGGTTTACCGTACGAAAGTCTAATCTATTTGCTTATGCACGCAAAACTCATCGATTAGAAAGAAGCTTCATATATGTAAATAAAATAAGTGTATTATTTAACAGATACCTAATTTGAATTGAAGTGTTTGTAATTTCAAATTAACATACATACATATTGTCACGCCTTTATTCCCGAAAGCATAGACAGAAGCACAGACCCATATGGTTTTTTTTTGTCACACGTAACGGGTGGTGAGTCCATTGCCATGTTGAAATGAATATTGCCTGTCTATTTCCAAATTAACAGCTTTTCATTAAATGCAAATATGTCATGAAAGTATATTTAATACTTAAAAAAAAAATATTTTATTCTCTGTCTGTTATGTCTGTAGGTGGATATCTGAAACGACTGTACCGATTTAAACACGATTTTAACCAGCAGATATATAATGTTATAAGAAGTAACTTAGACTACATTTTATCTCCGTATTCCAACTGGAACGGACACAACGCGGGTGAAACCGTGGGGAGTCTGTTGGTAACTAATTAAATGTTTTACTAAGTCTTAAATTTTGAGAAAGCCTGACTAGTTTCAGACTTAACGGAGGTCCTTTTTCAAGAGGAGCTTAGACAACAGTCACTTCAAACAATGCTAAAAATCAAAAGATAAACGAGAAGTCGTTGCTCTGAACACCCTCATAAAATTGTAAGACAGGCTCATAATGTAGATAGAGTTTTGTAGCAACTGGGAATACTCTAAGATGAAATAGAAGTTTATAGTTTTGAAGCATAGATAAATAAGGTTTCTTTATTCAAGCTGAACGTAGCATCTTCGATTTTCCAAAAAAAAATATTCAGACCATAAACATCGTTTCACAAAACAGCTTAATAACACATAGATCTCCAGAGACAACATACCCTTAATGTCCTATTCCGTTTAACTTCACACAATGCTCTAATGTGTGAGAATATAATAATAGATTATGTTAGTGGCTGCTGTTAAGTGGCTATCATGGATCTAAGTACTATCTCACACTGTCGACTGAATCCGATTGCGTTTTGATGTCCTTCCTGTAACAACGGCTTATACATTAAAATTATAAATTATGTTATTTCAATACACCCATACATATTGCCACGCCTTTATCTCCGAAGGGGTAGGCAGAGGCATACTATACGCCCACATTTCACCGTATCCATTATTGTCCCTCGTAACAGTTGGTGGGCGTACCCAGGGTCAGGGCTTTCAAATCCGATTTTACTATTTCAACTATATATATATCTATTTCAAAACCGTCACCGAATTGGGGATAAAATCGTGACTGACGAGAGAATTTATTTAATAATTAGCCTTTAAAAAGTATGAGAAACAGGCTTCCCGCTGTCCTTACAGAAACAGGCTCAAGTCGACGTCTTGAAGTGAGATATTCACGCACGCCTCATGATTTAACAAGCGGGATAACACCCAAATCAACTTATCAACCTCTAAGCAAGTGGGATAACATCAAACCATCAGGCGAGGCTACGATGGTAGCCAAGTCTGCCACAAAATCTGGGACATTCTTCCGAGGAGTTACCTGGGGCGCCCGGCGTTGAACGTCGTACATACATCACACACAACATTCTTGGGAATTATATCGTAACTAAAATTTAAGATATCTATGGAATTTCCACACGTAAAAAATGCAATTTTAAAAGTAACTCCTGAGGGCCTTCGGCAGAACGGTTTAAGACGTGTTCGTGGCAGAATTACTTATATCGACAAATGAAGAGGGCCTGAACCGAATCCAGGGGGGGGAGCTTCCTCCCCTCTGCCCCCCCCCCCCCCCCCGGGTACGCCCATGGGTGAGCCCATTGCCGTGAAAGACAAACAGTTTATAACATCAGCAATAGACTTATAATAATAAGTACCTGAAAACCGCTTATAGATCTCCACGCACGATAAATATTTTAGGGACCTTTTTTACAGAGTGCCATTTAACGCAAATTAAAGTAAAGATTTATCAATCACGTATCCCGTAAGTGGTGGCAAAGGCATATTATACGCGCACATTTTGCCGTGTCCATTCCTGTACCACATAATAGATGGTGAGCTTACTACACAAAAAAAAATAAGAAATATTATAAACACTCATATAACAACTTAATAATTACATCACACTTTGCACATTCGGTTTGCTTACCCACCATATACTACCTAGGTATGTCGTACACCATAACCTCAGAAAGACACAAGCATTTCAGACGCATCCTGTTACAACACACAGATGATGTTGAACATTCGAACAGCGAAA